>BSBN01000526.1:4215000-5620000 GCA_027924645.1 Cunninghamia lanceolata | reverse complement strand
AGGAGATCACTCATTTAAACAGGGTGTTCAAGGCTTTGAAGAAGAAGTTTCATACTTCTAATAATGAATGGGCCACTCTATAGCTCGTGCTTTAAAAGATTTGAATCAGACACAACTATGTTTCTATATTTTAGTTTGTTTTCTCTTTTGTTGTCAGAGGTTTTATGTTCTTCTCCGCAGGCACAGATCCCCTAGTGAGTCACCAAGAACTGTAGAGAAACAAGCCCTAAATTTTATTTTATTCTTTGTTTTTCTTAGGAGATGAGTCACGATTCAATTTTGTTAGTATACATGATGATACACATCGAGAGGCATCAATAGAAACAATGTAGTCTATGACAATTTATTTTCCCATCAAAGTTTCTATCAGAGTTAGTAGAAGAAAAGATCTCCATGTGTCACAACGACGCATCCTATAGATATTTTGATAGTTGTAGTTGTTTCTTGTTGTGGCATCATTCTAAACTAAAAGGTACTAACAAAATCTCCCTTGTCACTATTCAATGGAGTCATGAAAGTGGAATCCACGTGTCCATCTCCCGCACCTTTGCAAGGTTAAGATTTTTGACATTGTTCCTTGTTGCGCCATTGATCCAAGGTAGACATGCATTGCCACCACACATAAAATAAAGTTGGAGAATTAGAGAAGAATACATTATGATGGGTCCTATTAGAATATGTGACATGTCAAATTTTTAGAGTCAGTTGATGGGACCTGATCAAGGAAATAAGGAGGAAGATGCATGGCATCACTGCACATCTCAAAAGAGAAAGATTTTTGACACTTTTTTCCTATTGTGCTATTGGTTGAGCTTATTTTCATGTGGGACTTGTTTCTTCATGCAGATTATTGTTTTAATGTAAAGATAGAGAGTCTCTATGTTGTAGTTCAAACTATAATTGGCATTTTCTATGCTTTTGATGTTTTAGTTAGTTGTTGGTCATCTTTTGTAATCTCCAGTAGGAGATTGGGTTAAATAGATCTATAGTTTTTATCAGGGATGGAAAATATTCAATAGAAAAGTAAGAACTAAAGGGCCTTGATAGGCATTTCTTAGAGATAATTGAATATTGTATGTTTATGCCAATTCTAGCCTTGTTTTCTTTGTTCTCCAATCAATTATGAAGAGAAATGATGCTCTATGGCAATTTATTTAGATTCTTATTTATCATATTTGAAATATTGTGGCTTAGGTGATCTATTATTAAGTGATAATATTGAACACACAAAAGTATTGAGAGGGGGGCTAAATGAACAATCAAACCACATAATGAAAATGAACACATACACACATAACACCAGATTTACATGGAAACCTAGGATGGGAAAAATGACGGTGAGCTAGCTACTTGGATCTACTATCCAAATCTAGCCTCAGAAATAAAATGAAGTATTACAATGAGTTTTATGTGCACCAACCCAAAGGAGACAACAATCCCCTATTTTATGAGCACCAACTCAAAGGAAGCACCAACTCCCTATTACAAAGTTTATGGGCACCAACCCAAAGAAAGCACCAAGTCCCTAAAACAAAGTTTTATGGGCACCAACTCCCTGCAGTGCAACAACACTGTTATGTCGTAAAAAGTTTCCCTATGACTTTTTACCTCCTAGTTTAGCTCCTAGGTCCCCTTAATTTCATTATGCATGTTTAAAACTTATCCCAAAGCAATTTCCCCTGAAACCCATGTTAAATGGGGCCTAGGGGTTCATATTAATGCTTAATCAAGACTTAAAAAGTGCCTTGGGACTTGGGTGCCCATGCCCAAGTCCAAGCTGATTTGCTAGGACCTAAATTTTAGGATGTTGGCATAGGACCTTTAAAAGGTTTCCCTTTGTCAGCCTTTTCAATTTGAATTACAAAAGTTTAGTGGGAATGCATATTTAAATAGGTTTATGACTTCATTTTACTCCTAGTTGATTAAGGTGAACTTATGATTATCAAGAAAAGAGCATTCAAGGCATTCATTGTGTTGTAAAGCGGAATTGTGTTGTGTTTGTATGTGGTTTTTGCATATTTGTCTTCATCAACTCATCTCCTCATGATTTGAAGGCTTTTCATCTCCATGAGGGTTTCACCTCTAAGTTGACATCTATTTGTGCTCCAATCAATTTACCTTATCATTAGATTTGGCCTCTGCCCTGCAAGGGCACACACTCTATCTAACAATGGTGTTGGAAGGCTTGAATACCACTATGGGGCTTGACTGAGGCAAGCTCCTAAACACCACAACCGCCAAACCCCTCTCTTTGTGATTGCAAGTTACTGGTGTGAGATTTAGTGAAGTGGAGTTGTAGAGAGGCAAAGTAGAAGATAGAGATTTGGGATCTAGAGAAAAAGTGGAGAGAATCAACCCTACTAGACTAGGGCACCCGCCCCATAGTCCTCTCGACTAGCATTTCTGGAAACTTTGAAGCAGGTTGTAATCTAACACAGATCACTATTCTAGATCTGTAGAAAAGTTGCCCTATTAGACTTGGGTACCTGCCTCGTTGTCCCTAAAGTTTCTACCTCTGAAAATCTAAATCCTAGTATGTTTCTAACCTGTATTTAGTGTCTTCCTATGTGATCATTTATCGTATTTCATTCATTTGTATACAATTTCATATAATTAGGGTTTGAGGCTTAATTGAACTAAGGTATAACAAATTCATCAATATATTCTATCTTTCCTTATCATTCCATAGTGACATTAAACCTATAGCTGAGTCCTGTTGCATCAGTAGTGACTTGGCTCAGTTTATGTCCTTATATGTTAATGTGAAGGGAGGGTTTGAATGAATCTATCTTAACTACATTTCAACCTATCTTCCGTTTTACATATAACATTGTTGTGAACCTATGCTTTTAATGAAACTTGCATCTAGTTGAATGTTGTAATCAGTTTTGCATTCATTCATATTATATTTTTCATCATACATTGAAAAATCTTGCATACATTTAGAAAAAAAAAAAGTACTCTAGGCTTCCATTAAAGCATAGTTTGCACTATTTTTCTTGCATATCATTGAAAACATATAAATTTCTGATATTTGCATCAGATCTGATATTTATTACATTAATTCACCATTAATTCATATCAAATCTTGCATTTACAAGCTTCATTTTCTAGGTTTTTTCTTAAAAAGTTGCATTTTTCATATAGCCTAGTCTTAGCAAAAACTAGGGTTTGTAGAAAAATTTTCATTTTCAGATTTTTCTACTCCTTTTCAACATTCATTCAAATATGATTTTGAAGTATAGTGTTGGATCATAGTGCATACTTTTGCATCCTAGCTTTGAAACTTTCACCTCTTTCAATTACACATTGTGTATTTCAACAAGTATAACTACCTTGCTCGTTATGATTGTTTTATTAGTTTTTGTATTGGGTGTTGTATGCCTTTGTATGAGTTGTATAACCTACTTCCCTTATAGAAACATCCCTCTAAGGAGAATTTATAGACTAATGGGTTCTAGTGCTTTGAATAGCACCGATATGCAAACATCAGAAAATCCATCAAACAATTACTTTACAAAGGGTGAAACACAAACTTTGCAAGATATCATACCTCCTACAACTACAATGGAAGAACAAACATTTCATGATTTTGAAGATCTTATTTATGTGATAACACATGTACCTGATGATCAAATCAACAAACTTGACAAAGAACTAGCATATTTTTAAGCATTTATGGAAAAAGAAAGGATAACTGAAGAGGTTGTACTTGTTATTCATAGTTTAAGAGAATTATTAAAAGAAGGACAAGATGGTGTTAATACACTACATGGGATAGCCCATATAGTGGGTAACAACATTATGTCAGTGACTGACTATGCAAATACTATTAACAATGTGTCATCACTGAATCATACACAGGTATCAGCACCTATACTGACTACCAGAATGTCTACTTTCACATCATCAATCCTCACTACTAATGCACAAGCTTGTAGTAATTCTAACACTAGCATGGGAGTATCTAATGGCATTAATTCACAGAATTACAAGGCTATGAGATTCAACTATCAAAACCTAGCACCTAGGGTGTCTTCTTATATGAATAACCATTTTCAACCACCTCTCCAATCCACCTATTCTCAACCACCTTTCACTTACAATTATTCTCATCCACCTTTCATTACCACTTAAAACCAATCACCTCTAAATTTCATGATTAGAGCTTCCAATACTTCTAACCCACAAACTGCATCACCTAATGATGCTATCTTAAACCAACTCTTGCAAGACATGACCTCTTTACAGTAGAAAGTGACAAATTTATACCAACATATCATGCTCGTAGTCTATTATCTTTTTCAATCCTAAGAGCTCAAATGCCTGATAAGTTTGAGACTCCCCACTTTGAAAAATAAAGTGGTAAAGGTGATCTTAATACTCATGTGGCAGCATTCACGACTATGTGTAGTGATTTCTTCTTTGAAGAGGACTTGTCAGAAAAACTCTTTCCATGATCCCTCAAGTATACTAGTTTGGAATGGTTTTTCTCATTACCCCAAAATTCAATACATTCTTTCTCATAGCTTGTTGATCAATTCTTACCACATTTCCAAGAAAATATTGGACCTTTAGTCTTATTGATTGATTTAGTTCATTGTAAACAAGGTTCGAAAGAGAAGTTAACTGAGTTCATCAATCTATATCAAGCTCTCCTTGCATATATGCACATGTTTAGAAGGTGTTTATTACAAATTTACAACCTAAAATATGTGATAAAATCCTCTTGATGAAGTATAGTTCTTTTCAACATCTATGTATAGCTCTTTGAGATTACCAACTTTCATCTAGTCGGTTTGAGAATCAAAACTCGTCAGCTCAAGTTGGTCAATCCATAACTAGAACATCTCAAAACAACTTTAAGAGGAACAACAAGATATTTATTAAGGTAAATGGACAACATTCAAACAATTTTCAATCACAAGTGTCCACTATTAGTAATTCTAAATAGGCATCGTTTCAAATTAGACAACAACAAAGATAGTTTACTCCATTATCTAAATCTTTTCAATCAATTATGGATCAAGCAGTAAGAAATAATCTTTTGAAGATTCCACCTATGAAACCATTTGATAGTAATAGGATACAAGGACCATCATTTGATGCTAATGCCTTTTGCCAGTATCATCGCTCGTTAGGACATGACATCGAACAATGTATGCATCTGAAACATGAAATTCAAGACCTCATTGACTCTAATATAATATAGGTAACTAGTGTGAATGAAAATAGAAATAATTTAGTTGCCTCTCTGAATCAGAATTTGCAAAATTTAAATAATCCATTTCCTAAGCATAGTGACAACGATATGGTAGAGAAAAATACAATAGAGTAGGAAGATGACTATCTTGACTATGATGAAATAGTTAGCATGATAGAAGTGGATAAGGAGAAGGTTGAAGACTCACCTAGTCCATGAGGAAAAGGTATCTATGTTGATGTTCCTCCATGGTTATCCCTTCAAGGATTAGGAGATAACCAAAATACACCAGATACACAAATTGAACAACCTTGACAAGATATTATGACACAAGAAAATGTTGTTGTGGTGGAAAAGATTCCATTCATCCATGGAAGGCTCATTCATCAAGTAAATCAAAATAAGAAAGAAAAGAATTAGAAAAGAACAAGGTGGCTATCATTTGTGGGAACAAGCAATGATTCTCCTCCTCACAAACAATGAAAGATTTCAAATATATAGGGACTTGAGAAATAAGCACTGCACAACCATTCTAGAAATATGAATCAATCAAGTATGAACTACTCACATTTTTTTATCGCACTTGATAGAGCACCTTTCTAAGATGCTCACAAGTTTGAACTCCTCTTAGATATATATGGTATAATATTGTGTTGTTTTGTGTTCCTCCATGATGTGTTAGGTGTTGTTTAGGTCTCCTAGGATGACCCTTGATACTCTTGAAAGGTCAAGGATGACCATTATTCTATTTGTCCTATCATTCTTCTATCATTACTATCCTCTATTTTATTGTTGTGTATTGTGCCTTGGGAGCATAGCATTACGGAGGGTGTTTTAGGGCCATCCTCTTATGTGGTGTTCCTCAGGCACTTTGTTTCCTCTCTCTCACTTTTATTGTTTACCTTCTTTAGTGATCCTACCTAGTCAGTGGATGAAGAAAACAAATAAATACTGATAAGGACTGTGTGTCCCTTCAGCAAGAAAGCAAAAATGGACCTAGTCCATATATGAAGATGGGGTTGATCTATACATATATCTGACACTTGACTAGTGTAATCACTTCTTGTGATGTATCATCTTATGGTATTTCTTATGACTAAAATTTTATAATCCACTCAATCTTCTCTTGTACACTTTGATTGGAAGCTCAGCTTGTTGCTACACTTGGTTCTAAGGTACCTATAGTATAGCCCAACAATTATACTTGGCTCCGAACCCATGATTATAGCCTTGGTCCTTGACATGACTATTTTCATGCATAGATTTCATGATTTGATTTGGTTATTATCTTAGAGTAAGATTTCTAACCATCTTGTTGTTTATCTTAGCAAATCATATCAATGTGTTTGTGGGAACATTCGACAATCATAAGCACATGTCACCTCAGGGGCATGGGATTTGTGAGTGCTCTTGTTCCCTTGCGTGTTTTCTCTCTACCTTAATGTGCTTGATATTGGTAAGGAACATCAACCACCTTAAGGTGGGGACATATATAATGGTACTTGCTTGATTATTTGGACACTAACAAATTGTGTTTGTAAGCCCTCTCTGTGAGGTGGGATGGTGTATCTCTTGAGCTAGTTCACATCCTTATTTAAATTGCAATAAAAAATCTCTCTCTGTGAGGGAGGATAACAATCTCTTAAGCTAGTGTGTATCTTCTTATACAAAGCCATTCTGTAGAAGGCGTGACGATGTATCTCTTGATCTAGTAAACATGCTTTTATAAAAAGTCCTCATCATGAGGCAGGGTTGGATCTTGAGTAATCCTCCCTTAAGTGTGTCTTTGGCTATTATGGTAGTGTAGCTCAACTGTCAGGTGTGTTTGGCATGTTTTAGATGGTGGGACATAGCAATAAGCTCCATCCATCACTTGTGTTTGTCATGTATAATATGTATAGTATGTCTATGGCATGCTATATGGTGCTCGTGTATTCTGTGTGTCTTCCTTATGTGTTTTCTATGTCTTCCGCTTGTATGGTATCAAGGCACATAGTGATGAGCTCCTCACACACTCAAGTTTTGTTTGACATGTCATCGCTCTGGTGTAGTATCAAGGTGCATAGCGATGAGCTCCCCCTACATTTTGGGTTTTGTATTGTGTGTTTTTGGTAGTTTCAAGGTGCGTAGCGATGAGCTCTCCTGCCCCTTAGGATTTTATTCATATTGTTGTTAGGGCAAAATATAGGGTAGAAATTAAAATAGTAGAAAATCAAACCTTAACTAGCACCATGAAGCACAAACTAGAATGAAAATGTAAACCAATTCTCCAACTAGTGTTGATTGACCTCCATGGCTCTTCTCAACCTTGCATGAGAATGCAAGATTTCAAAGGATTGATCAATGGGGGATTGTTGGTTGCTCAAGATTTTAGTAGCATAACAATATGCAAGGGCTTGATTGTATATTGATTTTGGTAGCATGAGGCTACTTGAAAACTTGATCCTTCAAATGGCTTGTGAGGGGTTTCATTTATAAAAGAGGACTGATTTGAATGAACGACTATGATTGAAAGTTATGTTGAATGATATGAATGGTTGAGATCGATTAGGGTTGATTAGGGTTTCCCACTCCAAGAGGGATTGTAGTCATGTGACAAGTGTGTGTGATGGAGGATAAATGAGACCTAATTTAAATAAAAGATTATTTAAATTAGTTTGACATGTGAAGTGTTGTAGTCATGTGACACTTGTTTGAATGAGATGAAAGATGAGGGATTTAATTCAAATATTTAATTAAAATTATGTGAGACATGTGACAAGGGGGAATTAATTAAAAAAATGGATTTAATTAATTAATTAGAATGTGATTAAGTTGGAATTGTGAGTGGGATGACCTAGGACCTAGGGAAAAACATTACAAGGTCATGTCAACTAGGTGTAGCCAAGACATGGATAAATTTATGTGTCTACATTTTGCCCCTCTTTGAGATGATGTTCGAGATGAAGAGATCTATGTTGAGAAACATCATTTCAAAGAAGCTAAGGTATGGATAGAAGAAAAGGATGATGAAATGGAATGATGATGCCCCCTCGAGAGGATAGGTGGGTTGGACAAACACGGGTAAGCTCTCAAAATGAAAAGGGATTGGTCAAGGAAGATAAGGGAATGGCTACAAGAAGTGAAGGATGCATTATACTGCAATGAAGGTGAGCAACCATGGTGTTTGATATAGCACTAGACGTTATGCACCAAGGTATAAGGACCAAGGTGACGATGTGTACCCCAGTGTAATAGAACCTTGTCTAGATACAAGATATGAATATTAGCTGGGTATGATTCGAATTTGAAACAAGTGCAAATTCAAAATGATAACACACACAAGCAAGCAAGCAAGAGCACATAAATGATTCAAAACAAATAAGGTATTGCCCTTATCAAGCTATAAACCATTGATTGATTAATTGATGATGATGATAATGATGATGGTTTCTGGTTTCAGGAATGAAACATGTCATCTGAGACGCCTGGTCTGGTTTCGACAATGCAACATCTTATCTAAGACAATTGATTGGATGACACTAGTGTTGTTGGCCATGTGAACAGCACCAAGATTTGATTAATTGATTGGTTTATGTCAAGATTCGGATGAAGACCATTGAATGTGATTGGATAATTTGACAAGATTGATTGAATTGATTGGTGTGGATTAATGATTACTTGCATTTGATTTATTGCTTGGAATGATTTGAATGATGGATGATGAAGTGATTGGAGTGATGGAAGAATGATTTGATTGATGCGATTGACTTGGAAGAATTGATTTGAATGTTTGAATGAATTGATTAAGTGGATTGAGGAATTGGATTGACTAGATTGATTTGAATGATTGAATTAATGAGTTGGATTGATTTGAGTGATGATTTGATTTGAAGAAATGATGTAATTTGATTAGATGAATTGATTTGGTGTGATTTGATGAAGTGATGTGGATCGATTTTATTGCTTGGATTTTTGTTGGATAGTTGATTTTTTTAATTTTGGGAATATTCTGATTTTTTTTGGATTTTGACATGTTTTGATTTTTTGGGATTTTTACATGTTTTGATTTTTTTGTATTTTTGGAAATGTTTTGATTTTTTTGGGATTTTGAAAATGTTTTAATTTTTTTGGGATTTTGATAATGTTGTGATTTTTTTGGACTTTGACATGTTTTGATTTTTTTAGATTTTGAATGTTTTGAGAAGGCATTGGATGACAATTTGAATAGCCTTTGTGCTAGATAGCAATGACAAGGGGGAACCAAGTCTAGGTGCAAGGATAATAGATGGGATTGGATGAAAAGGTGAGCGATAATGAATGGAATGGATGTAAGTGTACGAGTGTAAGGATGTGATCTCCAATGGCTATGTCACATAGGAATAACTTGCCCCATTCGAGGTGGAATACTTAGGTTTTTTCATGACAAAGCTTATGAAGATAGGATGATAGGATGGATCATTTGGAAGGGATGAGGTATGTCAAGAGTGTTGCAAGTATGAGGTGAGCCAGTGTTGTCATTGATGTCAACATACTCATATTGCATTGACAAGAAGGATTGGATGAGCTGTGTGCTGAGGATATTGAGAAAATTAGCCTCAGTCAGGAACAGTGAAGAACCGTGATGAGAAGAAGGCAAATGTATTGTATAGGTTGAGAACCGGAGGATGCGGATTAAAGGGTTTGTAGATATGAGTCTTGAGATGCTTTAGTTAAGATTTTAGAGGTCCGCATGAAGATCTGAAGGAGTTGTGGTTGTCGGTGTAGAACCGGTTCTGGCAAGTATTCAGAGGTGACAGAGGATCACAAAAAGGTCCGGTGAGGTCCAGAACTGTATAATCCTAATCTACGGATTGGAAGGAGTCTTTGGGATGTCCTTGTGATGTGCCATCTCAACTTGTGTATGATTTGGAGGTCCGGAAGTACCTCTTGCATTACGACAGTGGCGACAGACAGTGTTCTTGAAGTTCCAGATAAGGAAGAGAAGAGATTCCAGTAAGTAAAGAAAGTGCGGATGTACCTGGTCATTCAGGCAGGCTTGTGAAGGTTCTTGGATCATGTTGAGGTTGTGTTGTTGGTCCGCATTGATAGTAGAGCCCAGAATTGAAGTTATTCTTCCGGATGAAGTTCTTGCTCTGTTTAGCCGACCGGATGAGTTGTTCATCCTGCGAATGTTCTTGTGGTGGCCGACCAGATGTGTTATTCATCTTGCGGATACTCTTATGGTTGTTTGCCAACTTAGATGTTTGTTCCTAAGTCAATTTCTTGTATAAATAACGGTTTGTGAGTTCATTTCGAAGTGTGGATTGTGTGGATGAGTGTGGCATAGCGAAGAGAAGTATGAAAGGCAGAGCAGAGGTTTTTGGGCTTAAATGGAACTGATCCGGACATGGTAGAGATGTCATTCTCCAGTTCAAGATTGTGATTCTTATCACTTTGTAGACAGTGTGTCTCCTTGTAGGCAGTGGGCCTCTTTGTGAGCAGTGTGCTCGGGCAGTGAGCCCTAATTGGCAAGTGCCATTCTTTTTCTTATTCTTCTAACAGAGAATAATCCTTGGGTTAATCACCCCGTGGTTTTTCCCTTAACCGGGTTTTCCACGTCAAAATCTTGGTGTTCAATGTATTGATGTTTATCTGCTCTTGTGTTTATGTATTATGCTTTCATGGATGATTAATTGATATGCTATTAACTAACAACGAAGAATCAAGTGTTTGAAAGAACAAGAAGTTTTATACAACTGATTCACCCCCCCTCTCAGTTGTATGCCTTAAATCCAACAATTGGTATCAGAGCCAAGATCCTCTGAAAGGAGCTTAACCGCTTGAGGAGATCCAGGATGTCATCATACAAGAAGGAAGTCCGAAGTTCGATGGAACCAACTTCACTCTCTGGAAAGGTCGCATGAAGTGTCACTTGGAATGTATGGGAAAAGCATACTTGGCTATGGTCTCAAAACCATATGTACCTCCACAAGGTGGTCTGACAACTCTGAATGAAATCACAAATGCTGAAAATAATCTGCGGACCAAGGAAGCCCTACTAAGCACATTGAATGATTCAGATCTCTCAAATGTTATTGACCTACCAACTGCATATGAGATCCTGACTAAACTGGAACTTCTGTATGAACGAGATGAGTTTGTCAAAAGTGCAAAGTTGCAAAGTCTGAAAGGGAAATTTGAAAGATTGAAGATGGGAGATGATGAAAACATCACTACCTTTATGCCAAGAGTGAATGAGCTGGTATGTGGAATTAGAAATGCTGGTGGAACTCTAGATGAAAATGAGATTGTCTGCAAAATCCTAAGATCCCTTCCTGCTGCCTACAAAATCAAGGTTGTTGCCATTGATGAATTCAGAGCCCACACAACTGTCACAAGAGAACAACTGGCTGGCAAACTAGCTGCATTTGAAATGACCGAGTTTGGAGATGATCCTCCCAAGACTGAATCTGCTTTCAAAGCCAGTGCCTATGTGAAAGGAAAATAGAGATTTGATCCGGGAGAAAACTCATCAAGGAAGATGTCATGGTATGATCAAGCAAGAAGAGACATGGAAGAAGAAGAAGCAGAAACAGCTCAACTTGAAGCCCTCATTGCAAAGAGACTGCCAAGAGGATCCGGTAAGTATGAAGGAAAACTACCCTTTAAGTGTTTCAACTGCAATAAGATTGGTCATTTTGCTTCAAGATGTCCGGAAAGATCTGCAAGGTCTAATACTAACAGACAAAGGTTTCAAAAGAACTGCTATTATGTTCATGAAGAAGATGACAATGAAGGAGTAACAGATGATGAATCAGAACTAGAAAGCAAATCCAGAAATGAATGGGTGTTTATTGCCATCAAGGAAGAAGATTCAATATCCTCTGAATCTGTCAATCACAAGGTTGTGGAAAGAGCTTTGGCTGCTCAAGTGGAAGAAAAGGATGATTGGGTTATCGATAGTGGATGTTCTCACCATATGACTGGTGACAAGAATAAGTTCTTAGATTTGGAAAGGTATGAAGGAGGAATGGTAAAGTTTGGTGACAATTCTGCTGGCAGAATCAGAGGTAGGGGAACTATTTCCTTTGATGGAAAGAGCAAAACAGGTAATGTACTATATGTTGAAGGATTGAAGCACAATCTTCTCAGTGTTGGTCAGTTAGTGGACAAAGGCTATGATCTCTGGTTCAAGAATGGAAAATGCAGAATCTTTACAAGCTCTGGAACTGAAATTGCATCCGGTGCTCAAACAAAAGGTAATATCTTTCATCTGGTTGGTTCAAACAAAAGTTGTCTGTTTGCTCAAGTTGATCAGAGTTGGTTATGGCATAGAAGAATGTGTCATGTGAATTTTGATAACATCATCAAGATAAGCAATATTCAGGCTGTAAGAGACCTTCCAAAATTGGTGAAACCTACAAATAGTTTGTGCAAAGAATATCAGCTACGTAAACAGAGCAGAGTCTCTTTCAAAAGCAAAAATTAGTCTTCTACCGGATTGTTGGAATTAGTACATACTAATCTCTGTGGTCTGACAAGAATCAAGAGTCTGCAAGGTGATAGATATTTCATGTTGTTAATTGATGATCATTCCCAGATGATGTGGGTTACCTTTCTAAAACAAAAATCAGAAGCATTTGAGAAGTTCAAAATCTTCAAAGCTATGGTAGAGAATCAAACCGGATCGAAACTAAAGTGTCTAAGGTCTGATAGTGTTGCAAGTATGAGGTTATCCAGTGTTGTCATTGATGTCAACATACTCATATTGCATTGACAAGAAGGATTTGATGAGCTGTGTGCTGAGGATATTGAGAAAATTAGTCTCAGTCAGGAACAGTGAAGAACAGTGATGAGAAGAAGGTAAATGTACTGTATAGGATGAGAACCGGAGGATGCGGATTAAAGGGTTAGTAGATATGAGTCTTGAGATGCTACAGTTAAGATTTCAGAGGTCCGCATGAAGATCTGAAGGAGTTGTGGCTGCCGGTATAGAACCGGGTCCGGCAAGTATCCGGAGGTGACAGAGGATCACAAAAAGGTCCGGTGAGGTCCGGAATTGTATTATCCTAATCTGCGGATTGGAAGGAGTGTTTGGGATGTCCTTGTGATGTATCATCCTGATTTGTGTATGATTTGGAGGTCCGGAAGTACCTCTTGCATTATGACAGTGGCGACAGACTGTGTTCTTGAAGTTCCGGATGAGGAAGACAAGAGATCCCAGTAAGCAGAGGAAGTGCGGATGTATCCGGACATTCAGACAGGCTTGTGAAGGTTCTTGGATCATGTTTAGGTTTTGTTGTTGGTCCGCATTGATGGTAGAGCCCGGAATTGAAGTTATTCTTCCGGATGAAGTTCTTGCTTTGTGTAGCCGACCGGATGAGATGTTCATCCTGCGAATGTTCTTGTGATGGCCGACCGGATGTGTTATTCATCTTGCGGATACTCCTATGGTTGTTTGCCGACTTAGATGCTTGTTCCTAAGTCGATGTCTTGTATAAATAATGATTTGTGAATTCATTTCAGTGAGTGGTGCGAGGATGAGCATGGTATAGCGAAGAAATGTGCGAAAAGCAGAGCAGAGATTGTTGGGCTTAATTGGAACTGATCCGGACATGGTAGAGATGTCATTCTCCAGTTCAAGACTGTGATTTTCATCACTTTGTAGACAGTGTGTCTCCTTGTAGGCAGTGGGCCTCTTTGTGAGCAGTGTGCTCGGGCAGTGAGCCCTTATTGGCATGTGCCATTCATTTTTCTTTTATTCTTCTAACAGAGAATAATTCTTGGGTTAATCACCCCGTGGTTTTTCCCTTAACCGGGTTTTCCACGTCAAAATCTTGGTGTTCAATGTGTTGATGCTTATCTGCTCTTGTGTTTATGTATTATGCTTCCATGGATGATTATTTGATATGCTGCTAACTAACAACAGTGAGTTAAGTGTTTGAATGACAAGAAGTTTTATACAACTGATTCACCCCCCCCCTCTCAGTTGTATGCCCTAGATCCAACAATTGGTATCAGAGCCAAGTTCCTCTGACAAGAGCTTAACCGCTTGAGGAGATCCGGGATGTCGTCATACAAGAAGGATAGTCCGAAGTTCGATGGAACCAACTTCACTCTCTGGAAAGGTCGCATGAAGTGTCACTTGGAATGCATGGGAAAAGCATATCTGGGTATGATTTCAAAACCATATATACCTCCACAAGGTGGTCCGACTACTCTGAATGAAATCACAGAAGCTGAAAACAATCTGCGGACCAAGGAAGCTCTTCTAAGCGCATTGAATGACTCAGATCTCTCGAATGTCATTGACCTACCCACTGCATATGAGATCCTAACTAAACTAGAACTTCTGTATGAAGGAGATGAGTTTGTCAAAAGTGCAAGGTTGCAAAGTCTGAAAGGGAAATTTGAAAGATTGAAAATGAGAGATGATGAAAACATCACTACCTTTATGCCAAGAGTAAATGAGCTGGTATGTGGAATCAGAAATGCTGGTGGAACTTTAGATGAAAATGAGATTGTCTGCAAAATCCTAAGATCCCTTCCTGCTGCCTACAAAATCAAAGTTGCTGCCATTGATGAATTCAGAGCCCACACAACTGTCACAAGAGAACAACTGGCTGGCAAACTAGCTGCATTTGAAATGACCGAGTTTGGAGATGATCCTCCCAAGACTGAATCTGCTTTCAAAGCCAGTGCCTATGTGAAAGGCAAACAGAGATTTGATCCGGGTGAAAACTCATCAAGGAAAATGTCATGGTATGATCAAGCAAGAAGAGACATGGAAGAAGAAGAAGCAGAAACAGCTCAACTTGAAGCCCTCATTGCAAAAAGACTGCCAAGAGGATCCGGTAAGTATGAAGGAAAACTACCCTTTAAGTGTTTCAACTGCAATAAGATTGGTCATTTTGCCTCAAGATGTCCGGAGAGATCTGCAAGATCTAATACTCACAAACAAAGGTTTCAAAAGAATTGCTATTATGTTCATGAAGAAGATGACAATGAAGGAGTAACAGATGATGAATCAGAACCAGGAGGCAAATCCGGAAATGAGTGGGTGTTTATATCCATCAAGGAAGAAGATTCCTTGCTCTCCGAATCTGTCAATCACAAAGTTATTGAAAAAGCCTTGGCTGCTCAAGTGGAAGAAAAGGATGATTGGGTTATTGACAGTGGATGTTCTCACCATATGACTGGTGACAAGAATAAGTTCTTAGACTTGGAAAGATATGAAGGAGGAATGGTAAAGTTTGGTGATAATTCTGCTGGCAGAATCAGAGGTAGGGGAACTATTTCCTTTGATGGTAAGAGCAAAACAGGAAATGTACTGTATGTTGAAGGATTGAAGCACAATCTTCTCAGTGTTGGTCAGGTAGTGGACAAAGGCTATGATCTCCGGTTCAAGAATGGAAAATGCAGAATCTTTACAAGCTCCGGAACTGAAATTGCATCCGGTACTCAGACAAGAGGTAACATCTTTCATCTGGTTGGCTCAAATAAAAGTTGTTTGTTTGTTCAAATTGATCAGAGTTGGTTATGGCATAGAAGAATGTGTCATGTAAATTTTGATAACATCATCAAAATAAGCAATACTCAGGCTGTGAGAGATCTTCCAAAGTTGATAAAACCTACAAATAGTGTGTGTAAAGAATGTCAGTTAGGCAAACAAAGCAGAGTCTCTTTTAAAAGCAAAGATCAGTCTTCTACCGGATTGTTGGAATTAGTACATACTGATCTATGTGGTCCGACAAGAATCAAGAGTCTGCAAGGTGATAGATATTTCATGTTGTTAATTGATGATCATTCCCGGATGATGTGGGTTACCTTTCTAAAAGAAAAATCAGAAGCCTTTGAGAAGTTCAAAATCTTCAAAGCTATGGTGGAGAATCAAACCGGATTGAAACTAAAGTGTCTAAGGTCTGATAGAGGTGGTGAATTTACATCTGGTGAATTCATTGACTTTTGTGAGAAACAGGGTATAAGGAGACAGTTGTCTGCTCCTAAGACTCCACAGCAGAATGGAGTAGTTGAGAGAAAGAACCGGACCATCCAGGAAGCTGCTAGGACAATGATGTTGGAAGCAAATGTTCCTCAAATGTTTTGGAAAGAAGCTATCAGCACTGCAGTCTACACACTCAATCGAGTTCAAATCAGAAACAACACCGGTAAGACCCCCTATGAACTCTGGTTTGGCATCACTCCTACTGTGAAATATTTCAGAGTATTTGGTAGCAAGTGCTATATTAAAAGAGATGAAGATCTAGGAAAGTTTGATGCTAGAAGTGATGAAGGAATTTTCTTGGGATACTCCACTCAAAGCAAAGCATACCGGTGTTACAATAAGAGATTGAGGAAGATGATAGAAAGCACCAATGTAAAGGTTGATGAAGGAATTGAGAAGCCTTCAAGATTTTATGAGTTTGATGAAGATGATCAAGACAGTGTTCAAGGTCCTCAATCCTCTCCGGTGAGACAGAGTCAGCCTGATCCGGTAAATCAGGAAGAAGAGATAGGTTTGAATGAGCCTGATCAAGAAACAGCAGTGCTGGATACTCCCAAAATTCCAAGATATGTAAGACTAAATCACTCTGAAGATCAGATCATAGGTGACAGAAGCAAAGGTGTACAAACTAGAAGGAATATTGCTCGAGATCAGAATGAATGTTGTCTGATTTCAAAGATTGAACCTAAAACAATAAATGAAGCCTGCAATGATGAAAACTGGACCAAAGCAATGGAAGATGAACTGATGCAAATTGAGAAAAATCATACTTGGGATCTTGTTCCCAGACCTAGAGACAGGAATGTAATTGGAACCAAGTGGGTCTTCCGGAACAAACTAAATGAAGCTGGTGAAGTAATCAGAAACAAAGCTAGATTGGTCTGCAAAGGCTACTCTCAAATAGAAGGAATTGACTTTGAAGAGACTTTTGCTCCGGTAGCAAGAATTGAAGCAGTCAGATTACTTCTTGCATTTGCTGCCTTCAAAGACTTCAAGGTATATCAGATGGATGTCAAGTCTGCCTTCCTAAATGGTGATCTGGAAGAAGAAGTCTACATTGAACAACCGGATGGATTTCAATTGTCTGATAATAATGATATGGTCTGCAAGTTGAAGAAAGCTTTGTATGGATTGAAACAAGCCCCAAGAGCATGGTATGAAAGGTTGGATAAGCATCTTGTGCAGATTGGATTCAACAAAGGTACTGCTGACAGCAACTTATATTTCAAAATTGATCATGAAAACATTCTGATTGTTGAAGTGTTTGTGGATGATATCATTTTTGGAGGAAGAGATAGTATGTGCAAAACTTTTGCAAATCAGATGAAAAGTGAGTTTGAAATGTCTATGCTTGGTGAAATGAATTTCTTCTTGGGTCTGCAAATTACTCAAACAAAAGAAGGGATCTTCATTTCTCAGACCAAATATGTGAAAGAATTGTTAAAGAAATTTGGTATGGAAGACTCAAAGCCTATGAACACTCCTATGGCAACCGGATGTAAGTTAAGCAAAGATGATGATTCTCCAAAGGTAGATCAGACAAAGTATAGATCAATGATTGGTGGATTGTTGTATCTCACTCAAACTAGACCAGATATAATGCAAGCTGTTGGTCTTGTGGCAAGATTCCAGGCTGATCCTAGAGAATCTCATGTTATGGCAATCAAAAGAATTTTTAGATACTTGAAAGGGACAGTTGAGTATGGTCTATGGTATCCTAGAGATCCGGATTTCTCTCTTCATGCTTACACAGATGCAGATTGGGCAGGAGATGTGGATGACCGGAAGAGCACTAGTGGTGGAGCATTCTTTTTGGGGAAGAGATTGGTTTCTTGGCTAAGCAAGAAACAAGATGCAATATCTCTGTCTACAACTGAAGCAGAATACATTGCAGCAGCAGGTAGTTGTACTCAAATCTTATGGATGAAGCAGATGCTAAGAGACATCAAAGTTGAATATGAGGAGCCTATCACAATTTTCTGTGATAATTCAAGTGCAATTAATATTTCCAAGAATCCGGTATTGCATTCTAAGACTAAGCACATATCTATCAAATTTCACTTTTTGAGAGAACAAGTAAACAAGGAAGAAGTCAGATTGGAGTATGTTCCCTCCAAGGATCAGATTGCAGATACCTTTACAAAACCTCTTCCCAAAGACTCTTTTGAATATCTCCGGGAAAAGTTAGGGGTCATGGCCCCTCCGGTGATGAACTAAGATGCACTGATGTGCATCAGTCCGGTGGCTATCACAGTCATATCTTGTGATCCGGACTAATGGGGAGCTGCAACTAAGGGGGAGCAGCTAGTATGATTCTGATGCATGAGAATTGCAAGTATGAGCCCTTTGCCATTGATGTCAAAGGGGGAGAGAAGACATGTGAAAAACAAGTGGTTGATGATCAAAGGGGGAGCAGTAAAGGAAGAGAAGACATATGAAAAGATGAAGTTCTTGTCTTAATGGTTTTTCACATCATATGTTGCCATCAATGACAAAGGGGGAGATTGTTGCAAGTATGAGGTTATCCAGTGTTGTCATTGATGTCAACATACTCATATTGCATTGACAAGAAGGATTTGATGAGCTGTGTGCTGAGGATATTGAGAAAATTAGTCTCAGTCAGGAACATTGAAGAACAGTGATGAGAAGAAGGTAAATGTACTGTATAGGATGAGAACCGGAGGATGCGGATTAAAGGGTTAGTAGATATGAGTCTTGAGATGCTACAGTTAAGATTTCAGAGGTCCGCATGAAGATCTGAAGGAGTTGTGGCTGCCGGTATAGAACCGGGTCCGGCAAGTATCCGGAGGTGACAGAGGATCACAAAAAGGTCCGGTGAGGTCCAGAATTGTATTATCCTAATCTGCGGATTGGAAGGAGTGTTTGGGATGTCCTTGTGATGTATCATCCTGATTTGTGTATGATTTGGAGGTCCGGAAGTACCTCTTGCATTATGACAGTGGCGACAGACTGTGTTCTTGAAGTTCCGGATGAGGAAGACAAGAGATCCCAGTAAGCAGAGGAAGTGCGGATGTATCCGGACATTCAGACAGGCTTGTGAAGGTTCTTGGATCATGTTTAGGTTTTGTTGTTGGTCTGCATTGATGGTAGAGCCCGGAATTGAAGTTATTCTTCCGGATGAAGTTCTTGCTTTGTGTAGCCAACCGGATGAGATGTTCATCCTGCGAATGTTCTTGTGATGGCCGACCGGATGTGTTATTCATCTTGCGGATACTCCTATGGTTGTTTGCCGACTTAGATGCTTGTTCCTAAGTCGATGTCTTGTATAAATAATGATTTGTGAATTCATTTCAGTGAGTGGTGCGAGGATGAGCATGGTATAGCGAAGAAACGTGCGAAAAGCAGAGCAGAGATTGTTGGGATTAATTGGAACTGATCCAGACATGGTAGAGATGTCATTCTCCAGTTCAAGACTGTGATTTTCATCACTTTGTAGACAGTGTGTCTCCTTGTAGGCAGTGGGCCTCTTTGTGAGCAGTGTGCTCGGGCAGTGAGCCCTTATTGGCATGTGCCATTCATTTTTCTTTTATTCTTCTAACAGAGAATAATTCTTGGGTTAATCACCCCGTGGTTTTTCCCTTAACCGGGTTTTCCACGTCAAAATCTTGGTGTTCAATGTGTTGATGCTTATCTGCTCTTGTGTTTATGTATTATGCTTCCATGGATGATTATTTGATATGCTGCTAACTAACAACAGTGAGTTAAGTGTTTGAATGACAAGAAGTTTTATACAACTGATTCACCCCCCCCCCTCTCAGTTGTATGCCCTAGATCCAACAGATAGAGGTGGTGAATTTACATCTGGTGAGTTCGTTGACTTTTGTGAGAAGCAGGGTATAAGGAGACAATTGTCTGCTCCTAGGACTCCACAGCAGAATGGAGTAGTTGAAAGAAAGAACCGGACCATCCAGGAAGCTGCCAGGACAATGATGTTGGAAGAAAATGTTCCTCAGATGTTTTGGAAAGAAGCTATCAGCACTGCAGTCTACACTCTTAATCGAGTTCAAATCAGAAACAACACCGGTAAGACCCCCTATGAACTCTGGTTTGGCATCACTCCTACTGTGAAATATTTCAGAGTATTTGGTAGCAAGTGTTATATTAAAAGAGATGAAGATCTAGGAAAGTTTGATGCTAGAAGTGATGAAGGAATTTTCTTGGGCTACTCCACTCAAAGCAAAGCATATCGGTGTTACAATAAGAGATTGAGGAAGATGATAGAAAGCACCAATGTGAAAGTTGATGAAGGAATTGAGAAGCCTTCAAGATTTTATGAGTTTGATGAAGATGATCAAGATGGTGTTCAGGTTCAAGGGACTCAATCCCCTCCGGTAAGTCAGAATCAACTTGATCCAGTAAATCAGGAAGAAGAAATAGGTCAGAATGAACCTGATCAAGGAGCAACAGTGCAGGATATTCCCAAAATTCCAAGGTATGTAAGACTAAACCACTCTAAAGATCAGATCATAGGTGACAGAAGCAAAGGTGTGCAAACTAGAAGGAATGTTGCTCAAAATCAGGATGAATGTTGTCTGATTTCAAAGATTGAACCTAAAACAGTAAATGAAGCCTGCAATGATGAAAACTGGACTAAAGCAATGAAAGATGAATTAATACAAATTGAGAAAAATCATACTTGGGATCTTGTTCCTAGACCTAGAGACAGGAATGTGATTGGAACCAAATGGGTCTTCTGGAACAAACTGAATGAAACTGGTGAAGTTATCAGAAACAAAGCTAGATTGGTCTACAAAGGCTACTCTCAAATAGAAGGAATTGACTTTGAAGAGACCTTTGCTCCGATGGCAAGAATTGAAGCAGTCAGATTATTTCTTGCATTTGCTGCCTTCAAAGACTTCAAGGTATATCAGATGGATGTCAAGTCTGCTTTCCTAAATGGTGATCTGGAAGAAGAAGTTTACATTGAACAACCGGATGGATTTCAATTGTCTGATAGTGATGATATGGTCTGCAAGTTGAAGAAAGCATTGTATGGACTAAAGCAAGCCCCAAGAGCATGGTATGAAAGGTTGGATAAGCATCTTGTGCAGATTGGATTCAACAAAGGTACTGCTGACAGTAACTTATATTTCAAAATTGTTCATGAAAACATTTTGATTGTTGAAGTGTTTGTGGATGATATCATTTTTGGAGGAAGAGATAGTATGTGCAAAACTTTTGCAAATCAGATGAAAAGTGAGTTTGAAATGTCTATGCTTGGTGAAATGAATTTCTTCTTGGGTTTGCAAATTACTCAAACAAAGAAAGGAATCTTCATTTCTCAGACCAAATATGTGAAAGAATTGTTAAGGAAATATGGTATGGAAGATTCAAAACCAATGAACACTCCCATGGCAACCGGATGTAAGTTGAGCAAAGATGATGACTCCCCAAAGGCAGATCAGACAAAGTATAGATCAATGATTGGTGGATTGTTGTATCTCACTCAGACTAGACCAGATATAATGCAGGCTGTTGGTCTTGTGGCAAGATTCCAGGCTGATCCTAGAGAATCTCATGTTATGGCAATCAAAAGAATTTTTAGGTACCTGAAAGGAACAGTTGAGTATGGTCTATGGTACCCTAGAGATCCGGATTTCTCTCTTCATGCTTACACAGATGTAGATTGGGCAGGAGATGTGGATGACCAGAAGAGCACTAGTGGTGGAGCATTCTTTTTGGGGAAGAGATTGGTTTCTTGGCTAAGCAAGAAACAAGATGCAATATCTCTGTCTACAACTGAAGTAGAATACATTGCAGCAGTAGGTAGTTGCACTCAAATCTTATGGATGAAGCAGATGCTAAGAGACATTAAAGTTGAATATGAGGAGCCTATCAAAATTTTCTGTGATAATTCAAGTGCAATTAATATTTCTAAGAATCTGGTATTGCATTCTAAGACTAAGCACATATCTATCAAGTTTCATTTTTTGAGAGAACAAGTGAACAAGGAAGAAGTCAGATTGGAGTATGTTCCCTCAAAGGATCAGATTGCGGATATCTTTACTAAACCTCTTCCCAAGGACTCTTTTGAATATCTCCGGGAGAAGTTAGGGGTCATGGCCCCTCCGGTGATGAACTAGGATGCACTGATGTGCATCAGTCCGGTGGATATCACAGTCATATCTTGTGATCCGGATTGATGATGGGGAGCTGCAACTAAGGGGGAGCAGCTGGTATGATTCTGATGTATGAGAATTGCAAGTATGAGCCCTTTGCCATTGATGTCAAAGGGGGAGAGAAGACATGTGAAAAACAAGTGGTTGATGATCAAAGGGGGAGCAGTAAAGGAAGAGAAGACATGTGAAAAGTTGTTGTTGATAGGGGGAGCTGTGACAGAAAGGAAAAGTTCTTGTCTTGATGGTTTTTCACATCATATGTTACCATCAATGACAAAGGGGGAGATTGTTGCAAGTATGAGGTGAGCCAGTGTTGTCATTGATGTCAACATACTCATATTGCATTGACAAGAAGGATTGGATGAGCTGTGTGCTGAGGATATTGAGAAAATTAGCCTCAGTCAGGAACAATGAAGAACCGTGATGAGAAGAAGGCAAATGTATTGTATAGGTTGAGAACCGGAGGATGCGGATTAAAGGGTTTGTAGATATGAGTCTTGAGATGCTTCAGTTAAGATTTCAGAGGTCCGCATGAAGATCTGAAGGAGTTGTGGCTGTCGGTGTAGAACCGGTTTCGGTAAGTATTCAGAGGTGACAGAGGATCACAAAAAGGTCCGGTGAGGTCCGGAACTGTATAATCCTAATCTACGGATTGGAAGGAGTCTTTGGGATGTCCTTGTGATGTGCCATCTCAAGTTGTGTATGATTTGGAGGTCCGGAAGTACCTCTTGCATTACGACAGTGGCGACAGACAGTGTTCTTGAAGTTTCGGATAAGGAAGAGAAGAGATTCTAGTAAGTAAAGAAAGTGCGGATGTACCTGGTCATTCAGGCAGGCTTGTGAAGGTTCTTGGATCATGTTGAGGTTGTGTTGTTGGTCCGCATTGATAGTAGAGCCCAGAATTGAAGTTATTCTTCCGGATGAAGTTCTTGCTCTGTTTAGCCAACCGGATGAGTTGTTCATCCTGCGAATGTTCTTGTGGTGGCCGACTGGATGTGTTATTCATCTTGCGGATACTCTTATGGTTGTTTGCCGACTTAGATGTTTGTTCCTAAGTCGATGTCTTGTATAAATAATGGTTTGTGAGTTCATTTCGAAGTGTGGATTGTGTGGATGAGTGTGGCATAGCGAAGAGAAGTACGAAAGGCAGAGCAAAGGTTTTTGGGCTTAAATGGAATTGATCCGGACATGGTAGAGATGTCATTCTCCAGTTCAAGATTGTGATTCTTATCACTTTGTAGATAGTGTGTCTCCTTGTAGGCAGTGGGCCTCTTTGTGAGCAGTGTGCTCGGGCAGTGAGCCCTAATTGGCAAGTGCCATTCTTTTTCTTATTCTTCTAACAGAGAATAATCCTTGGGTTAATCACCCCATGGTTTTTCCCTTAACCGGGTTTTCCACGTCAAAATCTTGGTGTTTAATGTATTGATGTTTATCTGCTCTTGTGTTTATGTATTATGCTTTCATGGATGATTAATTGATATGCTGTTAACTAACAATGAAGAATCAAGTGTTTGAAAGAACAAGAACTTTTATACAACTGATTCACCCCCCCCCCCTCTCAGTTGTATGCCTTAAATCCAACAAAGAGATATCTAAAACATTTGTCAACATCGTGCCCCCAATCTTTATCAAGATCAAAAGGAAGAAGGGAGGAATGAATGGATGTAATAAGATAGGTATATGTATGGAAATAGTATGATAGGATATGAAATGGTGTGATATGTTGGATGAGACAAGATGCCCCCAAGTGTAAGTGATATAGAATACCATCTTACACATGACGCCTGTTTTCTAGGTTTTCATCATGGTACTTATCCAAGTCATCTGTTTACCAGGTTTTCATCATGGTACTTATCCAAGTCATCTATTTACCAGGTTTTCACCGTTGGATGAAGGGATTTCTCTTTACTCTTTTTTTACTTTTTTAACTTTTTTGACTTTGTGAATTGGTTGGCTGGAATATGAGAAGGAGGGACCCAAGTGTCTAGTGTCATGAAAGGTGATTGTCTTGTTAGATGGATGTCATCACATGGACCATGTCAAGTCAATATGATCATCAATGTTGGTAGAAGCTACATGAAAGCAATATGGAGTAGGTAGATAGTGGATTATGAAAGATATGATAGTGGATTATGATGTTGATTATGTAGGGAAGATAGTGGATTATGATGTGGATTATGTAGGACTTATGCAAGGAAGATGGATAAAAATTTTATGCAAAATAATGGACCATAGGGACATGATGGGGAAGACATGTAGGATAATAGTTGAATGATGGGGTGATGGAGGTGTGAAAAGGAATCATGTCCAATGGTTGCATACACCATAATAAACATTGGAGCTTGTGATTGGATGGTGGTGTAGGAAGCAATGATGATGTTTTCTTAGGAGATGGATGATGGAAGCATTTGGGTACCCACATAGACTTAGTATTTTTATGAGTTTTTCTTTTCATGTGGGATGGAGGAATTTGAGACTTTTGAGTGGAATGGAATGAAGAGAATGGTTGGGATTTTCGAGAGGTGGATGCCTCATTTGACTTGCTTTTTTGTTTAGGGACCCATACCATTTTGCTTTTTGACTTTTCTTGTGATAGTATAGGCTTGGATAGCTTCTTAGATGGATTTTTCTTTGACTTTGTGCTTTTGTACCCTAATCCATTAGGACCCTTAGGAGTTTTGGCTTTATATGTAGAGGCATCCAAATGTTTATTTTTGAATCCCATATGGCAAGTGGAATGAGTGGAAGCTTTATGTTTGGACAATGCGCGCATTTGTTGGTCATGATTAGGAATGTGTTTTTGGATAAATGGATAAGTGGATTAGTCATGATTAGATGTTGGAAGAAATGGTGGTAAAGTGGATGAAGAGAAATTAGGAATTGGAAGTAGCGAGGGTAAATTGGATGGTGGAAGGTGTATGGTCACATGTTTTTGACACTTGTAGGATGATGAAGGTGGAATGGTGACATATGTTTTAGGAATATGATGGGACATGCAATGGAAAGTGGACTTAGGAGGAATGGAGGAAGTACCAACATCTTTGGATTGTTTGTACCTTGGGGTGTGTATCCAAGGCTAAATGAGCATAGAGGGACTTTGACATGAATAGGTTCCAAAATACCTTGTTCATGAAGGCCTAAGCCTTTACCTTAATAATTCATGTTTTGGAGCATGCGATTGACAATGGGACTAGGTGTGTTATGGACACTAGACTTGAGCTCATTATTGGATGGAGAAGGTGAAGTGATGCATAATGGTTATTGTTGTCCTAAGGAGGAACACTCATGAATGAAGGTGGATAGACCAAGGGTATATGATGGCTTTGAAATGGGGTTGATGGTGGAGGTGGAAGGATCATTAGGATCTAAGTGATTATAATTATGTTCACTAAGATCTAATTTATTTGTTTGATCTTCTATTTTTGCTTGGGAGGCACATGTCTCATCATGGAGAGTGGATGTTTGTGGATAATGGATGGGTGAGGTGGCAAGCTCTTGACCATGGAATGCATAAAGTTGTCTAAGATGATCATCATGGTTTTCTTGATCATAAGTGGGATCATGATCATAAATGGGAGCTTGATCATGGAAATGATAAAGTGTGTTATCGATTGGTGGAGTGGAAGGGGTTTGATCTTGATTTGGACAAGGGACTAATGTTTCCATGTGCTTAGGAGTATACCCTTGACATACCTCTTCACTTTGAGTAGAAGTAGATGACTCTTGGATAAGTTCGATGTGTTGTGAAGCATATGATGGGGTGAAAGAATCAGACGTGGCCTTGAAAGGTTCTTTGATAGGCTCATGAATGGGTGTTGGATGACATGGAAATAGGTTGTTCCTTGATAGTAACCCTTGGATCACATCCTTTGTAGGTGGATGGGTGATGGAAGTTGAGGGCTTAGGATTTGGATTTTCATTAGGTGGAGAGTCAAAGGGATTGGATGAATTAGTGGATATGGACAACTCCTTAGGCTTACTTTTGTAATGTTTGATTCTAGGATGTGGGGTTGATGTAGGCCTAGAGTGTGGTGGTAGAATGTACTTATAGGATGGATGAGGTAGACTTATGTTCCCCTTGTCAAAGGTAGAATGAGAATTCAAAAGAAATTTGTCTTGTTGCCAAGGTGGACTTGGATAGGCTTGTGAATAGGCTTAGGGTGCTAGAACCTTGTTTTCTAGGATTGTCATGGAATGAAACATGTCTTCATATCATTGTATTCCATCTTGTGGGATTAGGGCCATGTTGACAAGTGTTTGACTAGGATTAGGGTATTGATAAGGTGGAATGGCTAGGAATGTGATAGAGTGTGTGATTTATTAGATGATTAGATGGGTGATTAGGGATGATTAGGGTATGGTTAGGGTTGTGATGACTTGGAAATGATTAGGATACAATTAGGGGTGAGATGATTAGGATGAATTTGATTGAACAATGTGATTAGAAAGGGTGATTAGGATGTAAAGCTTGAATGATGAATATATGAATAGGATGTGATTATGATGATGTTGAATGGATGAAAGAGATGATTAGGATGTTGAGGAATGACAAAACTGAATGACTTGGCTATGATTAGGATGAAATAGGATGTGGAATGATCAGGAATGATGATTATGATATGAGGTGTTATGATTAGGAATGATGAGTAGGATATGATTAGGATGTGGTTGAATGACTAGGGATGATGAATAGGATATGATGAGAATGATTAGGATAGAATTGATTGGATGATACATAATGATTAGAATGATGTTGATTTGATGATTTATAATGACAAGGATACGATTAGGATTAGATTAGAATGATTTAGATGTGATTAGGATGATGATTAGAATGAAATTGATTTGATTAGAATGAAGATGCTAATGATGTGTAATTATTATGAATGATTTGGATTTGATTAGGAAGGAGGTGACAAGGAATGATTAGGGTTTGAATAATGGTGACTTGGATATGATTAAGATATGAAGTGGCTAAGAAAGGTGATTAGGATGAAAGTGATTGGATTTGAGTGTGTTGGGAGGAATGTGTAGAATGACTTGTCATTATGTGTTTGGTGTTTAACTTGATTTGGAAATGTTCAAACAAATGATCACACATGTAGAAACATGAATCACTCATGCAAGACACATAAGAAAGTTTGAATTTTGAATTTGAAAAATGTGATGATGATTAAACAGGAACACGTGGAAGACACATCAACAAGCCCTATGACTAGTCAAGTGGGGTATGGCCATTTAGGTTTTAAACTAGGTTACATGAGGTTGACTAGGGAAATGAATTGAAAGAGAAATCATGCCACACAGCTAGGAGAAAGGGGTAACCCACCCTTCACCTTCACTTCCCAAAGGTATAAAGTTCTTTGGGGCTTAGCCAAGAGTGACAAGATTTTAACTCCCAAATGAGGGTGTCTTTTGATTTAGCCTCGATTAAGGTCATCCCTTGGAGTGGTGTGTCTCCAAGAAGGCCTCCTAAGAAGGGTAAACAAAAGTGAACCAAGTGAGTTGTCACTTGATTCACACTTGTACTTGTAAATTGCCCTTAAGAAAATTGAAATGTGTGGTGTGAATATGAATGAAAGAGAGGTGTTTTTAATTCTCAAGATCACACGAAGCACATGAGAAGAGCATACACACCTCTAATCACAATCAAATTCACCAAATAGTTCAAGCACTAGTTCTTTTTATGCCTGAGTCAAAATGTGAATGAAAGACACTGGTTCGTTTTAATGCCCAATTTTGATGTGTGATGAAGACAAATGTTCATTTTATGAGCCCAAATCAAAGTGTGAGATAAACAATGATTATGAGAAATGAAGGATTAGAATGGAATGCACCTAAAATTTTTGCTTCCAATCTACTGTGTATGATGCTGATGTTGTTCTAGCCACGTATGATTCACTTGCAAGTCACCAGAATGAAAATGGAACAAGTAAACTTACACAAGGAAGCATTATGCAAAAAATTAAGAATATGATAAAATCTGATTAATATGAGTAGATATTGAAAAATTGATTGCATGAACAGAAACTAGATGAAATTCTATGCACTTTAAAAAAAATTTACGAAAATTTGATCAAAAATGCAAAAGTTATGCTCAATTGAAGTTTTCATGAAAGTTTGACTTTGACTATGAAAAAAGGCATCAAAATTGTATAGTCACCTAATGAAACCTACACCATTGCGAAGTTCATCCTAGTACCTTTCCAACGAGCATTCGTTTGCATGATTTCACCTCTGTATGTGAAATTTATGAGGAAAGAAAAAAACCCCTCCTAGGGCTTATGGAAGCAAAAGGTAGGTCACCTGACTACTAGCTAACCATGCTAATGGTTAGCACAAGTTCTGGTCATATGAATAGTTTAAGACTGGGTAGTTGAGTTGAAGTTTAGTTCAGTCAGAGAAGAATAGGCCCCTAATCACTGATATGACTAGGGGATTTAAAATTTTGAAAAAAACAAAATATAAATGGGGGCCTTTGATAGCACCTACCCCTCCTTTCCCTCATGGTCACTGAAGTGACCAAGGGTCTAGGTGTAGAAAGGGCCTAAGGCCTGATTGTATTTGGAGGCACTGAGCCAAAGAGACTAGGAATGAAGGTTTAGGGTTATTTTATGTTATGTCAGGTGATTTAAAGACATTGACCGGTGGTTCCTAAGACCTTGACTAGCGGTTTAAGGGTAGTTTTATAGACAACGATGGAGGGTTGGATCAGCAAAGGGGCGGTGATAATGGATTTTAGGATTTCTTCTTACGATGACTAGGTGTTTATATGGTGGTGACTATGATTTTAGAGGTGGCGATGGGTATGAGGGTCGCCACCAGTAGTGGCGACCATGGAGGAAGATAGCAAACATTTATGGTTTTATGGGTGGCAGCTAGAAAAAATGATAGTGACAACTTCGATTGGAAGTAGTGACATTAGATTTGAAGACTGTGACAGGGGAAATCTTGGGTGGTGGTTGGTGTTTTAGATAGGTTGATGAGTGATTTGAATGTGTAGAGGATTGTTTAGGGTTTCAACCTATGATTTAGGGTTTTGTGTTGGGCTAATATATGGTGTTGACACTGGTGAAGTCAACGTCACTGGAGCTGATAGGTAAAGACTGCAAGAGGTTTTAAATTGGCAGAGATAGGATATAATGAGGGTCGAGAGGTGAGCAGGTTTTTTTTTGCTTGCAAATAAATGATAGTCGAACATTGGCAATGGCAGCAGAGTTTTTACCTGCAAATAGACAGTATCCCAAACACTATGTAGTATTAGTATGATTTGTCCATATGGTACAGATCCCTATAGTATAGATATGTATGGTATGGATAGATAACTAATTTTTTTTCAAAAAATTACAAAAAATTTCTTGTCACCAAAATATAACAAATTTTATGTCAATCTTCACCTGTGATGCCTCCCAAATGCAATGGCGACGTCTGCTTGAGCTGCAGAGGTCACCTGCAAAACCTAACTTTCAAAAATTGTTAGATTTGTAAGCATTCACGTCAGGTTCACCATATACATAGTTAGGGAAAAATCTAGGGCAAAAATCAAAACAATAGAAAATCAAACCCTAACTAGCACCATGAAGCACAAACTAGAATGAAAATGCAAAGTAGAAATGAAATGCAAACTGATTCTCCAACTAGTGTTGATTGACCTCGATGGCTATTCTCAACCTCACATGAGAATGCAAGATTTCAAAGGATTGATCAATGGGGATTGTTGGTTGCTCAAGATTTCAGCAGCATAATGGTATGCAAGGGCTTGATTGTATATTGATTTTGGCAACATGAGGCTACTTGCAAACTTGATCCTTCAAATGGCTTGTGAGGGGTTTGATTTATAGAAGAGGACTGATTTGAATGAATTACTGTGATTGAGAGTTATGTTGAAAGATATGAATTGTTGAGATCGATTAGGTTGATTAGGGTTTCCCACTCCAACAGGGATTGTAGTCATGTGACAAGTGTGTGATGGAGGATAAATGAGACCTAATTTAAATAAAAGATTATTTAAATTAGTTTGACATGTGAAGTGTTGTAGTCATGTGACACTTATTTAAATGAGACGAAAGGTGAGGGATTTAATTCAAATATTTAATTTGAATTATGTGAGACATGTGACAAGGGGGAATTAATTAAATAAATGGATTTATTTAATTAATTAGAATTTGATTAAGTTAGAATTGTGAGTGGGATGAAATAGGACCTAGGGCAAAATATTACAAGGTCATGTCGACTAGGTCGAGCCAAGACATGGACAAATTTATGTGTCTACACATATATAAAATGTTATATCAATCTATTCATCATATATTGCATGATTGTTCTCATGTCTTCACTATGTATTACATGCTTCCATTGTATTCCCCATGTTTTATGTGTTTCCTACTGTATTCTCTGTGCCTTGCATGTATTCAATGTGTCTTCTAGTGCTTACTTGAGACTAGGGGCTAGAAATAGTTCTTCAATATTTGTGTATGCCTTAGCTTCATGTGCCTAGTGTGTTTGATGTGTTTTTGACCATACTTTAATGCATGTGTGAAATCATAAGATCATACATACATTAAAGTGGGGGCTAAATGTTATGTCATGAAAAGTTTCCCTATGACTTTTTACCTCCTAGTTTAGCTCCTAGGTCCCCTTAGTTTCATTATGCATGTTTAAAACTTATCCTTGAGTAATTTCCCTTGAAACCCATGTTAAATGGAGCCTAGGGGTTCATTTTAATTCTTAATCAAGACTAAAAAAGTGCCTTGGGACTTGGGCAAGGCAGATTTGATGGGACCTACATTTCAAGATTTCGGCATAGGACCTTGAAAAGGTTTTCCTTTTCTAGCCTTTTCAATTTGAATTATGAAAGTTTAGTGGGAATGCATATTTAAATAGGTTTATGACTTCATTTTACTCCTAGTTGATTAAGGTGAACTTATGATTATCAAGAAAAGAACATTCAAGTCATTCATTGTGTTGTAGAGTAGAATTGTATTATGTTTGTATGTGTTTGTTGTAGATTTGGCTTCATCAACTCATCTCATGATTTGAAGGCTCTTCATCTTAGTGAAGGTTTCAACTCTAAGGTGACATCTATTTGTACTTGAATCAATTTATCTTATCATTGGATTTGGCCTTTTCCCTACAAGGGCATGCACTCTATCTAACAATGGTGTTGGAAGGCTTGAATGCCATTCTAGGGCTTGCCTAAGGCAAGCTCCTAAACACCACAACCCCCAAACCCCTCTCTTTATGATTGTAGGTTGCAAGTGTGGGATTTGGTGAAATGGAGTTACAAAGAAGCAAAGTAGAAGATAGAGATTTGGGATCTAGATAAAAGTGTAGAGAATCAACCCTACTAGGCTAGAGCACCCACCCCATAGTCCTCCCGATTGGCATTTCTAGAAACTCTGAAGTAGGTTGTAATCCAACATAGATCACTATTCTAGATCTGCAAAAAAGTTGCCCTATCAGACTTGGGTGCCTTCCCTATTGTCCCCAAAGTTTCCACCTCTAAAAATCTAAATCCTCGTATCTTTCTAATCTATACTTAGTGTCTCCCTATGCAATCATCTATCGTATTTCATTCGTCTATATATGATTTTATATAATTAGGGTTTGAGGCTTAATTGAACTAAGGTTTAACAAGTTCATCAATCTATTCTATCTTTCCTTATCATTCCATAGTGACATCAAACCTATAGATGAGTCCTCAAGCATCAGTAGTGACTTGGCTCAGTTTATGTCCTTGAATGTTAATGTGAAGGGTTTGATTGAATCTATCTTAATTGCATTTCAACCTATCTTTCCTTTTACATATAACAAACAATTACAAGATGAGGCATCAACCTCTACTCTACAAATCTTGACTGATGATTCAATTAGATCTACAACAATATTTTTGCTAATACTTTGACATACTTGACATGTTTAGACACCTCTACACAATCATTACTGATATGTTCTTGAACTTCTTGTTGATTCAAATACCTCTACAATCCTAACTCTACTATAGATTTTACATTATTTCTTATAGAGTTACTTCTCAATTTCTAGATCATTCACCTTTTTCACGTTCACTTTTTCCATTTGAAACAATATTCTATCCTTCATATATATCCTCTACAAGCCTTCTAAACATCATCTACGGCAATGTAGGAATGAAATCTCCTTATGCATTTCATACTGGATGATATGTTGGACCCAAATTACTTTTTCCAATGCCCTTTAGCTAACGCACTCATCCCAATCCTTAGCGCAGGCACTCAAATGCATCAAGTCCACTCTGCAAGCACTTAACTTTCCAAACATTAGCTCTAGACCCAATATAGTACCAGAGAAGCAAAATAAAAATAGGTTCACACAATAAGCACTATGGGTCCTAACCATCTTCCTCATAAACTTTTGTTTCTAGTTCAAGCATCTTTTTATTGGTGCAAGTGACCAGATATTGAAACCAGTTATCCCTAAACTTACCTGTCTCATAGTCTTACCTTGGAAAATTACTAAACAAACTTGTGATACCTTTTACATTCTAAAACCTGGATATGTTATGCAAGACACCATTATTCACATATGGTTCAAACTACCAGGCTATATCTTCAAGTGTGGAGAAATGCAGAGTATTTTTTTGCACCTTTGAGACTACAACAACACTGTAACACCATTGTCTTCACTCTACTAACTCTAGAAAGCTTTATAGTAGTTCTTATGCTCTCAAATCTAAATCACACATATCTTATAGCTATTTCTAGCTAACTTCCAATCTACAGGCTCATGTCTTCATTTGCAGAGGAATGCGGTATATTTTTTTGAACCTGTGACACCCATCATAACTGGAAATTTACTTAGACAATTTTCTTCAAACTTTTTGTAACTTTCTTCATCAAGCACCAACCATCATGACTCCATATCATTTAAAGACAACATATTAAACCAACATTGCTCTATGACATTTGTTATCTAATGTACCATACCAAACACATTAAAGAAAACACTTTATGATAGTATTTGGCGTCAATGACAACATGTGCAACAATATCTCCCTTTGTCATTAATGGAAACACTAATCCTGATATGCAATTTTCTCCCCCTTTGAAATCACGGGCAAGGGGCTAGTGGTCTTCCTTTGTACTAGTAATACATACATGCTCCCCTTGTCTGTAAAATTCTTGTCATCTTCTATAGTCTCTTATCTACCTACTCCCCCTAAGAGGTAGCCACCATTAATCCAGGGATAAAAAATATACCTTGAACTACCCCCCTGGACAGATGCATCATCTATGCATCTAACAGGAAGGAGGGGAAATAACTCCTAACTACTACCAAAGATATTCATAAGTATCCTTAGGTAGAGGTTTTGTAAAGATGTCTCCAATCTGATCGTTTGTAGTTACATACCCCAAATTTTCCTCTTGGTCTACAACCTTTTCTCTTAAGAAGTGATATTTGATGGATATGTGCTTGGTTCTAGAGTGTATCACTAGATTCTTTGAAATATTGATAGCACTTGTATTATCACATAGGATAGGAATGAGCGAATCATATATACCTTGATATCCTTCAATATTTGCTTCATCCATAACACTTGAGTGTAGCATGATACTACAACTATGTACTCTACTTTTGTTGTTGATAAAGAAACAGAATCCTATTTTTTACTAAACCATGAGACTAATCTATCTCCCAAAAAGAAAGCAACTCTACTAGTACTTTTCCTATCATCAATGTTGTTGGCCCAATCTACATTAGTATATGCACTTAGAGAGAAGTTATTACCTTTTTGATACCAAAGCCCAAAATCTAGAGTGTGCTTCCAATATCTAAAGATTCTTTTGACCTCCTTCACATGTGTCATGCCCACATTTTCTATGCGGTCACAACACGCATCACACGTGTCATGCCCACATCTATCATGTGGTCATGACATGAAATATAAAAATTTTTCCCATGCTTCTCTAGAAACCCCCTCGCATGTGTAGGCATGCTCGATGGTGTACGCTCGAGGCGAAAACACTACAGTTGTCGGTAGGGTACAAAGTACAGTTGCGTTCATCCAGACGCACACAGTCCAACAAGGGGGTCTCCACATTGCAGTTAACGTCGCTACAAGGTTTGTAATTTCAAGGTTCCCAATCCTACATCTCGGCAGATTCCGACAGCATAACGCCTCATGGAGTAAGTGGGAATTATTCAGCACTAAACTTCTTACGGGGTTCCCTGATAGATTAACAACTTCCCATGATGCCTTGTTCATAATGACCTTACACTAGATCTCCCTATTGGGTCATTTTTCAACAAAGCACGATTGTCTACCTCCTTTCTCATTTCCTAAAATATACTCCTCCTTCGAACTTAGCATTCTCAACAAGGCAGTTCATTTGCCCTCTCTTCCGTTTCTCTGGATCTTAATTTTGATTTCATTTCTATCGTGCTCACCTTAACTATTTCTTTGAAATTTAGTTTGTTTATATTTCGGTCTCTCTCTTTTGTTTTCTACGTTTTCTTTATGTTTATCCTGCCTTTCTTCATGTTCCTCATCAATCAGAGTTATCACTGTATTTTTTTTTAACATTATTCCTAATTTCTGGATGGACCAGATCACATAAACTGGTTTACTACTTCACTAGACTCAGTCTCCTAGTTCTCTCCGATCTAGGATTCACCTCTACGTTTGTATTAATTGAACGTTAATCTTGTTCCTAAGTAGGATTATCGGAAGGGTAAATCTACTTAGTTCTCTTATCCCAGTTGGGAAATACTGCGCATTTTCTCCTCTATGTTTTCCAATGTTAGTTTTTCTTCTTCTTTCTCTCTTTCATGTTTTCTCCATTGGACGTTTACTAACTACTGTTGAGTTTAAAATGGTCACACGTGGAATGCCTGTGATGGCTTCTTACATTTATATCTAGTGTTCTTTTTTTAAAAGGGTGACGCATAATTTTCCTCTTCATTTTCCTGGTTATTAAATTTCGTTGACAGTTGAAACTTCTGAGAAACTCTTCCTTATATAGATTATACGTCTATATATATATGCCCCCTTTTTTTTTCTTATTTGATAATTCTATTTTCCCGTCAGGTTGTTTAATCTCATTCTACTATAAGTCCTTTAAAATTCAGACAATTATATAATATATATATATATAGTGTTCACCATAGATGTTACATATCTATATATATAAATATTGGTTTAATTGTATTTATGTAAACAATCTCTATCTTATTCTCTATTGTGAGTTTATTTTATTTATTTATTTAAATTTTATTACTATTATTTTTGTTTTGTAATATTATTATTCTTTTTTTTTTTGTTTTTAAAATATCAAACACATATAAAATAAGGGCTATAGCTTAAAAAAAAGCCATATATCCTTGTGTTTCATTACAACACTAATATCATTGAAAGGTTTTTGGTTGTGTAGGAGCCAAACATGGTGGTGGCGGCGTTAGTGGTGGGTCGTCCAGAGGTAACACGCTGAGGGAGAAGAGGGTCGCAGGGTGATGAAGGCAGATTTTATTGTTTAGTGGTCGAAGCCACGTTGTGGGCCGCAGATGTAGACATAGGAGGTGGTGCGAATGGCAAGGCCACCCGGGGCAGAGGATAGGAAGCTCACAGGGAGCCGGGCGTAGGGGAGGTATCACCCATGGTGGAAGGTGGGAGGCAGAGATTTACGGCGGTGGGTTTTCGTGGGGAGTCCGCGGTCACACGGCCGCGGCACTGTGTTTTCTTTCACGGGGTGGGGGGGGTGTGTGGGGAGGGGCAGAGCCCCCACCCACAACCCACTACGTGGGGTGTAGGTGGGGGCTCCGCCCCTCCCCACACCCAAAGGACTCAAAGATGGTGGTGGGAAGGTTCAAACCCTTCCCACCACCACTCCACCATTCTGTACTATGCTGTGTACACAACAAATAATGCATTATTTTATTTTGTTTTATTTTATTTTATGAAAATTCCTTTCTATTATTAACACCTCTAATTACAATAATATATATATATATATATCTATATATATATATATATATATATATTTATCCCACAACTTTCAGACATATTTCTTTCACAGAGAAATTAAAAAAAATACAAAGAATTAAATAAATAAAGCTATTAAATATAACTTGATTTAACTGCCATCCACAACCTTGTTAATATATATTTCTTTCACAGAGAAACTTATAATATAGAAAAATAATAAAAATAAAGCTATTTTATCTGGTAACCACAGTTTCATATAATAATTGAAATTTTCAAATACAGAGAACAAACTATAATTCTTTCTAAATGCCATTTACAATCACCGTTCATTAAGAATTGGAATTTTTTTTTTAAAAAAACAATGCAGAGAATGAAATATAACTTGCCATCCACAATTTTCTTAGTAGACAATCTTCTGACTTTTGTCTTGATACAGATAGTGTTAAAACAGAGATTTAGTAAAAATCAAATTGCTCTTATAACTTGTTAAATTCAATTTAATATAAATTCATATACAGTTCAAATTTCATTGGCTCACATCAAGAAAGTTTATGACTATACCACACCACATTTTTATGCTAATATATTTATTTCTTTATATATATTTAATTCCAATGATAAAAAAAAAACAAATTACAATGTATAACAAGGCTTAACTAACTATATCTTATTCTTTCCTTCCGAACAAACTATAAATAAAATTTATCATTTTTGATCTAAATCACTAACAAATTTCAACACTAGAGATAAATTTATTCATTTGTCTATATCAATACAAGTTTCATTTCTTAACACTTAGTTTCACCAGGTATAAAATAATTAAAAAATCATTCACAACAACATTATTGAAGGGAAGAATTTCTTTCTTTCCCCAGACAATAATTCTTACAACTTTAGAGGGAGAGAATCCCTCCACAATGAACTGAAACAGGATGAAGCTCAATGAACCCAACTCTCCTTATAGCAAGGATGAAATACATTCTCCCTAAATACAGGATGACACCAATTCCACCAATAAGCTTCAAGAGGAAACCTACATATTCAAACAAAACAAGGAAGAAAACACCACTCATCTAGCTCTCCTCCCCACCGTAGACCCACAAGAGGGTCACCCCCGAGCTAGGAAGATCATCCACACACCTAGGTAACTCAAGCAATCCACTTCACAACAGGGAACAACAACAAACCCAAAACTCACATACACCCATGGATCAGTAACGCAACACGAAGACTCAACTACAGTGAGCTTCACAAGGGGTAGGAGAGTGGACACACTTGACTCTAGAGTGTCACCCTTACAGATAATATAACCAACACAATTTCTCTTGGCCTCAAACCAAGTTTGATCACAAAATTTTCCAAGGAATCCGTATTTGACTCTCAAGCCAAAGAACCAGTCACAAATACATACCCTCAAGGCTTTCAACATCCCAAAAGAACCCTGTATGCACCTGAGGAGGATCACACCTCCCCTACCCCATACTTGATGAGCATTTCTCCCAAGTGGGAGAAACTCTGTCAACAACTCGACAACATTTCCCACAAAAACAAAATCTAAAACACAAGCAAATAAGCAACTTTCACACACTTTCCATGCAACAATCAGATATACGAAAGAAAGGTAATAACAAACGAACCTTACAAATCCCTTCAAGGATGAAGCTGATGTAGAGCTCCACTAAGATCTTCTCCAACCTAAGCCACCAAACTCCCTCTCCCTTTTCCTCTCTAAAGCAAATTTTCTTGGTAAAAAAAATAATAAAATAAAACTCTCCAAAATTCCACTAACTCCCTCTCCATCCCAAAATGGGATTCAAATAACCCAAATCCTCCCAGTTTAGAGGAATGGGGAGGTGACACTTGTCACCTCCTCACTCTTCCCCAAACTACTATTATGTCTCAAGGGATGAGTGTTGGCTTATGTCACTCACCCATCCCTAAAGTCCTCCTTATCCGTTACCTCATGTCATTTCTCTTACGCATGGGAGAAATAAAAGGAGTTAAAGGAGGAAAAGACAGGTGACCCATGCGTCTTCTTCCTTCCTTCATTATAGATGACCACACAACTCAAGGGGAATCTCACTAATGGTGAGGGTGACTTCAAGTCAATTCCTCTATGAGTGATGTGTTTGTAGTCATCTCTTACCTTGGGGATTGAAGAGGGATGGGTTTGGGTGTTGGTACAACCCATCCTATCCCCCCCATAGCTCCAATTTTCGTCACCTAACTTCAGGGTGAAGTTAAGATGCCCTTATGGAGGTTACTCAAGGGTTACCCATGCCAAATGGGACCCTGGACCCATGGGGTATAACCCAGGGTCAACTTTAACCTATTCAGGACACCCAGGGTCATGTTAAAAGACAAGAAAAGGCCTTAAGAATTTAAATAAAAGAAAAGAAATTCAAATTCAATTTTTTTTACAACACAAATCATAATCTAGTGTTACAAGAGGGTAGACCTAACCCATTCAACCTTAAGAAAGACCACATTACGACAACACATCAAACACAGGGTTGATCTTGGTTCCTCGTGGAACCAGATCGGCTTAACAAGGAATAACAACAAAAAGGTGTGGAATGAACTCCAGAATCTGTGGTTTGATTAGTAAATCCTACACACTAAATTACAAGATTAGTTTCACATATAATCATCATAGCCGAAGCAACTTAAAACATGCATTACCATGACATAGTTCTAAATAGTATAAATGAAATCATATTACAATTTTCTTTCCATCATCACCTACTTAACTTTTCTGAAATGTAAATGTTATCCAAACATCACCCAAATAGTTTTTTCGTTATCATAATAAAGTTTAATAGTTTGAAAAATCTGGGAACTACTATCCCCCAAATATAAAAGTATCAGTAACAGTAATGTAAATAGTCACAAGAACAGAAGTAAAAAGGGTAGTCCTCACATCCTCTCCCCCTAAGACTGTACTTCCTCCTGTAAGTCGTCAAAGAGGTGAGGATAAAGGGTCTTTAGTCTTGCTGCATCTTCCCATGTCGCAGTGACTTTGTCGTATATGTCCCACTGGACTCTAACCTAGTCTAGCTCTCGACCTCGAAGGGCCAGCATCTGATGAACCAATATGCGAATTAGATCCAACACCAGCTGTCCGTCTGCCTCTACCTGAAGAGCACTCCAATCCAATGCATGAGATAAGTCAGAGATATATTGACGTAAAACAGAGACATGAAATACATCGTGGATACGTGACAGGCTAGGTGGCAAGGCTAGATGATAGGCTACAGGTCCTATCTGCTCCAAGATCTCAAAAGGTCCTACAAACTGAGGTGCGAGCTTAGAGCCCTTCCCGTAATGGATTGGACTCTTGTGCAGTCGCACTCTCAAAAATACTCTGTCACCCACAGAGAAGCTTTGATCTGTTCTCTTAACATCGGTATACTTCTTCTGCCTGTCCTATGCCTCTTGAAGTCTCTATCTAATCTATTTGACCTGTTGTTCCATATTCTGAACTATCTTTGGACCAATAGCTATTCTGTCCTCTATCCGATCCCAACTCAATGGTGTTCTGCATGGTCTGCCGTATAAAGCCTGGAAAGGAGGCATACCCAATGAACTGTGATGCCCATTATTGTAGGCGAACTCAACGAGATACAAGTACTCCTCCCATCTAGACTGATGGTCCATAACATACATGCGAAGCATGTCTTCTAACACCTGGTTAACTCTCTCTATTTGTCCATAGGTCTCTGTATGATAGGCTGAACTGAAATTGAGCTGTGTGCCCAACGCCTAATGTAAGGCTCTCCAAAATGATGAAGTGAATATAGAGTCTCTATCGGATATGATGTGGTGAGGTACTCCATTATGTCTAGAAATCTGATCAAGAAACACCTTCGCCACTGATGGTGCATTGTACATTGTGCATATCAGTGAAAAATGCGCCACTTTGGTCAGCTTGTCAACTGTCACAATAATAGCATCATGGCGATGTGATGACATAGGTAGACCAACAATAAAATCCATAGAAATGGTGTCCCATTTCCATTCAGGTATCTCATGAGGGTATAACAGTCCTGCTAGATGCTGATGTTTAGCCTTGACCCTCTGACATTCTAGGCAATGAGCAACATATTCTGCAATGTCACGCCTCATCCCAGCCCAATGATAAAGCTGTCGTAAGTCAGCAGGCATCTTCTTCACTCCTGGGTGTGCTGCATAGGGTGCTCTATGAGCCTCTGATAGAATAATGGTACAAAGATTACCCGCAAGGGGTACATAGATGTGCTGCCAATGTTGAAGCAAACCATCAGACTCAAGGGTATATCCTGCAAATTTGCCCTCAAGGGCCCTCTGATTTACAATTGCTTGCTGCACTTCAAGAAACCACTCATCCTCCGGCAGATGCTGTAAGATGTGATCTCTCAAGTCCACCCTCAAAGTCAAGGTCAAGATCTCATGGCGCCTCCGACTCAAAGCATCAGCGACCACGTTCTCCTTCCCTTTGATGTAGTGGACATCAAAGTCATACTCGCATATGAATTCCATCCAACGCCGTTGGCGGGCGTTCAAGTTTGGCTGTGTAAAAATATACTGTAAGCTATGATGATCCGAATGGAGTTCAAAGCGTCGACCTAAGAGGAAATGTCTCCAGCAAATAAGAGCATGAATAACTGCTGCGAGCTCTAAGTCGTGAGTAGGGTAGTTTAACTCATGTGTCTTCAGTTTTTGCAATTTGTATGCGATCGCTCTACCACCCTACATAAGCACGGCTCCCAAACCCTCTAAGGATGCATCTATGCAAACAACAAACTCCTCTGCAAGATCTGGAACTACTAAAATAGGAGCACTGGTAAGATGCTCCTTGAGGATTCCAAAGGCCTTCTCACACTACTCGGTCCAAATAAAACCCTTCCCTTTTCACTGAAGGGAAGTGATGGGATGTGCTATCCTGGAAAAGCCCTCGACAAACCTACAGTAGTAACCGGCTAATCCCATAAAGCTTCTGACCTCTGTCACATTGGTGGGTGCTGGCCATTCCTGAAGTGCTCTAATTTTGGATGGATCTACGGAGATGCCATCACCTGATAAAATGTGTCCCAAATACTACACCTCTGTCCTGAAGAAGGCACACTTTGCCAAGTTGCCATAAAGCTGCTACTCTCATAATCGCTGCAAAACTTGATGCAAGTGCTCCACATGCTCCTCCTCGGTCCGCGAATAAATCAAAATATCATCTAGAAATATGATCACGAACTGATCTAGGTAAGTATGGAACACCCCGTTCATGAGACTCATGAACATTGCAGGGGTGTTCGTCAACCCGAAGGGTACCACTGTGAATTCGTAATGGCCATATCTAGTTCGAAAAGTAGTCTTATGAATATCTACCTCTGTGATGCGTAATTAGTGAGACCTAGATTTTAGATCAATTTTTGAGAACACTTTGGCTCCCTGCATCTGATCAAAAACGTCGTCAATCCTAGGCAGGGGGTAACGGTTCTTCACCATCACCTTGTTCAACTGCTTGTAGTCCATGCATAATCGAAGAGACCCATCCTTCTTCTTCACGAAGATAACCGGTGTGCCCCATGGTGAAACGCTAGGTCGGATGTGCCCCTTCTCAAGTAATTCCTCTAACTGCAGCTTAAGTTCAGTAAGTTCATGTGTAGTCATCCTATAGGGTGCACAGGATATCGGTTCCGCACTTGGCACTAAGTCGATGTGGAAGTCCACTTGTCTACGTGGAGGCATACCTGGTAATTCTGGTGGAAATACATCAGCAAACTCTCTAAGGATAGGGTGATCATCTAAAGTAGCCTTAGGCTCATCCTCTGCTCTATCACTGACCATAATAGCAAACATCTAACATCCCTTCCGCATACAGCGCTTAAGCTGCTGAGCGGATATCATGCGAACAGCCATGGGCTTTTGAATGCCCACTATCTCAACCAATGAACCATAATTGTCTAAACAGCTAATCATCCTCTGGCGACAATCTAGCTTGGCTCTATGTGCCGCAAGCCAATCCATACCCAGAACTACACCGTAGGATCCTAATGGCATAACCCTAAGGTCACATGATGTAGTGAAGGAACCTAAAGTGATCTTGCAGTCTTTAACCAAGGTATCTATTGACATCCTGGCCCCAAAGGCCAACTCAACCTCCCACCTAATGTCTTGCCTAGAAGCTACCAGCCTGCAATGCTCCACTAATGATGTAGACAGAAAGGAGTCAGTAGCTCCAGAGTCAAAAAGGATAGAGATGGGGAAGTCCCCAATCGTACCTGCTGCCTCGATGACTGAGGCTTGGAAATCAGCCTGGCGGTTATCAACCACTACAAACATGTGGTGGGATCTGCCCACGTCACCTACGGTCTGCTCAGATCCTCCTGATCGGGGCTGTCCCCCTACTGTAAATCCCTGCGGGCACTCTCTAGCCAAATGCCCTGCCCCACCACACACATAACACGGTCCTCTAGCCTGTAACTACCCTGAATGTGTCCTGCCTGACTATTGCTATTCAGTCTATCCAGTGGACCCCTATGAGCCTCTATAAGACTGCTGATACCTCGCGGGTCCTGCCAATGATCCCTTCTGTCTCTGATCTCTGCGTGGACCCTGCTGCTACCAACCACGGCTCTGTCCTCCCTAACCCCTCTATTGGAATTTAGATTTTTGCTGATGTTGCTGCTGCTATGGAGGCCTAGGAGGTAATGATGAAGAGTTATATCCTCCTCTCTGTATTATGTTTTGAGGCCTTCGAAAGTTTTGCTGTTGTTGGGGATTACGATCCTGATATTACAAGCATGAATTCTGCCCTCGTCCTTGAATTTATTCTGATATAAGGGCCTTCTCAACAGCCTTGCTCATGGTCTGGGGATCTGCCATATGAACTAGTCCTGTTATCCTGTGATTCGGCCCTCTGATGAATTTGTGTATCAAGAGTTTCTCGTCATGGAGATACTCCGCGTGATGAGAAAGCTCAATGAATCGGCTCTCATACTGAGTAACAGTGAGTTCCCTTTACTGTAAATCATGGAACTCATCGATCCTACACTATCTATAATGTTCTAACAAATATCGCGCATTAAAGCACTCTATGAAGATGTCCCAAGTGAGTGTATCTACAGAAAGTCGGCACTTGCACTCCTCAGTGTGCCACTAGGTAGCTGCGGCATCTCTCAGGAGATGTACTGCCACTCGTGCTTTCATGTTACTTCCATAGGGTCACAACGTGAAGCACCTGTCTAAACTAATCAGCCAAGCCTCAGCCACAACTCCCTCTGTAGCACCTGCGAAAGTGGGTGGGTTGAGCCTAAGTAGATCTCTGATGGGGTCCCCTCTATCTCTAAGTCCCACAACTGGCTCTTCCACCCCATCCTCATACAATCCATGATGTACATGTTCTGCCCTCTAGGTCTCATCTTGTCTCAAAGGTCTCGGAGGACTCCTGCTCCGTGCACGGTAGGCTGACCCTACCTCCTCTACTGTAGTGTCAGGGATCTCAACGAAATGCTCCACATGTGGCACCTCTCGCGGATCAACGTGGGGCTCCTCACGTGGCTCAACACGTGACTCAGCACGTGGCTCCCTACGAGGCTCCTCTCGCGAATCAACACGAGGCTCAACACGTGGCTCAGGAATCACTGGCAGTAACCTCTCTAACATAGCCTGCAGTGCTTGTAAGATCTGTGGATCTATATCCAATATAAGTGGTACCTGTGATACTAGTGGTGCTTGTGGTACAGGAGGTGCAGGGGGTGCTGCTATAACTGCGGGTGCCCATCCCTCAGCTGAAGAATCACTGTGCACCTCGGCGGATGCTGTGTTGCATGATTGCGCTTGTCGAACACGTTAGGGAGGCATCCTACAAAACAAGGTAGAGACTAATTAATCAAAGTTGTGGAATAATAACGTGCCCAAATATGCCCAGTGTTTAAACTTGGGCTCTGATACCAAATGTCATGCCCACATTTTCCATGCGGTCACAACACGCATCACACGTGTCATGTCCACATCTGTCATGTGGTCATGACACGAAATATCAAAAATTTTCCCACGGTTCCCTAGAAACCCCCTCGCATGTGTAGGCATGCTCGGTGCTGTATACTTGAGGTGAAAACACTATAGTTGTCGGCGGGGTACAAAGTACAATTGCATTCATCCAGACGCACACAGTCCAACAAGGGGGTCTCCACATTGTAGTTAATGTCGCTACAAGGTTTGTAATTTCAAGGTTCCCAATCCTACATCTCGGCAGATTCTGGCAGCATAACGCCTCACAGTGTAAGTGGGAATTATTCAGCACTAAACTTCTTACGGGGTTCCCTGATAAATTAACAACTTCCCATGATGCCTTGTTCATAATGACCTTACACTAGATCTCCCTATTGGGTCATTTTTCAACAAAGCATGATTGTCTACCTCCTTTCTCATTTCCTGAAATATACTCCTCCTTCGAACTTAGCATTCTCAACAAGGCAGTTCGTTTGCCCTCTCTTCCATTTCTCTGGATCTTAATTTTGATTGTATTTCTATCGCACTCACCTTAACTATTTCTCTAAATTTTAGTTTGTTTATATTTCGGTCTCTCTTTTGTTTTCTACGTTTTCTTTATGTTTATCCTATCCTTTCTTCATGTTCCTCATCAATAAGAGTTATCACTGTATTTTTTTTAAACATTATTCCTAATTTCTGGATGGACCAGATCACATAAACTGGTTTACTACTTCACTGGACTCAGTCTCCTAGTTCTCTCCGATCTAGGATTCACCTCTACGTTTGTATTAATTGAACATTAATCTTGTTCCTAAGTAGGATTATCAAAAGGGTAAATCTACTTAGTTCTCTTATCCCAATTGGGAAATACCACGCATTTTCTCCTCTGTGTTTTCCAATGTTAGTTTTTCTTCTTCTTTCTCTCTTTCATGTTTTCTCCATTGGACGTTTACTAACTACTGTTGAGTTTAAAATGGTCACACGTGGAATGCCTGTGATGGCTTCTTACGTTTATATCCAGTGTTCTTTTTTTAAAAGGGTGACACATAATTTTCCTCTTCATTTTCCTGGTTATTAAATTTCGTTGACAGTTGAAACTTCTGAAAAACTCTTCCTTATATAGATTATAACTCTATATATATATGCCCCTTTTTTTTTTATTTGATAATTCTATTTTCCCGTAAGGTTGTTTAATCTCATTCTACTATAAGTCCTTTAAAATTCAGACAATGAGTTATATAATATATATATATATATATGTATATATATATATATATCTAGTGTTCACAATAGATGTTACATATCTATATATATAAATATTGGTTTAATTGTATTTATATAAACAATCTCTATCTTATTCTCTATTGTGAGTTTATTTTATTTATTTATTTAAATTTTATTACTTTTATTTTTGTTTTGTAATATTATTATTCTTTTTTTTTTGTTTTTAAAATATCAAACACATATAAAATAAGGGCTATAGCTTAAAAAAAAAGCCATATATCCTTGTGTTTCATTACAACCCTAATATCATTGAAAGGGTTTTGGTTGTGCAGGAGCCAAACATGGCAGCAACACCATTAGTGGTGGGTCGGCCAGAGGTAACACGCTGAGGGAGAAGAGGGTCGCAGGGTGATGAAGGCAGATTTTATTGTTTGGTGGCTAAAGCCACATTGTGGGCCATGGACGCAGACACAGGAGGTGGTACGAATGGCAAGGCCATGCAGGGCAGAGGACAGGAAGCTCACAGGGAGCCGGGCGCAGGGGAGGTATCGCCCATGGTGGAAGGCGAGAGGTGGAGATTTACAGTAGTGGGTTTTTGATGCAGAGTGCTAGCAGAAGTGGATGAAGATTTGACTATATCTTCCCTATCGGCAAGAGATCCTCCAGTGTTTTGCCGAAGTCAAGGATGTCTTCGCTATCGGAAAGACATGAACTATCGGCCACTCCTTATTCTTTTATCCTGATGGCCAAGTTCTCACCGATACTGTCGGGTACATCGGCCAGACCGATACTATCGGTATAACTTTCTTTTAGTTATCTGATATACAAACTCTTACCGATGTGCATTGCGTTGAACTTAATCGTCGGTAAGACCTCTTGCTTTGGCTAGACTTCTACTTAAACTCCCGATAATGACTCTCACACCGATATGTCTTCTACTATCGGCATGACCTTCGCTCATCAGTGGGACTTCCAAGTCTTCTCCCGACGGTGCTTCCTCACACCGATACTCTTTATCGGCGACACTCCGAAGATGTCTCACCGATCGGTGAAACCTTGTACCGTCGGCTAAGTGTATTTTCCTTAGCCCGATTTCATTTCTCTCATCGATGCGAACAACGATGGTATGTGTCTCCGACACTATACCAATCTTCGGTAAGATGGAGAGTATTTCACACCGATGGATCTCCAATTGTTCTGAGGCGCCGAACTCGGATTCCCTTCGACAGAACAATGGAATTTGGCCGATTCATATATCAACCCTCGATCACTTGTAGCAATCTGATCCCACAGCCAAACTATCCAATTTCACTCCGATTTCCTGACTAGCCACATGACGATGTCTAGTCAAACTTGACTGAGTTCGCTGGCTTCCTGGGTAAGAATTCAACAACAACAAATGTGAAAAGTCTTTCCCCCATCACACTGATACTATACAGGGCTTCAGTGGACAGAGGAAAGGGCCTCCATGTATGAATCAAAACCCTATTCCTAGGTTACAAACCAGCCACTGTGGAACTGTGGGTTTTACACCGCCTGCACACTATAGAGTCACTATGGATTGACAGATAGCATCCGGTTAGGGTTCCATTTACAAAATCAGGATAAAGATATCAAATCACTAAGAAAAACCACGAAAATCAACACAGATCATACCCAGAACTCTCTTTATTCAGTTATCAAGAAGAACTAGTTGTAATACACACTTCTCTCTCTCCCCGTGTGACATACAACCTGCCTCTAAAGAAGATGTAGAGACAGCAGTTATCCCCTCCAACCATGCAAACTGATTTTCAAATCAGTTAGCCATTGGTTTACCCTTCATACAAGCAAAACTACATGTGTGCCTTGCACAATTACATTCATGGGACCAAATTGACCCTTATTACAAAATGAAATGGCTTAAGAACCTTATGAGACAACAAAAGAAAAGATGACCCTGCACTACAGAGAATGTGCTCCTGCACCATACTCCCCCTGCAGGAAAAACTCAAGTCCCTTGAGTTGCTAACTACTGAAGTGTCTTCCCATGCTTTGGAATATCTGCTTCACTCATCCAGGTTGCCTCTGAATCAGGAAGATCCTGCCACTTGACCAAGTAGTCTTTGTATACCCCTTTTCTTGTCTTCTTGACAATTTTGGAATCCAAAATGCATTCCAATTGCAAAGGCTTACTTGGAGGTAAATCTCTGATCCAGTCTTCATCTTCAATCACAGCATCTGAGCCATCTTTAGCATGTAATGGAGGTCTAAAAGGGAACAGGTCTGCAACATTGAAAATGGGAGAGATACCAAGGCCGGATGGTAATTCTATCTCATATGCATTTGGACCAAATTTATGCACTACCCTACACGGTCCTATCTTCTTCATCAACAATTTGGTTGGTTGCCCCTTAGGTAATCTTTCCTTTCTAAGGTAGGCCATCACCAAATCTCCTACCTTGAACTGTACCTCCCTTCGCTTCAGATCTGCCCTATCCTTGTACCTAGAGACAGTTTTCTCCAACTGAAGTTTGACCTGATCATGTACTGTTTTCATGGTAGCAGCAAAATCTTCTCCTAGAGCACTCCTTTTATCCCATCCTTGGAGGTCTTTGAGTTCAAGTGGTCCTCTTGGGTGGAAACCATAAACTATTTCAAAAGGGCTTTTCCCAGTACTTCTGTTTCTTGAATCATTATAAGCATATTCAGCTTGACTGATCACTAAATCCCATGCCAATCCATGCTGTTTGGTAAGGCATCTCAAAAGGTTTCCCAAGGACCTATTAACAACCTCAGTCTGACCATCAGTCTGGGGATGGTAGGCTGATGAAAAAGACAACTGAGTGCCCAATTTTCTCCATAGGGTCCTCCAAAAATGACCAACAAATTTGGAGTCTCTATCAGTAACAATTGATAGGGGTAAACCATGAATTCTGACCACCTCTCTGAAAAAGAGACCAGCAATATGAGATGCATCATTTGTGCATTTGCATGGCACAAAATGAGCCATCTTACTGAATCTATCCACAATGACAAAAACACTGTCTACACCCCTTGCTGTCCTAGGAAGACCAAGCACAAAGTCCATACTAATGCTTTCCCAAGGTCTGGTGGGAATGGGCAGTGGTTGGTACAAACCAACATTAGAAGACATACCCTTGGCCTTTTGACATATGGTACCGCTTGCAACATATCTCCTTACATCTGTCTGTACCTTGGGCCAATAGTAGAACCTGGTGACTTGTTCCAAAGTCTTGTCCAACCCAAAATGTCCTCCTAAGGCTCCATTGTGCTTCTCCTTGATGATATTGTCCCTCATGGAACATTCAGGAACACACAACAAACTACCTTTAAATAGGAGCCCTTCTTGCAGCACAAAATCAGAATACTCACCATGAAAAGTGTTAGCCAAACTTGCACACACGTCATAGGCAGCCTTGAAATCTGCATCATCCTTGTACAACTCCTTCAGACATTCTAGACCCATATGTTCCATTTGTACTTCCTGTATGACCAGTATCCTTCTACTCAAAGCATCTGCCACTTTGTTGGCAACACCTTTCTTATGCTTAATAGTGAAGGTATAGGCCTGTAATTGTTCCATCCACTTGACATGCCTATGATTCAACTTTTCTTGACTATTTAGGAAACTAAGAGCATGGTTGTCAGTAAAAACAATGAACTCTTTTGGCAGTAAATAATGTCTCCATTTTTTCAGAGCTTGCACCATTGCATACAACTCTAGGTCATAGGTAGAATACCTCTGTTTGGCCTCATTCAACTTCTCTGGAAAGAATGCTACTAGATGTCCTTCCTGACTAAGAACGGCACCTATAGCCTGTTGGCTTGCATCACATTCCACAACAAATACTTTGTCAAAATCAGGGAGTACCAACGTAGGTAACTCGGCCACTTTCTGTTTCAACAGTTCAAAACTATCATCTGCTTGTTTTGTCCATTGAAATTTACAATTCACTCCACCTTTGATGGTATTGAGAATAGGAGCACTTATGTGACTGAACCCTTTAATGAACTTCCTGTAAAAAGTTGCCAAACCATGAAAACTTCTTACATCTCCTACTGTCTTAGGAGTAGGCCAATTGAGAATAGCCTCAACTTTTGTAGGATCCATTTTCAAACAGCCATTGGAAATCACAAATCCAAGATACACTAGTTCAGTTTTCATAAAATCACATTTATCCAAGTTGATCATCAACTTACTCTCATGCAATTTCTTTAACACCTGTCCAAGATGCTTCACATGCTCTTCTTTGGTCTTGCTGAAAATCAATATGTCATCAAGATAAACAATAACAAATTTTCCAATAAATTCTACAAGTACCTCATTCATCAACCGCATGAATGTGCTTGGAGCATTACTGAGTCCAAATGGCATGACAAGCCACTCATAGAGACCTTCATTTGTTTTGAAAGCAGTCTTCCATTCATCTCCCTGCCTTATTCTGATCTGGTGATAACCAGATTTCAAATCAATCTTGGAATAGTAACATGAACCACCAAGATAGTCCAACAGATCCTCAATTCTTGGCATAGGAAATCTATACCTTATGGTGATCTTATTGATAGCCCTTGAATCTGTGCATAATCTCCATTTTCCATCTTTCTTAGGAGCAAGTACACTAGGGACTGCACATGGACTAAGACTTTTCCTAATCAAACCTTTCTCCAAAAGTTCTTGAATCTGTCTACCTACTTCTTCATTCTGTTGTGGTGTCAACTTGTAGGCAGCTTTATTGGGTAATGTGGCTCCAGGAATCAAGTCAATCTGATGACTTATGTCCCTCATAGGTGGTAAGGAGTTAGGAGTATCCTCTACCACAAGATCTTGGTACTTATCCAGTAATTGTTGCACTTCCAATGGAATCTCCTTCTGCTGTTTGCTTTGCTGATTGTATACAGGCTTCATCATCAGTGCATACCCTTGGGTATCCTTCTCCTTCATGAGTTGTAGGAACTCTTTGCCACTCACTAACATGACACTGTTGTCATTGCTCTTCTCTCCAACCTGCTCTGGTAAGGGATCCATCTGAAACTTCTTACCATTCTTGGTGATCATATATGTATTCTTTTCACCATCATGCTGTGCCTTCACATCATACTACCAAGGTCGTCCAAGAAGAAGGTGACAAGCATCCATAGGAATAATTTCACATAGCACCTTATCCCTATAATCACCTAGTTCAAACTCTACCCAAGTTTGTTCTTCCACCAAATAGTTCTGATTCTTATTCAACCAAGATATTTTGTGAGGATTAAGATGGGGTAATCTTGTTAGTTTACACTTTTCTACCATTTCAGTAGAACCTGAATCAACAATGATTTTACAGAGCTTACCATATGCTATTCCTTGGGTTCTGAAGATATTCTTCCTTTGTGGGGGCTCCTGCTTCAATGGCATCTTCATGAGGGTCCTCTTAATCATCATATTCTCTCCTTCAAGCACTGGTGTAGCACTACCAATTGGTGAGTTTACACTTTGACAATCATCCTCCTGCAATAGTTGGTTCCTTCTCCCACCATCATGAGAGCTAGATGCCTTCTCAGGGCACTTACTTGCAGTGTGGCCTACTTGATTGCAGTTGTAACATCTTCCAGTGAAAACTCCACGTCCTCTGCCTGCACCACCACCTCTTCCTCTGCCATTAGGTCTTCTCCAACCTCTGAAACCACCACCTTTTTGTTCTGTATCAGAATGTGATTCTTTTTGACTTGAACTTTCACCTTTGTTTGGCTGTCCTCTGCCAAAATTACCTCTTCCTCTATTGTTCCTGCCACCTCTTCCTCTGTTATTTTGATCACCTCTCCTTTTCAGTTTATCCTCTGCCCTAGAGGCTAACTGAAAACAATCATCCACAGTCTTGGGAACCACCATACTGAACTCATCCTGTATATTGTACCTCAGACCATCCAGGTATCTGGCCACCATCTCTTTCTCTTCTTCTCTGTGATTGGCTCTCATGCTCAATCTGTGGAATTCTTCAGTGTATGTAGCCACGTCCATATCTTTCTGCCTAAGATGATTAAACTTTCTGATAGTCTGCAGATCATAATCACATGGTAGAAATTTGGCTCTCAGCATGGCCACCATTCTGCTCCACTTGGTGATTGGACTCTTTCCAACCTTCTCCCTTTCACATTGAGTGTAGTTCCACCAAACCAATGCAGAACCTCTCAGTCTGGTCTTTGCAAACTTTACTTTCTTACTGTCACTATACTCTTTGAAGTTAAAGTAATTACTTATGGCTTCAATCCAGTCCACAAGAGTATCTCCATCCAGTTTCCCATTGAACGTGGGAACATCCATTTTCGGATCACCACTATCTCCATGACCCTTGAGTACATTCAGAAATGCCTTTTGATCAACAGTCATACCTTCTCCTTGAGGATTCTCCCCAGTTTCTCCTTCTTCATCCTCTTCTGACTCAGAAGTGCTTCCATCTTTCTCTTTGGATCTTTCTTCCTTCAGTCTCTCTTCGAGCATTTCTTCCACCATCTTCTGGATGGCTGCTTTACTCATCGTCTTGGGAGGCATTGTGCTAGCCTCTGTTTCTATCTCCAATTCTTCGTCTGACATACACGGCTGTGATTCAGAATATTGGCTCTAATACCAATTTGATGCAGAGTGCTAGTAGAAGCGGATGAAGATTTGACTATATCTTCCCTATCGGCAAGAGATCCTCCAGTGTTTCGCTGAAGTCAAGGATGTCTTCGCTATCAGAAAGACATGAACTATCGGCCGCTCCTTATTCTTTTATCCCGATGGCCAAGTTCTCACCGATACTGTCAGGTACATCAGCCAGACTGATACTATCGGTATAACTTTCTTTTAGTTATCTGATATACAAACTCTTACTGATGTGCATTGCGTTGAACTTAATCGTCGGTAAGACCGCTTGCTTCGGCCAGACTTCTACTTAAACTCCCGATAATGACTCTCACACTGATATGTCTTCTACTATCGGCATGACCTTCGCTCATCTGTGGGACTTCCAAGTCTTCTCTCGACGGTGCTTCCTCACACCGATACTCTTTATCGGCGACACTCCGAAGATGTCTCACCGATCGGTGAAACCTTGTACCGTCGGCTAAGTGTATTTTCCTTAGCCTGATTTCGTTTCTCTCACCGATGCGAACAACGATGGTATGTGTCTCCGACACTATACCAATCTTCGGTAAGACGGAGAGTATTTCACACCGATGGATCTCCAATTGTTCTGAGGCGCCGAACTCGGATTCCCTTCGACAGAACAATGGAATTTGGCCGATTCATATATCAACCCTCGATCACTTGTAGCAATCTGATCCCACAGCCAAACTATCCAATTTCACTCCGATTTCCCGACTAGCCACATGACGATGTCTAGTCGAACTTGACTGAGTTCGATGGCTTCCTGGGTAAGAATTCAACAACAACAAATGTGAAAAGTCTTTCCCCCATCACACTGATACTATACAGGGCTTCAGTGGATAGAGGAAAGGGCCTCCATGTATGAATCAAAACCCTACTCCTAGGTTACAAACTAGCCACTATGGAACCGTGGGTTTTACACCGCCTGCACACTATAGAGTCACTATGGATTGACAGATAGCATCCGGTTAGGGTTCCATTTACAAAATCAGGATAAAGATATCAAATCACTAAGAACAACCACGAAAATCAACACAGATCATACCCAGAACTCTCTTTATTCAGTTATCAAGAAGAACTAGTTGTAATACACACTTCTCTCTCTCCCCATGTGACATACAACCTGCCTCTAAAGAAGATGTAGAGACAGCAGTTATCCCCTCCAACCGTGCAAACTGATTTTCAAATCAGTTAGCCGTTGGTTTACCCTTCATACAAGCAAAACTACATGTGTGCCTTGCACAATTACATTCATGGGACCAAATTGACCCTTATTACAAAATGAAATGGCTTAAGAACCTTATGAGACAACAAAAGAAAAGATGACCCTGCACTACAGAGAATGTGCTCCTGCACCAGTTTTCGTGGGGAGTCCGCGGTCACACGGCCGCGACGCTGTGTTTTCTTTCACGGGGGGGGGGGGGTTGTGGGGAGGGGCGGAGCCCCTACCCACATCCCACTACATGTGGTGTGGGTGGGGGCTCTGCCCCTCCCCACATCCCACTACGTGTGGTGTGGGTGGGGGCTCCGCCCCTCCCCACACCCAAAGGACTCAAAGATGGTGGTGGGAAGGTTCAAACCCTTCCCTCCACCACTCCACCATTTTGTACTATGCTGTGTACACAGCGAATAATGCATTATTTTATTTTGTTTTGTTTTATTTTATTTTATTTTATTTTATTTTATTTTATGAAAATTCCTTTCTATTATTAACACCTCTAATTACAATTATATATATATATATATATTTATTTATCCCACAACTTTCAGACATATTTCTTTCACAGAGAAATTAAAAAAAATATAGAGAATTAAATAAATAAAGCTATTAATTATAACTCGATTTAACTACCATCCACAACCTTATTAATATATATTTCTTTCACAGAGAAACTTATAATACAGAAAAATAATAAAAATAAAGCTATTTTATCTGGTAACCATAGTTTCATATAATAATTGAAATTTTCAAATACAGAGAACAAACTATAATTCTTTCTAAATGCCATTTACAATCACCGTTCATTAAGAATTGGAATTTAAAAAAAAAAAAAACAATGCAGAGAATGAAATATAACTTGCCATCCACAATTTTCTTGGTAGACAATCTTCTGACTTTTGTCTTGATACAGATAGTGTTAAAACAGAGATTTAGTAAAAATCAAATTTCTCTTATAACTTGTTAAATTCAATTTAATATAAATTCATATACAGTTCAAATTTCATTGGCTCACATCAAGAAAGTTTATGACTATACCACACCACATTTTTATGCTAATATATTTACTTCTTTATATATATTTAATTCCAATGATTAAAAAAAACAAATTACAATGTATAACAAGGCTTAACTAACATAATCTTATTCTTTCCTTCTGAACAAACTATAAATAAAATTTATCATTTTTGATCTAAATCACTAACAAATTTCAACACTAGAGATAAATTTAGTCATTTGTCTATATCAATACAAGTTTCATTTCTTAACACTTAGTTTCACCAGGTATAAAATAATTGAAAAATCATTCACAACAACATTACTGAAGGGAAGAATTTCTTTCTTTCCCTAGACAATAATTCTTACAACTTCAGAGGGAGAGAATCCCTCCAGAATGAACTGAAACAGGATGAAGCTCAACGAACCCAACTCTCCTTATAGCAAGGATGAAATACATTCTCCCTAAATACAGGACGACACCAATTCTACCAATAAGCTTCAAGAGGAAACCTGCATATTCAAACAAAACAAGGAAGAAAACACCACTCATCTAGCTCTCCTCCCTACTGTAGACCCACAAGAGGGTCACCCCTGAGCTAGGGAGATCATCCACACACCTGGGTAACTCAAGCAATCCACTTCACAACAGGGAACAACAACAAACCCAAAACTCACATACACCTGTGGATTAGTAATGCAACACGAAGACTCAACTACAATGAGCTTCACAAGGGGTAGGAAAGTGGACACACTCGACTCCAGAGTGTCACCCTTACAGATAATATAACCAACACAATTTCTTTTGGCCTCAAACCAAGTTTGATCACAAAATTTTCCAAGGAATCCATATTTGACTCTCAAGCCAAAGAACCAGTCAAAAATACATACCCTCAATGCTTTCAACATCCCAAAAGAACCTGGTATGCACCCGAGGAGGATCACTCCTCCGCTACCCCATACTTGATGAGCATTTCTCCCAAGTGGGAGAAGCTCTGTCAACAACCCGACAACATTTCCCACAAAAACGAAATCTAAAACACAAGCAAATAAGCAACTTTCACACACTTTCTAGGCAACAATCAGATATACGAAAGAAAGGTAATAACAAACCAACCTTACAAAGCCCTTCGAGGATGAAGCTGATGTAGAGCTCCACTAAGATCTTCTCTAACCTAAGCCACCAAACTCCCTCTCCCTTTTCCTCTCTAAAGCAAATTTTCTTGGTAAAAAAAATAATAAAATAAAACTCTCCAAAATTCCACTAACTCCCTCTCCATCCCAAAATGGGATTCAAATAACCTAAATCCTCCCAATTTAGAGGAATGGGGAGGTGACACTTGTCACCTCCTCACTCTTCCCCAAACTACTATTATGTCTCAAGGGATGATTGTTGGCTTATGTCACTCACCCATCCCTAATGTCCTCCTTATCCCTTACCTCATGTCATTTCTCTTACGCATGGGAGAAATAAAAGGAGTTAAAGGAGGAAAAGACAGGTGACCCATGCCTCTTCTTCCTTCCTTCATTATGGATGACCACACAACTCAAAGGGAATCTCACTAATGGTGAGGGTGACTTCAAGTCAATTCCTCTATAAGTGATGGGTTTGTAGTCATCTCTTACCTTGGGGATTGAAGAGGGATGGGTTTGGGTGTTGGTACAACCCATCCTATCCCCCCCATACCTCCAATTTTCGTCACCTAACTTCAGGGTGAAGTTAAGATTACCTTATGGAGGTTACTCAAGGGTTACCCATGCCAAATGGGACCCTGGACCCATGGGGTATAACCCAGGGTCAACTTTAACCTATTCAGGACACCCAGGGTCATGTTAAAATACAAGAAAAGGCCTCAAGAATTTAAATAAAAGAAAAGAAATTCAAATTCAATTTTTCTTACAACACAAATCATAATCTAGTGTTACAAGAGGGTAGACCTAACCCATTCGACCTTAAGAAAGACCATATTATGACAACACATCAAACACAGGGTTGATCTTGGTTCCTCGTGGAACCAGATCGGCTTAACAAGGAATAACAACAAAAAGGTGTGGAATGATCTCTGGAATCTGTGGTTTGATTAGTAAATCCTACACACTAAATTACAAGATTAGTTTCACATATAATCATCATAGCCGAAGCAACTTAAAACATGCATTACCATGACATAGTTCTAAATAGTATAAATGAAATCATATTACAATTTTCTTTCCATCATCACCTACTTAACTTTTTTGAAATGTAAATGTTATCCAAACATCACCCAATTAGTTTTTCTGTTATCATAATAAAGTTTAATAGATTGAAAAATCTAAGAACTACTATCCCCGAAGTATAAAAGTATCAGTAACAGTAATGTAAATAGTCACAAGAATAGAAGTAAAAAGGGTAGTCCTCACAACATGTGTTTTTTTTGGATTAGCTTGAAACCTTGCAACCATACAAACAACTTGCATAATACCAGGCCTTGATGTTGTTAAGTATAGTAGTCCCCCAAACATAGACCTATATAGAGTTTGATCAGTCTGTGGTGACTCATCATCCTTACTTAGATAGCAACAAGTTACCATAGGAGTACCTACTAGTTTACAGTCTGATGTAGAGGCTAGGTCCCACTTGGCCACTAATGTAGAGGATGTAGGGGATGGACAGGGCAACATAGGGGTTAAAGGTCCTTCAAGACCTTGCTGCTCCACTGATTACTTGACTAGACATGACTGTCCTCCTCACAACACATGACTTCAATACTTGAGAAGAGGATCTCCACTTGGTTTACGTACATGGACCCATTTCTAAACCTCCAAGGCACCATGGGAAGCACCTTACACACACTTGGAATAATGCATGAAACTCATTTGGCTGACTGTCCCTATAGGCTGATTGTCCTAGCTTGACAAGTTCCTTCTTCAACTAGCATGGTTGCCCAAGGATGAAACATACACAAATGGAGACAAATGAGTTAACCAACCTAAAACACTCTTATTACTCCTTTGATAACTTTTTCTTGTCATACTAAAACCACTAGAGGACACCAATAACTTTGACACTACACCCTTTTAAGCATTCCTTTGAAAACAGTCTTATTCGCTAGTAGCCCTTAGATTGGGGTTTTTCGAGCCTAACTCGAAAATTTCCTAACAAACCCATGACTAAATCAACTTTTTGAGTACCCATTATGCCTTTACACAATATTTCAAACATGCAATATGGGTTGTTTTGGAACATATGCCCTTAAAATGGACTACACCTTGTTGTCCTAAGCCTAATTAGGCCTCTTTTGTGAAGCAACTATGAGAAATACACCTTCCCAACTCTCCCAACTTGGTCTAGGGTCTCAAAAAAATTGAAAATATATGGATTACTCTAATTTTTAGGTTCTTGGGCTACCACACAACTCTCATGTACTAAACCTATACTCTAGCTATGCAAGAATGCCTAATACATGATGATATTAGGCCTAATTTGTGTGAACAATAGCTAAAAAACTATCCCCTGGCTCCACCATGAAAACCTAATTAAAAACCAGACAAAACAACCCCATTCAATCCATTTTGTGTTGATAGATCAGATGGAATGGGTCAAAAACCCATTGTTTGGCCAAAACCCTCAAAACTAGGGTATGGAGACCAATTTCAGAAAATTGACTATAAAATGCTTTAAGACCAATGAAATTCCTTCCAATATGACTCAAATGAAAGATAAAACCATCTATTAAATTATTTCATACATTTTTATTCTTGACAGTACAGTACGGCTATGTATAGATCATCAAAAACAACAAAAGACATAAAATATCGCAAAACAGGGCCAAAAATCTATATTTTCTTCTCCCAAACTTACATACTACTTTTTCCTTGAGGAATGAGAGGCATACATATCATGTTTCAATCCCTTACCATGTTCTCCACAACTCCCATCATGGGAAAAATTAAAAAAACTAAAAAAAATTGATTGTCCACTACAAGCTCAAATTAGACAGTCCTAAACTTAGGCAAAAGTCAGGTTTTAAGCTGATAAGGGCGTGGTTTGGTGGTTAAGTTGCTTGGTTGTAGTGGCAGCCACCAAAGTTCAAAACCTTGTTGGACCAACAAGTTTTTAGGCTTTACGCCTTCACTAGGCCAACGAGCTCAAAGTTTTGAAGTGTTCTTGCTAGGGGATGACATCCCCTGTGTTGTGGCCTCACCGGTTCATTACTCCAGGTAAAAGCATTTGCGTGGAGCTGGAGAGCATGTCGCACTAGTGTTTCTGGTCACATTAAAAATTTTACCAGGTGCATTTAAAAAAAATAAAAGTTAGGTTATAAGATCCTCCACTAAAATAAAATGCCTCTAGTGGGCTTTATTACAACATTTAATATGAAAACTCCACCTATGCTCAAAATAGAGACCAAAAATTCAAAAATTTGCTTTGAGGTCTAGGTACCCCTACACCATACAACCCCCCTAAAAGAAAACTCATGTCCCATGAGGACTATTTTTCCTTAAACCTATCTCTGTCACTACATCTCTTTGCCTTACATGTGCTCCTTGTCTCAAAAATCTGGTCCTGGCTTCATATCTTACATTGTTGATTTTGTGTGCACCCTGCCATTACCATGTTTCTGTAATCAGAATTCTTGTTTCTTGCACTCTATTCTTCTTCATCCCTTCATGCTTGAACTCAACCCTATGTCTTGTCTAGACACCATACCTACCTTCATGACTTTGTCCTTGTTCTACTTGTCTCACTCTTTCCTAGGTCTTTAATTGAGGCATCAAACTCATTGTCCTCAAATCCCTTTCATTCTCAGACCTACATACTACTATATTATCAGTCTTAGGAGCCTTTTCTTCAACAAGGCTTGACTGTCCCTCAACTTTTGTAACTACTATAGGACACAACACTATTCCAATCAAAATTTCCTCACACTTTCCTAACTCAATTTGCTTCTGCACAAACAATCCATTCTTGACTTGCTCTATGTCAATCTTTGGCATCTTCTTCTCATCATGTTGTCTTCTAAACTATGCACCATCCTTTAGTATCACTATCTTAACATTTGCACCTTTTGTCTTTGCTGTCAACTGATCATTCTTGACTTCTTCCATCATCACATACTCTTTCTTGCCCATCACAATTACCTTTGCTACCTTTGGCTACTCTTTGACTTCCTCTTGCAATAGAATCAACACAAAAGTCTTCTCATCCGTCCTAATGGTGTAGGTGTTAGCTCTTCCATCATAAATTGTAGACCGATCAAACTGTCAGGGTCTTCCAAGTGTCAAATGACAACAATCCATAGGTAAAATGTCACATAGGACCTTGTCCTCATATCCTCCAATCTTAAACTCAACTAATACTTATTCAGTCTCTAGAATGGACTGATTATTATTTACCCAAGAGACTTTGTAAGGTGTGTCCCTAGGCAATCTCTCCAATCTCAGTTTGTCCACCATCTCACTAGACACCATATTGTTAGTACAACTTGAATCAACTATCACTTTATATACCTTGTCTTTGCATTTACAAGCTGTCCTAAATAGTGCTCTCCTCTAAATCAGCTCCTTCTCCTTGGAGGTCTTCAATACTGCTCTTTCTCTTAGTATCAACATTTCTCCTATCTCACCAAAACAACTAGTGGGAGTAGAACCACCGCATTCTTCTTCTTGGACTAATTGAGTCCTCCTCTCATTCTTCTTTTCACCATCATTTGTAAAACCTTGCCTCTCAGGACACTTGTATGCTAGGTACCCCAAACTCTTGGTAATTGTAACACTTACCTACAAAGGTGTTTGCACTTCTTCCACCACCAAATCTGGCTCTAGAACCTCTACCTCTAAAATCTTCACTTTGTCCTTATGCCTTGCTTATCTCTTCTTGACTCTCATTGACTTGTTTTGCATTTGTAAAAGACCCTCTACCTCTAGAGGTGCTGCCTCTGCCTCTAACTATCTTATCCTGTCTCATCTTTAGTTTTTCTTCCACTCTAACTTCCACTTGATAAAAGTCTTCAACACTCCTTAGATTTGCCAAAACTAATTCATCTTGTATGTTAAAACTCAAATTGAACCAATAGACCTAGCAAATTTTTGCACTTCATTTTCATTGTGACCAGACCTTATACCTAGTTTGTAAAACTCTTCAGTATATGACTTAACTTCCATTTCCTTTTGTCTTAAAACTTGAAGCTTTTTAGACATTTGAACTTCATAATCTTTAGATAAGAACTTGCCTTTGATCTTAGCTACCATCTTGTCCCATGAAACAATCTTTGTCTTTCCTTGCTTTCTCCTCTCTGATTGCTGATAATCCCACCATAACAAAACATGACCTATCAGCTTGGTCTTTGCAATCTTCACTTTCTGCTCCTCAGGAACTTCATCACACTCAAAGTGATTGTCCAATGCTGCAATCCAATCAACAACTCCTCATCACTAAGGCTTCCTCCATACTTTGGTACATCTATCTTCGTCTTGTGATTGTCTTCTTTTACTACTCTTAGCAACTTTTCCATCCTCTAGTCCTGAGGGTCCAACTCTTCTTCCACATCTTCATACTCTTCTTCCTTAGATTCATTCTCATCACCTAGAGCCATTCCTCTTTTCTTATTTTGTTCTAGAGTAGCCAGTCTTTCCTTCAACTCTCAAGCATGTTTCTCCTTCATCTCACTCATCTCTTGAGCCATGTTTTTCCCTCTTGGAGGCATCTTGACAAACTACCTCTTCAATTTACCATGTTTCCTTTCTCAACCTACCACTACTTAACCACAATAGATCTACTAATTATGTTCTGATACCACTTTGATGTAGAGGTTAGGACCCACTTGGCCACTAATGTAGAGGATATAGGGGATGGATAGGGCAACACAGGGGTTAAAGGTCCTTCAAGACCTTGCTGCTCCACTGATTACTTTACTAGACATGTCTGTCCTCCTCACAACACATGACTTCAATACTTGGGAAGAGGATCTCCACTTGGCTCAGGTACATGGACCCATTTCTAAACCTCCAAGACACCATGGGAAGAACCTTACACACACTTGGAATAATGCATGAAACTCATTTGGCTGACTATCCTAACTTATCAAGTTCGTTCTTCAACTAGCATGGTTGCCCAAGGATGAAACATACACAAATGGAGACAAATGAGTTAACCAACCTAAAACACTCTTATTACTCCTTGGATCACTTTTTCTTGTCAGACTAAAACCACTGGAGGACACCAAGAACTTTGACACTAACACCTTTTATGTATTCCTTTGAAAACAATTTTATTTGCTAGTAGCCCTTGTAATGGGGTTTTTAGAGCTTAACTTGCAAATTTCTTGACAAACCCATGACTAAATCAACTTTTTGAGTACCCATTATACCTTTACATAACATGTCAAACATGTAATATGGGTTGTTTTGGAACATATGCCCTTAAAATGGACTGCACCCTGTTGTCCTAGGCCTAATTAGGCCTCTTTTTTGAAGCAACTATGAGAAATACATCTTCCCAACTCTCCCAACCTGGTCTAGGGTCTCAAAAAAGTTGAAAATATATGGACTAATCTGATTTTGAGGTTCTTGGGCTACTACACAACTCTCATACATCATACCTATACTCTAGCTATGCGAGAATGCCCAATACATGATGATATTAGGCTTAATTTGTGTGAACAGTAGCTAAAACTCTAACCCCTACCTCCACCATGAAAACCCAATTGAAAACTATACATAAAAACCCCATTCCATCCATTTTGTGTTGATAGATTAGAGGGAATGGATCAAAAAGCCATTGTTTGGCCAAAACCCTCAAAACTAGGGTATGGAGACCAATTTTAGAAAATTGACTGTAAAATGCTTTAAGATCAATGAAATTCCTTCCAATATGACTCAAATGAAAGATAACACCATCTATTACATGATTTCAAACATTTTTGTTCTTGACAGTACAGTATGACTAGGTATAGGATGTCAGAAACAACAAAAGATAGAAAATGCAGCAAAACAGGGCAAAAAATCTATATTTTCTTCTCCCAAACTTACATACTACTTTTTCCTCAAGAAATGAGAAGCATAAATATAATTTTTCAATTCCTTACCACATTCTCCACAACTCCCATCATGGGAAAAATAAATTAAAAAAAAAAAAAAACTGACTATCCACTACAAGCTCAAATTAGATAGTCCTAAACTTAGGCAAAAGTCAGGTTTTAAGATCCTCCACTACAATAAAATGCCTCTAGTGGGCTTTATTACAACATTCAATATGAAAAATCCACCTATGCTCAAAATGGAGACCAAAAATTCAAAAATTTGCTTTGAGGTCTAGGTGTCCCTACACCACAATCTTCCATACCAAACCTTTTCAACAATTTCTTCATATACTTTGCTTGTGAGATAAAGATACCTTTGTCTGATTGAGTAATTTGAAGTCCAAGAAAAAATGACAATTCACCTATCATAGACATCTCAAATTCCTTTTACATGTCTTCAACAAACTTCTTGCATGTTTCGTCATTTCTGCTAAAGATGATATCATCAACATATACTACAACTATCAACATGTCATCACATACAGACTTGATATAAAGATTTCTATTAGCAATCCCTTTCTTGAATCCTTTCTGGTGTAAGTACCTTTCCAACCTTGCATACCATACCCTAGGGGCTTGTTTGAGACCATATAAAGCCTTCTTAAGTCTACATACCATGTTCTAATCTTCTTATAGATGGAATCCTTCAGGATGCTCTATGCAAACTTCATTCTTCTAAGTCACCATTCAAGAAAGTAGATTTGACATCCATTTGATATACCTTGAAGTCCTTGTGAACTACAAATGCAAGAAATATCTTGATTGCATCCACTCTTGCCAAAAGTGAAAATGTCTCCTCAAAGTCAATTCCTTCCACTTGTGAATAACCCTTACAGACCAACCTTGCTTTGTTTCTAACCACTTCTTCATCTTCATTCACTTTATTTCTAAATACCCACTTGGTGCCAATCACATTCTTATCCTTTGGTCTTGGAACAAGTTCCCATGTTTTATTTTTCTCAATATGATTTAGCTCCTCTTGCATTACTTCAATCCAACTCTCATCCTTTCTAGCATTAGAGAAATTCTTTGGTTCTATGTTGGATAGCAGAGAGAAGTTTACTTGTTTTCTAATTTTTATCCTATTCATAAATCCTTCATTCTTGTTTCCAATGATCTGATTTTTATAGTGATCCTTTTGAACATACTTTCAGGTGTCTTGGTAGTCTTTTTGGGTGTTTCTTCTTCTACCACTTCATCTTCTTCTTCTTCTTTTGTGCATGCTAGCTCATCTAAACAACAATCTTCTGAATCATTTGAATTGTAGGTTGAATCACGTGTGGATGGGTGTAACTTTTCATCAACCCTAACATTTGCACTCTCAAATGCATTCTACAATCTCTTGTTGTAGCATCTATAAGCCTTACTTCTTGTTGAGTAACCAATAAAAATTCCTTCATCAGATCTTGAGTCAAACTTGCCCAAGTTGTCTTCATGTCTTCTGATATAGCATTTACTTCCAAATATTCTAAAATACTTGACTAATGCAGGTTTGCCTTTCCATAGCTCATATGTTGTCTTAGTGTTGTTCACTCTTTAGTTGTCCTCTGTTAAGAATGTAGATAATAGTATGGATTGCTTTTTTGTAATAAACATCAGGTAGGTTGGCTTCATTTAACATTGTTCTTGCCATCTCTTAGACTATTCTATTCTTCCTTTCAACTACTCCATTTTTCTGAGGAGTCCTTGTAGTAGAGTACTATCTCCTTATCCCATGTTCTTCAAAGAATTCTTCAAATTCATTTGATGTGAATTCTCCACCTCTTTCTAATCTTAAACACTTGGTTTTAGCATTCATTTCATTCTCAACCATGGATTTGAATATTTTAAATCTATTGAATGCTTCTAATTTATCTCTCATAAATGTAACCCAAGTCATCCTAGAGTATTCATCAATGAGCAACATAAAATACCTTTCACATTGAAGACTCCTTGTCTTGGTAGGACCACATAAGTCTATGTGAATCAGCTCCAATGGCTCAGTAGAATAGTACTCCTTGGTCTTGAACTTGGTCCTTATCTGATTCCCAATCTGACATTCCTTACAAAAGATGCTAGTAGGCTATGTAATCTTTGGTATGTCCCTAATTGAATGTTTAGAGCTGATCTTCACAAGGTTGTCAAAGATGATGTGGCCCATCCTTTTATGCCACAACCAACATTCATTCATCTGTCCTAGAAGGCAACTCCTTACTTTGACTTCACTAAGATTATAAAAATTATTTTGTCTTGATTGATTCTCCCACAAGTTTATTAGTGCTTTCTCTTCTGATTTCACATCCTTGTGCATGGAAAATGACATTATATCCTTTGTTGCACATTTGACTTACACTAAGAAGATTGTTGTTGAGACCTTCTACATATAGGACATCTTATGTCTTATTCTTTCCATCAATTTTTATTATGCCTTTACCACATATTCTTGTAGTGTTGTTGTCTCCAAACTTGACTGATCCACCATTCCACTTTATAAGACTGATAAACTTGCTCTTGTCCCCTGTCATGTGACTTGAGAATCCATTGTCTATAATCCAAGGATTTTCTTGTCCCTATGCATGAAATGCAGCTTGGACAATCATTGAGTTTTCACCTTCATGATTGTTCTTTTTGATTTTCTATTCCTTCTTCTGATCTATCTTCTAATTTTTCAGGAATGTCTATCCTTTTATCTTGGTTGTCAAGCTCAATACTCTGAGATTTTGACTTTACCAGGCCACTTCTATAAAACCTTGCTATGTGCCCAAAATTGTTGCAAATATGGCATATAATACTGAAATCAAACAATGGGGCAAAAAAATTTATGCTTACATAGTTGTTTCTTCTCATTCTCAATTTGCACTTAATGACTTTGTGACCATACTAATTGCAACTAAAAGAATAGCTAGAGAAAGAATAATTAAACAAGTTCATGAATGTCTGTCTTGTAGGTGTTGATCTCTGAATTTTATTTTTTGAGAGATGATAGGGATAAAATCAACTTCTTCAATTTTCTTTCTCTCTTTCTTCATTGGGATTTCTTTATTTTACATTGTCTTTCCTAAGTCAAGTCTTCTTTGTAGAATAAGAAGATTGTGTGACTTATTCATCATAGCCAAAACCTGATTTTATGAATAGAGGTCTCTGAATGTTTATTATATCATCAATAATTTTAGAGCTTTTCCCAACTTGATATTCTTACTCAATTGTGCATGAACTTTTTCAACTTCCTTTCTTAATGAAACAATTTCTTATTCAAGTTTTAAACACTCATATGATTTGGCTTTTAAGGTAGTGTTCACCATGTTTGTAATTATTTTTCCTTCTTCAATTTGAGTTTTCAAGCTAACAATCATTTCCTCTGATTCTTTGAGCTTTATCTTTTGTTCTTCATTTTTTTTGCTAAATCTAATTCTTCAAGTGTAGAGATCAGTTCACCTTCAAGTTCAACTTTACAATCCTTTTTATCAATGGTTGGCATGTCTTCTTCATTGATGGCAATGATGTCTGAGTTGTCTAAGTCTTCCATAGACATGAATAGGTCTTCTTCTCTGCTTAATGCTTTGAATGTAGCTTCCTTTTTAGATGTGTCTTTCCTTGCATTTTTCATCACAGATCTCCAAACACCATACCCTAGAGAAGTTAAATGGGTTTTTATCCTTATACCCCAAAAGGTATAGTTAGATCCATTAAATAGAAGTGCTCTATTAGAAGAGGATCCTACCTATACCATGTGCTCTTATCTAAGATCTACCTTCAGCTGTTAGACTGCATCAAGGATCCTTTCTCTCATACCAATTGTTTAACACAAAGAAGTATTAAGAGGGGGGGTGAATCATTATCTATTCAATTTCCTATTCCTTCATATATAATCAATCCAATGTAAACAATCGAACCACATAAAGCAAATGAACACATACACATATATCACCAGATTTATGTGGAAACCCAAGATGGGAAAAACCAAGGTGAGCTAGTTGCTTGGATCTACTATCCAACTCTAGCCTCACAAATAAAATTAAGTATTACAATGAGTTCTATGGGCACTAACACAAAGAAGACACCAATCCCCTATTTTAGGAGCAGCAACTCAAAGGAAGCACCAACTCCCTATTACAAAGTTTATGGGCACCAACCTAAAGGAAGAACCAACTCCATGAAACAAAGTTTATGGGCATCAACCCAAAGGAAGCACCAACTCCTTGTAGTGCAAAAACACTTAAAAGATGAGGCATCAACCTCTACTCTACAAGTCTAGACTAATGAATCAAATACCTCCGCAACAATATTTCTACTAATACTTTGACATCCTTGACATGTTTAGACACCTCCACACAATCATTCCTAATATCCTATTGAACTTCTTGTTGATTCAAATACCTTTGCAATCCTAACTCTGCTATAGCTTTTGTATTATCACTTACAAAGTTACTTCTCAATTTCTGGATCATTCACCTTTTTCACATTCACTTTTTCCCTTTGAAACAATCTTCTATCCTTCATATATATCCTTTGCAAGCCTTCTAAAAATTGTCTTTGTCAGCCTAAATGTAATGTGTAACATGAAACATGTAATCGGCCTTGCCTGTCGGCTCCCAAATCATCTGCGGTGATGTAGGAATGAAATCTCCTTATGCATTCCATAGTGAGTGATCTCCTAGACCCAATTTACTTCTTCCAATGCCCTTGAGCTAGCACACTCATCCCAATCCTTAGTGCAAGTACTCAAATGCAACAAGTCTGCTCTGCAAGAACTTAACTTTCCAAACATTAGCTCTAGACCCAATGGAGTACTGGAGAAGAAAAATAACAACAAGCAGTTCACACAATAAGAACTATGGGTTGTAACCATCTTTCTCATAAACTTTTCTTTCTGGTTCAAACATCTTTTTGCTGGCACAAGTGATTAGATGTTGAAACTAGTTATCCCTACACTTGCCTATCTCATAGTCTTACCTTGCAACATTGCTAAACAAACTTGCTATACATTTTACATTCTACAATTTAGATATGTTATGCAAAACACCATTATTCACATATGGTTCAAATTTATAGGCTATGTCTTCAAGTACAGAGAAATGCAGAGTATTCTTCTATATCTTTGAGACTACAACAACGTTGTAACACCGTTGTCTTCACTCTGCTAACTCTGGAAATCTTTGCAGTAGTTCTTATGCTCTCAAATCTATATCACACATAACTTATAGCTATTTCTAGCTAATTTTTAACCTGCAAGCTCATGTCTTCATTTGTGGAGGAATGTAGTACATTTTCCTAAACTTGTGACACCCTTCATAACGGGAAATTTACTTAGATAGTTTTCTTCAAACTTTTTTTAACTTTCTTCATCAAGTGCCAACCATCATGACTCCATATCATCAAAAGATAGCATATGCAATGAACATTGCTCCATGACATTTGTTATCCAATGCACCATACCAAACACATCAACTGCAACACTTTATGACAGTGTTTGGCATCAATGACAACATGTGCAACAATAACATGTAGAATCTATTGTGAAATCATGCATGTATGCTCTTTAAAAGTTGTGATTCATTTGTTGTTATTAATAATTGCAAGCATTGAGTCTCTTTCTTTTCAAAGTCTAAAATCTACTCCAGTGCATCACCATAGTTTAGATTTTGTTTGTAGTTGTTTAAGTTTAGTATCTTTTTCTCTTTTCATATATATTGATAACTCAAAGAAGAGCCCACTTCTATAATGTCTGGAGGTCATCTCATAAATCAAGTCCCACATTTTGAGATTTCCCATTGTTGTTGGTTATATGTAAATTTAATTGTCAACAATTATCTACTACAAATATTGAGATATAGAGGCTAGACTTCTATGGAGATGTTCCTAAGGAATGGTTTGTTGTTCCTATGAAGATTGTTGTAGATACTGTCTAGTTTGCATGGATTTCCCATGAAAGGTGTTGTTTCATTGAAAGGTAAAAAAGAGCAACTTGTTCAATTATCTAACTTCAATGTTATTGGAAGTCATTATTGAAACCAATTGATGGTCAACTTAGTGGTGGTCATATGAAGTCTATATGAGTATACTTTCCTAATCTCTTCTAGCTTAAAATCATAAATTATGTTGGATATTTGTCTTGCCATCACTTAGAAAGGGAGCTGAGAACTCCAAGGGTTCCTCCTATGTTGGATGTTGTTGATGGATACCAACCCATTATGCATAGTGTGCTATTGAGTAGCATTAGGGTTCCTTCTAGTTAGCATGACCATCTCTCCTATAGGATAACTCAAACCTCTTAGGATAGGAAGTTGGATATTGATAATGTAGTTCTATGTTACTAATGATTTGCATTAGGGTGATGCTTAAACTCAAATCACATGCTCTTGAACCACATGACTCTATAACATGTGATAGTGTTGTGTGGTTACACAACACGCCCCATTTTGCCTTGACAAAATAGGGACCCAACTTTTCTTGCTCCTTTGGCTTGTTCTTTTCTACTTTGGGCAGTTTGGTAAAATCAGTCATGCATGTAGCATTGAAGCGGGGTGGATTTGTCACCATGATGAGGTCAGTTGCCAAAGTTAGTAGTTCCCATTATTAACCCCATGGTTGGAAAGTACATAAAATTCCATGCAGGTTTGCCTTTTAGATCACCCCAAAATTATCTAAGGGAAGAGAGTTAAGTTGAGTCAAAGTTCGGTCAAACCTGATATCCCGAGTAAGAGGGTGTCATATTTCAAACATTAGTCATCTTAGATTAGATCACCTCGATATAGGATTATCACCTGATAATCACTCAGTCTATGATGTGCAAACCAACTTTACGTAAGAGCCGATATCCACCCGTCAAACGACTTCAATTATTTTGTGGGGGGTCATATTTTTAAGATCAGTCATCTTACGAATATCACCCTCTTCGAATATATCACCCTATGCCAATATGATGGTGACATCATCCAAGTCCAATGAATGAAGGAAGTCACACTGATGATGATGTCATTATTCCATTCTATTCGCAGGGGGTATATATCTGATATTCATCATATTCTTTAAAATGATGATGATGTCATTAAAACATAGTGATTAAACAATGTGGCTAACATGGTGATGTCACCTCGATCTTTTTCAAGGGGGTCATTTTATTTGTAGGGTCATATTTTGAACAGCCCCTGATCTTAATTTTATGACCTGATATACACATGGTCAACATTGACCACATCACCCAATCCTTTTGCATTTAGTTTTTCCGCTCAAAGACGGGGGGTCATATTTTGAATATCCCTTGATATTTCAAAGATCACCCCCCAATTTCCTGACATTAAATGCACTTAAATGTGGTAGATAAATTCCCGCTGATTACAAATACAAATTGAACACTTGGCAACATCCATGGATTCCCTACAAAAGATCAACTGATTTAATCAAGACAACTCATTTTAACCCTAACTTTTCCTTTTGACCTGCTTTAAAGGTGAAATTCAAAGGTTATTTTCATTTACCTTGCGAAAAAAATGAGAAATTACAGAGCTCCAAAGTCAAACCCTCATACAGCTACCTGTCAATGGATTGGATCCTTCAGTGTAATAGAATGGGTGATCTTGAATGTCTATAGCTCTTTTCCTTAATCAGTCATCTAACCCAGGAGGATAGTACTATCAGGTAAGTAACTGTAAATCCTCTTGTCATTTTTTGTATGTTTAGGTAGAGTATTTGATCTTGCCTGTGGTTTGGCTTTGTGATATACGTGTCATGATGAAGTGAGAAATAGTATACAGAGTATACATGATATAGAAGTACATGATGTTGTAGAAATGCATGTGGACACTGTAGGGTAAAGCATATCATGTTTATTGCAGGAATCCATGGTAGATCTCAGAAGGAATAGGTCTAACGCAAAGATCTCAAGCCCATGTTTGTTCAGCCTAAAGGAGTGCAGTTTAAATACAGAGTTATTGGTGATACACACCAAGGAGATACAGACCTAGCAGTATGGTCAACAAGAGTAGGTCATGATAAGGATAATCCCATTTTGGATGGGGTATATGTTTCAGGTATGTGGCATGCAACTAGTTTTCCATATGTTATGGATACCCTAGAGCTGGTAGTGGAATGTGCAAGGAATTATAACCCTGAAACTAGATGGGTGGACAAACATGGAAGGATATATTGAGAATTCTCAATCAAGGGCATTATTGCCACTTTTAATCTACCAGTTGGTAAGAAAATGGTAAGCATGGACCTGTGCAAGTTGGAAACGGAGTACAATAATAATAAGAAGAATGCAAGGAAGAGGATCTACCAATGGAGGTCAAAGAGTAGCACCTATGCCACCTCAGCTAAATTACCTGTACACCTATACAAATTTGATTTTGATGATGAGTACCAATATATGATTACCCTACTGAGCAAGATGACAGGTAAGCCTCATGCTAGAAATTTTGAGAACTAGATGTTTGGGATCATCCAAATGGTCTTGTATGCAGACAATAGGCCAAATTATGGGCTAAGATCATCAGTGATGCACTAGATGAAGGAATGAGGAACTTAGGAGGACAGACATGTTTATTTTATATGACCTCATATGTGGTATACTCATGTGCATGCAAGGGAACTTTTGATGCTTTTAAGATAGTGGGTAAGGCTGGTGGTGATGCTGATGATGCACACATATGGGATCATTATCCCTAGTTACAAAGGAAAGACTACCTCCTAGACTACAAACTAGTAAATGATGCATTCTCCATGCATCTGGTTAGGACTATGGAGGAGGATAGGACTAAAAGACTAAGCATGGAAGCTCAGGAAGTTGTTTATTGGCATGGAGCCTAGTTTATCTAGTTTGCCACTTTTTCATATATTAGGATAGAGGGATTTGAAGGACAACCTCTTATGTTGCCAAGATACCCTACTGATGGGGTTGTCTTGATGGAATTTGTCAGGTAGATATCTACAATAGTTGAATCCTACAAGGCCCAAAAGAAGATACCTCTAGTGTTATTTCTAGTGTCTATGGGCTAGTATATGTGCTCAAACTCAGAGAGAATAAAACATCTCATGGGAGGGCTAAAATTGATGTATCTACAACCATTTCCCTTAGCCAAATCTTATGATCCTTATGGTAGGATGCAGAAAATACTAGGAAAATTGATACATCGAAATCATCTAGAGGACTTCTAGACTGACTGTGATGATGAAGCTGATGTGAGAAGAAGGAAATGCCATAGACTCACCTTGAATCAAATTAAGACCTTTGACTGTATCCTGGTGCTAGTACAGCTAAGGAAGGATGATGGAAAGATCATGTCCAATGAATATGAGGACAAAAAGGTGTATAATGAAACCATATCAGCCCCGAATCCTACACAGCTGGAGGATATATCCCTAGATCAACTGACAAGTGGGGTGATCCAGTTAACCCAAGCCTGGGTGGATGAGGAGATAACTAGATTGAAGAAAAGGGGTGTTTCCATTATAGTTGATGCCAATAAGAAGAGGTATGAAGTATCTGATGAAGAATATGACGATTTCCTCAATGAGAAGAGAAAATCCAACAAGGAAAGATTACCTACACAAAAACAAAGGAAAGGTCCCCCTAAGGGTAAGAAAAGTGAAGATGAACTAAAGGGGGTGATAATAGAAAGGATTGTCATGTCAGCTGCAGGTGCATCTACATCATCTTAGGCATCCACATCATCTGCATAACCTCTTATCAAAAAACCAAAGACTAAAAGGATTTTGAGGCCCGCTGTTGAAACTACAGAGGTGCAGGTAGAAGGCTAGGCCTTGCAGTAGGAAGTGGAAGAAGACATCCCTTTGGAAAAAGAACAAGTAAATAAAGAACCTATAGGTGATGACCTGATGGTGGTCAGCAAGAAGAGGAGGGCGATGGCGCTGATGCCACCACCCAAGAAGCAAAGAATGAGGGGGGATATCTGGGCTGACCCCATCATATTGAGATGAGTCAGTGGTGAAGCATTCAAAAAGGAATTATAATGTGATGTTCCTCTTCCCACCATAATAAAGTTCAAAACTGAGAAAGCAAAGGAACAAACAAGAGAAGTGTTCAAAGCAAGTTAGGGTGGTCCTTTCTCTTTGGAGGATACTATGGACTTATCTGATGATGGGATAGTTCAGAGTGTGGCTTCTCAACAAATGGAGACTCTTGCTTCCAACACCCACATGACCCCTCATGGAACCCCATTAGCACAGATGGTGGTGTTGGAGGAAATAAAGCAAACAAAGGAAGTAAAACAAGGTAGCCCAGAGAGGGTAGCCCAACAGATAGGGTTTAATAATTTTGTTGAGCAGGTGACTAGCCCTATCATTATAGATTTAACATATAGGGGTGATGTAAGCCCTAAGGATGAAGTAGGTGTACCTGATGAAACATAGAAGATTGAAGTGGCAAAACAGGTAGAAAAAGATAGCACTACTCTTGATCAGTGTCAACAACAACACGAGATACCCATAGAACCAAAAATAGTAGTTCAACATAAGAGTGGGGGTGATAAAGATATATCAGGTGCTGCTATGACTTAGACTCAGGGAGATCTAGAAAAGGCCTCAAGAACAAAGGATAAATCAGGTCAGGAGGACCCTAAGCCACAAGATATCGGTGTATCAGGTGGAGAACAAGAAATAATCCTTGATTATGGTGATGCACAAGGGCTAAATACACAGACATCTGAGGATGTCAATATGCCACTAGGTGAGAAAGATAATAAAGAGGATGAAAATTAGAATGTGGAAATTCCACAGGATCCTCCTTTACAGAAGGAAGCCCCTCAGGAAGAAAAACTTCAACAAGATCTCCCTCATGAAGAAATACATGAGGAAAAAATTAAAAAGGTTCCTTCTCCACTAAGAATAAATGAAGATACTAGAGAACAGGGCAAACATGATGTTGACAAAGATCATCAAGGATCTGGAGATGATGTGCCTTAATGGCTAGAAAGAGAAATAGGTATGGAACAAGGGTGAGAGATCCAAGAGTTTGATGTTTCAACCTTGTTCACTGAGATTATGATGAAGCCAAAGAGGAAGGCTAGATTAACATCGGCCATAAAGAGATATCCTACTACAGGGAGAAGGACTACACAAGTAGCACTTCCCACAATAGAAAAGGAGAAAGGCAAAATTAGCCTAGAGGAATTTCAAATCACAACTGTTGATTTGGGTTTTTCCAATGAGGACTAGGAAGTTCAAAAAGGGAAGGACATTATTGATTCTTTAACACAAAGGGTGAAGAAGGAGAAAGAGAAAAATAATATGCATAAGGAGCACATTGCTCAGCTACATTCTTTCATAAAAGGGTTAATTAACACTGATAATACACTAGTTGATCCTACAGTCCCATTGACTATCATATCACAGAAAGAGGTCACCAAGTTGGACCTAATGAAACATGAGGCAATGGTCATGGGGAAATGGATGTTGTTAGCTCTCACTGGGGCTGAGGATGTATTGGGAACCTCACTACAGAGGTGGAATTCTTTGAGCAGTCTAAAGAGAAAGGTAGATAAAATGCAAAATGATAAAGGAAAAAGGTCATTCCAATTGAAAAAGGACTTGATTGCTCTAAGTGAAATGAAGAGAATTGATCCACAAGTCTTGATAAGCAATCAAGTGTTGGATAATAATACTACCCTACTGATAAGTATATGGTATGAGGATATCAAGTTTGAATGTGATATCTTGAAGAAGTGTAGTGGCAAGCTCAGGGATATGAGTGTAAAGTTGCACAACATGATGGCATATGAAGCAGAAATCCTTGAGGCCTTGGAGGAAAAAATAGAAGGAAAAATTGAAAATCAGGATGCTGACTTTACTATTAAAGCTCTACATGATAATTTTAAGTCAGTAGCAGATGACCCCCTCACCCACCTAATAGAAGAAGTAATGAATAAAATCATGAGGATAAAAGTTAAAGTAGAAACTTACAATGAGACTTTGAACAACAAGAAAGGTAAGCTAGAAGATCTCAAGGCTAAGTTCCAATCTCGTAAACATGCCATAACAAAAGCCAAAATCCAAGATGGGGGAGAGGTGGATAAAATAGTACAAGCATATGAACACATTAGGACAATAGTAAAGGTCCACATACAAGAGGTTGTATATCAAAGTGACAGTGATGGTGAAAGTGATAAGGATGAGGAGAACAATGAAGAAGAAGAAAATGAAGAAGAGGAACCTGAGGAATGAATAAAGATGCATCACAAAGTGAACACATGAATAAGGTACTCATAAAAAATGAGTCATACAGATGGTTGCCAGCTGGCACCCTGTGCCACGAGGAAGAGTTGACTAAGTCATAGGGTAATTGTCAATAGTTGATCTTAGTTGGTAAATCTTGACCGTCGGTCAATTGTAGTTGTCTCCTCACCTTATTCTATAAAAGGTGTAGGGGTTCAATCTTTTAAGCATTTGAAACTTAATTGAAATTTGATTGCTAAAAAATTCAGGACTCATTTCAAAGTTGTTGTAAATGTACATGTTATGCATAGTGAATGAAAGAGAAGCCTTTTTTATTACAAATCATCATAAATCTTGAGTAATATGTGATTGAAATATGGATATATGCATTGATTAGCTATGTTCCTTGGAGTGCTTTTTAGACTGCATGTGTTGTTTTCATTCCTAATTCCTTTGAAGTTAGCATCAACCATATCTAGCTATGGAACATCCTAGTGACCTATGGTTTGATTTCTTCTCTTCATGAATGTATCTTGTATGTATGTGATTAAATGGTTAAAGATTCACTAAAAGTAGAAGTATTCTTTTAAATTTCTTTCAATTTCATTACAGATCATCTCCATAATTGCAAATAACAGACAATCAAAAGCAAATAAAACATGAAATATGTAGATATCTCGTAGATAATTGAAAATACAGAGCATATTTAGAGTAAAGGCATGTCAAATTGATAAATATCATGCAAATTCAGATAAGTATCCATGAAATACATGTAAATATCCACTTATAGACACATCATTTCAATAAATATACAGTGTAGAAGAAAGAACAAGTTCATAATGATCAATGATCAGAAGAATTAATCAAACTTACAAATATCTCAGCAACCTTTGAAAATAGAGTAGAATTAACCTCTATGTGGAGTGAATTTATAGGAAATAGTGCAATACTGATCACCTAGACAAATGTAAGACCCCTTGAGATGGAAAACAACATGTCACATCAACCTCTGAGTAATGTCAGACGATCATGACCTGATCAATGGAGACTTGGAGTCATCAACTTATCCTAAACTAATTGTACTTTACAAGATAATAAAGGTTTGTTGTGCAAATGTTTATGCATGTTGTTATGACTAACAATTATCATCAACAGATAGTGGTTGGCACCATTTTTAATGAGGCTATGTTACCTCTTGTAGGTAATTCTATTAATCTAGAGACCTTGGAAAACACTATAACTCTTTAGGAACTACTTTGCTTCATGTTTTCTTCTTTCAAGTGATGTTGTGAAGAGAAGGAGAGTGTTGTGATGCCTAAAACCTAGACAAATATATTTGATAATAGGTGGCATGGGATTGAGTGTTTATGATTTGATAGTAATGATCTAATTTTTATCTAAGATTAGAGGATAACTTTGCATATAGTCAAATTTATAGCTAAGACAATGGAAATAGGTTTACTTTTGATGGTAAGCTTGAGTTGTTGAATTTTTCTTGTGTAGTTCCATAGCTAAAGCAAATTAAAGGAACAATAGATGCATGAAGAATATTGTCCTATATTCATTGATGTTGTATGAATATACAAAAAGTATATACAAGAAATGGTCAGAAGCATAGTCCCATGATGAGGAAAAGAATAATGTGTACATCTAATTTTCTAGAGACACTTTAGAGTAGAACTAGACTAGGCTAAATGATATGGTTTGTCTCATTAGTTAGTAGACTATTTAATAGACTAGGACCAATTGGTAGATTGGTTTACAAAAGTATAGTTATGTGTAGTTTTACAACAAGCTATTAGCTAAGCCTTGTGCAATATGTTGACAAGTTTCATGTTCCTATATCGTGCTTCCTATGTGGCAAGAGGCATGCCAAGTGGTGGATCCATATGGTGCTAGTTTGATGGTATGACCTCATGTATTAGATGCGGCTAGATGTCAAACATGTATGGAGTTGAACTAAGTATGTTGGTGTACAAGAATGTGTAGGTCATGCACAATGCACATTGTATGAGTTGGTAATTTTATTATTGAAGCTAAATTACATAGACTCCTAAAAGTGGGGTGGCATGAAAAAAGAGTAGTGCACATGCAATTGTCCTACCCTATCTTACATAGATCTTCATAAAAATAATGCTTACATAAATGTGTGCAAATTCATTCTACTAGAATATTAACTATGCACAAAAAAGGCTTGGTGTTGTATTATCTACATAAGGGAATAATGTAACATGATAAGAGTTTGGAAGAGTCACTATGTAGGAGTGTGAGTTGTGTGGGTTTGTACATGGATCAACCCTAGGGAAAACAATCAACAGAATTAGTGATAAGTACTTTATATATCTCAACTCCCACATGAGTCAAACTATAGCTAAGTTTCATAATTCTTAGATTCTAAGGAGTTCCTATGATTATCTCAATATTAACCTCCACAAGGGAAGAATTACCTTCTTCAATTGGTGGGGATGCTAGAGATAATTCTATAATTTCTCACCTAACTTCTTCACATCCCTAAAATAATCTCTAGGATAATATATTAAGGAATATCCCCTTTATGACAACTTTGCGGGAACCCATCATAAGAATCCAAAATAGCCTCATCATTCTCACCAAAATCCCTACTAGGGTGTTCAAACTTATTATTAATATAAGGTAAAATAAGAGGAAGATTATTTTACCATGCTAAGGGCTTACTTCATATTGCAAAAATGAATTCAAATTTTTGTAACTATGAGTGAGGTTATAATATAGCCAAAGTGGTGCTTATAGAATCAACCTTCTAGTTCTCTTTCTTAGGAATATATTTGATGGAAAAAAACTCAAACTATTGGATAATATCTTAGAAAACTTCTGTGCAGGGATACAAGCATTTATGTTTTGTCTAATATTATTGAGACTTGGTTAATAATTAGTCGTGCATCTCCCAAAAATCATAAGGAGTTTGATGCCTATAATATTAATGATCATGACTCCTAAGGCATGACACTCCAAGGAATTTTTTAGTTTCTAATCTCTCAATTTGGATATTTTTTAGGTTATTCAAAAGTTTCCAATTCATCCATATTTGATAGATTTTCCTTGGTCCTAAAATAAAATTGCCTTGCATTAGAAAATTTATTTCTTTAGGATAGACACATATCACACTATTACATATTAAAATTGGTACCATAATCTCCTCATTTTATTAGGATCTATTTTTTATTTTATATACTAACCCCATTTCAACATCATTTTTTAAAATTCATGTGTTGATAGAAAATTATGACATTGAATCACTAAAAGTCATATATTAATAGAAATATTTAGTCACTGAATTTCAAAGAATCACACAAGTAATTTTTCTCCATCCACTCTAAAATTTAATTTCCAATATTTAATAAAATAGCCTAGGTTATTATGCTTCTTTGTAGTGGATTTTCTAGGGATTCTATAAGATTTTCAATAGGTCATTTCTTAAAGTATACCCTAATAGCCTCATACTTAGCTACATTGTTCATTTAATATAATTCTAAATGAAAAGAAAAGGAAAAGAACCTCCCCTAAGAGGAACTCAATACAATTCGTACTCTTTCCCTCACACTACATCTAGCTTTGTCAAAATTAAGGTTTTAAAGGTTATTGAGGAAGGAAGAAGATGCACACTTAAGAAGGGTTTGAGCTTTACTAGGATTTTGGTCCTTAGGAGTCTCATGTTTTTAAGAACATGATTCTCTTTAGGATTTTCATGTTTTTACAAGTTCCTAGATTTTGACATTTTGATATCTCAACTATATAGAGAATTTTAGGTCCCTATGCAAGTGTGGGTAAAATTAGAATAGATTGTAGAAATGTCATATCTTATTAGGATCTCATCATTGTGTACAACAAGAGGTTATATTATTTGATCATAGATATGAGGTCAAAGGTTATTCCCTAGAGAAGATTTAAATAGAGGTGACCAAACCATCACATACACATGGGGTTGTAGTGGTTGCATGGTTTAAAACTTGGTCCATTCTTCATATTGATGTTTAAGTCTAACTAACCATTCATTAATGCATTGGCGTCATTTAGGTAATTTTATTCATAACTACCATTGAATGAAAGATATTTAGAAGTGAAGCTCTAGTATTGATTATGATAAGTATCATAGGGATGTTCAATCCAATCATAATAATTTATGTAATATTAAGTGCTAGGAGCCTCAATGAGATCTCAAAATAGATTGAAAAAACTCATCAAAGGCATAGAGTCAATGCATGTATAGGTTGATTGTTGGGAATTAAGGTGTCTCAACCTTGTAAATTCCTTACATTATTAATGTTTGTATTTATTATTTAATTGCCTATGTTGTAAATATTTGTAAATTCCAATTGTCATATTGTGGGATGTGGTACGGTGATGTGTCAATCCTACATGGAATATGACAACTTGTAATTTTGTCCTCACATGAGGAGATAGGCATCCCACTTTGTGGTAGGAGCATTTTTCCATGTGTCGGCATCTTCCATATTGTGTAAGGGAATGTTTGACCGAAATGATTATGACACATTCCTATGACGAATCTATGACATGTAAGAGTCAGAAATAGAAGGTTGTAAGACATGTGTCATGAAACATCTTTGAAAAGGGCATATTTGGGTGCCCCAAGGTAGACTATGACATGTTGTAAGAGAATATGCTATTTTTAGCCTGTGTATGATAGACTCTCTTATAGTTGTAAGTTGTAACCTCTATAATAGATTCTATGATGGTTGTAAGTGTCTACAATGTTAACCAAGTGTCCTTAGGTGTGGGTTTTGGTCCATGAAGCCAAGTTGGATGCCCATTCCAAGAAAGGTCCAATATTGCCTTGTATTTTCTATATAAACAGGTGCTTGGAGAGGGACTTGTATCACAGGTTTTACAGGTACTGTTATGCTGACGGTTTTACTCTAGACACGAGTCTCGAAGACCATTGAATCTTGCATTGCAAGTGCATTGTAAACATATTTCAGATTTGTTAATACATTGTGTAGGTTTTTGAGTGTGGGGTTTTTCACCTAATAAGGGTTTTCCCCACCCTAAATCTTTGTCTCTCTTCTTCTATCTACTTTCTAGTTCTTGTGTTTTTCTGCAATATCTCATGTTAATGGTTTAACATTGCTGTAATAGTTAGGATAAAATTAAATTTGCATAGCCCTATCCTCATTAGATTAGTGTAGGAAGTGATTTCTGCAAACCTAGCTTCCTTTCAGTTGGTATTAGAGCTTGATCACCTTTAGTCCTAGTTGTTGGGTAGGGGTTTTTTGAGCTAATCTTAAGTTGAGTGGGAGTCTATGTAGAGTATTCTGTATCTTATTTCAGCAAGGAGATGACAAGTACATCCGGAAGATTTGAAGTGGAGAAATTCAATGGCACTAATTTCGAGCTGTGGAAGCTCAAGATGGAAGATATGCTTGTAGACCGAGACCTTTGGGAAAGTATTAATGGAACTAAACCAGCTGCAATGTCACAAGATGAGTGGGATCTCAAGGATTAGAAGGCTAAGGGTCTCATAAGACTTAGTCTTGCTGATTCTATTCTATTAAATGTCCATGAGGAGACTACTGTAAATCTACTTTGGAAGAAGTTGGGGGATGTGTATCAAGCCAAATCCCTAGTTAATAAACTTTTCCCAAGAAAGAAGTTGTATTCTCTTCAGGAGGATGGAGGATCCATCCCTGAACATATGAATACCTTTAACATGTTGGTTGCATAATTGACATCTATTGGTGTGAAGATGGAGGAGGATGATTGGTGTATGACCCTACTTTGTTCTCTGCCAGACTCATGGGATCATCTTTTCATGGCTATAGGAAGCACCACATCCACATTCAAAATGGAAGAAGTGGTTTCTTCACTATTGTCTAAAGAGATGTGGAGAAAGTCTTCTGAGACAGCCAAAGAGGCCCTTGCAGATCATGGAAGACCCAAGGAGAAAGGGAAGAAGAAGGACAAGAAAGCTGAGAAGGGTAGATCCAAATCCCATGGGAGATCCAAATCTCCTAGAAAGTCCAAGGCTCTTTGTTGGAACTGTGGCAAAACTAGGCATTTCTGAAAGGAATGCAAAGAGGAGGAGAAGAAGAAGAAAGCTCCTGATTTAGATTTTAACAAGTCACAAGATGATGGTGAAGCTTTCATCACAGCCCTGGCAACACATGCATCTGACAATGTGTGGCTAATCGACTCTAGTGCATCATTCCACATGACCTCACATTGAGACTGGTTCATTAATTATGAGGAGTTTGATTGTGGAAAGGTGTATCTTGGTGATGAATCTCATCTAAAAATTGTTGGTCGTGGAAGAGTCTATATCCAATTCCCTGATGGTCAAGTGAAGGGGATCTCTGGGGTTATGCACATCCTAGGCTTAACACAGAACATGCTTTTTGTAAGTAGTTTGAATGATGCAAGCGTGCAGGTTGTCTTTTCGAAAGAAGGATGTAAGATGACTAGATGACCTATGGTGCTTGCTAAGGGTACTAGGAGAGGTACTATGCTTCATCTCGAGGCATGCATTTCACAATGCAATAGTTCTTCTAACTCAAGGAAGAGGGCAACAGTCACTTCATCCCCACCATTTGAACGAGCAGTGAAGAAATCTATTGTTTGTCTTGATGGTTGTAATCGTGCATTGGAAGTTAAACTTCCTACTAAAAAGACAATGTTATGGCGTAAGAGATTTAGCCACATTGGTGAGAAGGGTCTACGTACACTAAAAAATAAGAACTTTGTTGACGAGTTAGATGATTGTAATCTTGAGTTTGACTTTTGTGAACATTACATCTATGGAAAACAAAACTATGTTTAGTTTTACTCGAGTTCTCATAAGCCTTCTAGTGTGTTGGACCTTATTCATTCTGATGTGTTTACTCCTGTTAATGTTCCTTCATTATCAAAGTCTATATATTTTGTATCTTTTATAGATGATTACAATAGGACATGGATTTATTTTCTCAGAAGCAAATCTCAAGTCTATAGCAAGTTTAAGGAGTTTAAGGCCTTTGCTGAAAATTAGACTAGTAAAAAGATTAAATGTTTGAGAACTGAGAATAGTGGTGAGTTTTGTTCTATAGTATTCGATAAATATTGCAAGGAACTTGGGATTGAAAGACACAAGACAACTCCATACACCCTACAGAAAAATGGAGTTACAGAGAGGATGAACATGACACTGATGGAGAAGGCTAGGAGTATGCTTAGTGGAGCTGGCCTAGAACAAAAGTTTTGGGCTGAAGCTGTTGCCACTACCTGCTATCTGGTAAATAGATCTCCTACATCAGCTCTTGTTGGTAAGACACCCATGGAGGTGTGGTCTGGTAGAAATCCTTCACTAAGGCATCTTCATGTTTTTCGTTGTGAGGCATATGCACATGTGCCTAGGGAGAAGCGGTCAAAGTTGGAGAACAACGATGTTAAGTGTATCTTCATTGGCTATGATGTTAGTGTGAAAGGATACAAGCTTTGGGATCCTGTGGCTGAAAAAGTGTTGTATAATAGAAGTGTCATCTTCAAAGAGCTTACACCTTCTTCAACTATTTTATAGCCAAAAGATAAAGTAAAGAAAGAGGATGTTGTTTAGTTTCTTGCTACCTGTGAGAAGACTGAATAGAAAGACAATGTTGGACCTAATGGTGAGGAGACCTTTGGCAGCTCTGAAAGCTCAAATGAAGAAGTTGAACCTCAACCTTAGCCATTGAGGAGGTCTACATGGATAAGAAAGCAACCTAAAAGGTTTGGTTTTACATTGCTTGATTCTAGTTGTGCTTATGCTTTACTCACTAATAGTGATGAAACTATAACTATATCAGAGGCTTTGGACATGAAAGATGCAAGTTCCTAGGAGGCCGTGGAGGATGAAATGGATGCTTTGGAAAATAATCAAACTTGGGAATTGGTGCCTTTGCCTCCTGGATGGAAACTTGTTGGATGTAAATGGGTGTTCAAGAATAAAATTGGTACAGATGGCAATGTTGAGAAGTATAAGGCCCAATTGGTTGTGAAGGGGTATTCACAAGTGGAGGGTATAGATTATGGTGAGATCTTCTCTCCCATTACAAAGATGACATCCATTCAATTCTTGTTGTCTCTCACACTAGCTTATGACCTGGAGGTAGAACAGATGGATGTGATGATGGTGCAGGAGCTCCTAGTTTTAGTCATTTTTGGCTGTCATGTTTTGTGGTCTTGTTATTTTTATTCTCTCTAAGGCTTGGGAAGCCATTCTTATGTTTTGTAATAAGGATTTAGTTCATTTTTTATTAACTAGTCCAATATAGTCTTAATAAGGTCTATTTTCAATGTATTTTCACTTTGGAAACATAGGGTTTCTTGTGCAAAATGTAACCTCCATCGGTTCTCTGCCTTTGGAGGGCAGATGTATGGTTGGAGGAGGAGGTGAAACACTGCTCAAGCCTATTATAGGTAGGAAAACTATATTACATGCCAAGTGAACGCAAGGAGAGAAGTTTTTGAAGGAAAAAATAGTCTTTTCTGCATTTTTGTGAAGACAGTCGTACACTACGGCCTGGTACGGACAGTTCAGGAACTAAGACTTGGAAAATGTGTTAGGGTTTTGAAATAGATTTCATTTGCATATAGTTAGAGCTCTTGACATTTCTATTGAAGGGAGAACCAATTCATTTTGCAAAAACTATTTTGAAACCCTCCAAACTAGGGTTTTGTACCAAAATGAGGAATTTCTCCTCTGTCCTCTGAAAGATCTCACCCATTTTTAGTAGGATGGAGGAAGGTAGGCTAGGTTTCATGTTTTTTATGGTTTTGTAGGTTACATGCTTCTCTCCAAGGTGTTTGGTATGATCCTATCTAGTCTATACAGTGACTAGTTAGCTTGAAATGGTAGAAAATAGTGGGAATACTAGAAATAGTCAAGTGTTTAATTAAATGGATGTTGATGTTGGTGTTTTAGGGTGAAGACAGACTTGTGCAGGTGTTCAACTAATATAGAGCAAGAGTCCTTGATACATTTCCTTCAAATAGCCCTCTCATTAGGCCTATTCCTAGAACAAAGACAGTCTGTTGTCCTTGAACGCCTGTGGTATAGTACGGACCTACATGTTGGTGGATGGTTACATGTTCATATTGGGTATTTAAGTATGCATTAAGTTTTGATGGTCATTTGGGGTTTTGGAAAGCTAACCATGGTTTAGCCGATTTCTAGGGCTACAAGATATAAGCTTTCCTTAAACATTGTCATAGGACAGTCATGCTGTAGCTTGCTGTCCTCTGTCCTGGAGAGTATGAAATCTAGTTTTTGGGTCAGAGACCTCATGTTAGTCATGTCTTTGACAAGTACATGTTGGTGTTAGTATGAAGATCTTGATTTGTAGAGCATTTGGTAGTAGGTTGTGAGCTCTTGAAGGTGTATTGTGCATATGAGTTGGGTAGAGTAGTGACTCCCCAAAGGAAAGTTGAATAGCCTATGTGGGTGGACACCAGGGTGTGGTCCTAGGCTAGGTTAGTTCCTTGAGCAGCCTTGTGTAGGCTTATAATCACATCACCTTTGGAAACCCCTTGAAGGAAGCATTGAAATCTAGGTTCATTGTGTGAACTTCAACAACTACTACCATTACCTCTGCATCATATTGGTATCAAAGCCAATATCTAATTGGAAGCAGTGTATGTTAGACAAGGAGATTGAAATAGAGGCTAGTATAATGCCTCCCAAGACAATGAGTCAAGAAGCCATCAAGAAGTTGGTGGAAGAGATGGATGAAGCAAGATTGCAAGAAGAAAAGAAGTCTAAAGGCAAGACCAAAGAAGAGGGAAGTTCTTTTGACACAAATGAAGAAGTAGAGGTAGAAGAGAGTCCTTAGGAGTAGGACATGTCTACAGATCAAAAAACTTTCTTGAATGCACTTAAGGGTGCTCATGGAGACAGTGGTGATCCCAAGATGGATGTACCTACCTTTCATGGCAAGTTGGATGGAGATGCTCTCACTGATTGGATAGAAGCTATGTGCAACTTCTTTGATTACAAGGAGTTCAATGATAGAAAAAAGGTTAAGTTTGCCAAGACAAGGCTAAGAGGTTCTACACTTGTGTGGTGGAACTACATGCAAAGTGAGAGGGAGAAGATTGGGAAGACTCCCATCACTAAATGGAGTAGAATGGTGGCTATGCTCAGAAGCAAGTTCATGCCACCTAACTATGAGATTCAAATCATTAGGAGATTCCAGAATTTTAGACAAAAAGACATGGATGTGGCTACCTACATAGAAGAATTTCATAGACTAAGTATGAGGGCCAATCATAATGAAGATGAAAAAGGGATGGTGGCTAGGTACCTAAATGGTCTGAAATACAATCTACAAGATGAGATCGGTTTAGTGATACCAAAAATAGTGGATGAATGCTTCTTATTGGCCTCTAGAGTAGAGGAAAAGCTGAGAAGGAAGGGTGAACAAAGTCAGAGGAAGAGGCAGTTTTGGTCGTGGATAGTCCAACAAAACTTAAAATAATAGTCAGCAAGAAACACAATCAGAAACAGAACATAGAGGAGGCTTTAGAGCTTGGAGAAGTCCTAATGGCAGGGGTAGAAATGGTGGAGGTAGAGGACCAGGAGTCTTCACTGGAAGGTGTTATGGCTGCAACCAATTGGCCATACAATGAACAAATGCCCAGAGAAAGCCAGCAGCTCTCATGATAGTGGAAAGAGAAATTAGTTGGTAAAGGATGATGATTGTGAGAGTGTAAATTCACCAATGGGAAGTGATGCACCTATTCTAGAAGGAGAAAGTATGATGATTAAGAGGTCTATGTTGAAGATACCATTAAAACAAGAGCCCCCTCATAGAAAGAATCTTTTTAGAACCCAAGGCAAGGCCTAGCCTAGGGGAAGCTTTGCAAGATCGTAGTAGATTCAGGATCTACTAAGAATGTGGTATCCACTGAGATGGTTCAGAAGTGTAAGTTGAAGAGGCTACCTCATATCAATCCTCACAAGATCTCTTGGTTGAAAAAGAACCAAAGTTTCATGGTGGAAGAACAAACTTGGGTTGAATTTGCAATTGGTGACTACAAGGACAAAGTGCTATGTGAAATCATCCCTATGGATGCATGTCATTTGCTTCTTGGCCGCCCATGGAAATATGATGTCAAAGCACAACATGATGGTGAGAAGAACACTTATGTCATCACCAAGAATGGAAGACCATTCAAGATGGACCCTATGTTGGAGTAGCCCGAGGGGGAGAAAAATGACAGCAGTGTCATGGTGGTGAATGGCAAAGAGTTTTTAAACCTCTTGAAGGAGAAGGATACCCAAGGGTATGCCTTGGTCATGAAGCCCAAGAGTGGATTAGATCAGGAAGAACAAAAATAGAAGGAGATTCCATTTGAAGTGCAGCAACTTCTAGACAAGTATCAAGATCTTGTGGTAGAGGAAGTTCCTAACTTCTTACCACCCATTTGGGACATAAGTCATCAGATTGACTTAATACATGGTGCTACATTGCCTAATAAGGCTGCCTATAAGTTGACACCACAGCAAAATGAAGAGGTGGCAAGGTAAATTAAAGATCTCTTGGAGATAGGAAGAGTTTAAGTCCTTGTGCAGTCCCAAGTGTACTTGCTCCTAAGAAGGATGGAAAGTGGAGGCTATGCATGGATTCCAAGGCCATCAACAAGATCACCACAAGGTATAGGTTCCCAATGCCAAGGATTGAAGATCTTCTAGATTATCTTGGAGGATCATGCTATTACTCAAAGATTGATTTGAAATCTGGTTATCATCAAATCTGAATTAGACAGGGAGATGAATGGAAGACTGCTTTCAAGACCAATGAGGGTCTTTATGAATAAATTGTTATGCCATTTGGTCTTAGCAATGCTCCAAGTACATTTATGTGCCTGATGAATGAGGTATTAGTTGAATTCATTGGTAAATTTGTTATTGTTTATCTTGATGATATACTCATCTTCAGTAGGACAAGAGAAGACCATGTGAAGCATGTTGGTCAGGTGTTGGAGAAGCTACATGAGCACAAGTTGATGATCAACTTAGACAAATGTGAGTTCATGAAAACTGAACTTGTATACCTTGGATTTGTCATTTCTAATGGTTGTTTGAAGATGGATCCCTCTAAGGTTGAGGCTATTCTCATTTGGCCTACCCCAAAAATAGTGGGAGATGTGAGAAGTTTCCATGGATTGGTGACTTTCTATAGGAATTTTATCAGAGGTTTCAGTCACATTACTATTGCCATCCTCAACACCATCAATGGTGGAGTCAAATGTAGATTCCAATGGACAAAGGAAGTTGATGATAGTTTTGAGTTGTTGAAGACAAAGGTGGCTGAGTTGCCTACTTTAGTACTTCCTAATTTTGATAAGGTGTTTGTTGTTGAGTGTGATGCAAGTCAGCAAGCTATTGGTGCTATTCTCAGCCAAGAAGGACATCCAATGGCATTCTTTTCAGAAAAGTTGAATGAAGCCAAGCAAAGGTATTCTACCTATGACTTAGAACTCTATGCAATGGTGCAAGCTCTTAAGAAATGGAGACATTATTTGCTGCCCAAAGAATTTATTATGTTTACTAATAATCATGCTTTAAGCTTTCTAAACAGTCAAGAAAAATTAAATCATAGACATGTTAAATGGATGGAACAGTTACAAGTTTATACCTTCACAATTAAGCACAAAAGAGGTGTTTCTAACAAGGTGGTTGATGCATTAAGTAGGAGGTTGTTTACTGTTCATGAAATCTAGTTAGGAAGCATGGGCGTTGATTGTTTAGAGTTGTATAAAGAAGATTCAGATTTCAAAGAGGCTTATGATGTTTGTGTGAACTTGGCTAACACATTCCATGGAGAGTATGCAGATTTTGTTTTGTAGGAAGGCCTCTTGTTTAAGGGCAATTTGTTGTGTATCCCTAAGTGTTCCATGAGGGACAATATCATCAACGAGAAGCATAATGGTTCTTTAGGAGGACATTTTGGCTTAGACAAGACACTAGAACAAGTCACAAGGTTCTATTTTTGGCCAAAGGTGCAATCAGATGTGAGAAAGTATGTAGCTAGTTGTGCAATCTGTCAAAGGGCCAAGGGTGTGTCTTCAAATACAGGTCTATACCAGCCCCTTCCCATTCTCAATAGACCTTGGGAAAGTATCAGCATGGATTTTGTGCTTGGGTTACCCAGGATAGCCAGAGGGGTGGATAGTGTGTTTGTTATTGTTGATAGGTTCAGTAAGATGGCTTATTTTGTGCCATGTAAATACACAAATGATGCATCTCATGTTGCAGGTCTATTTTTCAGAGAGGTAGTAAGAATTCATGGTTTTCCATTGTCCATTGTAACCGACAGAGATTCTAAGTTTGTAGGTCACTTCTGGAGGACCTTGTGGAAGAAGTTGGGCACATAGTTGTCCTTTTCATCAGCCTACCATCCACAAACTTATGGTTAGACTGAGGTGGTTAATAGATCACTTGGAAACCTTCTAAGATGCTTCACAAAATAGCATGGTTTGGCATGGGACTTGGTTATCAGTTAGGTTGAATATGCCTACAATGATTCAAGGAATAGGAGCACTGGTAAAAGTCCTTTTGAGGTAGTTTATTGCTTTCATCAAAGAGGGCCCCTTGAGCTGAAGGATCTCCAAGGATGGGATAGAAGGAGTGCACTTGGTGAAGAGTTTTCTGTCTCCATGAAAATAATCCATGATCAAGTCAAGTTGCAATTAGAAAAAATAGTCAAAGTACAAGGAAAGGGTAGATTTAAAGAAAAGAGAAGTGCAATTCCAAGTTGGAGACTTAGTTATGGCATATCTAAGGAAAGAAAGGTTGCCAAAGGGTTAGCCAACTAAACTCCTGATGAAGAAGAATGGGCCATGCAAAATTGTGCACAAGTTCAGTCCAAATGCATATGAGATTGAGTTACCATCTGACCTGGGTATCTCTCCAATTTTTAATGTTTGTGATCTTTTTCTTTTCAAACCTCCATTGCCTGGTGAAAGTGGATTAGATGTGGTGGTTGAAGATGTTGATTGGGTCAAGCATTTGCCTCCAAGCAAACCTTTACAGTTGGAATGCATTCTGGATTCCAAAGTTGTCAAGAAGACTAGGAGAGGTGTGTATAAAGACTACTTGGTGAAATGGAAGGATCTTCCTAATTCAGATGCCACCTGGATGACTAAAGCTGATATCTTGAAGCATGGCATGACACTTCAACAATTGGCAACTCAAGGGACTTGAGTTCTTCCTATAGGGGGAGTATGGTGCAGGAGCTCCCAGTTTTAGTCATTTTTGGCTATGTCATGTTTTGTGGTCTTGTTATTTTTGTTCTCTATAAGGATTTGGAAGTCATTCTCATGTTTTGTAATAAGGACTTAGTTCATTTTTTATTAACTAGTCCAATATAGTCTTAATAAGGTCTATTTTCAATATATTTTCACTTTGGAAACATAGGGTTTCTTGTGCAAAATGTAACCTCCATCGGTTCTCTGCCTTTAGATGGTAGATGTACAGTTGGAGGAGGAGGTGAAATGTTTCTCAAGCCTGTTATAGGTAGGAAAATTGTATTACATGCCAAGTGAATGAAAGGAGAGAATTTTTTGAAGGAAAAAATAGTCTTTTTTGCATTTTTGTGAAGACAGTCGTACAGTACGGCCTGGTACAAATAGTTCAGGAACTAAGACTTGGAAAATGTGTTAGTTTTTTGAAATAGATTTCATTTGCATATAGTTAGAGCTCTTGACATTTCTATTGAAGGGAGAACCAATTCATTTTGCAAAAACTATTTTGAAACCCTCCAAACTAGGGTTTTGTGCCAAAATAAGGAATTTCTCCTCTGTCCTCTGAAAAATCTCACCCATTTTTAGTAGGATGGAGGAAGGTAGGCTAGGTTTCATGTTTTTTATGGTTTTGTAGGTTGCATGCTTCTCTCCAAGGTGTTTGGTATGATCCTATCTAGTCTATACAGTGACTAGTTAGCTTGAAATGGTAGAAAATAGTGGGAATACTAGAAATAGTCAAGTGTTTGATTAAATGGATGTTGATGTTGGTGTTTTAGGGTGAAGACAGACTTGTGCAGGTGTTCAACTGATACAGAGCAAGAGTCCTTGATACATTTCCTTCAAATAACCCTCTCATTAGGCCTATTCCTAGAACAAAGATAGTCTGCTGTCCTTGAATGCCTATGGTATAGTACAGACCTACATGTTGGTAGATGGTTACATGTTCATATTGGGTATTTAAGTATGCATTAAGTTTTGATGGTCATTTGGGGTTTTGAAGAGCTATCCATGGTTTAGATGATTTCTAGGGCTATAAGATATAAGCTTTCCTTAAACACTGTCATAGGACAATCATGCTATAGCTTACTGTCCTCTATCCTGGAGAGTACAAAATCTAGTTTTTGGGTCAGAGACCTCATGTTAGTCATGTCTTTGACAAGTACATGTTGGTGTTAGTATGAAGATCCTTATTTGTAGAGCATTTTGTAGTAGGTTGTGAGCTCTTGAAGGTGTATTGTGCATATGAGTTGGGTAGAGTAGTGACTTCCCAAAGGAAAGTTGAATAGTCTATGTGGGTGGACACTAGGGTGTGGTCTTAGGCTAGGTCAATTCCTCGAGAAGCCTTGCGTAGGCTTATAATCACATCACCTTTGGAAACCCCTTGAAGGAAGCATTGAAATCTAGGTTCATTGTGTGAACTTCAACAACTACTACCATTACCTCTGCATTAGATGACAATTTTCCTTCATGGTGATTTGGAGGAAGAAATCTACACATCACAGCCAGAGCATTACATGGTGAAAGGTAAAGAAAATTTGGTTTGCAAACTTAAGAAGTCTTTGTATGGTTTGAAGCAATCCCCTAGGAGATGGTACTTGAAGTTTGATGCCTTTGTGTTGTCAATTAGATTTGTGAGATCTAAATCGGATCACTATGTGTACTTTAAGTTTGATGGTGATCGTAATCTCATTGTTGCACTGTATGTTGATGATATGTTTCTCATTTGGAAGGGTAAGAATATGATTTCTGATTTCAAATCTCTGTTATCAACACAGTTTGAAATGAAAGATTTAGGGGCTACCAAGTACATCCTAGGAATGGAAATCAGAAGGGACAGAGCTAACATAAAACTTTGATTAAACCAGAGTAAGTATGTGAAGACTATGTTGGATAGGTTCAACATGGTAGATTGTAGACCATTGTGTGTTCTTGTTTCTTTGGGGAAAGAGTTATCTATTGAGGATTGTCCAAAATCTCCTAGTGAGGTGGAGGACATGAGCAGAGACCTTATGCTAGTGCTATTGGTAGTTTGATGTATGTCATGGTTTGCACAAGACCAGACATTGCCCAAGTAGTGGGAGTCTTTAGTCGATTTATGGCTAATCTTGGATAGGTTCACTCAGATGCAGTTAAGCGAGTGTTCAGATATTTGAGGGGTACTTCTAAGTATTCCATTTGCTATCATGGTAATGTTATAGGACCTCCACATTCCATTGAGATTCATGGTTTCGTGGATTCAGATTGGGTAGGTGACATTGATAGCAGGAGATCCACTAGTGCTTATGTGTTTACACTGTTTGGTGGTGCTATTAGTTGGATGAGTAAGTGACAACCTACTGTTTCTTTGTCCAAAATAGACGCTGAGTATATGGCATAAACTCATGCTTGTAAAGAAGCCATTTGGCTTAAGAGATTGTGTTTAGATATTGATGTTGATGTAGGATAGATAACGATCAGTTGTGACAGTCAAAGTGTGATTTGCCTTGCAAAGAATCCAACTTTTCATGGTAGAACCAAGCACATTGATGTTTAGTTTCACTTCGTACGAGAGATGGTTGAGGATGGAAAGTTAAATTTGGAGAATGTAGATACTTTGAATAATGTTTTTGATGCATTGATGAAGCTAGTGAGCACAAAGAAGTTTAGATGGTGTTTAGAGTCTATGGGCCTCTCAGCTTATAGTAGTTAAACCCTGTAATTCTATTGGCTCTTACAAGGTGATCAAAAAGTGGGAGAATGTTGGGAATTAAGGTGTCTGAACATGTAATTTCTTTACATTATTAACATTTGTATTTATTATTTAATTGCCTATGTTGTAAATATTTGTAAATTCCAATTATCGTATCGTGGGATGTCGTACGGTGATGTGTCAATCCTACGTGGAATATGACAACTTGTAATTTTGTCCTCACATGAAGAGATAGGTGTCCCACTTTGTGGTAGGAGCATTTTTCCATGTTTTAGCATCTTCCATGTTTTGTAAGGGAATGTTGGACCAAAACATTTATGACAGATTCCTATGATGAATCTATGACATGTAAGAGTCAGAAATAGAAGGTTGTAAGATAGGTAAAGACATGTGTCATGAAACATCTTTGAAAAAGGCATATTTGGGCACCCCAAGGTGGACTATGACATGTTGTAATAGAATATTCTATTTATAGCCTATGTATGATAGATTCTCTTACAGTTGTAAGTTGTAACCGCTATGACAGATTCTATGACAGTCGTAAGTGTCATAAGAGCATCTGTCATAGCCCATTTTGGAAATAGGTGACCCCTTTGGGATGGGAACTATGGACAAGTGTCAAGCACATTCTACAATGTTGACCAAGTGTCCTTAGGCATGGGTTTTGATCCATGAAGCCAAGTTAGATGCCCATTCCAAGAAAGGTCCAATATTGCCTTGTATTTTCTATATAAATAGGTGCTTGGAGAGGGAGTTGGATCATAGGTTCTATAGGTACTATTTTTCTATCGGTTTAACTCTAGACATGAGTGTCGAAGACCATTGAAGATTGCATTGCAAGTGTATTGTAACCATATTTCAGATTTGTTAATACATTGTGCAGGTTTCTAAGTGTGGGGTTTTTCACCCAATAAGGGTTTTCCCCACTGTAAATCTTTGTCTCTCTTCTTCTATCTACTTTCTCGTTCTTGTGTTTTGCTACAATATCTCATGTTAATGGTTTAACATTGCTATAATAGTTAGGATACAATTGAATTTGCATAGCCCTCTCCTCATTAGATTAGTGTAGGAAGTGATTTTCGCACACCTAGCTTTCTTTCATTGATGAACATAACTATTTGAGAATTCCTCCAATTTTAACCTTTAAGTGGTAGAAAAGGTTTTTCATACCTAAATATGTCAAAATAATGGAAGGGAAACATGTCCACAAAGATTGGAAACTTCACATCAAGTTCACTAGATGTGAATCAACAGTGAACAAAAACATTTAAAAGAGAGAAAACCAAAAGGTGATTATCTTTACATCAAGTTAACAAGATTTACATATATAGGAAATTTATTTTTAGGTAATCCCCATGCCATGAAACTTCTTTTGGTTATACCAAATCAATCCATAGATCCCTAGATATATTTCTAAGAAAGACCTAAATTTAGGGCTCTAGGACCACCCACCAAGAGACCTTACGAGTGGATCTTATCAAGATAAGTTGAGTTAATTTGGTGAAATGGTAGAAGAAGTTGTATTTAGTTTCCTTGGAAGGGTTAGGATTTATCAAGTGTGTTTTATGGCTATATATTATTATGTGGTCAAACAAAGTCAACTACAAGAATCCTAGTCACTTTAGGAAACTAAGAGAAAAATAAAGAACATATGGATAGATTAAAGTATGCTCAAGGTTCTTAAGCTATTATTGTTCACAAGAAAGAAAGAAAGTTATAATGGAAGGAACTATTAGAAAGTGCTCATCTATAGAATGGGACAAAGGATCACACCTTAGTGCTATAAAAGTGAAAGGATTTATAGGATCTCTAAATATGGCCTTGATAAATAGTATGAATCAATCAACCTATCCCAATCATCTATAGTATAGTGGCCCTACCACTAAGATATAGTAGGGCTTAGCAGTAGGGCCCCACCCAGAGGGGGAATAATTCCTTCTTTTGATAACTCCTTGCTAATATTGTAAGGAATCCTAGTGTGCATGGACATGTGTGAAGATGAAACAATTGATTAATAATTAATATTTTAGTTTTTCTAATGTTGTAATTTTTATATTTTATGATTTTAATAATGATTACTAAGTACTAATGCAACAAGTCAAAACTTGCTAGAATTAAGTGCAACTAAATGAATGCAATTTCTAAATGTAAGCTTTTCTATATGAAATTAACTAATGTAATCAATTTAATAAATTCAGGAGAAAAATGATGTTTTAATTTATTATGAATAAAATAATAATTAAGTGCAATGCAAGCTAGAAGAGAAAGATAGTATGTAAACAGAACTAAAATTCTTGATGAATTAAATGTTAATAGTAGTGTTCATGTACTTCAAATGAAATGAATAATAAAATTATATGATGTTGTCCAAATAATAAATCAAGAAACCAACAAGCTAGCAAGTTCAATTTAATGCCAAAATAGAAATGTGTTGTTTATTAAATGTATAGAAATGAATGAGAAAGATTGACCAATATATAATGGTTGTTTCAAATCATTAACTAGCATATAATTGATAGAAATAAATGAGGAAAAAAAACAATATAATCTTTGAAGGTTGTAACAAGATAAATATACTAATATTCAATGACTAATAAAATCACACAATGTTTTAAAACAATAAAATATAAGCATAAGTGGGCTAGTATAGGTGTAGGACAACTATCAAATGAGCCTTGGAAGACTAGAAGTAACATACAAGGTGATCAAGGGTCTATAGAAATGTGATAAAAATTACCTATGTGATGTCCAAAAATAGGGACAATACGACAAGAGATTTAGAAATCTCACAAGGATGGTGATCAAATGATTTCAAGGTGTTTACGACTATCTAGAATAGAGAACATCAAGAGATGAGATTTTAAAAATTCACACAAAGGATACAAAATTGTTTCCAATGTCTAATGGCTATCCAATAATAGGGGACATCAAGTAAACCAATATTTAGAGACCTTATAATGTCTATTCAATAATATCAAGGCTAGAAATGTGACTTTCCAAGAAGTAGGGATGACCAAAGTCCCTAAAATGAAATCAACAACTAGAAATATGGATTCCTAGCAAGGAGGTGAAGATAAGATTCCCATAGATTGAAAATGAAAACCCTTAAAGAGCTCTAAAATGAAGGGAGATACTTGCAAGATTTTTGATTCTAAATCAAACAAAATACAAAGGTGGTCCCACAATAGTGTGTCCCAATTGTGGGATGAAGAAAAAAATGAGCTCAATGTGCCAAAAATTTCAAAACACCTTTCAATGAAAGTATTTTTAATTATTAAATGTTTCATGACCTTTGAATGAAGGTATGGTTTGAATAAAGCTAAGTACCTTTGAATGAAGGCCCTTTTTTTTATTTTTTAATGCTTCACATTCAAAATCCTTTATGGAAGGGACCTTCAAATGAAAGTACCTTCAAATGCAGGTCCTACTTTAATTCAAAGGTACCTTAATTAAAAGGTATTAATGATTCTATTGCATTGTTTCTCACACTGTTTTAGAGAAAATTCATATTTTGAAGTAGGGGTTAGATAATCAAATGGAGTCACTATGACATAAATGTTTGTAGGATTGTAGACCTTTGAGTAAGCTTTCTAAAAAGTATAATTTGTAATATACTTTTTAATTAGTGAACATAGGTTTTTTTACCAAACATAATGGTCTCTATTCGATGCATGTAGAAAAATAAAAAATTGAAATCCTTTTTTGAATATCTACATGCTATTTACCAATGTCCTTGTTTAAATAAAAAATTATTTTGGATATATAGGAAAAAAAAATGCATTGTGGAATAAAATCACTCGAAATTATAAATAATGTGAATTAGAAAATTAATAATAAATAAAATATGCAACAAGTTTTTTTGTAAAAGTATGCATGCACTAGATATTAGTGTTATTGATCTCTGTTTAAGAAATTATTATTTTATTTTCTTTGTAATAAAATTTATGAATTATGGAATAAATGTCACTCATTAAAAATACTATAAAGTATTAAAAACAAGTTATTAAAAATACTTTAAAAATGACAAATTATTTTTTAAATTAAAAAATAGAATAGGATCTACACAAAAATATAAAAATTACTAGTTCATATCATCTTCAAGTTCTTAATGGTTTGTTTGCTATAAATGATAGAAAGTGAAATTTTGGTTTAAAATGTTGATCTCAATGTCTCACTTAGGCCAAAAAGTGGGACACACTATTGTGGGATCACCTAAAAACCAAACACACATACAAATAAAACATAATATATCCTAGTTTAAACAAATAAATGTCCATTGTAATCACAACAAAATACTAAAAAACTAACAATCTAACTAGTAAATTGAAATGCACACACAATTATCTTTGTTATTCACTATGTGCCCATGAAATTTTTATAGTTGATTTAACTACAAATTGAAGACGAAAATGTGAATGATATCCTTAAAAGCATTCTAAACTATCATGTTTCACCTACAACATATTGTCTCTCAAACTTATGGCTCCACAAATCCTAAAGAGTAGACTAAAATATAAGCCCACGGAAGGCCAAATAAGGATGATGGACTAATATTTATGATGAAATAGTGGATGTCAGTGGGCCAATTCATAAGAGAAGGTATATTCTTCTTCATCTTTAGGATCTACTAAACCTTGGAGATATTCTTGGAAGTCACTAAAGAAGATAATTAAAGAGAAATACAATAAAATTTGAGTTTCTTGCAACCATACCCGAAGTAATATTGGACTAACACTATATTGGTTACTAACTTAAGACCTTATAGACCTATGATTAAGAAAATTAAAAATGCTAAATTGCATATGCAACAATTCATCTCCCAAATCTTCCATTCCAATTTTGGATCAAACCTTGTTTTAAATTAATAGGAAACTCTTTAGGTGTTTTGTTGGCTATAGATAAGGAAACTTTAGATTTTTCTTATACCACTTATGTTCAAATCTTAGTGGAAATGGACATCTCTAAGGAATTTCCTATAGACATCATACTCAAAGTTATTGGCTGGTCCTAGACATAGCTATTGGAATATGAAGAATTTACCTTCCATTATATAAGATGTTATGAAATAGGGCTTGTTGTTTGTTGGCAAGAGAAATTAGGACATAGTCTGGAGACCTAAGACTATAATACTCTTATGTAGTGTATTTATACCTTGGAAGATACAGTAATAGAATGATAGATAATTACGGAAGGAAACAACATAATGTGGCAAGATCTAATCACATACAACATACTAAACACATCAATAGACACTTAATCATTATTTTATAATCCTTATAACTCCTTATATATTCATATTCAATAACAAATATAAAAGGCAGGTCTAAGTCTCTTCTTTGTATATTATATTCCTTACATCTGCTTACTTATGTTTACTTTCTTACACATCTTTATACAATATGATGCTATAGAGGCATTTCCTTTACAAAACATCCTTAACTCTATCAACCATGTTGACCTTATGCTCCACACTCCATTTGTAGAGAGTTGTGGTAGCTTTTACTCTACGCCTATTTCCTACCATCATTATCCTCCCTTTTTGAAAGTATGTCTTGTCCTTAAGACATGTGGAGTTAGTTACTGGGAAGGATGTTCTTGTTTATGATCTTTAGCTACACTAGATTAGTGTCCCATTTACTTTTGGCCTATTGTAATATTTGAATGTGGCCCTCCATTTGGATATACGTTGTCTCTGCTTCCACCAAACTGGTGGGAATTTGTATTTGTTGTGCATTTTTCCTTGCTTCTGATCCCACGATACTGTGTCCCACGTTTTGGCCAAAGTAGGACATTAAAATCAACATTTTTAACCAAATTTCCACTTTCTGACAAGTATAACAACTAAACCATTAATAATTTGAAGATTATGTGAACTAGTGACTTTTGAGATTTCATGTGTAGATTCTAAATGTATTTTCTTTTAAATTTAAGAAATAATTTGTGAATTTTTTTATGTAACTTTTAATAACTTATTTTTTATAATTAACAACATTTTTAGACAGTGATGTTCATACCATACAACATAACTATTTTTATAGAAATGATAAAATTATAAATTTTTCCACATAGATTTTTAACACCAATATCTAGTGCGCAGATATTTTTTCATATTTTTTTGTTTCATATTTTTTTAATTATTTTTTGAAGTGAGATCAATTATAATTTAGACATAGATTTATAGCATACAACATAAGTTTTTCTATATGTATCCAAATTAACTTCTTCTTCTTTTGTTGAAACAAGGACATCAATACCTTGTGCACAAATATTTTTTAGAAATTTTTTTCTCCATTTTTTAATTTTTCCGTGTGTGTGGAATAGAGACTCGATGTTTAGTGAAAAACCTACATTCACTAGAAAATAGAAAATAAATATAAAATCAAATGAAACGTATTCAAAAATCATACTTTTTGGAAAGCTTATACTAAGGGCTACATATTTACAAAATAAAATTTCTAAATGACTTCATTTTATCGCCCAAAAGGTGAAGCAAAATTGGCTTTTGGTCAGCATTTTAATAGGTGTGGAGGAGACTCCTGTTGGTTTTTTCCCAGACTGGATGCTTATTCCCAGATTTCCCTACAAGGTAGCCATCAGTGATCAACAGGATCTCTGGGCCAGGGGCCAACAGTGTAGGAGATAGACTCTATATTTTATCTCCTCTTCTTCTTCAGGCTCTGCAAGACCTAGGGGGTATTCCCTACTCAACATCCATGAGGATATGCATACAAGGCTGGGATGTTGACAGAAAGCAGATAAGTCCTCCTGTAAGTAGACCAAAACTGAAAGATAAGAGCAAAGGGGCTAGCTTTGGGCCTATTTGCAGTTGTAGACAGAGGACTGAGGATCCTAAGACTAACTCTAATGTCCTAATGGTTGTTTTAGATTTTGATTTGGATTTTAAGTTTGGATGCAAAGCTGGACATGGTTACAACACAAAAACAAAGCAAGATTGGTGCCTATCCAGGGCCTGGAGTCAGTAGACATACACCTGTGAATGATCAGCATGAACAGCTAAAACTGGATTTCAGGGGGATATATGTGATATCTGCCTTACAGATATCTCCCAATACAGAGTGTTAAGTTATCTCTACTTATGGCATCCCTACTGCAGTATACCCTTCCCAATGTTCAACCTGAAAACAGTTTAATCTACCCCTTGAGCAAAAGTTAAAAGATCAGACATTCAACATAGGAATTCTATGCTCTAGAATCTAAACATTACCCAAATATCCAGATTCAGAAGAAGAATACATGCAATACTGGAGACAGAATTAACAAAACACATGCTAAGATAGCATTTCTCATATAAGATTAATCATGAAATCAGTGGGTTCATGCCAAAAACATACAACGAGAGATACATAAACTCACAGGTTAAGCTGTATAGAGCAACCAGATCAGCTTGTTATGAATTACAGAGCCAAAAATCTTCAACTTTCAGCAACCACAAATGAGTAACACCTCCTGCTTATAACAGCCAGGTAGTGTACCACAGCAATTAATTACATGGTTGACCAAAAATTCTGCCAGATACACAGTATCAGGAAAATGGCACTCAGACACTACCAGATTGGCGCCCAAACATGAATGCAGCAGGTAGGGGAGGAGAGAGGAAGATATCTCGAGCCCTGCGCCATTGTCCGCTGATGTACACCTTCAATCGGGTACCAGATCCGTCCATACCTCTGCAACCTTCGCCATTAATGGCGCACCAACCCGCGGCCTCAGGAAAACGTCAAACAGTCGATCGCAACCATTTCCCACCAAGATTCATCGTCATGATATTTCAAATATGCAGGATATCAATTATCCCACATGCACCCCGCGGCGACCTTTTCAACACTTTATATACTAGGTCGCGAGCATATATGATGTCGGTGCTTTTGCTCCCGACGACACTAGTATAAACCTTCATCATCATCCTCTAGCAGCATGATATCCTGTCGCTTGAAATATCACCCTGACGTCAGCATCATCATCGCAATATCACCTGCATGATAATCGCCTTCATCGGCACAACCTGATCCATCGGAGAAAGATCCTCCTGCTTAGCCGATACCAAAAGTCTGGCCAATGAACATCCTGATGACGTCATCGTCATATCCTGTTGATGTCATCAGCATATCTACCTACTGCGCACCTCCTCATATCTGGATGATGTCATCATCATGTTTGCAAATATCGGGGAATCTCCACAAGATGATCAGTGTTAGAAATATGACCCCCCCGGACCTTGATGACATCATCATCATATTGACATCAGGATGATATTCGGAAGATAACCGGATATTTGGAAATATCATCCTGATGCACAAATATCAGGTTGCACTGTAGCTCCAATATAAGATCGGGGCGATAGATGAATATGATGATGCCTGAAAAGATCACCCCCACTAGATAATGCACGAAGCCGGCAGGCGGATATCTCCTTGATATCAGCATCATCATGATGCTGGAACAAACATACATCCGGGTGATATGAAAATATCACCCCCTCCTTCGGAAATATCCTGATGCAGATAGGCAGAGAAATAGATATCACCCTGACATAAGAATGACGTCAGCATCATCAGGATGAAAAAACAACGAACATGAAGTGATACAACATCATCAGGATGATATTGACTAAGATCATCCTAACGTTCAAAATATGATGACCCCAGTGAATATCGGGTCGCACTTAGAACTCTTCAACAACATCATCAGGATGATCATAACCAAGATCACTCGAAGATAAAAATATCACCCCGGCGAAATATCATGAAGGCAGAAAATATGATGACCCTCGCAAGCAACACGGTGATAACTGGAAATATGATGATGATGATGACGACCCTTAAGAAAAAACAAGTCAAGTCGAACAACTTAGAGAATAACCCCTTTAGAATATCGGGGCAACATCATCATCATGTTTGGGCAAGGTGATAATTGGAAGATCACCGGATACTTGAAAAAAATCACCCCCGCAAGCAAATCAGGGTGCACTGTAGCTCATCAGCAGGATCAGGATGATATCCAGACATCACCCGGATGTTGAAACATGATGATCCTGATGAGAAACCGGTCGATAGAGAACATGATGATGCTGACCACCATCGAAGAAAACATGATGATGATGACCTCCTCCTCAGGAAAATATGATGCTGCAGCTGAAAAATGCTGAGGAGGTCCAACACTTAGGACATTTTTAAGGAAGGTGCCTGCATGAAAATTGCTCAAAAACTGTCAGTCAATTCAGGCACTAACATTGGCTCTGTCTGGGGACGTGCAGGTGCAAGACTGCAGCGAGAACCCCAGATCTTTGGGATGCAGACCAGTCCCTTATCCATTGGGCACAGAGTCAAATACTGCACCGACCTACATCACCAAACACACTTGATGGCCTAAGGCCACCAAGAAAAGAAAAACATGTATCTCCCTTTGTCAAATATCTTGTTTTCATCTACATGCACTGGGTCAAGCCTGGAGATACTGTCAGGATCCACCCACAAACAAACCTTGTCATCTGCACACTCAACCCTTTGATTTGGCTTGTCATTGTCAAACCTGTGCAGATAACCTTCAGCATCATGTGACATGTGGGTGTAGAATGTATCAAGCAATGCATACTCATATGGCATATAGCACTTATCATCCATATCATCATCATGCATTGCAACATGATCTCCTAGCTGGACTGAAAATAGGAAACACTCAAAGTCCACCACACAGCTAGGAAGATCAGAGCTCATTGTATATACTGGCACATCAAAAGAAAAGCTTTCAAAATCACAATTGTGTACATCATGTACACAACCATCTGGTACACCAAGCTGGAAAAGATCAGGTTTTGGCATCTCTTTCAAATCATGCACATTTTCACAATCACTTACCTGATGTATGTTGTTTCCTCTTTCATCAGGATGAGAAACAGAATCCAAACCAAAAACAATGTCTAGATCCTCACCATACTCAAATAAATCCTCATCACCATATGTGTCAAAGATGGGTGATCCAGGTACATCAGCTTGATCATAGTATGCCATTTGTTCATGGGCAGCAGAACATGCATCTTCATCACCAATGGATTCCCTTTGTGGAGGAGTATCAGCTTGTGTGTCATAAGCAAAACAGCCATCAAATGAAAAACAATCATGCTCTGAACCAGCACTTGTTTCAATCTCTGACTGCTCTTCACGATCCCCATGTATTTGAAAAGAAGTCAATGGGTCACACATAGGACTGTTTCTCTATTTGCTTATATCTTCTCTGTCTTGAGTACAATACTCACAATTATCTCCACAGGTCCATTCCAAAAGTTGTTCATTGCTGTCCACAACCTTGTTATTGTTTTCATGGTCAGATGCCTCATCATTGCAATGGGAATCCTCATTAGTCCTTTCACTAGCACCTTCAATAGTCATCTTTTCATCTTCACATGATGCCTTAATTATTTGGTCATTTGCAGCTTCACAACGATTTTTCACACCAAGGCCTGGGGACAAGGGTTTCAGCAGGTACACATTTCTAATTTTTTCTATCTTTTCTATGAACCTGTATGCCATTTGCATACTTGTCACCTTGAAATCCCTCAGTATTGCACTAAAGCCCTCCTCAAAAGCTTCAAAGAATATGCCAACACAGGCTGAAATATCAGGTCTGAAGACTTCTGGGATCTGTGAAAGGGCTATTGCAAACCTATGACTGAAATCAACACATGGCTCTTCATCTTGTTTTCTGATTCTCATCAATTCTGTAACAAGATCAGCCGGTTCTTTTGCAAATTCTTCCTTGAAACAGTCAGCAAGCTCATCCCAACAGGCAAAGGATTTCTTTGGAAAGCTCAAATACCAGTCTTTTGCTTTTGCATCAAAGGACCTAACAAAAAACCTCATCCACATATCCTCATCTCTGAATGAATATTTTCCCATAAAACTGTGAAAATTTTGGATATGTGCATTCCCATCACATACATTGTGACCACTAAATCTAGGCATCTGACAGTATATCCTAGCAGGCATAGTTTCTACTTTATAATCCACCCATGACAAATCCAGTTGGTCATACAAAGGATCAAAAGGGCTGAGAAGAGGTTTAGCCTTCTGACTGGCAGACACAATAGGGTTACTGCTTTTTAACTGGGCCTGCTCAGCCTCTAAGAATATCAATCTATTTCTTATCTCTTCTATTCTTTTATTCAACATTTCACCACTGAGTATGGGATAATTCATACTTGGATTCATAAAAATCTTACTCTTAGACATCCTTTGTCTATCTAAGACCTAAGGCTTCCCCTGGCATCTAACTTATGCAGCAAAACAGCAAATATAAAGGGGAAGGAACAAGGTACCTTTTCTCATACAGATGCAGAAAAATGAACAACACATTTTTGTCACATCACATACATCCATCTTTCATGTGCATTCAGATCTTTTTTGCAGAGTCGCCACCTCTCCAGAGAGGACAAAATTTTCAATAGCTGAAAGCTACTTTTCCAGGTTCATTCCACCAGCAGAGCATCATTTTGTTGGTGACTCAGATGGGCCACAAGATATAACACTTTTTCATCAATTTTCTCCCCAGCAGAGTCGCCATTTTGTTGACTTTTCTTCTAAATCAGCATTAGGGTTTGCCACTTCTAATGCATAGGCAGATTCAGCCAACTAAATACAGGAGGTTGCGTGAGCTGCCTCCCCTTCACTTCTGGTTCTGCCGCACCAAGGGGGGTATCCCTATAACTCAAGATGTAACTTTGACTAGCTCAAAGATAGAAAGATCTAACTTGACAACAACAGGCAGAATACTCTCATGTATGGACCAAGATCTGTATGATAGATCACAAGGTGGGCAACGTTCTTGGACATATATGTCTGGTTAGGGATGAGAGCATGCAAGGGTTTCCTACTCCTAATCCTACAACTAACAGATGGAAGGAAGAGATGGTTTAGTTTGAATTTTGGATGCAAAGCTGGACATGGTGTATAACCTCAACACAGAGCTAGATTAGTGCCTATCCAGGGCTTGGAGTCGGTAGACATACACCTGTGAATGATCAGCATGAATAGCTAAAACTAGATTTCAGGGGGATACACATGATATCTGCCTTACAGATATCTCCCAATAAAGAGTGTTAAGCTGTCTATACTTATGGCATCCCTATTGCAGTAAGAAAGATACATGCAAAACTGGAGACAAAATCAGCATAACACATGCAAACACAACATTATTCATATAAGATTAACCATGAAATCAGTGGATTCATGCCAAATCTTACAACAGGAGATACATAAACTCACAAGTTTTGCTGCACAGAGCAACCAAAACCAGTTGTATCTTATTACAGAGCTAAAATGTCCAGTTTTCAACAACCACAAATGAGTAACACCTCCTGCTTATAACAGCCAGGTAGTGTACCACAGCAATTAATTACATGGTTGACCAAAAATTCTGCCAGATACACAGTATCAGGAAAATGGCGCTCAGACACTACCAGATTGGCGCCCAAACATGAATGCAGCAGGTAGGGGAGGAGACAGGAAGATATCTCGAGCCCTGCGCCACTGTCCGTTGATGTACACCTTCAATCGGGTACCAGATCCGTCCATACCTCTGCAACCTTCGCCATTAATGGCGCACCAACCAGCGGCCTCGGGAAAACATCAAACAGTCGATCGCAACCATTTCCCGCCAAGATTCATCGTCATGATATTTCAAATATGCAGGATATCAATTATCCCACATGCACCCCGCAGGGACCTTTTCAACACTTTATATACTAGGTCGCGAGCATATATGATGTCGGTGCTTTTGCTCCCGACGACACTAGTATAAACCTTCATCATCATCCTCTAGCAGCTTGATATCCTGTCGCTTGAAATATCACCCTGACGTCAGCATCATCATCGCAATATCACCTGCATGATAATCGCCTTCATCGGCACAACCTGATCCATCGGAGGAAGATCCTCCTGCTTAGCCGATACCAAAAGTCTGGCCAATGAACATCCTGATGACGTCATCGTCATATCCTGTTGATGTCATTAGCATATCTGCCTACTGCACACCTCCTCATATCCGGATGATGTCATCATCATGTTTGCAAATATCAGGGAATCTCCACAAGATGATCAGTGTTAGAAATATGACCCCCCCGGACCTTGATGACATCATCATCATATTGACATCAGGATGATATTCGGAAGATAACCGGATATTTGGAAATATCATCCTGATGCACAAATATCAGGTTGCACTGTAGCTCCAATATAAGATCGGGGCGATAGATGAATATGATGATGCTTGAAAAGATCACCCCCACTAGATAATGCACGAAGCCGGCAGGCGGATATCTCCTTGATATCAGCATCATCATGACGCTGGAACAAACATACATCCGGGTGATATGAAAATATCACCCCCTCCTTCGGAAATATCCTGATGCAGATAGGCAGAGAAATAGATATCACCCTGACATAAGAATGATGTCAGCATCATCAGGATGAAAAAACAACGAACATGAAGTGATACAACATCATCAGGATGATATTGACTAAGATCATCCTGACATTCAAAATATGATGACCCCAGTGAATATCGGGTCGCACTTAGAACTCTTCAACAACATCATCAGGATGATCATAACCAAGATCACCCGATGATAAAAATATCACCCCGGCGAAATATCATGAAGGCAGAAAATATGATGACCCTCGCAAGCAACACGGTGATAACTGGAAATATGATGATGATGATGACGACCCTTAAGAAAAAACAAGTCAGGTCAAACAACTTAGAGGATAACCCCTTCAGAATATCGGGGCAACATCATCATCATGTTTGGGCAAGGTGATAATTGGAAGATCACCGGATACTTGAAAAAAATCACCCCCGCAAGCAAATCAGGGCGCACTGTAGCTCATCAGCAGGATCAGGATGATATCCAGACATCACCCGGATGTTGAAACATGATGATCCTGATGAGAAACCGGTCGACAGAGAACATGATGATGCTGACCACCATCGAAGAAAACATGATGATGATGACCTCCTCCTTAGGAAAATATGATGCTGCAGCTGAAAAATGCTGAGGAGGTCCAACACTTAGAACATTTTTAAGGAAGGTGCCTGCATGAAAATTGCTCAAAAACTGTCAGTCAATTCATGCACTAACAACTCCATTGAGGGTTTGCTTTAAGACTAGGGGGTTCCTTCCAAGGGGATTCAATCTCAGGGGGTTTCATCTAACCCCCTTGAGTTAAACCCCTTTAGATAGAACCCCTCAAGGCTTAAATCATTATTTTTTTCTAAAAAATATGTTATTTCAAATAAAAATCAGGATGTCTTGTAAGTGGGACACACTATTGTAGCAATACCCCTAGTATTCTAGTCAGATGGGCTAGACACAAGCTTATTACTTCCCTTAGCTACTTGATTTGCTCCTTTATTTGTTCTCTCTAATCTTGCAACTATTGGACCTATTGTGGATGGTCTCTACTTGTACCCTAATTGACCCATCCATATCTTTCATCAGGTCATAGTTTCTCACCACCTGTACTATGTGTGCCTCCAACTGATCAATTTGATCCTTTTTTTTTGTTGTTGTTGGCCATTGTAGAAAAAAATGGTACATGATGTTTGCATCACTTATGGTCTATTGAAAAGTGTTTATGTGATTCTCCAGTTGTGTGTGGGTTGTGGCACACTTCGTCGTGGAATCATCCATTCTATTTTTGGTCATATCCATAGTGACTTGTTGTTGTACTTTTACCTCTTGGTGCTTTATTTTTAGTTGTAAGTTATCCACCAGTTGTTTGATTGTTGTGGTAATGGTAATGTTGTATCTCTTTGTCCATATGGTAGCTTGTTCTATATAGCCATTATTTCTTCATGTAGTTGTTATGTATTGTCCACATGTTCTTGTAGGAATTCTTCCCTTGCAGTGGCATGGAATATGTCTCCCAATTGAAGTTTTTGAATAGGAGAGATCCTAGATAGGTTAACCTATGACCCCAATAATGGTAATTAGAGAAATTGTAGTATGAGCATAGGTTGTATATGATTTTATTGTGCAAGCAAGTCCTTAATTGACTGTATTGGGAATGTAATAGAGGATGATGCCCTTGTTGGGGATGATTTTTGTTGTTTCTCTGATCTTTCTCCTTGTTCAGTATGTGAAGGACTTGGCACATACTGAGTTTCTTGTTCGTGTTCAGTTGTCTCTTCCTCCCTTATTGTATTTTAAGCTTTCTTAATGATGAGCTCTATTTCTTTTTCTATTTGTTCTTTATCTTTCTCAATTTGCTCCATGAGAGTATCTACTCTCTATTTTTTTCTTATTTCTTTGGCTTGCATTTGTTATAGCATCTATAAGCTCTTCTAGAAATATTTCCATTATCTCTTCTAGGGTCTTGTCAGACCCTCGAATGTACCTTATCATAGCTTTGATTATCACTTCTTGATTTTCTAGACCCACCTAAGTATACATATCCTCTACTTGTTGAAACATGATGTGATGGATAATGGCATTGGTGAGCTTATTTACATCCATTAGGGGATCTTCTTTTATATTTCTTTTTGGTTCCCCTATCTGTACTATGTTTTGCTTAGTAATTCTAGTAGTTTTCTTTTGTAGGGGCTATTGTACATCCTCCTCTTATTCCTCAGCTTCCTCCTCACTTCTAGAGATTGCTATTATCTTACTTTTTTCTTGTTTCTTCTTCCTAGTTGGTTGTTTCCCCTTTCTCTCCCCACTCATTTGTATTAAGATTTCTGATATCTCTTGTACCTCTGGGTCTTTTTGCGTTGGTTGTGGAGTGGATACTGATTGTGTTTGTGAAGAGGTGGATGGTTTTACTATAATCTAAGAGCTTGGGGTTCTAGAGTGTAGCCTACTAGATCTCTCAGTGTGTCATGCCCACATTTCCCATGTGGTCATGACACACATTACACATGTCATGTCCACATTTGTCATGTGGTCATGACACGAAATATGAAAAAAAAATTCTACGCTTCCCTAAAAACTCCCTCACACATGAAAACGTGCTTGGTGGCAAAATGAATAAAGCACAAACATGATAGTCGAAAGTAGGGTAATGCAATCACATGTGCATTCCCCTACACAATGAAGGCCAACTAGGGTGTCGATGTGATGTGAATAACATTGCTAATAGGGTTAGGTTTACTTAAGTGGGTGATGGGATTTTGACATAAGTCAAAATCAAAAGCCTAATTCTAATGCATATGAATATAATTAATGGCCTTATAAAGTTATTGTCGAGTTGCAAGATCGATAATATCTTACTAAGCAAGGTTAAACTTACCAACTTAACTAAACCCTAGATTTTTTGGGAAAATCTGGTAGCATAATGCCTCACGGGTGTGAATAGGGCTTATTCTAATTAAATAATTTCTTTTCAAAGTTTACTAGGTTTGCTAGGTTAAAAGAAATTGACTAATTAATTTAACTAACTAATCCACACTGGGTTGATTAAACCAAAACAACTAATCTAATTAATATCAAATTTAAAATTAGGCTCTTTATTTAAACTTCACAACCTATAATTTTTATGCATCTAGTTATAAAAAATCAATTTCATTTTAAATAATTAAATTGAAAGAGGTTTGAATGAACATTTATTCCCCACTACAATAAATTTTAATTTAAAAATAATATAATGTGCCCCATAGAAATACATAAATTTTTAAAGATCTTCAAAAAGAAATATGAGGTAAGAGAATTTCCCAACCCTACATTTAAACAACCACAGAAATTAAATTTGACCACAATTTAAATTTCCCCTCTCCTAATTTTTTTTTTGACAACACAAGCAAAAAGGATAATAATAAAATCCTATAAATCAAAACCCCAAAAGAGAGGGAAGATAGAACAATTAAGTAATTAAAACTAATTTAAAAGCCATCTTGCCCTAAAAGCCACTGACAATAAAATATAATTTCATTATGGAGAAAAGAGGTAAACCCTAGCCTCCATATCATATTCTCTCCTCCACTTCTTCTCCTCTTTGTTTTTTCTTTCTTCTCCCATTGTTTGTGTTTGCAAGTTTAGGGAATGGCCTCCATGAATGGAAGCTCAAGGAAGGTATACACATTATGTATACCCATGCTTTTTTTTTTTGCATGTTTAAATATATTGTTATTTTATTTTCTTTTGAATATACCTCTAGTTATACCAAAGAGTTTCCATTGATTAGCAAGGCCAAGGGTATATATATATACCTACATATATTGTAAAATAGGTATAGAGCACTGAGTATACATTTAAACCCTGCAGGTTAAAGAGGGCTGGCAATTGTTGGCTACCATGGAAGGATCTCTGCATATGGTGAGGCCGCGTGGGGGGAAAAACGGCAGAAGAGAGGGGGACGGTAGAGTGATGGGCAAGGGGAAGGGGACACCGGGGGTGTGGGAGTGTGGGGAAGGGGTGAGCCCAACCCACACTCCACCACTGAGTATACATTTAAACCCTGCAGGTTAAAGAGGGCTGGCAATTGTTGGCTACCATGGAAGGATCTCTGCATATGGTGAGGCCGCGTGGGGGGAAAAACGGCAGAAGAGAGGGGGACGGTAGAGTGATGGGCAAGGGGAAGGGGACACCGGGGGTGTGGGAGTGTGGGGAGGGGGTGAGCCCAACCCACACTCCACTACAGTGGAGTGTGGGTGAGGTTCGACCCCTCCCCACACTCCTTTAAAATCAGTAGACTGTGGGGGGGTCGAACCCCCCACCAACATTTATGTTCAAAACTTGCATTCTTTATAAAAATGCAATCCAAAAAAAATCTTTTTTTTCTACACAGTATTATGAGATATTTAATATATATAAACATAGATATATAAATATATTTTGTATTACTGGCATTTTATACTGAAACTTTGATTGTTACACACAAACTAAGTATATATATATATCCTTAGTCAAAATATAGATATTGATATGATGAACAGGGCAATAAATATATAGATATATATTATATATATTCATGTACATATATTTGTATATATATATATATATATGTATGTATAAATATATATAGGCATATATATTCTTTTTAAAAAAAATGCTCATATTAAATATAAAAAGAAACCTCTATAATTGCATATAAACTTTCTTTTTTGAAATAAACATCTGTAAACTAATTTTCCTTTCTAAGAGCACAAAATAATCACAGTATGTATTTTTTTTTTGTATAAAAAAAAATAGCAACTAACTATAATCTTCTTGCTGCAATAAAACATACAAACACATCAAAATTTGAACATGCTTTTCTTTCTTGCAACTTTTTTTTTTAGTTTTCATTCATAAACATTTTAAAATTATAAACTATAAAATTTCATTCCTAAATGTAAACAATTTCATTACAACTCAAGTTTAAACAAACAAAAATCCATACAACTTGAGAGAGAGCAAAGTTCTCCTCTTTTAAAAGTAAATACTCAAGGCCTATCTTGGCCATGCTCTCTCATGAGCTCAAAATAACTTATACAAGAAGAAGTAGAGGTTTCTCCAACATCTCATAGCTATAAGGAAAATCCTGCAAAGACTCAAAAGGGAAAAGAAGCCACAACAAACTGCTCTCCTCCCTACCATTGACTCGCTCATGAGACACCCCCGAGCTAGGAGGTCATCCTCACACAAGGTAAACACACACCACATCACAACAAAGCATACAAACACCAAAACAAAATACTCCCATGGCTTTCACATAATAAAACTCACTCAAGATGAGTTTAATGAGGTAGGGGAGTGGACATCTCTCAACTCAAGAGTGTCACTCCAAAATACTTCCCAAAACAATTTCTTCTCAAGGCCTCAAACCAACACTTTAAACATAATTTTCACAAAATTTCCTCTTGGCTCTCAAGCCATTTCAAAATAGTCATATACAAATATTTCCCTCAAGGATAAAATCCTACAAAAACAAGGATGTGACCCTGAGGAGGTTCACTCCCCCCCCACCCCACACATGTTGAGCATTCTCTCCAAATGGAGAGGCTCTCACAACTCCCATAACCAAACTTTCCCACAACAACAAAAAAAATAAAAAATAGAACTCACACATACATCACACAAGTAAAGAAAAATGCATAAGGGAAAGGCATTTGCCTTGAGTCCAACATTATAAAGCCCAAATGGAAGATAGTTGAGATGAGCTCCTCTATCTCCTTCTCCAAGTTTAGCCTCCAACCTTTTCCTCTAACTTTCTCCCCAAAAGCAACTAAAATTGAAAAATTGAAAAAGATTCAACAACCCCCTCCCTCTCTTCAAGAGGGAATAAAATAGGCTCTTCTCATGAGCCTTGAGAAATGGGGAGGTGACACATGTCACCTCCTCACTCCTCCACACATCCACTTGCAAGATTCTTGGAATGGGGTGGTGACACATGTCATCCACCCATTCCACCAAGTCTTTCTCCCATCCACTTGCTCTCTCTCTCTCACATGTGGGAGAGAAAGGTGGAGCCAAAGGAGGAGTGGGCATGTTCCCCAATCATCTCCTCCTAAGAAAGCTCACACAACCCCAAGGTGCCCTCACCAATTGTGGGAGAGGCTTAGAGTTGAGTCATCCACAATTAAGGGGTCTTGAAGACTCCTCCAACCTAGGAGAGAGGAAAGGAAGAGGTTGAGTGTTTGACCCACTCATCCTCTCCCTCCCAAACTTCTATTTTCGTCACTTTACTTCAAGATGAAGTTAAAGTGACCAAATGGGAGTTTACCTAAGGTTACACAAGGTCCAATGGTCCCTATACCCTAGGGGTACAACCCAGGTTCCATTTTAACCCATTTTGAGCACCATAGGTTGAGTAAAAACACATAAAAAGGGGTCTCAAAATTTTAAACCAAAAATAAACTTCAAAAGAACATTACACTTAACAACACCAATAAAAAATCAAATAAAAGAAGGGGTAGACCTTACCCAACTAACATCACACAACCACATTACAAAAATTCATCATACATCACATAATTGATCTTGGTTTCTCTTGGAACTAGATTGGCTTTACATGGGAAACAACACAATGTGTGGGATGATCTTTGAATATCTGTGGCTTTGTTAGAAACACCTATGCACTCAAATGAAATGTTAATCCCACATGTATATAGTACCTGAAGCAAAGTGAAACATACACTCACATCATCACATGATCATATAAACATCAAAGAATCACATCATAATTAAATTCTAAATTTTGCATTTCAAAAATCCATCACAAGATAGAATCACATAATAAATTTCTAACTAAAGTCACTTGAATAGTATCCCAATAACATCACAATGTAAATCATATGTCTAACATCATCAGTGAATCAATATCAAGGTCTAATCTCATCGAAATCATGCTAAACATAATAAATCCACATAAAGCATAAAGTCTAATAGTCCTGCAAATTGGGATCAACAATCCCATAAGTCCAATATGTGTCTCCAATAGTAAAATAAAGTAGTCAATATAAGGGAGTGAAATGGTAGGCCTCACAGAGTGTGTGGAGCTATTTGTAGTGCCAGTCTATGGTACCATAGAACTAGGTTGTGGTGTGGATGAGCTATCTTGTGGTAGTTCTTTTGATGAGAAACCCCATTGCTCTTAAAACCTCTCCTTATTCTTTTCTAGCTTCTCTTCTACATCCTTCTTATGTTGATTATCCATTACTTCTCTATATGTGTTGAACCTTTCCTCATTTGCATCTTTAGGTTGTTTTAGTAGGTTTGTGGCATATGATTCTACCTCTTCTACTATTATCTCATATGGGAGCTTCGATATCTAGGCTTTCCTTGGCTCCACTACCTCTATTAGCATGTAGTCTTTGTCTAACAAAAAGACTATTTCTTTTATGTACTTTTTGACCATATTATAAGGGATTCTTTCCCTATTCTACATTTATTGTTGAAGTACTTTGAAGAAACCATAGTATGCGGTGGTGTGTGTGGGTTTGTCCTTGAATTGGTGGACATGGTAATTTATTTGTGCCACTACAGATAGGTGTGTTTTCCATGCCTTCCTAGGAAAATTAGGTAGTTCATTTAGAAAATAAAATACCAGTTATATAATGAGCATACCATACCAGAAATTATAGTGAGAGTTATTTGTTTTTTGTAAGTTCTCTAGTAATTGCTCGCAAAACATTTCACAAAGATAGAAGTCTTTCCCCTTGATGACCATTTGGCATGCAGTGTGAATGGTTGTTTCAGTTGTCGAATCGTCTCGGTTCACAAGGTAAATCTTGTATGATATCCCCATTGTTGTGTACCATACTACATGGTTTGCAATCTCCTTTACGTTCAACCTCCTTCCATCATATGTAGCCCTTGTTAGCTTAGTCACTGTATGGGTTATTGGATACGTTGATTGGTGATTCTTTATGGTTTATCTAGGTAGATAAACTCATCATGTATTTTTCTAAAGACTATCTTTACCTAATTCTATTCATCATAGAAGTCTGAGAAGTCCTTCCACACATCCAAATGTTTCTTTCCTATCTCTTGGTATTATATGGTAAATAATTTGTTTGATCTGGTTGTAGGAATGTTTGATGGAGAACTACAAACTTTGTATATCAAGTTTCGACAGTGGTCCATGGATGTACTTTTAGATGTCCTCTATGTATATTACATCTACTGGAATGCCTAAGAAAGTGCCATCTAGATCTACCTCCATAGATTTGTATGCATATTTCTTATACTTAGGTCTCATCTTCTCAAAGATATCTATTAATATTGGAGTGGCCATTTTCACCGTAGTAGTAGTTAGGGTTTACTAATTTTTTCCCTTTTCTCTATTTACTTTTAGTGTTGAATTATTCTTAGATGTGGTGATTTAGGGTTATATATAGATATAATGGTTTATTTCTACATTAAATGCATAATCTTGTTTATCTTTTCATGGGATTTTGTAGCCGTTAAGTTTTTCCATGGCTATTTGGGTGTAATGGTCATTTCATGTTTTTCTATACTATATTATAATACACTTATGAATTTTTACAAATGCTTTCTTACTCTATGGTTTGGTGATAGTGCTTCAATCAGGCACTGTTCACATACCTTGTTATTATTTCTCCATCCATCTTTCTCAATCTAACTACCCTTGATTCCATAATTTTGTGTATGTAGTAGGGTCCAAGCCATTGCACCTTAAGTTTCCCTTTCTTCTTAAATTTAATGTCATATAGTAGGCCTAGGTCTCCCTCTTTGAATGTCTTTAATCACAATTTTTTTATCATCTTAGGCTTTCTATCTTTTCCTTTCTAGGTTTTTGCTGTAGACTATGATAAGCCTGCTCTCATCTAATTTCTCAAGCTCCTTGATTCTATGGGCTAATGATGCTTCAATTTCCCACTGCAATGTTAATGTGGTACATAAATTAGGTACAATAAATTAAGTGGTAGAGTTGCATCCATTCCAAATACAAGTTTGAATGGTGTATATTTTATTTCCCTCTTATAACTTGTGTTGTAGCCCTAGAGTACCATAGGTATCTTTATATCCCAGTCCATCTTGTTTCCACTACACAGTTTTGTTAATGTTATGCCAATAATTTTATTGAGGGCTTCACTAGTACCATTTGCTTGTGGATGATGTGGTGAATTCTTGTTATTTGTAATCATTCAACTTTTTATTGGCTCCACAATCATCTTATTCACAAAATGATTGCCTTGGTTACTTGTTATGCTTACTAGACATCCAAACCTAGTGATTATATTTTAATATAAGAATTTGGTCATAGTTTATGTAGTACAATCCTTAGTAGGTTTTGGCTCCACCCACTTAGTCAAGTATTCTACCCATGTGATTATAAATCTTTCTTTAGAGTACTTTGTGGGGGGTCTATTGGGCCAATGAAGTCTACTACCCATTTTTTGAATGGAACCTAAGATAAGACTAGTTTTAGGGGAATTCTATCTCTAGCATTGGGTCTTCCTGTCCATTGGTATATGCCACAATGTTTTGTGTAATGATTAGCAACTTTGTGTAGTGAAGACCACCATAATCTCACCAATTTGACTTTTTTATGGTTGCTTCTCTAGAATTGTAGCCTCCTGATATTCCTTCATGAGCTTCTCTAAGTACCACTTCTCTTTCATGCTCATAAGCAATGCTCCTTATAATATCATCTCTTCCTAACACATGTAATTCCCCTTTGATCAGTGTGTATGGTAGTGTTTTTTGCATTAAGGTCTATTTATCTTGTGGTGTCATGTCTGGTGGAAATCATCCTATAGAAAGTAAGCTAGCTATATCATACAGTTCCTTGGGTGCTGCAATCACCTTGAATAGGTTTGCACCAGGAAGATCGTCTTCCTAACTGTTAGGTTCTTCACCTGTCTCTATCCTAGAAAAATACTTTGGCCCTTGATTGTTCTTTCTAGGCTTTACCATTATTTTAAACTCAAACTTCTGGAATAGAAGTAACCATCTGCATATCCTTCCTTGAATGAGAGATCTATTTAACAAGTACTTTGGAGGCTAATGGTTGGTAAATAAGGCGAATGGTGTTGATATTAAGGAGTGTCTAAACTTATGTACAACATACACCATTACTAAGGCTTCCCTTTCTATAGTTGTATAGTTTCTTTCTAATTTTGATAGTTTTTGACTGGCAAATACTATGAGGTGATCCTTATTTCCTTTAGGTTGTGCTAGTACTACCCCTATAGAAATTCTAGATGCATCAACATGTACATGAAAGGGTATTGTCCAATCTGGAAAAGTTAGTATGAGTGCCTCTACAATTTTCTATTTTAATGTATCAAAACAAGTGTGACATTGTTTAGTTCATTCAATGGGTTTCCTAGATTTCTTCAAGTTAGAAGCTTTTCTAAGGGTACTACAATTGCTACATATCCTCTTATGAATTTGCAGGGGTATCCTATGTATCCCAAGAAAGTTTTTAGCTGGGGTGTTATTTTTGGGGGTGGTAGTGTCATTATCAATGTTACTTTTACTAGGTCTACTATAAATCCTTTACATATAATGTGTCCAAGTAAGGTACCAAAAGGTATCATAAACATACATTTCTTTAGGTTTAAAGATATTTGAAGACTCCTACATCTATTGAGCATCATTCGTAGTGTCTATACATGGTCCTTGACCAATCCATAAACTGTCTAATCATCCAAATATACTTCTAAGAAGTCATGAATGAAATCTTTAAAAGCATTTACCATGATCCTGCTAAACATTATTGGTGCATTTTTTAGACCAAATGGCATTATTGTATACATGAATGACCCCAACTTGGGTGCAAAAGTGGATTTAGGTTGGTCTTCTTCCTTAATTTTTACCTTATGGTATCTGGAGAGTCCATCAGTGAATGAATATATTTCCCTACCTACTACTGACCCCAATATCTCTTTGGTAAAGGGCGTTAGAAATGGATCGTGTATACAATCTTTGTTGAGCTCTCTAAAATCAATGCATATCCTTACTTCCCATGTTTTCTTCTTTTGCACCACCATTGGACTTATCCACTCAGCATTCTCCACTGGTTTGATTATTCCTATTGCAATCATTTTATTTAGTTTCACCTTGACCTTTTTCTTCATGTTAGGGTTTAGTCAGTAAGGTCTCTTCTTTTGTGGTTTGGCCCCTTCTTTCAATTGTATTTTAATCACTCCTACTTCTTCTTTTATTCCCTTTATGTTAGTAAATATTCTTGGAAATAGATCTTTGAATTCTAATAGTATTTTAGTGACTTACGCCACTACTCTTTCATCCCAGTAATCTCCTATTTTAGCCAATTTGGGGTCACCCTCTATGGCAATGTTTTCTTCTCTAAGTTTGAGAGGTTGACTGTAATACTTTTCTTTTGGTTTGGTTGTTGTTTCTACCTCCCTTTCCCACTTGTTGGACTTCTATTTCCAAGTTATGTTTATTCTCATCCTCTTCTTGTTGGGTTTTATAAAATCTTCTTTCTGTGAAGTTAGTTTCTGTATCCATCCACTTTATAAGTTTCCAAATTCAATCTATCTTAGGTGGTGGAAGAGTTTGTTGTGGTATTTCTATTTTAGCTTCCTTAGTGGGTTTGAATATTATTTATTTCATTCTAAGAAGTCCAGTATGAATATGCTTATCTGGGCTATAGAATGGAATGGTATGTAAGAAGTCTTTTTGTAGTTCATACCAGTCTTTGGCTTCAATTCTACATTTGTGTTTTATGTAGCATTTTTGTGCAACTGGTGTTAATGTCCAATAGAACATTTGTATGTAAAGTCATGTGTCATAGTCATTTCTATGATTCTAGACCATTATACATGTACATATAAGTGTTTCGCTAGAGGGATTTCACTATTATATTTGGGAATTATGGTATATTCTCCTTCCTCCGGCAAGTATCTAGTTTTTATCAGAATTCTAAAAAATGCCTAGTGTGAAATAGTATTCTTATGTGTGTTCCACCAACTTGCAACATTACATACAAGTGTATGTTGTAGGGCTTCTAGCCTTAGGTCTTCTCTTTCAAAGTTCCTTTCCATTTCTACTAAGTAAGTTTTTAGGTCCCCTACCCCTAAATATCTAAGTAGTTTTATATGTGATATGCCATGTGAAATATGGTTAACATGGTGCAAAATATTGTGTTTATGTTCTATATCATCATCTAATATGTTGCATGTAGTTTGCAGTGTATTCCTTTCTAATGCAGTGAATTACAGAGGGTTTCCTCAGTGATTTTCACCATAAATACTTTCTAAAACTTTGTGAATTTATGGGTCTTAAGCTTTGGTTCTTCCTATAACTAGGCATTTAGTACTTCCTCACTATTTGTACTATAGTTTCAATTTCTATATCCCCTTCTAAATTGGTTTTATCTATTGTTTTTGTTTTAGGAAGTCTTGAAATGGAGTAGAGGATTTTGGAATCCTCATCACTTTGGTCTTCTAGATTGGCATCTTCTGTGCATGCCTCATCAATATCTCTATCTAATGGAATGTGTACTATTCTAGTATCATCTGTGAAGGAAATTTCTTCCTTCTAGAATCTACTATCTCATTGGTGTTTACAAACCAACAAAGACCTAGCAGTGCATTAAATGAATCAAATGGTTCCTCCATTGCTACTACTTCAAAATCTACCATTTGTTTCACCCCCATTATATTTACTTCAACCCTTTTCCATGTTCTTAGGGTTCTCATTATTGATCCATCTACTAAACTAATGTTATCAGGCATTTCTTCTAGTTTAGGTTGACCTAACTACTCCCAAACCTTTTTTGGAATCATATTGACATATGCTCCTAAATCTACCATAACTTGTTTAAGTCTTTTGTGATTGTGTGTTGTAATCATTATGGGCCTAGTTTTCGATGTTCTCTCTATTTTTCTCATTTTTCTTATTTATGATGTTTGGTTGTAATATTTATTCCAATATTTACTAAATTGTTTGAGTTTTTCTTGAACGTTATTTTGTTGTGTAAGTTGAGTAAGTTGTTTTAGTGCTACTATTTCTTGTTCCAAAAATAAATTATTTTTCTATTTTTCCTTTTGTTGTTCTTTCCTTATTGTTTTCCTAGATTTCTCAACTATTCTTTCATGTTCATTCTTATTTGGGATGAATTCATCTTCTTCCTCTTCCTCAGTTTCATCTTCACTAGAGGTGGTATATTTCATTGTGGTATCTGTTCGTTGCCAGGTTACCACCACATCTTTGTTTTTCATTTTGTGTTTTATCAGATTCTTATGTTCTAATTTCATTTTCTTCTCCTTATATTCATCCTTTGATGTGTTGGTGTTAGAAGTATCTGACTCATACTTTTCTTCTTTTTGGCACCTTCTAGCAACTTGCAGTGCTTCCTTGGTTATTCTCCTCATTAACCTTGCCCCTTTTGGTGTATTGAATCCTTGGAGTTCATCGCTCTTTGATTGTGATGGTGCATTCTTAAAGTATTGATGAGCCTTGTCACAGTTGAATATATCATGTTCTATGGTGCCACAGAATGCACATTGCTTTCTCTTATCAAAATGACATTTGTTAGAAAAGTGTCCTTGCTTTTCACATTTATAAAAGTTGGCATTAGTTTGCCTTCTTCTTCCTCTGCCATAGCCTCTTCCTCCTCTATAACCACTATACTAGCCCCTTTCATCACTATTGTAGTTGTTAATCTATGGCGCTTGGTTGGGTTTGTGCTTTGCAGTGTATTTACATTTCTTTAATTTCCCCAATTAGGGACTTTATTTCCATGGTTTTGGTTATAGAGTGGTCTCTCAGCCAATCCTTTCACATATGCCATCTCTTGATCATTTATCCTATTATTATGGTGGCTTTTGCAACAAGGTTCATGGTCATCAGCTTCTTCTCTTAGTCTAAACAATTGTGATGGGCAATCTTCTATCTCATGGTTGTCTCATTCTCCATAGAGGTTGCAAAAGATTGATTGGCTCTTTTTATGTACTATTCTCATGTCTACCCTTGATTCGACAACCCATTTTTCTCCTATCATTTTAGGGCACTCATTCCTTAGGTGTCCTTTTCTAGTAGAATAAGTGCACCATATATTCAGCCTTTGTGGGTTGTTATCTCGTTTTGCTAGTATCTCTTGTTTTAGTCTTAGTTGTTCTAATTCTAGTTTTATTTTTATTTTTATTTTTGTGTTCTATTTGTCTTTTTTGTCCTTCTCCATGTCTAATTCTCAATGCAATAGGATAAGGTTAACACCTCTAAGTAAATGGTGAATGTTTTACCATCTAGTGCTATCGTTATTTTAGGAGTTACTCCTAAAATGAACCATTCAATTCTTTGTTTCTCCATTAATGATTCTTCTAATTTTCTAGAGAATTCTTTAAATCTGTTGTCGAAATCCTTTATTGATTCATCTTTTCTTTGTACCAAGTCTCTCATTTTTCTTAATCCTATTGTTGGTACCTTCAGAGATTCAAAGTTATCCAAGAATTGTTGTCTTATCACATCCCATTCTTTTTCTTGATACGGATAGGTTTTTCTATACCAATTTAAAGCATCATTTCTCAGCGTTACTATGAAATCAAATAATTGTTGATAACTGAGAGGGGGGGTGAATCAGTTATCCTAATTATTTCTACTTTCTGAACTTTCTTAATAATCAATGCAATATTAATTCAAACAAGCAAACATAACCATGAAATGGAAATACACATGACACAATATTTTTGACGTGGAAACCCTGTTAAGGGAGAAAACCATGGGGTGATTAACCCAAGGATTATTCTCTATTAGAAGAATAAGAAAAATAGATGGCACATGCCAATTAGGGCTCACTGCTCGAGCACACTACTCACAAGAGGCACACTGCCTACAAGAGACTCACTGTCTACAAAAAGAGTGTTATACAATACTTGAACTGATTTGGAGCATCTACATATGTTGGAGTTCAGTTCCGGTTAGGCTCAGTACACTGATCTGCTGCACTTCATCTTTCCTCTTCTTTTATGCTATTTTCCTTTCACATACCGGACCTTCCTTACTGCTTTCACTCTACTCTTCTACTTTTATTTGCACATTTTTAACAACAACAACACTTCTCACAACTAAATCCATCTTGAATATATATCCGCACAAGTGATTTCATCACCTTTCAAGTTAGCATCCAGAATAGTCAATCTTTTCATAAACTCTGATCTGTCAGCTGAATCCTTGCATACCAACTAATGCGGATCAAGGATATACTTGTAGAATTCATCAATCATGTCAGCCAGTCATAACTTATGTCTTAAGAATCTTTACCATCATCAGTAACACATCCGGAATAAAGTCTGATGTTCTGGCAGTCAGTTCTTCCTTTGTCCACACTACCAATTAGGAAGCCGATACTCAAGTATTCATATCTTTTTCTTCATCTATCACTGAAGGCTTAATCCTTGGATTCTATCACTCAAGGTAGTCCTCTTGACTTCCCCAAATCCGCACTTCACTAGGATACTTCCTCTGAGAGATCCGGACCTGTCTGTCAGACCTCGCCACATGCTTTGTTCTTGTTTACTAGACCACAACATTCTTCACTTTGACTTTCGGTATAGACACATCATGTCCTACGGATGTGTGGGATGAACTTTGTTGCCATCAATGACAACAATCATGATTCCATATAGTGTCTCTTGCCAACAATCTCCCCCTTTGGCATTGATGGCAACACTTAGTGAAAAATGACTAAGTGTTTTACACTATGCTCCCCCTTGGCTGATGCTCTGTTTTTATATACATTTTCTGGAGCTCCCCCTTAGTTGGATTCCTCATTTTTCACTACTCCCCACTCCCCCTTTGACATCAATGGCAAAGGGTAGGGTCCACATACCAAAATTTTCAAAAATTTAATTATACTTAGCCGCATATTACATACTCACATTAACTGAAGAATGTCTACAAAAGATGTCTTCAATTGGATGAGTTTTGCAGCCCAACTTTGCTTCATTCTATCCAGACCACTCAACAGGAACACAAAAACTTATGCCCTATTAAGATTTGTCAGATCATTGGTTCGAGTGGTAGTTTGAGCATCACTTATGGCCTCATGCATGGCCTCTAACTTAGGGATAATGATCCTTCTAAGTTCACCCATCCAGCTAATTATGTTCTTCCTTTCCTTCTCAAAATTCTTTATTGCATTTGTGATTGCAATAGTCTGACACTCTTGATTTACTATGGAGGATGAGAGAGGATCAAAACTTTAGACAAACTTAGTAGTTTATCCTCTTGCTCTTTTACTTTCTTCTCAATATATTTGGTCACTTTGGGCCAAGATAAGCAAAATTTGTACATATTTCCACCATCTTTAAGAGCATTTTCCAAGCTCTTTATCCCAATATCCATAACTCTCCTATCATTTGTTATCAGACTCTATACTTCAGAGAATCTTTTATCCAAAACTCCTTCTGGACCTTTTCTTCATCTGACTTCTCTAGAGAATCAAAATGTGTACTAACACTGCTGACTAGAGTTTTAAGATTACCAGAAGAGGAGGGTGTGGGATCCTTCTGAAAAGATGGAATGATCTTTTCCAAAAATCTGGATGCTACCTCTATAAGCTCACAGTCTTCCATGTGAGATTTCAGTAGTTTCTCTTTGGCCTTTGCATTTGCAAATGAAGCTATCTTCATTGTCTATACTGGAGAAAGTGAATCAAAATTAAATGGTCCTTGTAGAAGCTCCGGTTCATCAATCTCCATTGTTTCTTTGTTCAGGAATTCTTGGACAGTTTTTGTAGTGTCTCTTGCCGGAGACAGATGTTTCTTCTCTTCTGCATTCTTAGAACTATCTCTTGGAGCTTTCTCTCCTTCTACATTCTTACCACTAGCAATTGTGGTCTTCTCTGTTGAGGTCTTCTCTCCTTTTGCAACCTTGGTGCTGTCATCTTCTTTTTCCTTCACCTCTGCTTCTTTCTCCTATACTCTTTCTTCTCCTTTAGATCTGGAGACTATAGGGGAAACCAGAGGAGAGATATTTGTTTGTTAATGAGCCACCTCTTCCGGAATAGAGGATTCTGAGCCCTTCTCTTTACCAAAGTCCTCTGTGATGGGAATGTTGAATGTTTTAAGAGCATTTCAGAGGATCTCTTCAGTCTCTCTTGCCACTTTGTCAGTTTCACCAAGCATGAGCTGATTCATCCTGGCTTTGCTCCAGAACTCATCCTTGCAATCTTTAAAGATCATATTCATTTGCTGCGGAGTGATTGAAGGGAAGAGATGAATGGTGACCTGTTCCCGGATCTCGAGATCTTTTGCTTGAGCATTGTTCTTCCTCATTTCAAGCCTTTTCTCTAAGCTTTTGGGAACTAGAGAGATAATTTCAATAAAATCTTTGTTGTAAGTGTTCAAAAACTAAATTGTGGCTTCCTCCAGAATCTTTTTATCTACTTCATTAGATGCATCATAGAATTCTGTCAAGGGTTGCAGGTTCCCATCCATAGTGACTGCTTTCACTACAACATCTAAGGATAGAGTGGGGTTTTCAACAAATTCCTCTTCCTTCTCTTCTTCTCCTTGACTGGTAGAGTGTTCATCAGATGATTTCTTCTTCTTCTTCAGTTTCTTTATCTCCTCATCTGATTCAGTTTTCTCATCATCCTTTAGGCTAACATAGGACCTTGTTGCCTTTTTCTTTGTTCTCTTTTCTCCTTTTTCGGATGCCTAGACTTCTGGTTTTGAGCTTTTAGCAGGGATAGGTGCTGATCTCTTTGATGATTTGGTCCAGGTGGAAGATTTGACCGAAACACTTTCCTCACTTTTCTTTTCTACCTCTTTCTCCTCTTTCTCTGCCCTTTCGACCTTTTCTCTATTGGCATCAAGAGCCTCCTTTGAGATGCCTAAGCCTTTGGCAATTTCTTCAATTTCTTTTCTTACTTTCCTCTTTATTTTCAGTTGTTTGAGTTCTGTATGAATTTCACACTTAGTTCTTCAAAGGTTCCAAATCTTTCTGCTTTTGGGTTCTTTGGTTGACTGAGCATGTGTTGAACATGTAGCTCTATAATTTGTTCATCAACTTCATACCCCATAGGCATGATCTAGACTGTCCTTGGCTCTACTGCCTCCATTAGGCATTGATCAGTGTCTACCATGAAGCACACTGTATCCTTGTATTTCTCAACTACTGATTTGGGGATTCTTTCTTTGATTTCCATTGTATTTTGAAATTGCTTGAAGTAACCCCACATAACTGTATTCCTTGCCTTAGCATCCCCAAGTTTATGTAAGTAATCTCTGATCTAAATTGCTACTGGTTTGTCATTTTGCCATACCCATCCATTTGATCCAGGCAGCTCATTCATGAAGTAGAAAAATAGACATAGTATTAGTCCACCATATTTAAAGGAGTTCTTTTTGTCCTTTTTGATCTTCTGTATGTTTTCCATTAATTGGCTCAAAAGAAGTTCATAGAGATCATATTCTGCATTCTTTCTTAGCATCTCATAGGCAGTATATATTGCAGTTCCGGATACTAAATTCTCCCTACTAGAGTGATATATCTTGTATCCTATTATCATAGATGCAAACTTGATATCCGGGTCAATAATATCTTCAATGGTCATTTCCCTCTTATCAAATTTTGATCTGGTGGCCTCAGTTACAATGTTGTTTTTGACAGATTTGAGGACAGGTATTCCTCCGGAGGAGTGTAAACCAGTTACTACCCTAATTTCCTCCTTGGTAATTTAGCAAGGTCTGTTCAGCCATAGAAAGTTGTCATGTACCCTACTCAACACATACCAGACCCATTCATCTTCTTCAAAGTAGGGGAAATGAATGAATTGATCAAAATGTTTCTCCTAGATACCCTTATATTGAGGTTTAATCTCAAAAGAATCATCTATCAACTGTTTGTGATAGATATCTACTAACTTTGATTCCCCAAATTCTTCAGTACTCACATGTATGTAAACCCTAATGTCTTCTGTATGCAATACACCATGCAGAACACTGGAAAATGCTCCTAGGGGATCTACTTCCAAAGATTTGTATGGATGTTTCTTGAATTTGGGACGAGGCCTATCAGAGATTTTAACAATATTTGGAGTACCCATCATTCAAGGATTTAGAGAGAAATGTTTGATAATGGAGAATACCTTTTGCACCTTTCAGTTTCACGGAGTGGGCTGGATCGATTTCTAGATGAATTGACTTCTGCAAATGATCTCTATTGAACTTGAGGAATTTTGTTGCAGAGCTTCACTTTTTATTTCTTCTTGAATGCAGAATGAACAAGTGATTAATGAGAAAACCCTTATATTGCTCCGCAAACCCTAATGTTAGGTTGCAATAAATGCTAGACCTAAGTTATTCTAGTTTGCCTTATTCAGATGACTTGAAGAACTGGATCAATCTTGATCTTTAAACATCATGCAGATCTTCCAAATCTCAACCATAGTTTGTTTGGATGCTTCCCCTATGAACCCTTCAATCCGCAACTCTTCTTGTGCTAGTTCTAGCACCAATTGACTGGATGGGGGAACAAGGTTTTTTTTGTGTGTCCCCCTAAGCCAGAGCTCACTTTTTAATTTTTGAAAGGAATATCAGCACTAGAGTCTGGTGCAGATCCATCCTCTATATTCTTTGTACTTTTCTTCACCCAAATCTTGTTCATCTCACTTTGAACTTCATCCGCATTTACTTTTTGTTTTCCCTTATGTTGATTCTGATTATGATATACTAGACCTCTTTTGTCCTGATTCTTGCTTCTATAGAATTTTGCAATATGACTGGATCTATTGCAAATTTGGCAAACAACATTTCTTTGCATATTTTATTGATATCCTCTTGATATGCATTGATTAGCCATATGACCTATTCTATTGCATGCAAAGCATCTACCATTGAATGATTTGTTCATTTGCATATTTCTGCATTCATGAGATTTGTGACCATACCTTTTGCAGTTAAAACACTGTCCAGAGAAGGATGAATTAGTCTGATTCATTCTCTTTCTGTACTGATTAGATTTATGACCAAAGTTATTGCAGTTGTGGTAGTATCCATTGAAGGATGGATATCTTTGAGCATTAGACTGTCTCACCGAAGGTCTTCTAGGCCTGTTCCTTAGATTTTCTGATCCAAAATTCTTCTGACCAGATCTGGAGCTTTCTCCTTTCTCATATCCCAAACCACACTTGTCATCTACCCTCTTTTGACTTCCAAGAAGAACATCAAGTTAAGCAGAACTTATCTTGAATTTCTCTTTATATTCATTTGTTGTTTGAAGATCCCTTTTGAGAGAGACAATTTGATCCTCAAGTTTTTCTTCATTTTCTTTAGCATCTTCAAGATCAGATTCAAGATGTCTAATAATTCTATCCATTTGGTGGCAATCTTCTAATTTCTCTTTGAGAGATTGTTTTAGATTGTCTTCAGTTTTTCTTCTCTTCAACTTCTTGGGTAAACTTCATAACTCCTGATTCCATTTCATGTCTTACCATAATGATTTCTTTTGATAACTTTTCACATAACTTGGTTTTCTCATTTAGCTCTTCATTTGCATCATTTGTTTCACCTTGACTTGCCAATTGTTGAAGCAACTCCTTTCTCTTTTTCATAGAGAGACTTAATTTGTCTTTTAGTTCTCTCATGAACTCATCATCATGTTTGAGTCTTTCCTTTAATTCATTTACTTCAGAGTTTGACTATTCAAGATCATCAAGGGCAGTCTTGAGTTGCTCCCTTAAACCATATGCATCCATTTGGATTCCCAGATCTTCCTCAAGCTGTTAGACTCTGTTAGGAGGAACTTGGCTCTGATACCAATTATTGATAACTGAGAAGGGGGGTGAATCAGTTATCCTAATTATTTCTACTTTCTAAACTTTCTTAATAATCAATGCAGTATTAATTCAAACAAGCAAACATAACCATGAAATGGAAATACAGATGACACAATATTTTTGACGTGGAAACCCTGTTAAGGGAGAAAACCATGGGGTGATTAACCCAAGGATTATTCTCTATTAGAAGAATAAGAAAAATAGATGGCACATGCCAATTAGGGCTCATTGCCCGAGCACACTGCCTATAACAGACTCAGTGTCTACAAAAAGAGTGTTATACAATACTTGAACTAATTTGGAGCATCTACATATGTTGGAGTTCAATTCCGGTTAGGCTCAGTACACTGATCTAATGCACTTCATCTTTCCTCTTCTTTTATGCTGCTTTCCTTTCACATACTGGACCTTCCTTATTGCTTTCGCTCTGCTCTTCTGCTTTTATTCATACATTTTTAACAACAACACCACTTCTCACAACTAAATCCATCTTGAATATATATCCGCACAAGTGATTTCATCACCTTTCAAGTCGGCATCTAGAATAGTCAATCTTTTCATAAACTCTGATCTGTCGGCTGAATCCTTGCATACCAAGTAATGCGGATCAAGGATATACTTGTAGAATTCATCAATAATGTTGGCCAATCATAACTTATGTCTTAAGAATCTTTACCATCATCAGTAACACATCCAGAATAAAGTCTGATGTTCTACCAGTCAGTTCTTCCTCTGTACACACTACCAATTAGGAACCTGATACTCAATTATTCATATCTTTTTCGTCATCTATCACTGGAGGCTAAATCATTATATTCTATCACTCAAGGTAGTCCTCTTGACTTCCCCAAATTTGTACTTCACCAGGATACTTCCTCTGAGAGATCCGAACCTATCTGTCAGACCTCACCACATGCTCTGTTCTTGTTTACTGGACCACAACATTCTTCGCTCTGACTTTCGATATAGACACATCATGTCCTGCGGATGTGTGGGATTAACTTTGTTGCCATCAATGACAACAATCATCAATCCATATAGTGTCTCTTGCCAAAAATAATTATATCTGGTGTCTTGTTATGTTCTTTCATTTCTAGATTGATTCTAGAACAAATATGTATTTTTCTACCTCAGTTGTATCTTTTGCAAATACTGGCAATTTAATTGGTGAGTCCATCTTTGTCTCTTTATGATTTTCTTATTTGTGTAAGATTTGGTCTTTTCCTTTTGTTTTTTTATTTATTTTTTGCTATAAGGTTTATGTTCCCTTCCTTTATCTCTTTGTAAATTAATATCAAAGTAATCATTTCCCAATATCTCTTCATACTCCCTTACAATCTCTTCTTCTATCTCTTTTTGTTTGTCTACTTATTTTTTTTGATTTTCTACAAAATTCTTCTAGATTTATATGGCACATGGGGTGACTCCTGGTCAGGGGGTTGTACTTCTCCAAAGTGTCATTTCATATTAGGGGATAACTTCTTATTTGTAAATGACATTCTATTAGTTATTGGTGTTGTTTCACTTATTTGTTCTATTCTCATGGAATTAGTTTTGTCAGATACTGCATATGACTTCTCCTCCCATATTCTCTTCACACTATGATTCACCAATTGATCTAGGTACTCTGCATCAAGGTTTAAAGATTGGAGGTTATTCATGGGGTTTAATACTGATTCCCATTGATCATCAATCCTAATTCGAATACTTGACCAATTTGATTGATTCAATGGTGTTCTATTTAATGGTATGGTTGGTGTGAGTATATCTTTCTAGATATACATCATATGTGATGATTCTCCCTTCTAGATTGTTTAGAATCTAGGTAGCTTTATCAAGGTATAAGTTCATCTCCTACTGTATTTGATCTACCTCTGATCTTATCAACTCAATTGTACCCATAATGGCACACTTAGCAGCACCCTTCATGGCATGTTCAATCTCCTCCAATATTTCTTTCTCCATCACAGCCCTCATGGTACATTTCTTTTCTGTCTCTTCTGCCTTTCTCATTCTTTTGTGGTACCTTTCCTGACATTCCTAAGTTTGTTTATTCTTCTTTTCTTCCATATTAATCTCCATTGTTAATCGTATAATTTCACTAATCTCTCTTAACTTCTTGATATCTCCGTTTTCCATGGCTATTTTTAATTTGGAATTTCATTAATCCTTATGTATCCCATGGTTGGCTTACTTTGAATGGTTACATATATTCAAGGATCTTTTCATATTCCTTCCCCTTTTCCATTTGTCATCCCTTAAGTGTTCTCCCCCCTCTCACAATGGTAGGACCTAAGAGATTTCTTCTGTAAGTTTTTATAAATTTTTTATGTTTCTTTTTATTTTATTTTCTAGTTGTTTTTTCTATTCCGCATTTCCTTTCTTCTATTTTACCTCATCTATTCTTGCCTACTATTGCATGGGTCCTGGCAATGGAACAAATGTTGGCAAGAGAAATTTGGAAACAGTCCAGAGACTTGAGTCTATAATAATCTTATGTAGTTTGTTTATACCCCAGAAGATACAATGCTAGAATGATAGACAATTATGGTAGGAAACAACATAATGCGGTAAGATCTAATCACATGCAACATGCTAAACACATCAATAGACACTTAATCATTAGTTTATAATCCTTATAGCTCCTTATATATTCATATTCAATAATAGATGCAAAAGGTAAGTCTAAGTCTCTTCTCTGTATATTATATTCCTTACATCTGCTTACTTATGTTAACTTTCTTATATATATTTATAAAATGCAATGCTATAGAGACGTGTACTCCTTTATAAAACATCCTTAACTATATCAGCCATGTTGGCCTTATGATCCACACTCCATTTATAGAGAGTTGTGGTAGCTTTTACTCTATGTCATATTTCCTACCAACATTGTTGTAGCCTATCATAAATTTAGAAATAAACCAATCAACAATCATCATGGTGGAAAAATGCCCATCCAAACCATCTCTTAATTCAGACAAGAAATAATAATTCAAATTCTCTTATAAGCCCACCTCAGGGTTAGGAAGAGAAGGATTCTACAACATCTACAATGGCACCATCCCCTATGGTAGTATCTTATAAGAAGAATGAAAACCTCCTTCAAGTTCAAAAAGAGAAAACAACTACAACTCAATTGGAGGTTTCATCCTTCAAGAACAAATCTCTTGAGAAGATCAAGGACACAACACCTTTAGATGCTTCATCTTGTGAGGTAAGCAAAGAAGAAGGGACATGGGCTCTTGGTCAGAAGTGAAAGAGAGCTCCAATCAAAGTGGATTCAAGCCCTCACCAAATTCTCCTTTGATCCCAGATGCCATTAGGGGAGGGGAAGATTCATGATTAATCTTGTCTTTTTGTCATCTTTTGCCACCTAGCTACAAGTTTCTTATGCCTATCTTGTCTCTTTGTATTTGTTCTTCTATTAATTTAGATGGGTGTTCCTACACCTTTATTCTAAAATAAAGAAAGATATGGAATCAGGTTATTTCACCTAAGTTGATTCCCCTTAACCTATTGCATATATATTTTGATTCTACATAAGTTAACTTTTTGTATGTTTACTAGACATTGGTTTTCATGTGATGTGGCATAAGTTATTTTGGTTTTCATGTGATATGGCATAAGTTATATTAGTTTTCATGTGATGTTTAATAGACATTAGTTTTCATGAGAACTCCAATTATGTACAACTCTTTGAATATGAATTGAGTATGAGCTTACTTAGGATTTGACAAAAGTTTTAAAATTGAACTATGTACATTAATGAGGATAAATAGCACTAAATTGGAATGCAAGATATTATGATGTTTTGAATGGTATATTAAGGAAAATATATAGTAGATTGATTCCATGATCACATTGTAATTGAGTCAAACATCAAGCCTCATACAAACATATTATCACCTTGAAGATTCATAAATGAACAAGATGAATCCATATATGGTATTAAAAGACTTGTGTCAAATGCACTTTGACACAATTTACAAATTCTTGCAATGATTAACTCATTAATTCATGAACAAGCTAGAAAATGTAGCCTCAAGAAAAAATATGGCATACCTATCCCTTGAAAACACTTAGACAACTATGGAGAAACTTGCATCATGAAGGGACTTATAAATTCAATACCTTCCTTTAATTTGTAACATATGTAGATATGACAAAACTAGCTTGAGATAAGTTAATTGATACCTAAGAACAATCTTGATCAATTAACATTTAAGTATGTTTAGAAATAATGGATCCAAGGAAAAACCTCATATCTCCAAGGGAATAAGCACATGTGGAAGAGCTAGCCAATTGAACCCCAACATTAGTCATACTAGTCATACAGCCATGGGAAAATAGATAAGCACTTGCACATGGATAGAAATTCAATTTAGATTAGTCTTCATTACATACAAGTAGGGGAGAAAATCTCCCACATTCATGTAAGTCACTTGTTCCACTTTATAGGCATGTAGTGGAAGGGGTACCACATTTATGCATTCATCCTTATTCTTCACATCATTTTGTCTAGTCCAAATCATCTTTTAGCCAAGGGAATAATTGGGGAAGAAATGTGGAGCCATAGGGGCCAACAAGAACATGAGAAAGACAATTAAAACATACATAGAACCAAAGACCCAAGCACAAAGCATCATCCCTAAGAGCAAGAAGGACAATCTAATGGGTCCCATAGATTGATAGGACAATTAGGGAACTTGGATGTGCACAAAACAATATGATCAAGATTAAAGCTACTACATAGTGTTAAATCCTAATTGACACATCTCTAACTAGTTCTAATTATAGGGTTAACTAGAGAAAATAAGAGGACATAAAAGGATATAAATTTACAAACATAGAGATACATCCAACACAACAAGTTGCTTCTATAGTTTGATAATAAGTAGAAATTATAGAGAAAGGTTAAGTAGGTTGATTAGAGGCATGTCCTAGATTGTAGGGAGAAGGACGAAGCTTGGAGATGACATCAATGCTAGAAAAGTTGTAGAGATTGAGCAAAGTAAGATTTTGAATGAGTGATCACTTCCAAAATGAAAATGAAAAATATGTTTAAGACGTGTGGGAGTAAAACAAGGGAGAAATTTAAAGGAGAATTAGGTAGGGTAGGTGTTACATTGAGGCAAACTAGGAAGGTAATACAATGTTAATCTATTCTTGTTTCCAAATTACAAGAGTATTATGCTATAAAATAAATTACCAAGGTGGCCATGAAGTTGCAATAGTTTTAAATTTGCCATGGCAATTTTGCAACCACTACCTATTAATAGTCATGGTTTCACAATAGAGGGAAAAAATAGTAGATTAAGAGCATAGAAAGATCACAGAAGAGGTAGAAAAGTTTTCAAGGGTCTTGGGACATGTTAAGGATGACTAGAAGCGTGGCCTTAGGGTACAACAAATTAAGTGATGGATAAGTGACTAGTTTAACTCAAATGTGCTACAAAGTACTTTTTGTAGAATGTGCAACATCATCAACCATCAATTTTGACTTGATAAAACAAGGTGCAAAAACAAGTACTTATAGGAAATACTTCAAATATATGCATCACAATGAAACTTAAAATTTAAGATCTTACTAACATAAATATGTCACAATTTATGGATATACATGATGATGCATATGTATATGGAAAGGGTGTCATCAGACCTGGTACTTTAGTTGAAAATTTATAAGTTTGTAAACCATGTTATGTCCAAAGCTAGATGCAATAGGAGAAATTCATACATCCTAGTTTAGCACTGATTTCTTGGTTTTTATTCTTAAGTAAAGACTTTACAAAGTAAATTCTAATTAAAACGCATAGAAATATAAGCTAGAAAGGTACTTGAATGTAGCTGAAATTCATTAACCAACCTATATTGATCTATGAACAAAAGAAATACTTAATCTAAGAAAGCATGAGAACATCAAAATATGGACTATTCTACAAAACTTTTACTAAAATACAAAAATTTGAATCATGCAAGAACTCTAGAACTTCTCTACTATATAAAATAAAAGGACAAAGCTCTGGAACTCTAAAATATCTTAGTCAACCAACACACAGAACTTTTATACAACTTGAATTTAAATTTTACTTAAGACAATAATCACAATACAAGACCTATAGGTTAACATAGATTTACCACTATACATCAGAACATAATAGAATAAAACATAACATAAATGATAATAAAGACAACAAAACTCACATAAAAAAAAATACTTATCTATCTAATTCCTTTCATTGAGTGGCTAGCTCTTCAGAATATCTTTACTAGCTTAGATCACATTAAATAGTAACAAAATCCAATCACATTTTGCATAAGCACACATATAGAAACTTATCTTGTCTCAGAGCAACTTCTTTTTCATTCTATTCATAGTATATCTCTATTCAAACAACATAAGATTTTTATCACCTCAAAATCCCTAAACCTAGGGTGGCCCATCATTGCTTCTTAAAAGCCTTATCAAAAAAACATAATAGAATTGCTTAAACAAGTTTGTCTTGTAGTGCCATAAAGAGGGCTCTAAGTGGAGCCTTAAATGCATCTAGTGTCTTTTGAATAATAGAAAATAATTGAAAATGTGATATGAACAAAAGAGTAGTAGATGACTAAAGTCTTCAGTTATTAGTCTTCTTTATTTCCAATGCTTCTAAACCTCTAGCATTGTTGACTTCAAGCTTCATTAATATCCACTTCCTCGTCTCCATCGTATTTAAGTCTTACTTATGACATAACAGATATTTTCATAAAACCTTGTCAACATTAGTGGTAAAAATCAATCAATTTAGGAACAAAGATTTATACACTATCCATTCATTAATAGACGATATTTATCATAAGATTGATAAATTGACATAATTTTGAGTTAACTTATCAGCACAAAGGTGGTAATTGGGTCAATGTTGGGATGAGGTTATTTTTACCTTGAATCACTTCATCCCCCACCTAAGGATGAGCAAGTCCTCCTACTCTTTACTATGACTATCCCTTTCGATTCATCTACCTTTCTATTTCTCTTTTCCTATTGAGTTCCCCAAATAATGAACTGGTCTCATACACTGCATTTGATTTAGGATCTTGGTGTGCAAGGTATTTGATGAAACCCTTATGTAATTTTAGTATCACTCTCCAAGTTTAAAGTTCCTATTGGGATTGATCTATGGTTACCAAGACTAGAGGTGGGGGTTGGAGAAGTAAATGAGGTCTATACCTCATACCTACCCACTTTGTTTTCAACTATTGCAATATCTTTGCTACTGACTCTGCTCTTTTGTATGACCATTTCAAATTGGTGGGAGAAATCATTTCTCTTCTTTTCAAATACATAGAAAGGGGAGTATACCTGTCCTCACATGCTACCCATGCTCTATCTAGATTAATTTAGGTCCATTTATGTAAAAATCCTCAAAATAGATTCTGAGGCTTTCATTGTATTTCTCCTTCATAGCATCATATTTCTTTATCCTTTTGAATTGTGTTTTGAATGCATACGACTTATGATATTGATGCCTCATAAGAAGGCAAATGGTATTTTCTACTTTTAGGTATTCTTTAGTTGTGTCCTACCAGTTGATCTGGTTTTATAGATTAGATATAAAATACCTTAATTGTACTTCTCCCAAAAATAGATTAATTAAAAAGTGTACTTTTCTAGTAGTAAATTATGGAGGAAAAATTCATAGAGTCGATTTTGCTAGGCAGGGGGTGAACTCTTGAATACTTATAAAAACTCTTTGTCATTAGGGTCATGAGGAAGGTTGCAAGAGATTCTCAAGAGTTTCCATCTAAGCAATTTCTCATTTAGAAACATAGAGTATAGTCTTGAAAATTTCTTGCAAGCTAACAATAGTTCTCCAATCTTGCAAGCCTCTACTTTTTTCCGCATATAATCTATCAAAAGATTCTTTTAGTAACACCAATTCTTTCTCTAATCTAGTGCTTTCTATCCTAGCCTACCTTAAGAAATAACATCACTCTATCCATTTCCTTAGTAAAGGAAGGATATGAACTTGGAACCATTCCATCTTCGTGGGTTCAATTTGGATTTATTTACCTTCAACAATTGGCTTAACTTTTAACTCTTGCAATTCCTCTTCCAATTCCATTATTTGACTTATGGCAACATTCAATTCTTGCTTATGCTTTTCTTGGTTTTGTTTGAAGGTTTGTAGGAAATCTATCAAATTGGTACAGTCATGGTTAGGAGGGTCCACAAGCTGAACTGTCTAGGCCATGCAACTAGAGTAAACACAATGGAAACAACTCAAAGATCTAAAGCAAATGCAAATTCATTCATTTAGTATATCATAGAATTCAAATACAAATTGGCTAGCAACATGCAGGTTTGGAATTAGAGCTCACAGGCCTGATTTCATAGTTATAGAATATGGACAAGATATAGCTTTAAAGCTCCTTCGCACAAAATTTAAACTTTCAACTATGAAATAATGATCAACTACTTTCCTAGGTATCTATTACATCAATATATATCATCTCCAGAACATAAGATTCCTCCACGTCGGCCAGGGAAGATCACTAACTCCAATGAAGAGTTGTAACATGTGTACATGGATAGGTCAGACCTAATCATGAAGAACTCCTCCACAAATGAATGGAATGATGTACGGATCTCAGGGAAGGTTAGCCACAAACCCAACAACATTGAATAATGTGTGATTTAGCTCCGTAGGTTGTGAATTGCTCTATAGGTCTTCTCCTTTAGCTGATTGTCTGAGATTGTCATGATGCTTTGTTTTGAGAAAATAGTTGATCTTCTAATAGAGATGTCTTATCAGTACTTGATCCAAATAATTTGATATTTGGATATGATGTGCACAGATGTGTCTAGATGTTAAGTCCAGCTCCACAAGGTCCGAATTGAAACTGTGGTAGAATGTGGAACAAACTATAGAAACTACTATTGACTAAACTGACTAAACTAAACTAATTGAACTGAACTAGAAAATGAAAAGAAATAAACTGAATGCAAACTAGTTTTGGTTGATGCAGGATTGCTCTTGAACTAGGGATGCTCCTGCATTAGACATCTGGGGTTATTAAAAAAGTGAGTCCCTCACTTTGCTGGAGCTAGAGGAAAACCAAGATGGTCCACCTCAGCCCGAGAAATCTATGATGATTCTTCTTCTAGTCTGTCTTTCCACTTCACAACTTATTCTTTATATTGTCTTCCTCTGGTGTTGCATCCAACTGTGCTGTCCAAAATGTCTTCAATCTACTCTAGTGCTTGTTGTGGTAACTACTTTTTCAAGTCTTATTCAATTCTGTCACTAAAATCTACTTCATGATAGTGATATGCGTCTACAATGTTGAAAATAGGTGATATACCTAATGTCTTTGGTAATTCTACTTCATATGCATTTCTTGAATCAAATTTTTTAAGTATCCTACATGGTCCAAATGGTTTTCCTCTCAGTTGTTGTCGTTGATGACAAATACATACTCTCTTGGTTTGTGACAACATTTGGCTGTATCTCTTATGGTACTATATCTTTCATGGTATTATGACAGTTGGTTATTGATGTTTTCACATGCTAGACTTCTTATCACATTCTCATGCTATGATCCTTGATGTTATATTCTAATGTCACACATTCACATGGTATTGTGATGCATGTTGGGTGAGGTATGGTATATGGTATATGGTATTATTGTTTGGTTGAGGCATACTCTATAGGTACATGTTGGTTATAGCATCATTGGTTTCATATACTCAGTTGGTAGAGGTTTCATTTCAATGGGCAATCTTTGGTTGCCTTGGTATGCCAGTTTAGTGGTTCTATGGTTGGCATTATAGTGGACTTATACCAGTATCAATTTCTATTCATTTTTGTTTCCAATTGGTATTATGACATGAGACAATGCAAGGATAAGCCAAGGTCTTGAAGTCTTTATCATTTTTTAAGTGTTTTGAAAGAGACATCATATTATGTGTCATTAATTGATAAAGGCTATTTACTTGATATAGATTGAAAATTATTTGATAAGCTTAAAGCATTATTGGGCCACTTAAGAAGGTAACCTGCCTAGTAGGTATCAGGGCAGATTTGACAAGTCAAAAGTTATCGTTAATGTTTATTTGTGACCGGGCCCTTTAGGGTACATCAGGACAGTTGGTCAATAAAGAAATATGGGAATGGTTTTGTTGAGAGTTCATTTTTGCAAAGTGCAACTTTGGTTTATACTTCTCTTGACCTAGGGTTTCAAATTTATGCAAGATACTTTAGATTTTTGTCATGATTTCAAAGAAATCTTTGGGATTTGACAGTTTTGACTGTTAGTGGACTAAGCTTTTTCATTTTTGATTGCTTCATTTGACTCCAAGTCATAGTAAAAAGGTTTTACTTGTAGGCTCATGAGGTGATATTGTTCCTTTGCATTTCTATTTGAAGAATAATGGTTCTTTTCTCAAGTTTCTTGATTAAGGGTATGAGATTTCTTGATTGGAATAGCCTTAAAAGAAAATCTTTCTTTATTGGTCTAAAACTTGAAGATTCTTGACTCGAGAGGGCTCACTTTGTCATACAATTTCATATTCATATCTTCTGGTGTTTAGTGGTTACAATACTATGATTTTTGGTTGTAAGGTAGTTATGTAACCAAAACAAAACTATGGCTTCTTCTGTTGTATGGAACAAACATTCGAGGGTTTACATTTTTCTATTGATTGAAAATAGTTAGGAGATATGAACTGTGAATATTTTGTTATGTAACTTCTTTAATTAGTTGTAGACAACAGAAACTGAAATGAGGGTTTGTAAATTTGTAATGAACTTGTGGTTAGGGTTTGAAGGAGCTAGGGTTTCTTACTTGAATATTAAGGACAGTTTGATAATACTCTATGGTTAAAATCATTCTTTATTTCATTAAATAGTTTGAACATTATCACTGTGGTTAAAGAGTTATTATTGTTAAAAAGATTCAAACCGTGGTTAAAGATTCATTATTGTAAAATATTCAAAGATATTATAACATAGGTCTATTCGACCATACTTCTTTCATAGTTATTTATGAAGTTTGAGGTAGTTGAAGAGGTCCAGATATAGACACAAACTATTTCATGAGAGAAAGAAGGTTTTGTGAAATTGTATAAAAAGGATATAATGTAAATATCTGATGTGGTGTTGATGATATTGTATCTTACATTATCATTAATACAATACTAGGGTGTTGTATGCAAAAATAGTTTTGAGCTGATGTGCACAGTTTTGGTTATGTGATTCTTGAGGTCTCCAAATTCAATGAGACAATCAATAACTGAGTTGTAGTGAAATAGAGAAACCCTCTGTATTGTATATTTTTCTGATCCTTGATAAGTTGTAAGTGATCATGTTAGTGAGACAATATGATCATTGTCAATGATGCTTGTGTTACTAGTGAGGCTTATGTTGCTAGTGAGGCTTGTGTTGCCAGTGAGGCTTGTGTTGACAATGAGGCTTATGTTGCTAGTGAGGCATTTGTATTCAGTGAGACATAAAGGCTAGTGAGGCTCTATAATTGGTGTTTTTGATGATTAAGCTAGTGAGGCATTTTCTAGAGTGGTTTTTCATCTCTAGAGGGTTTTCCACTTGTAAAATCTTTGTGTTATGGTCGCTTGTGATTATGTTGTTCATAATACTCTTTTTATGAGTTTATATTCATTGTTTCATGAGTTAACTATTGCATATTATTGTTGACATGATGCTCATTTTGGGTCAGTGCAAATGCAGTCTAATGAAAGCTATAAAACTACCTCTATTGTTTGTCAGTCTTATAGTCATGATTCAGAAAATAATAATATGATGCTCATAAATTATTTTGATGGTTCATCACAATTCACCAATAGTTGTCCTATTCTTTCATGTTCACAAGTTAAACTGGTAGTCCATTATAGTTCATAAATGAATGCCTTATTTTCATCAAAAAAAGGTTGGAGTTCATAGTTGGTAAAAGTTCATTAATGGTTTCCCAAAACAAGTCTATTTTATAAGACACTGATTCACCCCCTCTCTCAGTGTCTTTCGTACTCCAACACAAACTTCGTCATCTTCAAATTGTTATATGTCCCAACTGTAAATCTTTCTTTTCTCAAGTATACCATCACCTCATCTCCAACTACAAATTCTTTGTGTCTCCTCTTCTCATCTACCTTATCCTTATACTTACTGTTCAACTCTTCCAAATGCTTCTTCACCTGATTATGCACTATCTCCACGTGTGCTAAAAATTCCTTTACTTTTACACTTCTCTTTCCCTCCATACTAATGTCTCTCAACTCTACTACTCCTCTAGGGTTAGTTCCTATTACAATCTAAAATTGTGTTCTTCTGATACTCCTATTCACTAAATTATTATATGCAAACTCTACTTATGAAAGAATCAAATCCCATTTTCCTACCTTCTCTCCAACCAAACATCTCAACAAGTTTTGTAAAACTTCTATTCACTACCTCTATTTGTCCATCAGTATGTGGATGAAATGATGAACTGAACTTCAAATCTATCTTCATCTTCTTCCAAAGTGTTTTCCAAAAGTATCCAAGAAATATTGTATCTCTGTCTAAAATTATGCTCTTAGGTAATCCATGCAGTCTCACAATCTCCTTGAAAAATAGGTCAGTTACATGCACTGCATCAGTTGTCTTCTTACAAGGTATGAAATGTGCCATCTTTGAAAATATGTCCACCACTACAAATATTAAATCATGTCCTCTTTGTGTCTTCAAAAATCCCATTGTAAAATACATGCTTATGTCTTCCCAAGGTCTCTTTAGTATTGTCAAAGATCTATACAAACCAGCATTTTGACTACTCCCTTTTGCAACTTGACAAACTCTACAACTCTGCACAAATTTCCTAACATCCTTATGTATCTGAGGCCAAAAGTAATTTTCACTTACCAAAGCCACTATCTTATCAATACCAAAATGTCATTCCAATCCACCACTGTGCTTCTCCTCAATCAAATTATCTCTCATGGAACTTCTAGGTATGCATAACTAATTTCCTCTGAACAACATATCTTCCTGAATGAAATAATCCAACCACTTACTCCTATTTGTCACAACATGTACCTTACATGCTTCCCAAGGTTCTACAAAATCAAGATCTTCTTCATACATGTTCTTCAATTCATCAAATCCCAACACTTCAACTCTCATCTCTCTCAGAAAATTCCTTCTCCTGCTCAATGCATCTACAACTTTGTTTGATTTTCCACTCCTATGCTTCAATACAAAAGTATAATTCTGGATGAACTTTGCCCATCTCATATGTCTCTGATTCAACTTTCCTTAACTATTCAGATATTACAAAGCTTGATGATCTATATACAACACATGTGATGCCCTGTCATGTAACCCTAGAGTGTTAGACCAACAAGTGCAAAATTACAGAACTATTTTTTTTTTTGAAAGCAAGAAATTGCATTATTAGTAACCAAAGATTTCATAATACATGACATAAGAAGAGTGCACTTCTAACAACCCTAAGGCAACATAACTGCATCAGCGAATATAAAGTTAAAACCACACAAGTGATAAACATTATACTGCTACTTTGGAAAAGAATAACCTTTACATTTGCAAGAAAGTTAATTTACAAAGTTGCAATACTAGATTACAAGACCAATCATGTCAGTTTACAAAAGAATACATATGAAAGTATACCACATCACTGAAGGTAGGAAGCAATCTAGAACTGGAACATCTCTGCACAGGACTCGAACTGAAACTCCATGAAGACTAATGGATAGCTCTACCTCCCAACCATGTGGAATCCTGAGGTCCACCCCACCGAGCTAGGTGATAATGAAGAGGTTTACTACCAGGTCAGGGTGACAATCAAAAACATAAAACTAAAACTAAACTCCTTACAGAAAACCAGGATAACAAGATTACACAAAAATGACAGTAATCAAGCAAACAAATCCAACATCCAACCAATATCAAAAAAGAAGCCAAGACTATACTCTAGAGGTCTCAACAAAATAAAAGGGAAAGTAATTGAGTGGTGTAAGGAGACTGTCATCGCATGGTCTTAGCATGGGTTACCCAGGATATCTATCAGTAGAAGTTGGCCCCCATCTATGGTTACCCTGGTAGTCTCTCTCTAGGCACAGGCCCCATAGGGTGACACATGCAAAGTCAACAGGTCCTCTCATGAAGACAAGGAGGTCAGCCTTGCCAACCAGGCCTTCTCATCCTATCCTTAGCCTGGAAGAGCACTCAAGGCATGGGTGAGGTATCGTACTTATCTTGTTATGTGTTTTACTACCCAAACCCTCCTAGTAAGTTATTAAGTTTCCACTTGCTTACAACTTCCATGGGGTTACCCAGGCAGCCTCTCACTAGGCACTGGCCCCACCATGAAAGCCACTCTCTTAGCATACTCTATTAAACCATACATACTCAACATACAAGGATAAGGTCACCAATTAGTTCTGACCCATAACTTACGCCATACACTAGGCCACAACAATAAGCCCTTGATTCCCTTCAAGAAAATTAATGCAACACAATCTAGAAACCAAACTAACACAAGTAACAAGACCAACTTTTAAGCCACTGGATTTGGTAAAGGAGTTCTTTACTAGGTTACCACAGTACCTTTCTCAACATGGAAACTAGGTTACAACAACCATGACCATAAATGAAAAACCACAAGGGATCAAGAGAAAGAGAAAGCACAACACCACTATAACCTTGCCACTATACCACAATGGATTCCAAGGTGACAAGTCTCTAGAGTTACACAGATCTATCATGACAATCAAAAACAACTAACCAAACATGACCAACTTCACCTATCATGGGACTCACATGCACACCATTGCACTTATAGACAAAGCACAATTACAAGACTCAACATTGAAATAATAGCAATGAACCAAAAGTATCACTAGTATAGTTCGGTTCAGGATCAACCATAACATCAGCAAGTATATATATATATCAAAACATTAATCAAGTTATTTTACTATAGATTCAAGAAAAGGCTTAATTCACTCTCTTAGGTTTAACTCGAAGACTTACTTATACTAACACCTCTTAATCACATCACAAGGCTCTAAAACTACAACTAGATCATCATTTATCAATTATTCTACTCAAGTTAAGGAACAGTGAATTCTTTAAAGCTTAATCACTCTAATACTAATAAGAGACACCATATTCTAACCACCAAATTTCCTAAACTATGGTGAAAACTGTACATCATGGATAACATTAAAAGTACAAAAGCAATAGATCCTAACATGTACAAAAAGGATGACGTAAAGGTGATACAATATACCATCATGGTTGTTCAAAAGACTAAAAAAATATATATTAATTACTATAAACCTAGACAATCTTCCTAAGCATACAACTACTTCAATTTCCAAATTGAGGTAAATGTATTATTCTACGTGCATGGATTCTATTTACCAAGCTATCATTACAACTACTAACAAATATATTTAAATGGCAAGTGAAATAAATAATACAGTACCAAGTTCATTTTGGCCAACATTTACTACTAGATAGAATTGGTAATATAAAGGAGCTTTCTAAAAATAACATATCTCTAATCCAAACTACAAATTCAATAAAGACTCTTACCAAAATAGTCATTTACAAAAGAAACTGAAGATATAGAATGCACTCCAGTTAGAGATGAGGATTCATATGGAGTTTTAGAGGTCTCAAAAGAATAGTTAATGAAAGTGACTTGGTAGAGATAAAGGCAGTAAGAATTAGTTTCAAAGAATATAAAAAAAAAGATAACAAGGATAGACACCTACAAAATGTCGTCAAGAGGAGAAGAGTAGATTGTAAATCAGAAGCAATGACCCTCCTTAGGCACCAGTGCTACCAGGCAACAAGATTAGGAAGAAATAGTCTAAAAAAAATGGACCGTACGGTGGCATTAGAAGGCAGAGAGGAAATCGGATACAGGAAGCATTGAACATTTCACTCCATAAGAGCCACTCAAAAACTCCAATTCCAGGCAAGAAAATCTTAGAGGAAAGGAAACTTAAGATGGCTCATATGGTGGTGTGAAATGAAGAGAACACATATTTAACATGCAAAGATTGAATCAACCTAATAATTGTAGTTAAACTTGATTTTCAGGCAACTTTTAAGATACAACAAGTTTTAGAAAGGTTGTATGATGATGTCTAAGGGAGAGAAGGGAATTAACAGAACTGCATGGGATGGGGTGCCCCCACAAATCGTCAAAAAGCTTCATTCTCTGGAAAAAAATTAGAGGACAAGGATAATAGGGTCAGAAAGACCATATGGCGATGTCCTCCTCTGAGGTATAATTTTGCCAAATTTTCAATTGATTTAATTGATTCTTGCATAATAGTCTAAGAAGCTTCAACTCTTAACCCAAATTTGAAATACTAATGTGGCAATGAATGAGGCCAAATGGAAGAGAGTCACAGGAAGTGCCGAGAGAATTAAAGTGGATGGTAGAAGGAAAGAATTGCAAGTAACACCCAAGCCGACCATTCAATCAAAATAAAGAGATTAGTTTATAGAGACAAGTGTATGAGCTATGGTTTCATCACCAAATAATATTGAAAAAAAAAATGATATTGTTGAAACTAACCTCAAGGAGAGAGAGCATATAAATCTAGAAATCATGCTAGCAATTTACAAAGCTAAAGTAGAATTCTATTACCAATGCGTGTTGTTGCAAGTTCAACTTGGCTGGGAGAGTTGAACCAAGGTTGATGTTGAGCTTGGTTTTGTATGAGCAGAACAATAAAATTAATAGAATACTTCCTTATCTCAGAAGAAGAATTTGCTTCTAATTTTAAGTGTAGAGAAAAATTGCAAAGATGGCGATTGACTTAGTTTGTAATGCCACAAGGAACAAGGAGAATAAAAGGTTTGATTGGTAAAACAAAATTGCAAAGATGGACATCCATGGAAAGGTTGACAATTCCAAGAATGCAAAATAGCTCAAATTAAGAATGCAGACAAAGGGTTCGAGCATGCAGAAATAATTTCAGGATAATGGATCAAACAGGGATTGGATTCTAGACCACAAAACATAGCAAGAAGAGATTTTAAATTTGAAGACATACATACCCAGAAATTCTCCTCAAGCTTATGTTTCTTCCACCTGTAATCTTTTCCTTTTCTCCCTCCCAATATTTCTCTGAAGCCTCTTTTTTCTTTAAAAAACTCCCAAAACAAAACATAACCACAGACATAAAAACCCCCTCATGCCAATTTCTTCGAGACCAAAAATAGGCAACAACCATTAATTCCAGTAACCCCCAAATTAATTTCACAATCCCTCTTCATAAGGAGAATTTGAAATTTTTCCTAACATAGAGATTCTCAAATCTTTAAATATAACCGACACTAACAACCTTAAATTATTCACCCAAAATATATTTTAAATCAACTATGCACTAATTACCTTCATAAATATTTACAACATTACAATAACTGATTTTGCCAGTAAAAGACTTCACATAAACAATATTCCAAATTCTACAACTATACAAAAATTACTATAAGGTCATAAAGATAACAAGGAACACATAGACATGTTTTAAACAACTTTAACAACACTCCAAACCATGCGACGACCAACAAGAAGAAACAAGGGACTAACATCACATCATGACACATGACTACAACAAAAGACTAGAACTGGCCTAGCAGCATAAACCTCGTGTTATCTTTGTCAACATAATCCATGGTGTAGGGCCCACTCAGACCTGCTAAGTCAGGTGGAGTTGAGGCCTGGTACCTATACCCTACATGAAAACTAATGGGTTGAATATGATCAAATGTATATGTATATATCAAAACACATAGAGATAGAGAATCACTGTGTAGTAGGGTGCTCGATCCGAGCAATACTACACTATCCCTGCTCCAAAAGAAGACTATAACTATTTCTATTTAACATCAGATGCATAAACATGATATTTTCTAACCATCACTAAACATGTCCATCTCATCATAATTGGAAAAACAACAATGTCATCAAAGCACATTCTACAAGTCAGATTCAAATCAGTCAAATATAATCTATCAAAATTAGAATAAGCATAAACCATAGTCTCAATAGCTCAAATGTCTTAGAACTGTCTAGATGCAAGAAAAAAAATAACAACTATCTCAGATCAAGAAGATAGTAATGCAAAACTGAAAAATCTCATAAGCCAAAAATGAGGGGGCATTACAGGCTCCCCCCTAGAGTCAGGCTTACTCCTAGAAGCCTACAATAAAATAAGGGTATAAAACTCTCATCCTAGAAGCATCCTCCCAGGTAGCAAATATATTATCATTAGGATCCCATTGGACCCTGACCTGCTTCACGTCTCTACCCATGAGAGCATATCTCTTGTGCTATAGAATGCCTATGGGCTCCAAAGCCAGCTTCCCGTCCTATACCTATAAGGCAGTCCAATAAAGAATATGAGTAATATCTAGATGATAAGGTCTAAGTACATAAGTATGAAACACATCATGGATGTGTGAAAGGCTGGGCAGGAAAGCAAGACAATAAGAAATAGGACTGATCCTCTCCAACACCTCAAAAGGTCCAACAAAGAGTGGTGCTAGATTAGAGCCCTTTCCATAACGGATTGGACTCTTTCACGATTGCACATGCAAGAACACCTAATCACCAACTAAAAACTATCGATTGATCCTATGAGCATCTACATACTTCTTCTATTTGTCCTAAGCTGCCACCAAATGCTCTCTGATCCTCTCGACCTGCTATTCCATATCTCTAATCATATCAAGACCAAGAAGGACTCTATCCTCAAGACAATCCCAACTCAACGGGGTCCTACAAGGGTGACCATACAAAGCCTTAAATGGAGACATGCCAATAGAACTGTGATAGCCATTATTATAAGCAAACTCCATAAAGTACAGGTAGTCCTCCCAATGACTCTGCCTATCCATCACATACATCCTCAACATATCCTCAAGGACCTGATTAACCCTCTCGGTTTGACCATCGGTCTTAGGATGGTAAGCTGAACTAAAGTTCAAATGTGTCCCCAAGGCATGCTGCAAGGAAGTCCAAAGAGTGGATGTGAACACTGGATCCCTATCGGAGATGATCCTACAAGGAATCCCATGAAGTTTGACGATGTCCTCCATGAAAACTCTAGCCACTGTAGAAGCATTGTAAGAATGGATAGGAGAGAAGTGAGCCACCTTAGTCAACCTATCCATAGTGACCATAATAGCATCATGTCGATGAGAGGACACCAGCAAACCAACAATCAAGTCAATTGAAATGATGTCCAACTTCCACTCTGGAATCAAATGAGGCTATAAAAGACCTGCAGGGTGCTGATGTTTTGCCTTCACCCTCTACCACTCAAGACATCTCAGCAAAAAATCGGCAATATCCCACTTCATGCCACTCCAAAAGTACAGCTAGCATAGATCTGTATGCATCTTCTTAACACCCAGGTGAGTAGAATAAGGTGCCCGATGTGCCTCTGACAACACTAGGGTACGAAGTGTTAGACTTAGGGCACACAACTGAGAGGGGGGTAAATTAGTTGTGCAAAACTTTCTCTAATTAAACACTTAAATCTTCTTAGTGATTAGCAGTATATTAATCATGAACCATAATGCATTCAAATCAAAAGAAGAAACACATCAACACAAAAGACACCAAGATTTTGACGTAGAAAACCCAGTTAAGGGAAAAACCACGGGGTGATTAACCTAAGATTGTATTCTCTGTTAGAAGAATAGAAAGAACAAAATGGCACATGCCAATTAGGGCTCACTACCCAAGCACACTACTCACAAGAGGCTCACTGCCTATAAGAGACACACTGTCTATAAAGAAATAAATATCACATACATGAACTAGAGAATAGCATCTTCACCATGCTTGAATCAGTTCCATTTAAGCGCAATACTTCTGCTCTACCTTTCACTCTCCTCCTTTCTACCACTCTGTCATCACCACAAGGACAACTTCAAACTAACTTCGCAATCCCTTATTTATACAAGGCATTAACATAGGAATGATCATCTAAGTCAGCAAACATTCATAGGATCATCTGTAATATGCATAACTCATTCGGTCAGCCTGTCTCAAGAGGAACACCATCATCCAGAAGTTACTCTTCAATTGTGAGCTCCAACTTTAATGCAGACCACCAACACAAACTGGGCATGATCCAAAGACCACCACAAGCTTGCCTGAATCACCAAGAACATCCACACTTCTTCTGCTTACTGAAATCCTTCTCTCCTTCATCCGGAGCCTCAAGAACATAGTCTATCATTACTGTCACAAAGGAATAGATGCTTGCGGACCTTCAAACCACGAACCAATTGAGTTGATAGACCACAAAGACTTCCTCAGCACTCCCTCAAATCCGCAGAATAGGAAAATTCATTTCCGGATCTCACCGGACCTTTCTTGTTACACTCTGTCTCCTCTGAATACCTACCGGAATAGGTTTTACTTGAGCGGCCACAAATTCTTCATATATTCATATGGATCTCTTAAATCTCTACTAGATCACCTAAAGACACATATCTACAAACCCTTTAATCCATATCTTTTGATCCTCATCTTATCTTGGACTTTTTCCTTACTATCATCACTGTTCTTCACTGTTCCTAATTGAGACTAATTTTCTCAATATCCTTAGCTTACGGCTCATCCAAACCTTATCATTAATGTAACAAGAGTGTGTTGACATCAATGACAACACTAGTTAGGCCCATACTTGCAACAATCTCCCCCTTTATCATTGATGGCAACATACGATGTGAAAAACTATTTTAACCATCAAGATAAGAACTTCTCCTTATTGTCACAGCTCCCCCTATTAGTAACAACCATTCACAAGTCTTCTCTCCCTTTACTACTCCCCCTTTGATCAGAAACCACTTATTTTTCACATGTCTTCTCTCCCCCTTTGACATTAATGGCAAAGGGCACATACTTGCAATTCCAACACTTTAGAATCATACCTGCTGCTCCCCCTGAGTAGCAGCTCCCATCAATCTGGATCACAAGATATGACTGTGATATCCACCAGACTGATGCACCTCAATGCACCTTAGTTCATCAATGGAGGGGCAATAACCCCTAACTTCTCCCTGAGATACTCAAAAGAGTCCTTAGGAAGAGGTTTAGTAAAGATGTCTGCAATCTGATTCTTGGAGGGCACAAACTCTAAATTAACTTCATTCTTGTTCACTTGCTCTCTCAAAAAGTGAAACTTAATGGATATATGTTTAATCTTTGAATGCAACACCAGATTCTTGGATATGTTAATTGGACTTGAATTATCACAGAAAATTGTGATAGGCTCCTCATATTCCACTTTGATATCTCTTAGCATCTGCTGCATCCACAAAACTTAAGTGCAACTACCTGCTGCTGCAATATATTCTGCTTTAGTTGTAGACAGAGATATTGCCTCTTGTTTCTTGCTTATCCAAGAAACCAATCTCTTCCCTAAAGAGAATGCTCCACCACTAGTACTCTTCCGGTCATCCACATCTCCTGCCCAATCAGCATCTATATATGCATGAAGAGAGAAATCATGGTCTCTAGGATACCACAGACCATACTCAACCATCCCTTTTAGCTATCTAAAAATCCTCTTGATTGCCATGACATGGGATTCTCTAGGATCAGCTTGGAATCTAGCAACAAGACCAACAGCTTGCATAATGTCTGGTCTAGTTTGAGTGAGATACAACAATCCTCCAATCATTGATCTGTACTTTGTCTGGTCTGCCTTAGGAGAGTCATCATCTTTGCTCAACTTACATTCAGTTGCCATGGGAGTATTCATTGGCTTTGAATCTTCCATCCCAAATTTTTTCAATAATTCTTTCAAATATTTGGTTTGAGAAATGAAGATTCCTTTCTTTGTTTGAGTGATTTGCAAACCCAAGAAGAAATTTATTTCACCAAGCATAGACATCTCAAACTCACTTTTCATTTGATTTGCAAAAGTTTTACACATACTATCTCTTCCTCTAAAAATGATATCATCAACAAACACTTCAACAATCAAGATGTTTTCATGATGAATTTTGAAATATAAGTTACTGTCCACAGTACCTTTGTTGAAACCAATCTTCAAAAGATGTTTGTCCAATCTTTCATACTAGGCTCTTGGGGCTTGCTTCAATCCATACAATTCCTTCTTCAACTTGTAGACCATATCACCATAATCAGACAATTGAAATCCATTCGGTTGCTCTATATACACTTCTTCTTCCAAGTCACCATTTAGGAAGGTAGAATTGACATCCATCTGATATACCTTGAAATCCTTAAAGGTAGCAAAGGCAAGAAATAATCTGGCTGCTTCAATTCTTGTCACCGGAGAAAAAGTTTCTTCAAAATCAATTCCTTCTATTGGAGAGTAGCCCTTGCAGACCAATCTAGCTTTATTTCTAATTACTTCACCAACTTCATTTAGTTTGTTCTGGAAGACCCATTTGGTTCCAATCACATTCTTGTTTCTAAGTCTAGGAACAAGATCCCAAGTGTGATTTTTCTCTATTTGCACCAGCTCTTTCTCCATTGCTTTAGTCCAGTTTTCATCATTGCATGCTTCATTCACTGTCTTAGGTTCAATTTTTGAAATCAAACAATACTCTTCTGAGTCTTGAGCAATTCTCCTTATTGTTAGTACTCCTTTACTTATCACCTATGATCTGATCTTCAAAGTGGTTCAGTCTTACATACTTGGGAACTTTAGGAATTTCTTGCACTTCTGATTCTTGATCAGGCTCATTGACATTCATCTCTTCTTCCCGATTTATTGGAGTAATTTAAATCTGACTAACAGAGGAGGCTTGGGCTCCTTGAGTCAGAACACCATTCTGATCATCTTCATCATATTCATAAAACCTTGAGGGTTTCTCAATTCATTCATCAACCTTTACATTTGTGCTTTCTATCATCTTTCTCAGTCTTTTGTTATAACACCAGTATGCTTTGCTTTGAGTAGAGTAACCCAAGAATATTCCTTCATCACTTCTAGCATCAAACTTTCCTAGATCTTCGTCTCTTTTTATGTAACATTTGCTACCAAAAACTCTGAAATACCTTACAGTAGGAGTGATACCAAACCAAAGTTCATAAGGAGTCTTACCAATATTGCTTCTTATTTGAACTCGATTGAGAGTATAGACTACAGTGTTGATAGCTTCTCTCCAATAGATCTGAGGAACATTTTCTTCCATCATCATGGTCCTAGATGCTTCCTAGATGGTCTGGTTCCTTCTCTCCACTATTCCATTCTGTTGTGGAGTCCTAGGAGCAGACAACTGTCTCTTTATTCCATGTTTCTCATAGAACTCTATGAATTCACTAGATTTGAATTCTCCACCTCTATCAGACCTCAGACACTTCAACTTTAATCCTATTTCATTCTCTACCATAGCCTTGAATATTTTGAATTTCTCAAGAGCTTCTGGTTTCTCTTTTAGAAAGGTTACCACATCATTCAGGTATAGTCATCAATTAGCAGCATGAAATATCTATCACCTTGAATACTCTTAATTCTTGTCAGACCACAAAGATCAGTATGAACTAAGTCCAATAATCTGGTAGAAGATAGTTCCTTACTTTTGAAAGTGACTCTACTCAGCTTACCCAACTGACATTCTTTGCACAAGTTGTTAGTAAGTTTCACCAATTTTAGAAGATCTCTTACAGCCTGAGTATTGCTTATCTTGATGATATTATCAAAATTCACATGACACATCCTCCTATGCCATAACCAACTTTGATCAATTTGAACAAACAAGCAACATTTACCAGTACCAACCAAGTGAAAGATATTACCTTTAGTTTGAGTACCGGATGCAATCTTTGTTCTGGAATTTTCAAAGATCTTGCATTTTCCATTCTTGAACCAGAGATCATAGCCTTTGTCCACCAGCTATCTAGCATTGAGAAGATTGTGCTTCAATCCTTCAACATACAATACATTACTAGTTTTGTTCCTTCCATCAAGAGAAATAGTTCCTCTACCTCTGATTCTACCAACAGAATTATCACCAAACTTTACCACTCCTCCTTCATACCTTTCTAAATCTATGAACTTATTTTTGTCACCTATCATATGGTGAGAGCAGCCACTATTAATGACCCCATCATCCTTTTCTTCAACTTGGGCATCCAGAGCTCTTTCTATAGTCTTATGATTGACAGACACAGAGGACATTGGATCTTCTTCCTTGATGGCAATGAACACCCAGTCATTTCTGGATTTGTTTCCTATCTCTGATTCATCATTTGTTACTCCTTCATTATCATCTTCTTCATGAACATAGTAACAATTCTTTTGGAACCTTGATCTGTTAGGATTTGGCCTTGAAAATCTTTCCGAACACCTTGAGGCAAAATGACCAATCTTATTGTAGTTAAAACGCTTAAAAGGTAATTTTCCTTCATACTTACTAGATCCTCTTGGCAACCTTTTTGCAATAAGGGCTTCAAGTTGAGTAGTTTCTACTTCTTCTTCTTCCAGGTCTTTTCTTTCTTTTTCATACCATGATAGTTTCCTTGATGAGTTCTCTCCCGGATCAAACCTTTGTTTACCTTTTATAGAGGCACTGGCTTTGAATGTAAATTCAGTCTTGGTGGGGTCATCTCCAAACTCTATCATTTCAAATGCAGCCAATTGATCTCTTGTGACAGTTGTATGGGCTCTGAATTCTTCAATAGCAATAGCCTTGATTTTGTAAGAAGCAGGTAGGGATCTGAGAATTTTGCCAACAATCTCATTTTCATCTAAGACTCCACCAACATTTCTAATTCCACAAACTAGCTCATTCACTCTTGGCATAAAAGTGGTAATATTTTCATCATCTCCCATGTTCAAATTTTCAAATTTCCCTTTCAGACTCTGTAACCTTGCACATTTAACACACTGGTCTCCTTCATGCAAAAGTTCTAGTTTTTGCCAGATGTCAAAAGTAGTTGGTAGGTCAATAACATTTGAGAGTTTTGAATTAGATAATGTGCTTAGAAGAGCTTCTATAGTCTGCAGATTATTTTCAGCATCTGTGATTTCACTTGTGGATTTCGGACCACCCTGTGGAGGTACATACTATTTTGTGACCATAGACTAGTACTCCATTCCCATGCATTGCAAATGACACTTCATGCGACCTTTCCATAGATTAAACTTTCTTCCATCGAACTTCAGACTATCCTTCTTGTAAGACAACATCCTGGATCTCCTCAAGCGGTTAAGCTCCTTTTAGAGGAACTTGGCTTTGATACCAATTGTTAAGACTTAGGGCACACAACTGAGAGGGGGGGTGAATTAGTTGTGCAAAACTTTCTCCAATTAAACACTTAAATCTTCTTATTGATTATCAATATATTAATCATGAACCATAATGCATTCAAATCAAAAGCAGAAACACATCAACACAAAAGACACCAAGATTTTGACGTGGAAAACTTGGTTAAGGGAAAAACCACGGGGTAATTAACCAAAGATTGTATTCTTTGTTAGAAGAATAGAAAGAATAAAATGGCACATGCCAATTAGGGCTCACTGCCCGAGCACACTGCTCACAAGAGGCTCACTACCTATAAGAGACACACTGTCTATAAAGAAATAAATATCACATACATGAACTAGAGAATAGCATCTTCACCGTGCTTGAATCAGTTCCATTTAAGCGCAATACTTCTGCTTTGCCTTTCGCTCTCCTCCTTCCTACCACTCTGTCATCACCACAAGGACAACTTCAAACTAACTTCGCAATCCCTTATTTATACAAGGCATTAACTTAGGAATGATCATCTAATTCAAAAAACATCCATAGGATCATCTACAATATGCATAACTCATCTGGTCGGCCTGTCTCAGGAAGAACACCATCATCCGAAAGTTACTCTTCAATTACAAGCTCCAACTTCAATGCAAACCACCAACATGAATTGGGCATGATCCAAAGACCACCACAAGCTTGCCTAAATCACCAAGAACATCCACACTTCTTCTGCTTACTGAAATCCTTCACTCCTTCATCCAGAGCCTCAAGAACACAGTCTGTCATTACTGTCACAAAGGAATAGATTCTTGTGGACCTTCAAACCATGAACCAATCAAGTTGATACACTACAAAGACTTCCTTAGCATTGCCTCAAATATGCAAAATAGGAAAATTCATTTTCGGATCTCACCGGACCTTTCTTGTTACACTCTGTCACCTCTGAACACCTACTGGAACTAGTTTTACTTGAGCGGCCACAACTTCTTCATATCTTCATGCAGACCTCTGAAATCTCTACTAGATCACCTAAAGACACATATCTACAAACCCTTTAATCTAAATCTTCTGATCCTCATCCTATCTTGGACTTTTGCCTTACTATCATCACTGTTCTTCACTATTCCTAATTGAGACTAATTTTCTTAATATCCTCAGCTCACGGCTCATCCAAACCTTATCATTAAAGTAACAAGAGTGTGTTGACATCAATGACAATACCAGTTAGGCCCATACTTGCACCATGAAGACCCTCAGAACTAGGAACATAGATACGAACCAAATGTCACAAAAGACCATCTGACTCAAGAGAATAACCGAAGAATCTACCCCCTAATGATCTACCAGACTCAATCTTAGACCTCACCTCCTGGCACCAACTATTGGTAGGAAGTGCTTCAAGGATCTGACCTCTCAAATCAACTAAGAGAGAGACCGTTGAGATCTCATGACGTTGACGATTAAGAGCATTTGTTACCACATTCTCTTTGCCCTAAATATACTTGACCTCAAAGACATACTCGCACAAGAACTCCATCCACGCCTCTGCCTCGCATTCAAGTTTAGCTGCATAAAGATATACTACAAGCTATGATGATCACTATGCAGCTCAAACTGATGCCCTAAGAGGAAATGCCTCCATCTCACCAAAGCATGCACAACTACCACTAACTCTAGGTCATGAGTGGGATAATTCAATTCTTGATCCTTGAGTTTGTGAGACTCATGGTAATCACGCGACCATCTTGCATCAGAACTACTCCCAAACCTCCAAAGAAGCATTGGTACAAACAACAAAGTCATCGGTGGGATCGGGAACTACTAAAATAGGTGCACTGGTCAATTGCTCCTTAAGGGTCTGAAAAGATGCCTGACACTGCTCTAACCAAACAAACTTCTTCCCTTTCCTCTAAAGAGAAGTAATAGGATGAGCAATCCTCAAAAACCCCATAACAAAATGGTGATAATAGCTTGCCAAACCCATGAAATTGTGGACCTCAGAAACATTAGTAGGAGCAGGCCAATCCATAATAGCTTGGAACTTCAAAGGATCCACCACAATACCCTCTCCAGAGATGACATGACCCAAATACTTCACCTTAGTCTGAAAGAACTCACATTTTGACAAATTAGCATAAAGTTAGTTTTCTCTCAAACACTACAACACCTGACATAAATGCTCCTCATGCTCCTCCATAGTCCTCGAATAGATCAATATATCATCAAAAAATACATGGACAAATCTGTCGAGATAAGTGTGGAAAACACCATTCATCAGACTCATGAAAACTAAAGGTGCATTTGTCAACCAGAATGGTAGTACTGTGAACTCATAATGTCCATAATGGGTGCAAAATGCTATTTTGTGAATATCTGCCTCAAATATCCTCAACTAATGATATCTTGACTTAAGGTCAATTTTAGAGAACACCTTGGCTCCCTTAATCTAATCATAGAAATCATCGATCTGAGGCAAGGGATACCTATTCCTCACTGTCACCTGTTGAGATATCAATAATCAATGCATAGTCACAGAGATCCATCCTTCTTTTTCACAAAGATCATAGGTGCTCCCCAAGGAGAGACGCTAGGTCAAATGAACCCTTTGGCTAACAGCTCCTCCAATTGCAGTCGAAGCTCCTTGAGCTCCTGAGTAGTCATCATGTATGGAGCTCGTGAGATAGGCCCTGTACCAGGTACCAGATCAATCCTAAAGTCAATGTCAAGCTTAGGTGGCATCCCCAAAATATCAGATTGAAAAACATCAGCATACTCTCTTAAAAGTGGGTGATTGTCAAGAGATGCCTCTCGACTCTCCTCCATCTCCAAATCAGTAACAAACACTACAAAAAGATGACATCCCTGACTCATGCATCTATTAAGCTGCATAGCAGAAATCATACATAGGGTAATAGGCCTTTGAACTCCTACCACCTCCACCTATGCACCAAAATCATCCACACATCTAATAGACTTATGCTGACAATCGATCATTGCTCAATGGGCCTCTAACCAATCCATCCCTAAAACTATATCATATGAACCAAGGGGTAGAATATGAAGGTCTACAGAAGTAGATAGAGAGCCAATCCTCAATTCACACCTTAAAACTAGAGACTCAACTACTATCTTAGCCCTGGAAGCTAACTCAACCTACCACCTATCATCCTACTTTGTTGCCACTAAGCCACAATGGTCCATAAGAGAAGGAGATATAAATGAATCAGATGCACCAGAATCAAAAAGAATAGAAAAACTAATACCTCGCATGTGACCAAAACTCTCCACCATGATGCCCTGATGCTCTACCTGTCAGTCATCCACTACTGCAAAGACTCGGTGTGACCTGCCTACATCACCAACCATTGGCTCAAATGCCGCCGGTTGATGTCCAAACCCTGATGCACCCTTATGTGGGTACTGCCTAGCAATATGGCCCTGTTGGCCATAAGAGAAACACCCTGTGCCTCTACCAAAACCACCATCACTCCAGAAAGTAGTAGACTACTGGAAACTGTCTCTGCTCACTGCAGACTACATACTCTAAGCTGGTTGATCAAAATTATTGCACTTATTGCTCTGCCAAGACTGGTCTTTCTTAACTTGAAATCTATTACCTTGTGGCAGCTGATAATTCTTCTGTTTGGCCTGAGAGTGCTACTGCCGACCACCCTTTGAGGGTCCATGAGATCCTAAAGTTTGAGTATGTCCACCTCGCAAACCAAAACCTGAAGAAGGTGCACTGCCAATCTGTACTCCTGTATGTCCACTGAGCGCCATAGCCAAATTCTCTTCCACTAACCAAGCTTTCTCCACTGCCACCTCCATAGACTTAGGTTCGAATACATGAACCCCTCCGCTGATCTGGGCATTCAGGCCCCTGATAAAATGCTGCACCAACATAGACTCATCACCTCTGATACTCGTATACTTCTTGAGCTCATAAAATCTACGCTCATACTGCTCAACTATCATGGCCAACTACCTCAACTCATGGAACTCATCTGCTCGATGCTACCTCCAATGGTCAGATAGAAAGCAGGCTCTAAATCTCTCTAAGAATAACTCCCAAGACACAGTGCTAATGTCCAAATGGAACATCTCCTCCTCTAGCTGCCACCAAGTCGAAGCAAACCCTTGAAGATGCAAAATTGTACATCTGGCTTTGGTGTTACTTACATAAGGATGCATGGCGAAACACCTACCTAAGTCCAATAACCAAGTCTCTGCCTCAAGACCTCTACCAGCTCCACCAAACATGGGAGGGTGTACCCTTAGTAGATCTCTCATATGGCTGGCTAGTGTGGCCTCCTACTTAGTTGTCAACTCCCTACACCTACAAGATGTCTCTCTAGGACCCGGCTAGTCTACCTCCTGACCCCCTCTAGGCTGCTCAACCTCCTATCTAGGACCTAATTAGACAAGAGCCTCCTTAAGTAACTAGGTTCCCTCTGGCTGGTCCTGACCCTCCATATTCTGACCTTGGTCTTCATGGGCACTCTCATGAGGAGAACTAGGAGGAGGTGTACCACCACCACCTCTCCCATGACCCATGCCTCTGCCACGGCATCGACCCCTACCTCTAGGCATCTACCTGTGGTGCAGGAGCACCTACCTGACAGCTGGCCTTCATAAGGTAGTTAGTTAGTTTGAGTCTTGTTTATGTTTCCAAGAAGGTCTGATAAGACCAAATGCATGTAATAAGGTCAAGCTGATCATACTAAGATCATGCTGACCAGGCTTTGCTATTTTTAGATAGTTTGTTAGGATAGTTGTCATGATGTATGTTCGGTTGGACCTCCCAGCTGCCTGGAGAGATTTCCCAGCCGCTTGGAGTCGGTCAGTAGTACTCGCAGGAAAACCTATTTAAGCAGGAGGATCGGTTGATATTGCATATATCAACGATCAGACTTTGCGAGAGTGAGACAGAGAGAGATTGATCATTGTATTTGCATCTTTTGAAATCAAATAAAGTGATCTTGTTTATGTTCATCCTCTGTTGAATTCTGTTATTTGATCGATTTGCTGGTTTGGTGGCTGTATGGATTCGCTGATCCATTCCACCGGTTGATTCGTCTGATCAGTGGAATGGTTATGTACAGTAGGGTAGGTGTTAGTTTGTTTGTTCGCATGCAGGTGTGCAGGATCGCGGCTGAAAGGTGTTGAAGACCCTAGCATGGGTATGTGCTAGGTCGAGCTGATAGAGTTTGGAAGATCACCCTGGAAGTGGATCGAGTCATCCCAGGAGGTTCGGTGGATCAGAACGGTGAAAATCCACTAAGGTTGGAAGTTTGCCAAAACAGCATCATCAGGATATTTCTGCATATATCCTGCAGTCGCTTTGGGCATCATCATCCGAGTAAGAGGAGATCGGCATGATGCGGTTGGTTGCGTGAAGTGAATGTGCGTCGGGGTGATCATCATCAGGAGGTGCCGAGGAGGAGCGTATCGGCATAAGGAAGAAGATCGGGTTGATCGCAGGCCGAAAAAGCTAAGTTTGGCCAACAGCAGGATATGACGTCATCATCATCAGGATATACGTCATCAGGATATTTCAGAGCAGTAGGATATTGAGGAGCTGCATGTGACATCATCGTCATCAGGATATACGTCATCAGGATATCGGGTGACGTAAGCATCGAGGGGACGGTGCGAGGAGTTAAGGTTCGTCATCATCAGAATAAATGGAGGGAACCGGATGTTCTTTATCCTGTTGATTATCATGATGTTGAATATCATGATGTTGAAGATAGTGAAGACGGAAGTTGTCGCTGAAGTGAACAGTGGACGTCAGGAGGATGTTCGCACTGGTCGAACATGATGATGCTATCGATAATCGAATAAGGTGATGCTGTTGACATGTGAACGGGCGAGGGCTTGTCATCAGGAGGATATCGGTCGGCACAGTAAATATGATGATGCTGACAGTATTAAGTCAAATATGATGATGATGATGATGATGATGATGATGATGGGTTGCGGACATCCATGCTGTATGGTAAGGTTATAGTGTGGATGCCTCTGCATCATAGTGGTATCAGAGCTCAGCAAAAGGTCTGGGCTATTGTGTGTTGATTCTGTCATTGAAAGGGCAGAGGTAGAGTTGATTGTGTGTTGTGTGTTGATTGAGAGGTTGACAAAATGCCTCCAAAGGGTAGTGGTACTGCAAGGGAATTACAGGAGATGAAGGAAAAACATGCCAGAGAGATGAGGAAGATGAAGGAGCTTGTTGAAGCACTTCAAGCCAGGCTTGTAGCCCTGGAAAAGAACAAAAAGAGGGAAGTGGAAGACAGTGAGTCTGAAGAAGATGAAAATACTGTTGAAGAGTATGAAGAGGTAGCTGAAGATCTGGATGCTGAAGACCAGAGATTGGCAAAACTGTTAAAGGCAGTGCAGAGTGATAAACCTAAGGTAAAGGTTGATGTTTCCAAGTATAATGGAAGTTTGAATGAAGATGAGTTACTGGATTGGATTGCTGCACTTGATAATCACTTTGAATGTGAAGATGTTGCTGAGGATCAGAAGGTAAAGATTGCAAAGACCAAGTTAGGAGGTCATGCTTTGGTTTGGTGGGATTATGTACAATCTGAAAGAAGGAAACAAGGGAAGTCAAAGATCACTTCATGGGATAAGATGGTAGCAAGAATCAAAGGTAAATTCTTGCCAAGGGATTATGAAATCCAGATGTTTAAGAAGCTGCAATTTTTAAGGCAGAAGGAAAGGGATGTGAAGGCATATACTGAGGAGTTTTATAGATTGAGTATGAGATCTGGTCATCATGAGAATGAGGTAGAAAAGGTGGCTAGGTACTTGGCTGGTTTGAGATTGAACATACAGGATGAGTTAGTTTTAGCTAACCCTAAGACTGTGGAGGATTGTTACCAAATGGCAATCAAGATTGAAGAAAAGATGAATAGAGGACATGATAAGTCCATGAGAGGAAGAGGAAACAATATGAGGGGAAGAGGAGCAGCCCCTACACAAAATCAAACCACTGAGGGTCAAGAAGACACTGGTAAAGGACAGGGACAGTCTGATTTCAGAGGTGGATGGAAAGGTAATAAAGGAAGATTTGGAGGTGGTAGAGGTTCTACTACATTTTCAGGAAAATGTTACACCTGTGGTGAGTTTGGTCATCCATCTTTCAAATGTCCAGAAAACAAAGGTTCAGCATCCAGCAATGATAGAACTAATGACAAGAGAGTACAACTTGTACAAGAAGAGAAAGTAGAGCAAAGTGTGCAGAGTTCGAACACTTATCAAAGAGATAGGGAGCCTAACAATTATGCATATCCTAAGGAGGGAGAATCATTGATGCTAAGGAGAATTAGTTTGCAGGCATCAAAGGATATGATGCAAAGAAGAGCTCTTTTCAAGACCATATGCAAGAGCAAAGGTAAGGTATTTAAGGTTGTCATTGATACTGGTTCAACAGACAACATGGTATCTCAGGAAATGGTGGATAAATTGAAGTTGGAAAGGATTCCACATCAGCACCCTTACAAGGCATCTTGGGTGAGTGATAGTCAATCACTTTTTGTCTCTGAACAGGCATATGTGGATTTTCAGATTGGAGCATATCAGGATAGGGTTTTGTGTGATATTTTGCCCATGGAATGTTGTCACCTACTGTTGGGTAGACCATGGCAATTTGATAGGAGGGTACTGTATGATGGGTATGCTAATACCTATACCATCAAGAAAGATGGGAAGACTATGAAGTTGATGCCATTGCAGGTAGATGCTGCAGCACAGGAGGTAGCCAAAATCATTTTAATGGGAAAGAAGGAGTATGTGCAGATGCCTATGGGAGCAGGCATAAAGGCAGTTGAGGATACTGCAGGGACAGAAGTTGTTCAAGACAACAGGTTGAAGAAAATTTTAGTTTTGACTGACAGAGGTCAGCAACAGGTACAGAAACAGGTTTGCACACATCAACCAGTTGAGAGGAATGACAAGGATGTTGTCATAGTTGGGACTATTGCTTGTCCTATAAAGGTTGACAGGACGATAGAGTTGCACATTTCAGAAGTTCAAGAGGCAGTTCAGACAGAGGTTCTGGTCAGACAACCTGACAAACACAGGGTATGTGAGAAAAAGGCCTACATTGACAGGCATGAGGATTTACTTGCCAGAAAGCAAGTTACAGTTCAGAAGTCTTGGAGCCGCCAAGAGACAGCAGAGGACAAAGCTGGAACAGTTCAGCATATTGCTAAGGCAAAGTGTAAAGGTGGAGGACTTCCACATATTAAACTCATGGGACATGAGTTCTTTTCTGTTGGGGAGTATGGTGCAGGAGCACCTACCTGACAGCTGGCCTTCATAAGGCAGTTAGTTAGTTTGAGTCTTGTTTATGTTTCCAAGAAGGTCTGATAAGACCAAATGCATGTAATAAGGTCAAGCTGATCATACTAAGATCATGCTGACCAGGCTTTGCTATTTTTAGATAGTTTGTTAGGACAGTTGTCATGATGTATGTTCGGTTGGACCTCCCAGCCGCCTGGAGAGATTTCCCAGCTGCTTGGAGTCGGTCAGTAGTACTCGCAGGAAAACCTATTTAAGCAGGAGGATTGGTTGATATTGCATATATCAACGATCAGACTTTGCGAGAGTGAGACAGAGAGAGAGATTGATCATTGTATTTGCATCTTTTGAAATCAAATAAAGTGATCCTATTTGTGTTCATCCTCTATTGAATTCTATTATTTGATCGATTTGCTGGTTTGGTGGCTGTATGGATTCGCTGATCCATTCCACCGGTTGATTCGTCTGATCAGTGGAATGGTTATGTACAGTAGGGTAGGTGTTAGTTTGTTTGTTCGCATGCAGGTGTGCAGGATCGCGGCTGAAAGGTGTTGAAGACCCTAGCATGGGTATGTGCTAGGTCGAGCTAATAGAGTTTGGAAGATCACCCTGGAAGTGGATCGAGTCATCCCAGGAGGTTCAGCGGATCAGAACGGTGAAAATCCGCTAAGGTTGGAAGTTTACCAAAACGGCATCATCAGGATATTTCTGCGTATATCCTGCAGTCGCTTTGGGCATCATCATCCGAGTAAGAGGAGATCGGCATGATGCGGTTGGTTGCGTGAAGTGAATGTGCGTCGGGGTGATCATCATCAGGAGGTGCCGAGGAGGAGCGTATCGGCATAAGGAAGAAGATCGGGTTGATCGCGGGCCGAAAAAGATAAGTTTGGCCAACAGCAGGATATGACATCATCATCATCAGGATATACGTCATCAGGATATTTCGGAGCAGCAGGATATTGAGGAGCTGTGTGTGACGTCATCGTCATCAGGATATACGTCATCAGGATATCGGGTGACGTAAGCATCGAGGGGACGGTGCGAGGAGTTAAGGTTCGTCATCATCAGGATAAATGGAGGGAACCGGATGTTCTTTATCCTGTTGATTATCATGATGTTGAATATCATGATGCTGAAGATAGTGAAGACAGAAGTTGTCGCTGAAGTGAACAGTGGACGTCAGGAGGATGTTCACGCTGGTCGAACATGATGATGCTGTCGATAATCAAATAAGGTGATGCTGTTGACATGCGAACGGGCGAGGGCTTGTCATCAGGAGGATATCGGTCGGCACAGTAAATATGATGATGCTGACAGTATTAAGTCAAATATGATGATGATGATGATGATGATGATGATGATGGGTTGCGGACATCCATGCTGTATGGTAAGGTTATAGTGTGGATGCCTCTGCATCAACCTGCAACACCAAAAGATGATTTATTACACACAAAAAGGAAAACGACAAGGATTACGTTATTCTATAGAGTTTAAGTACTAGGTCACATAATGGGCTCAATTGTAACCAGAGTACCCAATGTTTAAACATGGCTTTGATACCAAATCTGATGCCCTGTCATGCCACCCTAGAGTGTTAGACCAACAAGTGCAAAATTACAGAACTAATTTTTATTTTTTTTGAAAGCAAGAAATTGCATTAGTAGTAACCAAAGATTTCATAATACATGACATAAAGAAGAGTGCCCTTCATCAGCAAATATAAAGTTAAAACCACATAAGTGATAAACATTATACTGCTACTTCAGAAAAGAATAACCTTGACATTTGTAAGAAAGTTAATTTACAAAGTTGCAGTACCAGATTACAAGACCAATCATGTTCGTTTACAAAAGAATACATATGAAAGTATACCACATCACTAAAGGTAGGAAGCAATATAGAACTAGAACATCTCTACACAGAACTTGAACTAAAACTCCATGAAGACCAATGGATAGCTCTGCCTCCCAACCATGTGGAACCTTGAGGTCCACCCCACTGAGCTAGGAGATAATGAAGAGGTTTACCACCAGGTCAGGGTGACAATCAAGAACACAAAACTAAAACCAGACTCCTTGCAAACAACCAGGATAACAAGACTACACAGAAATGATAGTAATCCACCAGACAAATCCAACATCCAACCAAGTCAAACAAGAAGCCAAGACAATACTCTAGAGGTCTCAAAAAAATAAAAGGGAAAGTAACTGAGTTACGTAAGGAGAGTGTCATCGCATGGTCGTAACATGGGTTACCTAGGCTATCTATCACCGGAAGTCAACCCCCATCTATGGTTACCCTGGCAGCCTCACTCTAGGCACCAGCCCCATAGGGTGACACATGCGGAGCTGACAGGTCCTCTCATGGAGACAAGGAGGTCAGCCTCGCCAACAAGGCATTCTCATCCCATCCTTAGCCTGCAAGAGCACTCAAGGCATGGCTGAGGTATCTTACTTATCTTGTTATGTGTTTTACTACCCAAACCCTCCTAGTAAGTTATTAAGTTTCCACTTGCTTACAACTTCCATGGGGTTACCCAGGCAGCCTCTCACTAGGCACCGGCCCCACCATGAAAGCCACTCTCTTAGCATACTCTATTCAACCATACATACTCAACATACAAGTATAAGGTCACCAATCAGTTCCAACCCATAACTTATGCAATACACTAGGCCACAACAATAAGCCCTTGATTCCCTTCAAGAAAATTAATGTAACACAATCTAGAAACCAAACTAACACAAGTAACAAGACCAACTGTTAAGCCACTAGAGTCGATAAAGGAGTTCTTTACTAGGTTACCATAGTACCTTTCTCAACATGGAAACTAGGTTACAAGAACCATGACCATAAATGAAAAATGACAAGGGATCAAGAGAAATAGAAAGTACAACACCACTATAACCTTGCCACTATACAACAATGGATTCCAATGTGGCAAGTCTCTGGAGTTACATAGATCTATCATGACAATCAAAAACAACTAACCAAACATGACACTTACCAACTTCACCTCTCACGAGACTCACATGCACACCATTACACTTATAGACAAAGCACAATTACAAGACTCAACACTGAAATAATAGCAATGAACCAAAAGCATCACTAGTATACATTGGTTAAGGATCAACCATAACATCGGACAGTATATATATATATCAAAACATTAATCAAGCTATTTTACTATAGATTCAAAAAAAGGCTTAATTCACTCTCTTAGGTTTAACTCAAAGACTTACTTATACTAACACTTCTTAATCACATCGCAAGGCTCTAAAACTACAACTAGATCATCATTTATCAATTATTCTACTCAAGTTAAGGAACAATGAATTCTTTAAAGCTTAATCACTCTAATACTAATAAGAGACACCATATTCTAAGCACCAAATTTCCTAAACTACGGTGAAAACTGTAAATCGTGGATAACATTTAAAGTATAAAAGTAATAGATCCTAACATGTACAAAAAGTATGACATAAAGGTGATACAATATACCATCATGGTTGTTCAAAAGACTAAAAATATATATATTAATTACTATAAACCTAGACAATCTTCCTAAGCATACAACTACTTCAATTTCCAAATCGAGGTAAATGTATTATCCTACGCACATGGATTCTATTTATCCAGTTATCATTACAACTACTAACAAATATATTTAAATGGCAAGTGAAATAAATAATACATTACCAAGTTCATTTAGGCCAACGTTTACTGCTAGATAGACTTGGTAATATAAAGGAGCTTTCTAAAAATAATAGATATCCAATGCAAACTACAAATTCAATAAAGACTCTTACTAAAATAGTCATTTACAAAAGAAACTAAAGATATAGAATGCACTCCAATCAGAGATGAGGATTCATATGGAGTTTTAGAGGTCTCAGAAGAATAGTTAATGAAAGTGACTTGGTAGAGATAAAGGCAGTAAGAATTAGTTTCAAAGAATATAAAAAAAAAAAGATAACAAGGATAGACACCTGCAGAATGTGGTCAAGAGGAGAAGAGTAGATTGCAAATTAGAAGCAATGACCCTCCTTAGGCACTAGTCCTACTAGGCAACAAGATTAGGAAGAAATAGTCTAAAAAAAATGGACCGTACGGTGGCATTAGAAGGAAGAGAGGAAATCAGATATAGGAAGCATTGAACAATTCACTCCACAAGAGCCACTCAAAAACTCCAATTCCAGGCAAGAAAATCTCAGAGGAAAGGAAAGTTAAGATGGCTCGTACGGTGGTATGAAATGAAGAGGAGAACACATATTTAACATGCAAAGATTGAATCAACCTAATAATTGTAGTTAAACTTGATTTTCAGGCAACTTTTAAGATGCAACAATTTTTAGAAAGGTCGTACGAAGATGTCTAAGGGAGAGAAGGGAATTAACACAATTGTATGGGATGGGGTGCCCCCACAAACCATCAAAAAGATTCATTCTCTGGCAAAAATTTGGAGGACAAGGATAATAGGGTCATAAAGACCGTACAGCGGGGTCCTCATCTGAGTTAAAATTTTGCTAAATTTTCAATTGATTTAATTGATTCTTTCATAATAGTCTAAGAAGCTTCAACTCTTAACCCAAATCTGAAATACTAATGTGGCAATGAATAAGGCCAAATGGAAGAGAGTCACAGGAGGTGCCAAGAGAATTAAAATGGATACTAGAAGGAAAGAATTGCAAGTAATTCCCAAGCCAACCATTCAATCAGATTAAAGAGATTAGTTTATAGAGACAAGTGTATGAGCTATGGTTTCATCACCAAATAATATGGAAAAAAAAAATCATATTGTTGAAACAAACCTTAGGGAGAGAGAGCATACAAATCTAGAAATCATGCTAGCAATTTACAAAGATAAAGTAGAACTCTATTACCAATTTGTGTTGTTGACAGTTCAGCTTGGCTAGAGAGTCGAACCAAGGTTGATGCTAAGCTTGGTTTTGTATGAGCAGAATAACAAAATTCTTCCTTATCTCAGAAGAAGAATTTACTCCTAATTTTATGTGTAGAGAAAAATTTCAAAGATGGCAATTGACTTAGTTTGTTATGCCACAAGGAACAAGGAGAATAAAAGGTTTGATTGGTAAAACAAGATTGCAAAGATGGACATCCATGGAAAGGTTGACAATTCTAGGAAAGCAAAATAGCTCAAATTAAGAATGTAGACAAAGGGTTTGAGAATGCATAAATAATTTCAAGATAATGGATCAAATAGGGATTGGATTCTAGAGCACAAAACATAGCAAGAAGAGATTTTAAATTTGAATACATACATACCCATAAATTCTCCTCAAGCTTCTATTTCTTCCTCCTATAATCTTTTCCTTTTCTCCCTCCCAATATTTCTCTGAAGCCTCCTTTTTCCCAAAAAACTCCCAGAATGAAACATAACCACAAACATAAAAATCCCCTCACACCAATGTCTTCGAGACCAAAAATAGGCAACAACCATTAATTTCAGTAACCCCCAAATTATTTTCACAATCCCTCTTCATAAGAAGAATTTGAAATTTTTCCTAACATAGAGATTCTCAAATCTTTAAATATAACTGACTCTAACAACCTTAAATTATTCACCCAAAATATATTTTAAATCAACTATGCACTAATTACCTTCATAAATAGTTACAGCATTACATTAACTGATTTTGCTAGTAAAAGACTTTACATAAACAATATTCCAAATTCTACAACTATACAAAAATTACTATAAGGTCATAAAGATAACAAGGAACACATAGACAAGTTTTAAACAACTTTAACAACACTCCACAACACGCGATGACCAACAATAAGAAATAAGGGACCAGCGTCGCATCATGACACATGACTACAACAAAAGACTGGAACTGGCCTAGCAGCATAAGGCTCATGTTATCTCCATCAACATAATCCATGGTGTAGGGCCCACTCAGACCTTCTAAGTTAGGTGGAGTCAAGGCCCAATACCTGCAACCTACGTGAAAACCAATGGGTTGAATATGACAAATGTATATGTATATATCAACACACATTGAGACAGAGAATCATGATGTAGTAGGGTTCTTGATCTGAGTAGTACTACACCATCCCTACTCTGATAGAAGACTATAACTATTTCTATTTAACATCAGATGCATAAACATGATATTTTCTAACCATCACTAAACATGTCCATCTCATCATAATTAGAAAAACAACGTCATCAAAGCACATTCTACAAGTCAAAATTAAATCAGTCGAATATAATCTATCAAAATCAAAATAAGAATAAACCATAGTCTCAATAGCTCAAATGTCTCATAACTGTCTGGATGCAAGCGAAAAAAACTAACAATTGTCTCAGATCAAGAAGATAGTAATACAAAACTGATAAATCTCACAAGCCAAAAATGAGGGGGCATTACAACACAAATTCCTTAGGCAACAAGAAATGTATCCACTTCTTCAAGGCTTGAATTATGGCATAGAAATCCTGATCATAAACTGAATATCTTCTTCTTCCATCATTCAACTTCTCACTGAAATATGCTACTAGTCTACCTTCTTTAATTAACACTACTCCAATTGCATTCCCACTTACATCACAGCCTACTTGAAATACCTTATTGAAATATGGTAATACCAAAGTCAGTTGCTCTGTCACTTTTTTCTTCAACAATTCAAAACCTCTATCTTCTCCTGATGTCCACTTAAAGTCTTTTATGTCACATCTCATTGTCTCTATTATAGGGTTACATACTAAACTAAAAAAAATTATGAGCTTCCATTAGAAACTAGCCAATCCATGAAATGATCTGACTTGTCCAATGCTTGCTGGTGTAGGCCATTCAACAATTGCTCTTAATTTATCAGGATCCATCTTCAATCCTTCCACAGAATCACAAATCCAAAATATGCTAACTCTTCCTTCATGAAACTACACTTCTTGATGTTTATCAACAATTGCTCTTCTCTCAGTCTCTATAGTACTTGTCTTAAAGGTGCCAAAAATGTTCTTCTTTTGTCTTACTAAAAATCAGAATATCATCCAAATATACAATAACAAACTTACCAAAGAATTTCTTCAAGACTTCATTCATCAATCTCATGAAAGTACTGAGTGCATTTGGCAATCCAAAAGGCATCACTAACCACTCATACAATCATTCGTTTGTCTTAAAATCAGTCTTCCATTCATCCCCTTCTCTAATTCTAATCTGATGGTATCTACTCTTCAAGTCTATCTTTGTGAAATATTTTTCTCAACTCAAACAATCCATGGTATCATCCATCCTATGTAAAGGAAATCTATACTTAATTGTGATCTTGTTTATTGCTCTAGAGTCTGTACACATTCTCCATTCTCCATCCTTCTTTAGTGCTAATAGTGCAGGTATTGCACAAGGACTCAAACTTTCTCCTATCAAACCTTTCCTTAACAACTTTTGTATCTGTCTATTCAGTTCTTCATTTTCTATTAGTGTCATTTTGTGTGCTACTTTGTTCAGCAAACTAGCTCCAGTTATAAGATCCATGTGATGACTAATACTCCTAATTGGTGGCAGTCCCTTAGGAACGTTGTCTAATATGATGTCTTCATATTTTGTTAGCAACTCAGTTATCTCCTCTAGTTGTGATTCTTCAGTCTCCTTCATCAAGTTTCTAGGCTTCTTAGGGATCAAGGCATAACACATATTCACATGTCTCAAACCATCTAGAAATTTTCTTCCATCTACCAAATAGATTCTAGCATTCCCACATACTTCACTCTTAGGGTCATCTTCCAAAGAAATCAAAGTAATTCTCTTTCCATGTAATGTTATGGTATAGGTATTCTTTCTCCCATCATGTATAGATTTTCTATCATACTACCATGGTCTACCCAATAATATATGACAAACATCCATAGGCATAATATCACACAATACTTCATCATGATAAGATCCAATATAAAATTTTACTAGACATTGTTCACTCACCAGTACCTTATGATCATCCTGAATTCATGCTATCTGATAGGGCTTAGGGTGTTTCAATCTTTCTAACTTCAACTTAGTCATCATCTCCTCTAAAACTAAATTATCATAACTACCACTATCAATTACAAGTTGACATTATTTACCTCCTGATTTGTATCTGGATTTGAACAAACTTTTCCTCTACAATGATTCCTCATTTGCCTCTACTTGAAATAGTGCTATCCTCATGGCAAGTGATTCTCCTTTCTCAAGTTTACAAATTGAACTAGGTGATCCAACAGTTTCTTATTCTACATAGGTTGTTCCTCCACTATTTTTTGTTCTCTTGCTTATACTCCCTTGACTACATTCAAATACTATATGTCCTTCACCTCCACACTTGAAATAGGTTCCTTTGAATGTTCTCCTATCAGGTCCTCTTCCTTCTCTTCTATATCCTTCACTCTAGTAAGGTCTAGGGTTTCCTCTGCGGTAGAAAGTTTTGTCATCTCTCTAGTATGCATTGTTATCTCTGTGCTCCTTCTTGAATGTGCTCTCGTGTCTGTTCTGCTCCACATATGATCTTTTTCCTCCAGAAAATGTTCTACCTTTCTAAAATTTACCCCCTCTACCTCTTTGTCTTTGAACATGCCTTTTGTTCAAATTTTCTTCAACTTTTAGGGAAAACTGATATGCTTCTTCTAATGTTGTCACCAAACTCAATTCTTCTTGAATGTTCAATCTCAACCCATTGATGTATCTAGCCACTTTGTCCTTGTTTACTTCACTATGTCCTATCCTTATGATCATCTTATGAAATTATTTAGTGTACTCCTTCACAAATTTCTCCTTTTGTCTTAGGTTTTGCAATCTCTTCATCAGTTGCAACTCATAGTCAGCAGGTATAAACTGATTCTTCAATTTTGTCACCATTCTATCCCATTTCATAATCTTTTATTTTCCTCTTCTATTTCTATCCAACTAAACTTGTTTCCACCATATAGTAGCATGTCCTTTCAACTTTGTCTTTGCAAATTTAACCTTCTCTGGATCTTCAATTTCCTCATACTCAAAGTATTCTTCCATGTCATTTATCAAATCAATCAACTCTTCAGGGTTTAGATTTCTAGTATAATTTGGTACATCAACTCTAGGTCTATTTCCAATCTTTGAAATAGCTCACAACTGTTCATCAGGATAATGTAAACCTTTTGGACCGATGGTGAAGGTCTGACCGATGAATGATGGTGGTCTTAGGCGTCGCGGTGACATTGGTTTATTGGTGTAAGATGTGAAGTGCTCACCGATGGAGTGGGTTAGTCCGATAAGGCTATAGCTTGGCATCATCGGTAACAAAATTACTAATGATGGTATTACTATGCATTTGGCCATTTAAATTGGAACATCAACAGAAACCTAGTGCATGTGGGATTATATATCTCACGAGAATGTAAACGGTCATGACGGTTGAAATCTTGTTGTATTGGATCAATTGGATTGGTCGGTTAGGGCAATTTTTACAAAATAGTTTTTTGCTCTTGGAAACTAAATACACAGGTTCTATGGAGATCGATAGAGTGTGGCTAGAGAGTACTTTCCAGTGAGCTCTGTTTTTCTTCTTCGATGAAGTCTTTTGCTGTATGTTGTATGCAGCATGTGAAGGGACTGAGAAGAGAATGAAAATAGAGTTCAGGTGAAAGGGTTCTGGCCAAGAAGGGTAAAGTTCTATACTATGTGCTATTTGTGGCATGATAATAGTATGAAGAACCAACTGAGTGCTGGAGAACTTTGTGTAGGGTTATATTGTCAGCTATTCTTCAGAAGGAACAAGATGTTAATCTCTTGTAAAGGCTATGAGCTTGTAAATGTATTGTAACTATTTGGTTGTTGAATAGTACAATGGCTCGGTGATTTAGAGTGTGGGGTTTTTTACCCATAAGGGTTTTCCCCACGTAAATCTATGTTCTTGTTCTATCTTTCATGATTAATTGTTCTGCTGTTGAAACTAGTTAATGTTCGCTTGTGCTTTCCTCTAAGGGTCAATGTTGGAAATGTTTTATGTCTGTTTCCGCTTTAATGGCATAGTTGTGCATGTTTTTGAAGCAATTGAAAAGAATTTAAATCTGTCAAAGACACCACTATTCTTAGAAATATGTTTTGAGATGCTCTCATTTCCCTACAAATGGTATAAGAGCCTTCTTCTGGGATCTACTTTGTTTCTCACATATGTACATTTGTGTGCTGCATGTGTTTACATGTAAGAGTTCCTGGTGTATAAGGTCTGGGTATTCCTTCTGTGATGATTTCTTAGTGTGATAGGCTTGAGGAAATCTAAAGGAATCATCTATTTGTTTGATCCTTGTTTTGAGTGGAAGTCTTGCTATAAATCTAATTTTCATGTTACAGCAGGCGCGTGAAGGATGGTGAAAATAGAGAAACTAGAGTTGGTCATATTGAAATGATGTGACCTGAAGCTCATGATTTGGCAGCAGTATAATCTTGATGCTTGGGGTGGAATACTTTGCTCTATGGTTGAGATGCAGCAAATCTCTCTATTGGTTGTCTATATGAGAGGCTCCTTGATGATATGGAGAAGCTTAGGTTGTTTCTCAGCTATGGAGAAATGTGCTTATGCTGGGTGTTTTGTCCTAGTATTGGAAGGCATAACTTTTGTTACCCTGACTGCATAAAGGCTATGGAGTTGATCATTGGATGGTCTGAGAGCTTTTGAAATAGCCTATCTCTCTCAGATGCATGTACAGGTTGGTGGTTGTGGAGTTGGACTACAAGTGGGCCTAAAGTTCCTGAACTAATGTTTCCTTTAGTGGATGCTTTGTACTTGCATGTCTCAGAATCATGTTCTTTGGTTTTGAGAGGTTTCATAGTTTTTTTTTCGTAAAATCTATGGTTGTGCATTTTCATGATGATCCATTTTTCTGGTTTAACCATTATGGTGTTTCTTGATTCATATTCTTGGTCTTCCACATGTGAAGTGGGTATGGATGTGCATAGGTGTTTTTCAAACATAGTGGTTTTGTAGGTTTTACACTGTCAAGAGAAAAACTTGTGGTTTTGTGAAGTTGCAGTTAAGCTATTTCTAGACCTTGGCTTTTTTGAGGTGTTCCTAGATGATATAGTTGCAGCTTTGCATGCATGCTTCATGCATGGTGTGAGGAGGTGAAATGCTTTCTCTACATGGGAGTGCTGGTAAGTGATATATCACTTAGTATTTCTGTGGCAATGCTTCTAGTTTTCTTGACTATGGTGTTCGGGTTGTGGACATGCTTGGCAAATCAGATTTGTATGTAATCTGGTGTTTAAGTCATTTTGTTGACATTGTTATCTATTCCTTGAGATCTCAAGTTTGCAGTTTCTAGTGCAATAATGGGTTTGCATGTTTTAGTAATTTGGATCTATGAGTTATGCAATTTTTTAGGTGTGTACAGCCTATTGATTGCAGTGGGATAACTCGGAAGTGGATGGTCTATATCCAGAAGATTGATTATGTGATTATGTAGACTTGTTAGCTAGCCTTGTCTGTGGTCACTTGTGCATTGGTGTGATTGCTTCAAGATAAGAGGATGGATGTTGTAAAGTGCCTGAATAGTCAGTTAAGGAGACTTGTAGCATGCATATCATGATGTCATGAATAGCTTGGATAAACAGGTTTGTGTAAACTATTGACAGTGATAGTGTAATTCCTTGTTTTGGAGATCTTGGTGCCACTTGGTTTTATTGTCACATGGACATGTTAATGTGTGGACCTGGATGATTTTTAGATTAGGAGAAATTTGGTCATGATACTCAGTTTTCACAGTTCAGTGGGGTGTTGGCATTGACCGTGTGTTCATCACTTAGTGGTGAATGATCTCCTTTAATGTGGCAGATGTTACTAGGAGGAGCTCTTTGATCCTGTTGCTACAGAAGGGTTCTTTTGCATTTGCAGGGGCACTATTTGAGGATGAGTAACATCTTGAAGTCATGGAGGATTCATGAAATTCTTGGCCGAGGTGTTGGTGGTGCTTGACAGGTGATGTTGGTTTAGAGTTTGATTGTTCATGTCATGATATACTCTTGTTTAAGCATTTGAGTTTTGGCATGATATGTTTCTCTTGAGACTTTGGTTAAGTTCACCTGGAGCATGGAATCTCCTAAGGGAGATGGTAAGATCATGATGTCATGATAAGTTCCTGATTTAGATGATTGGAACTTTGACAGTGGTCTGGAAACTTCTCTATGTTTGGGTACATTTATTATGTGCTTGATTACTTCATAGTGTTGTAGTGATGTAGTTGGATTTCAGCATGAGGTGACTATTCAAAGGTACTCATGGATACATGGAGAATAAGGTGAGACTGTATATGTTGTGTTTGATCAGAGTTTGTAGTAGGAAGTCCGAGAAGTATTTACCTTGGTTGGACGTGAGTTCAACAAAGACCTATGAGAAGATTGCTCTTAGAGGAGTCATGGTGACTTGTATATCTTGGAGGAGCATTCTTATTCCTGTTCATGGTCTACTCGGTAGTTTATTACTTGAGAGGTATTGCCCATTGGTTCTCTTAGGTGTTTTATGCTACCTTTCATAGACATGGATCTAGAACTACTCATAGATGGTTTTGGAGGATTCATTGTGAGAGATGGAAGCATGTTTATCTCCTTATGCATTTGAGTTTAAGATATCATACATTGATGAGAATTGTTAGGAGATGTTTTTATGGGCTGATTTCCTGAAATGGGAAATGGATTAGTTTGATCTTCTTTGGCTTGAGAGGCTTACATCCTTTTTAAATGGTTTGACCTTGGAGATTGAATGTTTTGTTTGGATGTTGTTATGTTGTTCTCTTTGGGATTTTGAAGAGAAGATCATACTTGACACAGTTGGCATTCAAAGGTGTATGTAGAAGGATTGTCTATAGGTATATGATATGCAGTGTCTCTTTATGGTCCTAGTTATCTTCCTAGATGGTTTGTTTCACACTACACTAGTTTGAGGTTTGATTGTAGTTGAAATGATCATTAGTTTGTGATTAGGTGTTTTCACTTATGCTCTTGGGTGATGACATGGAAGTTCTGTTATCTCTTTCTTTGTTGAATGTGGAGAACTTGAGGTGCTTTGGACTAGTGGTGAGGAGTTATTGCAGGTTATTGTTTATAGATTTTGCATATCATGGTGGATGTTTCCTTGGTACAACATGATATTTACACTTTCTATGTAATACTATTGGTGGTTTTTTGTATGCCATGATCTTTTTTAGATCTACATTATCCATGCAGTGGGAGTTCTTGATGTGTTTGGTCTTCTTTGACTGGTTGACACATGGAGCTTGTATTTGCATTTGAAGGGTGCATGTGTAGGTGGCATGAATCTACTGATGTTCATACCTTCAAGGTATGAGTGATTGGATGTTTTAGTACTGCCTGTGTGTGCTATTTTCAGTCAAGTGGGTTTTGTTCAGTTGGATGAGAGTAGTTAGCTTTCTGACTGTTGTTCTAGCTGATGTTCTATCTTGTTTCTGGAGGATGTTTTCATGGCTGTGTTCTGCAAGCTTTGAAGTATTTTATGTTGAAGCTTCTATGTAGCTTGTAAGCACAGTGGAGTGGAGGCAGTATTAGCTATGGTTCTGTGACCTAGAGCATTGATGGTTTCCTGTAATTCCTTCGTCAAGTGGCAGAATGTTGAGTACTTATGACTCATATTACAGGCATCGGCGAGAGCTTGACATTTGTCTCAGCGATCACATGAAGTAATGGATTGTTCTTTGTATCAGGTTGACAGGAGCATTTCAGTGGAACTAAGTTACTTGTCCCAAAGATGGATCGACATGCATGTAAATAGTGTATCGGCGAGACTTGTCTTATCGGCTTAGTATTGAGATGTCTCTCTGAAGTTATGAGTCACTCTAATAGAGATGTAATCTATCGGCGTGAGTCTAGTGATTGGTGAGATGTTGAAGACATTGTCCGATGGTTGATGTCTCATTGATGACTTTTATCTATCAGTGTGATGTTTGTCATCGGGTAAACCTAAGATTTCTACTCCGATAGGTGTTGTCACTCCGACATCGGCGAGAGATTGTTCATCAGGATAATGTAAACCTTTTGGAACAATGGCGAAGGTCTGACCGATGAATGATGGTGGTCTTAGGCGTCGCAGTGACATTGGTCTATCGGTGTAAGATGTGAAGTGCTCACCGATGGAGTGGGTTAGTCTGATAAGCTATAGCTTGGCATCGTCGGCAACAAAATTGCTGATGATGGTATTACTGTGTGTTTGGCCATTTAAACTGGAACATCAACAGAAACCTAGTGCATGTGGGATTATATATCTCATGAGAATGTAAATGGTCACAACGGTTGAAGTCTCATTGTATTGGATCAGTTGGATTGGTCGGTTAGGGCAATTTTTGCAAAACAATTTTTTTCTCTTGGAAACTAAATACACAGGTTTTGTGGAGATCGATAGAGTGTGGCTAGAGAGTACTTTCCAGTGAGCTCTATTTTTCTTCTTTGGTGAACTTTTTTGTTGTATATTGTATGCAGCATGTCAATGGCATGTGAAGGGACTGAGAAGAGAATGAAAATAGAGTTCAGGTGAAAGGGTTCTGGTCGAGAAGGGTAAAGTCCTATATTGTGTGCTATTTGTGGCACGATAATAATATGAAGAACCATCCAAGTGCTGGAGAACTTTGTGTAGGGTTATAGTGTCAGCTATTCTTCAGAAGGAACAAGATGTTAATCTCCTATAAAGGCTATGAGCTTGTAAATGTATTGTAACTATTTGGTTGTTGAATAATACAATGGCTCAGTGATTTGGATTGTGGGGTTTTTTACCCGTAAGGGTTTTCCCCACGTAAATCTGTGTTCTTGTTCTGTCTTTCATGATTAATTATTCTGTTGTTGAAACTAGTTAATGTTCGCTTGTGCTTTCCTCTAAGGGTCAATGTTGGAAATGTTTTATGTCTGTTTCCACTTTAATGGCATAGTTGTGCGTGTTTTTGAAGCAATTGAAAAGAATTTAAATCTGTCGAAGACACAACTATTCTTAAAAATACGTTTTGAGATGCTCTCATTTCCCTACAACAACATCTTGACTTGATTTGATTCTTCTTCTTCTTCATCTCCTAGGGTTTCTCCAATTTGATCAACAGATTGAAATTCCTCATCATCATCACTTTCAACATTAGGTCTAGGTGTAAGTCCTCTTCGCCTATCTTCTTCAACAACATCCAAGTGAACTCACATGGTTTTCATCATCTCCATCATCTCATCCATTCTTCTAGCCATTGTTTCAATAGTAGAGATTCTCCTCGGCAACATTCTTCCTAGGATCAAGTGTAACTACCTCAAATTCAGTGATCGGACTACAAGGTGACAACTACCTCACAATCAGTGATTGGGTGCAACACAAGTAACCTACCTCAGATTCAACGATCTATTCATAGCAAGATCTTACATAATTCCTTCACCAACTTTACTCAATTTGCTCCCAAAGATTTGATATTTCGCTCTCATACCACTTGGTGCAGTCATGATTAGGAGGGTCTACAAGGTGAACTGTCCAAGCCATGCAGCTAGAGTAAACACAATGAAAACAATTCAAAGATCTAAAGTAAATGTAGATTGAGTCATTCAATATATCATTGAATTCAAATACAAATTGACCGGTAACATGCGGGCTTACAATTAGGGCTCACATGCCTAATTTCACAATTACATAATATGCACAAGATATAGCTTCAAAGTTCCTCACACAAAATTCAAACTATCAACTATGAACTAATGATCAACTACTTTCCTAGGTATCTATTACATCAATATATATCATCTCTGAAACATAAGATTCCTCCACGTAGGCCAAGGAAGATCACAAACTCCAATGAAGAGCTAGAACATGTGTACATGAATAGGTCGTACCTAATCATGAAGAAATCCTCTACAAATGAATGGAATGATGTACAAATCTTAGGGAAGGTCGGCCACAAACCCAACAATATTGAGTGATGTGTCATTTAGCTCTATAGGTCATGAATTACTCCGTAGTTCTTCTCCTTTAGCTAATTGTATGAGACTATCAAGATGCTCTATTCTGAGAAAACATTCGATCTTCTGACAGCGATATCTTACCGGTACCTAATCTAAATTATTTGTGATTTGGGTATGATGCATACGAATGTGTCTAGATGTTGAGTCCAACTCTGCAAGGTCTGAATTGCAACTATAGTAGAATGCAGACCAAACTATAGAAACTACTATTGACTAAACTGATTGAAATGAATAGGAAAATGAAAAGAAACAAACTAAATGCAAAATGTTTTTGGTTGATGCAAGATTGCTCTTAAACTAGGGATGCTCCTACATCACAAATTATCTATTAATATTTTGATTTGCCTATCCTTATCAAATAAGGCTTTTTACAATGCTAGATTCCCCTGATCCTTCTCTTCAAACTATTTATGTTGGGCTTGCAAGTTCTCAATGTTTTGCAGTTGCAAACTTATGACTTATGCTTCCTTTTACTTTGGTGTTTCTTCAAGTTGAAGCTATAAGTTTGTAATGATGTTATCTTTTTTCTATAATTCAATTTCCAAGTTCCTCACCATCTGTTCCCAAGAGCTACTTATTTGTTGTATAACCTTCTCATTTTGGTCAATATTTTGTTTTTGCACCATAACTTATTCATCACTTTGTTGTAATTTACTCTGCATCTGTACAATTTCCTCCTTCAATTCATTTAACTCATCTTTTAGCTAATTATCTCCTACAACTTGTCTATATCTACTATTTATGAAAGTGGTGGTTCAAGAATTTCTATGTTTTGATTGTTCTGTGCTTCATCACCCACTTCTCCAGTTGGGAGCTACTGCTCCATTTCCACAGGAGTTGTTACCCCTGCTGCTGATGTATCAGTTTTAATTTATTCCCCTTCCTCTTCTCTTTCTTGTCTAGGTGGGCTAGGTATTTCTAGAGTTTCCTCTATGTCATTTTTCTTTAGGGTTTCAGTAGCAGCTGATTGCCAAACTGTCCTTTTCTATTTTGAGATAGGTATGTGTTCAAATGGAATGGAAAAACTCATATCTGTAGAGAGATGTTTACTTCTCCTTAAAGGAGGGGGCTTTGTAGTTTCTTCTTAGAGTGTTGCTTTCTAACCCTTGGTAGACTAATCTCCTATTCTCCCCCAGATTTGATAAATTCCACATTTTCTTTATTTTTTGGAGTCTTTTCTAGAGGCTCTAGAACTTCAAGTGCCCTAGAAGAATTGGTGGTTTCCGTAGGGTTTGGGGAAATTTTCAATGCTACTTTCTCTAGAATTCATTGGGATTGATGAGGTTCTAGAGAAAGTTCTTTAGGGATTTTTGTGGCTACCTTGGATGATTCTGCTATTTCAAATTGCTTCATGGGTGTTGGGGTTTCAAATTTTTGAAGATTTTTTGCCATTTCTTTTTTTTTCTCTTTAAAATTTGATGTTTATAGATCATGGTGATTAGGTCATGATGCTTCAGATGCCTAGACACAATTTTGTATCTTTCAATCATATTAACCAAGGAGTTGAACAAAAAGGAAATAATGTTGATCTTTAGTTCAAGGCTTACTGTGTCATGATGGAGGTGAGTTAGCAAACAGAAAGGTGGTCCTACAATTGTAGCACATTGGCCATCACAAGTAAAATATTTGATTATCTAGGCAACTATAGTTTTCCATGGTTCTGTTATTGATTTTCTTTGAATTCCTTTGTTTTGACCTTTTGGCCCTTTTATTAACTGTGGTTGGGGTTCCCCTTACCGTATGAAAAGCTCAATCATCTTTTGATAAGAGATATTTGTCTCTTTAGCTAAATTTAATCCCTCATTTGCAATGCCAAAAATTTCAGAGAGGATTTGGATGCTTACCTTAATTTTCTTTCCCTAGACCATTGAGTGATCCTCTATGAATTTTTCCATAAATTCGTTGACGAGTTCCAGATGATGCCCTTCAAAATTTTTAAGGAATTCCAACCAACCTGCTTCTTGAAAAATCTCAATGATGTTCTGTATTGCTAGTAGGTTTTCTATTGAGGTTGGTTTTGATTTCTTGTTGCCCCCTTGTTTGTCAAAAATGAAATTGTTCACTGAACTTGTATTGCTTGCTGAGACAATAAAATACCTAGCTTGCAGTTAGTTGCAATTGTTGTGCATGATAAACAATGAAGTGAGTTTACGGAGGTTTAAGTAATAGGATGTCTCTTCATACACCATCAATGTGCTAGTATGTACCCTCTTCGCATCATTATTCCTTATGCATGTGGAGTTATGGTGCTGCCATTTCCTCCGCTTGAAGTGAAGTCACCATGAAATTCTATTTTTGGAAAAAGAGAAACAATATGCCAATTTATTATATCTTAATAACAATTATTGCTTAATTAAGAAATAAATGTACATACCTTATATTCATAAATTAATGTCAATTCATCCTACTTTGTTGATGAATATATAACACTTACACTTTTATGAATTATTAATGTGGAGTTGTGAATGGGTTGGTTTAATGATGATATGGATGGATTTATTGATGGTGGTGGTGATGTGGGTAGATGAGATTATTATGATTTTTGAAAAAGGTGGCATTACTGCTTTCTTTTCAAATGATCATAATAATAATTGTTTATTATGATAATGAGTGGTCATCCTAAGGAGTTCATTTTAATGAATCCCAGGGTATGGAGGTGTTATATGGCAGGGGATGTTATGAGTGGGTGTAAGCTACAAATTCTGGAGTATTGGTGAAAAGCTACCTTTGGAAGTGAATGGATTAAAAGTTCCAGAGCATCGTTGAAGGAATGTGTCTGAAACAAGCAGGAACAAAGTTCTAGAGCATCATTAAAGGGATACATCCAAAACAAATAGGAACAAAGTTCTAGAGCATCGTTGAAGGGATGCACCCAAAATGAGAAGAAACAAAGTTCTGGAGAATCATTGAAGGGATGCGTTTGAAATGAATAGGAACAAAGTTCTGGAGCATCATTGAAGGGATGTGTTTGAAACGAATAGGAACAAAGTTCTCAAGCATCATTGAAGAAATACATCTGAAATGAATAGGAACAAAGTTCCAGAGCATTGTTGAAGGGATGCATCTGAAACAAATAGGAACAAAGTTTTGGAGCATCGTTGAAGGGATGCACCTAAAACTAACAGGAACAAAGTTCCAAAGCATCATTGAAGGGATGCGTCTGAAATGAATAGGAACAAAGTTCTGGAGCATCATTGAAGGGATGCGTCTGAAATGAATAGGAACAAAGTTCTAGAGCATCATTGAAGGGATGCATCTAAAATGAACAAGAATAAACTTCTGGAGCATCATTGAAGGGTTGTGTCCAAAATGATGGTGCAATATGGTAAGAGGGTTCATAGAATGAACTATCCAGACCATGCAGCAAGAGTAAACACAACGAAAATAACTCAAGAAATAAAGAAAATGCAAATTCAGTCATTCAGTATATCATAGAATTCAAATAGAGATTGGTCGACAACATGCGGGCCTATAATTGGGGCTCATAAGCCTAATTATATACATGTGCAAGATAAAGCTTTGAAGCTCCTTCGCACAAAATCTAAACTATCAGATCTTCCTTATGTCAATAGCTAACTACCAACTAATTTCCTAAGGATCTATTACATCAATATATATCATTTTTGGACCAATAGATTCCTCTGAGTTGGCCTAGGAAGATAATAAATTCCAATGAAGAGTTGTAACGTGTTCATAGATAGGTCAGACCTAAATGCATAGAACACTTCCTCAATTGAATGGAACAACGTGCAGACCCTTGGGGAATGTTGGCCATGAATCATAAGATGTTGAGTGATGTGTCATTGACATCTGTAAGTCAACGAATGATCTACAAGCCTTCTCCTTCAGCTAATTATCAGGAATTGTTAGGATGCTTTGCAGTAAGAAAATAGTTAATCTTTTGATAGCGATAACTTTCCAGTAACTGATCCAAATGCTCTAAATTCTTGATATGATGTAGATGAGTGAATGTAGATGATAAGTCACAATCCACAAGATGTGAAATGCCAAAACTAGACCACAAGATGAAACTACTTCTAACTAAACTGCCTGACTAAACTAGAAATGAAAGAACTAAAATGAAACAAATTGAAATACAAATGTTTTTGGGTTGATGCAAGATTACTCTTGAACCAAGGATGCTCCTACATTAGACATCTGGGGTTATTGAAAAGGTGAGTCCATCACTTTGCTGGGGCTAGGGGAGAACCAAGACAGTCAACCTCAGCCTGAGAAATCCAAGATGAATCTTCTTCCGATTTGCCTTTCCACTTCACAAGATATTCTTTGTATTATCTTCCTCTAGTGCTACATCCAACTCTGTTGTCCAAAATGTCTTCTATCTATTCTGGTACTTGTTGTGGTAACTACTTTTTCAAGTCTTCTGCTACACTGTCACTAAATTCTGCTTCATGATATTGATAAAGATCTACAATGTTGAAAATAGGTGATATACCCAAAGTCTCCAGTAACTCCACTTCATATGCATTTCCTGAATCAATTTTCCTTAGTATCTTACAAGGTCCAAACTTCTTCATCTTCAACTTGTTATATGTCCCAACTAGAAATCTTTCTTTTCTTAGGTATACCATCACTTCATCTCCAACTTCAAATTCGTTATGTCTTCTCTTCTCATCTACCTTCTCTTTGTACTTACTGTTCATATCCTCCAAATGTTTCTTTATCTGATTATGCACTATCTTCATGTGATGTGCAAATTCTTCTACTTCTACACTCCTCTTTTCTTCCATATTGATATCCCTCAATTCTGCAACTCCTCTAGGATTGACTCTAGTAACAATCTCAAAAGGTGTTCTTACGGTACTCCTATTTACTTAATTATTGTATGCAAACTTTACTTGTGAAAGAATCAAGTCTCAACTTCCAGCTTTCTCTCCAACCAAACATCTTAAAAAAATTTCCAAACTCCTATTCACTACCTCTGTCTATCCATCTATCTATGGATTAAAATTTGAGATGAACTTTAAATCTGTCTTCATCTTCTTCCAAATTGTCTTCCAAAAGTAACCAACAAACTTTGTATCTCTGTCTGAAACTATACTCTTAGGTAATCCATGCAATCTCACAATCTCCTTAAAAAATAGGTCATCTACATGCACTGCATTAGTTGTCTTCTTGTAGGGTATGAAATGAGCCATCTTTGAAAAAATTTCAACCACTACAAATATTGAATCATGTCCTCTCTGTGTCTTAGGCAATCCCATTACAAAATCCATGCTTATGTCTTCCCAACGTCTCTCCAGAACTATCAAAGGTCTATACAATCCAGTGTTCTGACTACTCCCTTTTGCAAATTGACAAACTCTACAACTCTACACAAATCTCCTAACATCCTTATGTATCTAAGGCCAAAAGTAATTTTCACTCACCAAATCCACTGTCTTATCAGTGCCAAAGTGTCCTGCCAATCCACCACTATGCTTCTCCTTAATCAAATTATCTCTCATAGAACTTCTAGGAATGCACAACTAACTTCCTTTGAACAACACATCTTCCTAAATGAAATAATCTAACCACTTACTCCTATCTGCCACAACAGGTTCCTTACATGCTTTCCAAGGTTCTACAAAATCAGCATCTCCCTCATACATGTTCTTCAATTCATAAAAACCTAACACTTCAACTCTCATCTCTATCAACAAGTTTCTTCTTTGACTCAAGGCATTAACAACTTTGTTTGATTTACCACTCCTATGCTTCAACCCAAAAGTATAACTCTGCATGAACTCTACAAATCTCATATGTCTCTGATTCAAATTACCTTGACTATTCAAATACTATAAAGCTTGATGATCTGTATAGAACACAAGCTCCTTAGGCAACAAGTAATGTCTCCACTTCTTTAAGGGTTGAATTATGGCATAGAACTCTTGATCATAAACTGAATATCTTCTCCTTGCATCATTCAACTTTTCACTGAAATAAGATACGGGTCTACCTTCTTGACTTAATACTGCTCCAATTGCATTTCCACTAGCATCATAATCAACTTGAAATACCTTATTGAAATCTGGTAATGCCAAAACAGGTTGCTCTGTCACTTTCTACTTCAACAACTCAAAACTGTTATCTTCTCTAGATGTCCACTTGAAATCCTTTCTATCACCTCTCATTGTCTTTGTCATAGGGTTACAAACTGAATTGAAATATCTAATGAACTTCCGGTAGAAACTAGCCAATCCATGAAATGATCTAACCTCTCCAATGCTCTCCGGTGTAGGCCATTCAACAATTGCTCTTACTTTCTCAGGGTCTATCTTCAATCCTTCCACAGAAATCACAAATCCCAAATATACCAACTCTTCCTTCATGAAACTACACTTCTTGATGTTTATTAGCAATTTCTCTTCTCTCAGTCTCTACAAAACTTGTCTAATATGCCACAAATGTTCTTCTTTTATCTTACTAAATATCAAAATATCTTCCAAGTATACAATAACAAACTTACCCAAGAATTTCTTCAAGACTTCATTCATCAATCTCATGAAAGTACTCAGTGCATTTGTCAATCCAAAAGACATCACTAACCACTCATACAATCCTTCATTTGTCTTAAAAGCAGTCTTCCATTCATCACCTTCTCTAAATCTGATCTGATGGTATCCACTTTTCAAGTCTATCTTTGTGAAATATTTTGCTCCACTTAAACAATCCATAATATCATCCATCCTAGGTAAAGGGAATCTATACTTAATTGTGATCTATTTTATTGCTCTAGAATCAGTACAGATTCTCCATTCTCCATCCTTCTTTAGTGTTAACACTGTAGGTACTACACAAGGGCTCAAACTTTCTCTGATTAAACCTTTCCTCAATAGCTCTTGTATCTGCCTATTTAGATCTTCATTCTCTATCGGTGTCATCTGGTGTGTTGCTTTGTTAGCCAAACTTGCTCCTAGTATAAGGTCCATGTGATGACCGATACTCCTTATAGGTGGTAATTCATTAGGCACATTATCTAATATGATGTCTTCACACTCTATCAACAACTCTCTTATCTCATCCAGTTTAGTTTCTTTCTTCACTACTTTAGGCTTTTTAGGAATCAAGGTGTAACACATACTTTCTTGTTTCAAACCATCCAAAAATTTCCTTCCATCTACCAAACAGATTCTAGCATTCCCACATATCACATCTTTAGGATCATCTTCTAAAGGAATCAAAGTAATTCTTTTCCCATTTGTTGCTATAGTATATGTATTTTTTCTCCCATCATGTATAGATTTTCTATCATATTGCCAAGGTCTACCCAACAAGATATGGCAAATATCCATAGGCATAATATCACACAAGACTTCATCATGATAAGATCCAATATGAAATTTCACCAAACATTGCTCACTCACTAGTATCTTATGATTATCCTAAATCCATACTATCTGATAGGGCTTAGGGTGTTTCAATCTTTCCAACTTCAGCTTAGTCACCATCTCCTCTAAAACTAGGTTATCTGAGCTACCACTATCAATTACAATTTTACCACACTTACCTTTGGATTTGCATCTAGTTCTGAATAGACTTTTCCTCTGTGATGGTTCCTCATTTGTTTCTATTTGAAATAGTGCTATCCTCATCACCAATGATCCTCCTTTCTTAAGTTTACCAACAGAACTAGGTGATTCAATAGGTTCTTCTTCAACATAGGTTGCTCTTCCATTTTTCTCTGTCCTCTTTCTTGTACTACCCTAATTACACTCAAATGTTCTATTTACTTCACCTCCACACTTGAAAAAAGTACCTCTAAATGTCTTCTTATCAAATCCTCTTCCTTCTCTTCTATATCCTTCATTCTGGTATGCACTAGGGTTTCCGCTCCGGTAAAAATTTCTGTCATCTCTTCGGTAAGCATTGTTATCTCTGTCATCCTTCTTCAATGGGTTGTCAAACTTGATCTGCTCCACAAATGATCTATCATATCTAGAAAATATTTTACCACTCTAAATTTTACCTCCTCTGCCTCTCTACCTCTGATCACATCTCTTATTAGCTTCTCTTCAACTTTTAGGGCAAACTGATATGATTCTTCCAAAGATGTCATCCTTACCAAGCTTAGTTCTTCTTGGATGTTCAATCTCAGTCCATTGATGTATCTTGCCACTTTCTCCTTGCTTGCTTCACTATGTCCTATCCTTATGATCATCTTATGAAATTCTTCAGTGTACTCCTTCACAAATTTCTCCTTTTGTCTCATGTTTTGTAGTCTTTTCAACAATTCCAACTCATAGTCGGCAGATATAAACTGATTCTTCAACTTTGTCACCATACGGTCCCACTTTGTAATCTTTTCTTTTCCTCTTCTATTTCTTTCCAACTAAACTTATTTCCACCATATAGCAGCATGTCCTTTCAACTTTGTCTTTAAAAATTTCACCTTCTCTGGATCTTCAATCTCCTCATATTCAAAGTATTCTTCCATGTCATTTATCTAGTCAATCAATTCTTCAGGATTCAAATTACTAGTATACTTTAGTACTGCAACTCTAGGTCTCTTTCCAATCTTTGAGATAGCTCACAACATCTTTATCTGATCTGATTCTTCTTCTTCATTGCCTTCTAGTGTTTTGACAATTTGTTCAGTAGATTGAAATTCTTCTTCATCATCACTTTCAATATTAGGTCTCGGTGTCAATCCTCTTTGCCTATCTTCTTCAATAGCATCCAAATGGATTCACATTTCTCTCATCAACTTCATCATCTTATCCATTCTATTAGCCATTGTACCAACAGGAGGAACTCTTCACAGCAGCACCTTCCTAGGATCAAGTGTAAACTACCTCAGTTTCAGTGATCAGGCTACAAGCGACAACTACCTCTCAATCGGTGATTGGTTGAGTATAAGTAACTTGCTTCTGATCAATGATTTGCTCACAACAAGATCTTATAGAATCCCCTTTTCTAATTCACTCCAAATAATTGAACTTTCACTCTGATACCACTTGGTGCAATCACAATAGGAGGGTTCACAGAATGAACTGTCTGGACCATGTATCAAGAGTAAACACAATAGAAAAAACTCAAGAAATAAAGTAAATGCAAATTTAGTCATTCAGTATATCATAGAATTCAAATAGACATTAGTCGACAACATGTGGGCTTACAATTAGGGCTCACAGGCCTAATTACATACATTCGCAAGATAAAGATTTGAAGCTCCTTCGCACAAAATCTAAACTATTAGATCTTCCTTATGTCAATAGATAACTACTAAATACTTTCCTAAGGATCTATTACATCAATATATATCATTTCCAGACCAATAGATTCCTTTGTGTCAACCCAGGAAGATCACAAATTCCAGTGAAGAGTTATAATGTGTTCACAGATAGGTCAGACCTAAATATATAGAACACTTCCTCAAATGAATGGAACAACATGTGGACCCTTGGGGAATGTTAGCCATGAACCACAATACATTGAATGATGTGTCATTGAGATCTGCAAGTCAAGTAATGATCTGCAGGCCTTCTCCCTCAGCTAATTATCAGGAACTATTAGGATGCTCTGCACTGAGAAAATAGTTGATCTTTTGATAGAAATAACTTTTTGGTAACTGATCCAAATGCTATGAATTCTTGATATGATGTAGATGAGTGAATGTAGATGCTAAGTCGACATCTGTAAGATGTGAAATGGCAAAACTGAACCACAAGATGAAACTACTTCTAACTGAACTGCCTGACTGAATTGGAAATGAAAGAACTGAAATGAAAACAAATTGAAATGCAAATGTTTTTGGGTTATTGGGTTAATGCAAGATTACTCTTGAACTAGGGATGCTCCTACATCAAATGAACAGGAACAAAGTTTTAGAGCATTGTTGAAGGGATGCACCTGATATGAACAGGAACAAAGTTTTGGAGAATCATTGAAGGGATGCGTTTGAAATGAATAGGAACAAAGTTCTAGAGCATCATTGAAGGGATCTATTTGAAATGAACAAGAACAAAGTTTCAAAGCATTGTTGAAGGGACGTACTCAAAACAAACAAGAATAAAGTTCCAAAGCATCATTATTGAGGGATGCGTCTGAAACAAACAGGAACAAAGTTCTAGAGCATCATTGAAGGGATGTGCCTGAAACGAATAGGAATAAAGTTCTAGAGCATCATTGAATGGATGCATTCAAAATGAATAGGAATAAAGTTTTGAGCATCATTGAAGGGATGCATCTAAAATGAACAAGATCCTAGGGTACTCCTACAAAAATAAAAGAAATCCAACTACAATTTAGACATATAATTCAAGAATTTACAGTCAATTTTTTTTATGTACTTCCTACCAATGCAGGTTGGATACATTAGACTTCACCTTGTGTTTGTACCATATTTGCAAATTCCTCTCTATTTACATATTTTTGATATAGATGTGATCTATGACCATTTACTAAGAGCATTCATATTTCTCCATCAATGGGTTTGAGTTGTATAGCTTTGTTTTGGAGTACTTCAAAAAAATTGTAAGATCCTAACTAGTGAGTTCAAAGTTTTCCTTTTTGATCTTTGTATTTAGTGTCAAACAATAGTACCCAATCACCATTGTGAAATTTTATTTCTTTTATATGTCTGTCATACCATGCTTTTCTTTATTGTTGTACTAGTTTAGTTTGGTGGATGGCTTCTAGGCGGAGTTCATCAAGTTCACTAAGTTGTAGGACTCATTCTATCTAGGTTCAGTCAAGGTTTAAACCTACTTCCATTAAACTGTTCTTAGTTTTTGTAATTTGAATTCAATAGGCAGAATGGGTTTCTTCCCAAAAACTAACCTGTAGGGTGTAAAACTTATGGTCGATTTCCATGTAGTGTTGTAGGCCCAAACTACCTCGTGCAGTTTTCTAGCCTAGTCCTTCCTTCCCATTGAAACTATTTTAGTCAAGATATTTTTGAGTTCCCTATTTGTTACTTCCATCTGACCGTTTTCTTGAGGGTGATAAGGAGATGACTTCTTATGACTCACTTGGAAATTATTAGTGAAGGTTAATAGAACTTTAGACATAAATTGTGGTCCTTGATCCATGAGAATAGATTTGGGGCTCTGAACATGAGTAAGATTTTGTTATAAAGGAAATCTACTAGCTATTCTTCTCTAGCAACTTTGAGTGCTTAAACTTCTACCCATTTAGTCAAGTAATCAGTACAAACTAAGATCAAGCATAACTTTAAGGAACCCCCCTAAAAAACCTATAAAATCTTGGCGAATCCTAGCCTAAGGCCAAAAAATGTTGGCGAATCTATGCCTATTTTGGGAAAAAAAAAATTATTGGCAATTTTTTTCAAATTTGTTGACATTGTTTTTTTGTTGGTGAATTGTAAATAGATTTGAAAAAAAAAAAAATTTCCTTGGTGAATTATAGTTGTATTCCAAAAATAAAATAAATTAGGTGGCAAATTAGAGTTTTCTTCCAAAAATAAAATAAATTAAGTGGTGAATTATATAGATATTCAAAAATGTAAAATAAATTATATGGCGAATGTGCTGGCAATTTTTTGAAAAATCATAATGTGGCTGGAAAAAATATCAAATGCTAAATTATAATGTCTAATTTACTTGGTGAATTTATATCTTAAAAACATATTTACATTTAGATCGATGGATATTCAGTATCAAAGATCAATGACATTGGTTCTATTCTAGGGTTGCAGTTTTGACACACCCATCTTTCTCCATAAAGTCTCTGGAATAGAGACAAGTGTCAATGAAGGAATGATTCAGATTAACAAAAATTAATAGATAATAATTTAATAAAATAAAAATTCAAAAGGATACATAAGAGGAATACAAATTCATCCACCATAACACAAAGTTCACAACTTCAAAAACCAACTCCTCAAGCTTCCATTCATATATTGAAAATAACTGAAATATAGAGTAACAAAAAATTGACTTATCAACAACAGAAAATTTGCCAAAAGATCATAAATGCATTGATAGGCTTAGTATATATAGCCTTGTCATAAAATAATTATCTTTGAAATAATAACAACTTCTTGAGGACACCCGATTTAAAACATAAAATAATAATAAGTCTTTTGCCACAAGAGTATCTAGAGCATGTTAAAAGAAATAACATAAAAATAAGAAATGCCATCACATGGCAGCAGTTTGGTCTTCATCTTGAGTCACTTCGCTTTCCTTGTCATGTTCACCAGCAGCAGTCGAGTCCACCTATGCTGATGCTCTCAGTTTCACCTTGTAACTCCTGTACCTATTAATGATGGGAAATAAAATCTTGACACTTGGTCTATAGGTAATGTTTTCCCAAAGTTTCCACTTATTTATCATTCTATCTGCATCTGTTAGTCTCTTATAGACATCATCAATTTCATGTGTAAAAGTTTTGAGATACATTTCTATATGTCCAAGCTTCCCTAGTGATTAACCATTAACTGTGTTAGTACCAACAAGCTCTTCAGTAAGCATCTTCTTAAAAATTTTGTTTACTTCCTTGACATCAAGGAAGTTCTCTCTATTGTCATCTGAAATCTCTACATCTAAGATGGTACAACTATTTTTAAGCTCAACCATATTAGTGTAATATTGAGTCAAAATTCTTCTTATTTCTCCACTAAAATCCCCTAGCATAGACCTCTTCCACTCTAGTGCATCTAGCCAAGATACATAATCATTCTCATTTGGATCATTAAAATTTTTCTCAACTACAAGAATATTTTTATCAATTTCCATCATATCTTTTATCTCTATAGACACCTGAGCAGATTATTGTCTTCCCTCTTTACATTTCGTAACTCTATAACTAACCCTTCCTTTTATAATAAGTGAGGGTATATAGTTTCATGACCTCCTTGATGTACAACAAACCATCAATGGTGACTTGCTCTACCCATTTCTCGGTGGCCTTACCATGATTTGATGCAACATGCTAGGATCCATTCCATCAACAGAAACACTTAGAGTTGCATTGGAGGATTGAGAAGTAATATTCAAAATAGATTGAATGAAATATGTTAAAGAATTCACATGGGCTGGTAGCTTTGCATTCTCCTATTGCTCAGTTTTAACTCTCTTTGTTAGCATGCCTACAAAGAATTTTTGCATGATATATATCACCTTCCATGGTAGGAGGACCCATGTCAATCTTGGTCATATTAAAATATGCTTCTATGACTTCATTTTCATTCTTATCCTTGATGGGGTCTGCAATCTCCAAAATTCTATGCCCTAAGGAATAATTTGTTACCATTTGAGACATCCTATTAGCCTTATTAGGCTTAGGTGTAGTCTGCAATAAATTATCTATAGTGTTAGTTTATGTTTGTTGTTGGGGCATGTCTCCTCTTTTTCTCAACAACTTTCTTTAGCCAGGAAGGGGAAGACAAAACTATACCACTCTCACTTGCACCCATGACAACTATGTCTAGTTGATTAGGAGTATCATGCAAAGGAATTTCATTTCATATGGGGGAGGCTAGAATCTCAAACAAGGAATGAAAAGTACTATCATTAGCAATCTATTGAAAAATGGAAGAATCATTACCAAGTGAAGGAGACATAGGGGAAGTCATGTAATCTGCCTACAATTGTTATAAAGCATCCAACTTCTTCTTTACTTGTGGTTTCACGAATGTGGGTTGACCATCCTATTCACATACACCTTTCAATTTCCTATTATCTTCAGGTGGCTCTTCATCCTCGCCACTACCAAATTGTGAACCAACTTTGTGATGAGTTGTCTCCACACCAGTTGAAGTTTTCTAAATTTTGGAGGCCTAGGAGGTTCCTTTCTATCTTGTTCCTGATTGTTTATGCATAGAAGAAGAACCAACATGCTCTCAAAATTTCCCCTTAAGCCACCTCTTTGTCTTCTTCAAAACAAAGGATGACTGGACCTTAATATCAAGATAATAGTTCTTTGCACATGCAACAACCAGGTCTGGACATGGTACGATAGGTGGGAAACCCCCAGTATGAGCTAACCCACTTGATAGTATTTTCTTGGCTATAGGTGACTTGGGGTTTTGCTCTAATCAAGCCTAGAAAACCTCTAAGTCCAAATCTATATGTCTTAGTTCAGTATCCTTCACCTTAGCTAAACCATTCTCAATAAACAAAAGATTCACCTTTACTTGTCTGAGAAACCAGTAAAAAATCTTCTATAATAGCTAAGGGTACCAAATAAATCTCCAGAAGATTTGGGGTAAACAAACAGTCTGGACTCATGAAAAATAATTGTTCTTCCCACCCAGTTGACTTAAAGAATTCAAATTTATCACTATAAGAAATGGGCAAGAAAGAGCACCAATTAGCTAACCTGGTTACAAAAGCCCATGTTCAACACCTATAGAAGATGTAGTCCAGAGGTCCTCCAATGTACACCAGTGAAATTACAGAATAAGGTATCCACAAGGGTTGTAAACCTAATAAAATGGTTCCATAAATTGCATTGATTACAGTGGCATGTACTGATGTACGATTCATAAATGAGCAGTGTAAATTCCCTTCCAAAAAATGTGTAATTGCGCTTCTCATGACATTCCTTATTTATTATGAAAGGACATATGTCACTTCCATTATGCATGTCAATGAATGGAAAATATTCTAATATTTTTTTATCGTCTGATGATCATAGATCGATGACACAAGTCCTATTTCGGGCCAAAGTACTGACACACCCAAATTTCTACATAAAGTCTCTAGAATAGAGACAAGTGGACTATGTTGCATGGCATGTGGCTCATCATGATTGCATCGTGATGTTTCATGTACATCACAAAATTAAGAGGTAGGCCCATCTTCATAGTTGAGGGCTTGTGCTCTGTCACCACCTTGACCTTTATACAATAATCAATATAATATATTATATAATTTATATATCTTAACCATTGATCTAATAATATCTAACAACTCTTGGTTGATTCCAGAGGATTTTGTTAGCCATGTGTAGCATTGGAGATCTACCTTCCAGAATTGAACTACAACCATTCATCATTTTTTCATCAAATAGTGGAACAAGTTACAAGTGGAACAATTTTCTCTAATGGCTGACGTTTTGGTGGTCACATTAGTCACCCAAGGTGATCAAGTGGATGCAAAATTTAAGCTTTGTAAAGGGAGCCAAGGTACTTTTTGATTTAAGATGTCAAGTCCATATGAGTAAGATGAGAAGTCTTGAATTGGATGCCCAAACACTCTCAGAGCATGATATGAAGTGACATTTTGGTGTCTGGAGATTTATTTGCACGGTTAGTAAGATAGACTGATGGATAGGTAATGATTTTTTGAATTCCTAATTTCCTAGTAGTCATGGCTATAAAGGAATGGAGAAAGTTGTTTTCAACAATCAATTTCAACTTTTGGTTGTTCCTTGTTAGCTAATTTTGGGAATTATTCAATTAGAATGCAATCTTTTCTAGAAAAGGAAGGGGTTATAATGGTTACACAGTTGGGTTGTTATCCTTACCTTGAAGGACCTAGTTCTTGTAAGATGAAAAAAAGTCATGGGAACTCCATGTATGACATGGGAGGATCTGGAAAGATAACAACCAGTTACATAGGAAATAAAGAGGAAGGAGAATGGTGCCTTCTGGCATCAATCTTCTTTCAATGCAGTTGGAAAGTGCCTTGTCTCCTTAGGCAAATGCATCTAGAAACATTGTATGTTAGATGGTCTTGCATCTATCTGATGGGTTGTGGTTAGTGTTATCTCCCAATCCACTATCCCATCTTTCTGGCAGCGTAGTGATGGATTGTGGATAGCGGTCTCTCCCAATCCATTGGTTCATGTGTCTAGCAGCTAGCTTAGTATGATGAGTCTTCTGGCTTCCTTCTAGATAGTCCATACTGCATAAGACTTCTTCTTTCAACATGTTATCTTTCCTTCTTACATTTGGAAGAAAACCCTAGCTTTGTTCCCAATTTCATTCACATAATCTTCCTGATCTAGTGGCCAGGGCTCAAGCGGAGGTTTCTTCTTCATTATATTGTAAGAAAAATATGAGGGAAATACACAGTGTTCAATTCTCTGTCAACTGGAAATATTTATCCAGCGAGGGGTTGAGGGCTTCTTCTTTCACCATATAACCTTTATTATAAAGGGATGTCATCTTTGTGTTGTCATCTTTCTATAATAGTTGTTTAAGTTTTTTGACTTAATAAAATGAGAGATGATTCTAATTCTAATTTGTTAATTTCATTAATTACACACATTGTTAATCTCTTTTCTAAAGGATTTAAGGAATGATTTTGATTAAACTTATTTTTTACATATATTTTGAAATTATAATACTTCTAGAATCAACCAATTGATTTAACCATCAAATAATAAAACTTAAAAGTTCTAGAATTATGTTATTATAAAAAAAAATAGATAATAAGACAAAAGAATTAAAATGTTGGCAACAATTGTAATCTATATCAATAAATCATATTAATATATTATATTAAACAAAAGAGTTTCATTTTATAGTCTACAGAGGATTTTTTAGTATTTACATAGTTCTAATCCAAGCCCAAGGTGCCCTAACATGAACCTTGGATAAAGGTACACATAGAAAAAGGAAAAATCAAAATAGATTGCAAAAATAATAAAATGTTTCCATAAATTTCATTGATTATGGAGGCGTGTACTATTGTACAATTCATAAATGAGTTGCATAAATTGCCTTCTGAAAGATATACAAATGCACTTCTCATGACATTCCTTATTTATTACAAGAGGACAGATGTCACTTTCATCGTGCATGTCAATAAATGGAAAATATTATAATAGTTTTTGATCATCAGATGATCTAGATCGATGACATAAGTTCTAGTTCAGGCCAAATTACTAACACAACTAAATTTCTATAGTTGAGGGCTTGCGCTCTACCACCACCTTGACCTTTATACAATAATCAATATAAATATATTATATATTTTATATATATCTCAACCGTTGATCTAATAATATCTAATGGCTCCTAGTTGATTCTAGAGGTTTTTGTTCGCAATGTGTAGCATTGGACATCTACCTTCTGAAATTGAACTGTGAGGACCGCCCTTTCTACTACTATTGTTATGACTATTTACAGTACTGTTATTGTTACTTTCATATTTGTGGGATAGCAATTCCCGGAATTTGTCAGACTATTTAACTTTATTATGTTTTCGGGAAAACTAATTGGGTGATGTTTGGATAAGTTACTTTTCAGAAAAATGAATTAGGGATGATGGAAAAATTGTAATATGATTTTTTTTAATTATGTTAAATTGTACTAAGGCATGAGAATGCATGTGTTATTTAAGTTGCTTCGGCTATGATGAATTTATGTGGTTACTGATCTTGTAATTGAGTGTGCAGGGACTACTAATCAAACCACAGATTTCGGAGATCATTCCACACCTTGTTAATTGTTATTCCCTGTTAAGCCGATCTGGTTCCACGATGAACCAAGATCTCTTTGTGTTTGATGTCATGATGTAATGTGGTCTTTCGTATGGTCGAGTGGGTTAGGTTACCCTCATGTAATATTATTTTTATAAGTAAGTGTTGTAAAGAGATTGAATTTGAAATTTCTATTTTTATTTAAATTATGAGGCCCTTTTTCTTGTGCTTTACCTTGACCTGGGGTGTCTTGTTTGGGTTAAAATTGACCCTGGGTTCTACCCCATGGGTCCAGGGGCCCATTTGGCATGGGTAACCCTTGAGTAACCTCCATCTAGTCAACTTAACCTCCCCCTGAAGTTAAGTGGCGAAAATTGGAGGTAGGAGGGGACATGATGGGTTGTACCAACACTCAACCCATCCCCTCTACTTTACCCTAGATAAGAGATGCCATCCATTAGTAAAAGTTACCTCTTCTTTAGTAAGATTCCCCCATGTACTATGGGGACACCCATGTGAAGAAAGGAGAAAGAGGCATGGGTCACCTGTCTTGTTCCCATTTAACTCTTTTTTTTATTTCTCCCATGAGAAAGTGGAGTCACATGAAAGGATTAAGGAGTCCCCTTGGGAATGGAGAGTGACATAAGCCACCTGGACAGTATAGTGATTTTTGGGAAGGGTGAGGAGGTGACAAGTGTCACTTCCCCATTTCTCAAAATTGGAAAGAAAGAGAATTTTGGGTTATTTATTTTCAAATTTTGGGATGAGAGGGAGTTAGTTGAATTTTGGGGAAACTCTTTCATTTTGGCCTTACCAAAAATAGAGAAGTTAGTTTGGAAGATAGAGAAGAGAGAGGGAGTTGGTGGCTAAGCTTGGAAGTGAACTCTGTGGACTCTGCAACAACTTCATTCCAGGAGGGCTTGCAAGGTTGGTCTGAATTTTACCTTTGTTATGGTAGGACTGAAATGTGTATGAAATGTGTGTAACATATGTGTTTAAATTTGTTTCTGTGGGGTTCTTGTTGGGTGTTTGACAGAGCGTCTCCCATTTGGGAGAAATGCTCATCAAGTTTGGGGTAGGGGAGGAGAGATCCTCCTCGGGTGCATACCTGTTCCATCTTTTGGGATGTTGAAAGCCTTGAGGGCATGTATCTGTGACTGTATTTTTGACTTGAGAGTCATATACAGATTTCTTGCAAAATGTGATCACACTTGGTTGAGACCAAGAGATATTTATATGAGTTCATTTATCTGTCAGGGTGACACTCTGGAGTCGAGTGTATCCACTCTCCTGCCCCTTATGAAACTCACTGTAGTTGAGTTTCCGTATTGTGTAAAATAGCCACGGGTGTATGTGTGCTTTGGGATTGTTGTTGTTTCTGTTGTGGAGTGGAGTGTTTGAATACCCAGGTGTGAGTATGGTCTCCCTAGCTCGGGGGTGACCCTCTTGCGGGTCTACGGTAGGGAGGAGAGCTAGACAAGTGGTATTTTCTTCTTTGTTTGTCTTTGATATGCAGGTTTTTCTCTTGGAGCTTTCTGGTTGGCTATTTTATGAAGAAACAGATCATCTTCTTGTCATGAGAATTAGGCCTGGATTATTTCATAGAAAGGAAGAGAGAACACCTCTCTTGTTATTGTTGTAAATTACTGATATTCTGGGAGTGAAGAAAATCACCTCCCTGGTCTTGTTATTATTGGACTTTTATTGGTTGTCATAAGTTTTCAGTTGTATACTGTTTGGGAGGAGAAAGTTCATATCTGGGAAGTTGGTATTCATGTTTGAGAAGTTGTAATATGACTGTGCTTAAATTTTTAAGTTGATGTTTGCAACCTTTGTTCAATAGCAATTTTTGTGTTTCAAGTATTACTGAAAGGAATAAGTTCGTTTTTGCAACTTAATCTGAGTTGTTTACATTGAAAGTTTGGAATTGCTTCACTAGTTGAAATGCTGATTTTCTATTCAATATTAAAATGGAAAAGACAGTTTTAAATATTTGTGTTATCCTCCCTATTTAATGGATTCTGTTAAATTAGAAGGATTAGAGGAAATCTAGCATGTAAATATAATCTGGTTGTAAATTTGCAAGTCTTGTATGTTTATAAAAATGGAAATTTATACTTTAAATGAGGGGATAGCTAATTACTTTTTGGTGAAATTGGCAGATATATATATCTAATTGTTATGACAATTTCTTATAATAGGTTGATTTGGAGAAAATGCTTAGAGTAGTGAATTTTGAAAAAATTGTGGAAATTGGTATTATAAAAATCTATAAAGAATATTTCTTTTTCTCTCAATAAATTTATAAATATATATATAGAGCTATATATATATTTCTCATTTTGAGTAATTATCATTTTAAGAAAATAAAAGAGTAATTGAAAGTAATTATAACTGTTATATATCAATATAAAAAAAAAGGGGGATATATATATATATATATATATATATATATGAACTATATAAATATAGATATATATAAATATATTATTGTTGAAATATATATATATATATATATATTTATATATGAATATATATAAATATATATATATATATATATATATATATATATAATATATTATTATTATAAGAACCAACGAATGGTGAAAGACTGTCAACATGTTAGCCGCGGATAAAAGAAACACAGTCGAAATTTTATTTGGGCGGTGGGGAGTAAACCCCACCGCGAGCTGTTATTACATATGGAGGTGTGGAGTGGGGCGGAGCCCCACCCACACCCCACGTCGTGGGAATGTGGGTGGGGCTCCGCCCCACTCCACATCTCCCCCCCCTCCAAACCCTTATGCCTCCCGCGAAACCTTTCCGCCGCTCTGCGGCCACCGCGAAGTCTTGCCCGCCGCTCTGCGGCCACCACACATCCCCGTCCGCCGCTCTGCGGCCACCACAGATCCCCGTCCGCCGCTCTGCGGTCACCACAGATCCCCGTCCGCCGCTCTGCGGCCACTGCCGCCCATGGCCGCCATCTGCTGTGGGTTGAAAGCAATAAAAAAATGTAGGGCTTGGGCCCTAACAAATGAATGGGTTATTTGGTAAATAAATTCAGTTTATTTTTATATAGCTCTATATAAAGGCATATATATATATATTATATATGTCTATGTATATAGCTATATATATATAATATAAGAATGATTATATATATACATATATATATATATGTATATATATATATATATATATATATATATATATATATATATATATATATATATATATATAGTTTTTTTAAGTTGTGGGAAACCAATTTGTTCATTATTGAGATATTAAAATAAATATATTATATGTAAGTATGTATATATATATATATATATATATATATATATATATATATATATATATATATATATATATATATATATATATATATATATATATATTTATTGGGCCCTCGTTTAAAATCGTTAATAACTATGTTTCATGGATATAGAGAAAAAAAAATATATATATATATATATATATATATAACAATTATAATCTCACAGGAGATGTTATTAAGTGTTGAACACAACAACCAAAGAAGCTATATTACCATGAACAGAGTTTTATAAAGTGGTGAACCACCTACATCTATTGACAACGTCATAAGAGTTACAAACAGTGTATGAATCGTAATTAAGAGTAACAGTAACAACAGTAATTCTAAACAAGAGAAAATAAAATTAGATGTAAAGTGAGTTTAGGAATATTCAGTGATACTCTGGAAAGAGTTTCTCGGAAGTTTCATCTGTTAACGTACTTTTAAACACCCGGAAAATGAAGAGGAAAATTACTCAACTCCTTGTGCAAAAGAACACTGGAAATAAACTTATGATGCCTCCACTAACAATCCATGTGGCCATATTAATCTCAACTGTAGCAAACAATCTCATATATAAACCTGTAAGAGGTTCCGAAGAAGGAAAAACCAACATTGGAAAACACAGAGGAGAAAATGCGCGACATATCTCACACGGGATAAGAGAACTAAGTTGACGGACCCTTCTGTCAATTGTGCTTAGGTACAAGTTGACTAAGTATTTACGAAGAGGAGGAACCTAGATCGGGGAAGATTAGGAGACTGAGTCCAGCGAAATAGTAAACCAGCCTATGTGACCGAGATCATCCTGAAATTAGGTTTAATATCAACAATAGCTGCAGTAATAACCCTGATTGACGTAAATCACGAAGAAAGGACAGGATGCACATAAAGAAAGTATAGAAAATGAAAGAGAGAGAGAGACCGAAATATAAACACACTAAATGAACTAAGAGATAGTTAAGGTAAGGGCGATAAAGATATAATCCAACTTAAGAACTTGTGGAAAGGGAAGAGAGGGCAACCAAACCGCCTTGTTGAAAATGCTAAGTCATAGGATGGGTATGTTTCAGGAAACAAGAGAGGAGACAGACAACCGTGCCTGGATGAAAAATGACTAAATAGGGAGATCACTAGCCGGTTTAGTTGGAACAAGGCGTCGAGGGGAGTGGTTCCTCTATCAGCGAACCACGTGCGTAAATGAGTGCAGCGTAATTCCCACTAACGCCGTAAGGCATTTTGCTACCGAACATTGCCGAGGGTGCGATTTAAGAACTTGGGTAATCTCACTCTTGCAATGACGTTAGCAGCATTGTATCGACCCTCTTGTTGATCTATATGTTTCCGTTTGCACGCCATTATACTTGTATTCCGTCGATGAGTATAGTGTTTCGCCATGAGAGAACACCGTTGAGCATGCGTACGCATGCGAAAGGGGTTTTTAGGACGGTGTGAGAAAAGTTTTTCCTATCTCGTGTCATAACCACATGACAGATGTGGCTATGACACGTGCGAAGTGAGTTGTGACCACAAGGAAAATGTGGGCATGACATTTGGTATCAGAGCCAAGTTTGTAAACACTGGGCGTATTTGGGCACGTTATTATTCCGCAACTTTGGCTAATTAGTTTCTACCTTGTTTTGTAGGATGCCTCCCCGACGTGTTCGACGAGCGCGATCACGCCACACAGCGTCAGTCGAGGTGCACAGCGATTCCTCAGCCGAGGGACTGGCACCTGCAGATTCAGCAGCACCACCTGCACCACCTGTGCCACAAGCACTACTAGTACCACAGGCGACACCAGTAGCGGATATAGGTCCACAGATCTTACAGGCACTACAGACTATGCTAGACAGGTTACCACCAGTGATTCCTGAGCCACGTATAGAGCCTCGTGTTGCTCCGCGAGAGGAGCCACGTGCCGAGTCACGTATTGAGCCACGTATGGAGCCCCGCGTTGATCCACTAGCGGTGAGACGTGTGGAGCCCTTCGTTGAGATTCCTGACACAACAGTAGAGGAGGTAGGGTCGGCCTCCCGAGCACGGAGCAGGAGTCCTCCGAGACTTTTGAGACAAGAACAGGTTCAGCAGGGAGTATATGAGGATGGTGTGGAAGAGCCACTTGGGAGACTTAGAGACAGAGGGGACCCTATCAGAGATCTACTGAGGCTCAACCCACCCACCTTCGCAGGAGCTACAGAGGGAGCTGTGGCCGAGGCTTGGCTAATTAGCTTAGACAGGTGTTTCGCATTGCGACCATATGAGAGCAACACGAAAGCACGAGTGGCAGTTCATCTTCTTAGGGATGCAGCAGCCACCTGGTGGCGCACAGAGGAGTGCAAGCGCCGACTCTCCGTGGATACACTCACATGGGACACCTTCATTGAGCGCTTCAATGCGCGGTATTTGTCCGAACATTATAGACAGCGCAGAATTGATGAGTTTCATGATCTACAGCAGAGGGGACTCACCGTTACTCAGTATGAGAGCCGATTTATAGAACTTTCTCGTTATGCGGAATACCTCCATGACGAGAAAATCTTAATACACAAATTCATCAGGGGGCTAAATCACGGGATATCAGGACCAGTTCGTATGGCAAATCCCCAAACCATGAGCGAGGCTGTTGAAAAGGCCCTTATATCAGAGGAAATTCAGGGACGAGGACAGAATTCACGCCCACAGTACCAGGAACGAAATCCCCAACAACAGCAAAATTTCCGAAGGCCTCAAAACACAACACAGAGAGGAGGGTATAATGCTTCATCATTACCTCCTAGGCCTCCACAGCAACAGCAACATCAGCAAAAATCCAAATTTCAACAGAGGGGACAGGGAGGACAGAACCGTGGATGGCAGCAGCAGGGACCACGCAGGGATCAGAGACAGCAGGGTTCATCGGTAGGACCCGCAAGGTCCCAGCAGTCTTACAGAGGCTCACAGGGATCCACCGGACGGACCGGGCAACAACAGTCGGGCAGAACACAGTCAGGGCAGTTACAGGTTAGGGGACCATGTTACGTATGTGGTGGGGCAGGGCATCTGGCTAGAGAGTGTCCGCAGGGATTTACTGCAGGGGGTCAGCCCCGATCAGGAGGGTCTGAGCAGACCGTAGGTGACGTGGGCAGATCTCACCACATGTTTGCAGCGGTTGATAACCGCCAGGCCGATTTTCAGGCTTCTGTCATCGAGGCAGCAGGTACGATTAGAGACTTTCCCATCTCGATCCTTTTTGATTCAGGAGCTACTGACTCTTTTTTGTCTACATCGTTAGTGGAGCGTTGCAGGCTGGTGGCTTCTAGGCAAGACATTAGGTGGGAAGTTGAGTTGGCCTCAGGGGCTAGGATGTTAGTAGATACCTTGGTTAAAGACTGTGAGATCACATTGGGACCCTTCACCACAATATGCGACCTTAGGATTATGCCATTAGGGTCTTACGGAGTAGTTCTGGGTATGGATTGGCTTGCGGCACATAGAGCCAAGCTTGATTGTCGCCAGAGAACGATTAGCTGTTTAGATGATCATGGTTCGTCGGTTGAGATAGTGGGCATTCAAAAGCCCACGGCGGTTCGTATGATATCCGCACAACAGCTTAAGCGCTGTATGCGGAGGGGATGTCAGATGTTTGCCATCACAGTCAGTGATAGAGCAGAGGATGAACCTGAGGCTACTTTAGATGATCACCCTATCCTTAGAGAGTTTGCCGATGTGTTTCCGCCAGAATTACCTGGTATGCCCCCACGTAGAGAAGTGGACTTCCACATTGACTTAGTGCCAGGTGCAGAGCCGATATCCCGCGCACCCTATAGAATGACGACCCATGAACTCACAGAACTTAAGCTGCAGTTGGAAGAATTACTTGAGAAGGGACACATCCGACCTAGCGTTTCACCATGGGGCGCACCAGTGATCTTCGTGAAGAAGAAGGATGGGTCTCTTCGTCTATGCATGGACTACAGGCAGTTGAACAAGGTGACGGTGAAGAATCGTTATCCTCTACCCAGGATTGACGACCTTTTTGATCAGATGCAAGGAGCCAGAGTGTTCTCGAAAATCGATCTAAAATCTGGGTATCATCAATTGCGCATCACGGAGTCAGATATTCATAAAACTGCTTTTCGAACCAGATATGGCCATTATGAATTCACAGTGGTACCTTTCGGGTTGACGAACGCTCCTGCAGTATTCATGAGTCTCATGAACGGGGTGTTCCGTGCATACCTAGACCGGTTCGTGATCATATTCCTAGATGACATTCTGATTTATTCACGGACTGAGGAGGAGCATGTAGAGCACTTGCGTCAAGTTTTGCAGAAATTACGAGAGCAGCAACTTTATGGCAACTTGGCGAAGTGTGCCTTCTTCAGGACAGAGGTGCAGTATTTGGGACACATTTTATCAGGCGATGGCATCTCTGTAGATCCATCTAAAATTAGAGCAATCCAGGAGTGGCCGGCACCCACGAACGTGACAGAGGTCAGAAGCTTTATGGGGTTAGCTGGGTATTATCGTCGGTTTGTCGAAGGTTTCTCCAGGATAGCACATCCCATTACTTCCCTTCAGCGAAAAGGGAAGGGTTTCACTTGGACCGAGCAGTGTGAAAAGGCTTTTGGAGTCCTCAAAGAGCGTCTTACGAGCGCTCCTATTTTAGCAGTTCCAGATCCTTCGGAAGAGTTTGTAGTTTGCACGGATGCATCATTAGAAGGTTTGGGAGCCGTGCTTATGCAGGATGGACGAGCGATCGCATACGAATCGCGGAAACTAAAGACACATGAGTTAAACTATCCTACGCACGACTTAGAGCTTGCAGCTGTTGTTCATGCCTTGGTTCGCTGGAGACACTTCCTCTTAGGGCGACGCTTTGAACTCCATTCAGACCATCATAGTTTGCAGTATATTTTTACACAGCCTAATTTGAACGCCCGCCAACGACGTTGGATGGAATTCCTATGCGAATATGACTTCGATGTCCATTATATAAAAGGGAAGGAGAACGTGGTCGCTGATGCTCTGAGTCGAAGACGCCACGAGATCCAGACCCTGACCTTGAAGATGGACTTGAAGGATCGCATCTTACAGCATCTGCCGGAGGACGAATGGTTTCTTGAAGTGCAGCAGGCAGTACTAAATCAGAAGGCCCTTGAGGGCAAATTTACAGGATATACCCTTGATTCTGATGGAATGCTTCGACATCGGCAACGCATCTATGTACCCCATGCGGGTAATCTTCGTACAGTAATCCTATCAGAGGCTCATAGAGCACCCTACGCAGCACACCCAGGAGTGAAGAAGATGCATGCTGATTTACGACAGCTTTATCATTGGGCTGGGATGAGGCGTGACATTGCCGAATTTGTTGCTCGTTGCCTGGAATGTCAGAGGGTTAAGGCCGAACATCAGCATCCAGCGGGACTGTTGTACCCTCACGAGATACCTGAATGGAAATGGGATACCATTTCTATGGATTTTATCGTTGGTCTACCTATGTCATCACGTCGCCATGATGCTATTATGGTGACAGTTGACAAGCTGACCAAAGTGGCGCATTTTTCACCAATATGTACAACATACAATGCACCATCAGTGGCAAAGGTGTTTCTTGATCAGATTGTTAGACTTCATGGGATACCTCGCCGCATTATATCTGACAGAGACTCCGTATTCACTTCATCGTTCTGGAAAGCCTTACATCAGGCGTTGGGCACACAGCTCAACTTCAGTTCTGCATATCATCCAGAAACCGATGGACAAACAGAAAGAGTTAACCAGGTGTTAGAAGACATGCTTCGCATGTATGTGATGGATCACCAGTCTAGATGGGAGGAGTACCTGTATCTAGTTGAATTCGCCTACAATAATGGGCATCATAGCTCGTTGGGTATGCCTCCTTTCCAGGCATTATATGGCAGACCATGCAGAACACCTTTGAGTTGGGATCGTATAGAGGACAGAACAGTCATCGGCCCAGAGATAGTTCAGAATATGGAACTGCAAGTTAAACAGATAAGACAGAGGCTTCTGGAAGCACAGGACAGGCAGAAAAAGTATGCTGATGCTAAGAGGACAGACCGAAGCTTCACTGTGGGGGAAAGAGTATTTTTGAGAGTGCGGCCGCACAAAAGTCCAATCCGTTACGGAAAAGGCTCTAAACTCGCACCTCGATTTGTAGGACCTTTCGAAATCTTGGAGCGGATAGGACCAGTAGCCTATCGTCTAGCCTTGCCACCTAGCCTGTCACGTATCCACGATGTATTTCATGTATCAGTTTTACGTCAATATATTTCTGACTTATCTCATGTGTTGGATTGGAGTGCTCTTCAGGTAGAGGCAGACGGACAACTGGCGTTGGAGCCAATTCGCATATTGGCTCGACGGAAGCTGGCCCTTCGAGGTCGAGAGCTGGACCAGGTTAGAGTCCAATGGGACTTATACGACGAAGTCACTGCAACATGGGAAGATGCAGAGCGATTGAAGACCCTGTATCCTCACCTTTTTGACGACTTCCAGGAGGAAGTACCGTCTTAGGGGGAGAGGATGTGAGGACCGCCCTTTCTACTACTATTGTTATGACTATTTACAGTACTGTTATTGTTACTTTCATATTTGTGGGATAGCAATTCCCGGAATTTGTCAGACTATTTAACTTTATTATGTTTTCGGGAAAACTAATTGGGTGATGTTTGGATAAGTTACTTTTCAGAAAAATGAATTAGGGATGATGGAAAAATTGTAATATGATTTTTTTTAATTATGTTAAATTGTACTAAGGCATGAGAATGCATGTGTTATTTAAGTTGCTTCGGCTATGATGAATTTATGTGGTTACTGATCTTGTAATTGAGTGTGCAGGGACTACTAATCAAACCACAGATTTCGGAGATCATTCCACACCTTGTTAATTGTTATTCCCTGTTAAGCCGATCTGGTTCCACGATGAACCAAGATCTCTTTGTGTTTGATGTCATGATGTAATGTGGTCTTTCGTATGGTCGAGTGGGTTAGGTTACCCTCATGTAATATTATTTTTATAAGTAAGTGTTGTAAAGAGATTGAATTTGAAATTTCTATTTTTATTTAAATTATGAGGCCCTTTTTCTTGTGCTTTACCTTGACCTGGGGTGTCTTGTTTGGGTTAAAATTGACCCTGGGTTCTACCCCATGGGTCCAGGGGCCCATTTGGCATGGGTAACCCTTGAGTAACCTCCATCTAGTCAACTTAACCTCCCCCTGAAGTTAAGTGGCGAAAATTGGAGGTAGGAGGGGACATGATGGGTTGTACCAACACTCAACCCATCCCCTCTACTTTACCCTAGATAAGAGATGCCATCCATTAGTAAAAGTTACCTCTTCTTTAGTAAGATTCCCCCATGTACTATGGGGACACCCATGTGAAGAAAGGAGAAAGAGGCATGGGTCACCTGTCTTGTTCCCATTTAACTCTTTTTTTTATTTCTCCCATGAGAAAGTGGAGTCACATGAAAGGATTAAGGAGTCCCCTTGGGAATGGAGAGTGACATAAGCCACCTGGACAGTATAGTGATTTTTGGGAAGGGTGAGGAGGTGACAAGTGTCACTTCCCCATTTCTCAAAATTGGAAAGAAAGAGAATTTTGGGTTATTTATTTTCAAATTTTGGGATGAGAGGGAGTTAGTTGAATTTTGGGGAAACTCTTTCATTTTGGCCTTACCAAAAATAGAGAAGTTAGTTTGGAAGATAGAGAAGAGAGAGGGAGTTGGTGGCTAAGCTTGGAAGTGAACTCTGTGGACTCTGCAACAACTTCATTCCAGGAGGGCTTGCAAGGTTGGTCTGAATTTTACCTTTGTTATGGTAGGACTGAAATGTGTATGAAATGTGTGTAACATATGTGTTTAAATTTGTTTCTGTGGGGTTCTTGTTGGGTGTTTGACAGAGCGTCTCCCATTTGGGAGAAATGCTCATCAAGTTTGGGGTAGGGGAGGAGAGATCCTCCTCGGGTGCATACCTGTTCCATCTTTTGGGATGTTGAAAGCCTTGAGGGCATGTATCTGTGACTGTATTTTTGACTTGAGAGTCATATACAGATTTCTTGCAAAATGTGATCACACTTGGTTGAGACCAAGAGATATTTATATGAGTTCATTTATCTGTCAGGGTGACACTCTGGAGTCGAGTGTATCCACTCTCCTGCCCCTTATGAAACTCACTGTAGTTGAGTTTCCGTATTGTGTAAAATAGCCACGGGTGTATGTGTGCTTTGGGATTGTTGTTGTTTCTGTTGTGGAGTGGAGTGTTTGAATACCCAGGTGTGAGTATGGTCTCCCTAGCTCGGGGGTGACCCTCTTGCGGGTCTACGGTAGGGAGGAGAGCTAGACAAGTGGTATTTTCTTCTTTGTTTGTCTTTGATATGCAGGTTTTTCTCTTGGAGCTTTCTGGTTGGCTATTTTATGAAGAAACAGATCATCTTCTTGTCATGAGAATTAGGCCTGGATTATTTCATAGAAAGGAAGAGAGAACACCTCTCTTGTTATTGTTGTAAATTACTGATATTCTGGGAGTGAAGAAAATCACCTCCCTGGTCTTGTTATTATTGGACTTTTATTGGTTGTCATAAGTTTTCAGTTGTATACTGTTTGGGAGGAGAAAGTTCATATCTGGGAAGTTGGTATTCATGTTTGAGAAGTTGTAATATGACTGTGCTTAAATTTTTAAGTTGATGTTTGCAACCTTTGTTCAATAGCAATTTTTGTGTTTCAAGTATTACTGAAAGGAATAAGTTCGTTTTTGCAACTTAATCTGAGTTGTTTACATTGAAAGTTTGGAATTGCTTCACTAGTTGAAATGCTGATTTTCTATTCAATATTAAAATGGAAAAGACAGTTTTAAATATTTGTGTTATCCTCCCTATTTAATGGATTCTGTTAAATTAGAAGGATTAGAGGAAATCTAGCATGTAAATATAATCTGGTTGTAAATTTGCAAGTCTTGTATGTTTATAAAAATGGAAATTTATACTTTAAATGAGGGGATAGCTAATTACTTTTTGGTGAAATTGGCAGATATATATATCTAATTGTTATGACAATTTCTTATAATAGGTTGATTTGGAGAAAATGCTTAGAGTAGTGAATTTTGAAAAAATTGTGGAAATTGGTATTATAAAAATCTATAAAGAATATTTCTTTTTCTCTCAATAAATTTATAAATATATATATAGAGCTATATATATATTTCTCATTTTGAGTAATTATCATTTTAAGAAAATAAAAGAGTAATTGAAAGTAATTATAACTGTTATATATCAATATAAAAAAAAAGGGGGATATATATATATATATATATATATATATATATATGAACTATATAAATATAGATATATATAAATATATTATTGTTGAAATATATATATATATATATATATTTATATATGAATATATATAAATATATATATATATATATATATATATATAATATATTATTATTATAAGAACCAACGAATGGTGAAAGACTGTCAACATGTTAGCCGCGGATAAAAGAAACACAGTCGAAATTTTATTTGGGCGGTGGGGAGTAAACCCCACCGCGAGCTGTTATTACATATGGAGGTGTGGAGTGGGGCGGAGCCCCACCCACACCCCACGTCGTGGGAATGTGGGTGGGGCTCCGCCCCACTCCACATCTCCCCCCCCCTCCAAACCCTTATGCCTCCCGCGAAACCTTTCCGCCGCTCTGCGGCCACCGCGAAGTCTTGCCCGCCGCTCTGCGGCCACCACACATCCCCGTCCGCCGCTCTGCGGCCACCACAGATCCCCGTCCGCCGCTCTGCGGTCACCACAGATCCCCGTCCGCCGCTCTGCGGCCACTGCCGCCCATGGCCGCCATCTGCTGTGGGTTGAAAGCAATAAAAAAATGTAGGGCTTGGGCCCTAACAAATGAATGGGTTATTTGGTAAATAAATTCAGTTTATTTTTATATAGCTCTATATAAAGGCATATATATATATATTATATATGTCTATGTATATAGCTATATATATATAATATAAGAATGATTATATATATACATATATATATATATGTATATATATATATATATATATATATATATATATATATATATATATATATATATATATATATATATATATATATATATAGTTTTTTTAAGTTGTGGGAAACCAATTTGTTCATTATTGAGATATTAAAATAAATATATTATATGTAAGTATGTATATATATATATATATATATATATATATATATATATATATATATATATATATATATATATATATATATATATATTTATTGGGCCCTCGTTTAAAATCGTTAATAACTATGTTTCATGGATATAGAGAAAAAAAAATATATATATATATATATATATATAACAATTATAATCTCACAGGAGATGTTATTAAGTGTTGAACACAACAACCAAAGAAGCTATATTACCATGAACAGAGTTTTATAAAGTGGTGAACCACCTACATCTATTGACAACGTCATAAGAGTTACAAACAGTGTATGAATCGTAATTAAGAGTAACAGTAACAACAGTAATTCTAAACAAGAGAAAATAAAATTAGATGTAAAGTGAGTTTAGGAATATTCAGTGATACTCTGGAAAGAGTTTCTCGGAAGTTTCATCTGTTAACGTACTTTTAAACACCCGGAAAATGAAGAGGAAAATTACTCAACTCCTTGTGCAAAAGAACACTGGAAATAAACTTATGATGCCTCCACTAACAATCCATGTGGCCATATTAATCTCAACTGTAGCAAACAATCTCATATATAAACCTGTAAGAGGTTCCGAAGAAGGAAAAACCAACATTGGAAAACACAGAGGAGAAAATGCGCGACATATCTCACACGGGATAAGAGAACTAAGTTGACGGACCCTTCTGTCAATTGTGCTTAGGTACAAGTTGACTAAGTATTTACGAAGAGGAGGAACCTAGATCGGGGAAGATTAGGAGACTGAGTCCAGCGAAATAGTAAACCAGCCTATGTGACCGAGATCATCCTGAAATTAGGTTTAATATCAACAATAGCTGCAGTAATAACCCTGATTGACGTAAATCACGAAGAAAGGACAGGATGCACATAAAGAAAGTATAGAAAATGAAAGAGAGAGAGAGACCGAAATATAAACACACTAAATGAACTAAGAGATAGTTAAGGTAAGGGCGATAAAGATATAATCCAACTTAAGAACTTGTGGAAAGGGAAGAGAGGGCAACCAAACCGCCTTGTTGAAAATGCTAAGTCATAGGATGGGTATGTTTCAGGAAACAAGAGAGGAGACAGACAACCGTGCCTGGCTGAAAAATGACTAAATAGGGAGATCACTAGCCGGTTTAGTTGGAACAAGGCGTCGAGGGGAGTGGTTCCTCTATCAGCGAACCACGTGCGTAAATGAGTGCAGCGTAATTCCCACTAACGCCGTAAGGCATTTTGCTACCGAACATTGCCGAGGGTGCGATTTAAGAACTTGGGTAATCTCACTCTTGCAATGACGTTAGCAGCATTGTATCGACCCTCTTGTTGATCTATATGTTTCCGTTTGCACGCCATTATACTTGTATTCCGTCGATGAGTATAGTGTTTCGCCATGAGAGAACACCGTTGAGCATGCGTACGCATGCGAAAGGGGTTTTTAGGACGGTGTGAGAAAAGTTTTTCATATCTCGTGTCATAACCACATGACAGATGTGGCTATGACACGTGCGAAGTGAGTTGTGACCACAAGGAAAATGTGGGCATGACATGAACTACAACCATTCATCATTTGTTCATTAAATGATTGAACAATTTACATGTGGAACAATTTGCTCTATCCTTAATTAGAGTCATACGATTGATTTGATTGAAAGAACTTAACTGGCTAGATTAGCCAATTCCAATTGAGTTCATTAATGGTAAGTGACAAACCACATACATTAGCCAATGCAAATTTCTAGGGTATGCAGATGACAGAGTCAATTAAATGGAGTTTCTTGCTATTTATTACCCATTTGTCATGGCAGTACATGTCATGTATATATGATAGTGTTTATTGTTTTAACCTTATATTACAATACTATGTTTTAGATAGTAGAAGAATCAATAATATGTAAAAGTTTAAAGTAGTGGCTTTCATTATAGCAACTATGCGAAGAAAGTAAGTTATCAAGTACTTATTTTGTGTTCATTCATGATTTTGAATTTAACTGTGTGATAGAGTTCTCAGTTCATAGATGTAGAATAGTAATAGGTATGATGGAAAATTTTCTTTGTGTGTGGCTATGTAGGATGTTATTGCTTTACATTTCTTAGAATGAAGAAATACCAGTATTCATCAAGTGGAATAAATCATGTCAAGAATCAAAACTTTTAACATTTGGAAATGATGCATTTTATTTTAGGTGGTGGGTTCAATCTCCCACACATGCATGCATGTATGAGAAATTGGAAATTCCAATTGATGCATGGAATTGGTATTGCAACTCAATTTCTAGTGACCTTGAGAAAATCATATTATTTCTACTTTACTGACCAAATATTGTTACCCATACCTAGTGGTTTCTTGTACATATAAATCAAGGTTCCATAGAAAATAATTTACTGACATTGTGAATGAGTACATAATTGAATTTGTAATGGACCCATTGCCTGTTCATAGGATAATTATGGACTACGATGAAATATTCATTAATCTTCATCTAAAAGAGGAACCAAAATTATTTTGGAGGACCAAAGCAAGGTTTCAAGGTTGAAGGATAGGAGTTTTGTTTGGAACTTTGAGGTTGGTTAGATGTTCATGTACGATGTAATTCCCCAATCGTTTTGAAGGATGATGTTAAATTTTAATAAAAAATATAGAAGTAATTGCGGTTTGAAATTGTCATGAGTTTAATGGAAAATTGCAATGTATACAGATCATAGATCGTTCAAATTTTCAATATTAAATAACATTCATCACATGGAAAAAAGAAATGAGTTCACTAGCAATGTATAGTGATGTATAAAAAAGGAAAAGATAAATGGATGTGTTATGCCAATTCATTTTTTTAGGGTTTTTTATGTTATCATGATTCACTCTGCAAAATCCCCAAGTAAAAACATTGTGACTGGTTTTGTTTAAGGTGTTTAGGGTTTATCCTTCTAATTGATCATTGACCTATGTAGCTAGTTTCCCCAACTTAAGTTGTTCTTTTATCCCATTGGTGGTTGTCGAGTTACTATCCCCTTTCCTCTAAGTTATTGGCCCTAAGACCCTTTATTTTATTCTAATTCTAATTTCATCGCAGGCATCGTAGCCTCCATTTTAGCCTATATTTCTGAAGCTGTGACGGTGCGCGAAGACACCACGTTTTCCCTGTGAGTCCTTGTTTTTAATAGCCCCCATCCATTTTAATATTATTTTGATATATTTTAAAATATTTATCAGGGCCTCAGGCGTATCCCCTCCAAGCCTCTAACATGTGGCCCACCCAGTCTCTATTGTCTTGTCGCAAGGATTTGCCTCATTGCAGCATTGCTTTAAGCTGAAAACTTAAAGTTGCAATGGTGTGATAAGGCGCAATGTTTATATATTATTATTGAATTCCAACAGTTGAATAATTATTATATATTATATCAATATAATATAATATATAATAATAATTATTCTATCATATGATTAACATCATATATTATATTATTATCAGATAATAATATAATATATGATATTATATAGTATATTGTAATAATAATTATATTATATAATTATTATTATAATATATAATAATAAATTATAATTATATTATATAATATATGATATTATTATATACTATATAATAATAGTTATATATTATTAATAATTATTATATAATTATTGAAGCAGCAATACTTTTCTGGGGCATTAAATATTAGTGAAGCCATCGATTGCATTTGGTGGGCTGTGAAATACTTTTCCTTGGCATTGATTTTTAAATGGCTCTCCCGCAAGAGATTCTGACAACCCTACCAATGCGAGGAATTTGGAAAGTCATCAGACGATCCTCACATAAGCTGAAGATTGACACTAAAAGAATTTAGATAATGAATAAATGCATCTTTCACCTGAGGCATGTGTTCATTAACAAACTTCCTGTAATGCCCCTCATTTCTAGCTTGTGAGAGTTGATAGTTTTAATTTGCACCTTGAGAGTTTTGAGGCATTTGAGTTGTTAGACTTATGGTTAATGCTTATTATGTTCATGAGGGACTATGGTTGACTGATGTGCTTATTGACATGATCACCAATGGTTTGATAGTATCATGTTTTATGAGATTTGTAGATATCTGATTTTAAATAGAAATGTTTATTATCTTGTTTCAGAGCAAGGACAGTGTAGTACTACTCGTTTAGAGCACCCTACTACACTGTGATTCTCTGACTCTTTATGTGTTTGATATATATGCATTTGTTTGTATACAACCTATTGTTTTGATGCAGGTTATAGGTATCGGGCAACGAATCCACCTGACTTAGTAGGTCTAAGTGTGCCCTTGCACCAGTGGATAACGTTGATGGGAGATAATATGGGGTTTCCCTAGGTCAGTTCCATTTTTAGTTGGTGGTCGTGAATCTTGTTGTCACCTTATGGTCTTTGCCTCGGATATGGTCATCATTGGTATGCTATTGTCTTGTTGGTATTGGTTGGTTTTAGTCTTTATGTATTGGTCAGAAATGAATTTATTATTATAATAATAATATTAATAGCATTTTTAAAGTTGATATTTATTAATGTGAAGCTAGGAGTATGTTTAAGTGATTAAATTATTAATTTTAATGAATTCCAATTAGATATTGTCCCAAGTCATGGATAATATTTTATGATAAATACTATTTGGTAGTTTGAAAATATTTTTAGTTAATAATTTATTGTTGTGAGTTGTCGTATGAGAATTCTAATTGGGAGAATCTCTCTTTCAATGAAAAATTTATTGTTTTCTGTTTTAGTGAGTGGTGGGTTTCTATAACGGTTTTTGAATTTATGAATGGATCTAATTTTAGTATGGATGGAGTTTTGAAAAGGGGATTTTTAGGAAGAGCTGAGGGGAGACCCTCAGGTAGTCAAGCAGGGCATCTAGATGCGAAGCAGATTTGATCTTTTTCTTTTATCCGCCGATTGTATTGCATGGAGGTTTTCTTATGGTTTTATACCTATAAATAGCGATTGCTTGAAAGTTTATATAGCCTTCTTAATAGATCCATTTTGGGGAGGATAACTTGCAATCATTACAGTTCATGAGGTTGCCTCTTGAGGCATCGACCAGACAGTATCATGGTGGACTTAGCACTCATTCTTCAGTTCCTAGACAATCCCATATTTTGCTTGCGGAACATTATCATGTGCAAATAGAAATAGAACTGGTCAATTCTCAGAAGATTACCCAAGAGATCTAATATAATACATGTTAGAGCTCATGTCACACTTTTTCTTCTCCATGGCATCCATTTCCACATCCCCTCACCCATATAAAAGATTGTCCTAGGAAGTGCCTTAGAATTTGTTGTGTGTAGCTTGGATCATCATCATAGGAGTTGACAATAAAATTGACATATGGTTTACTCGAGACTCACAAAAGAAGAACAGAGTGGAAGTCTGGGTAAAAATTCTTTGGCATTCCATAGGAAGAAGTTGGTTGTCAAAAAGATAGTGTTGGTAATGATCTCCCATTCCCAAATTGAGTCTTACGTGAAACTAATGATAGAATCAACTTTGTTTTCTTCAGTAATATTTTTTTGTTTTCAAAGCACTTATATATATATATATATATATATAGTTATAGGGCTAATTATACAATTTAATGTTACCTTAGGATTTCTATCGCTGTGTTAACGAAAGATCATTACATACCGTAAGTTTTCACATTATAGTTGTATAGTTATTAAGTTTTACTTGATCATTAGATATCAAAACATTTTAATTGCTGCATTGTAATATTTGTTACTAAGCATAGATAGCCATATACTTGAATATTTAGATGGTAACTCTTTTCTTAAGAGGAAACTATATCTCTTAAGTATTTCATGATTTCTTTTAATTCATTTTATAAGTACTTTTTCATTAAAAGGGAATGTTACTTTCTAATATTTAATTTAATAAAAATTTCTTCCTCTTTCTTAAAGAAAATATTTGGAAAATTAAGGAAATGAACTATTCTTTAAATGACTTTGTTTATAGATTCTGAAAATAAAGAAATGGATTTATTTTATAATGATTTTGAATTTTCCCTTCATTGTATGCTTATTTAATAGAGAAATAGATTATTTTGAAGGATATTATTTTGAACCTTGGATAAATTACGATATGTTTTGGAAGGATTGGTAAATAGTATAGACAAGATATCAATGCCAATTAAGTTAGCCTTGGAATCTTAGATACTTTAAGTTACATAGCCATAATAGTTAATTTATTAAATTACAAATAAATTTATGGAAATTGATATTACTTCAATAATGTTATTATGTTAGAAATTGATTAATGAATTGAAACTAGGTTGTAAACAATGCATTTAAGACTCTTAATATTATCTATTGCCAATAGCATAGGAATAGATTGAATTTTGTTACTTATGGCACTTATATCATTTGATCATAGTAGTAACTATAGATAGTAGTTAGAATAATATTGTTCGGCATTGTTGAGATAGATCCACTTTGTGTTTATTGGATGATTGATCATGATTGTAATTAGTGTTGCTTTCTTCAAGACCCATTATTAGTGCATTAGATCATATGTTGTGTTTGAGGGATCTTAGTTTATGATGTGCATTAGTAAGTGAATGTGATGAGTGACCTTTGAGATTTAATGGTCTTGCTTGGAAATTCCATTTTTAGGGAGTAATGAGGTAATTGGTTGATTATGTTATTTTCTTTTTAGTCCTGAATCATATTGTTCTAAGGGAAGGTCATAGTCGTTTAAACCCTTGTTCCTATTTTGGAAGATGGACTTATGTAGAGTGGTATTGTGTTTAAATGTTTTATTGATGTGAGATTTTGAAGTGGATAAGGGAAAGTTTTATTATTGAGAAATTTGAAATGGACTATGTATTGGATTATAAAAGATAGATACCATGTAGTCCAGTATCCATGGATGTTATTGGTTTTGGATGGTTGGTTAGAGGTTGCTAGTTGTAGGTAGGAGAGGACCAGTGCCCAAAGTGGCTACCTGGGTAACCCCATGGAAGTTGTAATTAAGTGATAACTTAATAATTTATTTAGGAGGGTTGGGTAGTCATTTACATAACAAGATAAGTAAGATGCCTCACCCATGCCTTGAGTGCTCTCATAGGATAAGGATGGGATGAGAAGGCCTGGTTGGCAAGGTCAACCTCCTTGTCTCCATGAGAGGATGTGTTGACTCCGCATGTGTCACCCTATGGGGCTGGTGCGTAGAGAGAGGCTGCCAGGGTAACCATAGATGTGGGCTAGTTTCTAGTGAGAGATAGCCTGGGTAACCCATCCTAGGACCATTTGATGACACTCTCCCTACTGCAGCTTAGTTACTTCCTCTTTATTTTGGTTGTTGCCTCTGGAGTATTTGATGTAGAGCATCTAGGATAGCAAAAGCATGGATCATAATCTTCACATGCAATAACTCTTAAGTTCATTATTTTCTCTAGAGATTCACACTCCTACCCATGAAGGGCTTCAACACAATATCAACTTGTTCTTGACATACAAAATGAGGGAGGACTCCAAGACACCTATCCCAAGAAGCCTAACTCCATCTAACATTCCTTCAACTCCTCTACACAGACCTGCAGGATAGTAGTCTTCATTCTGCCTTTCTAAGATAGTCACAACATCCACCTTGGGATGATCTCCTTCTACACAAACTCAGTCTCATTGTAACCTACCAGACCAAATCATGCATTCACCCTAATGCCTCCATTGACAAAGCAATAACATGACAAGCTAATCTCTTACCTTCTTGACAATGGCTGTCTCCAAGAGGACTGTCAGAGATAGCACAAAGCAGCACAGACTGTTATCTTGGAGAGGGACCTCTTCATACTCCCTATCATGAATCCAAGATCAGACCTAGGACTCTTCCCACCAGTCTCAACACCTTCATTCACTAACATTCCACTTCCTCAGTCAGTTGACATCATCTAACTTGTTGTTGTCCTTCTCCAAGTTCCAACACAAGACTTCTGCAGGGTCATCTACATGACCAACTTAGTCCAAATTGTCCTCCTACCCTCTAAACCTCTACAAGACATTACATTATCTAATATACAAGCCATTCCACTGATTGCTAATAGAAAAGATCAGTGGAATGATGGAAAATCCATTGAACTACTCAGGAGGAGCCTTATATCAGGGTTTTGGACAGTCAATGGGAAACTAATGATTTCTTCCTCCTGCCTTACTGTCAAAACCTCAAATTAGATTCAAAACAAAGGCACTTCACTCCTCTAGTTGGCTAACATGGATACCAGTTACCTCCAGACCGTACTAGTACGGACTAGTGCCAGAAACAACAAATTTCTAACTGTGACAGTGGGTTTAAAGGATAGTTTGGTAATCAGTAATCATAGTCTATCTTCTTTCATTCCTAAGGCTCAAACTCACTTAAAAAGATATTCAATAGACCCACCTTCACATCCAAACATTTAACACTTCCCAACAATGCCGTACAGTATAGTAGTACGGGCTTAAAATGCATTGGAATACAGAAAAATACATAAAAGACAAGAAAATAGAAGTTTCTTCTTTCTTATTTCATCTCCACCGAATATATCTTTACAATCAATCCTCCCTTGGCTTAAAACAAGCCTCAGCATTTGCATGGAGTGGTTGGGATCCAAGAAATTACCCAAACTATCGTACTTTTTTTGATTTCTAACTACTGTTCAAAAGATTGTTTCCATAACTGTCTTTTCTTAGTGACTGTTTTATGTTTAGAAGCTTTATAACATGTGGAGAACCTATGACAATGTGTTAACATCCTTCCTACCTTTGACATTCCTTTAGAGGCCTACAACATGAAGGTTAAATGACTTTAATGACTATTTTAAATGCCTCAATAAAGGCTTACATAATGGCTATTGCAAACTACCTATTACAACATGACTGTCCTACCTAGGACTTACAACATAACAATAGATACTAGCTACTTGGACATAGTCCCTTACAATTAAGGCTTTCAAGCCTTATGAAAACATGTAGATGGTCTCCAAGACCTTACTAAAGAAACCAAAACAACTTGAAGATTAACCAAAACTTAGATATCTTGGTGCTCCTGCACCATACTCCCCAACATGATGAAAACTCTTGTCCCAAGAGTTAGGGGATCTGTTCCATCCATTCTTCCATCTGGTTGGGATGTTTCTCTGACTAGGAAACATGAACTCTACAAGAGTAATATTCCTCCTTCTCTAACCTGCATGACTCCTGTAAACAGTGTTAGTACCAGAAAACCTATTTTGATGTCCTTGTATATCAAAAAATTTGGATTTATAAATGGAAATGATCAAACAATTGAAATGCATAACCTAAACCCAAATAATTCAATACCTCGAAGATGCAAAATGAGCTTGATTGATTGATCGCTTTGTTGTGTTGATTGCTCGATTCCGCAGCATAACGTTGATAAGGAGATAGATGATGGATGCAAAGGCTCTAATGATATTTCAACAACATGTGGATACTTGAGGATCAATGCCCTTTTAGAAAATTTGACAGAATAAGGGTGCTTAAGGCTCAATGCATGCTAATGGCTTGTGAGGGGGTTGATTTATAGGAAAGGCTTGGTTCCAATGGATGGCTAGGATCAATTAGGGCTTTAGGTGAAATGGATGGATAGGATTAAGTTAGGTTTCCTTGCACATCAAGAAATTGTAGTCATATGACATGTGGCAAAGGAGGATGAGGCTTAGGTGTGCTTGTGTAGATAAATACTAAAATTAGGTCCCATTAGTTGTGCATGTGAAAGATAAAAGTTGTAACACATGATTGACTAGACAAGTGTTGGAATGTGATGAAAGATGAGTGTTTAATTCAAATAAAATATTTGAATTAGTTGGGATATGAGTTGGATATTAATTAAATAAATAAAATTTATTTAATTAATTGAGAAGTTGAATAGGATGAGATAAGATATGATGTGGAAATTAATTAAATAAATAAAATTTATTTAATTAATTAGGATGGGGATAAGATAAATGAGATTATGCATGTGAAATTAATTAAATAAATAAAATTTATTTAATTAATTGGCTAAGTAGGATGAGGATGGGATTGAATGGGATTTTAATTAAATAAATAAAATTTATTTAATTAATTGGCTAATGGATAAATAGGATTAAGAGTGGGATTTAGGACAAAAATAGCTTATGATGTTTAGGATAATGTTTTAACAAGGTGTTGTAGGACATGGACAAAGTTGGGACAAATTTGGGTGTCTACATTTTGCCCCTCTTTGAGATGATGTTCGAGATGATAAGATTTGTGTCGAGTAACATCATTTCAAAGAAGCCAAGGTATGGATAGAGGAAAATGATAGTGATGATGGAAAGATATGATGAGGATGATGATGGTGGAAAGATAGGATGAAATGGGATGATGATGCCCCCTTGAGAGGTTAGGCGGGTTGGACAAACACGGGTAGGCTCTCGAAAAGAAATGGCTTGGCTGCAAAAAGAAAGATAAGGGGATAGATAGAAGAAATGATGATGCGTTATGCTGCAATGAGGGTGAGCAACCATGATGTTTGATATAGCACTAGACGTTATGCACCAAGGTATAAGGACCAGGGTGACGATGTGTCTTGTGCCCCAGCGTAATACAACCTTGTCTAACATATGAGGAAGAAAACTTAGAGCATTGAAGTCCTACTACACAAAAGGTATGATATGACCTTAGATGCAAAGGATAGTGCAAAAAGCTATTCCAACATACACAAGATATGAATATTAGCTGGAATGATATAGATGTGATACAAATGCAAGATAAAAAGATAACACACACAAGCAAGCAAGCAAGCACAAATGATTCAAAAACAAACAAGGTATTGCCCCTGTCAAGCTGTAAACCAATGATTAATTGCTGATTGTTGATAGTTGAGAGTGTTGTCATTACAGGGAAAGCTATATCCCTAGATCAACACAAGGTTGTTTGCTGAGTTGGTTGGCTAGTTGATTGATTGATTTGGCTTACAACAAGGCTAGGATCAAGACCATGGATTGCGTTTGGATAACTTGGCTTGATTAATTAACATGATTGGTATGGATTAATGATGGGCTTGCATTTGGATCTTTGTTTGGAATGGTTGGAAGATGATGAAATGTTGATTAGATTGATTTGATGAAGGATGGATGATTTGTGGTGGATTGAGCTTCTTTTGACTTGCTGAAGTGATTGGATTTGTTTTGATGGCTAGATTGATGTGCTTGAGTTGATTTGCTTTAGTGTTAATGTTGATGATTGATAGGATTTGTTTTGATGGTTGGCTTGATGTGCTTTGGTTGTGATGTTTGTTGTCGCTGGGTTGATTGTTTTGATGATTGGATTGTTTTGAATGATGACAATGATGGTGTGATGATTAGAGTGTTCACTCAATCTAAGCATAAGCAAGTGTTCTCAGTGTGCTCAAAGGATGTAAAATAAACAAGGTATTGCCCTTGTCAAGTCATAAACCAATGATTGATTGTTTGATTAATGATGATAGATAGTGTTGTCATTGCGGGGAAAGCTATATCCCTAGATCAACACAAGGATGTGGGAACGCTATATCCCATTGATGATGTTTGATGATGATTGATTGGGCTCATGACAAGATTTGGATCAAAACCTATTGATTTGATTGGATAATGTTCCTTGATTCATTAGCTTGCTTGATATGGATTAGTGTGACATGGATTTAAGATCATTGCTTAGATTGATATGATTGATATGACTGGAAGAAGTGATTGATTGAAATGGATGAATGGATGTGATTGATAAAAAGAATTGATGATGATGAGGATTTGATTTTGATTGATGTTGATGGAGTGGATTGTTTTGGATGATGATTGAATTGATCTTATTGCTTGGATTTTTTGTTGGATATTTGATTTTTTTAGATTTTTTGACATATTTAATTTTTTTTGTAGTTTTTGAAATGTTTTGAGATGTCAATGGATTTACAATTTAGGTAGCTGTTGTGCTAGATACCAATGACAAGGGAAAACCAAGTCTAGGTGCAAAGATGGATGAATGGGATTGGATGGATAAAAGGATGGGCAATAAGGGATGGAAGGCTCATGATATATGGATGGATAAAAAGATAGGCCATAAAAGGGATGGATGCATGCCTCATGATGAACAAATAGGTAGGCTATTGTGGAAAGCTCATGATAAATGGATGGGGATAAGCTATAAGATGGAAAGCTTATGATAAGGATATGCCATAGTGGATGGATCATAAGGGAGCTAGGATGTGATCTTCAAAGCCTATGTTGCATAGGAAGAACTTGCCCCCATTCTAGGTGGTAATGCTTAGGATTTTTACATGACAAAGTTCATGACCATGGGATGACATGATAGGTTTTACATGACAAGGTGTATGATAGGTGGATAATGATAATATGGATTGATGAGGAAGGTATGAGGTATACCAAGAGATATCCAAAGCATGTTTCAAGATTTTGCCCCTATGTCTTCATCAAAATCAAAAGGCAGAAGGATGGATGAATGGATAAATGGGTTCAATAGGATAGGCTTGTTTATGTAATGGCTAAGGATGGTAGAATGGTAAATGATATAATGGGATAGATAGTTTGGAAATGGATAGGTTGGATGAAACAATGTGCCCCCAAGTGTAAGTGACATAGAAGATCAACCTACACATGACGCCTGTTTGCCAGGTTTTCATCATGGTACTTATCCAAGGCGCCTGTTTACCAGGTTTTCACCATTGGATGAAGGGATTTCTCTGTACTATTTTGACTTTTTTTTTTTTTTGCTTTTTTTCTTTTTTTTTTCTTTTTACTTTTAGATGGGTTGACAATTACACATGGCGCCTGTTTGCCAGGTTTTCACCATGGTAATGGATAGGAGGGACTCAAGTGGCTAGTGCTATGAAGGTTGATAGTGTCCCTTTAGAAATGGATGATGTCTTCACATGGACCATGTCATTATGCTCATAGATGTTGATAGGGGGTTGCATGGATGGGAGATGGAGTAGGTAGATAGTGGATGATGAAATGGATTATGAAAGGTTCATGCAAGGATAGATGGATCGGGATAGTGGACTATGATGTGGATTATGTAGGCTTATGCAAAAGCATGGACCATAGGGATAGCATGGCGGAGATATGCAAGATAATGGATGGAAGATGGGTAGATGTAGATATGTGAAGGTGCTGCGGAGTGGAAGGGAATCATGACCAACGGTTGCACACACCATGATAAACATTGAAGCTTTTGATGAGATGGTGGTGTAGGATGCAATGGAGATGTTTGCTTAGGAGATGGTTGATGAAGTGATTTAGGAACCCACATAGATTTAGTATTTTTAGTGCTTTTGTTTTGCTTGTGGGATTTTTGAAGGGAATGGAAGTTTTGGATGGAAATAGGCTTTTGGATGGAGGTAGGTGATTGGGATTCTTGAGATGTGGAGGAGGATGCCTCATTTGACTTGCTAGCTATTTGCTTAGGAACCCAAACCATTTTGCTTTTGGGCTTTGATTTTGGAGGTAAGGGTTTGGATGGTTGCTTAGATGTGGATGAGGATGCCTCATTCGCTTTGCTAGCTGTTTGCTTAGGAACCCAAACCATTTTGCTTTTGGGCTTTGCTTTTGGAGGTATGGGCTTGGATAGCTTTTTGGATTGCTTTGATTTGGTTCTTTGCATTGATTTTTCATGTTTGTGCCCTAAGGCATGATAGTTCTTTGGATTTTTGGTAGGACTTTTAGCTTTATAGGTAGAGGCATCAAAATTTTTGCTTTTGAATCCCATGGCATGGGTGGAGTGGATGAAATGATTGGAAGCTTTATGCTTAGGTGATGTGTGCTTTTGTTGGCCATGATTAGGGATGTAAGGATACTTATGAATGATATGTATGTTAGGTGTTGGAAGCAATGGTGGCAAGGTGGATGGAGGGATATTTGGAGTTGGTAAAAGTGGAGGCAAGGTGGATGGCGGAAGGTGTATGGTCACATGCTTTTGACATTTATAGGATGATGGAGATGGAATGGCTACATATGTTTTGGGTATATGATGGGGGGTGTGATGGAAAGTGGTAGGTTTAGGATGCATGAAAGGATTACCAACATCTTGGCCTTGTTTACCTTGGGGTGTGTATCCAAGGCCATATGAGCATGGAGGGATTTTGACATGGTTTGGCTCCAAAATACCTTGTTCATAAAGGCCTAGACTTTTGCCTTGGTAGTTCATGTTTTGGAGTATGCGATGGACAATGGGACTAGGTGTGTTGTGAACATTAGACTTGAGCTCATTATTGGATGAAGAAGGTGAAGTGGATAAAGGTCGTTGTTGTCCTAAGGAAGAACATTCATGGACAAAGGTGGTAAAACCAATAGGACATGAGGGTGGACTTGAAGTGGAATCGATGGTCAATGTGAAAGGAGGATCATTAGGATCTTACTTATGTTCATGTTGATCCAAGTTATTGGTATGATCTTTTATGCTTACTTGGGGGACAAGTGTCTCATCATGACAAGTTGATGTTTGCTCATTATGGATAGGGCTAGATGGTAGATGACTAGGAGCAATGTGGATATCTTGGTCATAGATAGATATAGGATTATGGATAGGATCAAGGTGCTCATGGATAGCTTCTTCATAGGTATCATCTTGATCATAAAGAAGGTAAATGTTATGGATGGGTTGCATGGAAGTGTTTTGATCTTGAGTTGGACTAGGGCTTAATATTTCCACATGTTTAAGATTATGCTCTTGACATACCTCTTGACTTTGGATGGAAGTGGAAGGTTCTTGAGTGGACTTGATAGGCTCTTGATAGTTATCAACATGAAGGCATGATGGCTCTTGACTTAGGCCTGTGGTTAGAGACTCTTGAATAGACTTGTTGGCTTGTAGGTCACATGATGGGCTTGAAGGGCTAAGTATGTTAATGGAAGGCTCTTGGATAGTCTCAAGGATAGGTGGACCACATGATGGGATTATAGGATTGGACATGACCTTTGGAAGTTCATTGGTATGCTCATGAATTAGTGTTTGACATGGGGGTAGTTTATTCCTAGCTAGTAGCCAATGGATCACATCCTTTGCAAGTGTATGGGTGGATGGAAAATATAATGGATGTATGATAATGGTAGTTGGTGTTGGATTAGGATTAGGACTAGGATTAGGTTGAGACCTAATTGGATTGGATGGATTAGGATTTGGACTAGATGGGGGTGATGATGTGGCACGATTTCCCATTATAGGTGGGTACACCTTGTAAACAATTGAGACAAATATTGGACATTGATTTGTATTATGGCCTTTGGTCCTATGGTATGCACAATAATCATGTTCATGATATGGACTTTCTTCACATGGTTTGACTTTAGGAAGTTCAATGAGTTTTGCTTCAAGCATCCTTTGTAAAACTCTCTCAGCCGCATCCTTTGGTGAACGATTAGAATGATATGGTGAGGAAGGTAATGAGGGGCTTGGTGGTTTGGAAGGTAAAGGGATCAATGGACTATGATTGGGATCACATGGTGGTGTTGGGATAGGATTAGTTGGCTCACGTGTTGGCGGGTGATTAGATGATGAAGGCCACTCATAAGATGCATTTGCTAGATTGGTATCTCCCTTGTCAAAGGTAATTAAGTCTTGCATAGGATAACTTGGGCTTGTTTGATTTATGTACAAGGGATTACTTGGACTTGGATGTGCTTCTTGTTGCAAAGGTGGACTTAGGTCTATCAATGGTGCTTGGTGGTCTTGTTGAAAATGTGTACTTGGACCTGATTGATTTATGTACAAAGGGCTATTTGGACTTGCATGTTGTTCTTGTGATATCACTTGATTGCCTTGTGGATGGGCTTGGTAGTGCATTGGAATGGTGGTATGAGGGATTGGATAAGCTTGAGGTGGAGGTTGATAGGTTGATGTGGCATTGACTTGGTGGATAGGTGGATTAAGTTGATAGGAAGTGGATGGATATGACATGTGGCTATAAGGTAGATTAGGTTGATAGGAAGTGGCTAAGGATTGTTGTACTTGTCGAGCTTGACTAGTGGCTAAAAGGTGTTGGACTTGAGCTATGGAGTGTTGTAGTTGAGGTGATTGGCTTGCGTGGGGTTGAACTTTTTGGATGAAGAATTGTAATATTTCAATGGCGTCTTGGTTTAGGGGTTGTAATCCTTGATAAAGATTTTGGAGGAATCTTTGGAATTTGATTTCTAGGTCCTCTAGTGTAGACATGTTGTCACCACGTGTTTGTCTTAAGTCCTTTTAGCAAGTGCTTGCTTAGGGATTTGGATGATGATGTGGAATGTTTAGATGATGTGTTTAGATTGATTTGTTTATGTGTTTGGTGTTCATAGCTTGATATGGCAATATTCAAACAAATGATTATGCATATACACACATGAATCACTCACGCAAGACACATAAGCAAGTTGTTGACTTTGAAAATGAAATGTGATGATTATGCAAGCACACATGGAAGACACATCAACAAGCCTAATGTGTAGTCAAGTGGGTATAGTCAATTAGGTCTTAGGCTATCTATTGCACAAGGTTGACTATGGAATTGAAAGTGAAATCCTGCCACACAGCCAGGAGAAAGGGGTAACCCACCCTTCACCTTCACTTCCCAAAGGTATAAAGTTCTTTGGGGCTTAGCCAAGAGTGACAAGATTCCAACTCCCAATGAAGGTGTCTTTCGATTCAGCCTCGATTGAGGTCGTCCCTTGGAGTGGTCTGTCTCCAAGCAGGCCTCCTAAGAAGGGTATGACAAAAGCAAACCAAGTGAGCTGCCACTTGATTCACACTCGCAGTTGTTAATTTCCCCTTAGAAACTTGAAATGTGTAATAAACAGTTCAAGCACTTGTTCTTTTTAGACCCAAATCTAAATGTGATGGAAGACAATGGTTTGTTTTAGCCTAATTTTTTTGATGTGAATTTGCAAACAATTGTTTATTTTAAAGCCCAAATCCAAGTATGATGACAAACAAGTTGTTTGTTTTATGCCCAAAATCTAAATGTGTGATCAAATAATGATTAGAGATGAGAGATTAGAATGAGTGCACCTCATAAAAATTGCTTTCCAAGTTGCTATTATGATTGATCCAAATGTTGCTCCAGCTCCTTTGATTCACTTACAAGTCACTGCAAAAAATAAAATGTGATTTGGTTTGCTAGATTGGAAGATATGATTTTTTTTTTCTAAAAGTCGCGCGTCAAAAATTTCTGAAAAATTAGAATCGCAGGGTCAACTTCAAATCGCCATAACTCTTTGAATACTGAACCAAATCTTTAATGTAACCACTTTTCGGAAAGCTCTCGAAGTTCTCTTTCCAACGAATCTAAGATCTCCTTTTTACAGGACCTGTGTAAAACAAAAAACCCTCTGCAACAGATCTGGTCATAAATTAAAAAAATCAGCAAAAAGTTGTGCGTCAAAAATTTCTGAAAAATTAGAATCGCAGGGTCAACTTCAAATCGTCATAACTCTTTGAATACTGAGCCAAATCTTTAATGTAACCACTTTTCGGAAAGCTCTCGAAGTCCTCTTTCCAACGAATCTAAGATCTTTTTTTTCCAGGACCTGTGCACAACAAAAAACCCTCTGCAACAAATCTGGTCATAAATTAAAAAAATCAGCAAAAAGTCGCGCGTCGAAAATTTCTGAAAAATTAGAATCGCAGGGTCAACTTCAAATCGTCATAACTCTTTGAATACTGAGCCAAATCTTTAATGTAACCACTTTTCGGAAAGCTCTCGAAGTCCTCTTTCCAATGAATCTAAGATCTCCTTTTTATAGGACCTGTGTAAAACAAAAAACCCTCTGCAACAAATCTGGTCATAAATTAAAAAAAAATCAGCAATATAAAATATCTTCAACCTACAAATCAAAGTGCATAAACCTGCAAAAATGAATGATTGACGCTCCAAGAAATCTGATCTTCACAAAAACAACTCAAACAAGAGGGTTAATCAGGGACGTGAGTCCCACCGGGCGTGCCAAATGTATATCAAAAAATTTGGATTTATAAATGGAAATGATCAAACAATTGAAATGCATAACCTAAACCCAAATAATTCAATACCTCGAAGATGCAAAATGAGCTTGATTGATTGATCGCTTTGTTGTGTTGATTGCTCGATTCCGCAGCATAACGTTGATAAGGAGATAGATGATGGATGCAAAGGCTCTAATGATATTTCAACAACATGTGGATACTTGAGGATCAATGCCCTTTTAAAAAATTTGACAGAATAAGGGTGCTTAAGGCTCAATGCATGCTAATGGCTTGTGAGGGGGTTGATTTATAGGAAAGGCTTGGTTCCAATGGATGGCTAGGATCAATTAGGGCTTTAGGTGAAATGGATGGATAGGATTAAGTTAGGTTTCCTTGCACATCAAGAAATTGTAGTCATATGACATGTGGCAAAGGAGGATGAGGCTTAGGTGTGCTTGTGTAGATAAATACTAAAATTAGGTCCCATTAGTTGTGCATGTGAAAGATAAAAGTTGTAACACATGATTGACTAGACAAGTGTTGGAATGTGATGAAAGATGAGTGTTTAATTCAAATAAAATATTTGAATTAGTTGGGATATGAGTTGGATATTAATTAAATAAATAAAATTTATTTAATTAATTGAGAAGTTGAATAGGATGAGATAAGATATGATGTGGAAATTAATTAAATAAATAAAATTTATTTAATTAATTAGGATGGGGATAAGATAAATGAGATTATGCATGTGAAATTAATTAAATAAATAAAATTTATTTAATTAATTGGCTAAGTAGGATGAGGATGGGATTGAATGGGATTTTAATTAAATAAATAAAATTTATTTAATTAATTGGCTAATGGATAAATAGGATTAAGAGTGGGATTTAGGACAAAAATGGCTTATGATGTTTAGGATAATGTTTTAACAAGGTGTTGTAGGACATGGACAAAGTTGGGACAAATTTGGGTGTCTACATTTTGCCCCTCTTTGAGATGATGTTCGAGATGATAAGATTTGTGTCGAGTAACATCATTTCAAAGAAGCCAAGGTATGGATAGAGGAAAATGATAGTGATGATGGAAAGATATGATGAGGATGATGATGGTGGAAAGATAGGATGAAATGGGATGATGATGCCCCCAACAATATAAAATATCTTCCCTTGTCTAGGACCCTGCTGCTGCAATGTTGCTACTCTTCCCATCTGGAGGTTCTGATTCATTTCTCCCTAGACTATCTGTTGTTTTCCTTCTTTCTTCTCCCTCTTTATAGGGCACTCAATGTCTCCAACCTTGACATAACTCAAGTCCCAAGCCTGTTGTTCTTCAGGATTGTCATCCACCTTCTACTGTTGCAACTGTTCCGGCTGCTTCCCATCGTCCTTAACCTGCATACTCAACTGTAGTTTCTCTCCAAAACAAATAGTAACATGTTCCTTCTTCTCTTCACAAGGTAAAGGTATCAGTTTGAACTTCTTACCATCTTTGTGCACCACATAGTTATTAGTGTAACCATCATGAATAGTTCTCCTTTAATGCTGCATTGGCCTACCCAAGATTATATGCCCACATGTCATTGGAATAACATCACACAAAACATAGTCCTGATATGGACCAATTGTAAAATCAACATATGCCTTCTTAGTAACCTTTACTTTCTACTCTTGACTCACCCAAGTGACATTGTAAGGACTAGGATGATCAAAAGTTTTCAATCCCAACTTATTCACCATTTCCCAAGAAACTAGATTATCATGAGAACCTAAATCTACAATCAACTTGCATATCTTTCCATGGCTTAAACAATTAGTTTTGAAAATAGATACATGTGGTGCTGGCTGCATTAAACCTTTCTCCACCATGAGCATTTCTCCAACCATCATTGGAGAGGTTGACGACAATTCTAGTTCTTCTGGCTTCTCCTCCTCTTGTGCCAAGTGAACTCTTCTATCCTTGCTCCTATCAGCCTCATCCTTCTTAGGACACTTGAAATATGTGTGTCCCACCTCATTGCAGTGATAACATCTACCTATAAACACTCCTCTACCTAATCCAAATCTACCTCCACCTCTATATCCACCTCTCTGATCTGTAGAAGACTCCTTACCTTTCTCATTACTGTTCTGAACTTCAGTAGTAGGTCTGCCCCTACCTCTGTATCATCTTCCACTTCCTCCTTGCCTTTCTTGCTTCCTCTTCACCCTCTCTTCAGCCCTTATAGCTAATTGAAAACACTCTCCAAGTGATTTTGGTACTGCCAAACCAATCTCATCTTGCAAGTTATACCTAAGCCCATTAAAGTACCTTGCCACTTTCTCTTCTTCATCTTCCAATCCTCCTCTAATACTAAGCTTATGAAATTGCTCAATATAGGATATAACATCCATGTCCTTCTATTTCAAATTCTACCTCATCCTCTTTGTCTGAATGGAGTAATTAGATGGAAGGAATTGATCCTTCATCATGTCCTTCATCCTACCCCAAGAAGTGATTCTTGCTGCACCTCTAGCCATTCTTTCTATCTGCACACTACTCCACCATGTAAGTGTTGTTCCTCTCAGTTTTGTCCTTGCAAATTTAATCTTCTTCTCATCACTCATCTCCTCATACTCAAAAAAATTTTCCAGGGCATCTGTCCACCCTAATACCTCTTCACTATCCATCTTCCCTTGATAGATAGGTAACTCTATGTTTACCTTTGTCCCACTTCCTTGGACTGCCTTTAGCAATCTCACAAACTTCTTTTCTTCAGCATCCAACTCATCCTCAGCAGGATTCTCATCTGCATCCTCATCTCCTTCTGACTCATTTTGTTCATCCTTTCTAGGATTCTTCTCCAATGCTTCCAATCTAGCCAAGATTGATGCATTCTCTCTTCTCACTTGCCTCAACTCTCTATCCCTTGTAGTATCCTGTTCTCTTCTATCCCTCAACTCTTTTTCTCTAGCCTCTAAGGCTTCTCTCAACTCATTGTTCTCTCTAGCCATCTAATTCTTAGGAGGCATCCTTACACCTCTCACAAACTCTTACTATTTCACAAGATCCTTTACTCCCTCAAGGACCTACTAGTGGCTCTAATACCACAAATGATGCAGAGCATCTAGGATAGCAGAAGCATGGATCATAATCTTCACATGCAATAACTCTTAAGTTCACTGTTTTCTCTAGAGATTCACACTCCTACCCATGAAGGGCTTCAACACAATATCAACTTGTTCTTGACATACAAAATGAGGGAGGACTCTAGGACACCTATCCCAAGAAGCCTAACTCCATCTAACATTCCTTCAACTCCTCTACACAGACCTGTAGGATAGTAGTCTTCATTCTACCTTTCTAAGACAGTCACAACATCCACCTTGGGATGATCTCCTTCTACACAAACTCAGTCTCATTGCAATCTACCAGACCAAATCATGCATTCACCCTAATGCCTCCATTGACAAAGCAATAACATGACAAGCTAATCTCTTACCTTCTTGACAGTGGTTGTCTCCAAGAGGACTGTCAGAGACAGCACAAAGCAGTACAGACTATTATCTTGGAGAGGGACCTCTACATACTCCCTATCATGAATCTAAGATCAGACCTAGGACTCTTCCCACCAGTCTCAACACCTTCATTCACTAACATTCCACTCCCTCAGTCGGTTGACATCATCTAACTTGTTGTCCTTCTCCAATTTCCAACACAAGACTTCTGCAAGGTCATCTACATGACCAACTCAGTCCAAACTATCCTCCTGTCCTCAAAACCTCTACAAGACACTGTGTTATCTAATATACAAGACATTCCACTGATCACTAATAGAAAAGATCAGTGGAATGATGGAAAATCCATTGAACTACTCAGGAGGAGCCCTAAATCAGGGTTTTGGATAGTCAATGGGAAACTAATGATTTCTTCCTCCTGCCTTACTGTCAAAACCTCAAAGTAGATTCAAAACAAAGGCACTTCACTCCTCTAGTTGGCCAACATGGATACCAGTCACCTCCAAACCGTACCAGTGCGGACTAGTGCCAGAAATAGCAAATTTCTAACTGTGACAGTGGGTTTAAAGGATAGTTTGGAAATCAGCAATCATAGTCTATCTTCTTTCATTCCCAAGGCTCAAACTCACTTCAAAATATAGTCAATAGACCCACCTTCACATCCAATCATTTAACACTTCCCAAAAATGCCGTACAGTATAGTAGTATGGGCTTAAAATGCATTGGAATACAGAAAAATACATAAAAGATAGGAAAATAGAAGTTTCTTCTTTCTTATTTCATCTCCACCGAATATATCTTTACAGTCAATCCTCCCTTGCTTAAAACAAGCCTCAACATTTGCATGGAGTGGTTGGGGTCCAAGAAACTGCCCAAACTATCATGCTTTTCTTGATTTCTAACTGTTGTTCAAAAGATTATTTTTGTAACAGTCTTTCCTCACTAACTGTTTTATGTTTAGAAGCTTTATAATATGTGGAGAACCTATGACAAGGTGTTAACATCCTTCCTACCTTTGACATGCCTTTAGAGGCCTACAACATGAAGGCTAAGATGACTTTAATGACTATTTTAAATGCCTCAACAAAGACATACATAATGACTATTGCAAACTACCTATTACAACATGACTTTCCTACCTAGGACTTACAACATAACAATAGATACTAGCTACTTGGACATAGTCCCTTACAAGTATGGCTTTTAAGCCTTATGACAACATGTAGATAGTCTCCAAGACCTTACTAAACCAACCAAAACAACTTGAAGATTAACCAAAACTTAGATATCTTGGTGCTCCTGCACCAGTATTGACTTGTCTTGATGATTTGACTTGTCTTGATGATTTGACTTGTCTTAATGATTTGACTTGTCCTGATGATTTGTGTAGTCTTGATGATCTAAGTTGCCTATGTCAAGTCTATATCTGCTTGCTTGTAACAGTTGACTTAGTGGAACCTCATTGTTATCTCCTAGATTGGGGGTGGACCTTAGGGTTCCACATGGTTGGGTGGAAGAGATTAATCCATTGGTTTTCTTGGATTTTCTTGTTCATGATCACTACAGACGTGTCTCCAGTTCCAGATGTGTACTTGTATCTGCAGAGCTGTAATCTACCTTCAAAGTTGTAAAATCTTATTGTATATTGTAAACTGATGTGATCAGTCTTGTAATCTTGAATTAAACCTTTGTAATTATCCATCTCTGCAAATGTATAATGCAATACTCTTCTATTGTATTATGATGTATATCACTTTTATTGTTATAATTTTATTTGATGTAGTTATGTTCCCTAGAGGTGTTAGCTATTCATTTCTTCTAATGTTGTTAATAGTGTAATTATATTTAATGATTAATGCATTTACTTGCTTTAAAAAAAATTATTTATGTTATTTTTGCTTTTTTTAGTCTATCACTCTAGGTTTGAATGATGGGGTATCACACTTCCTTTAAATCCTGGAGGTCTCCAACAAACTAAAACTCGACTGACTTGATCAAAATATAGGATGGAGACTCCCATAAGGCTCCACTGCAATAATTGTCAGGTCACCTTTTTGGGTTGTATCATAAATTGCAGACTGATGATCATCTTTAAGCAGTAGAACATACTCTTCCTTGAGGCAGTGAAGATGGTCCTGGGTAAAGACTTCTTGGTCTTGGAGGATAGATATAGGGTAAATACAAAAATTTCCTTGTGCTTTTTGGCTTCTTTGTTGGACCTAGAAGAGGTAAAGGTGGATGCATTGGTGATTCTACTAGAGGTATTCACTACTGATATTCTTTTGGATGACGTAGATGTAGTGGTTTTTATAGAAATGGGGGTTAGGATCCCATGGCTGAGAGACTTGTAGAAACTGTACGAGGAAGAGGAGGGCATCGCTAGGTAGTTGTTCCTTCAAACCCAAGAATGAGTAGCAACTGGGAAGGCATAGGCTTTGGGTGGCTTGTGGGAGAGACTTTCTTCGGTAGACAATTGGATTGGATAGAGAGAAGACTCTAGTATGGATTGATCTCTTTGTAGCCAATGTGAGTGCGAGGGAATTCTATTAGTAGTAGGAGTGGTCGAACTCCCAGGGCCACTTTTTTGGTAATTTCCATGCTAGGGTGGTAGGGTGGCAAGTTTTCAAGGAGTCAAGGGGCTGGGGATTTTTATGGTAGCCTAAAGCCTCTCTAGTGCTGTGTGTTTCTGGAGCCTGGGCTGGTAGATTTGAGGGCTAATTTTGCAAATTTTCTTGGCACTATATAGTCCTTTTATTTTTTGGGACAATTTGAATGAGTGCTCTTGTATTAATCTACGAAGAGCCCTCTAGGCTCAAACGGAATGTAAATATTTTTATATTAATATAATTTCCTACACATGGTGAGGTTTACTAATCAAAAAATATGTTTCTATCCTGCTATTATAATTATTTTTGGATGATTAATTACTTTCTACATTATTATTGATGCAATGATGTGTTTATTTTATTCTATTAGTTATTATTCAATTAACATAAGAAGTTGTAGAATTGTGTTTCTATCATATTTTTGTTATTACTTTTGAATGATTAATTACTCCCTACATTTCTATTGATGTGTGCATTTTATTTTTTTAACTATTGTATTTTATCTTCAACGATAATATATTTTAATATTGGTGTATTGCTTCTTTTGTTTTAGTTGTTCCTACCTCTTTTCTCTAGACAAGGTTAGATTAAGCCTTTTAACAAGGAACCAACCTTTAGAATCTATCATTATCATATATTTATTATATAATTACTATAATTATTATCATATATTACATTATTATGAGATAATAAAATAATATATAATAAAGGTAATAAGGTTTAGACAAAGGTTTTAAATTTTAATCTAATAAGGTTTAGAATAAGTTATCCCATCCAAGCCTCTGACATGTGGCAGTCTCTATTGTCTTGTTGCAAAGATTTGCCTCATTGCAGCCTTGCTTTAAGCCAAAAGCTTAAATCTGTGATGGTACAATAAGGTGCCATGTATCCCTTAAACCTTTGGTTGTAGAATAAATTCTAATGTTCAAACAAAGGTACTTTCCTGACATGTGGCATTTATCATAATTTGGTACATAAATAAAACATTCAATGCAACACTAATGAGATTTATAAAGTATAAACATAACCATAACCTTGATTAGATTAAAATTTAAAACCTTATTCTAAACCTAATTTAAGTGACTCTATAAGTTATAAGTTATAAAAATTAATTAAAACTGCTAGTAAGATTCATCATGAGAGAAATAATAATTTATAAATCCTTGATTGTATTAATTCTCAAATTCTCAATCGTCAGTTAGAAAAAATACAAATGGAGATAACTTGATAATATGCTCTAATGCATAAACAGTTTGCATTCTGTCATTTAATTCAATTGGGGAGAATACATCATACAAAAGTACTCACACTGCACATACCAAAATCACCTATAATTTATTGCTCCTAAACATAGACTAGACATAAAATTATAGATGGTGATTACATTGCATACTTCTGCACCCATACATTATATTCCTCCTTTGCTAGCCAATTGTACTTCAAAATTTTATCAACTCTTTGCATATAAGTTGTGTACCTAGCATCTAATGATATTTTAGTTTCTTTAATGAAACTACTCAAGCCAGATTCTAAATTTGGTAGCATGTCCATTTAAGTATTACATTGCACATGATCAATATTGCTCTTAGTGATGATTGATTTGATGGATACAAGAACTATGCTGCCAAGTTGTGCTTTCCAATCTGACAGAGACTTTTTAGTGCCATTTTTTGTACAAATTGGTGGCAAGGAATGCTTTTCAAGAGAAATAAAGCTATTAAATCTATCCTTCAACATTATATCAAGTCAGTCATGAAAAGTAGAGACTTCATTCAAAAGGACTATGACGTCATGTGTTCTGATCATTCCATCTGGCACATCAGAACCTATGCTGGCACTATTATAAATATTATTCATCACATGCACATGGGAAATCCAAGTACCTAGAATATCTCTTAAGGTTGACTCATTGATAGTGTGGCTTTCAATTGCCTTTCCCAAATTACTTAGACAAACCCATGCATTATCTAGTTTATTCAACACTTTAATCATCTAATGATCCAAGAAGTTTTTAATTAGAGCTACCCATTCACTTTTGTGCTCTTTTTTAAGTTGGTCAATCAGACTATTGCTCCTTCTCAAATTCTATTGTAATTCAGTAACACCAATAGAATCTCCTTCATATCTTGATGAACTCTTTGGACTAGACACAGAAGGTGCTAATGAGAATTTAATTCCAATGGAAGGAACAAGTGATTTGAGATTGTTGTACTCATGTAATTGCTTCACATAATCCTCCCTCTATTTGTCTACTTCTGCTTGTAGCTTTTTTGCTACAACTTCACTAAATTTCATTGTAGCTACCACCAATGATGCAGCCTGAGGGGCAGTGGTGTCAGTTAATCTTCTCACAATTAACTGGCATGTGATCTCATCTATATCCCTTGCCACTTGTGGTTTATTATCACATGGAGCCATAGCCTAAATGACCAAAGTCTCATGATTGGCATTAAAACCTGCTCCAAACATTTTTTTTTCTTGTTCATGTGTCAATTCTTCATCATCAAATTCATCTTGCCTTCTAATAATATCCATAGAAATAGCAAATGAGATATCCCATCTTGGAAAGAGAAATAAACCACTTTCCTTTACTAACCTTCTTCCTTCCTTAGGGGTAATGCTACTAACATCCATGTCAACTTCCTTCAAAACCCTCTGAACAATTACCAACTTATCCTTATTTTCAACTTTACCCTATTCCTCATTCAACTTCTTTAGGTACATCTCAAACTTCCTCTGCATAATTAAAGCTCTAAATTAGTTTGATTTAATGAATTCATCATCAGATAGAAATCCCTTGCAATCCAATACCCTGACATCTTTTACAACTGCACAACTTTCTAGTAGGCTCAATAAAGTTCTTGATGGGGGAGGCAATGGCAAATGTATTTCATTCCTAAGAGGTGACCTTAACACCTATTGCACCTCATCAAAGTCAACTTGGTTTTCCTCAACCTCCTCTATCAAGGAGTAATCAACTACAGGTTGATTTTCAACAGTTGGTTTAGGGGGAGGAAGTGAACTCCATGCCTCTCCTGCAACCTCCTCAACCATAGATTGAGTAGGTTCTTCAATATTTTCCTCAGTTAGTTGCTTCTTCTTAGGGGACATTGGCTTCCTTTTGGGTACAACCTTGAGTTCCTTGACATGTTCCAACATCACTTGCATCCTAAGAATAGGATTAATAATTTCACTAAGGGCACCATTATATGCAGGGTTCTTCAACTTCCTCTACCTTTCTCCAAGGAGAATGAGACCCCAATTTTCTCTTCTCAATTTAATCTCTACCTCTGAAACACAATTTCTAAGAAAATCCTCCTACCCATCAAAACAATGTTGGAACCCTAATCTTTGTTTCCCTCTCCTTACACTATCAATAAAGTGCATAGGGTCATAATTCCTATGGTTTGTTGTGGGCACTCTATATTGTCGCAATTTTGCCAAGTAGGCCTCCAAACCTTCTTTAGCACTGATTAAGAAACCAAGGAAATTGATTGTTGAAGTAAGGAAAGTCCCATTTTTACTATTTCTTAAGTGAAACTTATCATATTCATTCAAATGCCACATAATCTTCAAAAATGCAACCCTATTTGGCACATTCTTGGGCAATAAGTGGGGTCTAACATTTGCCCCATAAACCCTGATTATAGTTACATTTCTGTAAAGGAACCAATCACCTCAATTGTGTTCAATCACACCATCTGGTTTTCTCTCCAAAGGCCTTAGCAAGTCCATTATCTCCTTAGAGAGTCTAGGCCTATCCTATCCTAATAGTCCTAGCACCCTTTGTGCAAAATCCTCCTCAAACACTGGTTAGGTAATTTGCATTGCTGCAAAACAAGTCCCATAAGTGAACTCTACCCTGAATTGCCATAGGCTCTTCATCCTTGGTTTGATGTTGGATTTGCAATTCACTACCCAAGAATCTTCTCCCACAGTGCAATAAAATATGGCATAACAAGGAATACCTAGAAAAGGTGGGGGCATTATCTCCTTGTTTGAATCGTACCAATTCCTTATGGATTTGTTCAACCAAATATGTAGCATAATCAAATCTTCTATACTGGTATTTATCTTGTATATCAACAATCATTACCACTAAATGATTTGGTATCAAGAGATTATAATCAATCCCAAAAACTTGACAGAGGGCATACTAAGTCTTCACAAAGTAGTCTTCAAACATGTCAATGTTAAATGGTTCTATTTCATGGTCAGATATTTTCGAATGCTTGCCCATGCTTCTTGGCCTATGAAGAGGTAACTTGTATGTTCTATATGCTTTCCTATTTTTGTTGTATTCCTTCTTTAGCTCCTCAGCATCAATTCTTTCATGGGCCAAGGGGTTTAGACCAAACACTTCAATTATCAATTCTTTGTTTAGATGGAAAAATTACTTACCCTCATAATTTGATAGCACCCGAGTGTTTGAATTGTATCTCTGGCTAATTGCTCGAATGAGGTCCACATTTACAAATACATTAGGGACAACTAATTTCCCTAAATCCAAATCCCAAATGTGTGAAATGGGTTTTTCTAGGGCACGACAATTGTATCTAAACTCAAATAGATCCCACCCTCCTATTGGTAGGATTGCATCCTTAATTTGTAACTATGAAAATCATTAAACCTATCTGTCAATTCCCCAGCACCCTGGGCATGTTTATATTTTTTAGAAGATCCCGGGAGCTAGTTTATAAAGGTCTTGGGATAAATCCCTCTTCATTTAACCCCCATGGTCAGACCTCTGACTCATGATTACATGCAAAAGGAGTAGGATAGGCTACAAGGAAAAAATGGGGTGAAGGCTTGATAGCTCTACCAACTTGGGAGGGGAGTCAATTTGGTTTTCCTCAATGTTTAATGCAATTATGCAGGTCAAAGATATCCCTATTGATTAGGATTCAACATACCAATTTATGTAGTCACCCCACACTCGAACTTTGAAGTCACAATCACCAGCTACTTAGTCAAAACCTGCTTCAACTCGCAGAAGTTTTCAGTCTTTAGTATGCTTGGAATTACATTTGAAATGTGCATAATGGACTTCAAAATGGAGGACAAAATCTATTTATTTCTTTTCGTCACCTCATTTATTTCTTAATTAAACATAGCATGTCATGAAGTGCGAATGGTCACATCCTTTTAATATCAACCATTCGATCAAGACCAAACCTTGATCTTTTCAATATCGCATGTCAGTGCCATATCACAATCTCGAATGAAGGACAAACACTTTAAAGTTGTGCGGTGCACTGGACCATTATATCTTTATTAGTTGAACACCTTAAAACACCACCGTTGATATTATATATTATATAATATATTATAATAACATATCTAATATAATTATATATAATAATAATCTATATAATTATATAATAATATATATAATTATATATCTAATAATTATCCAATATATTGTTGGATGGCTGTAATTGAATTCCAGAATGAAATGTCCGAAGCACTAGACTTACAAACTCATACCTCCGGATTCAATCTAGAGCTGTTAGATTTACAAAGATCAACGGATGAATAATTATTATATATAATATAATATAATTCTTATATAATATAATATATAATTCTAGTTATTATATAATATATTATAATAATATATCTAACCTATATTGTAATATTAATTATAATTATTATATAATAAATCTAACCTAGATATTATATCATCAAAGTGGGCTCGACTTCATATAAAGGGAGCTTCATACTTTAGCACCATGTTTCACTGGTTGATGAATGTTTCGATGCCAAATAGATGGCAGTAGTTGAATTCTGGAATGAAAGTCCGAAGTAATAGACTTGCAAACTCAAACCTCTGGAATCAATCAAAAGCTGTTAGATTTACAAAGATCAATGGTTGAGATTATACAATAGTTTTCAATTCCATCGCTCGACGTACGTGCTATATTAAATTATTCATCTAGGTTGTAGACTTGTATTCCATTCTTAAATTTCATTTGAACTAGGAGTGCTCAGTACAAATACAACTACAAACTTGTATTGAAAGTGGAGAATAGAATAGAATATAATAAGTTTTAAAAAATTAACTTCATCAGAATAAAATAAAATTTATAACTTTAATAAAAGAATGTAACACGTTTCACTCACTTTACTTCACAATTGGCACTTAGCATTTAGCAATTTTAATTGATACTACTTGGAAGCGAGAGGGTCAAGGACTTAAGGAGATTACAGTGCACCAGAAATTTTAGTATCGATTGTGTGATGCCACGGAGTCACTAAATTCCAATCTTTGTATTCATCTTTTCTGGGTAAATGAAATACAAAAATACTTCATTCCTATTACTATTTATTTTACTATTGTCCTTGAGACTTCATTTTTTTTCAATCTTGGGGACCGGGGTTTAGGGTTGAGTGTTTACGTGCATATATAAGAAAAGGTGTAAAAAACTATATATATAGTAATTCACTTCATTGTATTCTTTTGATATGTTATATCCATGTTTATTAGACCTTTTGTTTCTATCTAATAGATAAAGAATGATATGGAGTGTTTGCCAACAAGAATACTGGTTTGCTTCCATAAGTAATATTTCGTGTTGGTGGAAATAAACTGACTATATGATCTTACCCTCCAAACAAATGTTATGTCAAAAAATTTTCTTGTATCTACTAATACAGATCTATCTATTTGTATATTAAAATAGAAGACTTTCCCCTATTTCAAAATCCTTCAATGGCTATGCATAAAAAATGAGCTAATTCGGTAGCTTTCTGTTCCATTTCATATAGAGTTAAATTTTCTTCAGTGCAAGTTAAGGGGATGTCTTGTTGGCCCTTTATTTCCATATAAAGAACACAACGAGGAAAAATACCTTCTTGAACTTCCATTTTAATCGCCTGAATATCTTTCATAAGAAATTGGAGAAAAATACGATGATTTCTTCCGGGAAATCCCCAATGAAAAAGGCATACAACTCCTTTTTCATCAAACTTATTGTAGCCACTATCTACATTGCACAAAATAGTGCACCACAAATAAGAGCTAATGAACAAACCTAAAATCCCATAAAAACACATTACAATTCCTTGTGGACCAAAAAGTATTTGTTGAGATGACAAAAAGGGTATCAAGTTCCTACCAAGGTAACTTGAAATCCCGACCACAAAAAATCCTAGTGAACCAAAAAAAAGGAGACAAGCAAAAAAAAATTGCTCATTTTTTGAGACCCTGTTATGGGTTCTATCCAGAGCCATTTGGATCGATGATTCATAACAAATTACGTCCTATTTAAATTGAGGGATTGAACAAATCTTGACTCCCATCCCAAAGTCATTCTCATAAATTGACTATATTTATAAACTAGCCATATACATATAAGCATTTTGCTAAAAAAAATATTTATAACGATTTTTTTTATTCTTATTCTTTTTCCATGTTCTTTTTTGTTTGTGCTTTTTTTAATTTTGCCCTTAACTTATTGATTGTCAAAATAATACTTCATTGCATCAGTCAAATAAAAATATGAATCTCTATATTCAAATGTATATATACACATATTCTCAAATAGAAGTAAGAAAGACTTATTCTTTCACACATGGGCCTATTCTGATGTTCCCTGAGGTTTTCCCTTGCCTTGAATTTATCATGGTTTGTGCCCAGAATTATGATGAAAATAGAAAAGCAATAGTTATAAAAGATAGCTAGGAAGTAATGCTTCCCATTAATGGAGAACATTTCAGCAAATTGTTGGGTTTTACCATTGAAGAATGCAAAAAAGTCCACATAAACCTATAAAAACTTGCTAGTATTTATGAAGCAGTTAGTGAAAATGAAAATAAAAAATCTCAAATCTCTAACTTTGGATGGTGCCCTACTCAATCAAAATCATAAGCTTCCTTATAAAATTGATATTTTTAAATCATGGGTTCAAGATACTATTTTCATGCTAGTGTTTTTCCTTGGATTGGATAATAATAGTCAAGTGGATGCAAGCCTCCTTGAAATGGTATACAATATCCATCAATGTAATCATCCTGCTAAATACAGATTTCTTGAGCACATTACACAATCCATACATGATCAATTTTTAATGATTAAACAAAGTCAAAGTGAAGCTCCCACTCCCAATTCCAACAGAAAGACATTTAGGTTCACAACCTACTTGTGCTATTTATTTCTAGTGTAGTTTGTTGGGATGTTTCAGGACAACACGCTTTAAATTCAGCAAGATAAAAATGGACTACTAGATTGTATCCATAAGATAAAAATGTATCATAATCAAAAGAACTACAGTCATTTTGTGGACTACTTTTTGGCTCCATTGTATCAAGCCATTACAAATACTCCAATGTCTAGATTGCTTGAGTCTTGTAGAAATTGCATTCAACTGGGAAAATAAATACAATTGGTTGACTGTTACTTCATGGAGGAATATAGTGTCCTAAAATTTTGTGGATTAGGAGTAGAGCCCCACAAACTTCCAATACATGTGATAGAGACAGTTTTTGCATTGGAATATATATGATAGATGGAGAGTACAGATCAACTATACTTTGTTAGTCAGCAAAAGAAGAGCATGTTTCCTTACCTTTTTCATGTGGAGGGTTCACATCCAAGAGAAAAGAATTCACTGTGGCACATGAAATTTTATAACTTTTTAAGTTTGATGTTGACTCTCACTAGCAGTATGACCCATGTGATGTGATTAAAACAAGGCTTGTGGCCAATAAGAATGCTCTAACTAAAACTCAACATGAAAGTAAACCCCTGCTAGAAATGTTGAGAAACAAGAATTTTTGGGATGAGGTCAGAAAAGTCATGCAAGAAATTGTTGTCAAAGAGGTATTTATTTTGAAATATTGTCATAAAAAATAATGGGATTCCATCAAATTCCACAAACACAGAGAGATACAGAGGTGGCACTGGCAAATAAGAGATACAACAATTTCTATAGAAGAGCTACTAAAAAATCTACGTATACAAAAATGAACCACAAACTCTAAGAGATGCTTATACACAGGAACAGTGGTCACGCTCAAAAATTTGTGCCTTTTGGTCTATGAGGAAGGATCTCGGTGATCTAAAAGCTACTACAGAATTTGAAGAAATCTTGAAAGATGAAGAGTTCAACAAATTGTGGGATATAGAGCATCCCATTAGCACTGAAGCAACTAATGCTAAAAGAGATGATGAGCATGAAGACCAAGCCACAGATCTTAGTGCCTATGCATTCAAACCTCATATGAGTGAGACCACAAGAGAAACATTTACTATAGGGGCATCAATAGCCTAAAAACTAGGTTATGAAGGTGGTGGTTTGGGGCCCATCGGATAAGGCATTTGGATGGTACCAGAGGTATACCCTAGAAAACCTCATGATCTTCGACTCAGCATTAGAGGTGATGAACAAGCCAAAGGGCATACACATATAGATCAGGAGATTAGTTTTATTCTAGCTTTAAATCCTCAGAGTGAGATTCAATCACTAACAATACCACAAGGGTCTTCTGACCTGCATGTTTCTCATTCTTTTCCTATAGGAGATGGTGGACATTCTAGTGCTACTGGTGGAAAATCTGGTGATGGTACAAGTAATAGTAGTAGTGGTCAGCAAGAGCCGCAACACCAAACTCAGAAGAGGCCAAAAATAACATTAGATGATACTATAGACAAACTTAGACAACAAGGCCTTGTGAAGACTAAGAAGCAAAAGATTATGACAGGTTTTGATTCCACATCCACATTAAGGAAATTGTTTCTAGAAGGAACTCCCCTCCTATCGTTAGTGTGACTGGGATAGGAATGGCTAATCATTAGCCTCAATTAATTAGAGACACCACCAACACTACAATTAATCCTTCGCCATTCAAAGTTATGTCAAGTCTCACAGATTCTTATTACAAAGTTTAGTTTGAAAAGAAAGCAAAAATATCTAAAAGACAGAAGAATCAAGTGCTAGAGATAGAGAATACTGCAACTTCAGAGCCTGCAACAATCAGACTATTGACTACATTTGACCTGGAAATCAAAAAATGGATTATATGATTATTGTGCCCAAAGTTCAAGATAAACTAGAGGACCAGATGCAACACTCTAACTATGAGGTGAGCACCATCCAAGTGGATTTTTTTGGAATGAAAAATTCTGACAAAATTAATGTATCAAAAAAGAATAACAAAGTGGTGTACACATCATTGCTAAAGCAAGAGAGAAAAAAAAGGTATGATTGTTTTTAATTTCCTGGTAACCTTGATGAATATATTGTCTAAAAAATAGAGTTGTGATATAAACAGGTCATAGGTTCCAGTAATTGTGTTACAAAAGAAGGAAAATATATTCAATGATGTTAATTCCATTCATATTGTTCATTTTCATTTGACTTTGTGATTTATGTAATAGGTTGCAAACTCAAATAGAAAAGTTATAGGGAGACACAACAAATGAAAAAGACAAGAGGAAAGCAATAGAGAGCAAGACAAAACAATTAGAGAAAAGGATAAAAAACTCTGACTCTACATCTACAAGTGAAGTGAATAAACAGACAGAGGTGGAAGTGAATAAACTAAAGAAAATGTTAAGTGAAAGTAAAAAAAAAACATGATATTGAAAAAGTCAATTCAAAAAAAATAGAACAATCCTTGATTGAAGCTAATGTCAAACTACAGCAAGCAAAAAAAGCAAGACAACTATGGGAAGAAAATGTGGAGAGTGAGAAAAAATTCTAAAAATTTGCAAATAAAACTGAAGAATGCAAAAAATGAAATAAAATCCTCTCGAAACAAAGTATCTAAATTTTATAGAAACACAATGGTTTATATAAAACATAACCTTTTGGAGAAAATAATGAAGAGGATTGATGATTTGTCTAAAATGTTTGAATTCATATATGATCTACTATTATGTAGTAATACACTCAAACAATACATTGCTGAAAATGGAGACATGGAAACTTCAAAACAGTCATATGCAAATAAAATTTTGCAATCAATCTACATAGCTAGTGGTAAAGAACTGGAATCCAAAGGAATTCAAAACCATATTGATGCCACAATAAAGGCCTCAACTATCATTGAAAAATGTATGAAGCTGGAACAAGCTGCAATATTGACAAAGGGGCTGCAAACAAAGGAAGAATACTTTAAAAAGCTTGGTTTACCGGTGGCTTTTGACCCATCATGTCATTAGATTGGAAGTTGCTTTCATAAAGAATATGGAGGATAAAATGAAGTTGGATAAGGACCAGTTTCCTCAAAATCTTGATGAGGCAAACTTTTTAGATTCTATCACACCACTAATAACCTTGAATGCAACTGTGAGTGATACATTCAAGTCAAGTGACTATATTAATTATAAAATGATAGCACACTTACATCTCGGTAACCATGGGTTAAGAAAAATTACACTTCCATCAGATGAAGAGTGGAGCACTCTACAAAAGTTGATAAAATGATTTAGTAATATGTGTTTCCAATAGAGCATTATGCAGAGTTGGTTTTGAGCAAGTTATTGTACATTGTAAATGTAATACTTCAATGTATCCCTTCAGACCTTCATTTGAAAATCAATGTAACATTGAAATCCAATTATGTGTTCATTCTTCAAATTATCTGTATTATTTAATTGCTTACTTCAAGAAAACTTTGGTTTCTACATACACATTAAAAATTTGCTAATGTTGTATATTAATATGCTATTGTTGTTGATTACTATGCAATGCAATAAAGGAAAACAAATGAAAAACTACTATGGTTATAGAGAAGAAAAATTATGTTGCATTTAGTTGAATGCTTGTAAAACTTATTAGTATCACACAATAATAATACGAAAATATTAATTTTTTATATCAAAAATGAAGAATGTACATCACTGATAGAGAAAGAAAATGTCATAAACAACATTTTGGAGTTTGAACATCAAATATAGTATAAATACCTAGTAACTAGTAAATCCCTTCAAATTGTCAAATCATCTTGTCATCCTGATTCTCCTCCCTCTGACTATGATATCTAGTGTCATCTTGACCATGTTCTTCATTTTCTTCTATCTCCATATCTCCACTTAAGAGCATCTCATCAACACCACTACCAGTACATGTGGTTTTGATATTCATTGTGTCACTGTCATGTGTGCTATTATTGTTTGAAGTGTTGCACAACACTCTTCTTTCACATAATGACCTCTAGATTGCGAGTACCCTATCAAAAGGAAACTCCAAATATCATGTCTAGTTGTATACATTCTCAAGCAATTTTCCAAATTATTGTCAAATTTATTACTTGTCTTTGATTTCAAGAACCCCAATGCACTGAAAACTCTCTCATCCTCCACCAACCCCAATATCATGGTTTGACATAAATCAACAAGTTTGAAAAATTTTGATAATGCATCACGCAATATTTTGCTTTGATTTAAGGTTGGAAAAAGTTTTGTTATCAATCCCTCTTGGTGGGGAGCCTCCATGAGTTTAAATTGTTCCTTCATTGAAGTTGAAAATTGACCTAATTGCTCTCTAATCTTAGTTTGATTTAAAATTCCTTCTGTTTGTTGTCAATCGAATTCTATACTTTTACAAAAATGATTTATTAAGGTCTTTATCTTGTTGTGATAATCACTTGGCTCACAGTTGACCCAATATTGAAGATACACTATAGACATGGTTTCAAGTAGTTCATCATGAGGGAATTGATCTCTAATCTCCGACGAAAGAGATTTTGCAATATTCTTTAGAGTAGTACTTACAGAATTGACAATCATGTCAAAATCTTCCCTTGAAACATGTTCTTCTCTAATAGTGCGCTTGACCTTGTTAAAATAGTGCATTGGTATCTCAAATCCCTTTCCAGCGACACATAACTCCCCGCTATCATTAAACTATAAAAAATTAGCAGGATTGGTCACATTTGTTATCAAGTGCTAGCTACTAAATTTTGGACTTATGAAGGACTGGTCTGATAGATATAGATTATCGATGGTCATGCATATCATTCAATGTAGTCTAGTATATTTAGAAATATACATAGTTCTTTCTTGGGCTTTTTTCACAAGCACATTCATTTCCTTTAGCATGGGAAGAATACCAGTTAAAACGATGAGTGTCTCTATGTCACTTAACCTATGTAAGAGGTCAGGAGCCCAGTCAACTATGGAGTGATGGTCATACATTACACCAATCAAGGATTGATATTCTACTAAAACTCTTTTTGTTGGTTAATGCAAGGAGATCCATCTGATATCAACATCCTTAAGAAGCTTGTTTCCTGCAGTTATTCCCTTAGCAAAATGTTGAATTTCCAAAAACTATTTGGGACTTCGGCAAAAGTATGAGTAGAGCTCGCAAACTAGATCTTCAACTTTTGATACTATAGGAAACTTTCTCACCATTTTAAATGCTAAATTCATTATGTGGGCCATGCAATAAATGCCAATCATGTATGGTGAAATAGAAGTTTGTAGCTTTACACACATACCATTCCTATGACCTTACACTTCTGAGGCTCCATCTGCCCCTACACACACCAACTTTCTAGTAATTGTGAAGTCATCCATACCTCCAATTTCAACCAAAGATTTCTTAACTATCTCAAATAGATTTTGTGATGTTGCATTCTCCTTCATTTTATAAACAGAGAGTACATGAGGTTGGTGGATATGATTTGCCACAGTATAGACATGCATACATACCAAGAAGTATTATCTATTATTGTAACTTCATCTAGAGATAATGCAATAAAAGTTGACTCTTTTATTTTTTCCTGTAAATCATATTTTTCCATATCAGTAAGATAAATTGCCCATTCCCATCCACTGTTTATTTACCAAAATTAGGAATGGCCATAAAAGATAATAAACTATTATATCCTGGGTAGTCTATCATAGGATGCCCTCTAGTCAAAATATGAAAAACAACACCCAACTGAATAGTTTTTGCCATTTGTGCTTCTCCCATCATCTTTCCAAATTGAGCTTCAATTGAACCTCCATCTGCATGAATCTTCACCTTTTTTTGCATATGCGCATCATATTCGAGGGCATTTTTTACATGAAGACATTCTTCCTCTGTTTTCCATCTTATCACTAATTTTTCCTATCCATCTATGATTTGTTTTTCATTAACTTTGCCAATATGTTTTTCTATGGTGTTAAGTTTTAGCTGCAACCTCTTGTCCCTACGATATTTCCAACTACAAATGTTACACTTGCATTCTATGGGAGGTTCATCTTTGTTTACATTCTCCACTGATTCAATGAAAGGGAATTTTGACACCCAACGATCTGAAAACTCTTTGAAATTTCCCACTCATGTCCCTTTTTTTATTGGGCTTTTCTTTTCCCCTTGCGTGCACTTGCAGGACCTTCATCTTCATTGATTTCTATAACTTCATTATCATTTGTTGAGATTGATTTATTTATATTATCATTCATGCTACCTTGGGTATTCCCTAGAACATCATCTATGGCATTGTCATCATTCCTACTACCTTGGGTATTCCCTCGAACATCATCTATGGCATTCTCATCACTCCCAGTACATTGGGTATTCCCTGGAACATCATCTATGGCATTGTAATCAATCCTAGTACCTTGGGTATTCCCTAGAATATCATCCATGGCATTGTGATCCAAGTCAATAGATGGTACATGTTTTGATGTTGTAGCTCCATCAAATGGACTGCCAACATTGCCAAAGTACAACTTTATGTTTCTTTGTTTTAATGACCTTGACCTCCCTTAACCACCCTCAGACAACTCCTTCTTGCTGGACATCTCTCATGAATTAAAAGATAAAGAAAAAATGTCATTTTGTTTAAGAAGGAATCATAGATGATAGAATATAGATCCCTAGATCCTAGATTAAGATATCTCCCTAGTCCTAACTCCTACTCAATCAATATCATCTGTAACAATGAAACAAAAGAAAGATATAAATAATCAACATGAATCTTATATTATTACACAGTAAAGAAATGATCACTTACCTTTCAGTGACTCACCAATGCCTATAGTTGTAACTTCTCTATGATCTGAAATGAATCAAGGATTCAAGAGCTCAGAGCTGAACAGAATGTGTAAAGGAATAATGAGAGTTTCAAATGCATTTATATCAATACATATTTGGTGAATACCGTGGGATTTTCAAATGGTAGAATAATAATTTGGTGAATCCTACGTACTCATAATAGGACACTTATAAATGTTAGGAAAAATGGACCTCGACCAAACACATATGTTGTAATTTTCTAGGTGAATATGGGCCTAGGATTAGCATGGAGTTATAATGGTATTGGTGAAATTGGTCCTCATACACGTGACCCATTTAATGATATTGGTGAAATTGGCCCTCATACACATGAATTGTTTAATGATATTGGAAAAATTAGTCCTCATGCACGTCAACCATTTAATAATATTGGCAAATATGTGGGTGACTTAAAACATACCTCTAAAATTCCAAGCGCGTCATAGTTAGAACCGTGTAGTATACCATGGCAAAAATACTAACTATAAATGACTTAAAATTAATTGGGTGGTGAATTGAAATGCACTTAACTAAAACTCTGAAAAATCTGGGTGAATTAGCCCCCTCACCAATGGTAATGTATTCGCGAATTCCCAATTCATGGATATGAACTATTCACCAATTGGCAAATATTCGCCACTAAAAAAATCCTTGACCAAGATATATTTTTTTTGCCTTGAGAGGGTGGATTTATGGGTCCGATAAAGTCTAGTCCCCATTTTTCAAATGGTCCCAAAACTATTTGTAGTTGAAGGAGTATTTCACTAGATGCATTAGGTCTCCCTATTCTTTGGCATTCATAACAATGGTAGACATAGTTTTTGACATCTTTATGTTTGGAAGGCCAATAATATCCTACACCTAACATTTTATGAGAAGTTTATTTTTCTTAATAATGACCTCCTAAGGGGCCGTCATGGCATGCTCTCAATATGTTATATATTTTTTCTGACCTAATACATCGTTGTAATATCAGATCAGGTCCACTTTTGAATAACAACCTGTTTATCCATTTAAATTAAGCACTTTCCTTGATTAAACATTTCTTTTGTTTGGATTTAAAATCTAGTGGAAATTTTGAGGTGGCTAAATAATTAGCTATGTTTGCAAACCAAGGGGTTTTAATGGAGATGGCAAATAATTTTTTGTCTAGAAATTCATCTTGAACAGGGTCACATTCTCCATCCTCTTATTGTATCCAGGATAAAAAAATCTACTACTACATTAAATTTTCCAAGTTTGTCAATGATGGTTACGTTGAAATCTTGCAGAAGTAGTAACCATCTAATTATTCTTCCATTCATCGTAAGTTTATTCATGAGGTATCTAATTGTTGAATGGTTTGTGAACACACTCGCTTTATACCCTATGATGCAGTGTTAAAATTTATTGAATACATGAACCATAGCTAAAAATTCCTTTTCTATAGTGGTGTAGTTTCTTTTAGTGGGGGTCAAAATCTTGCTTATGAAATATATAGCATATTTTCCTCCATTTTCATCTTATTGGCCTAGAACTACTCCAATTACATCATTGGAGGCATCCGTTTAGATATAAAATGGCAGGTTCCAATTGGGTCCATGTAATACTAGGGCGATAGTAAGTTTTTCTTTAATGATGTTGAATGACTTTCAATATTCCATAGTCTAGGAAAATTCTACATCTTTCTGAAGAAGAGAGAACATTGGGGCTACGATTTTACTAAAGTTTTCTATGAACCTTTGGTAATATCCAGCATGTCCCAACAAACTTTGGACATCTGTTTGGTTTCTCAGGGTTTCTAATTTTTGTATCACTTCAATTTTTTTAGGATCCACTTTTATCCCTTCTGCGAAGATGTGATGTCCTAGTATTATACCTTGTTCAACCATTATTAAACATTTTTCATGACTCAAGGATAGTTGATGTTCTTCACATCATTGCAGGATTTTGTCTAGATTTTTAAGTGCTTCATCAAAAGTACACCCATATACCATGAAATCATCCATATATACTTCTTCACATTCATTTACAAGTTTGATGAAGATTTCCAATATGACTCTTTGAAATGTTGCAAGAGCATTACATAATCCAAAGGAGAGGACCCAATATGCAAATGTTCCCCAAGGACAAGTGAAAGTAGTTTTGTCCTCATCTTCAGCTGACACTTGTATTTGATTATATCTACTAAACACATCCAAAATGTGAAATATTTCCTTCCAACTAGGTTATCCAGGACTTGATCTATGAAAGGTAATGTAAAGTAATCCCTATAGGTTGATTTGTTAAGTTCTCTATAATCTACACAAACTCTCCACTTTCCATTCTTCTTTGGAACAACCACTAGAGGTGAAACCCACTTGCTATCAGAGATGGGGTAGATGAATCCTACTTGTAGGAGCTTTTCTATTTCTATTTTGACTATATCTCTAAGCACAGGGTTAAGTCTACATTGTGGTTGGTAAACTAGTTGAACATCTTTAGTATAGATGTGGTGAGTATAAACACTAGGATGTATTCCTTGCATGTCAGTATAGTCCCAAGCAAAACCTTTAGATCTATTTACCAATACATCAAATAATTTAAGATCGTCTGTTTCTATTAACTAGCTATTAATATTAAGGGTCTTTCTTGGTAATAAAATTATGGTTTTAGTTCCTAGATGTTTGGAGGTGATAGTATAGACTTCACTCATCAACATATTAAGCAGACACCTATGTGGCTGGATCCTATGGTATGTCGTTATGTCCTTAAAGAAGTGATATGTTCTTGGAGTTATATAAGCCAATAGACATTGAAATGTTGTGAGGAAGTTCTGGTTTCCATCATTAATGTATTCTATATCATCAGTTTGGGTCAAGTTTTCTAATGTCACATCAATTTCAAAGACTTCCTCATCACTTGAGTTTATAGTGATATTTTGCATGTCATTTTCTAGTTTGTTTCCTATTTCTTCTCCATGTTGGTTGATAACTACCATTGCTAGTGAAGCCAAATTTTCTTGTTTACCAAGATGATAATGTTCATTTATCCAAACTTGATCATGTTTATTTATAGTAGGTTGAGTAGGGGAACACATGGACAAGTGTTTGCTATTAAGGCCATTTGAAATAGCCACCAACCAAGGTCTTCCTAATATTAATAGATAGCTATCTTTAGGGGTGTGTGATTGAATCACTTAGAAGTCAACTAGATATTCCCAATTTTTTACTTTAATAGGAATATCCTCCAAAACTCCTTTGGGAATGGCTATAGATTGATCTTCCATTTGTAAAATGGTCGTTGTGGGGTGCAGGTTCATAAGTCCTAGCTTTTCCATGACGTCTACAGTCATGAAATTAATCGCTGCCCCTAAGTCTACTAGTGCATTGGGAATTTCCACCTCATTGATTATTACTATGATAATAGGGCTACCAGGATCACCATATTTTAGGGAAAAAAAATCCTGGAAAGAAGATTAGCCATATATCCATTAATTTGCACCATAGTAAATTGCTTATTTTTGCTTCTTGGTGTTTTTATACATAGTTGTTTAACAAACTGGTTCAATTCTAGAATTTCTTTAATTGCTTGTAATAATGGTATCTCAATGTGAAGATGTTTAATATCTTGCATTAAAGTAGTTTCAGTTGGCATCATTTTTTCTGGAGAATTCTTCAGAGAGACTTTGATGTAGGAGCATCCCTAGTTTAAGAGCAATCTTGCATCAATGAAAAATATTTGCATTTCATTTTGTTTCTTTCATTTTCCCAGTTTAGTTTAGTTAGTAGTAGTTTCTATATTTTGTTCTGCATTCTACCACATTTTCATTTCAGACCTTGCATACCTGGACTTAGTATCTAGAGATCTTGATGCACATCATATCCAAAATTCAGATCATTTGGATTAGTTTCCAAAAACATATCGCTATTAGAAGATCAACTAATTTCTTAGAATAGAGTACCTTGATAGTCTCATATAATCAGCTAAAGGAGAAGACTTCCAGAGCCCTTTCACAAACTGCAAAGATGAATTACACATCATTCAAGGAACTTTGGGACATAGCCAACCTTCACCGAGATCCACACGCTATTTCACTCACTTGCAGAGGAATACAAGTTGTTTAGGGCTGACCTATCTGTGTACAAACATTACATCTCTTTCATTGGAGTTTGTAATGTATTTGGCTGACACAAAGGAATCTTGTGATCCAAAGATGATATTGTTGATAACTAAGAGGGGGGGTGAATCAGTTATCCTACTATTTTCTTCTCTCTTAACTTTCTTAATAATCAATGCAGCATTAATTCAAATAAGCAAACATAACCATGAAATGGAAATACATATGACACAATATTTTTGATGTGGAAACCCTGTTAAGGGAAAAACCATGGGGTGATTAACCCAAGATTGTATTCTCTATTAGAAGAATGGAAATACAAAATGACACTTGCCAATTAGGGCTCACTGCCCAAGCACACTGCTCACAAAAGGCACACTGCCTATAAGAGACACACTGTCTATAATTTATAAAGAGTGTAATACAGTACTTGAACTAATAAGGAGCATCAACATATGTTGAGGTTCAGTTCTAGTTAGGCTCAGTATACTGATTTGCTGCACTTCATCTTTCCTCTTCTTTTATGCTGCTCTCCTTTCACATACCAAATCTTCCTTTCTACTTTTACTTGGGTCTATTGCTTTTCTTCACACATTTCACACAACACCACACTTCTCACAACTAAATCCATCTTGTATATATATCTGCACAAGTGATTTCATCACCTTTCTAGTCGACATCCAGAATAGTCAATCTTTTCACAAACTCTGATCTGTCGACTGAATTCTTTCTTACCAAGTAATGCGGATCGAGGATATAATTGTAGAAGTCATCAATCATGTCGACCAAACATAACTTATGCCTTAAGAACCTTTTCCATCATTAGTAACACATCCGGAATAAAGTCTGATGTTCTGCTAGTCAGTTCTTCCTCTGTTTACACTATCACTTGGGAACCTGACACTCAAGCATTCATATCTCTTTATCCTTTCCACCCCAGAGGCTCAAACCCTAGAATCTATCAGTCAAGATACTCCTCTTGACTTCCCCAAATCCACACTTCATTGAGATACTTCTAGTAAGAGATACGGCCCTGTCTATCGAACCTTACTGGCTGCTCTGTTCTTACTTACCGGACATCAACACTTCTTCAATCTGACTTCCGGTGAGGACCTATCATGTCTTGAGGATGTGTGGGATAACCTTTGTTGCCATTAGTGACAACAATCAAGAAGCTCCAATGTGTCTCTTGCCAACAATCTCCCCCTTTGGCATTGATGGCAACACTTAGTGAAAAATGACTAAGTGTTATACTATACTCCCCCTTAGCAGATGCTCTGTCTTTATGTACATTTTTTGGAGCTCCCCCTTAGCTGGCTACAACATTTTTCACTTCTCCTCACTCCCCCTTTGACATCAATGGCAAAGGGTAGGGTCCGCATACAAAAACTTTCAAAAATTCAACTATACTTAGCCATATAAGTATATACATATGGCATACTTACATATACTGAAGTATGTCTGCAAAAGTTGTCTTCAATTGAATAAATTCTGTAGCCCAACTTTGCTTCAGTCTATCCAAAATTGATATATGACTGCTCAATAGGAATGTAAATGCATCTGCCCTTTTTAGATCTGTTGGGTCTTTGGTTCGGGCTGTGATTTGAGCTTCATTTATGGCCTCATGCATGGCCTCTAACTTAGGGACAATTATCCCTCTGAGCTCACTCAACCTATTGATCCTAGTTTTCTTCTCTTTTTAAAGCTTCTTAATTTCATTCAAAACTACAACCGTTTGACATTCTTGATTTATGATGGATGTAGTAAGTGGATCAAAATTTTGAAAAAGTTTTATCAGTTTATCCTCCTATTCTTTCATTTTCTTCTCAATCTCCACTGTTGTTTTAGACCAGGATATACAAAATTTGTATACTTCTCTGCCATCTTTAAGAGCATCTTCTAAGCTCTTTATCCCAATATTCATATTTCTCCTATCATTAATTATCAACCCTTGTACCTCTAATAATCTTTTTGCAAGAAATTCCTTCTGGACCTTATCTTCTACTGACTTCTCTAGGGAATCAAAATGTGTGCTAACACTATTGACTAGAGTTTTGAGATTACTGAATGAGGAAGCTGTGGGATCCTTCTAAAATGATGGCATAATCTTTTCTAGCACTACAGAAGCAGCTTCTATCAATTCATAGTCTTCCATGTGAGACTTTAGGAGTTTTTCTTTAGCCTTTGCATTAGCAAATGAAGCTATCTTCATTGTCTATACCGGTGAAATAGAATCAAAATTAAATGGTCCTTGTAAAAGCTCCAGTTCATCAATCTCCATTGTTTCTTTGTTCAAGAATTCTTGGATAGTTTTTGCAGTGTCTCTTGCCAAAGACAGATTTTTCTTTTCTTCTGCATTCTTAGAGCTGTCTCTTGGAGCTTTCTCTCCTTCTACATTCTTACCACTAGCAGTTGTGGTCTTCTTTGTTGAAGTCATCTCTCCTTCTGCAACCTTGGTACTATCACCTTCTTTTTCTTTCACCTCTGGTTCTTTCTCATATTTTCTTTCTTCTCCTTTAGATCCAGAGACTGTAGGGGAAACCGGAGGACAGATATTTGTTTGTTCATAAGCCACCTCTTCTGGAGTAGAAGATTTTGAGCCCTTGTCTTTACCAGAGTCCTCTGTGATGGGAATGTTGAACTTTTTAAGAGCATTTCAGAGGATCTCTTTAGTCTCTCTTGCCACTTTGTCAGTTTCACCAAGCATGAGATGATTCATCCTAGCTTTGCTCTGGAACTCATCCTTGCAATCTTTAAAGATCATATTCATTTGCTACAAAGTGATTGAAGGGAAGAGCTGAATGGCGACCTGTTCCTGGATCTCAAGATCTTTTTCTCAAGCATTGTTCTCCCTCATTTCAAGTCTTTTCTCTAAGCTTTTTGAAATTAGAGAGATAATTTCAATAAAAGCTTTATTGTAAGTGTTCAAAAACTTGGCTGTGGCTTCCTCCAGAATCTTTTTATCTGCTTCATTATATGCATCATATAATTCTGTTAGGGGTTGCAGGTTCCCATCCACAGTGACTGCTTTTACTACAACATCTAAGGATAGAGTGGGTTTTTCAATAAATTCCTCTTCCTTCTCTTCTTCTCCTTGACCGGTAGAGTGTTCACCAGATGATTTCTTCTTCTTCTTTAGTTTCTTTATCTCCTCATCTGATTTAGTTTCTTCATCATCCTTTAGGCTAACATAGGACCTTGTTGCCTTTTTCTTTGTTCTCTTTTCTCCTTTTCTGAATGCCTGGACTTCCAGTTTTGATGTCCTTGAGCTTTTGGCTATGACAGGTGCTAATCTCTTTGATGATCTTGTCTGAGTGGAAGATTCTACCAGAGCACTTTCCTTACTTTTCTTTTCTACCTTTTTCTTCTCTTCCTCAGCCCTTTCCATCTTTTTCTTGTTGGCATCAAGTGCCTCCTTTGAGATGCCAAAGCCTTTGGTAACATCTTCTACTTCTTTTCTCACTTTCCTCTTGATCTCTGGCTGCCTTAGCTTTGTATGAATTTTCACACTTAATTCTTCAAAGGTTCCAAATCTTTCTGCTTTTGTGTCCTTTGGCTGACTGAGCATGTGTTGAACATGCAGCTCTATAATTTGTTCATCAACTTCATACCCCATAGGCATGATCCAGACTGTCCTTGGCTCTACTGCCTCCATTAGGCATTGATCAGTGTCTACCATGAAGCACACTATATCCTTGTATTTCTCAACTACTGATATGGGGATTCTTTCTCTGATTTGCATTGAATTTTGAAAGTGCTTGAAGTAACCCCACAGAGTTGTATTCCTTACCTTAACATCCCCAAGTTCATGCAAGTAATCTCTGATCTGAGTTGCTACTAGTTTGTTATTTTGCCATACCCATCCATTTGATCCGAGCAACTCATTCATGAAGTAGAAAAATAAACATAATATTAGTCCACCATATTTAAAGGAGTTCTTCTTGTCCCTTTTGATCTTCTATATGTTTTCCATTAATTAGCTCAAAAGAAGTTCACAGATATCATATTCTGCATTCTTTCTTAGCATCTCATAGGCAGTAAATACAGCAGTTCCAGATACTAAATTCTCCCTACTGGAGTGATAAATCTTGTATCCTATTATCATAGATGCAAACTTGATATCCAGGTCAGTAATATCTTCAATGGTCATTGCCCTCTTATCAAATTTTGATCTAGTAGCCTCAGTTACAATGTTGTTTTTGGCAGATTTGAGGACAGGTATTCCTTTGGAGGAGTGTAAACTAGTTACTGCCCTAATTACCTCCTTGGTAATTTTGCAAGGTCTGTTCAGCCATAGAAAGTTGTCATGTACCCTACTCAACACATACTAGACCCATTCATCTTCTTCAAAGTAGGGGAAATGAATGAACTGATCAAAATGTTTCTCCTGGATGCCCTTATAATCTGGTTTAAGCTCAAAAGCATCGTCTATCAGTTGTTTGTGATAGATATCTCTTAGTTTGAATTCCCCAAACTCTTCAATATTTGCATGTATGTAAACCCTAATATCTTCTGTGTGCAAAACACCATGCGGAACACTAGAGAATGCTCCTAGGGGATCTACCTCCAATGATTTGTATGGATGTTTCTTAAATTTAGGGCGGGGCCTATCAGAGATCTTTACTATATTCAGAGTATCCATCTTTCAAAAGATTTGTAGAGAGATATTGAGAACAGAAATTAATTTTTGTGCTTCTAGGTTACACGAAGTGAGCCGAATCAATTGCTGGATGAATCAGATTCTGCAGATGATCTTTGATGGGCTTGAGGAATTTCTTTTGCAGAGCTTCTTTTTGTTTCTTCTTGAAAGCAGAATGAACAAAGCTCAATGAAAAACCCTTATATTGCTCCGCAAACCCTAATATCAAGTTGCAATAAATGCTTGACCTAAGTCATTCTGGTTTGCCTTATTTGGATGACTTGAAGAACCAGATCATTCTTGATTGTAAACATCTTGTGGATCTTCCAAATCTTAACCATAGTTTACTTAGATGTTTCTCTTATGAGCCCTTTAATCCGCAACTCTCCTTGTGCCAGTTCTGGCACCAATTGACTGGCTGGGGGAACAAGGTTTTCTTTGTGTCTCCCCCTGAGCCAAAGCTCACTTTTTAATTTTTGGAAGGAATATCAGCACTAGAGTCTGGTACAGATCCATCCCCCATATTCTCTGTACTTTTCTTCACACAAATCTTGTTCATCTCCCTTTGAACTTCATCCGCATTCATTTTCTGTTTTCTTTTATCTTGATTCTGATTATGATATACCAAACCTCTTTTGTCCTAATTCTTGCTTCTACAGAATTTTGCAATATGACCAGATCTATTGCTAATTTGGAAAACAATATTTTTTTGTATATTTGATTGATATCTTCTTGATCTGCATTAATTAGCCATATGACCCATTCTATTGCGTGCAAAGCATCTACCATTAAATGAGTTGTTTATTTGCATATTTCTACATTCATGAGATTTGTGTCCATAACTTTTGTAGTTGAAACATTGTTCAGAGAATGATGTATTAGTCTGATTCATTCTCTTTCTGCACTGATTAGCTTTATGACCAAAGTTATTGCAGTTGTGGTAGTATCCATTAAAGGATGGATATCTTTGAGCATTGGGCTACCTTACTGGAGGTCTTCTAGACCTATTCCTTGGATTTTCTAATCCAAAATTCTTCTAACCTGATCTGGAGCTTTCTCCTTTCTCATATCCCAAACCACACTTGTCATCTACCCCTTTTTGACTTTCAAGGAGAACTTCAAGTTGAACAGAACTTATCTTGAATTTCTGTTTATATTTATTTTCTATTTGAAGATCCCTTTTAAGAGAGATAATTTGATCCTCAAGTTTTTCTTCATTATCTTTAGCATCTTAAAGATCAGATTCAAGATGTCTGATGATTCTATCCATCTTGTGGCAATCTTTTGATTTCTCCTTGAGGGATTGTCTTAGATCATCTTCAGTTTTTCTTTTCTCTTCAACCTCTTGGGTAAACTTCATAACTCCTAATTCCATTTCATGTCTTACCATAATGATTTCTTTTGATAACTTTTCACATGACTTGGTTTTCTCCTTTAGATCTTCATTTGTATCATTTGCTTCACCTTGACTTACCAATTGCTGAAGTAGCTCCTTTCTCTTTTTCATAGAGAGACTTAATTTGTCTTTTAGTTCTCTCATGAAATCATCAGCCTGTTTGAGTCTTTCCTTTAACTCATTGACTTCAGAGTTTGACTGCTCAAGATCATCAAGGGCAGTCTTGAGTTGCTCCCTTAACCCATATACATCCATTTGAATTCCTAGATCTTCCTCAAGTTGTTAGACTTTGTTAGGAGTAAATTGGCTCTAATACCAATTGTTGATAACTAAGAGGGGGGGTGAATCAGTTATCCTACTATTTTCTTCTTTCTTAACTTTTTTAATAATCAATGCAGCATTAATTCAAATAAGCAAACATAACCATGAAATGGAAATACACATGACACAATATTTTTGACATGGAAACCCTATTAAGGGAAAAACCACGGGGTGATTAACCCAAGATTGTATTCTCTATTAGAAGAATGGAAATACAAAATGGCACTTGCCAATTAGGGCTCACTGCCCGAGCACACTGCTCACAAAAGGCACACTGCCTACAAGAGACACACTGTCTATAATTTATAAAGAGTGTAATACAGTACTTGAACTAATAAGGAGCATCAACATATGCTGAGGTTCAGTTCTAGTTAGGCTCAGTATACTGATTTGCTACACTTCATCTTTCCTCTTCTTTTATGCTGCTCTCCTTTCATACAACACCACACTTCTCACAACTAAATCCATCTTGTATATATATCCGCACAAGTGATTTCATCACCTTTCTAATCGACATCTGGAATAGTCAATCTTTTCACAAACTCTAATCTGTCAACTGAATTCTTGCTTACCAAGTAATGCAGATTAGGGATATACTTGTAGAAGTCATCAATCACGTTGGCCAAACATAACTTATGCCTTAAGAACCTTTTCCATCATCAGTAACACATCCAGAATAAAGTTTGATGTTCTGCCAGTCAGTTCTTCCTCTGTTTACACTGTCACTTGGGAACCCGACACTCAAGCATTCATATCTCTTTATCCTTTCCACACCGGAGGCTCAAACCTTGGAATCTATCAGTCAAGATACTCCTCTTGACTTCCCCAAATCCGTACTTCACTAAGATACTTCTACTGAGAGATCCAGACCTGTCTATCAGACCTTACTGGCTACTCTGTTCTTGCTTACCGGACCTCAACACTTCTTCAATCTGACTTCCGGTGAGGACCTATCATGTCTTGCGGATGCGTGGGATAACCTTTGTTTCCATCAATGACAACAATCAAGAAGCTCCAATGTGTCTCTTGCCAACAGATATATATTCATGTAATAGATGCCTATGAAAGCAGTGAATCATGATATAAAGTTTTAATCTTAGGAATCCTTCTATAGGTGCTTCAAAACTATATCTTGCACATATATTGCAATTGGAGAATCAATCCTATGAGACCTAATATGTAAGCCCGCATGTTGACGGCATGTTTTAATTTCAAATCTATGATATAATGAATGACTGAATCTGAATTTGCATTCTATAATTGAGTTGCTTCTGTTGTGTTTACTCTTGCTGCATGGTCTAGACTATTCACTTTGTGGACCCTCCTACCCATGACTACACCAAGTGGTATCAGAGCAAAGTTTGAATTCTTTGGGAGTGAAGTGAGTGAGTTGAGCAAAGTTTGTGAAGACATTACATAAGATCTTAATGTGAAAAGATCACCGAATCAGAGGCAAACTACTTGTGTTGTCAACCAATCATCAAATGTGAGACAAATGTCACCTTGTAGCTTGATCGCCAAATTTGAGGTAGTTACACTTGATCCTAGGAAGAGATGCCATCGAGGAGAATCCCTGTTGTTGGTACTATGGCTGAAAGAATGGATGAGATGATGGAAATGATGAAGACAATGTGAATTCACTTAGATGCTATTGAAGAAGATCGAAGAAGAGGACTTACACCTAGACTTAATATTGAAAGTGATGATGATGAAGAAGTTCAATCTGTTGATCAAAATAAAGAAACCCTAGGAGAAGAAGAAGAATCAGATCAAGTGAAGATGTTGTGAGCTATTTCAAAGATTAGAAAAAGACCTAGAGTTGATGTACTGAACTATATTGGCAATTTGAATTCTGAGGAGCTGATTGATTGGATAAATGACATAGAAGAATACTTTGAGTATGAAGAAATTGAAGATCTGGAGAAAGTGAAATTTGCAAAGACTAAGTTGAAAGGACATGCTGCTATCTCATGTAAACAAGTTCAGTTGGATAGAAATAGAAGAGGGAAGGAAAAGATCATAAAATGGGATAGAATGGTGACAAAGTTGAAGAATCAATTTATACCAGCTAACTATGAATTGGAATTGTTGAAGAGATTGTAGAACTTGAGACAAAAGGAGAAATCTGTGAAGGAGTACACTGAAGAATTTTATAAGATGATCATAAGGACATGACATAGTGAAACAAGCAAGGAGAAAGTGACAAGATACATAAATGGACTAAAATTGAACATTAAAGAAGAACTAAGTTTAGTAAGGATGACAATGCTAGAACATGTATATCAATTTTCCCTGAAAGTTGAAGAAAAGTTAAAGAAAAGTTGAACAAGAAACATGAACAGAGACAAAGAGGTAGAACATTTTTTAGAGGAGAAAGATCATTTGGGGAGCAGAACATACAAGATATCACATTCAAGAAGATAGAGATAGAAGTTCATACCGAAGAGATGATAGAACTTTCTATCGCAGAGGAAACCCTAATTCATATTGGAGTGAAGGATATAGAAGATATGGAAGAGGACTTGATAGGAGAACATTCATAGGTACATGTTTTAAGTGTGGAGGTGAATGACATAGAGAATTTGAATGTCATTAAGGAAGTACAAGCAAGAAGACATAGAAAAGTGGAAGAGCAGCCTATGTGGAAGAAGAACCTGTTGGATCACCTAGTTCAGTTGGTAAACCTAAGAAAGGAGAATCACTTGTCATGAGGAGAGCACTATTTCAGGAAGAGACTAATGAAGAAGCATCGCACAGGAAAAGTTTATTCAGAACTAGATGCAAATCAAGAGGTAAATGTTGTAAGGTTGTAATTGATAGTGGTGGTTTAGATAATTTGGTTTTAGAGGAGATGGTGACTAACCTGAAGTTGGAAAGATTGAAAGATCCTAAACCATATCAGATAGTATGGATTCAGGATGATCATAAGGTACTGGTGAGTGAACAATGCTTGGTGAAATTTTATATTGGATCTTATCATGATGATGTACAATGTGATATTATCTCTATGGACATTTGTCATATATTGTTGGGTACACCATGGCAGTATGACAGGAAAGCTATACAAGATGGGAGAAAGAATACATATACTATAACATCAAATGGAAGGAGAATTACTTTGATTCCTTTGGAAGATGAGCCAAAGAGTGAAGTTTGTAGGATTGTTAGAATCTATTTAGTAGATGGAAGAAAAATTCTAGATGGTTTGAGACATGATAATATGTGTTATGCATTGATTCCAAGGAAGCCTAAAAACCTAAAGATAGAGACTGAAGAATCACAACTGGAGAGGCTAACTGAGTTGCTGATAGAGTATAAGACATCATATGAAATAATGTACCTGAAGGATTGCCACCAATCAGGAGTATCAGTCATCACATGGATCTTATACCTGGAGGTAGTTTGCCTAATGAAGCAGCACACAGAATGACACCGACAGAGAATGAAGAACTAAATAGACAGATACATGAATTATTGAGGAAAGGATTGATCAGAGAAAGTTTGACCCCTTCTACAATACCTGCAGTATTAACACCAAAGAAGGATGGGTAATGGAGAATGTGTACAGACTCTAGATCAGTCAAAAAGATCATAGTTAAGTATAGTTTTCCATTGCCTAGGATGGATGACATCATGGATTGTTTGAGTGGAGAAAAATATTTTACAAAGATAGAGTTGAAGAGTGGATACCATCATATCAGAATCAGAGAAGGACATGAATGGAAGACTGCTTTTAAGACAAATGAAGAATTGTATGAGTGGTTAGTGAAGCCTTTTGGATTAACAAATGCACCAAGTACTTTCATGAGATTGATGAATGAAGTTTTGAAGAAATTCTTGGGTAAGTTCGTTATTGTATATTTGGATGATATTTAGATTTTTAGTAAGACAAAAGAAGAACATTTTGTGGCACCTAAGACAAGTATTGCAGAGACTAAGAGAAGAGAAATTGCTGATAAACATTAAGAAGTGTAGTTTCATGAAGGAAGAATTGGTATACTTGGAAATTGTAATTTCTGTGGAAGGATTGAATATGGACACTAAGAAAGTTAGAGCAATTGTTGACTGGCCTACACCTGAGAGCATTGAAAAAATTAGATCATTTCATGGATTAGCTAGTTTCTATTGGAAGTTCATAAAAAAATTTAGTTTAGTATGTAACCCTATGACAGAGATAGTGAGAGGTGACAGAAAGGACATTAAGTGGACATTAGGAGCAGATAGAAGTTTTGAATTGTTGAAGTAAAAAGTAATAGAGCAACCTGTATTGGCATTACCAGATTTTAATAAAGTATTTCAAGTAGATTGTGATGCAAGTGGAAATGCAATTGGAGCAGTGTTAAGTCAAGAAGGTAGACCTGTAGCAAATTTTAGTGAGAAGTTGAATGATGCAAGGAGAAGATATTTAGTTTATGATCAGGAGTTTTATGCCATAACTCAAGCCTTGAAGAAGTGGAGACATTATTTGTTGCCTAAGGAGTTTGTGTTGTATACAGATCATCAAGCTTTGTAATATTTGAACAGTTAAGGGAAGTTGAATCAAAGACATATGAGATGGGTAGAGTTCATGCAGAGTTACACTTTTAACTGAAGCATAGGAGTGGGAAATCAAACAAAGTTGTAGATGCATTGAGTAGAAGGAGGAATTTCTTGACATAGATGAGAGTTGAAGTGTTAGGATTTGAGGAACTGAAGAACTTGTATGAGGAAGATCTTGATTTTGTAGAACCTTGGAAAGCATGTAAGGAACTCGTTGTGACATATAGAAGTAAGTGGTTGGACTATTTCATTTAGGATGATATGTCATTCAAAGGAAACCAGTTATGCATACCTAAGAGTTCAATGAGAGATAATGTGATAAAGGAGAAGCACAGTGGTGGATTGGTAGGACATTTTGGAATTGATAAGACAATGGCTTTGCTAAGTTAAAACTACTTTTAGCCTCAGATATACAAGGATGTTAGGAAGTTTGTGCAGAGTTGTAGAGTATGTCAAGTTGTAAAATGAAAGTAGTCAGAATACTAGATTGTACAAATCTTTGACAGTACCAAAGAGACCTTGGGAAAACATAAGCATGGATTTCATAATGGGATTTCTAAAGACACAGAGAGGACATGATTCTATATTAGTAGTGGTGGATAGATTTTCAAAGATGGTACATTTCATACCTTGTAACAAGACAACTAATGCAGTTCATGTGGCTGACCTATTTTTCAAGGAGATTGTAAGATTGCATGGATTACCTAAGAGCATAATTTAAGATAGAGATACAAGATTCATTGGATACTTTTGGAAGACACCTTGGAAGAAGATGAAGATAGATTTAAAGTTCAATTCAGCATTTCATCCACAGGCTGCTGGATAGACATAGGTAGTAAATAGGAATTTGGCTAACTTGTTGAGATGCTTGGTTGGACAGAAGGCATGAAATTTGGATTTGATTCTATCACAAGCAGAGTTTGTATATAATAATTCAGTGAATAGGAGTACTAGAAAGACACCATTTGAGATTGTGACAAGAGCTAACCCTAGAGGAGTAACAAAGTTGAGAGATATAAATATTGAGAATTAAAGGAGTGCAGAGGTAGAAGAATTTGTAGGACACATGGAGACAGTGCATAATCAAGTTAAGCAGTATTTAGAGGAGATGAACAGTAAGTATAAGGAGAAAGAAGATGAGAAGAGAAGACAAAGAGTTTTTAGTTGGAGATGAAGTGATGGTATATCTGAGAAAATAAAGATTTTCAGTTGGGACATATAACAAGTTGAAGATGGAGAATTTTGGACCATGCAGGATACTAAGAAAATTTGATTCAAGAAATACATATGAAGTGGAGTTACCAAAGACATTGGGTATATCACCTATTTTCAACATTGCAGACCTATATGAGTATCATGAAGCAGAGTTCAGTGACAACATTGAAGACCATTTGAAGAAGTAGTTACCACAACAAGCACTAGAGTACATTGAAGACATCTTGGACAACAGAATTAGACGTAGCACCAGAGGCAAGCAATACCAAGAATATCTTGTCAAGTGGAAAGGTATACTGGAAGAAGACTCATCTTGGATTTCTTAGGCTAAGCTGGACCATCATGGTTTTCCTCTAGCGCCAGTAAAGTGAGGGACTCACTTTTTTTTCAACAACCCCAAGTGTCTAATGCAGGAGCATCTTTGGTTCAAGAGAAATCTTGTATCAATAAAAAATATTTGAATTTCATTTTGTTTCTTTCATTTTCCTAGTTCAGTTAGTAGTAGTTTCTATATTTTGGTCTGCATTCTACCACATTTTCATTTCAAACCTTGCGGAGCTGGACTTAGCATCTAGACATCTTCATGTACATCATATCCAAAATTCAGATCATTTGGATTAGTTTCTGGAAAGATATCGCTATTAAAATATTGACTATTTTCTCATAATAGAGCACCCTAACAATCACAGATAATTAGCTAAAGGAGAAGACTTGCAGAGCCCCTTCATGACCTGTGGAGTTGAATTACACATCATTCAAGGAACTTTGGGACATGACTAACCTTCCACGAGATCCACAAGCTATTTCACTCACTTGTGGAGGAATACAAGCCGTTTAGGCCCAACATATCTATGTACACACATTACATCTCTTTCATTGGAGTTTGTAATATGTTTGGTCGATGTGGAGGAAACTTGTGATCTAGAGATGATATATATTCATGTAATAGATGCCTAGGAAAGCAGTGAATCATGATATAAAGTTTTAATCTTAGGAATTCTTCTGTAGGTGCTTCAAAACTATATCTTGTGATATATGTAACTAGAGAATTAGGCCTGAGAACCCTAATCTGTAAGCCCGCATGTTGCCAGCATGTTTGAATTTTGAATCTATGATATACTGAATGACTAAATATGCATTTATATTCTCTAATTGAGTTGCTTCCGTTGTGTTTACTCTTGTTGCATGGTCTAGATTGTTCACTTTGTGGACCCTCCTACCTTTAACTACACCAAGTGGTATCATAGTGAAGTTTGAATCCATTGGGAGCAAAGTGGGTGAATTGAGAAAAGTTTGTGAAGATATTCCATAAGATCTTGATGTGAATAGATCGTCAAATCTAAGGTAGACTACTTGTGTTGTCAACTGATCATCGAATGTAAGGTAGTTTTCACCTTGTAGCCTGATCAACGAATTTGAGTTAGTTACACTTGATCCTACAAAGAGATGCCGCTGAGGAGAATACCTATTGTTGGTACTATGGCTAGAAGAATGGATGAGATGATGGAAATGATGAAGACAATGCAGGTTCACTTGGATTCTATATAAGAAGATCAAAGAAGAGGACTTAAACCTAGACCTAATATTAACAGTGATGATGATGAAGAATTTCAATCCGTTGATCAAAATAAAGAAACCTTAGGAGAAGAAGAAGAATCAGATCAAGTGAAGATGTTGCGAGCTATTTCAAAGATTGGGAAAAGACTTAGAGTTGATGTACTGGACTATACTGGCAATTTGAATCTTAAGGAGCTGATTGACTTGATAAATGACCTAGAAGAATACTTTGAGTATGAAGAAATTGAAGATCTGGAGAAAGTGAAATTTGCAAAGACTAAGTTGAAAGGACATGTTGCTATTTGGTGTAAAGAAGTTTAGTTGGATAGAAATAGAAGAGGGAAAGAAAGGATCCTAAAATGGGATAGAATGGTGACAAAGTTGAAGAATCAATTTATATTTACTGACTATGAATTGGAATTGTTGAAGAGATTGCAAAACTTGAGACAAAAGGAGAAATCTGTGAAGGAGTACACTGAAGAATTTCAAAAGATGATCATAAGGACAGGACATAGTGAAGCAAGCAAGGAGAAAGTGGAAAGATACATAAATGGACTGAGATAAAACATTCAAGAAGAACTAAGTTTGGTAATGATGACAACACTGGAAGATACATATCAGTTTGCCCTGAAAGTTGAAGAAAAGTTGAACAAGAAACATGAACAGAGACAGAGAGGTAGAAGAGGTAAATTTCAAAGATGTAGAACATTTTTTTGGAGGAGAAAGATTATTTGTGGAGTAGAATAGACAAGATAGCACATTCACGAAGGAAGATATAGATAGTAGTTCATGCTGGAGAGACGATAGAAATTTCTACCACAAAGGAAACCCTAATTCATACTAGAGTGAAGGATACAGAAGAGATGGAAGAGGACCTAATAGGAGAACATTTAGTGGTACCTATTTTAAGTGTGGAGGTGAAGGACACAAAGAATTTGAATGCCATCAATGAAGTAGAAGCAAGAAGATAGAGAATAGTGGAAGAGAAGCCTATGTGGAAGAAGAACCTGTTGGATCACCTAGTTTAGTTGGTAAACCCAAGAAAGGAGAATCACTTGTCATGAGGAGAGCACTATTTCAAGTAGAGACTAATGAAGAAGCACCATAGAGGAGAAGTTTGTTCAAAACCAGATGCAAATCATGAGGTAAATGTTGTAAGGTTGTAATTAATAGTGGTAGTTCAGATAATTTACTTTTAGAGGAGATGGTGTCTAAGTTGAAGCTAGAAAGATTGAAACACCCTAAGTCATATCAGATGGCATGGATTCAAGATGATCATATGGTACTAGTGAGTGAACAATGTTTGGTGAAATTTCATATTGGATCTTATCATGATGAAGCATTGTGTGATATTATGCCTATGGATGTTTGTCATATATTGTTGGCTAGACCATGGCAGTATGATAGGAAAGCTATACATGATAGAAGAAATAATACATATACTATAACATCAAATGGAAAGAGAATTACTTTGATTCCTTTGGAAGATGAGACAAAGAGTGAAGTTTATGGGAATGCTAGAATCGGTTTAGTAGATGGAAGAAAATTTCTAGATGGTTTGAGACATGAGAATATGTCTTATGCTTTGATTCCTAAGAATCCTGAAAACCTAAAGATAGAGAATGAAGAATCACATCTGGAGGAGATAATTGAGTTGTTGATAGGGTATGAAGACATCATATCAGATAATGTACCTGAAGGATTTCCACCAATTAGGAGTATCAGTTATCACATGGATCTTATACCTAGAACTAGTATGCTTAACAAAGTAACACACAAAATGACACTGACAGAGAATGAAGAACTGAATAGACAGATACATGAATTGTTGAGGAAAGGATTGGCTAGAGAATGTTTGACCCCTTCTGCGGTACATGTAGTATTAGCACCAAAGAAGGATGGATAATGGAGAATGTGTACAAACTCTAGACCAATCAACAAGATCACAGTTAAGTATAGATTTCCATTGCCTAGGATGGATGACATCATGGATTGTTTGAGTGGAGCAAAATATTTTACAAAGATAGACTTGAAGAGTGGATACCATCATATCAGAATCAGAGAAGGAGATGAATGGAAGAATGCTTTTAAGACAAATTAAGGATCGTATGAGTGGTTAGTGATGCCTTTTGGATTGACAAATGCACTGAGTACTTTCATGAGATTGATGAATGAAGTTTTGAAGAAATTATTGGGTAAGTTTGTTATTATATATTTGGATGATATTCTAATTTTCAGTAAGACAAAAGAAGAACATTTGTGGCACCTAAGACAAGTATTACAGAGACTGAGAGAAGAGAAATTCCTCATAGACATTAAGAAGTGTAGTTTCATGAAGGAAGAATTGGTATGCTTGGGATTTGTAATTTCTATGGAAGGATTGAAGATGGACCTTGAGAAAGTTAGAGCAATTGTTGAGTGGCCTACACCTGAGAGCATTGGAAAAGTCAAATCATTTCATGGATTAGCTAGTTTCTACCAGAAGTTCATCAGAAATTCTAGTTCAGTATGTAACCCTTTGATAGAGACAAGGAGAGGTGGCAAAAAGGACATTAAGTGGACATCAGGAGTAGATAGAAGTTTTGAATTATTGAAGCAAAAAGTGATAGAGCAACCTGTATTGGCATTACCATATTTCAATAAAGTATTTCAAGTAGATTGTGATGCAACTGGAAATGTAATTGGAGTAGTGTTAAGTCAAGAAGGTAGACCTATAGCATATTTCAGTTAGAAGTTGAATGATGCAAGAAGAAGATATTTAGTTTATGATCAGGAGTTCTATGCCATAACTCAAGCCTTGAAGAAGTGGAGACATTATTTGTTGCCTAAGGATTTTGTGTTGTATACAAATCATCAAGCTTTGTAATATTTGAATAGTTAAGGAAAGTTGAATCAGAGACATATGAGATGGGAGAGTTCATGCAAAGTTACACTTTTGTACTAAAGCATAGGAGTGGGAAATCAAACAAAGTTACGGATTGATTAACTAGGAGGAATTTGTTGATAGAGATGAGAGTTGAAGTGTTAGGATTTGAGGAACTGAAGAACTTGTATGAGGAAGATCTTGATTTTGCACAACCTTGGAAAGCATGTAAGGAACCTATTGTGATAGATATAAGTAAGTGGTCAGACTATTTCATTTAGGAGGATACGTTATTCAAAGGAAACCAGTTATGCATACCTAGGAATTGAATGAGAGATAATCTAATAAAGGAGAAGCACAATGGTGGATTGGTAGGATATTTTGGAATTGATAAGACAATGGCTTTGGTAAGTGAAAATTACTTTTGGCTTGGCCTCAGATATATAAGTATGTTAGGAAGTTTGTGCAGAGTTGTAGAGTATGTCAAGTTGCAAAAGGAAGTAGTTAGAATACTGGATTGTACAAATCTTTGACAGTACTGGAGAGACCTTGACTAGACATAAGCATGGATTCCATAATGGGATTACCGAAGACACAGAGAAGACATGATTCTATATTTGTGGTGGTGGATATATTTTCAAAGATGGCACATTTTATACCTTGTAAGAAGATAGCTGATGCAGTTCATGTGGCTGACCTATTTTTCAAGGAGATTGTAAGATTGCATGGATTACCTAAGAGAATAATTTTAGACAGAGATACAAGATTCATTGGATACTTTTGGAAGACACTTTGGAAGAAGATGAAGATAGATTTGAAGTTCAATTCAGAATTTCATCCATAGGCTACTAGATAGACATAGGTAGTAAATAGGAGTTTGGCTAACTTGTTGAGATGCTTGGTTGGAGAGAAGACAAGAAATTTGGATTTGATTCTATCACAAGCAGAGTTTGCATATAGTAATTTAGTGAATAGGAGTACCAGAAAGACACCATTTGAGATAGTGATAGGAGCTAACCCTAGAGGAGCAACAGAGTTGAGAGATATCAATATGGAGAATAAAAGGAGTGCAGAGGTAGAAGAATTTGTAGGACACATGGAGATAGTGCGTAATTAGGTTAAGAAGCATTTGGAGGAGATGAACAGTAAGTATAAGGAGTGCAAGAAGATGAGAAGAGAAGACACAAAGAATTTTTAGTTGGAGATGAAGTGATGGTATATCTAAGAAAATAAATATTTCTAGTGGGGACATATAACAAGTTGAAGATGAAGAAGTTTGGACCATGTAGGATATTTAGAAATTTTGATTCAGGAAATGCATATGAGGTGGAGTTATCAGAGACATTTCTTAAATATCACCTATTTTCAACATTGCAGACCTATATCAGTATCATGAAGCAGAGTTTAGTGACAACATTGAAGACCATTTGAAGAAGAAGTTACCACAACAAGCATTGGAGCAAATTGAAGACATCTTGGACAACAGAATATGATGCAACATGAGAGGCAAACAATACAAATAATATCTTGTCAAGTGGAAAGGTAGACCAGAAGAAGACTCATCTTAGATTTCTTAGGCTGAGGTGGACTATCTTGGTTTTCCTCTAGCCCAAGCAAAGTGAGGGACTCACTATTTTTTCAACAACCCAAGTGTTTGATGCAGGAGCATCCCTGGTTCAAGATAAATCTTGTATTAATCAAAAATATTTGCATTTCATTTTGTTTCTTTCATTTTCCCAGTTTAGTCAGTAGCAGTTTTTGTATTTTGGTTTGCATTCTACTGCATTTTCATTTTAGACCTTGAAAAGCTAGACTTAGCATCTAGACATCTTCATGCACATCATATCCAAAATTTAGATCATTTGGATCAGTTTCTAGAAAGATATCACTATCAAAAGATTGACTATTTTCTTAGAATAGAGCACCATGATAGTCTCAGATAATCGTCTAATGGAGAAGACTTGCGAAGCCCTTTCACGACTTGCGGAGCTGAATCACACATCATTCAAGGAACTTTGGGACATGGTTGACCTTCCCTGAGATCCGTAGGCTATTTCACTCACTTGCGGAGGAATACAAGCTATTTAGGGCTGACCTATCCATGTACACACATTACATCTCTTTCATTGGAGTTTGTAATCTGTTTGGCCGACGCGGAGGAAACTTGTGATCTAGAGATAATATATATTCATGTAATAGATGCCTAGAAAAGTAGTGAATCATGATATAAAGTTTTAGTCTTAGGAATTCTTCTGTAGGCACTTCAAAACTATATCTTGTGCATATATGTAACTAGAGAATCAGGCATGTGAGCCCTAATCTATAAGCCCGCATGTTGCCAGCATGTTTGAATTTTGAATCTATGATATACTGAATGGATGAATCTGCATTTGCATTCTATAATTGAGTTTCTTCCATTGTGTTTACACTTGTTGCATGGTCTAGACTGTTCACTTTGTGGACCCTCCTACCCGTGATTGCACTAGACTTCTTTAAGTCATTCTAAAAAAGGTGCTTAGTTTCTCACTTTCATGTCAAAGTTATTCTCTGAAAAAGATGGTGAATTTTTTTTCTATTTTCTTTGGAGGTAATTCCAGAGATTTGTTGAGGAATTTTTCTAGAGGTTCCTTAGAGGATGAAGTGAGCATTTCATAGGAAATTCCTAGAATTCCAATGGAAATATCTTGGCTATTCTCCATGATTTTGTTTATAGATGTGGGAATCATTTTTGTTTTTTTAGAGGACATCTCATTTTTATTATCCATAATTTCAACAATGGTAGGCTATTGAATTGTCTTCCCTAACCTTAACTGTAGATTACCACAATAAATAGAATTAACCCCAACCATGTTTTCTTGCTCAGTGGAGTTTATCGGTGTAGTTTGACAGTTATTTTTTAGATTAGCGACAAGTTGTACCAATAGTTGTGGTTGATTCACTTGTTCAGCTTATTGATTATTCTGGGGAACTGGTAAGAGATTTTGTTGTGGGTTTGGCATTCGTCATGGTCCATGATAGAATTTATTAGGAGGTTGATTCCATTGTGGTGTAGGGTTTCGAAGATACCATTGTTGTTGTGTTTGATTTTCCCATTGAGGATTCATCCAAGATTGGTTTATCCATTTTGGGTGTCCCTAAGAATAAGGTCCCCAGTTAGGCAGTGTTGGAGGCTAGGGTGTTTCCCACTTATTATTATTCCAATTATTTTGAGGTCAACAGGATGAATTTGAGTTTTGGCCATAAGAGAAATTTCCTCTTGGTCTTTGTCCCATATAATTGATCTCCTCCTTTGATTGAGACATTTTTTTTTGTTTAATCACATTGAGTATTGTACATTGGTCAATGGAATGGTTTCTTTCACAAATCTGGCAACTATCAATTTTATCTAAAGGACACTCCCTTAGAAAATGTGCATTCCTACAACTGGGACATTAGATGGATAAGGTTTCAGGATTATGCATTTTAGCTTGTATTCCATCCAAGGTGGTGTTTAACTGAATAAGAAGGTCAATTTTCAAGTTTGTGATTTCTTCTCTTAGCTGGCCAATTTCATTTGATCCTCTCATTAGACTAGACTTTTTGATTCCTCCTCGAGTTCTAGAAAAGTTTCTGCATAATTCAGAGATTTCTGAGAGGTCAAGTTTGGCTACGTCTCCGTTGCCCATCAAATCTAAACTTCTTTGAGTGTCCTCATCAAGACCTTTGAGGAATATGGTCTTGAGGATCTCTTAGTTTGTTGTTTCCTCTCCACATCCTTTTGCTAAAAAGATGAACCTATCTAGAAAATCCTCTAGGTTTTCATCCTCTTTTTGTCTAAGTCTAAGCAATTCTTCCTTCCTATCATTGACCCTGCAATAGTTTTGATACTTGTCCAAAAAGATAGTTTCCATATTATCCCAAGAGGTGATTGATCCTGAGACCAAACCCATGAACCATCTGATCACAGAATCTCTTAGGGTAGAGGGGAACAACTTCATTTTTTTGTTATTAGTTTTGTAATCATATGTCTGACGTAGGACTTTAAATTTGAATAGAAACTAGTTTGGATCTTCGGAAGCCAATCTTCTAAAGGTTGGTAGGATAGAAGGTGAAATGTTTTTCATTGGTGTGTCTTCATCTATATTGAGAGCAATGGGATAGGTGAATGTTTGAGCTACTCTCCTATCATTTTTGTTATGATCTTGATTATTTTTAGGTCTCCTTTCATTCTAGTTATTGAAAGGGTCATTATTGTTATCAGCCATTATGTTAAAAGGAATATATTCTTCCCTCGTTTGTTGTTGTGATGGCTAAGTACATCTAAGTTGTTTTGAGAAGTCTCAAGTTGATCCTTATCAATCAGTTCGTATTGAAAATGTTCTTCGACTAAGGCTTCTACCTCCTTCAATTTGGTTGAAACTACTACTTGGGGGGTTTTTCTATGAATCTTCCATGTGGACCCCTTTTCCTGACCATGCAAAAAAAAAGAGTTTGATGAAATATATATATATATATATAAGAGTTGTCTTAGTGTTCTCCTATTAACACAATGTGGGTCCCTGGCAATGGTGCCAAAAAGTGACAGGGTATTGTTAGACCTTGTACTTTAGTTAAAAATTTATCATTTTATTGACCGTGTTGTGTCTAAGGCTAGATGCAATAGGAGCTTCATACATCCTAGTTTAGCAATGATTTCTTGGTTTTTATTCTTAAGTAAAGACTTTACAAAGCAAATTCTAACTAAAAAGCATAGAAATCTAACCTTAAGAAATATCCTTGAATGCAACTAAAATTCACTAACCAACCTATATTGATCTATGAACAAAAGAAATACTTAATCTAAGAAAGCATGAGAACATCAAAATCTGGACTATGCTACCAAATGTTTACTAAACTATAGAAGTTTGAATCATGCAAGAACTCCAGAACTTAGACTCTACTATATAAAATAGAAGGACAAAGCTTTGGAACTCTGAAATATCTTAGTTGACAAACACACGAAACTTTTGTACTACAACTTGAATTCAAATTTTACTTAAGACAATAATCACAACACAAGCCCTTCAGGTTAACACAGATTTAGAACTATACTTCAGAACATAACAGAATAAAATAGAACAAAAATAATAATAAAGACAACAACACTCTCACATAACAAACAAAATACTTATCTATCTAATTCCTTCCATTGAGTGGCCAACTCTCTGAAATACCTTTACTATCTTAGATCACATTAAACAGTAACAAAATCTAATCCCATTTCGTATAAGTGCACATACAGAAACTTATCTTGTCTCAGAACAACTTCTTTTTCATTCTATTCATAGTATATCTCTATTCGAAAAACATAAGGTTTTTATCACTTCAAAATCCCTAAATATAGGGTGGCCCATCATTGCCTCTTAAAAGTCTTATCAAAAAAATATAATAGAATTTCTTAAACAAGTTTGTCTTGCAGTGCCATAAAGAGGACTCCGAGTGGAGCCTTAAATGCATCTAGTGTCTTTTGAATGACAAAAAATAAATGAAAATGCCATATGGACAGAAGAGTAGTAGGCAACTGAAGTCTTCAGTTATCAGTCTCCTTTATTTCCAGTGCTTCTAAACCTCTAGCATTGTTGACTTCAATCTTCATTAATATCCACTTCCTCCACTCCATAGTATTCAAGTCATGCTTATGACATAATAGATCTTTTCATAAAATCTTGTCAACATTAGTGGTCAAAATCAATCAATTCAGGAACAAAGATTTATACACTATTCTTTCATAAATAGACAATATTTATAATAAGATTAATAAATTGGCATAATTTTGAGTTAACTTATCTACACAAAGGGGGTAATTGGGTCAATGCTAGGATGAGGTTGTTTTTACCTCATCATGTATCTTTCACACCTCCACATAATGAGTCTAATCAAATTAAAACAAGTGGTGAGTCTTCTTCCAATTTTAATGATGATGAGTACATTGGTTTTGATAAAAATCATGTGTGACCATATGTTGAAGATACACATGAGGCTATCAATTAAAATAAATGTGAAATAAAAGTACATAAACAAAGTTACTAATCAATTCATACCAAGAGCAACAATATAAAGGATTTGATATTATAATGGATAGTCCAACAGGGGGCATGGATTTATGTGACACATATTTTGGTCATATTGAGATATAAACATTTGACAGTAATGAGTTTACTAGTTAAAGTCTACACATGTCTTTTAACATGATACATATTGTACTATGTTAATTCTTATGTTTCCACTTATCTTGTAACTTTGGGGGGGAAGATTTTTATTTTATTTTTAAGGGTACATGCATTCATGATTTCTTTAGTTGGGGGGGAAAGTGGGGGATCTTTCATCTTCATCCATAATGATCACACACAAGTATATATCTTAGGTATACCATATATTTATACTTTGATTTTTCATACTAAGATCATAATGCTTATATTTTATTTCTCATATGCAAATTACCACATGCTTATGTTATGTTTTCTATACAAATATTATTATGCTCTCATGCTTAGTTTTTATCCAAAAAATTTCTCCTTGATTTATGTTCACCCCTTTATAGAGCACAAAAGATTAAGTGGATGTATTTTTACTAATTACACTGACAGTTTATTTGTAGCTCATAGGCTGACTCAAGGTGCTACTCTAGCTATTTTGCTTCTAATTGTGCTTATCTTTTCCTTTTTACTTTGGTATGCTTGCTCATATAGATATCCATGCACACCAAATTAGGGATAAAATGTAGAGGTGAAATGTGAATCACTTACACTTCCCTATCTTTTTTTACAACAATTTGCATGGTTGACCTAAATGCATAGATCTAGCACATGATTTCATCTAATTTTCTACACTCGTTGATACTAACGTTAGTGTTATACCTAAAAATGCCATTTTATTGTTAGAGTGAATAGTTTATCTATTCATTATAGCTTAAGTGTACTTAGGTTGATGTGGTTAGACAGCATCTTGTCTAACTAAATGTGCAACCTTTTAGAGGTTAAAGGTTACCTAGTTGTTTGGTAAACCTCATGTGCCTACCTTTTGAGGCTAGAAGACTTTCCATCTCACCTCAAAAGGCACTTTGTAGTCATCCAACACTTGTCACACAAGGTTGTTGGTTTGCACGTTCCAAGTGATACAAAGGTTGACACCTATTGGACACTTGTCTACGTGCATGTGCCACATCATGGGGCACTTGTCAATCCACATGCAAGGTGGATTGCCTCATCCATGCCTATATAATAAGGCATTCTTATGTAAATTATCAAGTGAGATTAATAGATGTTTATTCTCAATTTGGTTCATCAATATCATTGATTTCTTATCTCGTATTATTGATTTCGATATTGTGAGAGTGTAGATCAAGTTGCAGAGTATCCTTAGCTATTCTTACATGGTATCAGAGCCATGTTGCAGACACACTCCATTTTGAGGGGATCCGGAGGTGAGGTGAAAATTGGTGTGTCCTAGAGTGAAATAGATCTCACAAGCAAAATTGTAAAAAAAAATGATTTCTTTTGCCCCTAACCTAATTTTTTGCCAAAAAAGCAAAATTTGGTTTAGAAAAATCAAATTTTGAAAGAGATTTTGCATTTCTGGGCCAATTTGGGCATTTTTTTGTAAAAAAAACAATTTTTTTTTTCAAAGAGCGAATTTGCCCTCTGCATAATTGTCATATTTGGGTCGATTTTGTCGCATTTTTTTGGCAGATCAAGTGGCCTATTCGGCTTCTACCAAGATTTTTGGGTTGATTTCATGGTATTGTGTAGATTTTTTTCAGGGTTTAGTTGGCAGATTATTTTGGCCTGTCCGGCCTGGTTTGGTTGCATGTTATTTTTCAACCATCCAGATTGGTTGTTGTTTACCCTGCAGAGGTCGACATCACTTTGCTCTTAGCTAATATTTTCAACAGGTCGCATCATTTCATTGTTCGGGTCACAATCCCAACAACTTCTCTTGCTCGGGCTATATCCGACCCATTCTTTAGAACAACGACCCACTCAAGCGTTTGTTTGCACGGATTTCTCTGGTTTAAGGTGAAGGGTTTCTATTTGGTCCTCCATCGACTTCCATAGGTCGGCTTCATCACTGTGTTGGTCGCCTTTTTCAAAGTTACACAGGATCGTTGTTTTAGTTGTATTAGCTCCAAAAATCTTCACAACCGGCCATTTCATCGAATTTGCCAGCCATGTACAACCTCTTCGCCACTCCTCGCCAATAGTTCCATTTTCTCCATTGTTTTCCGTCAGAGTTTGATTTTGTTTTCTCTGCATGTTGTTGAACTCTGCATCATCTAATCACTGTTTATTGCTTGGCTTGATATTGCATTATTCCAAGAGGTTTCTCGTTATATTTGCTTTGTATTTGACATGTACTACTAGTGGTCTTAGGACTTTAGAGTTTGTGTACAAATTGTATTTGCTTTGGGGGCATATTTTAGGCATTTAAGGTTTTTCAAACTTTGACTATCCGCCTATCAAAGACGGAGAGTGAGGCTCAGGTTGGCAGGTGGCCAATTCCCCTTCATGGTAAACACCATTGTATTGTGCATTTCTTGTTGATTCCAACAAGTCATTGGAAGGCTAGTTTTTCTCTCCACCTAGGCATTTTTTTCTATTTTAGCACAAATGTATTAAATAGGCCATTTATGGGAAATTGTTTTTGTCATAACTTTTGATCGGTAGCTCAAAATTGAGCACCATTTTTTGCAAAAGTTAATATTTTCGCATTTCCCACGCATTGGACCTATTCACACTGTAAAACACACTAAGTTATAAAGGGCCAAAATTTGGGGTGGTCATCTAATCAAGGGGGTTCCTAATCTATTGATTTCTATTGTCTAAAGAAATTAACCTACTTGTAATCATGGGATATCAAATTTACTCTTCTATAATCCACCTTAAACTGAGAAATTATAAGTCTTGGTGTGAAGACATCCTGAAACATCTCAAGTTCACAATCGCATGTGGCCTATCTATATGGACATGTCCCTGAACTAGGTAACCAATCTAGGAAGAATAAGTGGTTTAATAATCATGATCACATTGTTGGATTACTCAACTTACATATACCAAATGACGCTATGTATGCCATCATGAATATTGAATGTCCACATGCATTATGGATCAAAATTTGAGACATATATGGACACTCCAATGTTTCTCCCTTCCTACATGATCCTACTATGATCACAACTCACATCCCACATCAAGATTTCAGATACAGAGTACCTAGTTGACATAAATGAAATCATCATTCCTCCACTACCTACTGTTGCCTCTTCAGATGTTAGTGTCGCTTCTTCACAAGCTTCGAGTACTTCTTTGCAGTAGGATCACATTTGTCTTCCTAACATTACTGATTGGGATGTATATCTACACAACATTTTGTCTCTGTTTGTAGAGTCCTGCATTACTAACATGGAAGCACACATTGAGTACATCAATATTCTTTTCAATGACAACTTCAATGAAGTTGCATTAGCTTTGTCTTCTTCAAATATGATTTCTCTTCTTTCACCTACATCAGCTTCTATAGTGACAATATCATATTCTTATGGTTCTAGTTATCACCATACATCTATGGTTCCTATGGTTCCTATTACAAAATCTTCTATGATACCTAATTTATTCCATTAGTATTTGTCGCATGAAAGCATTAGCTTGGAGATTCTTGAGCATTTTTTGAAGACATCATGGGCCTCATCTGAGTCTTTGAATCATGTGTAGAATTCAGAGGCATTCCTACATCTTCCTATATGTTCCTATCAGGAATGGGAAGATTACTTGTAGGCTTTTGTGGTTTGATTTCTTCCTAAGGGGAGAAATGAAGTTTAGCATTCATGGATTCTCTTCAACATACTTCATTGAGCATCTACACGCACTATAGCATATCTTATGGGGGCTTCCAAGTCTCTCTTTGTATCTCCTATTTTGGGGAAATATATTGTACACATGTGATAGAAGTTGTCCTAGGGGGGTCATGATATAAGTCCTCCTTCTTCACTTGTTTCCTTTTCATGCATTTTTTTCTCTTTTTGGAGAGGAGTTTTGTTCCCACAAGGTTTTCTCCTTTACTCCACTTTATGATAAACTTTGTACACGGGTACCTAACATGGCCTACTAGCTGCGACCCATATTTATGTATCTCTTGCACTTTTGTGATCTCCCCAAGTATCACTTAAGGGGTGGTGTTAGATTGAATAATTTATCTATTCACTATAGCTTAAGTGTACTTAGGTTGATAAGGTTAGACAACATCTTGTCTAACTGAATGTGCAACCTTTTAGAGGTTAGAGGTTACCTAGTTGTTTGGTAAACCTCATGTGCATACCTTTTGAGGTTGGAAAACTTTCCATCTCACCTTAAAAGGCACTTTGTATGCATCCAACACTTGTCACACAAGGTTGTTTGTTTACACATTCCAAGTAATACAAAGGTTGACACCTATAGGACACTTGTCTATGTACATGTACCACATCATGGGGCACTTGTCAATCCACATGCAAGGAGGATTGCCCCATCCATGCCTATATAATAAGGCATTCTTATGCAAATTATCAAGTGAGATTAATATATGATTATGCTCAATTAGGTTCATCAATATCATCAATTTCTTATCTCGTATTGTTGATTTCCATATTGTGAGAAGGTAGATCAAGTTGCAGAGTATCCTTGGCTATTCCTACATTTATGTCTACTCAAAATAGTTCTAGATTTTAGACCAATGTTTTCTTTATTTAGTTCAAGGGCACACTTGCAACCTTGAACCCTATTTTACAAATTTAAATTTAATTTTGTCCCTAGGTCAACTTAGTCCCCCATGATAAAAAAAAATTAAATTGTGTTCCTAATAAATGTATAGAAGGACATCTCTTCTAATTCATTTCATGGATACTTCATTTGAAACTCATCCACTATCACTTAATGAAAGGACCATTCAACATTAACACCTCTTTCAACACTTAGTTTTTGATATTAGTCATCCTAGTTATATTAGCTATTGAATCATCAAATGCCAAAACTAAAGTTCTTATACTTGATCGATCACTCTGACACCCATTGCACCTAGTCTCAAGTACTCAACATCATTCTACTACATCATTGCTACCTACATACACATCTACTACATATGTTGTTTGACGTGTTGTATAAGTTTTATAAAATCATTGAATCAATTAACAGGGTTTAACTAAGCTATAAAAAAAGAAGCTAGTCAACTTCTCATCCCTAAGATTGCAAGTTCCAATAAACACCAATATGTGGAGAAAATTTTGATGAAAGTGGAAAGAATAAGCCTTGGATGTTGTTGATAATCCTAATGACCCTAGTTGCTCCAAAGATGCAAAGATTAAACAAAGTTGGATACTAGATGAATGGATGTAGAATGACCTAATAACAACAAAGGAAGAAAATGTTGATTTTGAAGCTGAAGATATCTAGTTTGATCCTATAATAGTAACTAATATGAGAGTGAAGGAGTTGAAGAAAGGATGATGATACCTTTTATGCTTGTTTTATGTTTTTAACATATTATGACCATTACCTTCATATATTTGGATTGTTACTATATGTTGCAACTAATCTATTGTGATACGCCCTATTTTTGTATTATTCTATGGGGTTGTAATGTTGTCTTTGTTTGAGGTAGTCAAATTCAAACTCATAATAGCCTGTGACTAGTATAATGTATTATCCTTTTGTCAACTACTATGCAATATTAAAAGAACACTAATTAGTTTTCCATTTATAGGTGCAAGTATAAGTGAGCAACTTCAATAGACACTAAAACCCCAATTTGTTAGAGTTTAGGGTTGCACAGAAGGTTCAAGGCCACACTTGGGGGGTTTAGGGTTGCACTTACAACCTTGATCTAAGTCTTCACACAATTCTATATTTTACAATACACATTCATCTCAATCATTTATTTCTAAATCCAATCTCAAACTTTAGATATTTAATCTTTGTCAAGAGTCAAATCAATATCCATCTTTACAACATTAAAATATACATTTTTATTTTAATTCTAAAATAAAACACACATCTAAACCAATTTATTTATCTAAATTAATTTTTAAATTTCTCACCTTATCCATTTATTAACCCAGATATTGGAAGAGATTGTATTGTTTTCCTCTTCACTAAGATATTCAACCATTAATCATTGAAGATCTAGTTAATTTTTAAATGTCTTACCTTATCCATTTATTAACCTAGATATTCGAAGAGGTTGTGTTGTTATCCACTTCACTAAGATATTCAACCATTAATCATTAAAGATCTAGGATATGAAAGAATGAGGTAAAGGACAACTGTAAACAAGCATGAGACAATTAAAGTATTGTTATAAGATAATAGGATCCAGAACTTAATCTCAAAGCAAAGAGCCATCTCCATTAGGCCTAGTTGGGCTAAATGAAGCACCTATCTACGACCTATATACAATAGATCTGTGAACATTGATGCAATCAAGACACCATTGCAACGTAAGTTCATAGACAAAACCTGACTAATTGACATCATCTCATAATGTTCACGTAGCGTAATAATTTGATGGATACACAGGTACTACGTTAGTGATCCACGAAAATCTTAAACAAACTACCACATTCCAAGTGTTGTGATCAAGGCACCCACTGTTCAAAGCGAACGTAAGCACACCATCTGTTGATTTGTCTATAAATCTGTTACAACACACCCAAGAAATCCAGTTATAACTAAAGAAGCAATTGCTGCAAATATAAATGAGAAATTAAGCAAAAACACAAAGTAGCTACCTACAGCTCCCAAAATTCAACGTTTCTGGTTATTGACAGATGTTCTCTGTGACTCATAACAGCAACTCTTTGCAGAAGAGGTGATTGCATCTTCCATGCCTCCAAAATGAAAATATTTTGGGAAACCAAGTTGGCAGGCTGTAGAAGGATAATGTGACTGGGTACTGGAGGTATTGTCTTCAAAATCCCCCCTCAATGGATAGCAGGCACTCTCGATTTCAAAAAGATCTGAGCTTGAATCGCTCTCTGTGCCCTGATCACCATCCTCACTGCTGATCCCTCCAAGCTTATGAATTTCATGGTTGGAATCGGAGGTAAAACTCTCCCTGGCCTTGTCTAAATTAAAGAGCATCAAACGCCTGTGTAAATCTGAGGGCTGGATCAGCTGAGGAATGGCCATACCTGAGTTGGAGTTACAAGTCTCTTCACGATCAGGTGTACCAGCAAATGGAGAACCGAACACTTCGGTCGAAGGCCTCACCTCTTCTTGAGATTTAACAGAGAGAATTGGGAACATAAATCCGTCATTTCTTCTCTGATCAGGCTGTTTCCCCAACTCTTCTTGGCCAGAATCTCTATCATACATAGCCCTATTTCTGTGCAGATAATTTTGAAGATCTCTATCCTTGGACAAGCTGTAGTGAGGATCATGAAGGGCTACTCCGGGAGGATTAAAACGAGTTGTTATAGCTGATCCTCCACTGATTGTGCCTAAAAAGCCCTCTGAACTCTGCTTTTCAATGGAGCTGCCCAGGACCCTTTTGCCTCGGCCTAGATAACTTTCCTTTGGACAATCCATTAGTGCAGGGGAGGTCAAGGAATTGGACACAGGAGAAGCCCGCTTAAACTCTGTTAAGGTATCCTCAATCTCTACAGATTTCTTGTTCGAGCAAAGCCATTTGCAACACAACGCCCACATTCTTGAGGTTTTTTGCCCTTCCTTTGTAGGAGATCTATTAGCTGAATTGCGAGATGCCCTGGAAAGCAGTCCAGATTGGCTGTTCCAGCTATCCTCTAGGCCGTTTACAAAAGCCGGTCCACTGGTATCCTCTCCTTCTATGCATGCAATAGCCTGTTGTTTGGTCTGATTGTCGACAGCGGTTCCCTTCAATTTCGGATTCGATTTTTGCTTAGTATTACTTCCGACAACATATGAAGAAAGCGAAACATCTCTCAATGACGTCCTGTAAGCTCCATCGCATATAACATTCTTATTATTCTGCATACTTTCTCCAATTGAATTCATCTGAACCAAATTGACAAATTCCTGGCCCAAAGTTGCAATTGGCATCCATAGAAGGCTGGCACGCACAGCTTTCCTATTTTAATGGAATCCATACATGGGTCTAGTCTTTCACATTTCATAGGCAACGTGAGAAAGCAGATCTTATCTCTCCAAAATAAAAAGTTAATTTTGAGTCTACCCTTGAGAGGGGTGGGCCCTTGAGCCCTCGTCATAAAGTGTGCGTACTTGTGGTTAACATGCCAGTATTTTATGTTGGGATCAATCTCAATGTAAAATACTGGTATATTGTGGTTAACATGTCGGTATTTTATGTTGGGACTAACACAACATAGGGGAGAGGACCCAGTAGTTGAACACCTTAACTTGCACCTCTCAAAATCATACCTGGTAATTTCAAAATTTTTACAGTGGCTTACTTGGCAAGGCCCCTACTTATAACCAAGGTTTCAGGTCCACATTATCAAATACAATGCCACATCAACATGCTTTTTGTCGAGGTGTCTAAAAAGACGTAAAAAAAATATTGGACCAATAGTTGTGCATTAAGTCATGTTTTGTTGGTGCACCGATGCTACATGGCATGATTTGTTGCTTTTTAGAAATTTCATTTAATTATAAGCACTTATGTTCAACATTTGGTCATTTTTTGATTTACATTTGGAATAATCATTGAGAATATATAGTATATAGAGTGTACAACTATTGGCTCCTTACCCATAAGTACTATAACAACAATTGGACCCATTCAACTATTGACTCCTTACATATCATCATTTTAAACTCTTCATGCTTTGAAAACTCATTGTACTGATGTCAATTAATATAACAAGGTATACTTTAAGAAATGACCTCTTGAAAATTTTATAAAAACCTTGGCGAATCTACTAAAAAGAAGCATAATATCCTAGGTGATTTTTTTCATATTGGAAAACAAAATTTTAGAGCGGATGGCAATATATTTTATTAATATTTTACTTTTATGGTGATTCGATGTCTAAAATTCCTACCATTATATAACTGTTATATAAAATGTTAAAATGGGGTAAGTATAAAAATAGCTAATGATAAATTAGGGAGATTAGGGCCTAAATTTTTATATACAATAATGTGATATGTATTAAAGAATTAAAAATTTTAACTCAGGGCCATTTTGTTTCAAGATTAAAGAAAATCTATCAAACATAGGCAAACTGGAGATTTCTAAAAAAAACTGAAAATAGCCAAATTTAAAATTAGGAATCGAAAAGATAGCTAAATGGCCACATATAACCACAAAAAAATTACACAACACTTCACAACTTATTAAGACGAAGATTCATATTTTGTAAATATTTTGTCTCAAACTTTAGTTGGACAAATTTATGTAATAAGTGGGATGGGTTTCTTGGGATCCTCTCACTCTTATCAATGAACATCAAGTATTTTGGTAAACAGTCTCCTTCAATCTGTAAGAAAAGATTGATACCACATAAGTGCTTGTTCTCCAATTTCAATCACACAACTTATTGAACTGACGCTGTGGAATTTAAGGAAAAGATCCATCCTATAAGAGGAGAGCAAACGGGGCAAGTGGCAACCTTGAAGGAATTCCAACTGACAGCCAATACCCATTAAAGCATATCTTCAGAAATGTGCAGTGGGGGCCTGAGGCCTGTATACGCCAAGGACAAACTCCAAAATTACGGATGGCGAAAATGTCACATTGCTTCAATCAAAAAAGAAAGAATGAAATAATGAAAGCGCCGCCAACATAACTCATTTGCAGTGAAATTGATACTTTCGGCGGAAACCAAAGCCTGGCTCTATCAAACTGAAAATCATACCATGCACGCTCATCATTCTGTGCAATGAAAGGCAGAAAGTGTGAACTAAAAGAGTCCCCTTAACATCATTATCTATGTGAACGCGAACTGGCATGCGAACTCTCTGTACAACAAAATCATATGCCCTTGAGGAGAACTGTTTTATGATTGAACAGATACAGGAAATCGGGTTGGCTAGTACTATCCAAGGCCTACAGAGGAATTCATTCAACAAAGCGTACATATGCAAGTGTCAACTGTGAAGCCACCACAGGATACAAATGTGGTCACAAGCACCTTGCGCAGGCATCTGACATTTGGATAAGGTTCACATGTTTTTATTCGTCTCTTTGATCACATCAATTCAGATGATTTATGTCATCCTCCTACGATGAACAGCAATCCGTGCTATATCTTTCACCGAACGGAACTGAGATAAATGTAGTCTTGTCCGATTTCTAATATCCAGAGGAAACCTAATGGCAATGACCATTACAGACGGAAGAGCTTACAGTCGCGACAGGTAATTAAAAATAGTCGATTATCATCAACTAAACAGGTCGAACTGATTTGTAAGATTCAATTGGAGTCAAAAATTTTAAAAACATACAACATAGCAACGTCGACTGTTTACGGTGAGCGATTACAGACGACATAAAAAGATTTACAAAAACAGTAAACTTTAGTTTTGTGTGGGTCCCCGGATTTGAATTGTTACGTGGGCAACCTTAATAGAATATTTAACAAATTAATGCACAAAATTCGAGACAGTCAGACATGTCAAGCTTTGTCCAAAGTGGTGTAGGGGAGAGGACCCAGTAGTTGAGCACCCTAACTTCAGGCCTCTCAAAATCATGCGTGGCAATTTCAAATCACTCCAAAAATTTTATAGCAACATATTTGGCAAGGCCCCTTCTTATAAGTAAGGTTTTAGGTCCACATCATCAAATATGATGCCACATCAGCATGCTTTTTGTTGAGGTGTCCAAAGAGGTGCAAAAAAACAGTGGACCAATAGTTGTGCATTAAGTCATGTTTTGTTAATGTGCTGAGGTGGCATCACATGATTGGTTTCTTTTTAGATCTAAAGGGCACATTTCATTCAATTATCAGTACTTTAGTCAACACTAACAACCTTAAAGTCACAACTAATAGTGCTAAACTTTTAAAAATATTGGAGCTTAAATGCACAAATACTATCACATCTATTGGAACATGCTCGGCAATTGGGTCCTCTCCCCTATACACGTCTTCCTTTTCTTGTTCCTTTATCCACAGATTTGATTTCTTACTCATAGGATAAATCCAGAGTTGTTTGGTCTTGGCTCCAATTAGACTTTGAGAGTGTCTTCTGCAACCCTACTAGTTTTTTTGGTTAATGGTATATTATTCTTTTCTTAGTAGATAAAAAGTAATAAAACTATTATTCATAAAAAAAAAACATATATTCAATTATTTTTATATGAAAATGAATTATTTTCTATATAAATATCATAAGATAAGATAATTAATACATAATGATAAACAATTAATCTTATAATGAAAAGTTCCTTGATTTATGTTACTTAAACATGATCACAAATATAATTAGATTTAAGTTTGATGCAGATTATTATGTAAGATAATGCTTTGCAATTTGTTTTGGGATTTAAGTGTTTCATATTTTATCATATAATATGTATCAAACTAAAAAACTCATTGTGCTTCACTTTGATTCCAATTTACATCTATAGAAATATATTTGTGTCTATAAAAATGAACCCTATCTTTGGAATCAAACCTTGTGCATCTAAATAATTTGCACACTTTTACTGTCCTCAAACTTGTTCACCTTGGCATTTGGAATTTGTGCCTAGAAATAGATGGTGTTGATGAAAACCTTTGGGAGCTTGCTAATTGAGGATTTTCTATTTATGTCAAGACCTGAGTACTAATTTAATAATGTTACAAGTTCAAGGACATGCCAAGAAATCATGCAATATGCCTAGGACATGCGTATGTTGATGTCACATTGATGCAATCATTTGCAAATGATGATACAATGTCTAACAAAACTTTTCTCTTGACTTCTAGATGACACAATAATGAATTAGGGTACATCCTTTTATACTACACCCTAGTGCATAAATTTGAATATTTCATATTCAAGTCGACAAGTAATGGCTATTTGGAAAGGGTTGTCATAGGTTCAAGATTAAATTTAAATTTAAAACCTCACAGGTGATATCTAGCAATAGATTTGAACCAATTTCATTTTTGTTCTCATAGATTTGACCCAAGTTACGAAAAGGGTAAAAAATGAATTAGGTCTAGACAATTTGGATGCATAATGATAGGACTAGGTTAGGTTTAGTTTATTTACCCACATTTACATAGAAATATGCCATTTGTATGTTAGTCCTTGCACTAGGGAGAGCTTGGTCAAAGTGAGTTGAAAATGAAGGGGAAACATATTAGGTATGTAATTTTTACCATTACATTTTGCCCCCACCTTGACTTGCATATGAACTAGTATGATGATGCATGTCAATGCATAACAAGAAATCAACATGAAAGTAAATATTCAAACTCTCATAAAAAGGATAGAAATATGAATGGCGATTCTATGTGCACTCTTTATAATCCACATTGCATATGAATACCTACAAGCATAAAAGAAAAAATACAATGAGGAGTATCTTACATTCATTTAAAATAGGCATGGACAACAATTACCTAACAATTTATCAATGAAAAAATAGTAAAAGTAGAAGGAAAGAGACATTTTTTAGGCATGGTAGGAATCACAAATATCTATTAAGCATGCCAGGAGCCATGAGTATGAATTTGTTATGTGGCATAAAGCAATGGTGTAGTGAAACTTGTAATGTGGAAAGAAGACTATCACTATTTATCATAATCTTTAAAGATCTCATCAATAATATTATATGATCCATTCAATTAGTATACAAAAGTGATGAAAGAAATTAGAGAAGATGATAAAAATATAATAACATGTAAAATTCAATAAGCATCTATTAAGTTTCATAAACAACATTGTGTGACAAGCATGTAGCAAGAAGAATAATATGTTACCATGAAAGCATGTTTAAGGGGGAAGCGAGGTGCCCCCAAATTTGTCCTTGATAGTGAGAGAAAAAAGTAATTGTCATATATAGATAAAGCAAGTGATCAGAAATAAATTCCAAGTAAGAGATAAGCAACATGACATAGACATAAAGCATGTCATGTAGAATGTAAACCTTAAAGTACAGAGAGTATGTAACTATAGACACCTAAAAATGCCCTGAACCTGTGAGCACTATTTTCACATCATTCTTTTCTTAATTCCACTTTCTGCTATTAATTAAATAATTTTTAATTATTTAATTAATTCATTTTCCTATCCACTAGCCTATAATTAAATAAATTTTATTCATTTAATTATTTGTCTATTTTCCTCTATTTTCTTCTATAATTAAATAATGAATTAAATTATTTAATTATTCATTCTCCACTATCTGCTTCACTCAATTAATTTAAATAAATAAATATTTATTTAAATTATGGCCTTCACCTTAATTAAATAAATCACATTTATTTAATTATGGGTTCACATTCATTCTCCCACTTCAAATAAATTAAATAAATTGATGAAATTTATTTAATTTAAAATCCTTCATAGCTCATTATATTTTCAAATTTAAAATTCCCTCTTGTCCTTTTGTGAGAGGGAAACCCTAATCAATCCTCACCATTCATTTCACTCCAAAGTCAACATTAAATCTAAGCCCTTCATTCAACCCTAGTCTTCTATAAAAACATTTCTCCAGTGTCATTTTCTCACTTCCTAGCTTGTTGAATACTCTCCAAGATTTTGCTAAGTCAATCCACTTGAGCTTCTCATGATTGTTGTAGGTTAGCAAATTTGAGAACACCATAGCAAATTTGAGGAGGACAATGGAGGGAAGCCAAATGTAGCTTAGGAACTTAAAGTTAGTTTGCTTTGTTTGATTGATTTCTAGGTTATTTGCACTCCATTGAGGAGTTAGGGTTCTTGTAGTTTGATTTTGACATATTTTACTGATTTACCCTGACTTACATTGGTGAACCTGATGTGAAACGTCTGTACTTTATGTAAACTGACGAATTTAGGGTTTGACATGATAGTATGCTACATTAGTGGGTCATTACAATGCACCTGATGCATTTTGTGACACATACGCTATATGTTCGGCCACATACAATGTAGTTTGTGATGTAACCTAGGGTTTTGTGACGTAATTGTCTATATTTGGCAGATTTCCTTTGGGTTTCATTACCAAGCTGATGAATCTAGTTTTGCAAGTTTTTACTAATGGATTCTGATGCTCTATTTGTTTGACTAACCCTTTGGGTATTTTTTTATTTCACTAGGGTTTTTTATAGCATCTCGAAACTTTCATGCATTAAGGGTTCTTTTGACATGTTCAAACATCGCTTAATCATTTTTAGTTTGTCCACAAATATTTGAGGGATTTACAACTTCCTAGTATGTTAAAAATGACTCTGTGAGCATAAGGTTTCAAATTTCAACTAGGGTTCCAAGTATAGTTCCTTCTTTTATCAAACTTGTTTTGATTTTTGGCCACATGGACAGTGCAACACACTTGCAGGGTTTTGCACTATAGTCACCTTGATTTGTGGTGCATCTGTGGGCAACAATGTGATGCATTTGCTTTAGAGTTAGGGTTTCTAATCATTTTTGCATATTTATTACTAACTCTATTTTGCAAGGGTCTAAAGCATTGCTCAAATTTAACTTGGTGCTCTATTTATTTTTTTTAAAAACCCTTTGATTTCTAGCTCACAAGCATTAGGGTTTATAACTCTTCATTAGGGTTTGATATTTACATGATCTTGGGTAAAATTTTAGGGTTAATTGGGTTTAGTTGCAATAATTTAATCTATTTACAGTAACCACCTATTTTAAACAATGATTCTACAACTCTAGGGTTTTCAGATTATCACCTAGGCTTCATTTTCTATCTACTATTTGGCAAGTTTCCATCTATTTCTGACTTGTAGACACAGTGTGACACATTTGCAGATCCTAGATAGTGTGACGCAGTCGTTGAGCAGTGTGACACAGTCACTGATCAATGTGACATAGTCACTGTCCTGTATGACACACCTAAGACATTTTTGAACCACATCTAATTTCCACAAAATAGAGAGTTTTATGTTCATTCATTTTTTTAATTTTTTTTTGCACAGTAGGACAAAGGTCTTTTTTTTATACTAATATCTAATTTGCAGCATTGTGGCATTCGTTAGGAGAAGAATCTTATTTCAAACTACTAACACATTTGCTGCAAGATTTCCTTTATGTGTGTTTGCATTTTAGCATAGGAACACTTTGTTTGGTGCTTAAAATGAACATTGTGTGCTTAACTTAGGAACATTTCAATTTGGTGCTTTAAAATGAATCAGTGTTTTCTGTATTTGGTGTACTTGCACATTTGTTTAGGATAGATCACTAAAAGTGTGCGTGTCTATGATTCATCTTCCCTTGCATATCAGTTTTGGGATTAAGAAATAGCTCATTGTGTTTACCTTGAGTACCATTCTTCCCGCCCTATAGGCAGTCTTGGGGGTTGAGAAAAAGCTACACCATGATGTCTTAAGTATTTCCCTCTACTACAATCTTAGGCACAAGAGAATATAGAAACACAGTTTTGTTTGAGTATCCTCTCCCCTCATGCCATGTGCAATCTTGGGTGCATGAGAAAGGACAAAACACAGGCTTTCCCTTTTTCTTTTTAGTAGGTGGCCTCCTTGGGAGTTCACCCCAGCATTTGACCACAAGCACATATCTCCAGTGGGCTATACAAAGGGGCAAAAACTAAAAGGTTAACTCAATTCACTTGTGCCATAGGGGGTGGTCCTTGTGGTCCAGGGTGATTCCAAACACGGGTTTGAGATTTCAGTCTCCCATCGCTACTATATTTTGGTGTTCTTAGGAGTTCCCGTCACTACAAACCAATTTTTGTAGAAGCCTAAGACCTTTTTGGTTGTTTATCACTATGGCACAAGGAATGTAAATTGTATTCTAATGTTACCATGTAGAGTCTTTGGTTGAGGTGACACGATTCCTTCATTGGGCCTTATCCTTTCAAGTCAAGAGGTGTCAAGATAGTCCAAGATCTTGGCATACACTAGTTACCCATTCCAATTGTTCTATTTAAAATCACCCAAAAGGTGAGGTAAGTCTACTTTGGTAAACATCCTTTACTACTTATTAGGTTGTACATGCTTTATTGTTTGTGAGCCATGGCTATATGAGATTTATGGTAGAAATCTTGAAAAATACCAACCTACCAAGAGTCAAGAGTCACCAAAACAACCAAATCTGAGTGTCAAGTATTTTCTCATTTTCTAAACAAATTGCCAAACAGACATAGAAAACTAATTTTAGGCTACACATAGACAGTGAAATGCATCTAAGACAATTTGCAACACATCTGCTAGGATAGTACACCACAATCAAGCCTTAAAATGATGCATTTTCCTGTAGTAAAGATCTTGTAGGGAAATTTATGGGCTTTTGCCTCCTTTAACTGATTCTAAACCTGTGTCTTGACATCTGAGACTTGCTAGTTCTATTCCACCATTCATTACATCTCCCTAGGGTTAAATTAAAATCCATAGGTGGCACTATTCCATAGAAATCACATTCATATCCATTGCATTAGTTAGTTTGCCTTGCATTAGTAAATCAACCTTCTCCATTTTTAGGACATCCCTAGTTCTAGTCATCTTTGAGGTTTTTGAAATAGGAGAATATTTTCATACATTGATCTTAGTTACAAAGTTGGATTATACAAGACCTTTTCATTTCTCTTCATAATCAACCAAACAAGATGAGCCTAATACTCACAAGACTAGTTTAGGTTCATCTTTTCAAATCAGCAAGTTGAGTCTCAACTCATGAGTCTAGTTTGAGCTCACTTCAAATCAATCATTCTCCACATTATCCTTTCAAGGTCTTGGAAAATTCAATTAGTTGCTTGGATAGGTCATAGTTTGACATTTAGTATGCTCTTGTTCAAAAAATTCCCAAAGTTGTACATCCCATTAGTCTCAAAGATTGCTTTAATTCACTCATCATTTCTACATCCTTAGCCTTAGTTGCATTTCCCATTTCTACAAGTCCTAAAATCCCAAAAGCATATCATAGTGTATTGTCACTTTGTATTACCATCCTTAGTTTCATTAGGCATACTTGTATCCCAAAAATACCAAAAATATAGCATAGTGCATAACCAATTTGCATTTCCATCCTTGGCTCATTTCCATTCCCACAACTAGCAAGTCTTATATGGTAGAAACATGGTTGCAAAAGAAGAGAATGGGAGAGGAATCCTTAGATTATCCCCATGACAATCTCACTAACACAATGAGGTTTGGGACTTCTTCCAAGGAACAATCCAAGTCACACATTGGAAACCCCTTTGAGAATTACACCTTCTAAGAGAATAACCAAGGAGTAACCCAACAAGAAATTAAGGAAGCCTTCCAAGATCCTAGGTTGTTACGAATCTTAGATGAAATGATAGAACCCAATCCCCAAAGTTACCTTATGCATCTCTTGTAAAATGGCACTAAACTTCCCATGGGAGTTGATATAAACATGATTGTAGGATCATCTCTAACTAGTGCCACACAAAGTCAAGGTCATGCCACCTCTTCCACTAGTCACACGAACTTGACAAAAGAACATACCAACATACCACTTGGGGAGACTCCACAAGATAACTCAAATATCATCATACCTTCCCCATTTGGAACAAATAATGCAAATGCCATGACCCAATGTATGAACTTCCCCAATCCATTTACTTCAATGTCAACAAACTCCATAGGTCAAAACAAAAGAACATGAAGAATACATGTACTGACCTCATGAGCACAAACACAAGGGGTTAATACCACACCTAGTGTAAACGTAAATCTTGGATCCCAACCAAGCAATAACTTGAATAAATGTGTTGCAAATATGTGCCTATGATGTGTTGTCATTGATGACAAAATACCTCTTTGTCAGAAATAGTGAAGACAGTGCAGTTTAGTAAAGTAGATTGCTCTGCATTCCCAGTGAGACAAAGATAAGAGTCTGGAGATTAAAGGGTTTTGTAGATGACTGTCTAAAGTTGCTCCAGTTAAGATTTGAGAGGTTCGCATGGAGGATTGGTGAAGTTATGGCCATCTGAGTAGAACTAGGTTTTGCAGTTGTTTAGAGTTAACAAAGTGACAAGAATTTGGTCTGGATTGCTCCACATTCAATTATTATAGTTTGTGGTTCTAGAGGTATGTTTGGGATGTTGGTGTGTATCCTCAACTCAAGAGGTTCGTGGTTTAGAGGTCTGCAAGCAATCTTTCTAGTGTGACAGTCATGACAGTTAGTGTTCTTAAGTTCCCGTATGAAGATGCAAGTGATTCTGGTGATTTGAGGTGGTGCGGTTATTCTTGTTGATTTCATTGTGCTTGTGGAGGTCTCTAGATCATGTGCCCATTGTGTTGGTGTTCCACATTGAGGATTGAGCTCGTAGTTGAAGATTTCTCCTTGGGTGTTGCTATTCTTTCCAGTCTTGGTTGACTGCATGCTTTGTGAATGTTGTGGATGATCTAAGAGAAGTTCTATTGAGTGTGGCATGTTGTTCAAGGAAGATTTGAGTCCTAGCTATGTTTGGTCTATAGTGTAGTGGTCCACATGTAGCATTTTATGTTAAGTCATTTGATTGTAATTGATTGTAATGCCTATCCTAGAGAATGTTCCAGATAGATGATTGTAAGGCTGACTTTGATCATCATTCCAAAGTCGATGTCATGTATAAATAAGTATAATGAAGTTGTACAAATGTGTGCATGTGTGAAAAGATGTGGAGGTAGCGAAGAAGTGTTTGGGGGCAAAGTAGAGGTGTTGTGAGCTTCAATGGAACTGAACCTTGGCATGGAGAAGATGTTGTTTCTTAGTTCAACCTTTCAGTGTTAACCATGTGAATATTTTTGTAGACAATGAGTCTCTTTGTGTAGTGAGCTCTGGGTAGTGTGCCCGAAGGCAAGTACCTTCCCATTTTTCTATTCTTTTAATAGAGAATAAATATTGTGGGTTAATCCCCACCATGGTTTTTCCCTTAATCGGTTTTCCACATAAAAATCCTGGTGTTATGTGTGTTGATCGTGTTTCTGCTCATGTGTTGTTGATTCATGCTTTCATGGTTATATCATTAATTTGTTAATAAGTGGTAAAGAAGATTAAATAGGTAAAGTTTTGTGACAACTGATTCATCCCCCCTCTCAGTTGGCTGCCCTAATTTCAATAGTTGGTATCAGAGCAAGATTTCTTAGAAGAAGTTTAACATCTTGAGGAAGATCTGGGAATGTATTTCAATGGGTTCATTCAGGTATTCTAATGGCATCAATGAACATCTTCAAGTTGCTTTAGAAGATCTTGATCAGTCTAGAGCAGAAGTCAAAGAAATGCAAGAGAACCTTAAAGATGCTGAGGATTTCATTCAGACTTTAAAAGGGCACTTGAGCAAATCTACGGAAAAGAGGAAGGAGCTACATCAATAGTTAGAAAATCAGAAGGAATAGAATGGCATGGATGAGGCTCTGAAGGAGAAGACAAAGGAATGTGAGAAGCTGGCAAAAGAAGTTATTGTCCTAAAACATGAGATGGAATCTGGGGTGATGAGGTAACCAAGGAAATAGAGGAAAGGAAGAAGACCGAAGAAAACCTGAATCAGCCTCTAAAAGAAAGAACAGAAGAGTGTTGTAGATTGGATAGAATAATTTGCCATCTAGAGTCTCATCTACAAGAAACTAGGTATAATGAGGAACAACTTGAAAGGCAAATTGTCATTCTCAAACATGACCTAAAAGCTACAAATGAATACAAAGAGAAGTTCAAGATAAGCTCAGCTAAACTTGAGGTGCTGCTTGATAGTTAGAAGAAGGCAGATGATAAGCATGGTCTAGGATATGAGAAAGGTGAAATCTCTGGATCCAGTCAAAGAAATCCTAAATCAAACAATTAGACAAATAGACCTAGAAGATCTTCGGTTAGATAGCCTAATGCTCAAAGGTATCCATCCTTCAATGAAAATTATTTCAATTGTAATAAATTTGGTCATAAAGCTACTCAATGCAGAAACAGAGTGAATCAAAGTGGTCCATCCTTCTCTGGTCAATGCTTCAATTGTAAAAGGTATGGTCATAGATCCAATAAATGCAGATGTATGATGATGAATAACTCTAACAACAGAGGAAATGTCAATTCTTTCAATGGCAAATGTTTCTCATGCAATAGATTTGGACACATGGGTAATTAGTATAGATCAAGAGGAAATCAAGTAAATGAGCAAAGAAATGTTGCATGCTTTAATTTCAACAGATCTGGTCATATTGTAAGATTCTGCAGAAGTAGGAATGATGATAGAAAAGGTCTAGTAAACAAAAACGAGAATGTGTAGAGACAAGATAAAGACAAGGGAAAAGTAGATGTGAATGAGATCTAGAATGAAATGAACAAAACATGGGTGAAGAAAGGTGTAATGAATGATGGATGGGTCCACACCAGAATCCGGTGCTAGTAATTTCTTTGGGAATTGAAATAGGAGCTCTAGCTCAGGGGGAACTGCATTGAAAATCTAATTCCCCCTTCCAGTAAGTGGGTTCTTGAATCTAGCATGATGAGTGAAGATGAAAACATCACTTCCTACATGCAGAAGGTGAATAAACTTGTGTGTAGTATTAGGTGTGCTAGTGGAAAACTAGAAGAATAAGAGATTGTTGCCAAGGTGCTCAGATCCTTACCTACTTCATACAAGCATAGAGTTGTTGCTATTGAGGAGATCAGGACTATGACAGATGTTACAAGGGATCAATTGGTTGGCAAGCTTTTAGCATTTGAAATGAGTGAGTTTGGTGATTCTCTTCCTAAATCAGAATCTGCATTTAAGGTTAGTGTTTTCAAAAAGACAAGATTTGATCCAGGTGAAAGCTCTTCAAGAAGACTAACCAGAAATGAGAAGGCAAGGAAGGAACTTGAAGAAGATGAATCTGAGCTCGAAGAACTTGAAGCCCTTGTTGCCAAAAGATTACCAAGAGGATCCGATAAGTATGAAGGAAAGTTACCTTTCAAATGTTTTACTTACAATAAGATTGGTCATTTTGCTTCAAGATGTCTGGAGAGGGTTTTAAAGCCAAATCCTAATAGACCTAGGGTTCAGAAGAAATGCTACTATGTCCAAAGAACCTACTAATGAAGGAGTCACAAATGATGAATCTGATATGGGAAGTACCTCTAGAAATGAATGGGTATTCATTGCTATCAAAGAAGAAGATCCGGTGCCTAGTGAATCTGCTAGCTGTGTGAATGTGGAAAGTGCCTTGGTTGCTCAAGTTGAAGAAAAGAATGAATGGGTGATTGACAGTGGATGTTCTCATCATATGACTGGTGATAAAAGTGAGTTTGTAAGATATGAAGGTGGAATTGTGAAGTTTGGAGACAATTTAGCTGGTAGAATCCATGGTAGAGGATCCATCTCTCTTGATGGTAAGAATAACACTAATGATGTTTTGTATGTAGAAGGGTTGAAGCATAGTCTTCTCAGTGTTGGATAGTTGGTTGACAAAGGGTATGATCTCTGATTCAAGGATGGAAAATGCAAAGTTTTGGGAAGCTCTGGAACTGAGATTGCATCTAGTACATAGACTAGAGGTAATATCTTTCATTTAAGTGGTACTGGTAAAAGTTGTTCAATTGATCAGAGTTGGTTATGGCATAGGAGAATGTGTCATGTAAACTTTAATAACATTGTCAAGATAAGTACTACTCAGGCTGTGAGAGATCTTCCAAAGCTTGTTAAACCTGCCAATAACATGTGTAAGGAATGTCAATTGGGCAAACATAACAGAGCTACATTCAAAAGTAAAGAACAATTTTCAAGTGGATTGTTGGAACTTGTGCACACTTATTTGTGTGGTCCTGCTAGAGTTAGGAGTTTGCAAGGAGACATATACTTTATGTTGCTGATTGATGATTACTCCTAGATGATGTGAGTGACTTTCTTGAGAGAGAAATCAAAGGCTCTTAACAGATTTAAGATGTTCAAGGCTATGGTGGAGAATGAGATTGGTGTGAAGATAAAGTATCTAAGATCTGACAGAGGTGGAGAGTTTACCTCCTGTGAGTTTAATGCATTTTGTGAAAAGCATGGAATAAGAAGACAGTGATCTGCTCCTAGGACTCCTCAACATAATGGAGTTGTGGAAAGGAAGAATCAGACTATTCAAGACGCTGCTAGAACCATGATGATGGAGGCAAATGTTCCACATGTCTATTGGAGAAAGGCTATGCTGATTGGGCAAGAGATGTGGATGATAGGAAGAGTACTAGTGGTGGTGCATTTTCTTGAGAAAGAGATTAGTTTCTTGGTTGAGCAAAAAGCAGGAGGCAATAACTCTGTCTACTCCAGAGGTAGAGTATATAGAAGCAACAAGTAATTGTACTCAAGTTTTGTCGAAGAAGAAATGTTAAAGAATATCAGAATTGTGTTTGAAGACCCTATTACAATCTTCTGTGATAATTCAAGTGCAATAAACATCTTAAAGAATCTAGTGTTGCATTCAAAGACAAAGCACATATATATCAAGTTTCACTTTTTGAGAGAGAAGGTAAATGAGAATGAAGTCAGATTGGAGTTTATTTCTTTAAAGGATCAGATTACGGATATCTTCACTAAGCCTCTACCTAAGGACACTTTTGAGTATTTTAGAGTGAAGTTAGGGGTTATTACCCCTCTTGTTTAGAACTAAGGTGCACTAGTGTGTATCCTTCTGGTGGAACTCATAGTCATATCTTGTGATTCAGATTGGTGTTAAGGGGATGCTACTAAGGGGAGTAGTCAGTATGTTAATTTTGGAGTTCAGTTTGGTTTTATCTAAGAAACAAAAAGGGGGAGAGATGATTGCAAATATGTGCCCTTTGCCATTGATGTCAAAGGGGGAGAGAAATCATGTGAAAAAATCAAAAGTAAGTAGTTGCTGGTGAAAGGGGGAGTAGTGAAGAAAGTGGTTGCAGGTGTGATAAGAGAAAGGGGGAGAAGTCCTTGTCTTGTGGCTGAATCAATTTTCACATCATATGTTGTCATCAATGACAAAGGGGGAGATTGTTGCAAATATGTGCCTATGATGTGTTGTCATTGATGCCAACATATCTCTTTTTTAGAAATAGTGAAGATAGTGCAGTTCAATAAAGTAGATTACTTTGCATTCCTAGTGAGATGAAGATCAAAGTCTATGGATTAAAGGGTTTTGTAGAGGATTGTCTGAAGTTTCTCCAGTTAAGATTTGAGAGGTCCACATGGAGGATTGGTGAAATTATGGCCATCTGAGTAGAACCAGGTTTTGCAGTTGTTCAGAGGTAACAAAGTGACAAGAATTTGGTCTGGATTGCTCCACATTGGAGTATTATAGTCTGTAGTTCTAGAGGTATGTTTGGGATGTTGGTGTGTATCCTCAACTCAAGAGGTTCGTGGTTTGGAGGTCCGCAAGAAATCTTTCTAGTGTGACAGTCATGACAGTTAGTGTTCTTAAGTTCCTGTATGAAGATGTAAGTGATTCTGGTGATTTGAGGTGGTGCGATTGTTCTTGTTGATTTCATTGTGTTTGTGGAGGTCTCTAGATCATGTACCCATTGCGTTGGTGGTCTGCATTAAGGATTGAGCTCGTAGTTGAAGATTTCTCCTTAGGTGTTGTTGTTCTTTCCAGTCTTGGCTAACCAGATGCTTTGTGCATGTTGCAAATGATATAAGAGAAGTTCTATGGAGTGTGGTGTGTTGTTTGAGGAAGATTTGAGTCCTAGCTATGTTTGGCTAATAGTGTAGTGGTCCGCATGTAACATTTTATATTAAGTCAAGCCTTGTGATTGTAATTTCTTGTAATGCATATCCTGGAGAATGTTCCAGATAGATTATTGTAAGGATGACTTTGATGTTCATTCCAAAGTCAATGTCATGTATAAATAAGTGTAATGAAGTCGTGTGAAAAGATGTGGAGGTAGAGAAGAAGTGTTTGGGGGTAGAACAGAGGTGTTGTGAGCTTCAGTAGAACTAAACCTTGGCATGGAGAAGATGTTGTTTCTCAATTCAACCTTTTAGTGTTAACCATGTGAATGTTTTTGTAGAAAGTGAGTCTCTTGGAGCAGTGAGCTCTAGGCTGTGTGCCCAAAGGAAAGTGCCTTCCTATTTTTCTATTCTTTTAATAGAGAATAAATCTTGTGGGTTAACCCCCACTGTGGTTTTGCCCTTAACCGGGATTTCACATAAAAACCCTGGTGTTATGTATGTTAATTGTGTTTCTGCTTATGTGTTGTTGATTCATGCTTTCATGGTTATATCATTAATCTGTTAATAAGTGGTAAAGAAGATTAAATGCAACAAAAGATAAAGTTTTGTGACAACTGATTCACCCCCACTCTTAGTTGTCTTCTCTCATTTCAACAAGACACTCTTGATCAAAACAACAATGTGTCTAACCAAAGTGCTAGTATACCTTATCAAAATACCCACACCAATCCCATACAACAAGTGGCTTCAAACATCCCTCTCCAAATGATGACCAACCCACTCTAAAACCTAAAAAACACAAGTGTTCCACCACACTATCAATACATAAACCCATACACCACTTACATACCAAATAATCAAAACTCAATTCTATTGCACACCCATCTTAATGCAAATGTCAACCTGATGCAGAGGCATCCACGCTAAAACCTTGACATACAGCATGTATGTCTACAACCCATCATCATCATCATATTTTCTGTTAACATTGTCAGCATCATCATATTTTCTCTTGCCGACCGATATCCTCCTGCAGACAAACCTTCGACCTTTCACCTGTCAGCAGCATCATCATATCCGGCTATCGGCAGCTTCATCATATTCGGCAAGCGCAATCATCCTCCTGACGATCACTGTTCATCTTACTGCCAACCTCTATCTGCAGCATCATGATGTTCGACATCATCTTCATCAGCAGGATATAAAATATCTGGTTCCTCCCATATATCCTGATGACGACACTCTCATGCACCTTTCCTTTAGACGCTTACGTCACCCTGATTTCTGACCTATTTAAACAAGTAGCATCAGGATATGACTTATCCGGTCATATTGAAACATCCTGATGATGATACTCAACTTTATACTGATGACGAATATTCTGCCAAATATCCTCCTCCCGATCCACTTAACTTCTCAATGCCTTATGCCGATACCAAAACACTTATGGTCAGCAGGATAAACCTTTATCGGGTGATATTTCAGAATGTCCTGATGACGATTATCCTGATGACGATGACGTCATATGCAGTTCCTTCAATATCCTGCTGTCGGCCAAACTTAACATTATCGGCCCACGATGATTTTATCAACCCGATCGACTAACTTATGCCGATATACTCTTCCTCGGCAACACCTGATGATGATCACCCCGAAACGCTTTCACCTTATGCAAATGATTGCATCATGCTCACCTCCATCTACTCGGATGATGCCCGAAGTAACTGCAGGATATACACAGAAATATCCTGATGATGCCGTTGTGACGAATTTCTAACCTTAGCAAATTTCGATCCGCCGAACCTCTTGAGGTGACCCGATCTACTTCCTGGACAACTTTCCAGACTTGAACTACCAGCACGACCTAGCACATGCCCATGCTAGGGTTCTCAGCACCTCTCGACTGCGATCCTACAAACATACATGTGAACAAATAGAAAATGCAAACTAAATCCTAAACTATTGTACATAGCCTTTCCACCGATTCAACGAATCAAACGGTGGAATGGATCAGCGAATCCATGCAACCACCAGAACAGCAACTTGATTACACAATGGAATTCAAAACAGAGAATGGACACAAACAGGATCTCTTTATTGATTTCAAAAGATGCAAATACAATATTCTGTCTCTCTCTGTCTCACTCTGTGCAACCTAGCTCCTCAATATATCTAAAACCAACCGATCCTAATGCATAAATAGGAATTCTCGTGAGTACTACCAACTCGACTCCAAGTGGCTGGGAGCTTCCAAGTGGCTAGGAAATCTCTCCAGGCGGCTGGGAGATCCAACCGGACATACAGTATAACAGCTGTCCAAACAAACTATCTAAAAATAGTAAAGTATGGTCAACATGACCTTATTACACGCATTGGTCTTATAAGACCTTCTTGGAAACATTAACCAGACCTATAACAAACTAACTGCCTCATGGAGGCCAGTTGTCAGGTAGGTGCTCCTGCACCATACTCCCCAACAGAAAAGAACTCATGTCCCATGAGTTAGGTTGTGGAAGTCCTCCACCTTTACACTTTGCCTTTGCAGTGTCTTGACCTGTTCCAGCTTTTTCCTCTGCTGGCTCTCGGCTGCTCCAAGACTTCTGAACTGTAACTTGTTTTCTTGCAAGTAAATCGTCATGCCTGTCAATGTAGGCCCTTCTCTCACATACCTTGTGTTTGTCAGGTTGTCTGACCAGAACCTCTAGCTGAACTGCCTCTTGAACTTCTGTAATGTTCAACTCTGTCTTTCTTTCAACCTTTATAGGACAAACAATAGTCCCAACTATGACAACATCCTTGTCATTCCTCTCAACTGGTTGTTGTTTGCAAACCTATTGCTGAACCTGCTGCTGACCTCTGTCAGTCAAAACTGAAACTGTCTTCAAACTGTTGTCCTTAACAACTTCTTTCCTTGCAATGTCCTCAACTGCCTTTATGCCTGCTCCTATAGGCTTCTGCACAAATTCCTTCTTTCCCACTAAAATGATTTTTGCTGCCTTCTGTACTACAGCTACTTCCTGTAATGGCATCAACATAATAGTTTTCCCATCTTTCTTGATGGTGTAGGTATTAGCATACCCATCATACAGTACCCTCCTATCAAATTGCCATGGCCTACCCAACAGTAGGTGACAACATTCCATGGGCAAAATGTCACACAAAACTCTATCATGATATGCTCCAATCTAAAAATCAACATATGCCTGTTCATAGACAAAAAGTGATTGACTATCACTCACCCAAGATGCCTTGTAAGGGTGTTGGTGTGGAATCCTTTCCAAATTTAGTTTATCCACCATTTCCTGAGATACCATGTTATCTGTTGAACCAGTATCAATGACAACCTTACATACTTTACCTTTGCTCTTACATGTGGTCTTGAAAAGAGCTCTTCTTTGCATCATATCCTTTGATGTCTGCAAACTAGTTCTCCTTAGCATCAATGCTTCTCCCTCCTCAGGATATCCATAATTGTCAGGAACTCTATCTTGATAAGTGTTTAAACTTTGTACACATTCCTCTACTTTCTCTTCTTGCACAAGTTGTACTCTCTTGTCATTCGTTCTATCATTTCTGGATGATGAACCTTTGCTTTTTGGACATTTGAAAAATGGATGACCAAACTCACCACAGGTGTAACACTTTCCTGAAAATGTAGTAGAACCTCTACCACTTCCAAATCTACCTCTATTACCTTTCCATCCACCTCTGAAATCAGACTGTCCCTGTCCTTTACCAGTGTCTTCTTGACCCTCATTGGTTTGCCTTGTTGTAGGGGCTAATCCTCTTCCCCTCATATTACTGCCTCTTCCTCTCATGGACTTATCTTGTCTCCTATTCATCTTTTCTTCAATCCTGATTGCCATTTGGTAACAATCCTCCACACTCTTAGGGTTAGCTAAAACTAACTCATCCTGTATGTTCAATCTCAAACCAGCCAAGTACCTAGCCACTTTTTCTACCTCATTCTCATGATGACCAGATCTCATACTCAACTTATAAAACTCCTTAGTATATGCCTTCACATCCATTTCCTTCTGCCTTAAAAATTGCAGCTTCTTAAACATCTAAATTTCATAATCCTTGGGCAAGAATTTACCTTTGATCCTTGCTACCATTTTATCCCATGAAGTGATCTTTGACCTTCCTTGTTTCCTTCTCTCGGATTGTACATAATCCCACCATACCAAAGCATGACCTCCTAACTTGGCCTTTGCAATCTTTACCTTCTGATCCTTAGCAACATCTTCACATTCAAAGTGATTATCAAGTGCAGCAATCCAATCCAGTAACTCATCTTCATTCAAACTTCCATTATACTTGGAAACATCAACCTTTACCTTAGGTTTATCACTCTACACTGCCTTTAACAGTTTTGCAAATCTCTGGTCTTCAGCATCCAGATCTTCAGCTACCTCTTCATACTCTTCAACAGCATCTTCATCTTCTTCTGATTCACTGTCATCCACTTCCCTCTTTTTGTTCTTCTCCAAGGCTACAAGCCTAGCTTGAAGTGCTTCAGCAAGCTCCTTCATCTTCCTCATCTCTCTGGCATGTTTTTCCTTCATCTCTTGCAATTCCCTTGCAGTACCATTACCTTTCGGAGGCATTTTGTCAACCTCTCACTCCTCTACCTTTGTCTTTTCAGTGACAGAATCAACACACAATAGCCCAGACCTTTTGCTAAGCTCTGATACCACTATGATGCAGAGGCATCCACAATAAAACCTTGACATACAGCATGTATGTCTACAACCCATCATCATCATCATATTTTCTGTTAACATTGTCAGCATCATCATATTTTCTCTTGCCGACCGATATCCTCCTGCAGACAAACCTTCGACCTTTCACCTATCAGCATCATCATCATATCCGGCTATCGACAGCTTCATCATATTCGGCAAGCGCAATCATCCTCCTGACGATCACTGTTCATCTTACCACCAACCTCTATCTGGAGCATCATGATGTTCGACATCATCTTCATCAGCAGGATATAAAATATCCGGTTCCTCCCATATATCCTGATGACGACACTCTCATGCACCTTACCTTTAGACGCTTACGTCACCCTGATCTCTGACCTATTTAAACAAGCAGCATCAGGGTATGACTTATCCGGTCATATTGAAACATCCTGATGATGATACTCAACTTTATACTGATGACGAATATTCTGCCGAATATCCTCCTCCCGATCCACTTAACTTCTCAATGCCTTATGCCGATACCAAAACACTTATGGTCAGCAGGATAAACCTTTATCGGGTGATATTTCGGAATGTCCTGATGACGATTATCCTGATGACGATGACGTCATATGCAGTTCCTTCAATATCTTGCTGTCGGCCAAACTTAACATTATCAGCCCGCGATAATTTTATCAACCCGATCGACTAACTTATGCCGATATACTCTTCCTCGGCAACACCTGATGATGATCACCCTGAAACGCTTTCACCTTATGCAAACGATTGCATCATGCTCACCTCCATCTACTCGGATGACGCCTGAAGTAACTGCAAGATATACACAGAAATATCCTGATGATGCCGTTGTGATGAATTTCTAACCTTAGCGAATTTCGATCTGCCGAACCTCCTGAGGTGACCCGATCTGCTTCCTGGACAACTTTCCAGACTCGAACTACCAGCACGACCTAGCACATGCCCATGCTAGGGTTCTCAGCACCTCTCGACTGCGATCCTACAAACATACATGTGAAGAAATAGAAAATGCAAACTAAATCCTAAACTATTGTACATAGCCATTCCATCGATTCGACGAATCAACCGGTGGAATGGATCAGCGAATCCATGCAACCACCAGAATAGCAACTCGATTACACAATGGAATTCAAAACAGAGAATGGACACAAACAGGATCTCTTTATTGATTTCAAAAGATGCAAATACAATATTCTGTCTCTCTCTCTATCTCACTCTGTGCAACCTAGCTCCTCAATATATCTAAAACCAACCGATCCTAATGCATAAATAGGAATTCTCGCGAGTACTACCAACTCGACTCCAAGCGGCTGGGAGCTTCCAAGCGGCTAGGAAATCTCTCCAGGCGGCTGGGAGATCCAACCGGACATACAGTATAACAGCTGTCCAAACAAACTATCTAAAAATAGTAAAGTATGGTCAACATGACCTTATTACACGCATTGGTCTTATAAGACCTTCTTGGAAACATTAACCAGACCTATAACAAACTAACTGCCTCATGGAGGCCAGCTGTCAGGTAGGTGCTCCTGCACCACAACCCACTTGTTGCTAATATGGGGTCTCAAAACACACCCATTATAAACTTAACACACCCATTGTAAACTTAGGAAATTATTACCAAAATGCAATAGTAAATGTGGTGAACACATCATTGTCCTCTATGGAAGTCCTAACACATGAGATGCATTCACTAAAACAACAAATTTCCAATATGTAAGTCTCAATGACCAAAAAGTCATACTCCACGGAGGATTTGTGCCCATACCATTTTGATAAGAGTGTACATGGTCCCTTTCCCACAAAATTTTACCATACCAAATTTCAACAAATATAGAGGAAAAGGGAGCCCTATTGAACATGTGAGAGAATTTCACAGTGTATGCCTTGAGCCCACTTTTGACCAAACATACCTCATGAGACTATTTCCATGGAGCCTTGTGGTTCAAGAACTCAAATGGTTCGCACATCTCCCCACAAGGATAAGGACATGGACCGAACTAGTTGATAAATTCATCGCCCACTTCTCTTATAATATTGAAACGGATGTAAATGTAGAAACACTATGCCACACAAGACAAGAAGATGGAGAGACATTTCTCTCTTTCTTCCAAAGATGGAGAAGTTTTGCTAGAAAATGTCCCTACCATATACCTGAGAATCAACTAGTCCCTATCTTTGTGGAGAATGTTAACTTGGAACTTATGCATCAACTGTAAATACATTGTTACACAACCTTTGGGGAGGTTGTTGAGAAAGGAATAGTGAATGAAAATGCCCTCATAGCCAAGGGTACAATTAAAATCTTCAACAAAAATCAAAACAAACCTAACACTTCCTACGATAAAAGAAAATTCTGGTCTAGGAATAAGAACATTACAAACAATGGGGTTGTCGATGCAAAGGTGATAAACAAGGGCAGCCACATCCTTACTCTTAAAGCACCACCAACGCCAAACATTCCACTACCCATTCAACAACCACAACAACAAATAGTAAATGCCATCCAAAACAATCAAAGATGGGGTTCCCCCAAAAAAATCCTCCAAAATAGAACTATACACCCATATTGTAACCAATTGAGGCAATTCTAAAAAAATTATTACAAGCCAATCTCATTCAGCTTTCGGAGGTCAAACAATATGATCCTGCTTTCAATCCCCCCTCTTGGAACAATAATGAATTTTGTGAATATCACTGAATAAAGGGTCATAAAACCTCAAACTGTTATAAACTCAAGAACACGATTTAGGATCTCATCGAACAAGGTGACATAGTCTTGGATAATCCTCAAGGGTCCTCCAATACTGACCATACTATTTTTACAAACCCTTTGCAAGATCACAAATTAGGAAAAGCCTCTAGTTCAAGAACCAAGCCAAATGACCAAGTCAACTATAGCAACGTTGCATATGAATAAACTGTTAATAGCATATGAGCTTTTGATAGCAATATCTCCATGATATCCATTAAGTCTCATCTTGAATGTGCTATCACTACTCGCAGAGCAAAGTTGACTTTATGAAGCTCCTCGTCTGACCCGCAGCCAAAGTCTCAATATAATCTTTTGGACCACTTAAAGGAGACACCCACCCAAATATCCATTTTTGAGCTGCTCCACCTATCTCTGGAACATAAAGCCATCTTTGACAAAGCTCTACTAGAATCATCTGTATCCATATATATATATATATGTTAACTGGTTTCAGGCCATGGTAGGACATTTGGCTACCACTAATCACGTTATGTTCACTAAGCATGATTTTCCTCCACATAGACCTCACCATAATGATCCCTGGCATCTCAAAGTCTTCATCAACAAACATAAGATTCAACGAGTCTTAGTAGATGGTGGAGTAGGATTGAACATATGTCCTTTAAAACTGGTCAAAATACTGAGTTACTCTAAGGCTTGTGTGAATCTATCAAAGAAACTCATTATCAAGGCCTATGATGATGCTAAACATTCCTCAAAGGGTGTGATTTCACTCCTAGTGAGGGTTGGACCCGCCATCCTAGATACTGTATTCCAAGTCTTGGATCTGGACCTTCCCTACAACCTCATCCTTGGCCAACCATGGATTCATTCCATGAAGGCCATTTCATCCACCTACCACCAATGTATCAAGTTTCCCTATAATGGCACAGAGATTACCATAGCCAGCGATCCTGATGCTTTTCAGTATTACAACCACTTGAGAGAAACACTCCTACATCAAGTGCCTGTTAACATGGGAATTCTACCCGCCACTTCATCTTAGTACGTCGATCCATCCACATTATCAAAATCCACCACCACTTTCATTCCACCACTCAACCCTCAGGTTCAGATCCATAATAAAGGATGTGGGGAATATAAGATGGAAAGCTCATACTGCATCGACAAGTTGCCAACATTGCCAAAGTCTCATGGAAAGCCCAACCCAATCAAACCAAAGGAGACTATTTCTACTACCCCCACCACCTTCACAAAATGGGGCAAGTTAAGAAAAGAAGATGTGAGCTAGGATATCTCCACATGGCACTACAAAGATGAGGAAGAGGTCAAGCATGTGCAATTACCTGTAGAATAGTATGGGAAGGGGTATGACTTTGTGAAACAACAAGAATATGATGGACACAATGGGTTGGGTCCAAACAAAAATGGAAGAACATAACCTATCCAACCAACCATGCGACCTCACAATAAGGGGCTAGGTTACACATCACAAAGAGGAAATACTCCTAGTACTAAGTTACTTTTGGGTAAGGACGTGAGTACTTGCAAAGATGTCAAGACATCAAGGGACCCTCCCGAGCCTGAATCTTCCCAACCTGACCTACCTGACAATGTCACATGGATTAACATCTTTTGGGATCTTGACAATACCTCCATATGCACCTTGACTCCCATATCCCTAAGCTACATGAACATTGATGATGACCTACCTTTAGTCCACCCCCAACTCATTGAGTAGGATCAACAAACACCACCTAGCTTAGACTTGTTTGAAAACAATGAAGCTATAGATGAGTTTAAGGGACTTCATGAAGGCATACCACACGGGGATCATAAGGTTGGTTACATCATGGATCTCAATGACACTACTTACATTAGAGAGTCCACTCCACCCTTTAGTCAAAAAATGAATAAGAAAAAGAAAATAGGTGTCTAGGTGAAAACTAAAAGGCACCTCCTGACCATAAAAAAGTAAAAATAAAGGACGTATCTGAGGGTAAAAACCTCTTCGAGGTGCCTGAAGATGGAGGGTTGGAAGTGCTCCCTAAAACACAAGAGAGATCACCATTACTGGTGGAAAATTCAATAGAGACAAATATTGGTACAAAAGATAACCCAAGGATTGTCCACTTCATCGAATCACTGACAAAACAAGAGAAACCTAAATTTGTAGTTTTCTTCTCAGCAAGACAGGTTCACTTCACTTGGTCAAATGCTGACATGCCAAGGCTTGATCCTCGATTGGTCCTACATCATCTACCGTTACTGCACAATGCCAAGCCAGTAAAGCAGATATTATGCAAAATGCATCCACAAAGAGCACTTTTGGTTAAAGAAGAATTGAAGAAGTTACTTGATGTTGGTTTCATCTAGCAAATAGACTATCTAGAATGGGTTTTAAACCTCATTCTAGTTACCAAACCTAATTGCCAAATTAGGATTTGTGAATACTTTTGAGATCTGAACAAAGCATGTCCAAGAGATGATTTTTCGCTGCCAAACATAACTATTATTATCAATCTCATGACAAGTTATGAGATGCTCTCATTTATGGATGGTTTCTCAAGATATAATCAGATCAGGATAGCCCATTAGAATCAGCACAAAACTAGTTTTACCTTTCCATGGGGTACATACTACTAGAATGTAAAGCCCTTTGGCCTCAAAAATGCCAGAGCTACGTACCAAAGAGCTATGATGACAATCTTTCATGATTACATGCACACATTCATGGAAGATTATGTGGATGACCTACTGACCAAATCAGTTACTAGGAACACTCATTTGGATGTATTGGACAAAGTTTTCACGTGGCTTGAAGAGTATAAGGTCATATTGAACACTAAGAAACGCATGTTTGGAGTAATTTCAGGCAAACTATTGGGGTATATCATCTCTCAAAGGGGAATCAAAGTTGATCCTGCTAAAGTAAAAGCCATCATGGACATGCCTCCTCCAACGAGTCTCAAACAACTACACAGTCTACAGGGAAAATTACAATCATTCAAGAGATTCATTGCACAACTCACTAACAAATGTCACCCATTTCAGCACCTACTCTGCAAAGGGGTACCCTTCATATGCACTGAATGCTACCAAGAAGCCTTCCTACAGATAAAAGATTACCTATTATCTCCTCTGGTGTTTATGGCACTGATAACAGGAAAGCCTCTGTTACTATATATTTCCACTACCCCTTAAGCATTGGGGGCACTACTAGCACAAAATGATGAAGAAGGGAAAGAACGTGCAATCTATTACATCATTAGGACATTGGTAGGATATGAACTAAATTATAGTTCCATTGAACGTGCTTTCTTAGCAGTGGTTTTTGCCACCCAAAAAATACAACATTATATGTTGAATTATCAGACAAAGCTTATTGTAAAGATTGACTCCCTGAAGTACCTACTTAACAAGGCAGCCTTAACAGGACAGTTAGCTAAATGGGTCATGATATTAAGTGAATTTGGCATAGATTACATTGATCACAAAGCAATAAAGGGATAGGTAATCGCAGACCAACTGGCATAGGCACATACAATAGTTGATCATCCATTGGTTACAGGTTTCCTAGATGAATCAATCTTTGCGGTAGAATTTCCCAAAACATGGACATTGTTCTTTGATGGTTCTTGCACAAATCATGCCTTAGGGGCTGGCATCCTTTTCATCACACCACAAGGAGATGCTATTCCTAAAGCATTTCAGATAGCCTTTTCTTGTACAAATAATATTGCTGAATATGAGGCATTGCTCACTAGATTACGTACAACCACCAATTGGAAAATCAAGAAATTACAAGTCTTTGGCAATTCACAACTCGTAATCAAGCAGGTCAATGTTGAATATGACACAAAGGATGAAAAACTCATACCATATAAGAGAATGGTTGATAGCTTCAAACTCTACTTTGACATAGTTGTCTTTGACCAGATCCCCAGGGTTTAGAATAGAGCGGTCGATACAATGGCCACAATAGGGTCTCTCCTAGATATTCTGAGTAATGCACCTCAATTTGAGTTCTTGGTGGAACAATTATTGATCCTTGCCTTTGACATTCCTAAATCCAAGCTAGTGTGTGAAATTTTTGGTCCCATGTCTACATGGTACAATGGCATCTGTACATACTTGCATGTCCAAACTCTTACATCTGACCTATCTTCCAACCAACATAAATCCTTCATATGCCAAGCTACTAAATATATCATCATCGATGACACCCTCTACCACTGTGGATTTGACAACACCCTCCTGAGATGTCTTAATGTTGAGGAAGCACAAATGACCTTGCACGAAGTACACAAGGGTATACACAGAGCTCACTCTAGTGGCCCTACTCTAGCTAAGAAGATTATCAGAACCACATACTACTGGCCTACAATGGAGTGAGATGCATACCACATTGCTAAAAAGTGTCGACAATGCCAAATACATGGAGATCTTGTGCATGCACCCTCCTAAGACCTTCAGCCACTCACATCACTATGGCTCTTCTCTCAATGGAGACTCGACCTTGTAGGCAAAATCCATCCCACCTCTGCCAATGGCCATAAATTCATCATCACCACCATCGATTACTTCACAAAGTGGATTGAGGTCACTCCTATGACATACATCACTAGTAAACAAATTGCTAAGTTCATTCTTAATTACATTATATTCTATTATGGTGTCCCTCAATCTATCATTACAGACAATGGTCATCCTTTCAAAAATTAGGATGTCCATGAGCTTTGTGAAACATTCCACATTCAGCATCACTTCGCCACTCCATATTATCCCCAAGGCAATGGTCAAGCTGAGGCATCCAATAAGACCATTATAAATATCCTCAAAAAGACTGTCAATGATGCTGGCCATGACTAAAACCTTTAACTTAACTCTTCCTTGTGGGATTATCAAACCAATATCCCTACACCCACAAGTGCCACTCCATACTCTCTTATCTATGGTTTTGAAGCCATCTTGGCCATTGAGGTTGAGTTACCCTGCTTGAGAGTGTTAATGCAACAATTTATCGATGATGAAGAGTACAGAGTATCTAGGTTACATGAGTTGGAGTTGTTGGATGAAAGGATACAAAATGCATTGGCTCATCTACAAGCATATCAAAATCATCTTCGACACAATTACAACAAAAGAGTCAAGGTCTGACAATTCAAAATTGGAGACTTAGTCCTAAAAGAGAATCCCAAGAATCAATTGGAATGGGAGAAACTAAGAAAATTTGAGCCAAATTGGCTAGGTCCTTATGTCATCATTGTCACATATGGATCAGGGGCACATCAACTTGCCACTCTCAAAGGTGAACTACTAATGGAGCTAATCAACAGCATGCACCTTCATAGATATTATACCTAAAAAATAAAAAATAAAAAAAAATCATAAAAAAGTCAAAAAAATGGTAAAAAGAAATAATTCATCCAAAAGCAAAAACCACTCCGGTGGTGCTTTGGACAAGTGCCATGGTAAAAACCTAGCAAATAGGCACCATGCATAGTTAGTCTTTGCGCCACTATCTACCATCATTCTATCTAGTCTTCCACTTTACCCTTTATGCAATTCACATCCCTATCCATATCATGATCCATAACATAATTTGCAATAAAATGGTGATGCCCTCATCATGGCCTGAAGATAGTTGATACTTGATGTCCTTCGCTTCCCATGCTCCATCCATCCTTTTCATGATCACCTTGCCCTATACCTGACTGGGGGTATTTCCTGATCCTAAATTCAGTATTGGAGGACACCTTTCAAAAATCCAAAAACATCAAATATTCCCAAAAACACAAAAAAATCAAAACCTATCAAAATCCAAAAACATCAAGAAAATTACCAAAAGCCAAAAACATGTCTCAAAATCCAAAAACTCAAATAATCAACCAAAAACCTAAGAAATAAACAACGTCAACCTACCAAGTCGAACTACATCGTCTCTGAGCTTTCACATAGGCAAGGCCATCTGTGATGAGCCCCCGAGGCATAAAACCCTATGTCCTAGGTCACCCAGAGTCCACATGGTCAAACTATGTTGTCTCTAAGCTTTCATGGAGGCAAGGCCATCTTCAATGAGCCCATGAGACATTAAGTTAGTCCCTTAGGGCCAATTGGGGCAAGTGTCACAATAAGTTGTCCCTTTGCTGCAATGGACACTTTGATCAAACCAAGATAATCAACCTTGCAAGACACATACACTTAAACAATCCTAAATCATTAGACAAACTATTCAATCAACCTTCCAATCATTACAACCCAATTGCCTAGTGAGGATCATGCGTCACTATCAACTACTCTTATCAACTATCACATGCCTTACACGGAATGGGGCATCATCGAAACCAGGATTCTACACCTTATATGACATGCATCATTTCTGAAATCAAACATTATCAATCATCACACACCAATCATAATCAGCCTCACACAGATTGTTGTATCCTCAAACCAGCCCAAACATCTTATATGAGGTGTCACAATCCGATCACTTGCCTTATACAGGTAGTGGCACTGTCGAAACCAGACTTGATGTCTTATACGACATGCTTCCTATCCTGAAACTAGGCATTGTTCATGTAATTATAATCAAACAAACAAACATACACACTTGGCAAAAGATCCAAATGGTTGTTGACTCTGCTAGTTTAGTTTGTCTTATCTTTTACTGGATTGTTTTATGGTCTTGTTCTTATGCTCCTCAAGGTAGTCCCTAAGTGATGAAGAGAAGCGATGATAGATCAGGACCATTTTTCTTTGATTTCTATTTGTGGTTTGTCTTGACAAAATGATAGGTGCAACTAGGTTCCTTGCATGTGATTGGGATTCCACAGGGTGATCAAAGTCATCCTATGCATGCAAAAGAACAAATGCTTCCTTGTATGAGGATCCACATACCGCAAGGTTATTTCATCACATGACCCAAGGAGGTGCCATGGTTACTAGTCTAAGTCAGGCATTCCTTGTCTGTCATGTGCTTGTTTTGCAAGGGACTACACATTACACCCTGACCTATGTCATGGTGTGGTTGGTCATCTTTTGACATAATAAGTTCTATGATGATAAGCAAAAATTGCAAGTAAAGCACCTCAAAATCTATCAAAGAAAATTTTTGATCCATTCTATTAGTCAATCTTCATTCTTACACCATCTTTCTCATCTCCTCATTTCTTCTATTTTCTCCTCACGATCCTCATGATAGTGTCTTGTGACACCATAAAAATAAATGTATTAGATCTCATAACCCTACATACATACACATGTTAGCACACCATATAGATCCCATCATAAGCATATTAGCAAATATACTAGACATCATCATCATGCTAGGGCATCCATATCGCATGATAAAATACAAAAGCTAGATAGCATCACATCACATGTAGAGTCATCATTTTACATATATCATATAAAATCTACGTCCATCATATATATTTTGCATACAACAAATAAAATTGCATACATGTAGAACTCACATAAGCATCACATCAAAATCATGAAGTGCCATCTCATGAACATATACATATTATCATCCCATCACATACATCAATAATCATCCATAAACCATGTGCATAACATCATAAACATGACAAATATAAATACATCATATCATCATAACATCACATAGAGCATAACTCATGGCACATCACATCACATGAAACTGTGATAGGTGAAAAACACAATGCAAACATAAACCAAAGAGGAACATAAAACAAGTACAAATTACCTCCTTTGCACAAATGAATTGCCTAGACCAACCAAGCGAATTGAAATGCACCCAAACTCAATTGATTTCTCCTTGCTTTTTGATGTGGATTGCTCTATTTTCTAATAACATAAATATTGATCTCCCAAGGAATGAAAATGATAGCATAAGTTTACTAAAATGAGAGATGATCAGAAATGGAGAATGAAGCTTGATTTATAGACATGTGAGATAATAGATCTATGGTTGAGGATAATCATAAAGATCAATGGTTGAGGATGATTGAGAGAATGTGTGTGAATGAGAGAAGGACAAGTGTCCAAGCCCTCTCATGCATCAAGGGAGTTGACAGATCTAATTAGGGAGTTGACTGAATTGATTGAGTAGTGAACTGAGTTGATTGATCAGTGAACTAAATTGATTGATTAGTTGACTGGATTGATTGCTTAGTGAACTGAATTGATTGACTAGTCAACTTATTTGATTGATTAGTTAACTAGATTGACTAATTAGTTAACTGATTTGATTGCTTAGTGAATTGAATTGATTGCTTTGTTGACTGAGTTGATTACTTGAGTCAGCTCTTTTGATTGACTGTTAACTGATTTTGACTGGAGGAATTTATGGTGGGTGATGATAAATGGGAAATTAAATAAATAATTATTAAATTTCATGTGCACATGGGATAATTGAATTAAATATTAATTTTAATTCAATTTGGATGAAATAGATTATTTAAACAAATATTTTTAAATTTATTTATAGTGGAGGGAAATTTGAATATTTAAATAAACAATTTTGATTTTATTTATTTAAATTAGAAAAATAAATGATTTAATTAAATAACTTGGATTATTTAATTAATTTAGAGGAATAAATTTGATTTAATCAAATAATTAGAATTATTTAATTAACACGGAGGATAAATTGAATTAATTAAACAATCAGGGTTATTTAATCAAATAAGGAGGATAAATTGACTTAATTAAATAATCAGAGTTATTTAATTAATGTGGAGGAATAAATTGGTGTGATCAACAGATGAACTTAATCAAATAATTAAGAATTATCTAATTAATGAAGTATGACAAATGAAAGTGTGATCTAGGAACGGGTCAATTTTAGGTGTCTACATTTTGATCCTTTGAGATGGTGTTGCAAAGTAACATCATTTCAAAGAAGTTTAAAACATAGTGCTAGGTTGGATAGAAGAAGATTTTGGTTTAGAGGAACAATATGATTGGATTAGATATGATGATGCCCTAGTCAAGTAGAAGAAGTACCTAGTAGAATAATTAGTAGGATATAGAATAAAATATAATAAACATGGTTTGGGATTCTGTAAGGAGGTACCTAACTCCCTCGATATGAAGTTTATACTCAATGAAGTGGCTAAGGCTTGGCCTACAGAAGAGACTTCTATGGAGGATACCATTGATGATTCCCACATTCACCTCATTGATTTATTTCAGGAATCCTCTATCTTCATGATCTCATCCACATCCCTTACCTCTATGACCGAAATACAATCCATCTCCCTTGTATAGCCTGACCTAATAGATTGGGACATACAAGGGCCTCCTATCATAGACAGTTTTTAGAATGATGAAGCACTTGAGGAATTTCTAGGACATCGAGATGGTATACCCCAAGGCAACCATAAAGTAGGTTTTGTCATGGATCTCTCTCCTATTCCATATTTCAGGGAGAATACCAAATCTTTTAGTCACAAAAATATGAATAAAATAAATCAATCCATAGGTGAAAACCACACTAAGGCACCTTTTCATCTCAAAATAGTAAAAATAAAGGATGCATCTGACGGTGAAAACCTCTCTGAGGTACCGGAGGATGAAAGATTTGACCTTACCCTGCCATCGAAATATTAGTAGAAGTCTTCTTTATTGGTGGAGAAATCACAGGAAATGAATCTGGGCATGGTCAAAAATCCCAAGATTACCTTCTTAGCAGCTTCCTTGTCTCAATAGGAAAATAAGGACTTCACAAAGTTCTTTCAGAAAACAGCAATTAACTTTGCATGGACTTATGCCGACATGCCAGGATTGGATCCTACATCAGTAGTCCACCATCTATCGGTTGCACTAGGAGCCAAATCAGTCAAACAGAAATTGTGTAATATGCACCCACAAATTGCTTTATTGGTCAAAGTTGAGCTTGAGAAGCTACTCGATGCAAAATTCATACATCCTCTAGACAATACTGAGTGGGTGTCAAATCTAGTACCTATTTCTAAGCTAAATGGGGGCATTCACATTTGTGAAGTCTTCAGAGACTTGAATAAAGCCTGTCCCAAGGATGATTTTCCATTGCCCAGCATCGACATCATCGTGGACTTAACGGTGGGCCATGAAACGCTTTCCCTCATGGATGGTTTTTCTAGCTATAACCAAATCTTGATTACACCTAAGGACCAAGATAAAATGGCTTTCACATGTCCATGGGGGAACTACTATTGGCAGGTCATGCCTTTTGGGCTCAAAAATGTTGGCGCTACTTACCAAAGAGCGATGATGGTAATTTTTCATGATTTGTTCCATACCATTATGGAAGATTACATCAATGACCTCCTAGGTAAATCTACAAGGGAAAATCACTTGAACATGTTGGAGCAAATAGTTGATCAGCTAGAACAATATCAACTAAGACTAGATCCAAAGAAGTGTGTCTTTGGTGTTACATCTAGCAAGCTATTGGGCTACATTGTATCTCGACGAGGCATTGAGGTCAACCCTGCTAGGGTCAAAGCTATTGTTGAAATGTCTCCTCTTAGCAACCTTAAATAGTTAAGAAGTCTTCATGGAAAGATACAGTCTATCCGGCAGTTCATCTCACAATTGGCAGACAAATGTCAACCCTTCTTGCACTTACTCCATAAGGATGTCACTTTCAAATGGGACAGTAAGTGCCCAGATGCCTTTGAATAGATAAAAGTTTATCTTGCTTTGCCACTAGTATTGATGCCTCTAGTAATAGGGAAACCTCTATTGCTTTACATCTCCACTACATCAGCAGCCTTGGGGACACTTGCACAAAATGATGACTCATGCAAGGAATAAGCAATTTACTGCATCAGCCGCACTCTAGTAGGATATGAGCTCAACTATACCCCTATGGAAAGAGCCTATTTAGTAGTAGTGTTTGCTTCCCAAAAGTTGTAGCATTATATGTTGAGCCAGCACACAAAGCTTATATCTAAGGTTGGTCCTTTGAAATACTTGCTTTCTAAAGCAACTCTTATGAGACGCCTAGCGAAATGGGTAATGATCCTAACTGAGTTTGACATTGAATATGTGGATTGAAAGGCTATCAAAGGACAGGTAATTGCAAACCAACTAGTTGAGGCACCGTTAACAGATACACACCCCATGCTATTAGACTTTCCAGATGAAGGGATCTTTAACCTTTCTAAATCAGTCAAGTGGAAACTATACTTTGATGGATCATACACTCAGCATGGTTCTAGCGCAGGGATTCTCTTCATCGCCCCACAAGGTGATTGTATCCCTAAATCATATCGGCTTGCTTTCCCATGTACCAACAACATAGTTGAGTATGAAGCATTGTTAGCAGGTCTTTGAATGGCTATCCAGTGGAACATCAAATAGCTTTAGGTCTACGGAGATTCTCAACTTGTCGTTTGTCAAGTCACAGATGAATATCAAACAAAGGATGACAAGTTGATGCCCTACAAGAAGATGGTGGACAACTATAAAGAACACTTTTGCAATCTTTCCTTTGATTAGATCCCAAGAGTTAACAACAAGGCTGCTAATGCAATGGTGACTATTGGGTCTCTTCTAGACATGCCGACCAACATACAGAATTGTGAGTTCTTGGTAGAACAACTGCTAATACCATCTATTGATATTCTGTAAACTAAAATTATCTGCGAGCTTACTGGTCCTAACTTGACATGGTATCAGGATATATACAACTACCTTCATAACAAGACTCTCCCATTTGATCTAACATCAACCCAAAAGAAAACCTTCATTTGTCGAGCCTCCCATTTCACCATCCTAGGTGATATACTATACCGGCGAAGTCTCGATGGTATCCTCCATAGATGTTTAAAATTGGACGAAGCTAAAACTGCTTTAAGATATATACACGAGGGTATCTATGGAGCACATTCCACCGATCCCAACCTAGCAAAGAAGTTTCTTAAAACAAGATATTTCTGGACCACAATGGAACAAGATGCCAACTAGTTTGCCAAGAAATGTATTCAGTGCCAACAACATGGAGATATGATTCATGCGCCTGCTCAATGGGGTGTCAACCTAGTAGGTAAGATACATCCCTCCTCTTCAAACGGCCATAAGTTTATAATTACCACCACTGAGTATTTTACAAAGTGGGTGGAAGCTATTCCCATGACCTACATAACCGGCAAGCAAATTGCTAAATTTATCCTAAACTATATCATCTACCGGTATGGTATCCCCATGGCTATAGTAACTGACAATGGTAAACCATTCAAAAACTAAGATGTCCATGCCTTATGCACACAATATCATATCCAACATCAGTTTTCTATGCCATACTATCCCCAAAGCAATGGCCAAGCTAAGGTTTCAAACAAAACAATCCTCAAAATACTCAAAAAGATAGTCAATGAAGCAAGTCATGATTGACATCTCTAGCTTAATCCCGTCTTTTGGGCCTATAGAACAAGCATTCGATCCCCAAATGGAGCCACACCCTATGCTTTCGTATATGGAACTAAAGCTATTTTGCCTATAGAGGTTGAGATCCCATCTCTCCATGTCTCCTTGCAACATTTGATAGACAAAGAAGAGTATAGAGTATCTAGGCTACATGAACTAGAACTTCTAGATGAAAGGCACCTTGCAACATTAAATCATCTTCAGGTCTACTAGAACCAACTATGTCGCAGCTACAACAAGAAAATAAAAGAAAGGCAGTTCCACATAGGTGATCTAGTCTTGAAGGAAAATCAAAGAAACTTGCAAGACAAAGAAAAGAAATGTAAATTTGAACCTAACTAGTTGGGCCCTTTCATCATCATAGAAGCATATGGATCAGGGGCATACTCCCTAGAAACACCTGAAGGAATTCCTCCTGATGAACCCATCAATAGTGTTCATCTCAAGAAATTCTATGCTTGATCCTTGGGAACATCCTAGCAAGAAATAACAAAAAAGGTAAAAGATCAAAAAATAACAAAAAAAGAAAAAATAATAGAAAAAATAATAAAAAAATAGAAAAAATAACAAAAGAATCAAAAAATAGAAAATAACAAAAAATGTTCATCCTTTGGTGAAAACCTGGTAAACAGGGGCCTTCGATAAGTACCATAGTGAAAACTTAGAAAACGTGTGCTATGTGTAAGAGTCAACACTACCATCTATCTGGTCTTCCCATCCATCCATCTCATTTCCGTAATAAAACTCACCCATCCATAATAAAACTTGTTGACCCTCACATTCCCCTTTGTCCATCTATCATGCCTTAGGAATTGGTTAATGTCAAGCATTATAGTCAGTTTTATCCATAGTTAGTTTCACTCATAGTCAGTTCCATCCATGGTCAGTCATCTTTCTCCATAATAAAACCCTTTACTAGAATGGGACAAGTTTCCTTAACCTAAGGCTAGGAATGGATCCTCGTTTACATCAAGGGCAATTTTCACACTTTCCCTCATCATTTGAAAATCATCATCATTTATCAACAATCTCATCACTCATCCAACCTCACTTTCATCATACATCATCAATCAATACATTCATCATACCACCCAGAACTACATATCATCATCATCATCGTAATGTGCCTTGATCCCATGGATACATGGTATGTAGGTAGTCTGAAATATGAAGGAAGTATCTAGTACTTAGGCCCATATGATTCATCCCATCTTCCATCTTAACCCATAATAAATTCATCTTTGTCACTTCATCCATTTACCACAATCCATCATATCCATCTACCACCTAGACGTGACTAACTCAAGCAAAAAAGAACTATGCATCTTTTTTGGAAGCTACAAGTGCTTATCAAATCTAAAATAGAAAAGACTACTAAAATTGCAATATGTCACTGCATATCATTTGCCTATATCTAGGTATATCCATACATCTTGGATCCAAAGCCTTTAATGGATACATCTTTCCTACAATAAGGCCTCAAATCTTTCTGGAATACCCTCTTTGGTAAGAAAACATGTTGGATGTCTATTGGTTTTATTAGTTGGTTATTTTTGCTTTTGATTTATCTTTTGTCCCTTTTAAATACATATTCAAAACTACCTTGATCTTTCTATATCTTGGTATGTCGCGATAACACATAAATTGGGGCATAGTCATTGCTTTGTATGCTGTGTTTGAGGGATGATTTTATTCTCCTATTAGGTCTAATATCTATCTTGTGTGTGATGGGATTAGCATCTTGCATATCAATATCTTTTACATATGAGGCTCTGCAAAGACCTTATTTGTATTAAGACTATTCTATGCTAAGACTATTTTCCATTCACTTATCCAACAAGGTTCTATTATACCTAGTAGTAATAAACTCAAACCATTTATTTGTAGAGTCAACCATTGTATGCTTTGGATACATGGTCTCCCCGGTTCTTATATCTCGGTGCATAATATCCTTATGCTATATGAAAATAAAGGATTGCTTTATTATACATATTAGCGTAACTTCTCCCATTCAATTATTTATTCTATCCTCATCATTTGATTATCAATCATGTGTTACTCATTTGTCCAGCATCTATCCTTTTATCTTCTCCATTTTTCTCTATGTTGTTCTCCATCTTCTGTCTCCTTATTTTCTTCATATCCATTCATTTCGAGAGCACACTCGTATTCTTCCAATTTGTCTATCCTCTCAAGGGGGCATCATTCAACCTATTAATTATTCTACTTGGTACTTCTTCTACCTAATTGGGGCATCATCATATCTAATCCAATCATATTGTTCTTCTAAACCAAAATGTTCTTTTATCCAACATAGCACTGTGTTTTAAACTTCTTTGAAATGATGTTACTTCGCAACATGATCTCAAAGAGGGGCAAAATGTAGACAACTAAAATTGACCTGTTCCTAGATCAGGGTTTCATTTGTCATACTTCATTAATTAAACAATTCTTAATTATTTGATTAAGTTCATCTATCGATCACACCAATTTATTCCTCCACATTAATTAAATAACCCTGATTATTTAATTAAGTCAATTTATCCTCCTTATTTGATTAAATAACCTTGATTGTTTAATTAATTTAATTTATCCTCCATGTTAATTAAATAATTCCAATTATTTAATTAAATCAATTTTTTTCCTCTAAATTAATTAAATAATCCAAGTTATTTAATTAAATCATTTATTTTTCCAATTTAAATAAATAAAATCCAAATTGTTTATTTAAATATTCAAATTTCCCTCCACTATAAATAAATTAAAAAGTATTTATTTAAATAATCTTTTTCCTCCAAACTAAATTAAAGTTAATATTTAATTCAATTATCCCACGTGCACATGAAATTAAATAATTATTTATTTAATTTCCCATTTATCCTCGCCCACCATAAATTCCTCCAATCAAAATTAGTTAACAGTCAATCAAAAGAGCTGACTCAAGCAATCGACTTAGTCAACAAAGCAATCAATTCAATTCACTAAGCAATCAAATCAGTTAACTAATTAGTCAATCTAGTTAACTAATCAATCAAATTAGTTGACTAGTCAATCAGTTGAGTTCACTAAGCAATCAATCCAGTCAACTAATCAATCAATTTAGTTCACTGATCAATCAACTCAGTTCACTACTTAATCAATTCAGTCAACTCCCTAGTCAATTCTGTTAACTCCCTTGATGCATGAGAGGGCTTGGACACTTGTCCTTCTCTCATTCACGCACATTCTCTCAATCATCCTCAATTGTTGATCTTTCTAATTATCCTCAACCGTAGATCTATTATCTCACATGTCTATAAATCAAGCTTCATTCTCCATTTTTGATCATATCTCATTTTAGTAAAATTATGCTATCATTTTCATTCCTTGGGAGATCAATATTTATGTTATTAATAAATAGAGAAATCCACATCAAAAAGCAAGGAGAAATCAATTGAGTTTAGGTGCATTTCAATTTGCTCAATCAATGTAGGCAATTCATTTGTGCAAAGGAGGTAATTTGTACTTGTTTTATGTTCCTCTTTGGTTTATGTTTGCATTGCATTTTTCACCTATCACATTTTGCAATAAAATCAATAACTTAAATGTTTTTGATTCCTATGATCACCTTGCTATGAGAAGGAAGAGCATACACATTCAAGAAATTCCAAACATAGAAGACACACATAAATTCCCTTAAGCAAAATTGAAATGTGAGTTCTAAAATTGAAGCAATCCCAAGTACGGAAAACACATGTAAATTCCCTTAAGTAAAATTCAAATGTGTGTTAAGATTTGGTGATAATCAAGATTTGTCATACATGTCAATTCCCTTAAGCAAAAATGAAGTGTGAATTCTAAGACTTAGTGATAATCAAGATTTGTCTTTGGCATACATCTTGCATAAAATCACATTAATAGTCTCAAGAAAAAGTTTGGTCTTCATCAAATGATAAGAGGGAACTCCTGATGTCTACTTGTATTCTGCCAAAACAAAAATGAGTAATCTAGAAAATTTTTGAGAAATATGATTAATGACAGAAAAATAGATAGCATCATCAGATTCTACACAAAATTCTATGTAATTTTTAAAAAACAATCATGAAATTTCATTAAGAAATGCACAAGTTATAGCAATTTTAAGATTTCAAAGTAAGATTGACTTTGACTGATTATATCTGATGAAGTTGACCAGATGGGTTGAAGATACATGTACCTCTACAAATTATGTTGAATCCACTTTCCAACAACTATAAATTTGTAAAAATCTAATATACCTGCAAAAAGTTATGCTAAAAAGAAAAAAAGAGCCTATTTGGACATGTAGGAGCAAGCTTGACAGTCAGCTAACAGCTAGCAGTTTGCCAAATTTGTGGTCACATGACAATTTAAACTGCTAGCAGTAATGTTTATTGCTAAGGTTTAAATAGGCCCCTGGTCCTCCATGTGACTAGGGGTTGAGGGCTTAGGAAAAAAAGAAAAATTAAAAAAAATAACAAAATAAAATAAAAAAGTTAAACCTAACAACTAAAGTTAAGCTTTAGGGTTGGATTTTTTTTTTCTTTAAAGTTTTATTTGTTTTACTTTTTGTTAATTGTTTGAATGCCTGTGTTGGTTTCTATTTGGGAATTGTTTGTGTTGTAGGTTATGTTTTAGGGTTTTGCATGTTGAAGAGACAGCAGAGCGGTGAGGCACATGTAGGGAGGTGGACGGACAGTGGCGGAGTGGAGGTGCAGGGTGGCATGTGGGGAGCAGAGGCGGAGGGAGGTTGGAGTGTTGGTGGTGTCGAGGGAAGGGGTGACATTTGGGGGAAGGGTTTTAGGGAGCAAGAGGAGCAGGGGGGACAGGATTGAGGTCGGGAGGGGTTAGGAGGGGTTGGGTTTTAGAGGATGGGGGGTGGCGGATGGGTGGGTGGGATGTCGGTGGGTTTTGAATAGGGGGATGGGGGGTGTTAACAGGGCACGGGGAGGGGGGTGTTAGGGATAGGGGTGGGGAGGGGACATGAGGTAGGTGGCGCCCTGTGTGCAGGGGATGCACGACTCAGAGGGCAGAAGCTCTAAACTTTGTTTTGTTTTTTTCTATTTTTTTTATTTGTTGTGTTTAAAATTTTTATGTGTTTTGTGTTGTGTATTTTTTTGTGTGTTTTTTTTTTAATTTTTTCTTAATAAAAATAAAATAAAATCTAAAAAAAATACTGTGTTTTATTTTTGCTTTGACTGTATTTTTTGATTTTTTTACTGTGTTTATTTGTTTATTTTTGTTTATGGTTTTGTTGATTTTTTTTTTTTTAAATGTTTAATAAAAAAATAAAAATTAAAGTAAACCCTATCTTTTTTGTTTTTTTTAAATTTTGTGAGTTTAATTTGCTAAAACAGAGCAAATTTTTTTTTTTTTAAAAAAATTTCAGTACCAAAAAGTAGGCAAATTTTATGTCATTCTTTACCTGTGAAGCCTCTTGGACTCAATGGTGAGGTTGATTTTTGCATAGGATATCATTTGTGAAAGTTGATTCCCAAAGTATTGTCCAAAAACACCTGAATCTGCAATAACAAAACTCTAACAAACGGTCACAAACAAAAGGGGTTAGATCACCAGGCATGCCAAAATGTGATAGGTGAAAAACATAATGCAAACATAAACCAAAGAGGAACATAAAACAAGTACAAATTACCTCCTTTGCACAAATGAATTGCCTACACTGATCGAGCGAATTAAAATGCACCCAAACTCAATTGATTGCTCCTTGCTTTTTGATGTGGATTGCTCTATTTGCTAATAACGTAAATATTGATCTCCCAAGGAATGAAAATGATAGCATAAGTTTACTAAAATGAGAGATGATCAGAAATGGAGAATGAAGCTCAAGATTTATAGACATGTGAGATAACAGATCTACGGTTGAGGATAATAAAAAGATCAATGGTTGAGGATGACTGAGAGAATGTGCACGAATGAGAGAAGTACTAGTGTCCAAGCCCTCTCATGCATCAAGGGAGTTAACAGATCTTATTAGGGAGTTGACTGAATTGATTGAGTAGTGAACTGAGTTGATTGATCAATGAACTAAATTGATTGATTAGTTTACTGGATTGATTACTTAGTGAACTGAATTGATTGACTAGTCAACTAATTTGATTGATTAGTTAACTAGATTGACTAATTAGTTAACTGATATGATTGCTTAGTGAATTGAATTGATTTCTTTGTTGACTAAGTTGATTTCTTGACTCAGCTCTTTTGATTGACTGTTAACTAATTTTGATTGGTCGAATTTATGGTGGGTGAGGATAAATGTGAAATTAAATAAATAATTATTTAATTTCATGTGCACATAGGATAATTGAATTAAATATTAATTTTAATTCAATTTGGAGAAATAGATTATTTAAATAAATATTTTTGAATTTATTTATAGTGGAGGGAAATTTGAATATTTAAATAAACAATTTGGATTTTATTTATTTAAATTGGAGAAATAAATGATTTAATTAAATAACTTGGATTATTTAATGAATTTAGAGGAATAAAATTGATTTAATTAAATAATTGGAATTATTTAATTACCATGGAGGATAAATTGAATTAATTAAACAATTAGGGTTATTTAATCAAATAAGGAGGATAAATTGACTTAATTAAATAATCAGGGTTATTTAATTAATGTGGAGAAATAAATTGGTGTGATCGACAAATGAACTTAATCAAATAATTACGAATTATTTAATTAATGAAGTATGACAAATGAAAGCCTGATCTAGGAATAGGTCAATTTTAGGTGCCTACAGAAACAATAGCATAAATAAAGCATCACATAAATCCATCACATCATATGCATGTAGAAATGATAGATCATCATATAGTAATCACAAAGTAGTCTATCTCATATATATATCAAAAGGAGTGTCACAAGTACAAAATCATGATCTCTATAAAAAATGGAGCTCGTAGGCTCGATAAAAAATGTCTATCATATCTATCCAAAGTAGGCCTAGCCTATACTATCCTGATCACTAGATGGTACCTGCCTCAAAGGTCCACCCCTATGCTCTGAACCAGCCTTGAACTCAAATGGCCTATCACATGGTGCGACTCTCCTCTGTGACACCCTAACACTGCTATGTGACCGACATGAATGGGTCCTATTGGCACTTTGGCTCTGAAAACTCGGTGCCCTCTAATCTTCCAACACCACACTCTCATACAAGCTCCTATAGTAACCTGTCTCCAAACCTGCTCTATATAAAGCATGTGCCAAATCCACCATGGGCTCACCAACCATGGCCATAAAGTCATTGTTGCATTGCTTAGCTCTCTAGGCCCTAATAATCAACATGTCATGCTCTACAGTCCATTGTTTCAACTAGCCCTCTAAACTTTGTATATGAAACCGCATCCCCTACATCTAAGCCTCATGAGCCTACACCTATGCCACCACATCTCCCCCACGGTCTCCCATATCCTCTGCCTCCTCATCACCCCCCATCTCCCCAATAGGCACATCCTAAAGTGCCTCATCTCTGATCTGCTCCTCCTCTACATCAACCTCCTCATCACCTCCAATCTCCTCTCCTTTGACATCCTCCTCACTTATGTCCTCCATGGATGCGTCCTCCTCTCCCTCCCCCATTGGAATATCTCCCACAGCTGCTGCTACCTACCCAACAGCCCCTCTCCTTCATCATAGATAGGAGAGAGTCAGGGACCTCTACCACGACCATTCTTACCTCTCCCCTGTCTCCTCAACCCATGTCTCCCCTCCCTCCACCTATACCACCATCATCACCACTATCATCACCTCCTCAGCCTCCACCTTGACCCCAGCCTCATCCTCTGAATTTGTGTTTGGGTCCCCTCTCGAACCTCTCCACTGGTGTAGGCTCGTCTGGATGTAAGTAAGGCATAGGCCTATGCTTAGCCCACTAGGTATCATACTTAGACATCATGCTCGCATCTACCAAAACCACTGGCACCCCCCCATTGTATCGGTTGTAATCCTACGATCTCATGAATAGCTGTTTGCACATTGATCATAGGGCTCCAATCCGGTACCTCATGTGTCAAATGAGCAAACTCAGTTATCCATGTAGGCTCACCTTGTCTCTCACCAAACTATCTCAATACTTTCTCTAGCAAGTGCCACTCAATAATATGTCAACTTTGTACTGTGCTGCCAATTGGGTACCGCATATGTCGGCAATAGGGTAAGTGGTTTGCATCCTCCAACCATGGGTAACAGTCTCCATACGACCTCCAAACAAACTCATCCAGGTGATCAATCCCATGCCTCTAAAAACCCACATCACCTGGTTGAACCTGTACAACCACTCTTGAGTAAATATATACATACAGAAACATCTCAAGAATCTCTCGAGTCACAACAGGTCTAAAAAATGGGATATGCCCCCAAGCCCAAATCATCAGTAAAGTGATACCACAGCTGATGGACTACTCTCCTATATATGCTACCCCATGGAGTTGGAAGTATAGCATACCTAGCAAGCAGGGTCTTGAAGCATATACTATGGCATGCTCCATCATACCCTCAAGTATCTCACACCATCCAATTGGAAAGCCATGCCCGTGATGATCTGGAACCACAATATCACCGATGCTAGTACACGGAAGCACGATCAACCTATCAAACTGATCTACTAGGGTATCCCAGTGGATCTCATAATCCTCCAAGCCAAGGTTTGCGTTAGTGTCTGTCTCAAAAAGATGCCTGAGGGCTAGAAACCCCCGTTCTACACTATAAATCACCCGCTACCCATGGATGGGAAGCTGCAGAATCTGCCAAACATCCTCGAGGGTCATGGTAGCCTCCATAGTAGGTAGATGAAAGGAGCTGGTCTCTGAGTGCCATCGCTCAGTCAATGCAATTAGTAATCCTCTGTTAGCCCTGATAATGGGCATAGAAGCAATATGATACAGTCTGATGGCCTATAGTGTGTCCTTTTCCTCTACGGTCAAATGATGTTGCAGCATATAACAAGCCAACCAACTCTCGTTGGTATAAATTGGTAGCAATCTCACCTGCATTCACAAGGCACATGTATTGTCAACCTGAACCCCTAAACAAACCTATCAGATGCAAACAAGATCAAATAAGGTCAGAATCCTAATCAAAAACTATCAAATTGGTAGATGTGTCACACTATAAAACTCCATGCATCACGCCTAATACGCATGCATCGCAAGACCTCTCACATGCGTTGCAATTTCATAATTGCATCGCAAAAGTCCCCAAGTTTGGCACAATTTCACAATTGTGCCACACATTCTTGCGCATGCATAACATCTAGCAGATGTGACATGCCTAAAGCACATGCATTGCATTACCCTGCATTTGCATCACAAAAAATCAAAGACATTGTAGAAAAGCAAATGCAGTGCACTTTTCCACGCATGCATCATTTGTGCACGCAAGTGTAGTGCAAAAATTTGCATCGCATTTGTGCCCTATTTTTGGGCTGTAAAATCTATTGAAAAATGCAAAAACTGAAAAGCCAGGTTTGGGTACTTACCACCGTGCCTATCCTAGGTAGCCATCCATATGTCCTAACCCTCGATCCGTGGTGGTGGTCAATTGGAATCAACAACATTTTGACAGTAGCTTTGTAGAAAGCTCAACACTCACAACTCTAAGATCTCTAAAAATTCTAAAGACTGAGTGCACAAATGAGCTCTTTCAACCCCTCAAAGGGCTATTTATAGAAAATTTTGACCTATGTGGGCCTCCTTTTTGCATATTTGGCCGTCCCTGCTCCTATTTTTGTGTGTTAGCTACTTTTTGAGCTTAATTTTCATTGTCGGAACACTTTTGACCCTCTCACAACTATTCGGGAAATTTCCCAAATTTTTTGATTTTTTTTGAAAATTTGAAAAATTTCCCGAGGGGGCATAAGGCTATCCCGCCTCATCTAAGGCATACCAAGGCAAGTCCAGAGTATATTTTTTGAATTTTTCTTTAACACAACGTCAGAATTGACATTGTATCAAAGAGGGGCAAAATGTAGACACCTAAAAATGTCCCAAACTTGCGAGCACTATTTTCACACCAATCTCTCCTTAATTCCACATTCTGCTATTAATTAAATAATTTTTAATTATTTAATTAATTCATTTTCCTATCCACTAGCCTATAATTAAATAAATTTTATTTATTTAATTATTTGTCTATTTTCCTCTATAATTAAACAATTAATTAAATTATTTAATTATTCATTCTCCAATATCTGCTTCACTCAATTAATTTAAATAAATAAACATTTATTTAAATTATGGCCTTCACCTTAATTAAATAAATCACATTTATTTAATTATGGGTTCACATTCATTCTCCCACTTCAAATAAATTAAATAAAATGGCCAAATTTATTTAATTTAAAATTCCCTCTTGTCCTTTTGTGAGAGGGAAACCCTAATCAATCCTCACCATTCATTTCACTCCAAAGTCAACATTAAATCTCACCCCTTCATTCAACCCTACTCATCTATAAAAACACTATTCCAGCCTCATTTTCTCACTTTGTAGCTTGTTGAATACTCTCCAAGATTTTTCTAAGTCAATCCACTTAAGCTTCTCATGATTGTTGCAGGTCTACAAATCTGAGAACACCATAGCAAAGTTGAGGAGGACAATGGAGGGAAACCAAATGTAGCTTAGGAACTTGGTTAGTTTGTGTTGTTTGATTGATTTCTAGGTTATTTACACTCCATTAAGGAGTTAGGCTTCTTGTAGCTTAATTTTGACATGTTTTACTGATTTACCCTAACTTACAATAACAATGAGATCTCCTAATGTCAAGGATATTGAAATGATGGAAAATAGATAAGAAATAAAGGGATAAGGATAATGGGCCATAATATCATGTAACGTGCATATGGATCAGCCCTTTGTGACTATAAAATAAGATAATCTTTGAATCCAAAACTATTAAAATTGTAAAACATATTGAAAACATGTGAAAATTGAAACCCACTAAAATTGTAAACCATTAGGAAACTAAACCATTCAAAACTAAATCTCTTTAAAACTAAATCCTTCCAAAACTATAACCATCTAATAGGTGAAACCATCATAAAATGAACCCATCTAAATCTCTAACCATCTAAAAACTAATACAATCTAAAATTGTAAGCATATAAAAACTTAATCCATCTAGACTTATAACCATGTGAGAACTTAACTCATACAAAACTATATCCATATGAAAAATAAGACCATTTAAAATTATAACCATGTGAAAACTAAATCCATTTGAAATTATAACAATATGAAAGCTAAAACCATCTAAAATTGTAAAACCCTCATTCATAGTAGTTTCGCAAATGCATAATGTTAACAAGATCTTTAAGGGGTTTTCCATATGTAGTAAATATGAGAAAAACTCAAGTCCCATACTTAGATGTACTAATAAATGATCCTGGTCAATTCAACTAGAATTTTCCTCTTAATTCTTCTCTCAAAGAATTAGTTGCCCAATTTAAAAATCTCTTTCTATGATACAATTATTAAGATTATCTTTCTAATTCACATTGATAAAATATCAAGTTATCTAATGCATGAACATGCCACTTATCCAATTTCTCTAGCTCTTATAGTTAACATTCCTTGTATCTTTGATCATCAACACTACCTTAGAGGGATACACATAGTGATGCAATATTTAACTCAAGAGGATCATAGAAACAATACCATAAACCAAAGAAAAAGGAGTGTACCTAGCGACCTTGTGCGACACCAATTTTAGCTCACCCAACTCGCCCTTGAGGCCTGGGTAGGCTCACCAAAACTAGACTATGACTCACACTTAAAAAGTTCTCTATAACAAGATCAAATATACTTGTAATGCAAATTCACACTACACAAATTGGGACAATAGTGGATAGGGCAAAATGAATAGCTTTTCATTAACAATTCCTAGAATTATAATATAGTCCTTAACTCAGACGTTATCCCAAAAGCCTCGATAATACCAAGTCGGCTACGCTGATAATGCTTGGCACTAGTTACAAACACAACCCCTCATGAGTCTTCCACGAGTTCTTATACAGCAGATAGAACCCTGTTGAACTCACTTGATGGAAGCCCAGAACCCATCTCATAGGCAATGTTTACAAATACTAAGTCTCCCCGAGTCCCTGAGATCACAAATGCACAACCCATATCATGCTTATGAATTACAATGACATCAACTTATATAGGCATCACAACACCTTCCACTAGTACATGTCGGCCCTAAGAGTAATCCATTACAATATAGCATTTTAGATTATGCTAAACTAATCTAATGGACTAGGATCAGGGACATTGAATATTGGCATCTTCCAACAACAACGATTATAGGGCTAGACCTATATCGGCCTCCTTCATTAAATGTAGTCCAACATCTTTGCGCAAGGTAAGCCTTGCTTACTCTCAAGCATTGAGTCCATGACTCATTGATTAAATATCATGCAAAGCAGATAACCTGACAATACTACGACCGCAGACTTAATGCCTCAGTCAGGTTGGCCTAAGTGTATCGAGTACGCCGCACATATCTAATGCGGTGCAATCGCCACCTTAGCTTAGACCTATCAAGCCCTCCAACATTAAATGAGTCCCCAACGATCGCGCTCTATCCTCTTTGCTATATAAACATGCCCCTAGCTCATTATCTTAGTGTACGTCTTTGGACTCAGACACCTATGAGTCAGGTGGCAACCATGCAGACCCAATCTGCATCCTATAGCAATAAGATGGAATTTCGAGTAGCAGCATCTTCAAGCTCAACACAGAGCATCCCCTTATAGGTGCAATATGCCTAAAGAGTAGGTATAAGAAAAATGGTCCAATTAGTACCACATGTTTCCATTTTTTTCATAGAATTTGATTAATTCTTTTATTAGTAGCTTCATCTTGGCCATTACACTATGGATATTATGGAGAAGAGAAACATTGTTGACTGTGAAACTTATATAAGAATTTCACCACTTTTTAATTTTTGATAGAATTTGCATTATTTGTTATAATAGATGAAGAAAAATTAAATCTTCAAATATTTTTTTCAATATGAAATGCATAGATGTCGAAAGTTCCAACTTTGACTCAAGAGGGATGGTCTCTACCCACTTTGTAATTTAGTATGTAGGTATTATAATAAATGTGGGGCCCTCTAAAGAAGTAGGGTAATCTTTCCCACTAAGACTAATCCCCATAAGGAAAATGACCCAGGGGAAGTGAATGGTTGAAGCTCCTGAGTAGGAGTAAGTTTGAGATTAATGTATTCTTGGTAAGATAAACATTTTTAACAAAATATTCTACATCTTCTTTCCATTTTAAAGTAATTATATACCATGTGCAACAATTTACCTACTATTATATCACCCCAAAAATGACTATGATGTATGCTACCATGAGACCCTTGAAGAGCAATTTCTTTCTTATTATTATCCAAACATCTCAATAATAAACCATTATATCCACCTCTATAAATAACACCTATAATAATCAAATATTTAGTAGTGGATTTATGAATATACATGTATTAATTCTCATACATGACTAAAGAGAAATACCCCTCAGTCAAAATAACTATAAATATCTTGAAACAATTCCACTACTTTTAATGTAGCCCAAACATGTATATTAGTATCGTGTATATCAAGTTGTTGTTATCAATGGATAAGTAACATAAAATGTGGATTTTAATCTTCAATACCCATAAGAGTTGCAACAATAGCCATGAAATTTACATGTTGATTATCTTTATGTGGGATAGAACTAATGGTGAATGAGTCAAAAGAATCTAACAATTGCAATGCAAAATCATGACACTTTGTCAGTCTATCATCCTTGGTCTGATAAGTGCCAATATCATATTGAGCAACGAACTATGAATCACTACAAATGTTAATAAAATTTACTCCCATCATGAAATGAACACTCATAAACCTATAATTAGTGGATGAAAAGTCTAAGTGAAAAGATAATGGAATAAAAACCCTTGAAGTTGGAATCAAAATCACTCTAGCACTTGAACCCATGATGTATCTAGTGCCATAATAAAACATTATCCATGGAGGAGAACTATTTGTATGCAAAACAATTTCATCCAAAAATGATGTATTTATATGAACATGAGCATTATAAGGAGCCACTACTAACTAATCTACTAATGCTTGACTCTTAATATATCTTAGAGACATAAAATTTTAGTCAAATTCCATGAGTAATGTGAGCCATTGTGAGGCATGAAAAAAATATTATCCTTAGAAGTGTAAGATAGGAAAAGAGATCTAATTAATTATGAACTAACTAGATCAATCTTTTCTATCAAACATTAGTACACAAGTTGACAAAGACTTGTATGTTTGGCTACAGTCCTCAAGGGAGAGCCAAGCTATCCAGGCTTTGTTCTTACTGTAATAGTGGAGATTGATATGAGAATAGAAAGATCTAGGGTTTTAAATAACCTAATTGACAAATTAAACAATTTATAGGTGTTATAGATCAACTGTGCAAAAATAGAAAGTTGATCAAGAATGAGTAGGGAAGATGGAGCCTGTGGTTGGAAATAGGGGTAGATCTCGTAGGACTTGGGCACTAGGTGCCCTAGTCCTAGGGTTTTGGGGCTAATGAATCCTATGTGCAATGATCTCTATTGTTCCCATCTTCTTGTCACCTATTAGTGCTTGAAACTTTTGATTCATATCTATACACATAAAAGAGGGAACATAGTTATGCTATATAGGGGCTTGCCTCCATCAAACCCCATGTCGGTGTTCCCACCTCCACAATAGAAATGATGATAGAGAGTGTGTGCTCATGATGAGTAGAGGAAAAACATATGATAAAGATTGCAGTAATCAAATGTAATGAAATAGAGTTACCATGAGCATGAAACCCTAGTTGAAGGGATGTCACAATCCACAAGGCATTGAAGGAGGAAGAAGCTTCCTTGAAGACCTACAAGAAGGGTTAATGCACACAACAATAATCTATAGAAATAGAGAGCTTGTAGAGAGAAAGAGAGCTTGTTAGAGAGAATCATCATGTGTGTCATTTATTATCTCTAAATGAGAGAGTGAGCGTTGTTTATATATTAATCCCAATTACTTTTTGAGGGCCCAATTGAATGGAGTTCGTAGCCATTCTAGACATGTTAGCATCTACATTTCCTTGTTGTGCAATGCTAATAGCCATGTTTGAAGATGTATATGTCTATACACATGAAGTAGCCATTGGAACCGAAAGTTGAGAGCTGGTAATGTTAGAATGGGACTCCTAAGCCTCCTCATGGTAGCTTTCCAATGGAGGTGCACCACTATCCATAATATGGGCAAGACCATGGAGGAACTTAGACCATTAGGATGATTAGTTAGCATAAAACGAAGATCCTCAAATAGAGTAATAGCAATGCTAGGTAGGTTCTCATTAGCCAAGTGATCCTGGTAGTCAACCAAGTGATGGTCTAACTCCTGAATCTGCTCCTAAGGAACACTACCAAGTGTGGCTTCATGGTTAAAGGTTGCTCTGGTATCATTATAACTAGTCACGAAAAGAGTCGAAAGAGAAGATAAAGATGGAAGAGTTGTTATAGAAAGATCATAAGAGAAGTTTCTAAAATTAGGTGTTGACCTAATAGGAGTGTTAGGGGCACAAGAGTGAGCCATTAGAGCATGTCTCAAACTTCTACGAATGACATAATTAGACTCAGATGATTGGGTCATGAAGCTCATAAACTAAGTTTGACCTCATAACACACAACCAAATGTGATGAAAAAGTCTATTCTGTTAAATGTTTAAGAAATCATTTTTAAATGTTTAAGAGGCATCAAGTTCACCAAAATGTAGAGGAGGAAAAATTACACTTCAACTAAGGAGTATTAGTCAAAGGAATTTTTCACTACAACTACACTCAGGATTATTTTAGTTTTGTTTCCTACTAAGTTTCAATAGGCTAACATTACCAATCCCTCAATGTGCTAAGAAATATAAATAGAAGCTATATTAACTAATGAAAATATAGAGGAATACTAATGATATGCCAAAAATAGAACACTATAAACAAAATTTAAAGATTTCAATGATAGAATAGAAAGAAGGAAATTAGTAGGAACCTAGTATCATATAGAGGAGATCTCTACCAAGGATGCCAATGCATCATAGGGACACATGTGCATCACATTGTAGTCTAGACTATACAGAAAATATAAAACCTCAACTCTGTTAAACTTTACGTCACATGCCCTGCACAACACAAGATGAAACAAACTACCAATAGCTCCCAAGTGAAAAAAATGTATTGAAATTAAAAAGAAATAAACAATACAATTCCAAAGAAACAAAATAAATAACTAAAATTAAAATATTTAAGGAGAGAGCTTGCAAAACCAACAAAGTGGATTGAGATTTTGAACCTGCAAGAAAAAGGAAGAAATTTGGGGCTATTTTGGGGGTTTACCTTTAGGTCAAACCCCCGTTTTGGCATTTCTACCTCCATAGTAGCTAAGAATGAAAATATTGAAACAAATGTGTGTGTTATTATTTTCTATGTGTGTCTAGAAGGAATAACAATAGTGACAAACAACTTGTAAATGGAAAATAAAACTAACCTATGCAAGCATGAGAGAAAACTAGTGTGATTGTTTGAAGGAGAGAAAGGAAAATGGAGGTAACCCACACAAAATGCAATAAGAAAATAAATCGATTACACTACACAAATGAATAGAAAAAGAGGGTAAATGGAACTCAATCACCTTGTAAATAAAAGATGCAAACTACTTAGCTTAAAAGATGAAGAACCCAACAAGAAATGGTCCTAAGAAATCCCATGAAGACTTACTATAAACCCTCAAGAAATCTCACATAAGCTTGAATCAGAAACATAACTATGGAAATCCATGAGAATGTCAAATAGAAAGATGCTTGTGAGCACAACAATAACAATAACTTCACAAATTTACCAATAGTTGTAAAAGAGAGGCAAAGGAGAGTCCAAAGATTGAAAAGAATTACTTCAAAATGAAATAATTAGAGAGAAAATGGAGAAGCTAGGCCAAAAAGGTGGGTAGTAATGCCTCAAAATGGCCACTTAGCACCACATGGGCTTGAGATGGTAGCGTGATGTGTAGACATCCATGCTAAGCAATAGGATCTAAGTGACTCTAGCTCCTTGTCACATGAAACACCTTAGGACAATGAGAGAAACAAGGCACTAAAGTAGAATTTGACAAAAAACAATCACAAATGCTAGAACAAAACACAAACACACATGTGTGGGTTAGGAAAAAGGGCTAAGGTAGCCTGGCCAAAGTGATCCTAGGAACATAGTAGGGGGTGGACACCAAAATGGGTGTAAAATGTAATGTGAAATTGTAAGGGTATAAAATTTTTGACATTACAGAAGTTTCGAAGTAACCAAGCTGTCCCCATCTCATAGCTCTCAATAACCTAGAATTCAAAGGGGGTATCTCTCTTTGAAATGGTATGATATGCTAAAGGATCTAGGTCATGATAAGTGAAGGGTGGATGAAAGCAATCTCCCCTCATTGCGAGATCCAATATAAATCTCAATAAACCAATGCAAGAATATTAATCCCCTAAGAAAAAAATGTCCCTTACTCAAGTCATTGAATGATTGGTGCCCACACCACCTAAGCATAGGAGCCTTCTTGTCTCCTGTCAAGCAAGAGGCAATCAGGCCAATCAAAACCTCTCTTAGGGGTAGAATAGGAAGACTAAGAACCAAAGTAAGTTTAAACCCTTGCCAATCTCTACAATGAGTAATTCCATAGTCATAACCTAGGATAGTCTCTCTCTCATAAATTCAATCTCAAGAAGTGCAAGTCACTCTCCTATGATAAGAAATCCCATGATATGATAGACATCATATGTATAGAGTGATGGTCCACTCTCTAGAAATAGAAGGAAATCAAAATATTTTCTGATCAACATCCCAATAAGTCAAGATATCACAACATATATGGGATGAGGGGTGAACAATTGGAATTTGAACCACTCAATCTAGCCTCATCCTCTATAGAATGGAACCATTTCCATATGAAAATTTCTTAAGGGCCTCCATGTTAGAATTATTACATTGTTTAATAAATAATATAGGTTAGTTATTTGTTAGTGGTAGAGTAGTTATTCCTGTAAGTAGTTATATGCACTTGAATATGTGTGTTTATAAAGCCATGTTCAGATGTAATCAATCATCAAGTCATATACATTTTATAGATCATCTCTTTTATTTATTATGCAATCATGTAATTGGTACTTCATTATGGCAACAAGGCCTATTGGATCCTATACTGTGGAGGAGAAGATCAACAATTCTATGGGAAGAAAACAACCTGTGTATGAGAAAATAAAGAAAGACATTGAAGTTGGTTTTTGATCTTTGCATTTTATTGCAGTGCTAAATTTCTCATTGGTGTGGGATTTGGATACATGTATTGTGCATTGGACTGAAATATATGATGGAAACTATGTGGAGAGCATTGAATTATGTATAGATTATGTCTGGAGCCAAATTCCATCTCCAGGCATGTAGAAGAAGATTGGTTATTTCAAGCGCAAAAGATACATGAATATCAAGCACAAAAGTTTGGTAAAGTGTTTGATCATGTGAAAGAATGAGACATAGGTGTGAAGTGAGAAGTGTGGTGGAAGCCCATTAGGAATAAGACAACACCTCATGGGGTGTTATTACTTGAGTGTATATAATACAATTATCTCATTGAAATTCATATGTATTGTATGTTTACTGCATTAAAATCAATTCTTTGAAGTCTCTGCATGCAAAGAGTGGATTGTTTGTAGGAACAAATAGAGGTGCATTCTACGGTATATGTGTTATTCTGTAAAGAGAACACATGCATGTAAGAGAGGGTGAGATCAGCATTGATATGTAAAGCCACAACGAGAAGGATATCCATTTTTAATGGTAAAAGAAATCTTGTGGAAAGAGGTTTGAGTAATAAACCCTAAAATTTTAATCAAATGTCATATTCTATTTTATGGGCCAAATGTTATCGATTGATGAATAGGCAAGTTGGTAAGAGAAATGGTATTAAATTTTATAGGTTGTGGGGTCTAATTTGAGCATTGTTAAGTTTTTGTCAATACCTTAAAATAAGGTATTCAACAAGCTTGCATATGCAATTATTTTTTGTAAGTGGGGTTAGTGATTCAAATATTTTAAAGAAAGGTGTATATATAATCTATTTCCATTGTGAAGATTGATGGAGGAGATGAAGTTTTACATTGAATTTTTTATTTATTGATCTCATTTCTGCCATGGATACCTATGTGGACATATGAAGGTTTACACAAGAAATAATTACCTTTTATTTTATTTTTGGAGGTATAAGGTTGACTAGTGTATGGATCCATCATTGGTCGAAACCGACATCATTATTTTTAATATTTGAATATGTCCATACATTATACATGTGTTTTTGAGGCCATCCATGCTATCCTTGATAGAAATTAGGGAGACTCATATGCATGTGCTATTGAAGTTTTGAATGCTACACCTGATAGGGATTTTGGAGATTCACATGCAACCTTAAGTGGATAAAATGTAAGCATGTCATACTGGAGTCTAGAGGCATTGGAGGCTGGAGGATATTTTCATCATCTCAAGCCAGCTTCTCGCTTAGAGATGGTACACTATATGGGAAGCCCATTTTTTTCATGTTTTCTTTTTAATGGTAATAGATTTGAAGAATGGATATATTGCGAAGTTTGTTTTTCAAGATAGGTAAATGGTTTTGGTGTTGAACTCAATATGGATTGTTGGCCACATAGTTTGAAAGTATGTGATCAAGAATTATACCCTTACGAGGGTCATGAGACAAATTGATGGAGCCTTGTGGAGCTCAACGTGGATTATTCTCCAATAATTTGGGGGATTTGTGATTTGGGAGTTCAGGGAGGTGGTAATCTGAGAAATCAGGAATTCAGGCTTGGCTACACCTTTACAAGGGTCAAGAGGCATCTTGATGGAGTTCCACCTAATTCAGAATTTGTTTCTTCAAAGGAAAATCTTCTCAAGAATATGTATTTATTTGTTTTGGTCAACATGTTTTGTGATGTGAAATGTAAACCTTGAGGGCGGGTACATTTTCAAGAACAATGTAATAAGGGGGGAATGTAGCATTATTACATTGTTTAATAAACAATATAGGTTAGTTATTTTTTAGTGGTAGAGTAGTTATTCCTATAAGTAGTTATATACATAGGAATATCTAGCTTTATAAAACCATGTTGAGATGTAATCAAGATCATCAAGTCGTATACATTTTATAGATCATCTCTTTTGTTTATTATGCAATCATGTAATTGGTACTTCACTTCGTACAAGAACTTTTCATAAGTAGCATTCCATTGAATGCATACATCTTGCCAAATGTGAGAACACCAAGTTAGATCATCAAAAACATAGAAAATTACAAAAAGAGTAAAAACCTAAAAATCACAAAAAGGTAATAAAACCTTCAAAATCCTAAAAATCAAATACTTTCTAGAAAAATTACAATAAATAGAGAAGTTAAAGTTAAAATCAAAGATAATTGAGCTTCGAAGACATTAGTCTACCTTAGTTTCTACTTGCAACACATCTAGTTGGGTCACCCCTTTTATTATGGCTGGTCTCTAGGGTGACCTAGCTTGAGAGGGAAGATCTCCAAGGGTGACTTGCCCTGCTAAAAGGGGAAACCCTAACTGATGTCCTAACACACAATAGAAGGTCCAAAAAATAGGAAAAAGAACTGAAAATAAGTAAATAGAAACTAAAAAAATGACAAATGCTTACAACCTACACAAATCCAAAAACAAAACACAAGAATGATGAACACTTTCAAGCAAAAACAACAAAAGAAGATCTAGGGTTTCAAGAGATGGTTTTCTAATTTCTTGTATCCATTGTTCAATATTAGATTGATAGGTATAATGTTGATAACTTCGTTGATCTCTCTCCATCGACTGTTCACTTACACAATTCGATAACCATTTTCTCTCTTTCTCTTGATCTACCTCTTTCTTCTCCTCTTTCCTTCTTAGCTTAGCTTTCATTAATGAACTTTGTTTGTCTAGTTTATCTTTTTTAGTGCTTTTCATGTCCACATTTTGTGTGTCTTCATCCTTACAAGTCTTCATGAAGAGGTAAGGTGATTTAGGTATATTCCAAGCTCACATGTCGATGGTACATTGCCTCATTCTCTTTTTAGTGCCTACCTCAAAATATATCATAAAGTCAACTAATATTTGTTATTTGAGGTCTCAATTGGAGACAATGATAAAGGTAAAATCCAAGTTTAGGAATGGTACCTAACTTCCAAGTAAAATACCATCCTTGAGGGTGCAAATATGTAAGTATGAAAAAGGTGCATAAGCCTACTTGATAGTCTAATGATGATCTAGAGTCTTAATAATGTACATGGTAGCATGAATTATATATACCTCTCAATATCTTCTCTCTTGGTGACACATTTTTGAATGTTTTTCTCTTTGATTATGCCTCCCTAACCTTCAAGCCAACCTTCTAAGCTCTTGCACACTTTCTTGTTGTCCACTTAACCCATATTTGATAAACCACCCCTATTGCTTGCCATCCTTGATGACGTAGGCAATCCACCTCCCAAGAGGGGAAATTCACTTCCCCAATGGGTTATTTCATTACTCATTCTTCTATGACCATCTAATTAACATTCCAACATCCCCCATACTTCCTAACTACTTATCTAGACCATTATGGTTGGGTCGGCCCTATGTCCTATAGGATCTCCCTAGGTAACCTTGCAACTTAAGTAGGATCTTCATAGATGACCCACTTTTCATATGTGTTATTACTTGTTTCAAGCCTCCAAAACCATTTCCAACCCTCTAATACCACTTTTCCACCTTCAAACCACATGCCTAAACCATTTGACTTGGGTCACCCTATTGTCTTGAGGATCTCCTTGGGTGACCCTACAACTTAACCAGGATCTCTAAGGTTAGCTACCTTTCTAAAAGGGGCAACCCACATCCCATTTAAGGGGTGACCATATCATCTTTTCTATGCATGATTTCTTCTAGTTTTAGCCTAGTTTAACTTCATTTTTAGCCTCTAATTATGAGTTTCTCCATGCATAATTGATTGTTCACTTCCCCTAATTCTTTCTTGACTCCTAATTAGTCTATTCTTATCTCCCAATAAGTCTACTGTTATCCTTCAATCATTCTTCAATGGTCTCCTCTTCAACCTATGCTCACTTCCAATTAGAGTTAGATCACTCTTCAATCAATTCCTATTAACTCTCCAGTCACCACCACCTTTGGTGTCAATTTCAAGTCTATAAATTCCCCCCTCCTTTATGCATTTGAGGAGGTAAATTCATTATTGCATTCTTTCTTTTGCTCATTTTTTCACAAATAGTTTCCCCCATATCATTTTTATGCTCATTGCAGGACCTGTTGTGCCTTTTTTTTTAGCCATAACTTCAAAGATCAATCCATTTGTTTCCCATATAATACATATGCTCAATTAAATTCCCTTTCAATTTTCATAGCTTCAAAGCTCATAGCCATCTACTTTTTATATCTTTATTTTTGCCCCTATTTCCAAGAGGAGGACCTTGCTACTACAAAGGAAGAGATGAGTACCAAAAAAGGCCTCTTAGGACTCACACAAGGCACTACCACTTGATTCATATAGGTTTTTCAAGCTTCAGTAGTAATTAAATCAAATGTTTCTCTTGGCAAAGTAAAATATTATTTTCTTTTCTCTTGATAGGTAGTTTTGATTTGAGTAACTTTGTATTTAAATTGCTTAGATTAGTTTGAATTACTTTCTTAGATTAATATCATTTAATTGCCTCTAGATTAATTTCAAATTTAATTCATTAGATTACTTTCTCAAAATTGATCCATGAAAACAAATGAAAACATAGTTTAGATTGCATACAAAAATCATATAGTTTGCATACAATTTCTCTTAGTAATTAAATCATTTGAAATTCAAGAAGAAGAATCAAAAGTTATTTTACATTCATAAAAAAATACCAAAAATATTAGAAAACACAAAAAGAAAATCAAAAGTTCAAGTCAAACCCTCAATTTCATTATGAGGTCAAGAAAGTCAAGAAAGTCAACAAGCTTAAAAAAGCCATATTCAACTCAGTCAAAACAAATTTTAACACAAACAATCTTTCCCCCTCTTGTCTCGTATTCGATGTGCCCAAGCTTTAGGGAAAATTAGGTAAAATTTATCCTAGACAATATTAAGGAGAACTTCCCTCAACCAATTCTCATTCAACAAAACACAAAAGCCAAAGAACATCAAGTAAAGAATTGTTGATTAACAAGGGTTCATACAACAATGCATTCAAAATGAACAAAGGAGGCTAGATTGCTTCTGCATCATAAATGAGCAAGAGAGTCTTCTAGCTAAGCTTAGAACAAGTGACCCTTCAGGTCATATCATTATCACAACTACAACATCCATTGAATGCTTTCATCAACATCAAAACATTCATAACAATTTACATCAAACATACATGAATACACATTACACAATCAACCCAACCATGATCTACAACATTTTACTTCCTGGTCAATAGAACAACTCCCTAGTTATATGTCCACTTGATTGGCTCTTGCCACGAGAGTGGGACTGACTAGGTGGTCACCCATAGCAAGGATACATTTCATGTGTCACATTGGAGACTTACTAATATTGAAATATGGTAAGCAACTATAGATTACACCATTGCACAGGAACAACAAAAGCATATAATAATATATTGATGATTTCTTCATGTTTTACATTACATCACAATGGCTTTTTAAAGCCTTACAAATTCCCATGAACCAACTTATAATTTATTTATGGGAATGTAACTTCCTGAGAACTAACTTATTTATCTACTTACTAACATTTATTTATTTAACAATGTAATACTATGACTATTATGCCAACATTCCCCCCCTTATTACATTGTTCATGTAATAGTACCAAGGGACCCCCCCTGAATGCTAATATACTCAACAAAGCTAATTACATAATATGAATACATATTTTATAGAAGATCTTCTCCCAAAGAACAAATCCTGAACTAAGCAGGGCTCCATCATGCTATCTCGTCTACCCTCAGAAAGGCGTAGCTTCAAGCTGTGTTCTTGAGCTCTTTAGTCATGAACTCTCAAATCACAGATTCTTGAATTATTTGATAATGAACCCTAAGAGATATGATAGATCTCTACCAATGTCTAGTGACCATGAAAGGGTATAATTCTTGATCATATACTCTTTGAAGCTCACTAGACAACAATCCATATTGAGCTCAACACCAAATCCCAAACCTGTCTCCAAAACAAAATCTTCACAAAACATACATTCTTCAAATCTATTAGCATCAACAAAGAAACACAAAACAACCAAAACCAAAAACACTTCTCATACAAAGCATCATCTCAAAGAAATAAGCTAACTTGAGATGATGGAAAATCCTCCATCCTCCGATGTCACCTACCTCCAATGGACTGTTAAAACTTCTCTGCCATCCTTGAACTCACTGCTCTCAATTTTGAATAGACCTTGCCTGCAAGAGATCCTAAAATAAGACTGAACAAAGCATCTCTAGAAACTTTGATATTCAAGAAGGATCCCAATATTTGAATTGTTGTATCAGCGATCACAATTCTAGTCCTCGTTGAATTCTCAATTGCAAACTTTGTCTTTCCACCTTTCTTAGTTAACCTGCCAATTGCTTGAGAAAGATGCTCTCCTCAAAGTGTTTTAACATCCTTAATCTCAAATGATTCTACATATAGGTCATCCAACCTCAAAAGTGCAATGGCATCAGGTACATCAAAACCAAGCATATATGCATGGACAAAATCAACAGATTTCTGGAGGTTACTAATTTCTGGGGTGTTTGGGCATGTCTTCAATTCAACTCTATGGGCCTTAATATTCATCCAAATGTCAATCTTCATCTGGTCATAAATAGGAGTGTAAATTTCCATCTAAATTTTCTTCAGAGGTGTAAAACGATGAGGTGGAACAAACACTTTTCAAAACTCAGGGTACCCGCCAGATCTTTCATAAGTAGTCAATGGTTCAAATTGTGGCTTTGTAGGGGCAATTCTTGAAGCTCCATGGTGAGAATCAACCTTCCAAGTAGTACTCTAGGAATTTGTTCATTCAACTACCATAGCTTCAGTCTCATTTGACAATGCCTTGTCCATCTTATTGACAATTATGTGCTGACACTGGAGACAAGTTTCTTGTGGTACTGATATTTTTTGGTTCTTCAATCCTCTTCATAGCCAATATCACTACATATGCATCCATCATGGAAATGAAGTGCAAAAAATTCAATGGAGTTTTCTTGAATGCCCAACACTGAATATAAATGATTTCTATCAAATTCCACTATTGTGGCGCCTAGCAACCATAAGTGACAGATATATGTGGCATTTGGTAAAGCAAAATGAACAATAAAGATGCACCCTTAGACTCTGAAAGAAGAAATAATTGTTAATCCATATTAAAATAAAACTACCCACACTTGACTAGTGTAAATGCCCAGCGTAAATGCCCATATGTTCTGCATACCAACTGTCCACTTTAACGCCTCAAATGGACACAGCAAACTAATGCTTTCCTCACATTTGGATACAACAAACTGATGCCTTCCTCACATTGCACAAGGCTCTGATATCATATTGAAATATGGTAAGCAACTACAAATTACACCATTGCACAAGAACAACAAAAGCATATGATAATATAGTGATGATTTCTTGATGTTTTATTTTACATCACAATGGCTTTTTAAAGCCTTACAAATTCCCACAAACCAACTAATAACTTATTTACAGGAATGTAACTTCCTAAGAACTAACTTATTTATCTACTTACTAACATTTATTTATTTAACAATGTAATACTATGACTATTATGCCAACAACTAACTCATGTTGTGTCTGAGTCGCATTCTAAACAACATACTATCAAAGTGTTTTTGCACAAATCTTTTTAATATAACTTATTGGCTCATCTATTTTGATGTGGATTATGTGAAGTATTTTCTTTAATGAATGTTTTTGGTTGACATATGGGCCTACGCCTATTAGTTATAGAACCACGCTTATGGTTTTTAGTTGCATATACATTTCTCATATGTCAAAGTTACATATATGTTAGTGTTGAGGGTTGTGTTTGAGTTAGTTGCCCATGTCACAAAGGCACTAGTTTGCAACTACTTGTCCCCTACAAAACCATTCATAATATTTGAAAGAATGTTTTTTTTTTTAATTTTCAATTTTACTATTTTTTTTCTATTATACCCTGTCGCATGATTTAGTGGCTTTAGTTGCATTTAATCTTTAGTAAGCCCATAATTGAGTAAATATTCAAAGAATCATGTTTGAGAAATTTCTAGATTGCACATGTGTAGGCCAAGTTAAAGGGATTTATTTTTACTAATATAACTCTATCTACATCTTGAGGTTCATGTGTAAATTTAACTCTCAGCTACCTAATCAAAAGTATTTTAGGTTTTTTTGTGACTACTACTATGGCATGGTCTATCAAAAACTGAACTATAATATTTTATTTCTGATTAGATGTCTTGTCAAGAAGTTAGGGGAATACTCTCCTAGGTTTAATAGAGCCCAAAGAATAAAAAGAGGCACCCTCTCTTATCGTATGGTTTCAAACTATCCACTTTGTGGATGAGTTCTACCCCTTTACCTATGATAGTCTTGTTTCCCTTGTCCTAGTTTTAAGTGTTAGTTATTGGAGAATGGATCAATGATTTTGGAAACCAACATATATCTTTGGAGTTATAAGAGTGTGAAACACATAGGATTATATTTTCTACATTAACTTGATTATTGGGGTAGTTGGATTGTGCCAAAAATTGAAATTTAAAAATATTACTTTTTGATTGGTGGAGACTAATGATGTGTCACTATGGTATGTGATGAGTGTTTTGACATTCTTCCTCTCTTTTCATGTCCCTCATGGCTATGCCACATGGATTGTCAATGGCATGTGTGAGCTTTGTCATCATTGACTAAACTTTTCACTTTTGCAATCAAACAAATCATATTTAAACTTGGGTCTTCATTAGAAAATTGATAGGGCTTGTGTTATGGAAGTAAGAAAGAGAATCATTGGGTTAATAGGAACTATTAGATCAAAATGATGTGGCAAGATTAGATAGTCTATACTTACACTAATACACTATGGAATAGACAACTCTTTTCTTGCTATAAACATTGAGCATTGCTATGCAAAAACATTGTGTGAAAAACATGAATGTGATTTCTCCTAGGAGCTCTTTAGCACAACTTAAAACCTAGATTTTTATTAAATGGTTCCAAAAGATGAATTAATGAATCAAAGATAGTGCTCTTAGGATTTATTCATGAGTGAAAAAATAGAGGAACATATAGGAACAAAGAGATCGTATTTACAAATTTACATATTCACAATGGGTTAGGAAGATATGAATAATACAAAAACATAAAAATGTAGAAGTTGAAAAATTATAGATGAAAGAGGGATAGGATTACACGTGGGGATTTAAATAGACCTTGTTGAATCACTAATGCTATGGCATCCAAGTTTTTATTTTGAAATGGTATGAGGACAAAGAAAAACTTGGATGCCATAGCAATATTGATTCACTCTTTTGAAATGGTATGAGGACAAAGAAAAACTTGGATGCCATAGCAATATTGATTCACTAGGAAGGGTAGGATATGGCTTTCTAATGTTAATAGTTCAAAATAATTGGCATGTTTATAGGCTGCAATGGTGTATGGATAGCTCTAGAGTGAATCAATATTGCTATAGCATCCAAGTTTTTCTTTGTCCTCATACCATTTCAAAAGATGATTTTTGACTTTAAAGTCTTGTACTATGGCTTGCTTGTCAAAGCATCACTTGACAACTTCCTAGTGTTTGCTTATTCGATTCTAGGACAACTCTATCTATTCTTCTAGTTCTAACAACACAATGAGTCTTACTGTTATTGCACCATTTTCATCTATCTCTAGCTAGTAGACTATCTATCTATCTATATTCTTTAAATTTTTTAATAGTAAATGGTATTTAATAAAAGTAAATTCAAACTCATATTATTAGCATTAATAATATTTAAGAACTATTAAAATGTAAAATGATAGGCATTTAAGACTTAACAATATGATTAATTTAAAATTTTAGGCCTGGCTAAACAATTTCATTGCAATGCCACATAAGATGTAATTTTGCTCTTCTAGAACCTAAATTTGACAACTGACCCTACCTACAAGCAAATTTCTTAACCACATATAAACTAAATATATATGTTGAAATAATCTTTTTTTAAAAATTGAGTATTTAAAAAATCTCCCATTCTATATAATAAACTTTCATATTTTACGATTAAATGCTTAAATACAGTCAAACAATCATTAGATGGAAGATAATATAGTTGACATTTTCATAGGATAAGCACATCTACTACAATTATTAGGAGGTGCTATTATACAACTATTTTTGAACAGAAGGGCAACAACCAACTCTATTTGGTTGGAGAGATACTCCTCAAACTTGGCAGCAACTCTTTTAACAATTGTGGAGAAGAATTCATCTGTCAAACGGTCACTTCCAAAATGAGCTTCCACAATATTCTCAAATAGTACTCTGTAATGGTTGCCTACACTTCTTCTGAACATCTACTCCTCCCCTCTCCTCAACTCTGTCATGGGATGAAAATAAAATTCTTCCAACAACCTAAACGACCCTTGACTCTTACCTATGCTCTCCACCTCTTCTGGATTTGGACCGAACCCGGGTAGATTGAAGGATTCCCATTTCTCTTCGCGATAAAACCCTGTCCATGTAAATAATACATCATCATTTAATTTTTCCTGATACCCAGATAGGCAGTATGATATGGATTTCGGTTTTTTAAGGAATTTTAATGAAGAAGAAAGAAACAACAAATACAGAAGTTGAAGAGCATGCATTATATATACCTCATTGACAAGCTCCTGAAATGCATATTCAAAGTGGCGAGCAATATCTCCTAATGTTCTTTGTTCTTCTATTAAGTCGACACCTAAGTTACGGCCCACCAGAGAGATGAAGATGCATCCCCCAACAACTATTTCTTCTGCCTGAGCATTTAAAAATGCTGTGAAGTCTGAATCAAACTGGTGTAGATACACAACTCCCACTGCCTCCTCACAATCACTTGAAATGTAGACGAGGAGAGCAGCTTTGTTGACCAGTTTCCGGCACTTGCATTTACATCTTATCCTGAGATAACGATATCATAATCATATATTTAGAAGTTATGGTTTATTACTAAACCCGTGAAAGCCAATGGAGATAGAGAGAAGAATGCCACCGTAAACACCTGGCATGTTGTTATGCTGATTGTTTATAATACTATCAAATTTTTGAATCCGTTTTATTGCGACCTGTAAAATGCACCTCTGTCGACCTGTTCGACCCTTCTGTTTGTTCATATAATCGACACAAATGACCATCTAACTATTTTACAACGTACCATGATCCACACATAGCGGCTGCACAGTAAGATCTTGCAGCCACTGGATTGTTATTGCCATCATTATCTGCACCAAATGTGGCGCTTTTCTGCTTACCAATTAGAGATCCGACAAGCACCGTGCTAAGTACAAGTTCTCACTCTCCCAGCACAGGCTATTCTCTGTTTTACCCATGACAGACGCTTCACCAGCTAATTCTACAGAGGAGAAACAATGTTTTGAAAAAGGATTGGCACTTTTAATTTGTGCAGCACAAATATATTTAAAACTATTTGAATTAGACCGTACAGACGTAAAACATTAGAGTTAGCAGATGTTGTGGGTCCTATGACCATAGCCTATATACATACATGGTATTGTATCTTAGAATTGTAGCACCATTTTTTAGACATATTATTATGTTATTTTGTATGGAGAATAGTTGCTGCCTTAGTTAATCACATTGTATTTAAATATCATCTATTTCGATAGGTATTTGTCACTTTCTAATTTACTATCTTTGAATTTATTACATTCATAACAAAACTTGACTACCATCAAATGGAAGAGCTTAAACAGTCTTGTCAAGTTCCCACTCAGAAATTTTGTTGAAATCTACTGACTGAAAAAATTTCCTGTTGAAATCATGTAACTGCTCCTGTCCAAAACATGGAGGACTGTGGATTGAACTAGTTGGAAAAAGAAGTTGAAATTATTCGAGGTCAAAAATCCAGAAAAACAGTTGACACACAACATACACCATTAAAAAAAGTTTAAAAACTTAAAGGAAAAAAAAACATTTCCCTTTCTTCATAGCTGGCCACCAAAGATGCTTGCAACACCACCTTTGTCTTAAGTACATCACTAAGGTGATTAGGTTTTTGAAGCAAACAAGTGTAGATGATAGAATCGTACCAAAACATGGTAGTGCCCAAAGGACTTGATTGTGGGACCAAATTCATCCCTAATATTAAAAACATTATTCTCTATGTATCATTGTCCTCTGCACATCATTTCACAATGTATTGGCCGATTGGAAAACCAAAGTCAACAAGCACCTTAATCGACCATTCACATAATAATGCAATGCGAAAGAAGCCGTGTACAGATGGCATTGTGTGCCATGTTTGATTTAGCTGGTATGGATTTGTCTCATTGTGGCACTGCAAAGGAGTTGAAGTGACCGCTCAAATCCCTAGGCGACTCCCTTATAAGGGACGGAAGTGGCCAAATAAATACCTTCATGAGGAATTAAAAGAGACCAAGAATGCATATGGGCGAGACAATTTACAATGATACATAACTTAAAAGATACGGGAAATGCCAACTCATGATTAGATAGTTCCAATGTGAAAAGGGCTGCGCTGCTGCAGCGCGCTGCTTTAGCAATTGCTGAATAGCATCAGCTGAATAAGATTTATTTGTAAGTCATGTTGTTTAACACTCTTGATGAGAACTGTTAGTGCAACTAACTGTTTGCTCCGTGATTTACGGAGAACTTATGTTGTATCTTTTGTTTAAGCTAAGCTAAACAAGGAGGATTGTGTGTTGACTCTTTATGCTTTTTCCTTCGTTTCCTCCATAATTTCTATTTATTCATGCATTCTGTGAAAGTTAATATAGAGACTGAATTTTAATTTCTTTGCAACTCCGTTTTTTCTCTGCTTTTTTTTTTTTCTTTCTGCAAGTTTTGCTTCTTTTTTTTTTAGCTAGATCATTGTGCAGGTTCAGCTGCAAATTTCACTTGGTTTGCAGCTAAACCTGCAAAATGAATTAGAGATCTGGCTGGAAAGGCAGAAAAATAACTGGTAGAGAAGAAAAAAATAGAGAAGAGAAAAAAACAGAGCAAAAATAGAGCATCTGCGTATGAAAAATTGAATTAATTACTGCATGAACAGAAATGCAAAGATATGACAAAAAGGAACTCCCGTAAGGACTAAAATTACGGTGAGATATCTTTTTGTCATATATCTGCATTTCTGTTCATGCAGTAACTAATTTAATTTTTCATATGCAGATGCTCTGTTTTTGTCTCTTCTCTGTTTTTTTCTTCTCTACAAATTATTTTCTGCCTTTCCAGCCAGATCTCTAATTCATTTTGCAGGCTGCAATTTCACATTGTATCAGAGCACGTGAGAGCTAGGAAGAAGTAGCATAAACAATCCTTTTGCAGGTATTGAAGATTAGAGCTATTAGAAAGCATGGAGGCGGATGTAAATTTCTAGATGCATGCATGTTACCTCCCCTAACTTTTTTTGCATACCCCTTGTTTTCTTCCTATGTTAATTCTTTTAAAAATTGTACATGCTTTGCAAGCATTGCATGATAAAAGATCTGGGAAAATTTGGGGCTTTGTAAAAATCGAACTTATATAAAGTTCCATAGGGGGGTTTTGCTTAAAGCATCTAATATAGGTTTCTTTCATTTTGCTTTTGGATAAACAAACTTAGGATAAAAGTTGCTAATAAACTACTAGAGCTTTGCAACTTTTCCTCCTATCGGCAGCCAAAAGTGTTCTTCTGTTCTAAATTCCTGTCTAAATGAGATTCCAGAGTTGCATCCTCATGTGCTTTGAGAGATTCTTTCTAGTAGGGTTCCAACCTAAATGAGATACCAGAGTCGCATCCTCGAGTGCTTCCAAAGATTCTTTCTAACAGGACAACACTAAGCATTGGATAAACAATGGCATCATCCCAACTAGAGGGAATCTATGCAGTTCTTTGGAGCACATCTCTGTAAAATCATATCTTCTTATCTTTAGATGATCAATTTCTGTATTCAAAGACCATGTACCTATATGTTCATCCATTTGAATAATGTAGAAAATGTACAACTGCAATTTCGAGCATTTGAGAGTATCCCGGAGGTACTCATGCAGTGGTTTCTATGACTCTGATATAATCTTGTTGCAGTGTGGATTCATTTGTAGGGAGTTGCATCTTTCTTCTTTAGTTTGAATAAATGGTTGGGTAAGTGCAAGAAGATGGGGGGCCAAAAAGAGGTCTTAAGTGGCCACCTTTTTTTTTTGAAATCAGGAAATGTTAGCCTTGGATGAGAAATTGAGCATAGTTACACTCAAAATTTAGAGATGCAACCAAACAATGTTCGTAGTGCTCCGAGTCTCCTTTCTAAACTACTATTTTTTTTTAAAATGACATAGATTAAGGGGTTCAAAAGAGGAAGCCACAAAAATTGGTGTTGTTTCTGTCAAAAAAAACATAACATAGCATATTTTGTGGCTCCTTCAAAAGGTCAAATTGTTTTTGGTATTTTTAAATCGCTTTAGTGAGAAATTAACTAATAGCATGTAGTTTATGCCCAATTTTTTTGATAATTTTTTGATGAATATGTGATTTTTTACTAATTTTCAAAGTAGACACATCCTAAAAATAGAATTTTGGCCGTGCTACCCCTATAAATTTTGAAAACTAATTGAAAATTTTTTTTTTCTTTTTTTAATATGTGTAGAATGGAGTCTAGTTTGTAAATATGTATTTTTTTTAAAATTTCAATGAATAGTTAATTTACAATGAAAAAAAGAACAAATAGTGGTTTTTGCCAAAAAATGGACACAGAAACAAAAGAAATTAAAGATGAAAGGCTTAATATTGTTAAAATGTGAAAAAAATCACATTGTCAAATAGCTAATGTTGGCATAATAGTAGTATTACATTGTTAGTTAAATAAATATAAGTAAATAATTAGTTGGTTAATTTTTGGGAAGTTACTTTCCTGTAAGAAGTTATATACAAGAATAATAAGGCTTTAAAAAGCCAATTCCCTACATTGTAATAGATATCAGAAAATCATCAATATACTATTATATATTTTTGTTATTTATGTCCAAGGATGTAATCTGTAGGTGCTCACCATTTCTCAATATGGTATCAAAGCAATTTTTTCAGTCATGGAGAATAGTATAGTTGATTTGTATAAGCATTGAAATTTGCAGAGCAAGAATGATTTCTGTGTGGCTGTTGAAAAGATTGGTTTGCCATCATGGAAAGTAAGTAACCTTGTAATGTTTTGAAGGCAGTTAGAAATCAAGTCGTGCATATCTTTGATCTTCTACCTATAAGTTGCCATATTCTGCCACTGTGAGGCCTTTTTTTTAGAGAAGCATGAAGCGCTTAGGTGTTGATGTTCGCTGATTTGCCAATGCCGTGATTTTCTACAAAACCAATCCACCATAAGAAGAAACCAGTAGAATATGAAATGGTAGGCATACATTAAAATTTGAAGGCACTTACAATTAGAAGGCATTTTTGGCATGTTTGACAGTTGTTTGGTATTCTAGCACTTGAACCGAAAATGATAAAGGAAAGCACTGAGGAGACATTAGTGTGAGCGCTACCAGTGACAAGAGGAGATACTGCAAGTGTAGCCATTGTGAGTTATATTTTTAGCAATCATATATTATGCTTCCAACAGTAGCTGCATATTGGGTGAATGGTGCATATGAAAGTTGTTGTAGAAATTAGCACTGTTGCAGAAATTAGTAAGTTCCAGCATTGGTTTTATAAGCAGTAGGGCCACTCCCTCTTTCCGCTATAGAAGGCAAACCTGTAAGGTGCAGTTTCTTGTTCAGCATTGCTGCTATTTTGTTAATTTGATTGTTGTTACTTTATGGAGACATTGTGTGATTAGGGAAAGGCAATTATTTGGAACTGTGAAGTAAGAAAAAGTTGCTTTTGGTTTCTATTTTGAAGTGGCAAGTGAATATTTTAAAGTGGTGGTCAAAAATTCAAAGAGGGGTCTTAAATTTTTAGCAAGCGTGATAATTTTGTTATGGTCAAATATAGCGAAGGTGGTTGTGAAATTCTAGAGTTTTTATATTTTTATTTGGAGTAATAAGGTAAAAATTGCTGAAGGCTTAGTTTGATGAATGTTTAATAATATTTTGAAGATATAAGGTTGATTAATGTAGGAGTCTATCATTGGTTCAAATTGACATTATCATCATGAATGCACATATGTCAAAAATAGCTTATGCTTTCAGGGCCATCTTTTCTATTCCTGATGAGGCCTCCAAAGACTCATCTAAGACATTAGTTGGTTAAAGTGTAACAGGGTCATATTGGAGGCTGGCGGCATCAGAGGATGGAGGATTTTCCATCATCTCAAGTTAGCTTCTTGCTTTGAGATGATGCTTTGCATGAGAAGCATTTTTGTTTTTGGTTGTTTTGTTTTTCTTTGTTGATGCTGACGGAGCTGACAGATTTGAAGAATGTATGTTTTGTGAAGATTTTGTTTTGGAGACAGGTTTGGGATTTGGTGTTGAGCTCAATATGGATTGTTGTCCAATGAGCTTCAAAGAGTATATGATCTTGAATTATACCCTTTCGTGGTCACTAGACAACATGGCAGAGATCTGTAATATCTCTTAGGGTCCATTGTCGAATAATTCAAGACTGTGATTTGAGAGCTTGGGACTAAAGAGCTCAAGAACACAGCTCGAAGCTATGCCTTTCCGAGGGTAGATGAGACAGCATGATGGAGCCCCACTTAGTTCAGGATTTGTTCTTTGGGAGAAGATCTTCTATAAAATATGTATTCATACTATGTAATCAACTTTGTTGAATATTTTAGCATTAAGGGGGGTATCTTGGTACTATTGTAGGAACAATGTAATAAGGGGGGAATGTTGGCATAATAGTAGTATTACATTGTGAGTTAAATAAATATAAGTAAATAATTAGTTGGTTAGTTTCTGGGAAGTTACTTTCCCGTAAGAAGCTATATACAGGAATAAAAAGGATTTAAAAAGCCAATTCCCTGCATTGTAATAGATATTAGAAAATCATCAATATACTATTATATATTTTTGTTATTTCTATCCAAGGATGTAATCTATAGGTGCTCACCATTTCTCAATAGCTAAGAGAAAGCCTAACATTACCCAGGTGTTTGATTTGTTCGACCTTGAAACATGTGCAAATCTGAGGGTTAGCACGAACGAAATTATGTGAAATCTTGAAGAATATGGAAAAATACGTCTGTGGATGTTGAAAAGGCACTCCAAGCCTTTGGGTTGGAAATCCAAAGCAAATCCCAAGCCCAAGGCTTGGGATTCCCAAAGCAAAACATAACGCGAGCACGTTATAATGCGCTCACGTTATTGTTTGCTTTGCATTTTCCCTTTTCTGTAAAAGTTTGTGATGTTTGTCATGTTTGAAATAATGCGAGTGTATTATAATGCGCTCGTGTTATGTTCCCCTTGAATTTTTTTATGTTCAAGGTTATTAATCATGTATGTATGTATGTATGCTTATATGTATGCATGTATTTATGTATATATGTATGCCTATATGTATGTATGTATCTATGTATGCCTATATGTACATATGTATCTATGTATGCCTATATGTATGTATTTATAGTGTCGAGGGTAGATGAGGGTAGAGATGGGAGTAAGCCAGATAGGGGAGGAGAGGGGTGGATAAGGATTGAGTGATTAAGGTTTAAGGTTGAGGGTTGAGCATTTAGGGATAGGATTTAGAGTTTAGGGATAAGGGATTAGAGTTTAGGACCTTGAGGGATTAGGGATTAGGGTTGAGGCTTTAGGGATAGCATTTAGGGTTAAGGGTTGAGGGATTAGGGTTAAGGTAGAGTGTTGAGGGTAGAGGGATTAGGGATAGGGTTTAGGGTTGAAATTTTAGGGTTGAGGGATTAGGGTTTAAGGTATAGTTTAGTAGTTCTTATGGATAGAGCCAGTAAACAATGGGAGATTATTTGCCTATTTCATAACAATATACCTCCCCTAAGTGTGGGGTGGACAGCAAGAAACATAGATGTACCCCAATGCAAAGCTTTTCTCATAATGATCATCCTTCTGATTTCAATTGCTAATTACTCACTGTGGATGTACCATAAACAAAGATTTTCTCGTAGTGTGTACACCTATTGGCATAGTGAAGCCCAGATGGGCCATAAAAATATGCCATATAACATTACTAACATTAAAAAAGTTCATAGCCATTTTTCTGACATATTCTTGCAACTCAAATATCTTTAAGAGAAGAGTGTCAAAAATGATGGGTTTAACAACCTAAAATAAGGCAAAGCAGTTTTGTTGGGTTTAGGGATAGGGTTTAGGGTTTAGGGTTGAGGTATTAGGGTTTAGGGTTGAGGGATTATGGTTTAAGGTATAGTGTTAAGGGTTGAGGGTTTAGGGATAGGGTTTAGGGTTGACGGATTAGGGTTTAATGTTGAGAGTTGAGGGTTGAGGGTTGAGGGTTTAGGGATAGGGTTGATGGTCAAGGGATTAGGGTTAAAGTAGAGTGTTGAGGGTAGAGGAATTAGGGATAGGGTTTAGGGTTGAAGGTTTAACGATTGAGGGTTGAGGCTTTAGGGCTGAGGGTTAAGGGATCGGGGTTTAAAATATAGTGTTGAGCATCGAGGGTTTATGGATAGGTTTTAGGGTTTAATTTTTAAGGGTTAAGGGTTGAGGGATAGGGTTTAGTGTTTAGGGATAGGGTTTAGTGTTTAGGGATAAGGGATTAGGGCTTAAGGTATAGTGTTGAGGTTTGAGGGTTTAGGAATAGGGATAGCATTTAGGGTTTAAGGTATAGTGTTGAGGGTTGAGGGTTTAGGGATAGGGTTTAGGGTTGACAGATTAGGGTTTAGGGTTGACGGATTAGCATTTAATGTCGAGGTTAGGGTTAGAGTGTTGATGGTAGAGGGATTAGGGATAAGGTTTAGGGTTGAAGGTTGAAGGATTGAGGGTTGAGGCTTTAGGGATGAGGGTTTAAGGCTTAAGATATAGTGTCAAGTGTTGAGGGTGTAGGGATAGGGTTTAAGTTTTAAGGGTTAAGGGTTGAGGGATAGGGATTAGGGTTTAAGGTATAGTGTTGATGGTTTAGGGATAGGGTTTAGGTTTGAGGGATTAGGGTTTAGGGTAGATGAATTAGGGTTTAATGTTGAGAGTTGAGGTTTAAGGGTTGAGGGTTGAGGGATAGGGTTAATGATCAAGGGATTAGGGTTAAAGAAGAGTGTTGAGGGTAGAGGGATTAGGGATAGGGTTTAGGGTTGAAGGTTTGAGGATTTAGGGTTGAGGCTTTAGGGATGAGGGTTAAGGGATTAGGGTTTAGGATATAGTGTCAAGTGTCGAGCATGTAGGGATAGGTTTTAGGGTTCAAGTTTTAAGGGTTAAGGGTTGAGGGATTAGAGTTAAGGGTTGAGGGATTAGGGTTTGATGTTAAGGGTTGAGTACATTGAGGTTTAAGGGTCAAGGGTTTCAGGATAGGGTTGAGGGTCGAGGGATTAGGGTTAAAGTAGAGTGTCAAGGGTATAAGGATTAGGGAAAGGGTTGGAGGGTTTAGGGATAAGGGATTAGGGTTTAAGGTATAGTATAGAGCTCATTGAGGGTCTAGGAATAGGGATAGCATTTAGGGTTTAGGGATGAGGGATTAGAGTTGAGGGATGAGGGATTAGGGTTAACTGTTGAGGGTTGAGGGATTAGGGTTTAGGGATAAGGTTTAGGGTTGAGGGTTAAGGGATTAGTGTTTAAGGTATAGTGTTGAGGGTTTAGGGATAGGGTTTAGGGTTGAGGGATTAGAGTGAAGGGTTAAGGGATTAGGATTTGACATTGAGGGTTGAGGGTTGAGGCTTTAGGGTTTAGGGTTTAAGGATAGGGTTGAGGGATTATGGTTTGATGTTGAGGGTTGAGTACATTGAGGTTCGAGGGTTATGGGTTTTGGGATAGGGTTGAGGGTCGAGGGATTAGGGTTAAAGTAGAGTGTCGAGGGTATAAGGATTAGGGATAGGGTTGGAGGGTTTAGGGATAAGGGGTTAGGGTTTAAGGTATAGTATCGAGCCCATTGAGGGTTTAGGAATAGGGATAGAATTTAGGGTTTAGGGATGAGGGATTAGAGTTGAGGGATGAGGGATTAGGGTTGAGGGTTGAGGGATTAGGGTTTAGGGATAAGGTTTAGGGTTGAGGGTTGAGGGATTAGGGTTTAAGGTATAGTGTTGAGGGTTTAGGGTTGAGGGATTAGGATTTGATTGAGGGTTGAGGGTTGAGGCTTTAGGGTTTAGGGTTTAGGGATAGGGTTGAGGGTCGAGGGATCAGATTTAAGGGTTGAGGGATTAGGGTTTGACGTTGAGGGTTGAGTACATTGAGGTTCGAGGGTTAAGGGTTTCAGGATAGGGTTGAGGGTCTAGGGACAAGGTTTAGGGTTGAGGGTTGAGGGATTAGGGTTTAAGGTATAGTGTTGAAGGTTTAGGGATAGGATTGAGGGTTGAGGGATTAGAGTGAAGGGTTGAGGGATTAGGATTTGACGTTGAGGGTTGAGGGTTGAGGCTTTAGGGTTTAGGGTTTAGGGATAGGGTTGAGGGTTGAGGGATTAGAGTTAAGGGTTGAGGGATTAGGTTTTGACATTGAGGGTTGAGGTTCGAGGGTCAAGGGTTTAGGGATAGGGTTGAGGGTTGAGGGATTAGAGTTAAGGGTTGAGGGATTAGGGTTTGATGTTGAGGGTTGAGGGTTGAGGGTCAAGGGATTAGGGTTAAAGCAGAATGTTGAGGGTATAAGGATTAAGGATAGGGTTGGAGGGTTTAGGGATAAGGGATTAGGGTTTAAGGTATACTATCGAGCCTATTGAGGATTTAGGAATAGGGATAGCATTTAGGGTTTAGGGATGAGGGATTAGGGTTGAGGGATGACGGATTAGGGTTTAGGGTTGATGGATTAGGGTTTAATGTTGAGAGTTGAGGGTTGAGGCTTTAGCATTTAGGGTTTAGGGATAGGGTTGAGGGTCGAGGGATTAGGGTTAAGGTAGACAAGGAGCGACTGAGAGACATAGAGAGGGGAGAGGTAGAGAGGTGAGAGGGAGAGATAAGTGAGATATAGAACATGAGCTAATGGAACTAGAGGTGAGATATTGTAAAGATGCTATCGAAGGTGAGATAGGTACAAATATTTATGGATCAATCTATAGCAGGAGAAAATGTGAGCGCGTTATAACGCGCTTGCATTTTTTCCTACTATAGAAATGGTAAAAAAGTGTTGAGCCCCATGATCCAGGCACATGCTCTATTTTCATTCTGATTATGCGTGTGCTCCAACAAAAGAGAAGTGCTTTCATGTTGTTGGGAAGTTCACATGCACATTTTACACATTCTACCACATTTGCATTATCTTTCCACCACCTTTTCTGCTTTGCCAACTTGAGAAGGAGGAAATAACATAGTTTTCACACCAGTTTGATAGATATCTATTCAAGTTTCAATTTTTGTAGTGTTGCAATGTTAATTATGATTTAATTTTAGGAATTTAACATTATAGATTGGTTAATAGTATTGTTGTTAGTAATTATATTTGAGTGTTATTCAATTTAACATTGAAAAGGAAGCAAGTGGTGAAAAACTCAAATTGTTGAGGAGTTTGATGCAAGAAGAAAAAAACACTACATAATTGGGTAATCTCTCCATTCGAATCTTCATTTTTTAGGTATGTCAATTCTTTACATGTATGTTCTTTACATTTTCCTTAATTCTATTTGAATTACTTTATCATGCTTTATCATACATGTTTAAAATAGACACATTCCCAATCAAGAAAGAAGCCTACAATCTCACATGATGCCATGTATATTTTCTACACTTGGGCTCTTTAATAATTATGTGTAATAAACAGACCTTAACATACCATGATGTCAAACTATACAAGAATAAATCCTTACAACATAATAAAAATACAATCCCACTATTATCTTGTATTCATTTATTAGGAACTAATATTGGTCTCTTTATCATGCTACAAACAAATTCTCCATCATGCTGAGGAAACGATCACGAATTAAACCAACATAGGAAGAGATAGAAGCTAAGAATGCAAAGAAAGCATTGGCTATGAGGGAACTTTGTGAGAAGAGGAAATTGGACACTATAAATGAAGACATGTCAATTGAAGAGGAACCACAACCATCACAAAGAGATATGGTATTGGTGGCACAAAGAGAATGAATGCAAAAACTTCGTGCTATGAGAGATTTGAATACCATAGTTGGAGACACGTCCTCTTCCACAAGTCAACATGTAGGGACACCATCTACCACATCTCAAGTTGAGAGTACATCATCACTCACATGTGATGAAGGAGGTATGCCATCATTCCCACCTCAACCTCAAGGTATGTCATCTATTCCATCTTTGATCAAAGGTATGCCATCTAGCCCATCTCATTTAAATATTGATGAAATTCCTAATGTTGAGATGAATTTACCTAACTTAACACCACCTAGAATTTTGCATAGAAAGCCAAAGTATTTGATTGATATTGATGAGAATATTTTTTAGCCAATGGAAGATAAGATTCCAAAACGCACTTGTAGAAGATATGCTCATAAGATTTGGAGATTGTTCTTTAAAAAGTTAAATGAGACTGCAAGATGTCAACTATTCATTGAAATGATGTGAAGTATAAAGTATAGGTCCATTATGAAGATTCTTGGGTTGAGAACATCAAAGGCTTCAAGTTAAAAATCTATTGTCAAGAATCTAATGAGTGCGTATGAGAGTGTGGGTAACACCACACGCACAAAAGATAGTAATGCAACACTACGTGTGATTACATAGACTATAGTAAGTAGTCAAATGAGGAAAGCTTGTCTCATTAGAAAGATGAGTCAAGAATTGAGAATTAATAGGAAAACTTTATCAAGAGCCGTTGGAAGACGCCAAAGAATTGAGGACACTAATGCCAATGAATTATGGGTGTTCTCAAGGAGACTACCACGAAAAGATAAACCAATTGTTGAAGCATTGAGATCACTAATTGAAGACTTTTGGAAGAATTACACAAGGGTATCTCTGAATCAAAGGGATGTGGTAAAAAAGAGAATCGGTAGTCAGAACCGTGAGCCACATCCAAAGCATTTTTTAGATGAGACTCAAACACAGTTTTATGGTAAATTTCTAGAGAAGTATCCTCAAATTAAAAATTGTCAAAGATATTTTGAAATGCTAAAACCTTTCTATGTTAAGATAAATCACACACGCACTACTTGTTGTTGTAGATTACATATTGAATTTTCTAACCATTTTGATGTTTATAGGTCTATATGTTTAGATATGCATACTAATAATGTTTTGTAGGGTTGTACCATATGTGCCCCACCAACATCTTCAAGAGACTTCATATCAAGAATTTTATGTGAAAGAGAGGAAGCTTAAATACTCTACAAGAAATTATGCTTGGATGGCACATGTCATCGTTGCAGTGGCTTGCAACATTTGCCAATATGTGAACATATGGAAAGAACACATGCGGTTGGAAATAAGCTAGTAGAGTTTGGTAAGTATAAAATAGTGGCATACAATACAAAAGATGGTAAAGAAACAAAGAGGTGTAAATTGGTTATTGAAAAGATTCTAGTGTATCAGTTTATGCCTATATTTCATGACAACATAGCGTATGAGTATGCAAGACATGCCCATAGAGCTCGATGGTTGGACTTGCAATTCAAGTTATACAAGGACAAATTTCCTATTGGTAGCATTGTTTCAGTCGTCAACTTTGCAGAGAACTACAGTCTACAGCCACAACGTGAGGTGCAATCACAATATTACAACTCCACACAGGTTTCTATATTTGTGCACATCACATTCATTCATGTGAATGATGTACAAAGGATGATAGAAAGATCATAAGGGAGTATAATTTCTATATTAGTGCTGATTGCACGCATTCTATGGAGTTCGTACAAGGTTGCTTTCAGGTATTCTACAATGATTTGGCTAGAAGGGGCATATTGTTCAGTCAACATATCATATGGTCAGATAACTGTGCGTCACAATTCAAGAACTCATAGAATTTCTATTGGCTGAGTAGGAGGCATAATTTTACAGGTATTCAACATATGTGGAACTTTTGTGAGGCTGGGCATGGAAAGGGGGAGCATGATGGTACAGGAGCATGTATCAAAAGAGCCATAGCACGAGAAGAGTTAAAGTATAAAGACAATGCAAAGTTGACAAATGCAAAATTGATTGTCAAGTGGTGTAATGTTTCCATGGGTCAAGGTAATGAAGGTAAGTCTTCAGTTCGTAGATTTTTTTGGTTGATAGATGATACTAACATTGCACCATATGAGGACTATTCTACACTGATAGGCTCAAATGAGATGCACTCTTTCAGAAGTTTAATTGCAGATTCATGGAGTATCCATACAGGAAAGATGTCATTCTTTTGTTCTTCCTATACAATTCAAGCCTGTGATGAGTGCAAGTCAAAGGAGTGGGTTGATGAATGGCAGTTAAGTTATCTTAGCCCACTTGACACGTATCGACCCCTGACGACACTGGAACTAACACAGATGGAATCATTAGTTGACTTTGACCACATATTAGATCTAGTTCAACCAAGTAATATAGGGCACGTATATTCATCTAATTTCATCTAGTTCAACTAGGTAATGTCATCTTACTTTGTAGTGTTTTTGTAATGTTGACTAATTTCATCTAATTTGTTACACATCAATGTAGGGCACTCAAACCTTGTCATGGCATCCAATGTTCATTTGATAAAGTATTGGGGTAGACTTTTGAACAAAATCTTGTCGAAGGTGCATGAGTTTGACCATGAAGCAATACTTGACACAATAAAGACTAGAGCAGACTCGAATGGTTCATTGGATTAATTTGTAAGTATTCACATTGATTTTGTAAAGTCATGTTACATTGAGTTGTAAGTATGCACATTAATTTGTAAGGTTTGTCTTTTTTTATTTCCTACTGCATTTTTACACACACATTTTTACATCATCATGTTATGCATTTTTGGTGTCTTGCTCCTGAAGCAACCAAAATAATAGTTCCAATGCATCTGGATGGGTACCTTTAGGCTAGGCATTGTTCTATTTTTGACCCAAACATGTCGAAACAGTCTGAGCTACATTGTATCAACAATATCCCAGAAGAATCCAAAGTGCAAAAAAGAAGCAATCTTTGACGAGATGTTACTCAAAAACTGTTTCACTTAGAAACATTCCATCTAAGGAAACATGATCACATAGAGTCCCTCTATAATAACCTCACTCATTTTTTTATATCTCTAAGGTATTTTCCCATGGTGAAAGGTTTTCTCCTACCCAAAAATCATCAGAAGGAGGCAACGTAAAGTTGCAAAGGGGTGTAACTTTCGTCCTGCTATTGATGCAACCAAACTGATTGTTCCAACATGTCTGAATGGGTACATTTACGCTAGACATGGTCCTATTTTTCACCCAAACATTTCGAAATAGTCCGAGCTACATTGTACCAATGATATCCCTGAAGAGTCCAAAGTGCAAAAAGGTAGCAATCTTTGACTAGATGTTACTCAAAAACTATGGCACTTAGAAACATTCTATCTAAGGTAACATGATCATGTAGAGTACCTCTACAATAACCTCTCTCAGTTTTTTATATCTCTGCGGCATTTTCCTGTGGTGAAAGGTTTTCTATTGCCCCAAAAATTGTTAGAAGGAGGCAGTGTAAAGTTGCAAAGGGGTGTAACTTTCATCCTACTCCTAATACGACCAAACTGACCATTCCAATGCATCTGGATGGGTACATTTATGCTAGGCATAGTCTTTTTTTTCACCCAAACATGTCGAAACAGTCTGAGCTACATTGTACCGACGATATCCCTGAAGAGTCCAAAGTGCAAAAAGGTAGCAATCTTTGAGGAGATGTTACTCAAAAAACATGTCACTTAGAAATATTTTGTCTAAGGAAACATGATCATGTAGAGTGCCTCTATAATAACCTCTCTCATTTTTTTATATCTTTGAGGCATTTGCCCGTGGTGAAAGGTTTTCTGCTACCCCAAAAATCGTCAGAAGGAGGCAGTGTAAAGTTGCAAAGGGGTGTAACTTTCATCCTACTCCTAATGCGACCAAACTAAGTGTTCCAACACGTCTAGATAGGTACATTTATGCTAGGCATGGTCCTTTTTTTCACTCAAACATGTCGAAACAGTCTGAGCTACATTGTATCGATGATATCCCTGAAGAGTCCAAAGTGTAAAAAGATAGCAATCTTTGACGAGATGTTACTTGAAAACCATGTCACTTAGAAACATTCTTTCTAAGGCAACGCAATCACATAGAGTTCCTCTACAATAACCTCTCTCAATTTTTTATATCTGTAAGGCATTTGCCCATGGTGAAAGGTTTTCTACTACTCCAAAAATTGTTAGAAGGAGGTAGTGTAAAGTTGCAAGGGGGTGTAACTTTCATCCTGCTCTTGATGCGACCAAACTGACTATTCCAACGCATCTGGATGGGTACATTTACACTAGGTATGGTCATGTTTTTCATCCAAACATGTCAAAACAGTCTGAGCTACATTGTACCGATGATATACCTGAAGAGTCCAAAGTGCAAAAAAGAAACAATATTTGATGAGATGTTACTCGAAAGATGTGTCACTTAGAAACATTATGTCTAAGGAAACGCGATCACATAGAGTGTCTCTATAATAACCTTTCTTAGTTTTTATATTTCTGAGGTGTTTTCCTGTGGTGAAAGGTTTTCTGCTACCCCAAAAATTGTCAGAAGGAGGCAGTGTAAAGTTGCAAAGGGGTGTAACTTTTGTTCTTCTCCTTGTGTGGCCAAACTAACAGTTCCAATTCATCTAGGCACCAATGTGAGGTTGTTTTGATGGCAAAGGGCGCCTTGATTCATGATGTTGAATATCCTTCCTCCTAGACGTCAAAATGGATAGTTTAGACAAGAGAAGGTGCCTTAGTATACTTAGCTCATTTCTTGGTAATTTGATGGCTTCAATCACTTGTTCAAACCTATAGGAGACCATTTTACACTTAGGTACTAGATCTTAGGATTTAGAACATCTTCCTTCAAGGCGCCAAAATGAGGTTATTTAGACACAAAAGTGCACCTCCATACAAGATGCTTATTCTCCTTCCACTTAGGCACTCATTCATGATGATCCAAATGACAATAGGCGCCTAGACTTCCTTTGGTAAGATTTAGTCATTTTGAAGGTTCTAACACTAGGCGCTATAGTTGGAAGTGATTTGAAGTTCATTTTCCTCTAGGCACCCAAAATGGATGGTGGAGACAAGAAAAGGTGCCTAGGCTTCTTTTGATGATTTTCAAAGTCTTCCTAAGTTATATTATGTTATATTGACCCTTAGGCGCAAATGGATGATCTAGGATGACTCTAGGTGCATATCCAAGGTGATATATTTCTAGGCGTAATCTTCACTAAGATTAGACTTCACTTTACATCAAGGCACCAAAATGGATAGTTTAGAGAGAGGCAAAAATGCGCCTAGAGGTATGATGCTCAGTTCTATGTGTTTGATCAACTTTGATAATCAAGATGAATTGCCTCCCTTAAGGCGCCCTCCTTTATACTTTGAAACATCCTTTCAATATCAAGGCACAATTTTGAGGTTGTTTGGATGATGAAAGGCACCTTGAGTTATAGGCAGAGTTTTGAGGTTGTGCAAGTAGAGAAATGCGCCTAAGGTCTTAAAGCAAATTTGTGCCTAAAACTAAAAATCCCTGAGGTATGACTTATGGAAGCCTATAGCCCCAATGTTATATTGCATACTAAAATTAGGTAAGACTTAATGTAATCTCATAACCTCACCTTATATGCAAGAGGAATTACATTTAATAACTACAATGGTCATCAAACGCTCATAAGAAAATGATTTTGACTATCTTATTCAAAATAACAAACATACTCTTTGCATCCCAATATGGTATAATAACAAGAAATTAAGAAATACTTTCAATTGACCAACTCATAAAGAATATGGATCAGCATACTCATTTGAATATTTTCAATTGAGCAACTCATAAAGAATATTAATAATTTCTATTCAACATGATGATTCATTTTTTTTTAAATACAACTTTTATCTTTTAGTTCCAAAATGAGGTTTAGGTGATACTTGAATTACAATAGCTAGCTTATTGGATCAACAAACATCTTATGTAATACAATTGGACTTTAAATATTTGAAGGAGCCATCTACAAATATCCATTCAAACATGGATTTATAATGCAAGTATAAATGCCATCAATAAAAAAGATTTGTATTAACCAAATATCCATATAGGCATACATCAATATCTGTTGATATAAGTATAACATATATACAAAATAGCCATATAGGCTTACAAGAATGCCATATAGGCATAAAATGTCAACTATATACAACACAAAATATATGTCCACAAATACCATATAGGCATACAAAAAAGGAACACAATAAAAAGTCATTCCCCTCTCGCTGGTGAAGAGAATAGATCACGAGCAACCTTTGATCATCTAGGGGATGGAGACGCACATGTGGGTGGTCTACTACAAACCTGAGGGATGCTCCTCCTATTTAGTTCTTCCTGTATCTTTAGCTGTTACAATAAAAAGTATAGACATTAATATATAGAAATTACATGTTATAAAAAATGAAACATTTAACAAAATAATCACTTACCACTACCATATAATCTGTCTCCTCACTTGCCTTACTAGCAGGAATACGCTGTGGTGATGTCATGTCCTATAAAAATCATCCAGATAGAAATTAAACTTCAAATCAATAATCTTTTAATTTTTCAAAAATAAACAACTATAACAATGAATGTAAATTGAAATTTACTAATCTGCCTCATATCCCTATCAATGCCATGGAGCTATGAATCGCAGAGGTCACACCATGCTCCATTACCCTATGAACATCGGGAGGTGTCTTCGCAGCCTGCATCATCTGGAAATAAAACAACATTATTCAATTATGAAAACTATAATAGTGATGCAAATCATGGCTTCTAACATACACACATATTCATCTAAACATGGAAGTACACAAAATAAAGCACACAAGTCACATACAAAAATCTAGTAAGTACAATTCATTCATTAAACTATTTATTGTATTACCTCTGTGAAACTTTGAAGTCCACCACTGCTGGCAAGTGTTGCCATGAAATCTCCAATATTAACCTATTCAACATCCAAAATTAGATATTAGAATACCATTCATATAACGATGCTATTCACATGTAATATTTATAATTGTTTACTAGTTACATACCCTGACAATAGACAATCTAGTGTAATATACAGGTGGAGAACCACTAAAAATTGCATCAACGCTATGACCCTGAAATTTCATTAAAATCATCATAATAAATTAGTTAATCTTGCATTTCAAAAATAAAATTTAATAAATTAAATTCAATAAACTTGCTAATATTTACCTGAGTATCAAGGTTGAAAGTCTCACTCAGGAGGGTATCTGTCATCACCATCTGCTCAATTGTAGTGTAGCCTGTGCACTTGCATCCTGACTATCCATGGGGTCATAACCACAGGCTGACCCCCAAGTCTAACAAGTATGGGGTGGGACCCTACTCCTCGCACTATCTCCTAACCCACTCTGTGTTGCAGGACTGGCATGCTCTATGATGCTTTGGGTCAAGCCACTAATGGACTGAAGTGTATTGACCTCAACATTCTCCTTCACAATGGAAGGGATAGAAACATGCTCATGGGTTGGTCTGTTGATTACTCGTCTCACTACGCTGTGGGTCAACACGTGCCCCTGGTCTATCTTATGCTGAACCCCCACCTCTACCCTAGAAGTCCCGCATATCAAAATAGTTTGGCACTTTATTGAGGACAAACTCACAATAGAGTTTCCTCAAAAAGTATTGCGGGACCTCATTATTATTGCATGGAGGATGGTCAAAAACCATCCACCACCTCTACCCAAAATTGTCCCTTATCACTTGGTTGTTGCACTAATGGATAGGGAACCTCTTTCATGTAATGGTTGGAGGTCGATTTATTTGTGGGTTTGTGAAAATCGAACACAAATCTAATTTTGTAATTTGTAATTTTTTCACATCTTGGTATGACAGCTTGTCTACATAATAGTCTCTAAACTCTCTCCTTTTATCCATCCAACTAGATATTTGCTTGGTAATTGAATCTACATTTGATAACATAGATTCAAGAGTTGCAGCAAGTGTGGACCTATGCAAGGTTGAAGTGGAAGAATCTTTCAACCTTGCAATTATATCTTCAATTTCTTTTTTGTTGTTTTCAATTTGCCCCATTATATTTTCTTGTGTTCCAGGGGCATGTCGAGGAATGGACGGAGGAGGTTGTTGTTCTGCAGGTATTTCCTCCTTAGGATTTTATGGATTTTGAGGAGGAGGAGGAGGTGCATTAACATTTCCTGACAATTAATGAAATATACATAAAAAATCAATTCAAACCTACCTATTTAGAAACAAATTCAAACAAAAAAACAAATAAAACTCACTCCTTTGGCGTGCTCGACATTGTGGCGGCATTTTGGCGACAAATCAGCAAGATTTTGGTATTGAATTGTCTTTTCCAAAACACGAGCGCATTTCCTATGGTTTGCAGGCCACAAGTATAGAGGAGAAAAATAGAAATGAAATGAGATGGAAAGCTTTTTTTTATTTATAATAGTTCATAATGCACTCGTGTTATAACGTGCTTGTGTTATAATGCAAGTACATTATGGTTTGGTTTTGATGAGCCTTAGGCTCATCATTACCAAACCATAACATGAGCACATTATAACACACTCGCAATATGTATTAATTTTTTTTGAAAACAATTTGGCCACTTTTTGGCCCCCCATCTTTTTGCACTTACCCGGTTAGGAGTTTTCTCACTGGATTTTCTTCTTTCCTCTTTGTAATTGTGTACCTCATCAGACTTTGTTGCCATGGCCAATATCTTTCTTTAGGCTTAGTCTTCATAGTTAGACTTAAGGGGGGGTATTAGTGCAACTAACTATTTACTCTATGATTTACACAGAACTTATGTTGCATGCTTTGTTTAAGCTAAGATAACCAAGGAGGATTGTGTGTTGACTCTTCATGCCTCTTCATTTCTTCAATAATTTCTATTTATTCATGCATTCCGTGAAAGTTAATATAGAGGCTAAGTTTTAATTTCTTTGCAGCTCCATTTTTCTCTGCTTTTTTTTTTCGTTCTGCAAGTTTTGCTTCTTTTTTTTCTAGCTAGATCATTGTGCAGGTTCAGCTACAAATTTCACAAGAACACCTTGTTATTTCCCAAGTTGTCTGTTTTCTCATTTGCATAGTCATTTAAGGACTTGTTTTCAACATTGCATTGAAAAAACATTAGCACCTATAGCAGCACTGATATTTCCTAGCAAAACCCAATGAAGGTGTACGCTAAGCTTCTATAATATTGGCTATTGTATAATGTATTATGATTAACTATTCCAAATTTTTCCGCATTCAAAGGACTAGCACTCCCAACATAGTTGTTTGCTTGCTAGTTTTCCATGGTATTAATTGTTGCAAGTATGGGCCTAACTGGTGTTGTCATTGATGTCAACATAATCCTGTTGCATTGATGATGAGGATTGGATGAGTTGTATGCTAAGGATATTGAGAAAATTAGTCCTATCAAGAACAAAGAAGAAGAGTGAAGACAACAAGGTAAAGATCCTAGTTAAGATGAAGATTAGAGGATGCACTTCAAAGGGTTTATAGATATGTGTCTTAAGATGATCCAATAAAGATTTGAGAGGTCTGCATGAAGATCTGAAGAAATTATGGCTACTTAAGTAAAACCTGTTTTGACAGATGTTCAGAGGTGATAGAGTGACACAGATAGGTTTGGTGAGATCTAGAAATGCAATATCTTGTTTTGCAGATTTGGTGGTGTGTTTGCAAAGTCAATGTGAATTGGCAATTCAATTAGTTCATGGTCTGGAGGTCCGTAAGCATCTACTCTAATATGACAATGATGACAGACTATGTTTTTAAGGTTCCAGATGTAGGAGAGAAAGATTTTAGTAAGCAGAGGCAGTGTGGATGTTCTTGGTGATTCAGGAAATCTTGCGGAGGTCTTTAGATTGTGTCCAGTTTGTGTTGGTGGTCTGCATTGAAGATTAAGCTCATATTTGAAGAATTACTTCTGGATGATGATGTTCTTCCTAAGTTTGGCCAACTAGATGAGTTACACATCTTGCAGATGATATTGAAGATGTTTTGTGAAGAATGGCATGTTCCTAAAGGAAGATTGAAGCCTCAGATCTGTGTGGCCGACATCGTGTTGATCCGTATAAAGTCATTTTTGTAATTAGTCATGTTGTATTTATGTATTTGCTCTATAATGTATGCTGACTTGGATGATTATCCTAAAGTTAAATGTCTTGTATAAATAAGAGGTTGTGAAGTTATTTTAAAATTATCTTGTGGAGATGAGTGTGTGCTAGAGAGGAGTAGAGCGAAAGGCAGGGCAGAAATATTGGGCTCAAATGGAACTGACTCAAGCATGGTGAAGATGCTATTCTTCAGTTCAAGTATGTAATATTTATTATTCTATAGATAGTGTGTCTCCTGTAGGTAGTGGGCCTCTTGTGAGCAGTGTGCTCAGGCAGTGAGCCCTAATTGCCTTGTGCCATTTTGTTCTTATTCTTTTAACAGAGAATACAATCTTTGGTTAGTCACCCCATGCCTTTTCCCTTAACCGGGTTTTCACGTTAAAATCTTGGTGTCTTACGAGTCAATATGTTTCTGCTCTTGATTTAATGCATTATGTTTCCATGATTGATTGATTATTATGCTGTTGAATTACAAAGTGGATTTAAGTGATTAATTGGAAGAAAGTTTTGGACAACTGATTCACCCCCCTCTCAGTTGTCTATCCTGAATCTAACATTAATGTTGCAAGTATGGGCCTAATCGGTGTTGTCATTGATGTCAACATACTCCTATTGCATTGATGTCAAGGATTGGATGAGTTGTGTGCTAAGGATATTGAGAAAATTAGTCCTATCAGAAACAGAGAAGATTAGTGAAGACAGTGAAGCTCTATGAAGTGATGATCCCAGCTAGATAAAGATCAGAGAATGCGCATCAAAGGGTTGTAGATATGTGTCTGAAGATGATCCAATCAAGATTTGAGAGGTCCGCATGAAAATATGGAGTTATGGCCATGAGAGTAAAATTAGTTCTGGCAACTGTTTATAGGTGCCAGAGTAACACAAATAGGTCCAGTGAGATCTGAAAATACAATATCATGTTCTGCAGATCTGGTGGCATGTTTGGGAGGCTAATGTGAATTGACGACTCAATTGGCTCATGGTTTGGAGGTCCACAAGCAATCCTTCTAATGTGACAGTGATGGGCGACTATGTTCTTGAGGTTTTGGATGAAGATGCGAATGATTACAATAAGTAGAAGTGGTGCAGATGTTCTTGGTGATTCAAGCAAGCTTGTGGGAGTCTCTAGATTGTGTCCAGTTCATGTTGGTAGTCCACATTGAAGATTGAGCTCGTAATTAAAGACTTACCTTTGGGTGATGGTGTTCTTCCTAGTCTTGGCTGACTGGATGATTTACCCATGTTGCGGATGATCTTGAAGATGTTTTATGAAGCATGGTGTGTTCCTTGAAGAAGATTGAAGTCCTAGCTTTGTGTGGCTAATAGTGCAGTAGTGCGCATGAAGTTTTTTGTCATGCCCCGCCTTGCAACCCTAGAGATAAGTCAACTAAAGCAATAAAAAGGTGAAATATTTTTTTTTAACAAAAAAAAAAAAGAAGTAATGTTAACAACTATAACGTAGTCTAATTCAACAAGTTAACTAACATCTCTAGGGATAACTTGACTGCATTATGAAACTTAACCAACATTCAACTGTATACCAAAACTTATTACTTCACACGAACACAATCAAAATAACCCTGATTTGTCCTAAGTCTAATGCATCAAATGAACACCTACACACACATTTTTTGTAATGCTTATCTCTGAAAATATTGATAGATAACATTAATGAAACTAATTGTGTGATAGATGTCCTTTACAAATCCTAACTTAGTAAAGCTCAGATTTCATAACAGAGTATTTCACATTCATCATAATTGAAATGTTAGATACAATATATCAAATTTAAATTATACATATGCATACCCATTTATCCTAGTTCTAGATGATCATCCATATGCCAATTGGGGAGGTGCTACCCTCTCTTCTGAGTCCTGCATGGCTAAAGATCTCATACTACACATTTAAAGAAACATTAGTCCCGCATAATATTAATTGCACAAAATGGCAATCCTAAGGCCCGCAGGGGGCTAACCTAATGTCTCGTGGGCCCATGATGGCCTTGCCTACATATGTGTAGCGTAGAGACTTCGTAGTTTGGGACTTTAACTTGCAACCATAAGATGGATTCATCCAAATCAAAAGAAAACTCTAAGATATCATTCGCATGATATCGATAACCTCTCAAACTTAGATACACATTGCAAACAAATTCATAGTTGAGGACAATAGGAAATTATGGTTTACCTACACCACAACATTCTCATGAAATTTCACAAAACAAGCATGAGCTAAAGTTTAAATTTCCTTGAATTCAAATACATAATTATCCCTCAATGTTTAATGTAACTAACTAGAAAGTCTAGCTCACTGTAGTAAACCACAAGAAGACAAGTTAATTTAATGAATACGTGTTACTAAATCTTGTCTAAAGTACTATATACGCAAAGGACAAGCATTCATGTTGACCTGGTTATAATTTCCATCTATTCTCCAAGTACAAAAACATTGAGAAGGTTTAACCTTGTATCATAAAATGACGTAATTGATATCTTAACTAGCATAGTTTGAGCATATCCTTTTTAAAAGATTCAACACAAATCTGTTTATAACAGAGTCTCAACCATCATTGAAATGTGACGAATATATAATTATATAATCTATACGAGGACATATACTCATGACAAAGATTAATTAAACTTCCTTATAACATTTTACCATGACCCTAATACTCTTGCACACGACTAATTTTCCTCTACCGAAGATGTCTAATACTCAACATTCCTGGGAAACTAATCAAGTAATTAACTATCATAAAATCATACCTTTATCTCAAGAATCATATTTTATGTCTTATCACCCTAGTGACAAAACAAGGATCATGTCCATAAGCATTATTCTAAAACCAATTACTAATAAATTCCTCTAACAACCATCATTAATAACCAATAACTATATAATTTATGAATAATAACTTGACACAATGGTTTACACCAACTGAGCCTATCAATAAATGCATTCTTCACTTAGATTCACATAATTATAAAATTTCCTAAGGTAAGAAATCCATGAGGTTTAGCCTTATCTTTCCAAGACCAATCCACTAAGACTCACCACATTACTTAAACCCTTTCCCAAAGGGGCACCCAAGACCCAACAAAATGGAGAAAGATAGAGAGAAGAGAAAAAAGAACACTAGAGAGATAATAATCATAAATTTCATACATCAACCTTTCTTTATGAAGACACCAATCATTATGCTTCCATGCACCCAAGAAGAGAAAAGCAAGATACTCAAACCGCATTATATTTCATCCCTTGACATACACTAAGCTAGCATTATGACACAAGGAGTTCGTACTAAAACATACCATGTATGAGATCCACATGTCACAGGTGCATGCATAGTACAAACAAAATGTAATAATAATACATGGGTGTTACATGGACTATAATCATCAGAGACAAGTTCAAAAATATATCAAATTTTCTATAAAGTTGTAATTAAAAGTGAGGAGTAATATTTAGGATGTATTGTGCTTTAAAGGGAACAAGCATATCATATATACAAATTTGCAATTTCCTAGTACCAATATAGATTGAAAAATAGCCCACAACAAGGGACTCTCCAAAAATTGTTTTACCGTATAACATCGACATTTGATGTCCTAGACCCTAGAATTACCTAGTATATAGTTTGACACAACTCCGAGCAATTAGTTTTGCTATGCAAATATACTTCTACTTAAATAACAAAAGCTTATCCTTAAGGGCTATAGGTATTTAATGTAGAACACAAAAAAAATATATAATAGACAAAACTGTATTCCAGCACAAATGCAAGAACTAAGATCCCGATGCAGAATATGCCTCATAAAAGACACCATACAAGTTGTTCCCTTTTTCAAAGAAGATGTTGTAATATAATAACGAGAAAAAGTCTCAGTTGTGTTGTTCAACCGTGGATAATTTGAAATAAAAGTGAGAGTACAATCTGTGTCCTTTCAAAAAAATTAAAACGTATTTCTCATAAAAAGAATAACAAGATTTTAAATTCACTTTCTTTGTCATTATCCTATCATTTCTATCACAGGATTTAGATATTGGGGATCAAAGGCCAAACTGGAGTAAAATTTAGGATAATGGCCCAGTTTTATCATCTCCATCTTTGCAAAATCAAGACATCCAAGCTCAAATGTCAAACAAAGCAAAACCAAAGATAGTTGTATTATTTTATCATCTCCCTCACTAATTAATCAGAATGCTCTGACAAAAAGTGGCATGCCTATAATGAAGGATGGTCTAAATGGAAAGGAAGATGTATTTTCAAGGTCCTTTGGCACTTGAAAAGTTTACTACAGAAGTGTGGCTATGAAAGCAAGGTATAAACCTCTTAGTACCCAAATTTATAATTTTTGCAATCTAAACAATTTCTTCTTCTTTTATCTGGGATAACATCATTTAAACTTGTTAACTTTTCATAGATAAGGTATGTTATACTGAAACAATTAAAAATGGTTTTCTTTTTTTTTTAAAATTTCCTTGCTCAATGATGGTTGTTTCAAGAGTTAGTGTTTATGATCTCCCATAACCATGTAGTAACAACACTCTAAATGAGACCTGAAGATATGACATTTCGTATGCATTTTGATAGGTGAGAGATTAAGAGTTTGAAACTACCTTAGAAGGACCGACCTTAGGGAAGCTCTTGACAATGGGTAACACTCTTTCAGCGCCCTCATCCTTATCCAAGAAATGCTCGCTTGACATCCAACCCATGGCATTGCTCCATGATCCCCATCTGAGGCACATCAAGGAAGTCATTTTTGGAGGGCAGGTTCGTGCTCTTTCCAAGAGGCACAATGCCAGAGAGGACCTTCCAAATGGTGGTCGAGCATTAGATACGTGGCAATGGACAACACAGTGGGAGCCACAACCGTGGCCACGATGACCCTGCAGGTGAGATACTAGTGCATAGGTGTGACGATCTCTAATTTGAGCCTAAAGTGAGTGGCAGTGCCCGCTCTCCATGAACTGAGCCCCACAGACTTTCCCCCACCCCTGCTCCCCCCAAAACCAAAGTCGTCCCTTGCTTCTTGTTCTTCCTTTCTTTTTTTTTCCCGATCTTCGTATCGCAGGGGAGCTTTGTTCAACGCTCATCCTGAAAGAAAAAAAAAACCCTATGAAATCAGTTGCCCCTCCCATACAAGGCCACCGGTCCCTCATGAAAGTCGTGGGCCTCCCCCCCAAGATCAAAAGCTCCCTCGGGGCCTTTGCATTCCATTCCCCCAAAAATACCAGCTGCTGTGAATAATACAATACTCTCGCAGCCCCCCAGAATTGTGCCACCACACAATATTTTGTTCCATATTGCAAAAATACATTAAATGGAAATAAAATAATCTTTGTAAATCAAGTATTCCTTGTTATCAGAGAAACTATACAAACTATTATTGCGTCGTTAATAAGTTTTATGCTAAAATCTACATATGCTCAAATTACGAATCTTCTGAAACAAAGTCTCTTTGCTAACTTGTGGAAAGTCATTTTGCCAATATTTAGAGGGACCGAGCTACCAAAAAACTCGTATTATGATTTATTCTTCACCCACATTAACAACATCAAATTTCTAACTCAACTTAAAGCCAACACCAACATTAGAGAGCACATCACTTTTTTAAAATAATAATAATAATAATAAAAAAATAAATAAAAGAGTTAATGAACAATAGCCACTCTCAGGTGAAATGATGAGAAATCATTTACGTCTTGGCATGAAATTAGACATGAGAAAAGGAGGGGAATAACATCATACCCCTAGGGAAATAAACCCACCAATGCAAGGAACAAGAAGGTAGGGTTTAGTGTGCCAAAAGGGTGGAACCACGATGCTCTTTGCTCCCATGTACATTAATGACTTCTCTTTCTTTCCAGTGATGACTAGTTGCTACTTAATTTAATTGCCCTTGGTTGGTGCTTGGAGTTGTTGACAACTAGAAGGCATTTAATGCATTCATCTCTCAATAGGACCGACATCAATGTAGTGATGATGCAAGGTTTGGTTGATCTTGTTGGAAACTTTCATATCACTATAGAATTGATTTTAAGATTCCTCATAGTGATTGTTGACAAAAGAAAGGTTCTTCATAATTTACGCATACTAATACATGTTAAGGTATTTTAAAGGATACCTTTGAATAGATAATTATCATAAATGAATTATTTTACAAGCCAGATCGACTATCAACCTTTGAGCCCTTATCTGAATTTAGAGAAAATTGACTAACTCTTGCCTAAATTAAAATTAACATTAACCTGAACTTATTTATACCAGACAAGGTAAGTATAGAAGATAACATATGCATCAAAGAACTCCTCACAAGATAATATTGCATGTTAAATTAATGCCATAAAAGGATAATCTTATCACAAAACACGTACTATTATTTGAACTCAACACAAAGAATTCCATGATCATCAATCAATTTCACACATGCATAAGGAATTCACACATCGTACAACCTATTTATATAGAATGTCAACTCATATACAGATACATCAAATATAGATCTTACCTCTAAACACATATTTTCATTCATCCACATTATAGGAATTAACTTCACAAGGCTCACATAAAGATTTTTGGGGGGATGTCATAGTCTCCTCATAGAACCATGTAACCAATAACCAGTGCCAAGTAACCAAAGATCCAAGAACTAGGTGGAATGATGGTCTCAGGGCCACACGCCTAGGGGCATCGCCATACATTCCCACAATGGCCTACCTCTTGTTTGGATAAGGGGTTTAGCCTCCAAGAGATAGCCAACATAAGAACAAGATCACTAGGAACGTAAGTGGATAATGACCAACCCATACTAGTCCACACCTACCCCCATCCTCATAAGTTTCCCACGTCTGCTTCCTTATATACACTCCACCAGAGGTCGCTCCATCGACATGGCGAGAAGAACAACACAACACAAGGCCAACACTAGAAAACAAAAATAACCTAGCTTAGCCAACACAAATATCCAGAAAAGTCAAAAGGAGAAGTCTCCAAAACCCAAATTAGAATAAATAAATAAATGAATAAATGTGCGCAATTTCAACATTAAAACAACGTAACCATAGGAGTCATGCGAGAAAGGAAGAATTCAAAGGTTGTGGCTAAGCTACTTTTAGACAAAATAAAATAACATGGCTGGTCCACACAACCAAGATACAAAAAAAAGTCACCAAACAACTAAAATAAATAATCGCAATCCAAGAAAGTGCACATTACATCACTATGTGACTAACATTAAGTCACCAATAAGGAAGGAGGGAAACACGGTCACTACATGTGTTATGCAAACACAACCAATGCAATAACATCATGTAGGTAAGTATTATCAATGCGTCTTCACGTACTCTTACGTGAAATCGTGTCCTTCTCAAAGGTAACATGTCATCAATATAGTACATCGTGCCCTTCTCAAAGGTACACATCATCAGTATAATGTAAATGTCTCTAGGATACTACACATCCACTCAAATAAGATACCAAGGTAAGAATAAACCTGCACAAGTAGCATGGCCTCGAGCAAATCACATAACCATACCAAAACATAACCAAGATCCCATGTCAAATGTCAATAGTATCATCAAGGAAATAGAGCATGATAGGATAACACTATGGGCCTCTCAAAGGTCCATTCACTAGGGAGAAGTAGGGGATACTCTGGCTTAGGAAGGTATGGTTGGTTGGGTAATCCCAAACCAATGCCACAACATGTCACCATAGCTTCCTAAGTTCTTCCTCTCCACTACTTAACTCCATACATGGAAGGTCTCCAACTCCAAGATTGGACCTTACAGGGTGTACAAACAAGCAGTCACATAAGCATGATTCCATTATAATTGTAGTTATACACTCAACCCATGGATGGATACCTAGTATCACAAGCTCATGAGTACACAAGTCATGTACGAGATATTCACAACACATAGCAAGTACTCACATAATAGGTATTCACATCCACGAGGTAACACATAACACACTTTTCCTCTATCGTTCATTACCTAGTGAATAAGAACAACTTCCATACACAAAAGCACATAACATTTACCATAAAGATTTCTAAGGAGTCTATCTAGCACCAATTGAATTAACCCTTCTAAGACATAATTAAAATCTAACCAAAACTTCACATTTAGAGACATTTGCAATACACCCCAACAAGTATACCAATATACTAGCAATTGCATACTAGGTTATAATTGGATTAAAACACATTATTTCAACTCGCAAGATGGTGGCTCATAACATCTCACGCATCATGAAGCTATCAATAAACCATATAACACTATCTAAGCACTACTAACAAAGTGTATAGTTATATAACACAAGGTTCATAGGATAGAGTCTTACCATGAGAATAACCAATTAAAAGCTTAAGTCCCTAATTTAGTATCTTACCAAAAGATGTCAAACATTTCCTCCTCACAATGTATGCATACAATGATATCCAATTCTCACAAGAACAAGGTTATAAAACACAATTTCACACTATGGAAGTACTTTACAAAAATAGCCACAAGCACACCATTCACCCTTGTACCTTTTGAAACATAAAATTATTTCTTAACAATCATCATGCATAAGACTTATTTTTCCCTCCTTTCATTCTTAACATCTTTACAAGTAGTCTAATGCAATCACACACATCACGACTTGTACTCATAAAATTCAATGTCACATCCACCTCATGCAAGCATTTCTAGTTACCAATCCAAAGGAGATAGTGCCAATTTTCAATGATATCAAGGGTTAGGAATTCAAGAAGGTATGCAATTCTATAGTATGTTATATGCATGCAAGTATACAAGGAAGGAAATTAATCAAACACACATCAAGACTACATTATTCTCCCAAGGAACCGAACATCATCACCTTCATAACCAAAAGCATAACACACAACAAGGTAGACACGAGCCTAACTATTCCCACGATGCTAACCTCTAATCCCAACCACATAGGGTGCATACAAGGGAACAATACCACACTCTACGAATTACACAAGGGTGTGAAAGGGCCCAACACGACCCTAACAATCTAGACCAACCGACTCTAGAGGAGAATCGACGAGGAGGAACACAACCACCACAAAAGACAAGCGGAAGACTTCGATACTCGTGTGACAAGACCATCACGATGACAAAACAAGAGGATGGGTATTCCTCCAAGGTGAAGGTTAGTTGCCAAACCACCACCTCTCTCTTCCGCAGCTACATGGAGTAGGACAAGGGTCAAACGACACTCAACCCACTCCATGTCAGCCCAAACAACATGCAAACCCCAGAGCTCCCAATGTCAAACCTGGCTCTGATACCAAATGTCATGCCCTGCCATGCAACCCTAGAGATAAGTCAACTAAAGCAATAAAAAGGTGAAATATTTTTTTAACAAAAAATAAAAATAAAAAAATAGAAGTAATGTTAACAACTATAGCATAGTCTGATTCAACAAGTTAGCTAACATCTCTAGGGATAACTTGACTGCATTATGAAACTTAAGCAACATTCAACTGTATACCAAAACTTATTACTTCACACGAACACAATCAAAATAACCCCAGTTTGTCCTAAGTCTAATGCATCAAATGAACACCTACACACACATTTTTTGTAATGCTTATCTCTGAAAATATTGATAGATAACAATAATGAAACTAATTGCGTGATAGATGTCCTTTACAAATCCTAACTTAGTAATGCTCAGATTTCATAACAGAGTATTTCACATTCATTGTAATTGAAATATTAGATACAATATATCAAATTTAAATTATACATATGCATACCCATTTACTCTAGTTCTAGATGATCATCCATACGCCAATTGGGGAGGTGCTGCCCTCTCTTCTGAGTCCTGCATGGCTAAAGATCTCATACTGCACATTTAAAGAAACATTAGTCCCACATAATATTAATCACACAAAATGGCAATCCTAAGGCCCATAGGGGGCCGATCTAATGTCTCGGGGGCCCATGATGGCCTTGCCTACGTATGCGTAGTGCAGAGACTTCATAGTTCAGGACTTTAACTTGCAACCATAGGATGGATTCATCCAAATCAAAAGAAAACTCTAAGATATCATTCGCATGATATTGATAACCTCTCAAACTTAGATACACATTGCAAACAAATTCATAGTTGAGGACAATAGGAAATTATGGTTTACCTACACCACAACATTCTCATGAAATTTCACAAAACAAGCATGAGCTAAAGTTTAAATTTCCTTGAATTCAAATACATAATTATCCCTCAATGTTCAATGTAACTAACTGGAAAGTCTAGCTCACTGAAGTAAAACACAAGAAGACAAGTTAATTTAATGAATACGTGTTACTAAATCTTGTCTAAAGTACTATATACGCAAAGGACAAGTATTCATGTTGACCTGGTTATAATTTCCATCTATTCTCCAAGTACAAAAACATTGAGAAGGTTTAACCTTGTATCATAAAATGACGTAATTGATATCTTAACTAGCATAGTCTAAGCATATCCTTTTTAAAAGATTCAACACCAATCTATTTATAACAGAGTCTCAACCATCGTTGAAATGTGATGAATATATAATTATATAATCTATACGAGGACATAAACTCATGACAAAGATTAATTGAACTTCCTTATAACATTTTACCATGACCCTAATACTCTTGCACACGACTAATTTTCCTCTACCGAAGATGTCTAATACTCAACATTCCTGGGAAACTAATCAAGTAATTAAGTATCATAAAATCATACCTTTATCTCAAGAATCATATTTTATGTCTTATCACCCTAGTGACAAAACAAGGATCATGTCCATAAGCATTATTCTAAAACCAATTACTAATAAATTCCTCTAACAACCATCATTAATAACCAATAACTATATAATTTATGAATAATAACTTGACACAATGGTTTACTCCAACTGAGCCTATCAATAAATGCATTCTTCACTTAGATTCACATAATTATAAAATTTCCTAAGGTAGTAAATCCACGAGGTTTAGCCTTATCTTTCCAAGACCAATCCACTAATACTCGCCACATTACTTAAACCCTTTCCCAAAGGGGCACCCAAGACCCAACAAAATGGAGAAAGATAGAGAGAAGAGAAAAAAGAACACTAGAGAGATAATAATCATAAATTTCATACATCAACCTTTCTTTATGAAGACACCAATCATTATGCTTCCATGCACCCAAGAAGAGAAAAGCAAGATACTCAAACCGCATTATATTTCATCCCTTGACATACACTAAGCTAGCATTATGGCACAAGGAGTTCATACTAAAACATACCATGTATGAGATCCACATGTCACAGGTGCATGCATAGTACAAACAAAATGTAATAATAATACATGGGTGTTACATGGACCATAATCATCAGAGACAAGTTCAAAAATATATCAAATTTTCTATAAAGTTGCAATTAAAAGTGAGCAGTAATATTTAGGATGTATTGTGCTTTAAAGGGAAAAAGCATATCATATATACAAATTTGCAATTTCCTGCTACCAATATAGATTGAAAAATAGCCCACAACAAGGGACTCTCCAAAAATTGTTTTACCTTATAACATCGACATTTGATGTCCTAGACCCTAGAATTACCTAGTATATAGTTTGACACAACTCCGAGCAATTAGTTTTGCTATGCAAATATACTTCTACTTAAATAACAAAAGCTTATCCTCAAGGGCTACAGGTATTTAATGTAGAACATAAAAATATATATATAATAGACAAAACTGTATTCAAGCACAAATGCAAGAACTAAGATCCCGATGCAGAATATGCCTCATAAAAGACACCATACAAGTTGTTCCCTTTCTCAAAAAAGATGTCGTTGTAATATAATAATGAGAAAAAGTCTCAGTTGTGTTGTTCAACCATGGATAATTTGAAATAAAAGTGAGAGTACAATCTGTTTCCTTTCAAAAAAATTAAAATGTATTTCTCATAAAAAGAATAACAAGATTTTAAATTCACTTTCTTTGTCATTGTCCTATCATTTCTATCACAGGATCTAGATATTGGGGATCAAAGGCCAAACTGGAGTAAAATTTAGGATAATGGCCCAGTTTTATCATCTCCATCTTTGCAAAATCAAGACATCCAAGCTCAAATGTCAAACAGAGCAAAACCAAAGATAGTTGTAATATTTTATCATCTCCCTCACTAATTAATCAGAATGCTCTAACAAAAAGTGGCATGCCTATAATGAAGGATGGTCTAAATGGAAAGGAAGATGTATTTTCAAGGTCCTCTGGCACTTGAAAAGTTTACTACAGAAGTGCGGCTATGAAAGCAAGGTATAAACGTCTTACTACCCAACTTTATAATTTTTGCAAACTGAGCAATTTCTTCTTCTTTTCTCTATGATAACATCATTTAAACTTGTTAACTTTTCATAGATAAGGTATGTTATACCGAAACAACTAAAAATGGTTTTTTTTTTTTTTTTAATTTCCTTGCTCAATGATGGTTGTTTCAAGAGTTAGTGTTTACGATCTCCCATAACCATGTAGTAACAACACTCTAAATGAGACCTGAAGATATGACATTTCGTATGCATTTTGACAGGTGAGAGGTTAAGAGTTTGAAACTACCTTAGAAGGACCGACCTTAGGGAAGCTCTTGACAATGGGTAACACCCTTTCAGCACCCTCATCCTTATCCAAGAAATGCTTGCTTGACATCTAACCCATGGCATTGCTCCATGATCCCCATCTGAGGCACATCGAGGAAGTCATTTTTGGAGGGCAGGTTCGTGCTCTTTCCAAGAGGCACAATGCCAGAGAGGACCTTCCAAATGGTGGTTGAGCATTGGATACGTGGCAATGGACAACACAGTGGGAGCCACAACCGTGGCCACGATGACCTTGCAGGTGAGATACCAGTGCATAGGTGTGACGATCTCTAGTTTGAGCCTAAAGTGAGTGGCAGTGCCTGCTCTCCATGAACCAAGCCCCACAGACTTTCCCCCACCCCTGCTTCCCCCAAAACCAAAGTTGTCCCTTGTTTCCTATTCTTCCTTTCTTTTTTTTGTCCTGATTTTCGTATGGCAAGGGAGCTTTGTTCAATGCTTGTCCCGAAAAGAAAAAAAAAACCCTGCGAAATCGGTTGCCCCTCCCATACAAGGCCATTGGTCCCTCGTGAAAGGCGTGGGCCTCCCCCCCCAAGATCAAAAGCTCCCTCGGGGCCTTCACATGCCATTCCCCCAAAAATACCAGCTGCTATGAACAATACAATACTCTCACACCCCCCCAGAATTGTGCCACCACACAGTATTTTGTTCCATATTGCAAAAATACATTAAATGGAAATAAAATAATCTTTGTAAATTGAGTATTCCTTATTATTAGAGAAAGTATACAAACTATTATTGCATCGCTAATAAGTTTTATTCTAAAATCTACATATGCTCAAATTACGAATCTTCTGAAACAAAGTCTCTCTGCTAACTTGTGGAAAGTCGTTCTACCAATATTTAGAGGAACTGAGCTACCATAAAACTCTTATTATGATTTATTCTTAACCCACATTAACAACATCAAATTTCTAACTCAACTTAAAGCCAACACCAACATTAGAGAGCACATCGCTTTTAAAAAAAAAATACAAAACAATAAAAAGAAAATAAATAAAAGAGTTAATGAACAACAGCCACTCTCAGGTGAAATGACGAGAAATCATTTATGTCTTGGCATGAAATTAGACATGAGAAAAGGAGGGGAATAACATCATACCCCTAGGGAAATAAACCCACCAATGCAAGGAACAAGAGGGTAGGGTTTAGTGTGCCAAAAGGGTGGAACCACGATGCTCTTTGCTCTCGTGGACATTAATGACTCCTCTTTCTTTCCAGTGATGACTAGTTGCTACTTAATTTAATTGCCCTTGGTTGGTGCTTGGAGTTGTTGACAACTAGAAGGCATTTAATGCATTCATCTCTCAATAGGACTGACATCAATGTGGTGATGATGCAAGGTTTGGTTGATCTTGTTGGAAACTTTCATATCACTATAGAATTGATTTTAAGATTCCTCATAGTGATTGTTGACAAAAGAAAGGTTCTTCATAATTTACTCATACTAATACATGTTAAGGTATTTTAAAGGATACCTTTGAATAGATAATTATCATAAATGAATTATTTTACAAGCCAGATCGACTATCAACCTTTGAGCCCTTATCTAAATTTAGAGAAAATTGACTAACTCTTGCCTAAATTAAAATTAACATTAGAATTAGCTAATTTAACTATTTTATTAATTTCCAAACTAACTTTTACTACTACAAGGAAATTTGAGGAAACATACGTAAACATGCTAAGGAGGTTCTACGGAGTTAGTAGAATTATTTAACTTCACTTTAAAAGCATAAGAGATAAAAGCAACACACCATAACAAGAAAAATGACGGGTCATAACCTACCAATACAATGCAAGGGACTGACTCACGATGATCATGAACTGATACAACCCCACATGTAAAGCATGAAGGATAAAGACAATCAGTCCTAGTCAGAACATCAAATCCCACAATGGTAATCATAGCCGAAGCAACATATCATGATCAAAGAGTACGCAAATCCTAGCAAGGTACATATCAGTGAGACAAGGGCAGGCTTTACATTTTTGTAATAAGTCAAGTTGCATTTTTGAAATTGCTTTGTAATAAAATAAATGTATGTTGTGAGAACTTTGATGATCATTCCAAAGTCGATGTCATGCTTAAATAAGAGTTGCGAAGTCATTCAAATGTATCCGTGTGGTTATGATGAGAAGGTGGTAGTGAAGAGGAGTGAAAAGAAGAGTAGAGGTGTTGAGCTTAAATGGAACTAACTCATGGATAGTAAAGATGCTAATCTCTAGTTCAAGTATGTAATACTTATATTCTTCTGTAGACAGTGTGTCTTGTGTAGGCAGTGGGCCTCTTATGAGCAGTGTTCTCAGGCAGTGATCCCTAACTGGAAAGTGACATTTTATTCATCTTATTCTTTTAACAAAGAATACAATCTTGGGTTAATCACCTTGTGGTTTTTCTCTTAACCGGGTTTTCCATGTTAAAATCTTGGTGTTATATGTGTTGAATTTGTTTATGCTCTTCAATTATTGCATTATGCTTTCATGATTGAATCTTTGATATGCTGTTGAAATATAAGAAGGTTTAAAGTGAATAAGGAACTAGATTTTGGTGATAGCTGATTCACCCCCCCTCTTAGTTGTCTGTCCTAAATCCAACAATTGGTATCAGAGCTAAGTTCCTCTAGAAGAAGCTTAACCACTTGAGGAGATCCAGGATGTCGACCTATAAGAAGGATAGTCCAAGGTTTGATGGAACAAACTTCACTACCTGGAAGAGCTACATGGAATGTCACTTATAATGCATGAGAGATCAGTATTGGAACATAACCACAACTAAGTATGTTCCCCCAAAGAATGGTCCAACAATAATAGATGAAGTCAGAGATGCAGACAATAATCTTCAAGCTAAAGAAGCCCTACTGAGTGCCTTGTCTGATTCAAATCTGACAAATGTTATGGGATTGAAGACTGCTTATGAAATTTGGACAAAGTTAAAAAATCTTTATGAAGGAGACAAATATGTTAAGTGTGACAAGCTACAAAGTTTGAAAGGAAAGTTTGAAAACTTGAAGATGAGAATATCACTTTATATATGTCAAAAGCAAATGAGCTTGTATGTGGCATTAGATGTGCTAGTGGTGTTGGCAAGAGACACTATATGGCTTCATGAGTGTTGTCATTGATGGCAACAAAGTTCATCCCACCCATCCGCAGAACATGGTGTGCCTATACCAGAAGTCAGATTGAAGAAGTGTTGTGGTCTGGTAAGCAAGAACAGAGCATGCAGCAGGGTCTAACAGTCAGGTCCAGATCTCTCAAAGGAAGTATCTCAGTAAAGTGTGGATTTGGGGAAGTCAATATGAGTACATTGACTGGTAGATTCCAGGGATTGAACCTTTGGTGATGGAAGAGTGAAGAGACATAAGCACTTGAGTGTTGGGTTTCTGTTTGGTAGAATAGACAGAGGAAGAACTAACCGGTAGAGCACCAAACCTAAATCCAGATCAGATATTGATGGTAATCAAGCTTCTTGAGGTATTATTCATGAATAGCTAACATGATTGATGACTTCTATAAGAATCTCTTTGATCCACATTACTTGATATGCAAAGATTCAACTGACAGATCAGAGTTTGCGAAAATATTGACTATTCTGGATGCCGACTAGAAAGAGGATGAAATCCTTTGTGCGAATATATATATACCAAATAGATTTGGATGTGAGTGTGTGTGTATTGTCTGGTGTGAAGAAAAGAAGAAGAATAGAGTGAAGGGAGTAAGATAGGTCCGGCATGTAACAAGACAACAGCACCTAAGAGAATAAGAATGAAGTGCAGAAGATTAGTATATTGGGCTTAACTAGAACTAAACCTCAGGATATGTGGATGCTTCTCATCAGTTCAAGTATCTAGTTTCCTTGTATAAACTATTGTAGGTAGTGAGCCTCTTGTGAGTAGTATGCTTGGGCAGTGAGCCCTAATTGGCAAGTGCCATTTTGTACTATCTTATTCTTCTAACAGAGAATACAATCTTGGGTTAATCACCCCGTGGTTTTTCCCTTAACAGGGTTTTCCACGTCCAAATCATTGTGTCATGTGTATTGATGTTATTTCCATTTCATGGTTATGTTTGCCTAGTTAATTTAATACTACACTAATTGATAAGGAAATTCAGAAAGCTGAAATAATTTAGATAATTGATTCACCCCCCTCTCAGTTATCAACAATTGGTATCAGAGCCAAGTTCCTCTAAAAAGAGCCTACCAACTTGAGGAAGATCTAGGAACTCAAATGGATGTGTATGGTATGAGGGATCAACTTCAATTTGCCCTAGATGATCTTGAGCAATCAAACTCTGAAGTCAATGAATTGAAAGAAAGACTCAAACAGGCTGATGATTTCATAAATGAACTAAAAGGGAAACTAAGTATCTCTATGAAAAAAAGAAAAGATCTACTTCAGCAATTAGCAAATCAAAGTGAAGACAATGTTACAAATGAAGATCTGAAGGAGAAAACCAAGTTATGTGAAAAGTTATCAAAAGAGGTCATTATGGTAAGACATGAAATGGAATCAGGAGTTATGAAATTCACCCAAGAAATTGAAGAGAAAAGAAAAATTAAAGATGATCTAAGATAATCTCTCAAGGAGAAGTCAGAAGAATGCCATAAAATGGATAGAATAATCAGGCATCTAGAATCTGATCTTGAAGATGCTATACATAATGAAGAAAAACTTGAGGATCAAATTGACACTCTCAAAAAGGATCTTCAAACAGCAAATGAATACAAAGAGAAATTCAAGATAAGTTTTTCTCAACTTGAAGTTCTTCTTGAAAGCCAAAAGAGGGTAGATGACAAGCGTGACTTGGGATATGAGAAAGGTGAAAGCTCTGGATCTAGTCAGAAGAATTTTGGATCAGGAAATCCAAGGAACATGCCTAGAAGACCTCTGGTAAGGCAACCTAATGCTCAAAGATATACATCCTTCAATGGATACTGCCACAACTACAATAACTTTGGTCATAAACCTAATCAATGCAGAAAGAGAATAAATCATACCAATACATCCTTCTCTGGATAGTGTTTCAACTACAAAAGGTATGGTCACAAATCTCATGAATGCAGAAATATGCAAATGAACAATTCATTCAATGGTAGATGCTTTGCATGCAATAGAATGGGACATATGGCTAATCAATGTAGATCAAGAGGATATCATTCAAATATGCAAAGAAATGTTGTTTGCCACAATTACAATAGATTTGCTCATATTGCCAAATTTTGTAGAAGCAAGAATCAAGACAAAAGGGGTCCGGTGCATCATAATCAGAATCAAGACAAAGAAAAAGGAAAAGTGAATGCAGATGAAGTTAAAAGTGAGATGAATAAGATTTGGGTGAAGAGAAGTACAGAGAATGTAGGGGATGGATCCGCATCAGAATCTGGTGCTGATATTCCTTCCAGAAATTAAAAAGTGAGCTCTAGCTCAGGGGGAGACACAAGGAAAAACATTTTCCCCCAGCCAGTTAATTGATGCCTAAAATTGGCACATGAGAAGTTATGGAATAAACAGTTTCTCAATGAAACATCTAAACAAAGCTTGGTAGAGATATGGAAGATCCGCATGAAGATTTGAAGAGTCTAATCTTCCAAGATTGATCTGATTTAATAGTCATCCAGTAAAATAGGATTATCACAGTTAAATCCAGTATGATTCAAATTTGAGGCATCTTGTTCTATGGATAGATCAAGTGTTTAAGGAAAGTAAGATAATTTGTTATTAATCACCAAGGATTACTCTAAGTATATGTCAGTGATCCGAAAAAAGATCTTTCTCAAAATAAGAAGAACCAGGCAACCAGAATGACTTGAGTTGTGCATTTATTGCAATATGAAATTAGGGTTTTCCCAGAAATAAAAGGGTTCATTCACTCGTCATTTGCACATTTTCATTCAAGAAGAAGAGAAAAGGAGCTCTGCAACAAATTATCTCAAATTCTCAAAAGATCAATCGTTGAAGTCGATTCATCCAGCAAATTAATCCGGCTCATTCAGCGAACCCTAGAAGCGCAAAAGGTACTTTCCATTATTGAATATTTCTCTGTAAAATCTTTCGAAGATGACTACACTGAATGTTGTAAAGATCACTAATAGGCCACGTCCAAAATTCAAGAAATATCCATATAAATCCCTAGAAGTTGATCCCCTAGGCGCCTTTTCAAGCATTCCGCATGGGGTTCTGCATGTAGAAGATGTTAGGGCATATATTCATGCGAATATTAAAGAATTTGGGGAATCTAAGCTAGTTGATATCTATCACAAGCATTTGATAGATGACTCATTTGAACTCAAAACTCAGTATAAAGCCATCTGGGACAAGCATTTTGCACAATGCATTCATTTCCCCTATTTTGCAGAAGATGAATGGGTCTGGTATGTTCTAAGTAGAATGCATGATAACTTTATATGGTTGATGAGGCCATTTAAGATAACCAAGGATACCATTAGGGCAGTAACTAGATTGCACTCATCTGGTGGGATTCCTGTTCTCAAATCCGTCAAGAATCAAACTGTGAGTGAGGCTACCAGATCAAAATTTGACAAAAGAGCAATGCCAATAAAAGACATCACTGATCCAGATGTCAAGTTTACCTCCATGATCATCGGTTATAAGATATATCACTCTAGTAGGGAAAATTCAGTACCTGGAAATGCAATTTATACTGCTTATGAAATGTTGAGGAAAAATGCGGATTATGATCTTTGTGAACTCCTTCTGAGCCAACTAATGGAAAACCTACAAAAGATCAAGAAGGACAAGAAGAACTCCTTCAAGTATGGTGGGTTGATACTATGCTTGTTCTTCTACTTCATGAATGAACTTCCCGGATGGCTGGGTATGACAGAATGATAGACTAGTAGCCATCCAAATCAGGGATTATATACATGGGCTTGGTGATGCCAAGAAACAAAATACAACACTCTGGGGATATTTCAAGAATTTTCAGAGCATGATGCAAGCAAGAGAGAGAATCCCCCAATCTTTAGTTAAAAAGTATAAAGATACAGTATGCTTTATGGTAGAAACTGATCAATGTCTAATGGAGGCAATAGAACCAAGAATAGTCTGGATCATGCCAATGGGGTATGAAGTAGATGAAAAAATTGTTTAGCTACATGTTCAACATATGCTCAGTCAATCCAAGGATCCTAAAGCAAAAAGGTTTGGAACCTTTGAAGAATTAAGTGTGAATATCCATGTGGAGCTAAGACAACTAGAAATAAAAAGAAAAGTAAGGAGGGAAGTAGAAGAGTTTGCCAAGAGGCATGGGATTTCAAAAGAGGCACTTGATGCAAATAGAGAGAAGACAAAAAGGGCAGAGAAAGAAGGTGCTCTGGTGGAAGTCCCCTCCCGGACTAGATTCTCTAAGACCTCTACACCTACCACTACAAAGAACTCAAAGGCATCAAAACCAGAAGCAAAATCATCCGAAAAAGGAGAGAAGAGAACCAAGAAAAAGGCAACAAGGTCTTACATAAGCCAAAAGGATGAAGACGAGATAGAATCAGATGAGGAAGTAAAGAAACTAAAGAAGAAAAGGAAAACATCTGGTGAACCTTCTGCTAAAGAAGTAATAGAAGAATTTGTTGAGAAACCTACTATGTGCATTGATGACATCATAAAATCAGTTACTGTGGATGGGAACCTTCAACCAATGGCTGAATTCTATAATGATTACAATGAAGCTGATCAAAAAATCTTGCAAGAAGCCACAGTCAGGTATCTGAATATCTACAACAAGGCTTTTATTGAAATCATATCTCTTATTCCCAAAAGCCTAGAAAAAAATTAGAAATAAGAATGAATAATGCTATGGCAAAGGATCTTGAGATCCGAGAACAGATAGCTATTTAGCTATATCCTTCAATCACTCCTAAGCAAAAGAATATGATCTTCAAAGATTGTAAGGATGAGTTCTAGAGCAAAGCTAGAATGAATCAGCTTATGCTCGGAGAAACTGACAAAGTAGCAAAAGAGACAGAAGAGATTCTCTGGAATGCATACAAAAGATTCAACATTCCTATTATAGAGGACTTAGGTGATAATCCCTTAGCCATAGATGTTGAAGAAGAATCTACTGAGATAGTGGTAGAAGAGGTAAAGGAGATAGGTTAACAAAAAGGTAAGGACTTAGATTCCTCTTCTCTAGAAGAGGAGGTCCATGATCAAGCAAACGTCTCTCCTCCGGTTTCCCCTACAGACTCTAGATCCAAAGAAAAAGGAAGAGTACAAGAGAAGATTAGTCAAGAAGTAAAAGAAAAAGAAGCTGATAGTAGCAAGGCTGTAGAAGGAGAGAAAACTCCAACAGAGAAGGCCACAGATGATAGTGGTAAGGCTGCAGAAGGGGAGAAAATTCTGTCTCAAGCAAGAGACACAGTAGAAGCAGTCAAAGAGTTCTTGACCAAAGAGATGATGGATTTGGATGAACCAGAACTGCTTCAAGGTCTATTCAACTTTGATTCCCTCTCTCCGGTCCAAACCATGAAACTAGCTTCCTTCACTCAAGCAAAGGCAAATAAAAAATGCTGAAGTCTCACATGGAAGACTGTGAGCTCATAGAAACTGCATCCGGTGTATTGGAAAAGATCATGCCATCCTTCCCAAAGGATCCTATAGCCTCCACATTTGGTAATCTAAAATCTCTTGTAAATTCTGTTAATACACATTTTGATTCTTTAGAGAAAGCAACAGAAGAGAAAGTCAGGAAAGAATTTTTGGATAAGAGATTCTCTGAAGTATAGGGTCTAATCTCAAATGACAGAAGAGTTATGGATATTGGGTTAAAGAGTTTAGAAAATTCTCTCAAAGATGGTGGAAATATTTATAAATTTTGTTTATCCTGGCCCAAAGTGACCAAAGATGTTGATAAGAAAGTAAAAGAGCAAGAAGATAAACTACTAAGTTTGTCTCAAAGTTTTGATCCACTCTCATCTCCCGTAATCAATCAAGAATGTCAGACTATTGCAGTCTTGAATGAAATTAAGAAACTTAAGGAGGAGAAAAATAGAATAAGTAGGTTGAGTGAACCTAGAGAGATCATTATCCCTAAGTTAGAGGCCATGCATGAGGCCCTAAGTGATGCTCAGACTATAGCCCAGACTAGTGATCTGACAGATCTAAAAAGGGCAGAAGCTTTTACATTCTTGTTGAGTGGTCACATCTCAATTTTGGATAGGATGAAGATGAGTTGGGTGATAGAAGTGTTACAGCTAAAGACCACTTTTGTAGATATATTTTAGTATATGTAGGTAAAACATGTATATATGTTTTATGCAGCTAAGTATAGATTGTTTTTGGAAATTTTGGTGTGCAGACCCCACCCTTTGCCATTGATGTCAAAGGGGGAGTGAGGAGCAGTGAAAAATGAGGAATCCAGCTAAGGGGGAGCTCCAGAAAATGTACATAAGAATAGAGCATCAGCCAATGGGGAGTATAGTGTGACACTTAGTCATTTTTCACTAAGTGTTGCCATCAATGCCAAAGGGGGAGATAGTTGGAAAGAGACACAATATGGCTTCATGAGTTTTGTCATTGATGGCAACAAAGTTCATCCCACCCATCCACAGAACATGGTGTGCCTATACCAGAAGTTAGATTGAAGAAGTCTTGTGGTCCGGTAAACAAGAACAGAGCATGCAACAGGGTCTGACAGTTAGGTCCAGATCTCTCAAAGGAAGTATCTCAGTAAAGTGTGGATTTGGGGAAGTCAATAGGAGTACATTGACTAGTAGATTCCAGGGATTGAACCTCCGATGATGGAAGAGTGAAGAGACATAAGCACTTGAGTGTTGGGTTTCTGTTTGGCAGAATAGACAAAGGAAGAACTAACCGGTAGAGCACCAGACCTAAATCCAGATCAGATATTGATGGTGATCAAGCTTCCTGAGCTATCATTCATGACTAGCCAACATGATTGATGACTTCTATAAGCATCTCTTTGATCCACATTACTTGGTATGCAAAGAATCAGCAGACAGATCAAAGTTTGCAAAAATATTGACTATTCCGGATGCTGACTAGAAAGAGGATGAAATCCTTTATGCGAATATATATATACCAAATAGATTTGGATGTGAGTGTGTGTGTATTGTGTGGTGTGAAGAAAAGAAGAAGAACAGAGTGAAGGCAGTAAGACAGGTCCAGCATGTAACAGGACAGTAACACCTAAGAGAATAAGAATGAAGTGCAGCAGATCGGTATATTGGACTTAACTGAAACTAAACCTCAGCATATGTGGATGCTTCTCATCAGTTCAAGTATCTAGTTTCCTTGTATAAACTATTGTAGGCAGTGAGCCTCTTGTGAGAAGTATGCTTGGGCAGTGAGCCCTAATTGGCAACTGCCATTTTGTACTATCTTATTCTTCTAACAGAGAATACAATCTTGGGTTAATCACCCCATGATTTTTCCCTTAACAGGGTTTTCCACGTCAAAATCATTGTGTCATGTGTATTGATGTTATTTCCATTTCATGGTTATGTTTGCCTAGTTAATTTAATATTGCACTAATTGATAAGGAAATTCAGAAAGTTGAAATAATTTAGATAATTGATTCACCCCCCCCCCCTCTCAGTTATCAATAGGTGGAATATTGGATGAAGATGAGATTGTTGCCAAAGTTCTCAAATCTTTACCTCCTTCTTACAAACACAAAGTTGCTGCTATTGAGGAAATCAGATCTTTAACAACTATTACAAGCGATCAATTGGTTGATAAGATATATGTATTTGGGTTGGCTGAGTTTGGTGATGCACTTCCTAAGACTGAATCTACATTCAAAGCTAGTACCTCTACAAAAGGTAAATAGAGATATGATCTAGGAGAAATTTCCTCAAGGAAATCAACTTGGTATGATAAAGCAAGGTAAAATCTAGAAGATGATAAATTAGAAGCTGAACAACTTGAAGCCCTCATTGCAAAGAGATTGCCAAGAGGATTTGGTAAGTATGAAGGAAAATTACCTTTCAAATGTTTTGCCTTCAATAAGATTGGTCATTTTGCCTCAAGATGTTTGGAAAGGTTTTCAAGGCCAAACCCTAATAGATCAAGGTTTTAGAAGAAGTGTTACTATGTTCAAGAAGATGATGATGGAGTAATAGATGATGAATCTGAGATAGGAAACAAACCCAAAAGTGATTGGGTGTTTATTTCCATCAAAGAAGAAGATCCAATGCCTATTGAATCTGCCAATCATAAGATGATAGAAAGTACTTTGGCTTCTCATGTTGAAGAAAATGATGAATGGGATATTGAAAGTGGATGCTCTCACCATATAACTGGTGACAAGTGTAAGTTTTTAAGCTTGGAAAGATATGAAGGCAGAGTTGTAAAGTTTGGAGATAATTTTGTTGGCAGAATTAGAGGCAGAGGAATTGTTTCTTTTGATGGAAAGAACAAAACTAGTGATGTTCTGTATGTTGAAGGTCTAAAGCATAATCTTCTCAGTGTTGGATAGTTAGTGGACAAAGGCTATGATCTCTTATTCAAAAAATGGAAAATGCAAGATTTTTGAAAGCTTTGGAACTGAGATTGCATCCAGTACACAGATCAAAGGTAAAATCTTCCAATTGGTTGGTACTGGAAAAAGTTGCTTATTTGTTTAAATTGATTAGAGTTGGTTGTGGCATAGGAGAATGTGTCATGTGAATTTTAATAATATCATCAAGATAAGCAACACTCAGGCTGTAAGAGATCTTCCAAGACTGGTGAAACCTACTAACAGTTTGTGCAAAGAATGTCAGTTGGGTAAGAAGAACAGAGTCACATTCAAAAGTAAGGAACAATCTTCAACTAGATTGTTAGACTTGGTGTACACTGATCTCTGTGGTCTAACAAGAATCAGGAGTCTACAAGGAGATAGGTATTTCATGTTGTTGATTGATGACCACTCCCAAATGATGTGAGTGACTTTCTTGAAAGAGAAATCTAAATCACTTGAAAAGTTCAAAATATTCAAGGCTATGGTAGAAAATGAAACTAGCATAAACATAAAATGCCTCAAGTATGATAGAGGTGGAGAATTCACATCCGGTGAGTTCATAACATTCTGTGAGAAACATGGGATAAAAAGACAATTATTTGCTCCAAGGACCCCACAGCAAAATGGAGTAGTGGAGAGAAAGAACTAGACCATCCAGGAGGCATCTAGGACCATGATGATAGAAGAAAATGTTCCTCAAATCTATTGGAGAGAAGCTGTAAGCACTTCTGTATATACTCTTAATTAGGTACAAATCAAAGGTAATACTGGTAAGACCCCTTATGAAATTTAGTTTGGCATCACTCCTACTATGAAGTATTTCAGAGTCTTTGGTAGTAAATGCTATCTCAAAAGAGATGAAGGCCTTGGCAAGTTTGATGCTAGAAGTGATGAAGGAATATTCTTGGGTAATTCTACTCAAAGCAAAGCATACCAATGTTATAACAAGAGATTGAGAAAGATTGTAGAAAGTACAAATGTGAAGGTTGATGAAGGCATGCAAAGTCCCTCAAGGTATTATGAGTATGAAGTAGATGATTAGAATGATGTCTCAGACCAAGGAGAACAAGTCCCAACTCTAGTTTAGATTCAGTCTGATCTAGAGAATTTTGAAATACAAGAACAAGAGACAAGTTTAGATGAACTTGTCCAAGAATTAGAAGTACAAGAGAATCCCAAAACTCCCAGGTATGTAAGACTAAATCATTCTGAAGATCAAATCATAGGAGATAAAATAAAAGGTGTTCAAACAAGAAGAAAAATTGCTCAAGATTTAGTGAAGTATTGTTTGATTTAAAATATTGAACCAAAAATAGTAAGTGAAGCATGCAATGATGAAAGCTGGGCTCAAGCAATGGAGAAAGAATTGATGTGGATTGAAAAGAATCACACTATGAGGCCTACCTTTTTCACTACTATTCATGAGACTATTTACAGTACTATTGCTATTACTTTTATGATTGGGGGACTGTTGATCCCAAAATCTTGATTATTAAACCTAATTGATTTTTAAGAAAACAATTGTGCAATGATAGTTAGATGTTGCTTTTAAGTGAATGATGAATGGATAATATTAGAAATAGAATTTTAATATGATTTCAGTATGTTTATATGGCAGAATGTTTAGGTATGCATGTATTTAAATTGCTTCGACTATGATATCTTTATGTGTTATTGACTTCGAGTTTGAGTGTACAGGTATTGCTAACAAAACCACAAAATACAGGAGATCATTCCACACCCTATGTTGTATCCCTTGTGAGCTGATCTAGTTCCACGAGGAACTAAGATCAACCTCATGTTTGGTGAATTGTTGTAATGTTGTAATGATGCATGAGGTCAAGGGAATTAGGTCTATCTTCTGATTTAATTATATTGTGATATGTGTTGTAAGAGATGTTGTTTTGAATCTTGTTTTAACTTTATTTCTTTTAGACCCTCTTCTTATGTTTTTACTTGACTCTGGGAGTTTTAACTAGGTAAAAATCAACCCTAGGTTATACCCCATGGGTCTAAGGACCCTTTTGACTAGGATAACCTTGGGATAACCTCCATATGGTCACTTCAACTTCATGGTGAAGTTAAGTGACGAATTTGGGAGCATGGGGATAATGGGATGAGTGGAATCCACACTTAGACCCACTTCCAAGTCATAGAAGGACTCCATGATCCACGAATAATGGGGTGCTTTGTCTCTTTGTGCCTCTCTTTTGGTGGGAGTACCCCATAAAAAGGGTGGTGTGTCATCCACTTCCTTTTTATTTCTATTTTTCTTATTATATCTTATTTCTCCATGTGTTGGAAAAGAGCTATAGTGGGGAACCTCTTGAGTGGGGTTAATTGTTTTAAGACCACTAGGGATAATGGAGAAGGAGTGGGTTTAATTTTTCAATGCCACTTGGGAATAAAGGATAATGGAGGGAATTTTTTTTAAAAAGGAGAGGAGGGAGAAGGTAAGGTGGTTGGATTATTGTGTAAAGAAGGAGAACTTGGAGGAGGAGACTAAGGGTGGAGCTCTTCTTCAAAATACTTCCATAATTGGGCTTGTAGAGGTTAGTGAGTCAATTTACTCACCTTGTATGTTTTTTGTTCTTGTTTGATGAATGTGGATTTGTAATGGTTGTTTGTGTGTTATTTTTGTTATTTTGAGATTGTGTTGGGTGTATGAAAGAGCTTCTTTTAGTTGGAAGACAATGCACATCAAGTATGGGGAAGGGAAGGTGTGAACCTCCTTGGGTGTATTTTTATTTTGGTATATGGAAGCCTTGAGGGCATGTTGGTAATTTTGAGCCTAGAGGGCTATAAGGCTTTGAGAGCCTATTTGGGATATCCTTGTGATTTTTTTATTATGTGGATGGCTTGAGGCCATGAGAAAGAATAATATTGTTGGCTTGAGGCCATGAGATAAGCTATGATAATTATTTGAGAAGAATGACACCTTGGAGTAGAGAGAGTCTACTTCCCTACCCCCTTTGAACTCACCTCAGCTGAGTCTTTGTATTGTGTGTAAAACCATGGGAGTTTGAATGTTGTTTGCTTTAATTGTTGTTACTCAATGTTGTCGAGTGTTTTTGGTTTATTCTACCTTGGGTATGTGGATGATCTCCCTAGCTTGGGGGTGACCCTCTTGCGGGTCTATGGTAGGGAGGAGAGCTTGTTGTGTGGTGTATTCTCCCTTGTTTGTCATACAAATTTATTTTGGAGCATGTGGTAAAGATTGGAGGAGTTTTCCTTGTTTAGAGAATATGTTTCATTTCCCTTATTTGTAATGAGAGCTTGGTCTCTTTAAGTTTCTTCCTAGATAAGTTCTTTTGAAGAGGAGAGATTGCTCCTTCTAAAAGTTGTAAAAAAATTGTATTGGGAGAAGAAAGTAATTCCTTTCTTAGAGTGTTTGTGAGTTGTGAAATCTTACAGTTGTTTATTCTTGTTTATCAAATGTGCTAAGTTGTGGGATTAGTTGTTGATTTAGTCAAGTGGTTAAAATTTATCTCTTGTATTGTTTAAGTGGAAATTTTATATTTACTAGATTATATAAGATGCAAATTTGCCCTTGAAAACAAAAGTAAAACTAGATTTAAGTATGCAATGGAAATTAATCTAAATCGATCTACTTGTCTGTTTATTTGGTTATTGAAGTGGAAGATATATTAGTTCTCCGTATTTATACTTAAACATTGATTTTGATTTGAGTTAAAACGTAAACTGGATAGATTTGAATTATAAGATAAAAAAATACAGATCTAAATGGTTATTTATTTTCTGTTTCACTCAATAATTCATTATACTGTAAATTAAAATGTTGGAGAAAATGTGAAAAGAATTTGTTAATTAATAAACTAAATTGTTGTAGGAATTATGAAACTTCGTTATGAATTATATATATATTTCTATTATCAAATGAAGTTGTGAAAATTATTACACTTGTGTGTATATATATATATATATATTTAAATAGTTTATTTTAAATGAAATTGTGAAAATGTGATATAATTGTGTATATATATATATTTAATTAGTATGATAAACAAATTTACGAAATTAGCAAGTGAATCGAACAAAGAGAGTTCGCAGTTTTAATTTTTACACAGTCAAAATTTTATATGATATATGGTGGGGGTTTAAACCCCCACCAAAAACCTTTTAACAATGAGGGTGTGGGGTGCACCCTACCATGACTAAAGCTCCCGCGCCACCCATGGAAATCTGTAGCGCCGCCTCCCCACGGCCACATCTCCTACGCTGCCGCCGCCTGTGCCTCCGCCCGCCACTGTCTGTGCGGCCTCCCAAACCACCACTGCAGTCTCCCCAAACTGTCACCCCTACCTTCCACTACTGCCACCTCCTACAGACTCCAAGCTTCGTCTTCCCCAGCCAGCGCCGTCAATCCACCATGGCCGCCGCTCCTCTCACACCTGCAAACCACTACCAACAATAAGATGTTTAGGGTTATTTAACCCTCATTACTATGAGTTGGAATTTCCATAATAAAATGGTATTGAAAAATGAGTGGAGTTTCCACTAGCAGGTTTAAAATGTTTTTAAATAAAAATAAATGTATATATATGTGTGTGTGTGTGTGTGTGTGTGTGTGTGTGTGAGTGCATATATATATGATATTTGTATTCTAAATGTGGGGCTTCCAATTAAATAAGAAAATTTATTTTAATAGTGTTATTTATATGAATGTTTATATATATATATATATATGTAAATAAATAAATAAGTGTAATGTATTTAAATTGTAAATACAAAATTAATCGTTATTTATTGAGAGGGGAATTTTTTTTTAAAAAAAAGATATACATACTAAAAGAAAAATAAAATATTTAAATATATATGTATTTAAATATTTATTTAAAGAAATGATGAGACAATTAAGTTTGACATTTCATATTTAAAATTCAATAGTTCAATCTGTAATAAAAATTGCGATTTCAGAGTTAAATTTTTATCAAATAGTAGACTATGGAAATGAGACAATTTATTGAAATGAATAGATATAATTAAACGAAGGAATGTAATAAAAAGGAGAGATGCGAGCCAATATTGAAATAAACTGAGAAAACTAATTAAAGGTCAACCACCTACCAAGGAAATCCTAAACGTTGCAAATTAAACTGACATAAACATAGAGAACGTCATCAAGTAAATAAGTAAGTCTAGCATAGTGAATGCACACGTGGGTGAAATATTCTGTAAACAACATCATCGTTAATGCCTTAAACGTATGCAACCGAGCACGCTTGCACATGCAAGGGGGGGCTTCCAGAGTAGTAAGGGGAAAATTTTTGATAGTTCGTAACTTGACCACATGACGCATGTGGACATGACATGTGGGTTAGCGTGTTGTGACCGCATGTGAAATGTGGGCATGACATTTGGTATCAGAGCACAGTTGTTTTAAACACTGGGCTTGTTTAGGCACATTATCACTTCCGTGATCAAACTGATTAGCGATTACCTTGTTTTGTAGGATGCCTCCCAGACGAGTTCAGCAAATACCGACCTGCTGTACTCCACCCACCGAGGTGCGCACTGATTCTTTAGCTATGGGACCAGATCAGCCCGTCACACCAGAACAGCCAGTACCACAAGTTCAGCCAGTTCTACAGGCACAACCAGTTCCTCAAGTATCGCAGGCACCACCAGCCTCACTTGATATGGGACCACAGATATTACAGTCCTTACAGGCCATCTTAGATAGGCTTCCATCGGCTACAGTTGAGCCACACGTCGAGCCATGTGTCAAGCCCTGTGATGTTTCGTAAGAGGAACCATGCGTGGAGCCACGAGCTAAGACTCATGTTGAGCCCCACGTAGAGCCACAAGGGGGTACCACGTGTGGAGCCTTATGTCAAGTTGCTTGATACAGAGGAGGTTGATTCGACTGACAGGGCCCACAGCAGGAGCCCCACACATCATTCCAGGCATGACGAGACAATGTGAATAGAGCAATTGGGTCCTAGACGTTGTGATTATCATGTAGATGAGCCTATCAGGGGGCGTAGTGATAGAGGAGATCCCATTAGGGACATATTGAGGTTGAACCCTCCTATGTTCATCAGAACCATAGAGGGAGTTGAGGTAGAGGCCTGGCTTATCAATTTGGATAGGTGCTTCGCATTGCGTCCTTACGAGGGCAACACGAAGGCCCGTGTGGCAATACACTTATTACGAGATGTAGCAGCTACCTGGTGGCACACTGAGGAGTACAAGCGTCGCCTATCCTTAGACACCCTCTCTGGGAGACCTTTATTGAGTGCTTCAACGCGCGATACCTATTAGACTATTACAGATAGCATCGGATAGACAAGTTCCATGACCTACAGCAGCGGGGATTCTTAGTGGCACAGTATGAGAGTAGGTTTACAAAGTTATCCAGATATGTGGAGTATCTCCATGACAAGAAACTCCTGGTGCATAAGTTTATCAGAGGACTAAACCACAGTATAGCAGGACCTGTTCGGATGGCAAATCCCCAGACCTTGAGTGATGCTGCCGAGAAGGCTTATATTGCTGAGGAGATTTAGGGATGGGGCAGAATTCTCACCCTCAGTTCCAGGATCAGAGATAGCAGTAGTATCAATAGAATTTCCATAGACCACCACAGCCACCCCCTAGAGGAGGATTTAGTATAGCATCATTACCTCCTAGGCCCCCACAGCAACAACAGTCACAGCAACAACAGAAAGCTAGAACACAGCCGAGGTCACATGGGGGTAATAATAAAGGTTGGCAACAGCAGGGCCCGTGAAGGGATCAGAGACAACAGGGACCACCTGCAGGACCCGCGAGGCCATAGCAATTGTATAGGGGCTCACAGGGGTCCACTAGTAGATCAGGACAATAGCAGTCGAGTAGGACTCAGACTGTACAGGTATAGTTTAAGGGCCCTTGTTATGTTTGTGGTGAAGCTGGACACCTAGCTAGAGAGTGTCCACAGGGTTTTGTAGCAGGGGGACAGCATCGTGCAGGAGGATCCGAGCAGACTATGGGTGATATAGGTAAATCCCACCGTATGTTTGTAGCGGTTGAAAACCGCCAGGCTGATTTCTAGGCTTCAGTCATAGAGACAGCAGGTATGATTGGAGATTTTCCCATCTCTATCCTATTTGATTCTGGAGCTACCGACTCTTTTATGTCCACATTGTTAGTGGAACATTGTAGGCTGGTGACTTCTAGGCAAGACTTTAGGTGGGAGGTCGAGTTGGATGTCAGTTGATACCGTTGTCAGAAATTGTGAGATTTCCTTGGGTTCTTTCATTACAACATGTGACCTTAGGGTTATGCCATTAAGATCCTACAGCATAGTTCTTGGTATGGACTGGCTTGTGGCTCATAAAGCCAAGCTAGATTGCCGCCAGAGGATGATTAATTGCTTAGACGATCATGGCACACCGGTCGAGATGGTGGGCATACAAAAGCCCACAACTGCTCGTACGATATCCGCTCAGCAACTTAAGCGCTACATGTGGAAGGGTTGTCAGATGTTTTCTATCACAGTTAGTGATAGATTAGAGGATGAACCTAAGATTACCTTAGATGATCACCCTATCCTAAGAGAATTTTTTGATGTTTTTCTGTCAAAGTTACTGGGTATGCCTCCACGCAGGGAAGTTGAATTCCACATCGATTTGGTGCCAGGGGCAGAACCAGTGTCTTGTGCACCTTATAGAATGACTGCACATGAGCTTACAGAGCTTAAACTGTAGTTAGAAGAATTATTAGAGAAGGGGCACATTTGACCTGGCGTTTCACCATGGGGTGCACCAGTTATCTTCGTAAAGAAGAAGGATGGATCTCTTTGGCTATGCATGGACTACAGACAGTTGAACAAAGTGACAGTGAGGAACCGATATCCTCTGCCTAGGATTGACGATCTCTTTGACCAAATGTAGGGAGCCAAAGTGTTTTCAAAAATTGATCTAAAATCTGGTTATCACCAATTACGAATCACTGAGGCAGATATTCACAAAACTACTTTCTGAACCAGATATGTTCATTATGAATTCACAGTGGTACCTTTCAGTTTGATGAATGCCCCTATAGTGTTCATGAGTCTCATGAATGGGGTGTTCTGCACTTACCTAGATCAGTTTGTGATCATATTCCTAGATGATATTTTGATCTATTCACGGACTGAGGAGGAACATGTGGACCATTTACGTCAGGTATTGTAGTGTTTACATGAGCATTAGCTTTATGGCAACCTGGCGAAGTATGACTTTTTCAGGACAGAGGTGCAATATTTGGGCCACATTTTATCAGGCAATGGTATCTCTGTAGATCCATCGAAGATTAGAGCAATTCAGGAATGGCTAGCACCCACCAATGTAACAGAAGTAAGGAGCTTTATGGGACTAACTGGTTACTACCATAGGTTTGTCGAAAGATTCTCCAGGATAGCACATCCTATCACTTCCCTTTAGTGAAAAGGGAAAGGATTCACTTGGACTAAGCAGTGTGAGAAGGCCTTTGGGATCCTGAAGGAACGTCTTACCAGCGCTCCCATATTAGCTGTTCCTGATTCGGCAGAAGATTTTGTTGTTTACATGGATGCATCATTAGAGGGATTAGGAGCTGTGCTTATGCAGGGTGGTAGAGCGATTGCTTATGAATCGTGAAAACTTAAAAAAACATGAGCTAAACTACCCTATGATGATTTAGAGCTCACAGCTATTATTCATGCTCTTGTTCATTGGAGACACTTTCTTTTAGGTCGACGTTTTGAGCTCCATTTGGATCATCATAGCTTACAGTACATTTTCACTCAGCCTAATTTGAATGCCCGCCAGCGGCGTAGGATGGAGTTCATGTGTGAGTATGATTTTGATGTCCACTACATCAAGGGAAAGGAGAATGTGGTCACCGATGCTTTGAGTCGAAGGTGCCATGAGATCCTCACTCTAAGTTTGAAGGTGGATTTGAGAGAGCATATTCTACAGCATCTGCCTGGGGATGAGTGGTTTCTTGAGGTGCAACAGGAAATCCAGAATCAAAGGGTCCTGAAGGGCAAATTCGTAGGATATTCCCTTGACTCGGATGGATTGCTTAGACATAGGCAGCGCATCTATGTACCTCATGCGGGTGACCTACATATAGTGATACTCTTTGAGGCTCATAGAGCACCCTATGCAGCTCATCTAGGAGTGAAGAAGATGCATGTAGATTTGTAGCAGTTATATCATTGGGCTAGGATGAGATGCGACATTGCAGAGTATGTTGCTCGATGCCTTGAGTGTTAGAGGGTCAAGGCTGAGCATCAGCATCCAGTAGGACTTTTGTACCCTCATGAGATACCTGAGTGGGAATGGGACACCATTTCCATGGACTTTATTGTTGGTCTACCCATGTCATCGCGACACCATGATGCCATCATGGTGACAGTTGACAAGTTGACCAAGGTGGCGCATTTCTCACCAGTACGCATAACATACAATGCACCATCGACGGTGAGAGTGTTTCTAGATCAGATTGTCAGACTGCATGGAGTACCTCACCGCATCATATTTGATAGAGACTTCATATTCACATCATCATTTTGGAGAGCCTTACATCAGGCGTTGGGCACACAGCTCAACTTCAATTCTGTTTACCATCCTGAGACCGACGGCCAGATAGAAAGAGTTAATCAGGTGTTAGAGGACATGCTTCACATGTATGTTATGGATCATCAGTCTAGATGGGAGGAGTACCTGTATCTGGTTGAGATTGCCTATAATAATGGGCATCACAGCTCATTGGGTATGCCTCCTTACCAGGCTTTATACGGTAGACCTTGCAAGACGCCTTTGAGTTGGGATTGGTTAGAGGACTAAGTTGCCATTGGTCCCAAAATAATTCAGGATATGGAACAGCAGGTCACATTGATCAGACAGAGACTTCAGGAATCTTAGGATAGATAGAAAAAGTATGCTGATGCGAAGAGAATGGATCGGAGCTTTTCAGTAGGTGACAGGGTATTCTTGAGAGTGCGACCGCATAAGAGTCCTATCCGTTATGAAAAAGGCTCTAAGCTTGCACCCCGATTTGTAGGACCTTTTGAGATTTTGGAGAGAATAGGACCTGTAGCCTATCATTTAGCCTTGCCACCTAGCCTATCTTGTATCCATGATGTCTTTCATGTTTCAGTTCTACGTCTTTATATTTCTGACTTATCTCACGTATTGGATTGGAGTGCTCTTTAGGTGGAGATAGACGGACAGCTGGCTTTGGAGCCAATATGCATATTGGCTTGTCAGACGCTGGGCCTTCAACGTTGAGAGCTGGACCAGGTTAGGGTCCAGTGGGATATGTATGATGAGGTCAATGCAACATGGGAAGATGCAACAAGACTGAAGACACTATACCCTCACCTCTTTGATGACTTCCAGAAGGAAGTACAATCTTAGGGGTGGAGGATGTGAGGCCTACCTTTTTCACTACTGTTCATGAGACTATTACAGTACTATTGCTATTACTTTTATGATTGGGGGACTGTTGATCCCGGAATCTTGATTATTAAACCTAATTAATTTTTAAGAAAACAATTGTGCAATGATAGTTAGATGTTGCTTTTAAGTGAATGATGAATGGATAATATTAGAAATAGAATTTTAATATGATTTCAGTATGTTTATATGGTGGAATGTTTAGGTATGCATGTATTTAAATTGCTTCAGCTATGATATCTTTATGTGTTATTGACTTTGAGTTTGAGTGTGCAGGTATTGCTAACAAAACCACAAAATACAGGAGATCATTCCACACCCTATGTTGTATCCCTTGTGAGCCGATCTAGTTCCACGAGGAACTAAGATCAACCTTGTGTTTGGTGAATTGTTGTAATGTTGTAATGATGCATGAGGTCAAGGGAATTAGGTCTATCTTCTGATTTAATTATATTGTGATATGTGTTGTAAGAGATGTTGTTTTGAATCTTGTTTTAACTTTATTTCTTTTAGACCCTCTTGTTGTGTTTTTACTTGACTCTGGGAGTTTTGACTAGGTAAAAATCAACCCTAGGTTATACCCCATGGGTCTAAGGACCCTTTTGACTAGGATAACCTTGGGATAACCTCCATATGGTCACTTCAACTTCATGGTGAAGTTAAGTGACGAATTTGGGAGCATGGGGATAATGGGATGAGTGGAATCCACACTTAGACCCACTTCCAAGTCATAGAAGGACTCCAGGATCCAAAAATAATGGAGTGCTTTGTCTCTTTGTGCCTCTCTTTTGGTGGGAGTACCCCATAAAAAGGGTGGTGTGTCATCCACTTCCTTTTTATTTCTATTTTTCTTATTATATCTTATTTCTCCATGTGTTGGAAAAGAGCTATAGTGGGGAACCTCTTGAGTGGGGTTAATTGTTTTAAGACCACTAGGGGTAATGGAGAAGGAGTGGGTTTAATTTTTTAATGCCACTTGGGAATAAAGGATAATGGAGGGAATTTGTTTTAAAAAGGAGAGGAGGGAGAAGGTAAGGTGGTTGGATTATTATGTAAAGAAGGAGAATTTGGAGGAGGAGACTAAGGGTGGAGCTCTTCTTCAAAATACTTCCATAATTGGGCTTGTAGAAGTTAGTGAGTCAATTTACTCACCTTGTATGTTTTTTGTTCTTGTTTGATGAATGTGGATTTGCAATGGTTGTTTGTGTGTTATTTTTGCTATTTTGAGATTGTGTTGGGTGTATGAAAGAGCTTCTTTTAGTTGGAAGACAATGCTCATCAAGTATGGGGAAGGGAAGGTGTGAACCTCCTTGGGTGTATTTTTATTTTGGTATATGGAAGCCTTGAGGGCATGTTGGCAATTTTGAGCCTAGAGGGCTATAAGGCTTTTAGAGCCTATTTGGGATATCCCTGTGAAATTTTTATTATGTGGATGGCTTGAGGCCATGAGATAAGCTATGATAATTATTTGAGAAGAATGACACCTTGGAGTAGAGAGAGTCTACTTCCCTACCCCCTTTGAACTCACCTCAGCTGAGTCTTTGTATTGTGTGTAAAACTGTGGGAGTTTGAATGTTGTTTGCTTTAATTGTTGTTACTCAATGTTGTCGAGTGTTTTTGGTTTATTCTACCTTGGGTATGTGGATGATCTCCCTAGCTCGGGGGTGACCCTCTTGCCGGTCTATGGTAGGGAGGAGAGCTTGTTGTGTGGTGTATTCTCCCTTGTTTGTCATGCAGGTTTATTTTGGAGCATGTGGTAAAGATTGGAGGAGTTTTCCTTGTTTAGAGAATATGTTTCATTTCCCTTATTTGTAATGAGAGCTTGGTCTCTTTAAGTTTCTTCCTAGATAAGTTCTTTTGAAGAGGAGAGATTGCTCCTTCTAAAAGTTGTAAAAGAATTGTATTGGGAGAAGAAAGTAATTCCTCCCTTAGAGTGTTTGTGAGTTGTGAAATCTTACAGTTATTTATTCTTGTTTATCAAATGTGCTAAGTTGTGGGATTAGTTGTTGATTTAGTCAAGTGGTTAAAATTTATCTCTTGTATTGTTTAAGTGGAAATTTTATATTTACTAGATTATATAAGATGCAGATTTGCCCTTGAAAACAAAAGTAAAACTAGATTTAAGTATGCAATGGAAATTTATCTAAATCGATCTACTTGTCTGTTTATTTGGTTATTAAAGTGGAAGATATATTAGTTCTCCGTATTTATACTTAAACGTTGATTTTGATTTGAGTTAAAATGTAAACTTGATAGATTTAAATTATTAGATAAAAAAATACAGATCTAAATGGTTATTTATTTTATGTTTCACTCAATTATTCATTATATTGTAAATTAAAATGTTGGAGAAAATGCGAAAAGAATTCGTTAATCAATAAACTAAATTGTTGTAGGAATTATGAAACCTCGTTATGAATTATATATATATATATAAATAGTTTATTTTAAATGAAATTGTGAAACTGTGATATACTTGTGTGTATATATACATATATATATATATTTAATTACTATGATAAACAAATTTATGAAATTAGCAAGTGAATCGAACAAAGAGAGTTCACAGTTTTAATTTTACACAGTCAAAATTTTATATGATATATGGTGGGGGTTTAAACCCCCACCGAAAACCTTTTAACAATGAGGGTGTGGGGAGGGGCGGAGCCCCACCCACACTCCATCGAGTGGGTTGTGGGTGGGCCTCTGCCCCTCCCCACACCCCGCCGTGACTAAAGCCCCCGCGCCGCCCACAAAAATCTGCAGCGCCGCCTCCCCGCGGCCACATCTCCTACGCTGCTGTCTGTGCAGCCTCCCAAACCACCACTGCGGTCTCCCCAAACTGCCACCCCTGCTGACTCCAAGCTTCGGCTTCCCTGGCTAGTACCATCAATCCACCATGGCTGCTGCTCCTCTCACACCTGCAAACCACTACCAACAATAAGATGTTTAGGGTTATTTAACCCTCATTACTATGAGTTGGAATTTCCATAATAAAATGGTATTGAAAAATGAGTGGAGTTTGCACTAGTAGGTTTAAAATGTTTTTAAATAAAAATAAATGTATATCTATATGTGTGTGTGTGTGTGTGTGTGAATGCATATATATATATATATATATATATATATATATATATATATATATATATATATATATACATTTATATATGATATTTGTATTCTAAATGTGGGGCTTCCAATTAAATAAGAAAATTTATTTTAATAGTGATATTTATATGAATGTTTATATATATATGTGTGTGTGTGTGTGTGTGTGTGTGTGTAAATAAATAAATAAGTGTAATGTATTTAAATTGTAAATACAGTATTAATCGTTATTTATTAAGAGGGGAATTTTTTTTTAAAAAAAATAAGATATACATACTAAAAGAAGAATAAAATATTTAAGTATATATGTATTTAAATATTTATTTAAAGAAATGATGAGACATTTAAGTTTGACATTTCATATTTAAAATTCAACAGTTCGATCTATAATAGAAACTACGATTTCAGAGTTAAATTTTTATCAAATGGTAGATTATGGAAATGAGAGAATTTATTGAAATGAATAGATATAATTAAACAAAGGAATGTAATAAAAAGGAGAGATGCGAGCCAATATTGAAATAAACTGAGAAAACCAATTAAAGGTCAACCACCTACCAAGGAAATCCTAAACGTTGCAAATTGAACTGACATAAACATAGAGAACGTCATCAAGTAAATAAGTAAGTCTAGCATAGTGAATGCACATGTGGGTGAAATATTCTGTAAATAACATCATCGTTAACGCCTTAAACGTATGCAACTGAGCATGCTTGCGTGTGCGAGGGGGGCTTCCAGAGTAGTAAGGGGAAAATTTTTGATAGTTCGTATCATGACCACATGACGCATGTGGACATGACACGCGGGTTAGCATGTTGTGACCGCATGTGAAATGTGGGCATGACACACACTTGGGATCTTGTTCCTAGACCTAAGGACAAAAATGTGATTGGGACTAAGTGGGCCTTCAAGATTAAACTAGATGAAGATGGTGAGGTAGTAAGAAACAAAGCCAAATTGGTCTGTAAGAGTTATTCTCAAGTAGGAGTTGACTTTGAAGAAACTTTTGCTCCGGTGGCAAGAATTGAAGCAGTCAGATTATTTCTTTCTTTTGCTGCCTTCAAAGATTTTAAGGTGTATCAGATGGATGTCAAGTCTGTTTTCCTAAATGGTGATTTGGAAGAAGACATATACATTGAGCAACCAGATGGATTTCAATTATCTGATCATGGAGATATGGTCTGCAAGCTAAAGAAGGCATTATATGGACTCAAACAAGCCCCAAGAGCCTGGTATGAAAGATTAGATAAACATCTTTTGAAGATTGGCTTCAACAAAGCTACTGCTGACAGTAATCTATATTTTAAGATTCATCATGAAAATATTTTAATTGTTGAAGTATTTGTTGATGATATCATTTTTGGAGGGAAAGATAGTATGTGCAAGACTTTTGCAAATCAAATGCAAAGTGAATTTGAGATGTCTGTGTGGGGAAATGAATTTCTTCTTGGGTCTACAAATCACTCAAACAAAGAAAGGAATCTTCATATCACAGACCAAATATGTGAAAGAATTGTTGAAGAAATTTGGGATGGAAGATTCAAAGGTAATGAATACTCCCATGGTAATTGGATGTAAGCTGAGTAAAGATGATGAATCCCCTAAGGATGATCAGAAAAAGTATAGGTCAATGATTGGAGGGCTTCTCTACCTTACTCAAACTAGACCTGATATTATGAATGTTGTTGGTCTTGTGGCCAAATTCCAAGCTGATCCTAGAGAGTCTCATGTCATGGAAATCAAGAGAATTCTTAGATATCTGAAGGGAATAGTTGAGCATGGATTATGGTATCCTAAGGATCATGATTTCTCTCTTCATGTATATACAAATGCTGATTGGGCAAGAGATGTGGATAACCAGAAGAGTACCAGTGGTGGTGCATTCTTTTTGGGAAAAAGGTTGGTTTCTTGGCTAAGCAAGAAACAAGAGGCAATATCTCTATCCACTATAGAAGTAGGGTATATTGCAGCAGTAGGCAGTTGCACTCAAGTATTGTGGATGAAGAAAATGCTAAGAGATATCAGACAAGAGTATGATGAACCTATCAAAATCTTCTATGATAATTTAAGTGCAATAAACATATCAAAAAATTTGGTGTTGCATTCAAAGACAAAACATATATCCATCAAGTTCCACTTTTTGAGAGAGCATGTGAACAAGAATGAAGTCAAATTGGAGTTTGTACCCTCAAAGGATCAAATTGCAGACATTTTTACTAAACCTCTACCTAAGGATTCTTTTGAGTATCTTAGGGAGAAGTTAGGGGTTATTACCCCTCCGGTCTTGAATTAAGGTGCACTAATGTGCATTAGTCCGATGGATCCCACAGTCATATCTTGTGATCCAGATTGATGTTAGGAGGTTTCTACTCAGGGGGAGTATTCTATATGATTCTAAAGTATGAGAAGTCATTGCAAGTATGTGCCCTTTGCCATTGATGTCAAAGGGGGAGAGAAGACATGTGAAAAACAAAATGTGAAAAACAAAAAGTGGTTGCTGATCATAGGGGGAGTAGTAAAGGAAGAGAAGACGTGTGAATGGTTGTTGTTGATAGGGGGAGCTATGTCAGTTAGTGAGGAGAAGTTCTTGTCTTGATGGTTAAAATAGTTTTTCACATTATATGTTGCCATCAATGACAAAGGGGGAGACTATTGCAAGTATGGGCCTAACTGGTGTTGTCATTGATGTCAACATACTCCTGTTGCATTGATTTCAAGGATTAAATGAGTTGTGTGCTGAGGATATTGAGAAAATTAGTCCTATCAGAAACATAGAAGATCAGTGAAGATAGTGAAGCTCTATGAAGTGAAGATCCCAGCTAGATGAAGATCAGAGAATGTGCATCAAAGGGTTTGTACATATGGTCTGAAGATGATCCAATCAAGATTTGAGAGGTCTACATGAAAATATGGAGGAGTTATGGCCATGAGAGTAAAATTGGTTCTGGCAACTGTTCAGAGGTGATAGAGTGACACAAATAGGTCCTGTGAGATCAAGAAATATAATATCATGTTCTGCGGATCTGGTGGCATGCTTGGGAGGCTAATGTAAACTGACAACTCAATTGGATTGTGGTTTGGAGGTCCACAAGAAATCCTTCTAATGTGACAGTGATGGGTGACTGTGTTCTTGAGGTTCTGGATGAAGATATGAATGATTACAATAAGTAGAAGTGGTGTAGATGTTCTTGGTGATTCAAGCAAGTTTGTGGGGGTCTCTAGATTGTGTCCAATTTGTGTTGGCAGTCCACATTGAAGAATAAGCTCGTAATTGAAGACTTACCTTTGGGTTATGGTGTTCTTCCTAGTCTTGTGTGACTAGATGATTTACGCATGTTGTGGATGATCTTGAAGATGTTTTGTGAAGCATGGCGTGTTCCTCAAAGAAGATTGGCGTCCCAGCTATGTGTATCCAATAGTGTAGTAATGCGCATGAATGTTTTGTAATAAGTCAAGTTGTATTTTTGAAATTGTTCTGTAATAAAATAAGTGTATGTTGTGCTAACTTTGATGATCATTCCAAATTCGATGTCATGTATAAATAAGAGTTGCAAAGTCATTCAAATGTATCCTTGTGGTTATGATGAGAAGGTGGTAGTGAAGAGGAGCAAAAAGTAGAGTAGAGGTGTTGAGCTTAAATGGAACTAACTCAAGCATAGTGAAGATACTAATCTCCAGTTCAAGTATGTAATACTTATATTCTTCTGTAGATAGTGTGTCTCTTGTAGGAAGTGGGCTTCTTGTGAGCAGTGTGCTCGAGCAGTGAGCCCTAATTGGCAAGTGCCATTTTATTCATCTTATTCTTTTAACAGAGAATACAATCTTGGGTTAGTCACCCTGTGGTTTTTCCCTTAACCAGGTTTTCCACATTAAAATCTTAGTGTTATATGTGTTGAATTTGTTTTTGCTCTTGAATTATTGCATTATGCTTTCATGATTAAATCTTTGATATGCTGTTGAAATATAAGAAGGTTTAAAGTGAATAAGGAATCAGATTTTGGTGACAATTGATTCACCCCCCCTCTCAGCTATCTTTCCTAAATCCAACAATTAACACATAAATCTATGTTTTTATGGAGATTAAACATTCACATCGCATTTTTATAAACTATTTACTAGTAGTGAGGATTGAAATTTCTTGTAAGCATCATAATGACCATAGTTTTTTTCAAAAACTTGTTGCACTTGCATTTCTATGTTAGAGGTTATTTGTAATATCACATTGAAGAACTAGTATTAACAAAAGTAGTGGTTGAGGTTCACACAAATGATAGATAATTAATCATGAACTCAATTTTCTAGTTTAAAATCAAGTCAAGTTGGTTGGTATCATCCAGCCAATGCATGATATCAATGTAACTTGTAAACATAAGATCATCTACTCCAACCAATTAAATTAAAACCTTAATTAAAAAATCTATAGTAGGAGAAATACTTTAAAAGTTCAAGAAAAAGTTGATTCTTGACTACTATGGCAAATATCAATGGATTAATTTGAATACAATTGAAAAAATATGTTTTTTGTGAAAAAGATTTATAAAGTTACAACTATGCAAGACACGTAAAATCAATGTTTTGTTCTTTTCTTATATGAAACAATGCTCATCACTAGCTCTAGTTGCTTAAATTTAATGGCAAGGAGCCCTGATCCACAATGTTTAGCTTGGAGTTTGTTTTGAGAACAACACATAGCATGATACAACTGCAAAAAAAAAATATAAATACCAAAATCAGTCTTGAAGCAATGACAAGTAAAGATATGCTTGGTTGTTTGGCCATGCAATGTAGCTCTATAGTTGGAGTTTATTTTGAACACGCCACATAGCATGATACAACTAGAAAATAAATATATAAATACCAGAATCAATCTTGAAGCAATGACAAGTAAACATATGCTTGGTTGTTTGGCCATGTAATGCAGCTCTGTAGTGTCTAGACAAATATGTACTTTTTTTAATATATGATTTTATTCTTCTATAAATGATAATATTTAGAAAGAGAGATTTAATAGTCATCATAAATAATATTTAGATAAGTCTACAGTGTCTAGCCAATGTGATGAATACTCATGTTATATGAATGATTATAACTTAAAACAGCTATGTGCATCCCTTGCTAAATGTTTAGAAAATATGTTTTCACAGGATATCATATTTGCCATAGCACCAGATATTTTTACTCATTCATCCATCATAGATGCCCTAGCAAAGAAAATTAACTACTCAATATAATACATGTTGATGAATATTGTTAGTCTCATTAAAATAAATAAAAGTTTACACAACAAACCTTTATCATATTGAAAGATATGATAAATTAAAGATGATTTAATGATCCCAAGTCTCTGTACACTAGGTCTTGGTCATTTGATGTTACTTAGAGTTTGATGTGTGTTGTTGTTTTTCAATAGGGACCTTACGTAATTTAGTAATTTCTACAAAGTTCTTCAATATTTCTTCAAATATCCTGTTCTTCATGCCTAGACTCTACATAACTCTTCAACAATTTTATAAAATCTTACACTATTAAGTCAAGATATGCAAATATTTATGTGAATTTGTTCTAACTTTGTATAGTTCCTCTGGAATTATCTCAAACTTGCCTAATCATCACTTCTGCACTTAAATTCTTTCAAATATTGTGCCTATAGGCATGCATTTCACTATTCTTCATCATTATTTACTGATACCTGCATGATATTTTAGATATTCACATGCTATTTGTTCAAATATGCCAAAGATATTTATTTATCTACATGAATTCAACATATTTCTGTGTATTTGCTTGTTAAATTTGTCATGGTTTGTAGTTCTGATGTGATTATTTATGAAATCAAAATGAAAACAAACTAGAATTCTAAAATTATTTGAAATAATTGAGTTTCGACCAATGATCCACATGCACATTAGACACTTCATGAAAAGGAGATGAAATCAAACCATGTTTCACCAGGACATTCCACAACTACACACAACAAATGCTAATCTTCAAAGGACTCAGATGACAATAACATGCACTAGTTGAAATGCAACTCTAAGGAGTGAAACACTTCGTAGTGACATATCCAAAAATCATCCACAAAGATTACACAAGATTTATGATGAGGTAGTAATCTAGATCTCCATTCTCATTTACTATTCAAAAGTATGCACATCTCCATATGGTATTGAGAAAGAACCATGGGGAGTCACTAAGTTATAGAACTGTATTCTTAGTGCTCACAAACTCAACAATCCAATCCCAATTCAACTCTAGAACATTCACAAATGACAATCCATATGCTTTTATAGAACAAGGATAGGATTTAGTTACAAAGATCCAATGGTTAGGATCCCATCAAGACAATCAATGGCCTAGATTAGTGGCACGTGATTGCTAGTTGGCAATCACTAGTGGAGAATAGCTAGCAAAGAATATTCAAGCATCTTTGACTTGGTCCTTGGGATTTCATCTTATTCAACATCTTCCTTAGATTTCTCCTCTGCCGACCCTTGAGTTTCATCTAGCTTAGCTTCTTCTTCTACATGCTCTATGCAACATCCTCTCCAAGCTTTAATTAGCTCCATTATCCTACAACAACATACAGATTTTAATTATTTACCTTTGATAATCTTGCAGAAAAATATGCATATCATTAAGTGTGAGAAAAGGTCCATATATGAATATTAGGATGTGAATATCGTGTTCAAATTATATGTATGGCAATGAGTATGGACAAGGATATCAGGGTATGGATATCATGATATGGATATCTAGCTGTGAATATTAGGTTTTGGATATCTGGATATCAGGATATGTGAAATGCCCATATGGATATCCATGTGGATATGTCCATATGACATTAGCATGAAGGTCGGGTCAACCATTGTTGACTAAAAATATACTATTGGGCTTCAAATTTGTTTAGAATAGGTCAAGATATCCATATGAACAATTGGCTCAATATCATTGGTTAGACAGGAGCATGGATATTTCAAAGGTCAAGATACTAAGGAGTGTGAAATATCCATATGCACAAAAGTCCATGTGACATCATCAGGATATGGCTTCAGTGTTGAGTCGGGTTGAAGTGATGTGATATGGATGTGGATATTAGAAATGGGGTATGGATCTTCAAAAAGTAAATATCCATACGACCTAATATCCATATGACATGTCAGTGAAGTTAAAACTCTTTATGGGTCGAGATGACACGACGTCATCCAAATCGGGATGTTTCGTAAAGGTAAGGATGCTTGATAAGGTTAATATCCATATGAACAAATATCCGCATGATGTTAGCTATTTATATAAGTGAAGGCTAAATGACATCATCAGGATGCTAAAAGGTTGGTACATTAAGATAATGTATGGATATTAAAGAAGGCATGGACATTAAGATATTGTCTAGATGTTGAGATTGCATATCCAGACCTATAAATATCCATGCATATGATGACTTCGTTATATCATGGAATAAAATTTGATGTGTGCACATTTATGAATGTTAGGATACTAAGGATTTTACTTAGCAATTTTTTAAGTCTCTCAATCAGGATAATTTGTCTAGATATTAGCAAATGTGAGGACATTTTTAAGTATACATGTGAATATCCACATGACCATTGACCAAAACTTTGACGGTGCGAATTGCTCCTTGGTTTTAAGGAATTTTTACATGCTCCAAAAGGCAAACTTGCTTAAAATTTTACTCTTTCATTTGGCAATATTTCTGAGGGACAACTCACACTTTGAAACTTTGGTTCATATTTCAAGATCTTGATATGTGTAAGACAAGATCTAGACATACATCCTCTGATACTTCTTTTACCATACCACCCAAAGAAAAAACAAAACAAGCCAAGTAAAGCAGAGGAAAACGTTGAGTCCCTGTTTTGGTAGGACAAAATGGGGTGTGTTGCGTAACCACACAACAAATTGTCACCAAAGAAAACCACCAAATTCCAATCAATTAAAGAAAGGAAGACAAATTAAGACATAAAGTTCCAACTCTTATTAGACATAAGCATCCTAATCTTTCTAAATGAGATCATATTCATTAACAAAACTATATGATGAGGAGGAATTCAGGTCTGTGTATTTGATTCATTTCCTTCTTCTTGAGAAAGGTTGAAAAATGATAGTAATTAGTGTTAAGCTACATGATTGGATTTAACCCTCTAAGCCAACCTTGGATAGAGCCTTTCTACCAGTCAAGCATCCATAGCCCCAACAAGGTTATCTTTACAATTCTCCTAAGTAGATCCCCAATGTCAGTCAGGCGTCCATAGACCCGGTAGAGTTACTTGGATGACCTAAAGAATTTCTTTTATTTGGATTTTCAATATTTTCTTTTATGTTTTCAGTATTCATATGATATGATCTTGTAACTGAAAAATTTGGACAAAATGAAAGATAAAACAACATGTAAATACCTTTTACCAAAACCCTCTGAATACCTCAGATGCCTTGAAAGATTGATGCATCCATGTTTGATCGCTTGAACGATTGGATGTTGATTGCTCACATTCGTAGCATAATGGTGATAGGATGAAGATTAGATAGATGATGGATGGATGAAGGATTGTATAAAATAGATAGATGATGGATGAGAGGAAGAATTTCAGCAGTGTAATGGTACTTAAAATCTCATCCATGAAAATGGCTTGGTTGAGTGGCTTAAATAGATTTTTGGTGGAAAAGGAGTTGGAAAGGTTTCCATTATGAAGAGGAGATGGAGAGAAGATGATTAGAGTTCACTAGAGAGGGAATTTGAAGGTGATTGGAGTTGACTTGAGAGATGACTTGAGTCATCTTGGGAGATGGAAACGGAAGGTAAGTGAAGTCATAATTAAATAATTTAAAAAATTATTTAAATTATGAGGCATGTGAGGATAAAAGTGATAAATTAAAATAAAATATTTATTTTATTTAATTCAAGAGGAAAGGGGATTAAATAAATAAATAAAATTTATTTATTTAATGATGTGAAGGGATAGGATAAATTAAATAAATGTAGGATTTATTTAATTTATTAGAGGAAGTGCTAGGATGAATAAGGGGTTATGATTAGATGATGATATGGGTACCTAGGGAAAAACATAAGGTGTTGCAAGAGGACATTTTTGGGTGTCTACATTTTGCCCCTCTTTGAGATGATGTTCGAGATGATGAAATTTGTGTTGAGTAACATTATTTCAAAGAAGCTAAGGTATGGATAGAGGAAAAAAGATGAAGGAAAGATAGGATGAGGATGGAATGATAGGATGATGGGATGATGATGCCCCCTTGAGAGGATAGGCGGGTTAGAAGAAGATGGGTATGCTCTTGAAATGAAATGAAATGATAAAGGAGGGATAAGATGAATGATGCAAGATAGGAAGTGGAGGAAAGAGATGAAGGATACATTATGCTGCAATGAAAGTGAGCAATCATATGTTTGATTTAGCACAAGATGTTATGCAGCAAGGTATAAGGACTAAGGTGGCGATGTGTCTCATGCCCCAGCGTAATACAACCTTGTCTAGATATAAGATATGAATATTAGCTGGGTTGGATTTGATGCAAATGCAAGATAAAAAGATAACACACACAAGCAAGAAAGCAAGCATGCATAAATGATTCAAAAAAAAGGTATTGCCCTTGTCAAGCCATAAACTAATGATTAATTGTTTGATTGATTGATTGATGATGATAGTGTTGTCATTGCGGGGAATGATATATCCCTAGATCAACACAAGGATGATGATGATTGATTAGTTGATTAATTGGTTGGGTTTACAACAAGATTAGGATCAAGACCAAGGATGTGATTGCAATTGGATAATTTGATAAGATTGATTAACTTGATCGGTATGGATAAAGGATGACTTGCATTTGAGTTTTATTGGATGGATGATTGGATAATGACGAATGGAAGAAGTTATTGAAAAAATGGATTTGAATGATTGATCAGAAGAATTGTTTTGAAAGATTGATGAATTGATGAAGATAGATGATAGAAGAAAATGAGATGAGTGAAAGAGGAAGATGAAAGAGGAGTATCACCTTGTGCATGAATCTAGATATTTCCTCCATACTCCAGACTACCTACATACCCGTGTCCATGGGATCAAGGTACTTAATGATAGATATGAGATGTAGTTCTGATAGTATGTTATTGATGATGATGATGAAAGTGGATAGATTGATAGGGTTATGGATTGGTTGGGATTGATTGGATGATGTTATTGATGGGATTTGATTTGATTTGATTTTGATGGATTGATTTGAGTTTGATGATTGATTTGATGATTTGATTTGGTTTGTTTTAATGTATTTGATTTGATGGATTGTTTTGATTTGATAATGATGATTAATTGGATTAAGTTTGAAGAATGGATGAATTAATTGGTTGGATTTTAGGGAGTTATTTGATTGATTTGAAGGATGATTGGATGAAGTGATTGAAGAATTGGAAGAATTGATTTGGTGAATTGATTTGGAATGATTGTTTTGAAGAATTGAATTGATTTGAATTTGATTGGTTGATTTTTATTGCTTTGGATTTTTGGTAGATATTTTGATTTTTTTGGGTTTTTGGGAATATTTGGATTTTTTTGTATTTTAACATGTTTTGAATTTTTGTATTTTTGGGAATATTTGATTTTTTTTAGATTTTGGAAAGTTTTAATTTTTTTTTTCAGGAACTTTTTATGGGTTTTTTGGATTTTTGAAATTTTTTGATTTTTTTTGTGTTTTTGGGATATTTTATTTTTTTGGTATTTTGACATGTTTTGATTTTTTTGTATTTTTTTAGGACATTTTATGATTTTTTTGGGTTTTGTTATGTTTTGATATGTCAAATAGATTTACAATTTGTGCAACCTTTAAGCTAGATACCAACGACAAGGGGAGAAAACCAAGTCTAGGTGCATTGAGGTAGGTGGGATTGGATAAATGGATAAAATGATAGGATATGAAATGGAAAGCTCACAATAAGTGGATGGGATGAATGCAATGCATAAGAAAGTAAGGATGTGATCTCCAAAGACTATGTCACATAGGAATAAACATGCCCCATTCTAAGTAATATGCTTAGGATTTTCATGACAACACTTATGACCATGGGATAATAGGGTTTGATTTGGTTAGTTTGGATAGGATGGCTAAATGGGTAATGGCAAGAGGATAATGATAGTATTTGGTTTGGAAGGATAAGGTGTATGTCAAGAGACAACCAAAGCATGTTTTCAACATTTTTGCCCCCAATCTTTATCATGATCAAAAGAGGAAGGGATGAATGGATAAGGATGGTAAGATGGAAATGGTATGATAGGATGGAAAATGATAAGTTGGATGAGACAAGGTGCCCCCAAGTGTAGGTGACATAGAAGATCAATTTACACATGACTCCTATTTGCCAAGTTTTCATCATGGTACTTATCCAAGGCGCTTGTTTGCCAGGTTTTCACCGTTGGACAAAGGGATTTTCTTTACTTTTTTGATTTTTTTTCTTTTTTTTTTTCAATTTTTTTGAATGGGATAGGTAGATATGGATGGGAGAGACTCAAGTGTCTAGTTCCATGAAAGGTGATAGTCCCATTAAATTGGTGTCATCGTATGGACCACATCAAGTGTGCTCATAGATGTTGGTAGGGGAGTACATAAGAGATGGATTAGGTATATGGTGGATTATGATAGGTGTGATAGTGGATCATGATGTAGATTATGTAGGACTTATGGATGGAGGGCTTATGAAAAAGCATGGACCATAGGGAAGTGATGAGGAAGATATGTAGGATAGTGGATGAAGGATGGGGAGATGGATGGATGTGGAAATGTTGTAGAAGGGAATGGAATCATGACCAACAGTTGCACACACCATGATAAACATTGAAGATTTTGGTTGGATGGTTGTGTAGGAAGTAATGGGGTTGTTTTCTTAGGGGATGGGTGATTTAGGCATTTTGGTACCCACATAGACTTAGTATTGTTATCATTTTTGCTTGACTTGTGGGATGGAGGAATTGGCTATGTTTGAATGGAATGGGAATTTTGGATGGAAGTGGATGGTTGGGATTTTTGAGAGGCAGATGCCTCATTTGACTTGATGGATTTTTTCTTAGGGACCCATACCATTTTACTTTTTGACTTTACTTGTGAAGGTATGGGTTTAGATAACCGTTTGGATGGATTTTGCTTTGATTCTTTGCTTTTGTGTCCGAAGGCATGAGGATCTTTAGGATTTGTTTCTTTATAAGTGTAGGCATCCAAATTTTTTCTTTTGAATCCCATGGGCAAGGTGGAAGGAGAGGAAGCTTCATATGTGCATTTTTTGGTCATGATTGGGAATTTTAGAGGATTTATGGGTGGATGGATAAGGTGTTGGAAGTAGTGGAGGTATATTCGATGGAGCAATGTTAGGAGTTGGAAGTAGCAGAGGCAAAGTTGATGGTGGAAGGTGTATGGTCACATGATTTTAACATTTGTAAGAGGATGGAGGTGGAATGGAAACATATGTCTTGGGAGTATGATGGGATTTATGGTGGAAAGTGTTGGACTTAGGATGTGTGGAGGAAGTGCCAACATCTTTAGATTGTTGTCCTTGGGATGTGTATCCAAGGACATATGAGCATGCGGGGATTTTGACATGTACAAGATCCAAAATACCTTGTTCATGAAGGCCTAAGCCTTTACCTTGGTAGTTCATGTTTTGGAGTATGTGTAGGTGGAACACTAGACACAAGTTCACTATGTGATGGAGAAGATGAGGTGATGGAGGACAAAGGTTGTTGTTGTCCTAAGGAAGAACATTCATGAAGGAAAGTCGATAGACAAATAGGATGTGATGGATTTGAAATAAGGTCGATGGTGGATGTGGAAGGATCGTTAGGATCTTGATTAGCATAGTGTTCACTAAGATCCAAGGTATTGATTTCATCTTCTGTGTTTTCTTGGAAGGCACATTTCTCATCATGAGAAGTCAAAGTTGGCTCATTAGGGTTAGATGGAGGATGGATGGAAGGGGTGTCTTTCTCATGGATAGGTATAGGATCAAGTTGCTCATAGATAGATTCTTCATAGATGTCATCTTGATCATAGAAAAGATAGATGTTATGAATGGGGTGAATGGAAAGGATTTGATTTTGACTTAGACAAGAGGTTGATGTTTCCACATGTTTAGGATCATACTCTTGATATAACTCTTGTGGTTCCATGGAAGTGAAAGTGGGAGACTCTTGGATGAGTTTGGTGGGTTCTTAATATTCATCCATAAGAGAGTACGATGAACTTTGACTTAGGCTCATGATAGGAGGCTCTTCAATTGGCTCTATGGCTTGTGGGTCACATGATGGGGTTGAAGGGATAGGCATGACATTTGAAGGCTCGTTGCTAGGTGCTAAGATAGGTGTTTGACATGGTGATAAGTTGTTCCTAGATAGTAGCCAATGGATCACATCCTTCATTAGGGTATGTGTGAATGGACAATATAGGGGATGAATGATAAGGGTAGATAGAGTGGTAGGCTTAGGATTAGGATTTGGTGGATGGTTTGGATTGGGATTATATGGATTGGACATATTAGGACTTGGATTAGGATTTGGATTAGAATTAGGATTACATGAAGGTGTCGAGATAGGACTAGTAGGCTCATTGATTGGCATTGGAACAGATGGTGATGGAGGATGCTCATATGGTGCATAACCTAGATTGGTATCTCCCTTGTCAAAGGATATTAAGTCTTTCTCCAAAGATTGACTTAAGGACACTTGATTTATATACAAGGGGCCACTTGGAGTAGGATTAGGTGACACATAGGTGTCTCCTTCATCAAAAGATATTAGATATTGCTCCCAAAGTGGACTTAAGGATGTTTGATTTATGTACTAAGGGCTATTTGGGCTTGCATGTATCTCTTGTGAGGGCACTTGTTTGTCTTGTGAATGGGTTTGATGGTGTGTTGGAAAGCTGGAAGGAGGAATTAGATAGGTTGATGTGGTATTGGCATGGTGTGCAGATAGGTTACGTGATACATGAGATTGAGATAGAATGTGATGAGGTTGGGCTTTTTGTGTTATGATTTGTTGTTGAATGTTTTTATGTTGGAATTGCTGAATGGGTTGATGTTGTTGTGGTTGAAGGTGTTGATGTTGTGTTGGATGATGCATCACATAGGTAATAATTATTGAGATGGAGATTGCTATGGATAAAGGTTGATATTAGAAGAAGTGGGATAAGTTGATGAAGGATTGATGTGGAATGTGGATGGATAGGGTTGATATGATGGGATAGGTGACACATAGGATTGAGATAGAATTGGTTTAGGATGTGCTTGTTGGATTTTACAAGTGGCCAAGAGGTGTTGGATTTGTGTCAAGGGGTGTTGTATATGCAGGGATTGGTTTGTTTGAAGTTGTTGAATCATGCCATAGACCTTTTGAATGATTTGTTGGCTTAAAGGTGATTGGATTGTTTGAGCTTGGTGAGGTACGTGAACGAGCTCTTGTGCTAGGTCTTCTAGTGTTGACATGGTGTCAAGTGTTTGATTAGGATGTGATTACTTAGATGATTTAGAATGAGTAGGAAAGATTGATAGTTTGACTTGGGGAATATCAAACATAATGTAAATGCATAAACACACACACCAAGCACAATATTTAATTTTCCTTCCACGATTAGATGTTATGATTAAGGAAACACTTGCAAACACAACAACAAGCCCTAATGATTAATCATGTAGAGTATGGGTGATAAGTATTAAGCTAGGCTGCACAAGGGTTAACTAAGGGTGTCCTTGATATACACAAGGTACGAGGGGCCCAAATATGTGAACATTAGCCTATTGAAGGGATGTAGCATAAGCATAAGAGAATACCACTTCACCTTGTGTTTGGAATCACCTAGGGCCACAAGGCTATCCCAATGACTACATAGCTAGATTGAGGTACAAATTTTACTCTCCCCCATTTGATATACCCACCAAAACATGTGGTTGAGGTCATCCCTAGGGGTGATGAAATCCCCTAGAAGGCCTCCTAGATAGGGTTTGACAAATCACAATTGTTAATTAACCCTTAGAAATGAAATGTGTGATAAGAAGACAATATAGACACTTGTTCGTTTTAAGATCCCAAAGCCAAATGTGTAGGAAGATAGTTGTTTGTTTTAGCCCAATTTCAATGATGTGATAGCAAACAAGATTGATTTTAAAGCCCCAAATCAAAGTGTGAAGGCAAGCAATGTTTAGAGATAAGAAATGGATTGATTTAACTTGATTAATTTTCTCTTTTAAATCTTCTATGTATGTTGATGCCCCTACTATTCTAACTCCTTAGATGCCCCTAAAAATCACCAAGACAAGAAGAAAACCAAACTTGCAAGCTAAAAGGGGGTTAGGTCAAAAAGACGTGATCTATTAAAAATTTGTGATAAATAACCTGATATAGAAAAATAGACTACATAGATAGAAATTTTGCAAAATTATAAGAAGTTTTTAAAAAAAAATCATTGAAATTCTATTAGTTTAGCTCAAGATATGCTCGATTGAAGTTTAAAAGGTAGTTGAAGTTTGACAGATAAATTACCTAATGAAATGGTAGAATTACCTAATAATACCTACTCCACTATAAATTTTATGAAGTTAGCTTTCTGGCAAGTATTTGTTTGTGCAATTTTGAGTTTGTATGACCAAGTTATAGCAATGAGAAAAAAATGCCTCCTTTGGCATGTTTGAAGAAGATAGGTTTGACTTAGTTGACTTTATGTTTGATTGGTTGACTTTTGAGGGTTTTGCAAAATTATCCTTGGTGGTACTTGCTATTTATGCTTGGTGATGATAGTATTGTATTGAAAGTTTGAAATACGTCCCACCTACTTTGAAGAAAAAGTTAGGATTCAAAGAATCAAAACCCTAAACTCAAGACTTAAATGTTGAAACTTAAAAATTGTCTTAATATTTGACCTAGAATTGTTTTAAGGATTTGACAATGACCTTTGATTTCAATTGCAATCTTAGATTTTAGTTTATGACCTAATACTTAAATAGTAACATTCAATTCATAAGATATGTTGGCGACAACTACCATAAGATTCTAGGGATGACGACTAAAATGTTAATGCTGATGGGAAATGTTGTAAGTATTGGCCTAACTAGTGTTGTCACTGATGTCAACATACTCTTGTTGCATTAATGATGAGGATTGGATGAGTTGTGTGCTGAGGATATTGAGAAAATTAGTCCTAATAAGGATCAGAGAAGAATAGTGAAGACAGCGAGGTAAAGATCCTAGTTAAGATGAAGATCAAAAGATGCGCTTCAAAGGGTTTATAGATATGTGTCTTGAGATGATCTAGAAAAGATTTTAGAGGTCCGCATGAAGATCTGAAGAAGTTATGGCCACTTAAGTAAAATTGGTTCTGGCAGGTGTTCAAAGGTGACATAATGATACAGATAGGTCCAGTGAGATCCAGAAGTACAATATCCTATTCTATGGATTTTGTGGAGTGTTTAGGAAGTCTATGTGAAGTGACAACTCAATTAGTTCCTGATCTGGAGGTCCACAAGGATCTATTCCAATATGACAGTGATGACAAACTATGTTCTTGAGCTTCTGGATGAAGAAGAGAATGATTTCAATAGACAGTAGTAGTGTGGATGTTCTTGGTGATTCAAGCAAGCTTGTGGAGGTCTTTGGATTGTGTCCAGTTTTTGTTGGTGGTCTGCATTAAAGATTGAGCTAGTAAATAAAGAATTACTTCTAGATGATGATGTTCTTCCTAAGTATGGCTGACCAGATGAGTTACACACCCTACAGATGTTCTTGGAGATGTTCTGTGAAGAATGCTGTGTTCTTAAAGGAGTATTGAAGTCTCAGATCTATGTGACCGACAGTGTGTTGATCTACATGAAGTCTTTTGTAATAAGTCATGTTGTATTTATGTATTTTCTCTGTAATGTATGCCGACTTGGATGATAATTCCTAAGTTGATGTCTTGTATAAATAAAGAGTTGTTAATTCATTTCAAAGGTGTCTGGTGGAGATGAGAGTGTGGTAGTGAGGAGCAAAGTGAAAGGCAGAGTAGAAGTATTGAGCTTAAATGGAACTAACTCAAACATGGTGAAGATGCTATTCTCCAGGTCAAGTATGTGATACTTATTATTCTATAGACAGTGTGTCTCTTGTAGGCAGTGAGCCTCTTATGAGCAGTGTGCTCGAGCAGTGAACGCCAATTGGCATGTGCCATTTTGTTCTTTCTATTCTTCTAATAGAGAATATAATCTTGGGTTAATCACCCCGTGGTTTTTCCCTTAACCAGGTTTTTCACATCAAAATCTTGGTGTCTTTTGTGTTAATGTGTTTCTGCTCTTGATTTAATACATTATGTTTCCATGATTGATTTATTATTATGCTACTGAACTACAAAGTGGATTTAAGTGTTTAATTGGAAGAAAGTTTTGACCAACTGATTCACCCCCCCTCTTAGTTGTTTGCCCTAAATCTAACAATTGATATTAGAGCTAAGTTCCTCTAAAAGAGCTTAACCACTTGAGGAGATCTAAGATGTCATCCTACAAGAAGGATAGTCCAAAATTTGATAGAACCAATTTTACTGTTTGGAAAAGATGCATGTAATGTCACTTACAATGTATGGGAATGCAGTATTGGACCATGGCTTCAAAGAAGTATACTCCATAGAATGGTCTAAAAACCGTAGATGAAATCACAGATGCTGAAAACAATCTATGGACTAAAGAAGCTCTTCTAAGTGCCTTGTCTGATTCAGAGCTGACAAATGTTGTTGACCCACAAATTGCTTTTGAGATTTGGGAAAAAATGGAACTTCTGCATGAAGGAGACAAGTATGTTAAATGTGCCAAGCTACAGAGTCTGAAAGGAAAATTTGAAAATCTAAAGATGAGAGAAGATGAAAATATCACTACTTTTATGCCAAGAGTAAATGAGCTTGTTTGTGGCATTAGATGTGTTGGTGGAGTCTTGGATGAAGATGAGATTGTTGGCAAAGTCCTCAGATCCCTTCCTACTTCTTACAAATACAAGGTTGCTGCCATTGAAGAATTCAAATCCTATTCAGGTATCACAAGAGATCAATTGGTTGGCAAATTGGCTACATTTGAACTAACCAAGTTTGGAGATGCCCCCCCAAGACTGAATCTGCATTCAAAGCTAGTGCCTCTATAAAAGGAAAACAAAGGTTTGATCTGGGAGAGAACTCTTCAAAGGAACTATCATGGTATGAAAAAGCAAGAAAAGACCTAGAAGAAGATGAAGCGCTTATTACAAAAAGGCTACCAAGAGGATCCGGTTAGTATGAAGGGAAATTGCCTTTTAAATGTTTTAACTATAATAAGATTGGTCATTTTGCCTCAAGGTGTCCAGAAAGATTTTCAAGGCCAAATCCTAACAGATCAAGGTTCCAGAAGAATTGTTACTATGTTCATGAAGATGATGATAATGGAGTAATAGATGATGAATCAGACACATGAAACAAATCCAGAAGTGACTGGGTGTTTATTGCCATCAAGGAAGAAGATCCAATGCCCTCTGAATCTGTCAATCATAAAATTGTAGAAAGAGCTCTGGCTGCCCAAGTTGAAGAAAAGGATGATTGGGTCTTTGACAATGGATGCTCTCACCATATGACAGGTGACAAAAATAAGTTCATAGATTTGGAAAGGTATGAAGGAGGAGTGGTAAAGTTTGGTGATAATTCTGCTAGCAAAATCAGAGGAAGAGGAACCATTTCTTTTGATGGAAAGAACAAAACCAATAATGTACTATATGTTGAAGGTCTAAAGCACAATCTTCTCAGTGTTGGATAGTTGGTGGACAATGGCTATGATCTCTAATTTGAGAATGGAAAATGCAAGATCTTTGAAAGTTCTGGAATAGAGATTGCATCCAATACTTAAACTAAAGGTAATATATTCCACTTGGTTGGTACTGGTAAAAGTTGCTTATTTGTTCAAATTGATCAGAGTTGGTTGTGGCATAGGAGAATGTGTCATGTGAATTTTGATAATATCATCAAGATAAGCAACACTCAGACTGTAAGAGATCTTCCAAGACTTGTAAAACCTATAAATAGTTTGTGCAGAGAATGTCAGTTGGGTAAACAAAGCAGTCTCATTAAAAAGCAAGGAACAATCTTCTACTGGATTATTAGACTTAGTTCATACTGATCTATGTGGTCCGGAAAGAATCAGAAGTGTGCAAGGTGATAGATACTTCATGCTATTAATTGATGACTACTCCCAAATGATGTGGGTTACTTTTCTGAAAGAGAAATCAGAAGCTCTTGAGAAATTCAAAATATTCAAGGCTATGGTAGAGAATGAAACCAGGTTAAAATTAAAATGTCTAAGGTCTGATGGAGGTGGAGAATTCACATCTGATGAGTTCATAGAATTCTATGAGAAACATGGAATAAAAAGACAGTTGTCTGCTCCTAGGACTCCACAACAAAATGGAGTAGTGGAGGGAAAAAACTGGACCATCCAAGAAGTATCTAGAACCATGATGATGGAAGTAAATGATCCTGAGATCTATTGGAGAGAAGCTGTAAGCACTACAGTCTACACTCTCAATCAAATATAAATCAGAAGCAATACCGGTAAGACTCCTTATGAACTTTGGTTTGGTATCACTCCCACTATGAGGTATTTCAGAGTCTTTGGTAGCAAATGTTACATTAAAAGAGATGAAGATCTAGGAAAATTTGATGCTAGAAGTGATGAAAGAATATTCTTGGGTTATTCTACTCAAAGCAAAGCATACCGGAGTTATAACAAGAGATTAAGGAAGATTGTGGAAAGTACAAATGTGAAGGTTGATGAAGGTATTGAAAAACCCTCAAGGTTTTATGAATATGATGAAGATGATCAAAATGATGTTTTTGTTCAAGAAGTCCAAGCTCCCTCTGAAATTCAGATTCAAACTGATTCGGTAAATCAGGAAGAAGAGATAAGTTTGAATGAACCTGTTCAAGAATCAGAAGTGCAAGAAACTCCCAAAGTTCCTAGGTATGTAAGACTGAATCACTCTGAAGATCAGATCATAGGTGATAAAAACAAAGGTGTACAAATAAGAAGGATTACTCAAGATTCAGAAGAGTATTCTCTGATTTCAAAGATTGAACCTAAGATAGTGAATGAAACTTGCAATGATGAAAACTGGACTAAAGCAATGGAGGAAGAGCTAATGCAAATTGAGAAAAATCACACTTGGGATCCTATTCCTAGACCTAAAAACAAGAATGTGATTGGAACCAAATGGGTCTTCTAGAACAAACTGAATGGAGATGGTGAAGTAGTTAGAAACAAAGCCAGATTAGTCTGCAAGAGTTACTCCCAAGTAGGAGGAGTTGATTTTGAAGAAACTTTTGCTCCGGTGGCAAGAGTTGAAGCAGTCAGATTATTTCTTGCTTTTAATGACTTCAAGAATTTCAAAGTATATTAGAGGGATGTCAAATCTGCCTTCCTGAATGGTGACTTGGAAGAAGTATACATTGAGCAACTGAAAGGATTTCAATTGTTTGATCATGGTGATATGGTTTGCAAGTTGATGAATGTACTGTATGGACTAAAGCAAGCCCCAAGAGCCTAGTATGAAAGATTGGATAAGAATCTTTTGAAGATTTGTTTCAACAAAGGTACTACTAACAGTAATTTGTATTTCAAAATTGATTATGAAAATATCTTGATAGTTGAAGTGTTTGTTGATGATATCATTTTTGGAGGAAGAGATAGTATGTGCAAAACCTTTGCAAATCAAATGAAAAGTGAATTTGAGATGTCCATGTTTGGGGAAATGAGTTTCTTCTTGGGTCTGCAAATCACTGAAACAAAGAAAAGAATCTTCATTTCTCAGACCAAATATGTGAAAGAATTGTTGAAAAAATTTGGGATGGAAGACTCAAAACCAATGAATTCTCCCATGGCAACCTGATGTAAATTGAGAAAAAGATGATGACTCTCCTAAGACTGATCTGAAAAAGTACAGGTCAATGATTGGAGGACTGTTGTATCTCACTCAAACTAGACCTGACATTATCAATGATGTTGGTCCTGTTGCCAGATTCGAAGCTGATCCTAGAGAATCTCATGTCATGGTAATCAAGAGGATTTTTAGATATCTAAAAGGGACAGTTAAGTATGGATTGTGGTATCCCAAAGATCATGATTTTTCTCTTCATGCATATACAGATGCAGATGATCAGAAGAGTACCAGTGGTGGAGCATTCTTTTTAGGGAAGAGATTGGTTTCTTGGCTGAGCAAGAAATAAGAGGCAATATCTTTGTCCATTGCAGAAGCAGAATATATTGCAGTAGTAGGTAGTTGCACTCACATTTTGTGGATGAAGAAAATGCTAAGAGATATTAGAGTAGAGTATGAAGAACCTATCACAATCTTTTGTGATAATTCAAGTGCAATAAATATATCTAAGAATCCAATGTTGCATTCAAAGACTAAACATATATCCATCAAGTTTCACTTTTTGATAGAGCAAGTGAACAAGAATGAAAGTCAGATTGGAGTTTGTGCCTTCCAAGGATCAGATTGCAGATATTTTTACTAAACCTCTACCTAAGGACTCTTTTGAGTATCTCAGGGAGAAGTTAGGGGTTATTACCCCTCTGGTTCTGCATTAAGGTGTACTGATGTGCATCAGTCTGGTGGATCTCACAGTCATCTCTTGTAGTCCAGACTAATGATGGGAAGCTGCTACATAGGGGGAGCAGCTGGCATGATTTTGAAGTAATGCAAGTATGTGCCCTTTTCCATTGATGTCAAAAGGGGAGAGAAGACATGTGAAAAACAAGTGGTTTTTTATCAAAGGGGGAGCAGGAAAGGAAGAGAAGACATGTGAATGGTTGTTCCTAGGAGGAGTTGTGACAGTAAGGAGAAGCTCTTGTTTTCATGGTCAAAACAATTTTTCACATCATATGTTGCCATCAATGACAAAGGGGGAGATTGTTGCAAGTATGGGCCTAACCGGTGTTGTCATTGATGTCAACATACTCATGTTGTATTAATGATAAGGATTGGATGAGCTGTGTGCTAAGGATATTGAGAAAATTAGTCCTAATCAGGATTAGAGAAGAACAATGAAGACAACGAGGTAAAGATCCCAGTTAAGATGAAGATCAGAAGATGTGCTTCAAAGGGCTTGTAGATATGTGTCTTGAGATGATCCAAAAAAGATTTTAGAGGTCTGCATGAAGATCTGAAGAAGTTATGGCCACTTAAGTAAAATTGGTTCTGGTAGGTGTTTAGAGGTGACAGAATGATACAGATAGGTCCGGTGAGATCAAGAAGTGCAATATCCTATTCTGTGGATTTGGTGGAGTGTTTAGGAAGTCCATGTGAAGTGACAACTCAATTGGTTCATGATCTGGAGGTCCTCAAGCATCTATTCCAATATGACAGTGATGACAGACTATGTTCATGAGGTTTTGAATGAAGGAGAGAATGATTTCTATAGACAATAGTAGTGTGGATGTTCTTGGTGATTTAGGCAAGCTTGTGGAGGTCTTTGGATTGTGTCAAGTTTGTATTGGTGGTCTGCATTAAAAATTGAGCTAGTAAATGAAGAATTACTTCTGGATGATGATGTTCTTCCTGAGTATGGCTAACCAGATGAGTTACACACCCTGCGAATGTTCTTGGAGATGTTCTATGAAGAATGGCATGTTCCTAAAGGAGTATTGAAGTCTCAAATCTATGTGACCAATAGTGTGTTGATCCGTGTGAAGTATTTTGTAATAAGTCATGTTGTATTTATATATTTGCTCTGTAATGTATGCCGACTTGGCTAATAATTCCTAAGTCAATGTCTTGTATAAATAAAGAGTTGTTAAGTCATTTCAAAGGTGTCTGGTGGAGATGAGAGTGTGGTAGAGAGGAGCAGAGTGAAAGGCAGAGCAGAAGTATTGAGCTTAAATGGAACTAACTCAAGCATGGTGAAGATGCTATTCTCCAGTTCAAGTATGTGATACTTATTATTCTGTAGATAGTGTGTCTCTTGTAGGTAGTGAGCCTCTTGTGAGCAGTGTGCTTGGGTAGTGAGCCGCAATTGGCATGTGCCATTTTGTTCTTTCTATTCTTCTAACAGAGAATACAATCTTGGGTTAATCACCCCATGGTTTTTCCCTTAATTGGGTTTTCCACATCAAAATCTTGGTGTCTTGTGTGTTAATGTGTTTTTGCTCTTGATTTAATACATTATGTTTCCATGATTGATTTATTATTATGCTGCTGAATTACAAAGTGGATTTAAGTGTTTAATTGGAAGAAAGTTTTGAACAACCAATTCACCCCCCTCTCAATTGTCTACCTTAAATCTAACACGAGAGAATAGAGATAGCCGTCAAAATTCCAAAAGGTGGTGACTGGGAGGTTTTAATGGCTACGACTGATAACTTTAGGGCTTTAGATTATGGTGATGCAAATGTGAAGTTTTATAAAAGGCTGTCAACTGCTACAAAATGGATGCCAAATGAATTATTGTGTAGAGGCCACGACGTGGGAAAGGGAGGTGACCGAGTAGAGATTGGGTGGCTAGAGAGACTTAGGAGTGGTGACTAAGCTGAGTCTTGGTGGCGATTGAGGCATGAAAGGGAGGTTGGATGCTTTAGGGTTCTTGAAGGTAGAAATTAGGTGGTAGGTTAGTATCAATGGGATTTGGCACAATGATTTCAACCTAAGGGCAAAAAATAGGGTTTAGAGAGTGGCAGAAGTGTAGATTTAGGGTGGCGACCGAGCCACAGGAGAGGTGGTGACAGATGGTGTAAGTGGTTGACAGAAGGCTTTAGTGGAAGTGATGGTTGATGGGAAGGTCATGACAAGGTTTATTAACAGGAGAGGAGAAATATGAAGCAAGGGTCGACAGGGAGTTTTAGGGTTTCGACTAACCTAGAGCTGCAACCAAAACACTTAAACATGCAGCTAAAACCTCTCCAAGCCTGTAATGTGAGCTTATAATATGCAAATAGAGAATACAAAGGCCAGTGAGGAATGCACGTATGGTATGGATCTATATGGATCCATACTATATGGGATTAATAAAATTTCAAATTTTTACAAAAAAAAATTCCTGTGACAAAATATATGCAAGTTTATCTTCAAAAAGCATGGAATCGACCTCTCAAACACAATGGTGTAGTTAGTTTGAGCCCAGGAGATCACCTATGATAGATTAGTTGTAGAACTTACCCAACGAGGGTTAGAAAAAAACAAATTTTTATCACAAAAACTTGCAAAAACATAAGATTGAATTAGTGGAAGTGAGTCCCATCGGGTGTGCCAGAAATGTAACTACAAAATTTGGACAAAATGAAAGATAAAACAACAACATGCAAATACCTTTTACCCAAACCATCTGAATACCTCAGATTCCTTGAAAGATTGATGCATGCATGTTTGATTGCTTGAAGGATTGGATGTTGATTGCTCACGTTCACAGCATAACGATGATATGATGAAGATTAGATAGATGATGGATGCATGAAGGATTGTTAGAAAAATAGATAGATGATGGATGAGAGGAAGAATTTTAGTAGCGTAACGATACTTAAAAGCTCATTGATGCAAATAGCTTGGTTAAGGAGTTTAAATAGACTTGGTGGAAAAGGAGTTGGGAAGGTTTCCATTATGAAGAGGAGATGGAGAGAAGATGGTTAGAGTTCACTAGAGAGGGAATTAGAAGGTGATTGGAGTTGAGTTGAGAGATGAGTTGAGTCATCTCAGGAGATGTAAATGGAAGGCAAGTAAATTCATAATTAAATAATTTAAAAAATTATTTAAATTATGAGGCATGTGAGGATAAAAGTGATAAATTAAAATAAAATATTTATTTTATCTAATTTAAGAGGAAGGGGGATTAAATAAATAAATAAAATTTATTTATTTAATGATGTGAAGGTAAGGGATAAATTAAATAAATGAAGGATTTATTTAATTTATTAGACGAAGTACTAGGATGAATAAGGGGTTATGATTAGATGATGATATGGGTACCTAGGGTAAAACATAAGGTGTTGCAAGAGCACATTTTTGGGTGTCTATATATCTTGTAAGCTCATTTGCAAGGTGTGGGCACTTTCTTGTTTGGTTGAGAATTGCACTGGTAGCAAGGGTAAACCTTTAGATTTTTCATTTAACACAGACACTAGTACTTTCAACTAATCCAAGGCTGTTAGGTGTATTCATGTAATGATTTCCTTGAACAACAAAGGTTAAATATTGATGAATATGATTTCACAGACAAGATCAAAGTACCTAAGTTGACATGAATTACAACCCATGTGGAAATTTGTAATTCTTTCTTGAATTCTAACAATTTTGTTGTTTTCCAAAGTAAAAAGGTTCCTCATATTGCCTAACCAAAACAAGGACTCAACAGGAAAACAAAAACAAAACAAACAGAGAAAGAAAAATAATGTACAAGCAACTATACAAAAGGGAAACAAAGCTAAACCAAATCAAAATAGGAAAGCAAAGAAAAACAAAACTAGAACAGAAAGGAAAGAAATAGAAACAAAAATTACTCTACCAGGCTATATACAGGACACTAAAAGGCAAATGAAGCCTAGGATAACACCCATAAATGCCTGTATTTCTATGCCTTTTCAAAATATGCAGCAGCATCAAGGCATTAGCTATGATTCTAATCCTAGTGAATTTATCTTTATATTCTAAAAAATATTCTTATATTCTGGATTCATCATATTTAACAGAATAATCCCTGATAATTAGAAATTGAGGAAGCTCATTATGTTCATGATTAATCCATATACATGTTCTATCCCCTGAATTTCCATAATCAAAATAATACACAACATTATTCACTGGGGAAAGGAAAAATACAACATGGTGCATTTCTTGTTCTACTGGATATACTTGTTCACTGTCAGGTAGTCCTCCATTTAATGACTTTGCATTTTCTTTATTTGGCTCAATGTCTTGTCTCATTTCAACTTGAAGAATATATGTCTACTGATTAACTATTTCATCATTTGTATCCAATTCCATTTCTTCATTCTGCATGTTTATTTGATCTTTAAGGTTGGGAAACACCTCAATGTTTTCCTCAATTCCCTACACATCAGTACTTAGGTGAGTATCTTCATCATTAAAACCTAATATACAAAAATCTATTGTTTCTAAATCATTTAATTGTAAAGGTGAAACAACATTTGATAGATAGGAATACTTCCCTATTTCATTTTCAAAATGGCACTAGATTGACATCTGATCAGACACAACAACAACAAAGCTTTATGTATCTTTTATCTTAATAAACTGCTCTTCAAATAGTTCACTTCTCCTATCTAGTAAAGTGTTTGGTTCTATTGTCCTGCAAGAATCTTGGATTAGATCATTCAACTTAAAGGAATCAAATAATAAATTAGTATTTACTCTCTTCTCTATGACTCTCCTAGTTGTTGTCATAGAAACTTCTTTAGTAATTGTGCATTTCAATTCCTTCACCACCTATTTACATTTCTTTGTCCAATCATCTTCATCAAAACTATTAGAATCAGATCTAGAGACATTATCCTGACAAGTGTTTCTTAATAATTCAGTATATTTATCAAGTGTATCAGGATGAATTTCACATTTCTTCTTATCCTTATTAAATCCATTTTGTTGGATATCTGATGACTGAGAATAGGGTGTACTTTCTTCTAGAGCTACAATTTTCAAACATTTCATACCTGCATTCTACTTCATTCCTATTTGAGCTTTGACAGGGAAGTGGAGAACTCTCGATTTTACCATTACGTGATTCAAGGAAAGGTACTTTATTATCCTCATCTCCCAGAACTAGTTTAATGGTTGCATTTTTTGGATGACTCCTAACCTCTAGTGTTGTATCTTCTTGTTGCTCCAGAATTCCTTCATCTTCCTACCAAACTTCAGCCCTCTATACATCTGAGAAAGAAATTAGTCCTTTCAAAGCTAAATATAACCTTTTGATAAAAGTGAAACAACTAACTTCACCATGCTTTGTGGAATGGTGTATCCTGTATCTTCTAGATAAACCAAAGTTAGACAAATTTTGAGGATAAAGATGCTCATTTAAAGTTTTCTGAAAGAAAGAAATATCTACTTGGAAATTGTCTTCATATGAGTCCATTGAAAATGATACTCTACTTTCAATTTTTAGAATTTTCATGGGATCTAACATATCTTAAAAAAAACACAAAAGCTTAAAAAAATCAAAGTGATCTTTGAAGTTTTTGAGTTGGATCTTTGCAAATATACAATCAAATCCTCTCAGACAAGAGATATTTGTAGTCAAGCTACTCAAATTGCAAAATACTAAAAGGATCTTTGTGGAAACACTAAAGCATTTGATCTGGGCCCTCCTTCTAGCACGAATTTTGTTGATGAAGATTGTTAGTCTCATTAACACAAATAAAATTTTACACAACAAACCTTTATCATCTTGAAAGATAATATAAATTAAGGATGAATTTATAATCCCAAGTCTTAGAGGACCAGGTCTTGGTCATCTGACATTACTTAGAGTGTGTTGTTGTTTTCCAATAGGGGCCTTACGTACTTTAGTAATTTCTAAAAATTTCTTCAATATTTCTTTAAATATCCTGTTCTTCATGCCTACTCTACATAAATATTCAAAAAAAAATTTAAATCTTACACTATTAAGTCAAGATATGCAAATATTTATGTGAATTTGTCCTAACTTTGCACAGTTCCTCTGCAACTATCTCAAACTTGCCTAATCCTCACTTCTGCACTTAAATTATTTTAGATATTGTGCCTATAAGCATGTATTTCACTATTCTTCATCATTATTTACTGATACTTGCATGATATTTTCAATATTGACATGTTATTTGCTCAAATATGCTAAAGATATTCATTTATCTATGGGAATTCAGCATATTTTTGTGTATCTGCTTGCTATTTATCATGATTTATAGTTCTGATGTGAGTATTTGTGAAATCAAAATGAAAACAAACTAGAATTCTAAAATTATTTGAAATGATGGAGTTTCAACCAATGATCCACATGCACATTAGACACTTCATGAAAAGGAGAAGAAATTAAACCATGTTTTGCTAGGACATTCCACAACTACACATAGCAGATGCTAATCTTCAAAGGAATCAGATGACAATAACATGCACCAGTTGAAATGCACCTGTAAGGAGTGAAACACTTCATAGTGACATATCTAGAAATCAACCACAAAGATTACACAAGATTTACGATGAGGTAGTGTTATGTATGAAAAGAGGGAAGATGGGATTGAGGGATGGTTTAGCTAGATCCTCCTTTCACACAATACATTCAAGAACATTTAACCGAGTTGAATCACAACATCTGCAAGAGGATTCATCTACAAGTTGGTTGTCACTTGGAATGATAGGGGAAATTTGAATTGATTGATTAATGTATTATTTTTAGTCTGATTTAGCTTAAAAGCCTAATTATGTAAAATCGTAAATAAATAGATGAAACTTGATAAATCCTTCTGTAGAAATAGACTAAATACAGATCAAATAAATACTAGATTTTGAGTTCTAGAATATAGAAACGTTAGGGGCTAAAGACCTAGTGCCCAATCCCAAGGTGCTACTTTTTCAAGGGCTTCAGGACCTTTTCTAACACTGACTGTAACCACTTAAGAGATTCTCCATGACATAAAACTAGGGGACAAAAGAGTGGGCACCCAATCCCTTCCTGACCTATTTCTTGCTTTTTTCTTCAGATCCTGATTCCTTATGCTCTACAATAGTCCTCTACCACTCAACTCTTTGAGATTTGATACCTATCACCTGCAATCACAAGATAGGGGTTGGGGGTTGTGGTGTTTAGGAGCTTCCCTTGGTCAAGCTCCAAAATGGCATTCAAGCCTTACAACACCATTGTTAGATAGAGATTACACGTCCTTATAGGACAGAGGCAAAAACAAATTGATAAATGATTGATTGAAGCACAAATAGATAACACCTTGGAGGTGTAGCTCTCAAGTAGATGAAGATCCTTCACAACATGAGAAGATGAAGCCAAATCCACAATAACAAATACAACAACAACACAATTTTTCTCTGCCACAATGAATACCTTGAATACTCTAAAATCATAAGTTCTCAAAAATATTATAATCATCTTCTAGTTTACAAATGAAGTCCTAAACATGATTATATATGCATTCCTACTTTAACTTAAGATATCATCAAGGAACACCTTTAATGGTAACTTAACCGACATTAAAATTTGGGACCTTGCCAAAATAGGATAGGGCAAGGGCATAGGTGCCCTTGTCCTAGGACCTATTTTTGGATAGGTTTAAGCTTTGCAATGTCCCTCATGTCCCATTTGTCATGGGTTTTAAAGTATTTTATCTCAAGATTCAATTCTAACATGCATAATGAAAATTAAGGGAACTAGGAGGTAAAAGTCCAAGGGGGACATTTTATGACATACCATTTAGCCCCCACTTAAATGTATGTATGATCTTACAACCCATACATGCATTAAAGTATGGTCAAAGCACAACAAACACACTAGGCACTTGAAGCTAATGCATACACAAAGATTGAGGAACTATTTCTAGCCCCTAGTCTTAGGTAAACATTAGAGAAAACACATTACAGGCACATAAAACATGGAGAAGACATTATTGAAGACATGTAAAAAATGATGAATACAGTGATATATATATATATATATTTCATTTTCATATACATATAAATGCATAAAAATAAGAAATTGCAACACACAAAGCCCCAATAATGTAGGGGAGACTCATTGCCACACCCTTTACACTACATCAAGGGGAGAAAACATGCCATACAAAACCCAAGGTGTAGGGAGGGACTCATCGCCGTGTAACCTTAAACTACACTAGGGAAAAACACACGAAAGACACACGGAAAGCATGAGGGCCATATAGTATACCATAGACATACTATACATCTAAAACATGACAAACAAGGCAATGGAAGAAGCGTATTGATAAGTCCCACCATATCAAGCATGCTATAGGAACACCTAATGGTTGGGCTTATGCCACAACAACTGCCAAAGACATGCTTAGGGGAGGATAGTCTTAGATGCAACCCCGCCTCCAAAATGGAGTTTTGAAATGAAAAAGGATGTGCACTAAATCAAGAGATACACCATCCCTGCCTCCGTAGAGGGATTTTGAATAAAAGGATATACACTAGCTCAAGAGATACATTATCCCACCTCCACAAAGGGCTTCTTTGATTATAATATAGATAAAGATGTGCACTCGTACATGAGATACAACATCCCGTCTCCGCAGAGGGCTTACAAATAGGCTTCTTTAGTACTAAAATCATCAAATAGCTTACCTTATATGTGCACCCACCTTAAGGTGGTTGATGTCGTGTACCAATATTAAGCACGTTAAGGTAGAGAGAAAACACACAAGGAAACAAGAGCTTCCGCAAATCCCATACCCCCAAGGTGACATGTGCTTACGATTACCAAATGTTCCCACAAACACATTGATTATGCTAAGAATTCAATTCGTTAAATCTATGCATGAAAACGATCACATCAAAAGGCCAAGGCTATACTATGGGTTCATAACCAAGTATAACTGTTGGGCTATACTATAAATATCTCAGAACTGAGTGTAACAACAAGACAAGATACAAGACAATCAAAGTGCATGGAGTAGATGTATTGCAATTGTTTGTTTAACAAAGATAAGAAAACATCAAATATCACATGGAGTGATTCTACTAGCCAAGCATGGTTCGTATTAACTAGGTCCATTTTTGTTTGCTTGTTGAAGGGACACATGGTTCGTATTAGTTAGGTATTTGTTTTTCATCATCCATCGACTAGATAGAATCAATAGAAGAAGGTAAACAAAAAATGAGAGAGGATAACAAGTGCCTTAGGAATAATCACATAGGAGGATGCCCCCAAGTCATCAACTATAATGTTGTGCCCCTAAGGCACAACACACAACAGTAAAATAGAGGAGAAGCAAGATAGAATAATGATGAAACAAATAGAAGAATGGTCACAATAGAGGAGGTATCCCAGTATCCTTGACCTTACAAGAGTATCAAGGGTCATCCTAGGAGGCCTAAACAACACATAACACAAGGGGGAACACAACACAAGAGGGGAGGTCACATAAATGAGAAAATAATGCTATGACATAGGTGACCACTAGGATTAGAAATGCTTACCTATCTCTAAGAAGAGCTCAAACTTGTGAGCCCCTTAGAGAAGTGCTCCATCAAGTTCTGTAAAAAGTGTTAATAGTTTTCTTTTGTTGGTTTTTTATTTTCAGGATGATTAAGTGATGTATGTTTCTCAAACCCCTATATATTTGAAATATTTTGTTGCTTTTGAGGAGGGAAAACATGGATGATAGTCATCTTGTTATTTTCCAATCCTTCAATCTTTTGTTAATTTTTTGATGGCAGAGTGCGATACTTTCCACTGTATCATCCTTTCCTTGTATCATAATATTTTGTTGTGGTTGTTCAATTTGTAGATCTTGTACGTCTTGGTTGACTCCCAATCCTTGAAAGGATAATGACAGAGGAACCTCAACATAGATACCTTTTCCTTGTGGATGAGGTGAATCCTCTATTTTCTCCCTATCCACTTCTATCATACCAATTATTTCCTCATAATTCAAGTAGTGATCTTCCACTTCCACTGTACTTTGTTCTATCATATTGTTGTCGTTATGCCTAGGAAATGGATTTGTAAAGATTTATAATTTCTTATTTGGAGGAGCAACTGACTTATTTACATTATCATTCATGCTCTACTTGTATAACATTTGAGTTGATGAGGTCTTGAATTTCATGTTTAAGTCACATATATAATTTAGTATCATGCACTTGTTGTCGATGATAATGACAAAAAACATTAGCATTGAAATGGGGTCCTTGCATTCTACTACTATCCAATATTTTGATTAGAGGAAGCTTCAAGAGATTATTACTTATGGCTTTATTCATGATAGAATGTAAAGAGTTAGATATTGGAGTGAATTGTCTTTGTTGTTGTCAATATTGAAATGATGTCCTGTTCAGATTAGTGATAGAAAACACTTGTGAAAAGTTGTTTGAATTATGTCCATTAACCTTGATGAAACTCTTATTATTCCTCTTAAAGCTTTTTTGTGAAGGTCTGGCCATAGATTGACCAACTTGAGCAGATGAGTTTTAGTTTTCATACTGACTAGATGAAAGTTGGTAATCACAAAGGGTTATGCATAAGTGTTGAAAAGAGTTATACTTCATCAAGAGGATTTTATCATGAATGCTAGGTTGTAAATTTTTAACGAATACCTTCTAAACATTCTCATCATTCGTCTAGTATTGAATTCGTTCATAAAGAGATTGATATCGACTGATAAACTTGGTTAACTTCTCTTTTGGACTTTGTTTGCAATGAACTAAATCAATCAAAGAGACTGGAGGTCCAATGTTTGCTTGAAAATGTTGTAAAAAATGATCAACTCACTAAGAGAAAGAGTGTATTGAATTCAGAGGTAACGAGAAAAACCATTCCAAAGCATTATCTTTAACAGATTGCAGGAAGAGTTTCACTAACAAATCATCTTCAAAGGAGAAATCACTACACATAGCCATAAATGTTGCCACATGAGTATTAGGATCACCTTTTCCACCCTAATTTTCAAAGAAAGGAGTTTCAAATTTGTCTGGCATAGGAGTTCTTAATATTACAAAAGATAAATGATTTCAAGAATGATATGTTGGTAAATTAGGCTGAGAAGAATTTTTCAAGTTTGTCACCTTTTGTTGTAAAGAGGTCATGCTTTTCAAAAGTTGGTTTAGGAGGTGTTGGGTGGATATTTTGTCTTCAACTAACTAAAGGAAAAATGGTTATATCAACCATAGTGTGATGAGATAAATCTCTCCTCTCAGCAAGGGGAGGTTCCCTATTAACTATTACAAACATATTTGCACTAAAAACTAATTTCGGGGTGAAACCATATCATCCATTTCTCTTTTTTCAGAAATGATGTCTACAATATAAAATAACACTTTCACAATATAAATCTAGATAAACAAGAAACCCATGAGAGCACAAAGTCTATCATTGCTCCTTTTATTGATTTACAATTGAGTACTAAGTAGGATAAGGTGCAGCTCAAATTCTTCACCGAATGCTATGATAAAATATACGATCACAAAAGATAATAGTAGTTCAAAGCCTTTCTAGTATCTTTTACTTCAAAACATAAAATCACAAACTAAAGATAATTGTTGTAGCACAAAGTCTCCACAACCAGATTTAGAACATCTCTCAGATTATTCACACTCACACTACAATTTGATCAAGTAGATAAGATAGTATAAGGAAAAGGACATAAGAACAATTTCCAATATGCCACAAGTTATTCCAATGCAAAGATTGAAAGATCGCTTGCTTTTCTATTCACTTGATAAAATATGATTTACAATTTGAACACAAAGTCTCAAAATGCTCTTCAATTTGGCAGAGTTTCACTATAATAACTAAAAGATGATAATTACAATGGAGGTCCTCTTTATTTATAAGAGAAACTGAGAGAAAAAATAGGAAAAGAAAAACTAACCATGACTTATTCAACAAAGGAGTCCTTCTTGATTTAAGACTTCCTACGTTTTTACATGTAATTACATATGAGAAAAGAACATGTGAATATGTCCAAAATTATTTCAAAAGTACATCTGAAAAGTAGAAAATAAACTAAGTAATGAAAAAGCTGCTTCAACTTGCACTAGCTTCTTTCTTCATGTGGCAATCATACATAGTGAATGTTGCTTGCATCCCAAGACTATTCAGACTAACTATGTTCTTGAAAATCATCTGGGCTCTGACTATTACATCTCTGACCATGGTAATTGATTTTTCATGGCTAGTTATTGTTAGAGTTGGCTATGATTGGAGCCACCCATGATCTAGGACTTCATGAAAGCACAAGAGAGATCAACTAAGAGAATAATGTTATTCTATCATTGAATGCAAGAGATTATTGTTGTTACAATGTACATGATATTCCTTGCTTATAAAGACAAGGTGAGAGCTAGAAAGGTGGAGTGAAAAGTGGTGATATTCCAACAACATGTTTTAATTAGAGGATGATAACTAATTGCACATGTGGAGGATAAGACAACTCACTCCAACTATCAACAACTCAACACACAACTAGACTCAACTAGATACAACTAGACATCTAGTAGACTCACTAAGTCAACTTAACATGTGTGAGTTGTTGGCACTTAGGTGTGTGACCCTCAATTCCTCCCTTCCTGGGTCCATGTGGTCTCTAGGTAACATTATCGGGGTGCCATTCACTGATAGTCTGAGCTTTTGGTGTAGTGGTATCCGGGTAAGTACTAACAACTGGTGACTCTGCTGGGGAGAAGTTTGATTCCCACTGATGCCCACTGCCCTCATGCATGTAAGGTGCACCTAGTAGTCTGTGCCTGCCCAAGGGGTAGGTACAGACTTGTGGGGGTACTGTTGGTGCTTAGGTGTGCGACCCTCAATTCCTCCCTTCCCGGGCCCGCACGGTCTCTGGGTAACACTGCCAAGGCGCCATTCACTGACAGTTCAAGATTTTGGTGTAGTGGTAGCCAGGTAAGTGCTAACATGACTGATGTGTGATATGTGAATATTATTTAACTAGTAAATAGTTAAATAAGATGAATTATCCACACTAGGGTAAACCGGTTAGGTGATAACCCTATTCACACCAACATCCCCCCTTAAGTGCAACTTAGGGAGTAGTTGACTAAAGCAAGATGCAATAATAGATGGTGATGATGGGTCCCATCTACTAGGCCATGTTAGGTACCCATGTACAACAAATCTCAAGTGGAGAAAAGGAGAAAACCACATGGGAAAAAACTCCTCTCCAAAAAGTGAGAATGTATGAAACAATGAAAGTGAAAGAAGAAGTGATAGTAGGAGGACTCATCATGACCCCCCAAGGATAACTTCTATCACATATGTACAATCAAATACCCCCCATAGGAGAGAAAGTGTGAGACTATAAGTCCCCCCCACAATGAAGTAGCTTCTGTGCCAATGGTGAATGCCTGAAGATGAATGATGGAAAGTGTCCTGTACCTGCAAACAACATTTCTCCCCTTAAGAAGAAACCAAACCAAAGGCTAATGTCAAAGAAACTCCATCTCAAGGAATGAGGGAAAAAGCCTCATGATGTATGCCTCTGAAGACTGATCAAGTGTCCACATGTCAAAATCAAGGAATGCCACAATGTAATGATGTGTATCCAATCCAAAATCCTATGTAGACTGATGAAGAACAACCTCCAAAGACAAAGTAGATGAGATAACAGTTGTGCTGTAACTATCATCAAAGAGGAGAGATATCCCCTCAAGTGTGTCCTCCAAATCTACACTATGAGCCTCACAAAACAAGACTGATATACCTGCCAAGAAAGTATCACACAAAGTTGTGTCTAAAAGATCTATATGATCGTGCTCAACCGAAGAAATCATGTTGATGTCAATCTCTAAAGAAGTAGGAGGATGAGGTGATGGAAGCTCAGAACTAGTCTCATGTGTTGGCAAGAGACACTATATGGATTCATGGTTGTTGTCATTGATGGCAACAAAGGTCATCCCACATATCCGCAAGTCATGATGTGTCTCTACCGGAAGTCAGAATAAAGAATGTTGTGGTCCGGTGAAGAAGAATAGAGCATGTGGCAAGGTCCGACAGATTGGTCCGGACCTCTCAGTGGAAGTGTCTTGGTGCAGTGCGGATTTGGGGAAGTCAAGAGGACTACCTTGAGTGGTATATTCCAAGGATTTAGCCTCCAGTGATGGACAAGGAAAAAGATATGAATGGTTGAGTACCGGATTCCTGAGAGACAGTGAAAACAGAGGAAGAACTGACTGGCAGAGTATCAGACTGCTTTCCGGATGGGTTACTGTTGATGACAGAGGTTGTGAAGGCATGAATCATGTTTGGCCGACATGATTAATGATATCTACAAGTATATGCTTGATCCGCATTGCTTGGTGAGGAAGGATTCAGCTGACAGAATAAGAGTTTATAAGAAACTAGACTGTTCCGGATGCCGACTAGAAAGGTGATGAAATTACTTGTGCAGATATATATAGAGGATGGATTTAGTTGTGAAATGTGTGTCAGTGTGGAGAGATATGCGAATAAGTTCAGAGAAAGAGCAGAGGTAGCAAAAAGGATCCGGTATGTGGAAGATAGCAGAATAAAGAACAGAGGAAAGATGAAGTGCAGCAGATCAGTGTACTGAGCCTAACCGGAACTGAACTCCAGCATATGCAGATGCTTCCAATCAGTTCAAGACTGTGATTCTCATCACTTTGTAGACAGTGTGTCTTCTTGTAGGCAGTGGGCCTCTTGTGAGCAGTGTGCTCGGGCAGTGAGCCCTAATTGGCAAGTGCCATCTTTGTAATTTCCTATTCTTCTAACAGAGAATAATTTTGGGTTAATCACCCCGTGGTTTTCTCCCTTAACAGGGTTTCCAAGTCAAAAATACTGTGTCATGTGTTTCTTGTTTTATGGTTAATGTTTTATGTTTGATTTTATGCTGCTTCAATTAAAAGGAAAGTTCAATAAAGGAAATAATTAGGATAACTGATTCACCCCCCCCCTCTCAGTTATCAACAATTGGTATCAGAGCTAAGTTCCTCCAAATAGAGCCTAACAGCTTGAGGAAGATCTGGGATTTCAAATGGATGCATATGGTTTAAGGGAGCAACTCAAGACTGCTCTTGAGGATCTTGAACAGTCGAATTCTGAAGTCAGTGAATTAAAGGAAAGACTCAAACAGGCTGATGAATTCATGAGAGAATTAAAAGACAAATTAAGTCTCTCTATGAAAAAGAGAAAGGAGCTGCTTCAACAGTTGGCAAGACAAAGTGAAGAAAGCAATACAAATGAAGAATTGACTGAGCAAACCAAGTTATGTGAAAAGTTATCAAAAGAAGTCATTATGTTAAGACATGAAATGGAATCAGGAACTATAAAGTTTACTCAAGAGATTGAAGAAAAAAGAAAGGCTGAAGACAATCTAAAACAATCTCTTAAAGAAAAATTAGAAGAATGCCACCAGATGGACAGGATTATCAGACACCTTGAATCTGATCTTGAAGATGCCAAAGATAATGAAGGAAAACTTGAGGATCAAATTGCCTCTCTCAAAAGAGACCTTCAAACAGCAAATGAATATAAAGAGAAATTCAAGATAAGTTCTGCTCAACTTGAAGTTCTTCTTGGAAGTCAAAAGAGGACAGATGACAAGTATGGCTTGGGATATGAGAAAGGAGAAAGCTCTGGATCCGGTCAGAAGAATCTTGGATCAGAAAATCCAAGGAGCAGGCCTAGAAGACCTCCGGTAAGACAGCCAAATGCTCAAAGATATCCATCCTTCAATGGATACTGCCACAACTGCAACCACTTTGGTCACAAAGCTAATCAGTGCAGAATGAGAATGAATCAGATTAATTCATCCTTCTCCGGACAATGCTTCAACTGCAAAAGGTATGGACACAAATCCCATGAATGCAGAAGTATGCAAGTAAACAAATCATTCAAAGGTAGATGCTTCACATGCAATAGAGTAGGTCATATGGCTAATCAATGCAGATCAAGAGGATATCAGTCAAATATGCAAAGAAATGTTATTTGCCAAATCTGCAATAGGTCCGGTCATAATGCTAAAATTTGCAGAAACAAGAATCAGGACAAAAGAGGTCCGGTGTATAATCAGAATCAAGACAAGGGTAAACAAAAGATGAATGCGGAAGAGGTTAGGAATCAGATGAGCAAGATATGGGTGAAGAAAAGTTCAGAGAATATAGAGGTTGGATCCGCACCAGACTCTGGTGCTGATATTTCTTCCGGAAATTAAAAGGTGAGCTCAGGCTCAGGGGGAGACTCAAAGAAAATCTTGTTCCCCCAGCCAAACAAGTGGTACCGGATGTGGCACAAGATGCGGATCAAAGGGTTTGTAGATATGAGTCTTGAGATACTTCAGTCAAGTTTTCAGAGGTCCGCATGAATTTATGAAGAAGCTGTGATCAATCAAATAAGACCTGTTCAGGGAGATGCTCCGGTATGATAGAGGATTACAAAAAGGTCCGGAAAGATCCGGAAATGCACTATCTTGTTCTGCGGATTGGACAGAGTGTTTGAGATGATCTTGTAATATGCTATCTCGATTTATTCATGATTGAAAGATCCGGATGATATCCACAGATCAGGACTAATCCGGGATACTCCAAGCTATCCAGACAAGGCAAACCGGAATGATGTAGGTGAAGCATTTATTGCAGACAGGTATTAGGGTTCACGGAGCAATTTAAGGGATTTCTCAAAGGTCATTTGCTCATTCTGCACTCGAGAAGAAGCGAAAAGTGGAGCTCTGCAACAAGGTTCATCAAGCACCAAGGATCTCCTGCCAAAGCTATTGTATAAAGAAATCAATCCAACCACTCCGTGCAAACTGAAGGCGCATAAGGTATTCTCCGTTTTTCGTTACCTCACTGCAAATCTTTGAAGAATGGCTACTCCAAACATAGTTAAGATCTCTGATAGACCTCGCCCCTCATTCAAGAAACATCCCTACAAATCATTGGAGGTAGACCCACTAGGAGCCTTCTCTAGTGTTCCCCACGGAGTTTTACACACCGAAGACATTAGGGTTTACATACATGCAAACATTGAGGAATTTGGGGAATTCAAATTAAGAGACCTCTATCACAAGCAGCTGATTGACAATGCTTTTGAGCTTAAACCAGAGTATAAGGATATTCAGAAGAAACAATTTGAGAAATTTATTCATTTCCCCTGTTTTGAAGAGGATGAATGGGTCCGGTATGTACTGAGCAGGATGCATGACAACTTTCTATGGCTAGATAGACCCTGCAAGATCACAAAAGAGGCAATTAGAGCAGTAACTGGCCTATACTCCTCCGGAGGAGTACCTATCCTCAAATCTGTCAAGAACAACATTGTAACTAAGGCCACCGGATCAAAATTTGACAAAAGGGCAATGACCATTGAAGACATCTCCGATCCGGATATCAAATATGCATCAATGATAATAGGATACAAGATCTACCACTCCAGCAGGGAGAATTCTGTATCCGGAACTGCAATATACACTGCTTATGAAATGTTAAGAAAGAATGCAGAATATGATCTCTGCGAACTACTACTAAGCCAATTAATGGAAAACATACAGAAAATCAAGAAGGATAAGAAGAATTCCTTTAAATATGGTACTCTTATTGTATGTCTATTCTTCTATTTCATGAATGAGCTACCCGGAACAAGTGGATGGGTATGGCAGAATGACAAACCTATTGCAGTCCAGATAAGAGACTACTTGCATGGACTTGGGGATGCAAAAGCGAGAAATTCAGCTCTATGGGGATACTTCAAAAACTTTCAGAGCATGATGCAAGCAAGAGAGAGAATTCCTCAATCTCTCATTGAGAAATACAAGGACTCAGTGTGCTTTATGGTTGACACTGATCAGTGCCTAATGGAGGCAGTGGAGCCAAGGACTGTCTGGATCATGCCCATGGGGTATGAAGTTGATGAACAGATAGTGGAGCTGCATGTTCAACACATGCTAAGTCAGCCCAAAGATCCTAAGGCAGAAAGGTTTGGAACCTTTGAGGAGCTGAGTGTAAAAATACATGTAGAACTCAGGGAACCTGAGATTAAAAGAAAGGTAAGAAAAGAAGTAGAGCACATTGCTCAAGGCCTAGGTATCTCAAAGGAGGCACTTGATGCCAGCCGGGAAAAGAGGAGGAAGGCCGAGGAAGAAGAGAAAAGCAAAGAAAGTGCTCCGGTTGGAGCTCCCACCTGGACCAGATCAACAAAGAGATCTGCACCTCCCTCAACCAAAAGTTCAAAACCGGAAGTCCAGGCATCCGGTAAGAGATCAAAGGTAAAAGCCACAAGGGCTTATGGAAGCCAAAAGGATGAAGAGGAAACAGAATCAGATGAGGGAGTAAGAGAAGTAAAGAAACAGAAAAAGAAAGGATCCGGTAAGCCCTCCACAGGCCAAGACAAGGAGGAAATGGCAGAGGTAACTGTTGAAAAGCCCACTCTGTCACTAGAGAGCATAATCAAGTCGGTCACGGTGGATGGAAACCTTCAACCAATGACTGAATCCTATGATGACTTCAGTGAGGCAGACCAAAAGACTCTGCAGGAAGCCACAGTTAAATATCTGAACATATACAATAAGGCTTTCATTGAGATCATATCTCTCATTCCTAAAAGCCTAGAGAAGGAAATGGAAGTAAGAAAAAATAATGCTCATGCTAAAGATCTTGAGATCCGGGAGCAGATAGCTATTCAGCTATATCCTCAAATTGATCCCAAGACAATGAACATTATCTTCAAGGACTGTAAAGATGAGTTCAGAAGCAAAGCCAGGATGAATCAACTCATGCTTGGTGAGACTGACAAAGTGGCCCAAGAAATAGAAGAGATCCTCCGGAAGGCCTTCAAAAGGTTCAATCTTCCTGTTGTAGAGGACTTAGGTGCAGAAACAGCTGCTGATTTGGAATCTTCTGTTCCGGAAGAAGTGAGCCCTGAACAGACAAGTGAGGACTTGGGACCCTCTGCTCAAGAAGAAGTGGCCCATGAACAAGTTAGCATCTCTCCTCCGGTTTCCCCTACAGTCTCCGGATCCAAAGAAGAAGAGCAACTACAGGAGAAGGAAGCAGTGGTGAAAGACAAAGAGGTTGACAGTTCTAAGACTGCAGAAGAAAAGAAACATCTGTCTCCGGCAAGAGACACTGCACAAACTGTTCAACAATTTTTGAGTAAAGAAACTCTAGAGATTGATGAACCGGAGCTTCTCAAAGGTCCATTTGATTTTGACTCTCTCTCTCCGGTACAAACAATGAAGATAGCTTCATTTGCAAATGCCAAGGCAAATGAAAAGCTCCTGAAGTCTCATATGGAAGACTGTGAGTTGATAGAGGCTGCCTCCGGAGTACTTGTGAAGATCATGCCATCAATCCAAATAGATCCGACAGCCTCCACTTCCGGTAATCTAAAAACCTTAGTCAGCAGTGTTGATACACATTTTGATTCTTTAGAAAAATCAGCTGAAGAAAAGGTCCGAAAGGAATTTTTGGACAAGAGATTTTCAGAAATATTAGAATTAATCTCTAAGGATAGGAAGATTGTAAGCATTGGAATAAGGAGCTTAGAGAATGCTCTTAAGGATGGCGGTGATATCTATAAATTTTGTATATCCTGGTCAAAGGCAACAGCAGCATTTGACAAGAAAATAAAAGAGGAACAGGATAAGCTACAAAGCTTATCTCAAAGTTTTGATCCTCTCTCTTCCTCTATAATAAATCAAGAATGTCAGACTATTGCAGTCTTGAACGAAATAAAGAATCTTGAGAAGGAAAGGAAGAACATCACCAACCGGATGGGAGAACTTAGAAGGATTATAATCCCTAAGTTGGAAACCATGCATGAGGCCATCAGTGATGCTAGGACCACCGCCCAAACAAAAGATCCGACAGATCTCAAGCGGGTAGAAGCGTTTGCATTTTTGTTAAGTGGTCACATTTCAATTTTGGACAGAATGAAGCAAAGTTGGGCTACCGAAATGATTCAATTACAGACATCCTTTGCAGACATTCTTCAATATATGTGAGTATGTAAATATGCGGCTAAGTATAAGAAATTTTTGAAAATTTTGATATGCGGACCCTACCCTTTGCCATTGATGTCAAAGGGGGAGTGAGGAGCAGTGAAAAATGAGGGATCCAACTAAGGGGGAGTTCCGGAAATTGTATATAAAGACAGAGCATCAGCAAAGGGGGAGCATAGTGAAAACACTTAGTCATTTTTCACTAAGTGTTGCCATCAATGCCAAAGGGGGAGATTGTTGGCAAGAGACACTATATGGATTCATGGTTGTTGTCATTGATGGCAACAAAGGTCATCCCACATATCCGCAAGTCATGATGTGTCTCTACCGGAAGTCAGAATAAAGAATGTTGTGGTCCGGTGAAGAAGAACAGAGCATGTGGCAAGGTCTGACAGATTGGTCCGGACCTCTCAGTGGAAGTGTCTTGGTGCAGTGCGGATTTGGGGAAGTCAAGAGGACTACCTTGAGTGGTATATTCCAAGGATTTAGCCTCCAGTGATGGACAAGGAAAAAGATATGAATGGTTGAGTACCGGATTCCTGAGAGACAGTGAAAACAGAGGAAGAACTGACTGGCAGAGTATCAGACTGCTTTCCGGATGGGTTACTGTTGATGACAGAGGTTGTGAAGGCATGAATCATGTTTGGCCGACATGATTAATGATATCTACAAGTATATGCTTGATCCGCATTGCTTGGTGAGGAAGGATTCAGCTGACAGAATAAGAGTTTATAAGAAACTAGACTGTTCCGGATGCCGACTAGAAAGGTGATGAAATTACTTGTGCGGATATATATAGAGGATGGATTTAGTTGTGAAATGTGTGTCAGTGTGGAGAGATATGCGAATAAGTTCAGAGAAAGAGCAGAGGTAGCAAAAAGGATCCGGTATGTGGAAGATAGCAGAATAAAGAACAGAGGAAAGATGAAGTGCAGCAGATCAGTGTACTGAGCCTAACCGGAACTGAACTCCAGCATATGCAGATGCTTCCAATCAGTTCAAGACTGTGATTCTCATCACTTTGTAGACAGTGTGTCTTCTTGTAGGCAGTGGGCCTCTTGTGAGCAGTGTGCTCGGGCAGTGAGCCCTAATTGGCAAGTGCCATCTTTGTAATTTCCTATTCTTCTAACAGAGAATAATTTTGGGTTAATCACCCCGTGGTTTTCTCCCTTAACAGGGTTTCCACGTCAAAAATACTGTGTCATGTGTTTCTTGTTTTATGGTTAATGTTTTATGTTTGATTTTATGCTGCTTCAATTAAAAGGAAAGTTCAATAAAGGAAATAATTAGGATAACTGATTCACCCCCCCCCTCTCAGTTATCAACATCATGAACCAAAGTCAGTGAAAGAACACTAAGGTTCAAGTGACCAAACTTCTCCTCAGAAACATGATTCACACTTGATGCATGAGTGTGAATATCAATTAATGGATCTACATCATCAGAAGAAACAAAATGGGAGAATGTATACAAGCGAGATGCATGATCAGCTATCCCAACTGCAATGATATCTCTACTCTCCAAGTCCTGTATGATCACTGAATCAAGAGTGAACTCAATTATCTTCCCTACACTACAATAAGTAATCTGGTAGATGGAAAGGAGATTGGTTGATAATGAAAGTACACATAACACATTGTTGAATGTACTACTCTCACCAACATCAATAGTTCCTTTACCAATTACATGCATAAATGTGTTGTTACCCATCAATATAGGTGTTCAAGTACAAGATTCAAATGAAGAGAACATCCCCTGTGAAGATGCCATATGATGAGAAGCTCCTGAATCAAGAAGCCATCTCTCTAACTGTAGACTGGTAGATTCAAAGAGTGCTTGTCCTTTTCCTTTGATTATCCCATTGGCAATGTCTGCTATCCCTGTATGTGTAGATGATGATGGTGTCGAAGAAGAGGATGTACTAGGTGATGATGATGGCATTTTGATGTTGTGCTTTTGAATAATGTGAGTCAACTCATCAATTTTCTTCTCATAACACTTATGCTCATCATGTCCTAGTTTCTTCCAAAATGCACACTTGGGTCTCTCCTTCTTAGATGATTCCTCTATGGAAGAGGATGAGGACTTAGCTGATTTGGTTTACTCTTTTTCTTGCTCATTGTTCTTGAAATCCTTAGGTCTCTGTTTCTTGCCTTTGCTAGTTGAAGCCTTTTGATCCTTTGTACCTTGACTAGAAAGAAGTGCTTGAGATTTAGGAGAATTCAATGTGCCCATGTATACTAACTTAGCTTGCTCCCTTGTGAGTGATGCAGCAAACTCATCAAGTGAAGGCATTGTGAAAGTTTTCCCAGTGCATCCATCATAGCATAAGAGGTAGAAACAAAAATTGAATAGTCAGGACCAAGCTTGGCAAGGATTGAAAGAATCAATTGAGTGTCCTCTTTCTCAATTCCACACTATTTGAGCTGCAATCTAAGTGACTTTAGCTTTGTGAAGAAGTCTTGGATGCTTGCAAAATTGGTTGGATTCAAACCAATTAATTCATTCTCCAATTTGAAACCTCTCATTGTATCTTGTTTACTAAAGAGATTTTCTAAGGTAGTCCACACTTCATTAGGTGTTTTACAAGATTCAATATGAAAAAGAAGATCAAGAGAGATAGATAAGCATAATGTTCCATAGGCTTGATCACATCTATTATACCACTTTCTCTTTTCTGCAGCTATTGTTGGTTCAATTTCTGTATCCATTGTTACTTTATGAATTTTCAAACTTCTAAAATGAATCTCCATTTTAGTTTTCCACTCATGATAGTTAAATGGTGTGAGTAGAGGACGTTTGTTTGGATCCATGATACAAGAGTACAAAAAAGAACACAAGACACCCCACTGTTACTCAATCAAAGAGATCACCCCCCCAAAAAAGAATGATTGTGGTACTTTATACTTAGTGTGATTTACAATTGTCCTCAATGGACCAAATTTGGGAAAGCATCAAAATCTCTTAAAACTGAGATCTAAAGGAGATTACAATTGCTCACAATGATTAACCATAGAAAACAAATCCCTTCAAAACAAGTTTCACTTTCTCAGGTGTCTAAATGCCCAAGTTATCACTCAAAAGCCAAAAAACTGACAAATAAAATAAAATGAACTTGGGGCTAAATCTAAAAAAAGTGCATGGATGGATTTGAAGAGCTCTTGAATACCTTTCCAATGCTACAAGCAAAAATTGGAGATTGTGGGAAGAACCGATGAGTTTTAGATCCCGCCGAGTTCTGAAGGAATATAACTACGAATAAATTAAATGGTCACCAGGTATATTCAAGGAGTACACCAGTGGGAAGAACTGACAAGTTTAGAACTGCTAGAGTAAATTTTCTTCAACATCATCGACGGATTTGTAGCTGTGCCGAACGATTTGATTATTGCCAGCTTTTGAGGTATATACTAGGGTGATTCTATCGATGGATGAAGTTTGCAGTCATTGGAAATTTCCCTAACTATGAATGTTTGTAGACTAAAGACGTCGGTGAAGAGAGGGATGTGTGAAGATGTCTGATGGATCTACAAAGGCCAGTTATGGAGTTCCCATCAAGGGATTTGATCACTGGTGAAATGATTTAAAAGGTAGACTGATGGAGATTATGCTTGCAAAGATGTAGGGACACTGCCACAAGAAAAAATGCTGACTGGGAGAAATCTTTAACAATAACTGATATGGATGACCACTCTTAGATTTGCTCACTAAGGGTGTATGGCAATGATGGAAGATAGTTGCCGAATACAGGCTGCAAGAATTAAAGATTCAATACATACCGCATAGTTTGTTGTATGTCTGGAGGTTGTGTTTGAAGCTACATGGCTTTTGCGATGTCGGTGATGGCATTGTAAATGCCCGCCGTGATGTCCACCAAGGTATAGACCAACCTGCGACTGGTACAGAGTACTCTGACACCAAAAAACACTCCGCAAAAAACAAACACCTTCAGACAATCAAATTAACCAGATGGATAGATTTTACAGCAAAGATTTCGATTTGACCAAGGTTCGAATGCATAGGAGGATGACGCATTCAAAGATTTTGGGAATATGCTATGGAATATTCTCTGCAACAGGTTCATACAGCTAAGAAGTAAAGAAAATTTGCCTCTCGCTGCAACTTTGTCCAATTTGGATGATTTTACAGTTGATCCTTATTAATTTGGCCAATCTGGACACAATGTTGGTGTCCAATTTGGGCCAAACTACTCTAAAATTGGTGGTACCTCCTGGATCATGCCAAAGAGCCCCAAATTGAAACCCTCATCAAATTTTTCTCCAATGTCCAATTTAGATGAAACAAAAGGCAATCTTGACTACTTTGGCTGCTCCAGACGCAATGATGAAGTCTGATTTGCAACAACATGCACTGAAATGCATCTGCAATAAAAGGAAAGAAGGGGAAACCCTCACAAAATTGGTATTCTATCAAGTCTTTTTTATTCTCCAGGTCATCATTCGATGCAAGAGAAGAGCATACTCAACTATCAAGATCCACCAAGAATTGCACTCAAGATCTCTCAAAAAATGACTAACACAAAGTGATTCTTCCTAGAGCTCTAATACCATGTTAGCGTTGGCTATGATTGGAGCCACCCAAGATCTAGGACTACATGAAAGCACAAGAGAGATCAACTGCAAGAATAATGCTATTGTATCATTGAATGCAAATGATTATTGTTGTACTTTCATGTGATATTTTACCTAGCTCAACCCTAGAAATAGAGTAGTCATTCATACTGAAATTTTCTATGGTGGCATCCTATGGGGACCTTTTAATCTCCACAAATTTGTGCCCTTTGTCTCCCAACATTCTTGAAAAAAATTTTGGCTTCTTTGGGGTCTTAGCCTTAGCAAGCACCAGCTTACTAAAATCAAAGTCATCTGGAGAGATGGCTTGTTTCTTTCTTTTAGGTGTATATACTGACAACCATGGAGGAAGCACATAAGTTCTCACATTAGGGTTTGTTTCCATTGTTGGTATTACTGGAACTGCACTAGCATTGGAAGTAGAAACAATAGGTGGAGTATTAGTAAACACTGCACCTAACACATTCACATTAGAAACTTGTTCAGAACCCATTACAAAGTGATCAAATATTGAAGAATCTCCAATATCAAAAGATGAGGAGGACAGACTAGGAATAGACCCAGAAGAATGAAGAACATCATCAAAAGTAGTTTGAGGATTATCAAAATTTTTTTTTGAAGGTGATGGAGATTTAGAAGAGGGGATGTCAATGGGTCAAATAGATAGAGGAATTGAAACAGGTATGTTAGACAAAGGAGAAGAGACTCCCATCTCCTATTGTACATTCTCCTGTGGAGACAAAACTTCATCTCCTTGTCCTTCTGTTGATCTATTTTCAACCTCCATTTCCTTGGTAGCTAGCTCATCAGTATTCTATTTCTCAATTTCTATATCTCCTACCTTAGATTCTTTCTCTACAACGTTTGACTTCTTTGTCACAAATTTGATCTTGGGTTTATGTGGTTTGGAAGAAGAGGGAATGTCACTCTTATTCTTCATCCTATTCTCCACCTTTTTACTTGTTTGTTCTTGGATTTCAGTCTTTGATCCCATAAGGAATTCTTTCAAAGCAATTCCCTTACCTATTAACCACTTGTTGGTGTTAGCCAATATAGGTTCAAACCTTTTCCTTAGAGAAGTCAAATCTTTCTGAGAGCATTGGATAGGAGGAAGAGGAGAACTAACAACGTGTTCAGTGTTATATATAGAATCAATCAGCTCTTCATCATCCACCAAGTCTTCAAGAATATCATCCAATCCAAGATACTCAATATGTTCCAGAGATAACCCGCTATAGTCCAATTTTCTGATATCTTTCTCTGTCCTCAAGTCCACCCAAACGTCTTCAACCATTGGTTCATGAAATTGGGTCTTCCTCTTGATCTTGTCTTTCACACCCTTGTAATCAAACCTTGGTCTTCATTTGAACTATTTCATGGTCACTAGCTACATTTTAGTTTCCATGGCTCTAGCCTTTGCAGCAGTTGATACTGAAAACCTGCCAATTTCAACTAGAAATTTGAATCCTGGTTTCTTGAGTTCCATCTATTTATTATGTACAACAATCATTTGTCTACATAATTCCATTAGAAAAAGTTTATCCAAAGGAAACCTTGGATACATATAAGGATAACCTTGGAAAAACAACCCTTAAATATGAAAAAGGAGGAAATTGTAAGAACATGCATCCATAATCATTCACCACTAACCAAGCTTCATCTGAAACTCTTCTTTTCTCTAACTAAGGGTCAGAAAGACACAAGAACACTATGAAGGAAGCATCATTTACCCTCCTAAAGTGGTGAATAGAACCTTTCAATGTTAGTTGAGGATAGTATTGATATACAGGAACCACTCTCCTATCTCCTTCAAATGTCAAATTTGAAAAGATCCTCATGGAGGCTGCTATATACACAAGGTAAGAAGTCATAGAATTTGAAAGTAGTGGATACCTTAGTCAATTGCTCATGTAGAGCATTGCTAATTTGCTCACCCCAAAAGATGGCCTGTTTTCCTTTACGTATAACCTTGATAAAAGGGTACATCCACTCATGAAAAAGTGAGGAAGAAACTAACCCCCTTATCCTGCTAAGAAGAGTTATGAGATCACCAACTTCTTCAATAAAAGCACTTATGGGAAAACTATTCGGCCACCTGGATAAGTTTGACCTTGAATTCTTAAGCCATTTAGTGTTAATTATCTTCTTAGCCTTCTGAGAATTTTTGTCATATTCTCTTTGAGATTCAGAAAAATCTAGATTTATAACTTTTGTAATAGTGAGACACATGAAAACATTATCAATGAATTTTGGATCCAATCTGATTATCACATTGCCATGTATATCCACCATTGCCCTAGTGTCTTTGTTGTAGAACTGAGCACATTGAAGAACAAACCCAGTATTATGAGTTGCCACTGGGAAAGATGACACCAAATGAATGTTGCTATCGACAATCTTCAGCAGAACTAGGGTTATTAGACATGGTTCTTTCCACAAACTCAGCCATGTCTACATGGCCAATCTTTGTATCCTAAATGTCATCAACATTGGAAGTAACTGAGGTGATTAGAAAAACACCCTGATACTTATACTTCATTTGTTTTGACTTCATTGGAGATAACTCAGTCATCTGAAAAAGATAACACCAGAAGGATGTTGACGAAGAGAAAAAATCTGTAGGAGAAACTGCAACAAAAATCTATGACCATGCAATTAGGGGAAATACTGGTAATCTGGGAAAATTGCATGTGGACGATCATGACTATGGGGATATGATTTAAAGGGCTAGAGCACAAGCGGGTTGAAAAATAGAGGAAAGCGGGCTCAAGAAAGCAAAGTTGAAAATCTCTCAGAGTTAGAAAATTGAGAGAGAAAATGCATGGGCAGCAAAATTTGTCGCCCTTGCATTAGAGGGATGTATTGCAAGTGTCAGGGCAGCAAATTTTGCCGACCCTGCATGTTGGAAAAACTTTGAATGCAAGTGTATTGGTGGTGATTTTAACCACTTTTGCATCTGGAACAAGTTCTTATGTTTGAGCAAAAATTTTGTTGACATCACATGAGAGGTAGGTTACATAGTGTTCAGGCAGCAAAATTTGTTGACATTGCATATGGGAGAGAATTGCAAGTTACATGTAGGGTCAGCAGATTTTGCCGCTATTACATGTGTAGGGTGATTGTGTTCTGTGTTCAGTTGGCAAAATCCACTGATGGTGCATATCACTTCTTCAAAACCTTCATGTAAGAGTGGTGATTTTAATCGCCCTTGCATGAGGGTAATCAAAACACAAGGCACAAGTATCGGTCAATGATTTTTGTCGATGATACTCACAAGTTTACAAATGAAAAAACCTAAGACTTAAAACGATGATAACATACATAAACACAATGCTTTACGAAGGTTTTTCAAAATCTTGATAAATAAATGATAAATTCAAACAATAAAGTTACAAAACAATAATTTTAAAGGATCAATGAAACCCTATTCTAAAATAGAAATTGAAAATGAAAAATAAAAACCTACCTTTGACAATAAGCCAAAACCCTAAGCGTGACCTTGGTGACCCAAAATTCATCCAAATCCCTAATCAATGCGATTGAGAAATCATAGGAAGGTCTCAAGAGTCGATTGGAAGGTTTAGTGAGAAAGAAATTACAAAATAAAATGAGTTTACACATTAAAAAGGTTTAAAAGACAAGATCTTAAAGCCAACACGAGTGGCAAAAAATGCCACCGAAGTTTGTGATTCGCAAGATCCTACTCGGGCGGTGAAAACCACCGACACAACATGTGTTATCCACATTGTAATGGCAGTAAAAAATACCATCTTTGCATATTACCTTCAACAAAGAACATGTAACGGTGGCAAAAATCACCGCTCGAACATGTTTAAATAAAAAACAAGACTAACATGCAAAAGCAACATTTTTGCCCGACTTAACACAAAAATAGAAAAGTATTTAAGAGTAGCAGATTTTTCTGACATTGCACATAGGAGGTAACAAGGATATGCAAGAGAGGTAATTTTGACTGCTATTGCACATGAAGTTTCAAAAACTTACTAACACCCTAAAATGATCAAAATTGATATTTTGATCAGTTTGTAACCTAATCAATTTACATGAATTTTGAGGAATGCACTTAAGGGAATGCACAAACTATTCTAGGATGTCAGATGACTTTGTATGAGGCCAAGAGTACTTGTATTGATTTGCAAACTTAGAATGTAGGCTATGAAACAAACAAGTTTCGTAGGGGTTGTCTACAAAAACAAGCATAGCTGATTTCAAGAACAACAGGAGGACATCATTAGAAGATGCGGTTTGAGAATTAGAAGCTGTGTGCATTAAGTTTTGAGGAGATTGATCACGAGAGGTTACAAACAATGGTTGAGATTGTAAGTACAAGGTGGTTGAGAATAGGTGGTAGTGAAAGGTGATTGAGAATGAGTAGGATCTGGAGAGGTGGTTGAGAGTGATTATTCATAAATGAATTAACCCTAGGTGGTTGGTTTTGATAGTTGAATCCCACAGCCTTGTAATTTTGTGAACTAGTGCCATTAGATACTCTAATACTAGTGGTAGCATTACTAAAAGCATGTGAATTAGTAGTGAGAATTGATGATGTAAAAGTAGACATTCCAGTAGTCGGTATAGGTGTCGATACTTGTGTATGAGTAAGTGATGACATGTTATTAATAGCATTCACACATTTAGTCACCAACATAACATTATTGTACACTTATACGCTAGGCCACGAAGCATGTTAATACCATCTTGTCCTTATTTTAACAACTTTCTTATGTTATGAACCACAAGTATAGCTTCTTCTGCTATCCTTTCATTTTCCATAAATACTTGAAAATTAGTTAGTTCTTTATCAAGTTTGTTTATTTGCTCATCAGGTTCATGTGTTATTGCATCAATAGGGTCCTCAACATCATGAAATACTTGTTCTTCCATTGTAGTTTTAGGAGTAATGATGTCTTGCAAAGTTTGTGTTTCTCCTTTTGTAAAGAAGGTGTTCAATGGATTTTTTGATGTAGGAGCACCGTTGCTATTGGGAGCACTAGAACCCATTAATCTAATACTTCTCCTTAAAGGTATATTTCTATTAGGGAAGTAGGTTATAAGACTCATGCAAAGGCATACAACACTCAAAGCACAAACTAATAGAACAAATCCTAGGATGAATGTATAGTTGTTGAAATACACAATGTCTAAATACAAAATTTAAAATGTAAATACAAAAACACACTATGATGAAACACTGCTATAAAAAATAAGATTTGAAAGAGTGTTTACAAGAGTAGAAAAATCTGAAACAATATTTTAACCACAAACCCTAGCGATTGCAAAGACTAGGTTATATGAAAAATGCACAATTTCAAGTAAATTCTAACAAATAAATCATGAAAATGCAAGGTGAATGATTATGAAATGATGTAATGCTGTAATTTATATTAGATATGATGTAAATATCAGAGATTTAAATGATTTAGATGAAACGCAATACAAATAATGTAAACTATGTCAATGTACACAATGTCTAAATGCAAAATTTAAAATGTAAATACAAAAACACACTATGATGAAACACTGCTATAAAAAATAAGATTTGAAAGAGTGTTTACAAGAGTAGAAAAATCTGAAACAAGATTTTAACCACAAACCCTAGCGATTGCAAAGACTAGGTTATATGAAAAATGCGCAATTTCAAGTAAATTCTAACAAATAAATCATGAAAATGCAAGGTGAATGATTATGAAATGGTGTACTACTGTAATTTATATCAGATCTGATGTAAATATCAGAGATTTAAATGATTTAGATGAAAGGCAATACAAATAATGTAAACTATGTCAAAATGCAAGCCTAGGATGCTTGATTTTTTTAAAATTTTCAATTTTTTGTAGATTTTCAAATGCAATATGATGACAATGAAATGAATGAATGAAAATCTGAAGTACAACACTCAGCAAGGTGCAAAATGTAACAAAAACATGGGTTCACCAAAATGTTATAGTTATTTTCTAGTTTACAAATGAAGTCCTAAACATGATTATATATGCATTCCCTCTTTAATTTTGTAATTCAAACTTAAGATATTGGCAAGGAACACCTTTAACGATAACTTAACTGACATTAAAATTTGGGATCTTGCCAAAAAAGGGAAAGGCAAGGGCATAGGTTCCCTTATCTTGGGACCTATTTTGGTATAGGGTTAAGCTCTGCAATGTCCCTCATGTCCTATTTGTCATGGGTTTTAGGGCATTTTATCTCAAGATTCAATTCTAACATGCATAATGAAAATTAAGGGACCTAAGAGCTAAACTTAGGAGGTAAAAGTCCAAGGGGGATATTTTATGGAATAACAGGTAGTAATCTAGATCTCCATTCTCATTTAGTAATCAAAAGTATGTACATCTATATATGGTCTTGAGAAAGAACCATGGGGAGTCACAAAGTTTTAGAACTGTATATTTAGTGCTCACAAATTCAACAATCCAATCCCAATTCAACTCAAAATCATTCACAAATGACAATCCATATCCTTTTATAGAACACAGATAGAATTTAGTTACAAAGATCCAATGGTTAGGATCCCATCAAGATAATCAATGGCCCAGATTGGTAAAATGTGATTTCTAGTTGGTAATCATTGGTGGAGAACAACTGACAAAGAATATTCCAACATCTTTGACTTGGTCCTCAGGATCTCATCTTATTCAACATCTTCCTTAGATTTCTCCTCTATTGACCTCGAGTGTCATCTAGCTTAGCTTCTCTTCTCTAGAATCTAGCTTCTTCTTTTGCACACTCTGCGTAACATCCTCTCCACGCTTTAATTAGCTCCAATATCCTGTAACAACATACAAATTTTAATCATTTACCTTTGATAATCTTGTAGGAAAATATGCATATCATTACATGTGAGAAAATGTCCATATATAAATATTAGGACGTGAATATTAGGTTCAAATTATATCTATGGCAATGAGTATGGACGAGGCTATCAGGGTATGGATATCGAGATATAGATATCCAACTATGAATATCGGGTTCTGGATACCCAAATATTAGGATATGTAAAATCTCCATATGGATAACCATGTGGATATGTCCATATGATGTCAGCATGAAGATCAAGTCAACCATCATTGACCAAAAATTTGCTATCAGGCTTCAATTCTATTTAGAATAGGTCAGGGTATCCATGTGAACACATGGCTCAATATCATTGTTTAGACATGAGCACGGATATTTGGAAGGTCAGGATGCTAAGGAGTACAAAATATCCATATGTACAAATGTCCATGTGACATCATTAGGATATGGCTTCAGTGTTGAGTCAGGTCGAAGTGACGTCATATGGATGTGGATATTAGAAATGGCGTATAGATCTTCAAAATGTAAATATCCATACAACCTAATATCCATATGACATCAGTGAACTTAAAACTCTTTATGGGTCGAGATGATGTGATGTCATCCAGATCGGGATGTTTCGTAAAGGTAAGGATATTTGACAAGGTTAATATCCATATGAACAAATATCTGCATGATGTTAGCTATTTATATAAGTGAAGGATAAATGACATCATAGGGATGCTAAAAGGTCAAGACATTAAGATAATGTTTAGATGTTGGCAAGAGACACTGTGTGGCTTCATGAATGTTGTCATTGATGGCAACAAAGTCCATCCAACACATCCGCAGGACATGGTATGTCTATACCGGAAGTTAGATTGAAGAGTATTTTGGTACAGTGACTAAGAATAGAGCATGCAGCAAGGTTTGACAATCAGGTATGGATCTCTTAGAGGAAGTATCTCAGCAATGTATGGACTTGGGGAAGTCAAGAGGAGTACCATGACTAATACATTCCAGAGATTGAGCCTTCGGTGATGAAAGAGTGAAGACATATGAGCACCTAAGTGTTGGGTTGCTATTTGGCAGAGTAGACTGAGGAAGCCCCGACCGACAGAGCATCAAACCTTAATCTGGATGAGATATTGAGGGTGATCATGTTTCCTGAGGGATCATTCATGGTTGGTCGACATCATTGATGACTTTTGTAAGCATCTCTTTGATATACATCACTTAGTAAGCATGGATTCAACTGACAGACCAGAGTTTGGAAAGATCTTTAGTTTTTCAGATGTCGACTAGAAAGATGATTGAAATCATTGATGCGGATATATATACCAGATTGATTTTGGTATGAAGGTGTGTGTGGTGTATTGTTTTGTGTGAAGAAAAGTAGAGAGTAGTGTGGAAGTAGCAATACAGGTTGGGTATGTGACAAAATAGAAGCACCAAAGAAGAGGAAGAATGAAGTGTAGTAGATCAGTGTATTGAGCCTAATTGGAACTAAACCTCAGCATATGTGGATGCTTCTCATCAGTTCAATCACCTGGTTACTTTCTTTATACCTTGTAGATAGTGAGTCTCTTATAGGCAGTGAGCCTCTTGTGAGCAGAGTGTGCTCGGGCAGTGAGCCCTAATTGGCAAGTGCCATTTTTGTATTTCTATTCTTTTAATAGAGAATACAATCTTGGGTTAGTCACCCTATGGTTTTTCCCTTAATAGGGTTTTCCACGTCAAAATCATTGTGTTATGTGTATTGATTTTATTTCTTCTTTCATGGTTATGAATGCTTATATGATTTGATGCTGCACTAGTTGTTAAAGAAGAACAAAAAGTTAAAATAATTAAGATAATTGATTCACCCCCCCTATCAGTTATCAACAATTGGTATCAGAGCTAAGTTCCTCCTAACAGAGCCTAACAGCTTGAGGAAGATCTAGGAATCTTAATGGATATGTATGGTATGAGGGAACAAATTCAGTATGCCTTAGATGATCTTGAGAAATCTCACTCTGAAGTACATAACTTGAAGGAAAGACTCAAACAAGCTGATGATTTCATAAATGAACTAAAAGAGAAACTAAGTATCTCTATGAAAAAGAGAAAGGAGATACTTCAACAATTAGCAAGTCAAAGTGAAGCCAATAATACTAATGAAGATCTAAATGAGAAGAACAAGTTATGTGAGAAGCTATCAAAAGAGGTCATTATGGTAAGACATGAAATGGAATCAGGGGTTATGAAATTCACCCAAGAATCTGAAGAGAAAAAAAAGACCAAAGATGATCTAAAACAATCTCTCAAGGAGAAGTCAGAACACTACCACAAAATGGATAGAATAATCAGGCATTTGGAATCTGATCTTGAAGAAGCTAGAGATAATGAAGAACAACTTGAGAATCGGATTGACACTCTTAAAAGGGATCTTCAAACATCAAATGAATACAAAGAGAAATTCAAGATAAGCTCTGCTCAACTTGAAGTTCTTCTTGAAAGCTAAAAGAGGGTAGGTGACAAGCAAGGCTTGGGGTATGAGAAAGGTGAAAGCTCCAGATTTAGACAAAAGAACTCTGGATCAGGAAATCCAAGGAAAAGGCCCAGAAGACCTTCGGTAAGGCAACTAAATGCTCAAAGATATCCATCCTTCAATGGATACTACCACAATTGCAATAACTTTGGTCATAAAGCAAATTAGTGTAGAAAAAGAATGAATCAGATTAATTCATCCTTCTCTGGATAGTGTTTTAACTGCAAAAGGTATGGTCACAAATCTCATGAGTGTAGAAATATGCAAATAAACAATTCATTCAATGGTAGATGTTTTGCATGCAATAGAATGGGACATATGGCTAATCAATGTAGATCAAGAGGATACCAGTCAAATATGTAAAGAAATGTTGTTTGCTACAATTGCAATAGATCTAGTCATATTGCCAAATTTTGCAGAAGTAAGAATCAGGACAAAAAGGGTCTGGTGCATCATAATCAAAACCAAGACAAAGGAAAATGAAAAGTGAATACGGATGAAATTCAAAGGGAGATGAACAAGATTTGGGTGAAGAGAAGTATAGAAAATGTTGGGGATGGATACACACTAGAATCTAGTGCTGATATTCCTTCTAGAAACTAAATAGATGAGCTTTGGCTCAGGGGGAGTCACAAAAGAGAACAATTTCCCTTAGCCAGTCAATTGGTGCCTGAAATTGGCACATGGAAAGTTGTGGATTAAAAGGGCTCTCACAGAAACATCTAAATAACCCTTGGTAAATATATGAAAGATCCGCAAGGAGTTTGAAAAGGTTAAGCATCCAAGATTAATCTGGTTTAACAGTCATCTGGTAAAAGCAGGACTTTCACAGTTAGATCTGGTATAATTCAAAATTGAAATATTTGGATTTGTGGTTAGATGGAATGATTGGAGAAAGGGAGATACTTTGTAAGTTATCATTCTAGGTGCATCTCAGTGATCCGGAAAGATCTCTCTCAGAAACAAGGAAAACAAGGCACCTGGAATAACCTAAGTTGTGCATTTATTGCAAAATGGAATTAGGGTTTACGCAGAAATAAAAGGGTTCTTTTGTTCATCATTTGTACATTTGCATTCGAGAAGAAAAGAAAAGGAGCTCTGCAACAAAATTGTCTCAAGCCTCTCAAAGATCAACCGCAAAAGTTGATTCTTCCAACAATTCGATCTAACTCATATCGAGAACCCTAGAAGTGTAAAAGGTATTTTTCGCTCTTGCAAACCTCTCTCTAAATCTTTTGAAAGATGGCTACTCTAAATGTTGTGAAGATCACTGATAGGCTGCGCCCTAAATTCAAGAAACATCCCTACAAATCCCTAGAAGTTGATCCCCTAGGTGCATTCTCCAGCATTCCACATGGGGTTTTGCATGTAGAAGATGTTAGGGCATACATTCATGCAAACATTGAAGAATTTGGGGAATCCAAGCTGATGGATATCTATCACAAGCAGTTAATAGATGAATCATTTGAACTCAAACCTCAGTACAAAGCCATCCAGGATAAGCATTTCAGACATTGCATCCATTTCCCCTATTTTGCAAAAGATGAATGGGTCCAGTATGTTTTAAGTAGAATGCATGACAACTTCATGTGGTTGATGAGGCCATTTGAAATCACAAAAGATGCCATTAGGGTAGTTATTGGATTGCACTCATCTGGTGGGTTACCTACTCTCAAATCTATCAAGAATCAGATAGTGAGTGAGGCAACAGGATCAAAATTTGACAAGAGAGCAATGACAATTGAAGATATCATTGATCCGAATATCAATTTTGCATCTATGATAATTGGCTATAAGATATATCATTTCAATAGGGACAATTCTGTATCTGAAACTGTAATCTATGCTGCTTATCAGATGTTAAGGGAAAATGCAGATTATGTTCTTTGTGAGCTTCTTCTAAGCCAACTGTTGGAAAACCTACAAAAGATCAAGAAGGACAAGGAGAACTCATTCAAGTATGGTGGGCTGATATTATGTTTATTATTTTACTTTATGAATGAGCTCCCCGGATCCAGTGGTTGGATATGGCAAAATGATAGACCAGTAGCCATACAAATCAGAGGTTATATGCATGGGCTTGGTGATGCCAAGGCATAGAATACAACACTCTGGGGCTACTTCAAGAACTTTCAAAGTATGATGCAAGCCAGAGAAAGAATCCCCCAATCATTGGTTGAGAAGTACAAAGATACAATGTGCTTTATGGTAGACATTGATCAATGCCTGATGGAGGCAGTGGAACCAAGAATAGTGTGGATCATGTTGATGGGGTATGAGGTTGATGAGAAAATCCTAGAGCTACGCATCCAACACCTACTCAGTCAGCCCAAGGACCCTAAGGCAGAAACATTTGGAACCTTCCAAGAGCTGAGTGTAAAAGTTCATGTTGAACTAAGATAGCCTGAGATCAAAAGAAAAGTAAGAAGAGAAGTAGAAGAATTCACCAAGAGGCATGGAATATCAAAGGAGGCAGTTGATGCCAACAGAGAGAAGATGGAAAGTGCAAAGAAAGAAAGGCAAGAAATAGAAAAAGAAAGTGCTTCGGTGCAAGCCCCCTCCCAGACCAAATCCTCAAGAAGCTCTACACCTGCCACCACTAAGAGCCAAAAAGCATCAAAACTAGAAGCCTAGACATTCGGAAAGGGAGAGAAGAGAAAAAAGAAAAAGGCTACAAGGTCCTATATGAGTTAGAAGGATGATGAAGAAAATGAAGAAGAGGAAGAAAACATTTGGTGAACCCTCTACCGGTCATAGCAAGGAAGAAGAAGTAGAAGAGTTTGTTGAAAGGCCTACTCTGTCTATTGATGATGTAGTCAAGGCAGTTACTGTGGATGGGAATCTGTAACCAATGATAGAATTCTACGATGAGTATAATGATGCAGTTAAAAGGATCTTGGAAGAAGCCATAGTTAAGTACTTAAACATATATAATAAGGCATTTATTGAAATCATCTCTCTAATTCCCAAAAGTTTAGAGAAGGAACTTGAAATGAGAAAGGAGAATGCCAAAGCAAAGGACTTAGAGATCAGAGAACAGATTGCTATCCAACTCTATCCTTCCATTACCCCTAAACAAATGAACATAATCTTCAAGGACTGCAAGGATGAGTTTCAGAGCAAAGCAAGAATGAACCAGCTTATGCTTGGAGAGATAGATTGAGTTGCTAAAGAAACAAAGGACATTCTCTGAAATGCATTTAAACGATTCAATCTTCCTATCATAGAGGACTTAGGTGATAAACATTCTGCCATGGATGACGAAGGGCTAAGTACTGAGAAAGATGTAGAAGAGCCCAAAGAGATGGATAAGGAAAATATTAAGGACTTGGATTCCTTTGTTCTGGAAGAGGAAGTCCATGGAGAAGTAGACACCTTTCTTTTAGATCCCCCTACTGAGTCTGAAATTGAAGGAGAAGAAAGAAAAGAAGAGAGAATCGGTCAAGAAGAAGAAGTAAAGGGAAGAGAAGAAGATCAAACAGAGAACACCATAGGTGACAGTTCTAAGGTTGTAGAAGGGGAGAAAACTCTGTCTCTAGCAAGAGACAGTATAGAAGTAGTTAAAGACTTCCTGACAAAAGAAATGATGGAATTAGATGAACCAGAACTGCTTCAAGGACCATTCGATTTTGATTCCCTCTCCCTGGTTCAAACAATGAAGATAGCATCCTTTGCCCAAGCAAAGGCAAAAGAAAAACTTATGAAGTCTCACATGGAAGACTGTGAGCTGATAGAGATTGCATCTAGTGTATTGGAGAAGATCATGCCATCCTTCCAGAAGGATCTTTCAGCCTCCTAATCTGGTAATCTGAAATCTCTTGTTAATTATGTTAATACACATTTTGACTCTAGAGAAAGCAGAAGAAGAGAAAGTCTGGAAAGAGTTTTTGCGTAAGAGATTCTCTGAAGTACAAGGGCTAATAACAAATGATAGGAGAAATATGGATATTGGGATAAAGAGCTTAGAAAATGCTCTTAAAGATGGTAGAGAGATATATAAATTTTGTTTATCCTTGTCTAAAGTGACAAAGGATATTGAGAAGAAAGTGAAAGAAAAAGAGGATAAACTATCAAGTTTATCTCAGAATTTTGATCCTCTCACCACATCCATAATAAACCAGGAATGTCAGACTATTGCCATTATAAATGAACTAAAGAAACTTGAAAAGGAAAGGAAGAATATAATAAGCAGGATGGGTGAACTTAGAAGGATACTTATCCCTAAATTAGAGACCATACATGAGGCCCTAACTAATGCTTAGACCATAGCCCAGACCAATGATCCGACAGATCTAAAGAGGGCAGAAGCTTTTGCATTCCTATTGAGTGGTCACATCTCAATTTTGGATAAGATGAAGCAGAGTTGGGCAACATAATTTGTCCAGTTGAAGACAACTTTTGTAGATATACTTCAGTATATGTAAGTATAACATGTATATATACTTATGTGGCTAAGTATAGTTGGATTTTTGGAATTTTGGTGTGCGGATTCTACCCTTTGCCATTGATGTCAAAGGGGGAGTAAGGAGTAGTGAAAAATGTGGAATCTAACTAAGGGGGAGCTCTGAAAAAGTGTATATTAGAACAGAGCATCAGCCAAAGGGGAGTGTAGTGTGACACTTAGTCATTTTTCACTAAGTTTTGCCATCAATGCCAAAGGGGGAGATTGTTGGCAAGAGACACTGTGTGGCTTCATGAATGTTGTCATTGTTGGAAACAAAGTCCATCCCACACATCTGTAGGACATGGTATGTCTATACCAGAAGTCAAATTGAAGAGTATTTTGGTCTGGTGACCAAGAACAGAGCATGCAGTAAGGTCCAACAATCAGGTCTAGATCTCTCAGAGGAAGTATCTCAGCAAAGTGCAGACTTGGGGAAGTCAAGAAGAGTACCATGACTAATACATTCTAGAGATTGAGCCTCTGGTGATGAAAGAGTGAAGACATATGAGCACCTAAGTGTTGGGTTCTTGTTTGGCAGAGTAGATTGAGGAAGACTTGATTGACAGAGCATCAGACCTTAATCTAGATGAGATATTGATGGTGATCAAGTTTCCTGAGGGATCATTCATGGTTGGCCAACATGATTGATGACTTCTGTAAGCATCTCTTTGATATGCATCACTTAGTAAGCATGGATTCAACTGACAGACCAGAGTTTGGAAAGATCTTTAGTTTTTGGAATGCTGACTAAAAAGATGATTGAAATCATTGATGCAGATATATATACCACATTGATTTCGGTATGAAGGTGTGTATGGTGTATTGTGTTGTACGGAGAAAAGAAGAGAGTAGTGTGGAAGCAGCAATACAAGTCCGGTATGTTACATAATAGCAGTACCAAAGAAGAGGAAGAATGAAGTGCAGTAGATCAGTGTATTGAGCCTAACCGAAACTGAACCTCAACATATGTGGATGTTTCTCATTAGTTCAATCACCTAGTTACTTTATTTATACCTTGTAGACAGTGAGTCTCTTGTAGGAAGTGAGCCTCTTGTGGGCAGTGTGCTCGAGCAGTGAGCCCTAATTGGCAAGTGCCATTTTTGTATTTCTATTCTTTTAATAGAGAATACAATCTTGGGTTAGTCACCCCGTGGTTTTTCCCTTAATAGGGTTTTCCACGTCAACATCATTGTGTTATGTGTATTGATTTTATCTCCGCTTTCATGGGTATGCATGCTTATATGATTTGATGCTACACTAGTTGTTAAAGAAGAACAAAAAGTTAAAACAATTAAGATAACTGATTCACCCCCCCTCTTAGTTATCAACAGTCATCCCGATCAGGATGTTTGGTAAAGGTAAGGATATTTGACAAGGATAATATCCATATGAACAATTATCTGCATGACGTTAGCTATTTATATAAGTGAAGGCTAAATGACATCATTGGGATGCTAAAAGGTTAAGACATTAAGATAATGTTTGGATATTAAAGAAGGCATGGACATTTAGATAATGTTCAGATGTTGAGATTGAATATCCAAACCTGCGAATATCCATGCATATGATGGCTTTGTTATATCATGGAATAACATTTGATGTGTGCACATTTATGAATGTCGAGATACTAAGTCTTTTACTTAGCAATTTCTTAAGTCTCTCAATCAAGATAATTTGTTTGGATATTAGCAAATGTGAGGACTTTTAAGTGTAAATGTTAATATCCACATGACCATTGACTAAAACTTTGACCATGAATCACTCCTTAGTTTTAAGGAATTTTTACATGTTGCAAAAGGCAAACCTGCTTAGAATTTTACTCTCTTTCATTTGGCAAGCTTTTTGAGGGAAAACTCACACTTTGAAACATTGGTTTTATTGAAAAGGGAAAGACAATTGAGAGGAGGGGTGAATAAGTTGTAACCAATACTTCAAAACCATTAATACATCATCCACTTAATCACTATTATTACATTTTAACCATGAAAGCATGAAATCAAAAACTTAAACACATTCACACATTCAACAAATGAGGCACCATATTTTTACGTGGAAATTCCTATAAGGGAAAAACCATGGTGAGTGTTAGCTCACAATATAATATGTAATAACAATACTAAAAATCAGAGGCTGACTGCCTTAGGACTCACTATCTAGATTGCACACTACAAAAGAAGAGGCTCATTGCCAATGGGGTGGCTCATTGCTAGAGTTGGTGAACTGAGATAGTAGCATCTACACTATGCCAAGGTTTAGTTCCATTGAAGCACAGTAAACATCCTCTACTCTGCTCTACTTTTTCACTTCACAATTATTTTTTCATCTTCGCATCTTGATTTCTTTTTCACGACTTCATTACAAGTATTTATACAATTCATCAACCTTGGAATGATCATCGAGGTCGACATTACAATTATCAACCATTGGAACAATCTCCAAGGTCGGCAAACATACATACATTAGAATAGGTCTGGACCTAAACATATTAATGAGAGAGAAAGAATGAATGTGGACCAAACCACTCCTTAGCTGTGACTCATATGCAATCTTCCACACAACAACACACTATCACAAACTCCAAAGTATAATCACTAGTGAAAACAACCAGGTCGACCGAAACTGATGTTAACACTAAGACCTTTAAGAACATGCTTCATACATGATCCATATTACACTTTATAGACCAAGCAAAAGGTAGGAACATGATCTAGAGACATCCACAAGCATTTTATAATCACCAAGAACATCCGCACAACCTCTAAACACTTTATCCATAAGATTCTTCAAACTGGAGCACTTGAACATTACTATCAGCCACTGTCATAAAAGAAAGATCACTTGTGGACCACCAAATCATGAACCATTTGAACTAAAGGCACATAATATCATTACAAACTTAATTCCAGAACCGCAAACTGTAAGACTCAAATGCCAAGAAATGTAGAGCATAATACATTCTCCCTTCACCATTAAGTATATAGAAAAATAGTTTTTACTCTGGTTAACAAAAATTGCTCAAATATTCACACCGGAGGCTCAAACTTGAAACATAGAAACTACATACATTGGTGCAAGAGCACCCCTACAAGACAGGATATAGGTTCATTGTCCGCATGATAGGACATCAGTCTATTTTTAGTATGTTTGACTTCATAATGTAATAAGGTCCATTGGACCAATGCATATGTATTAGATCAGCCTAGGAGAGTGTGCAGGCAGTTAGAGATCGTGATCAGGTTGTCTGAGCTGTCCTCTCCCAGCCGCTTGGAAGCTCCCAGCCGCTGGGAATCAAGTTGGTAGTACTTGTAGGATATTGCTATAAATAACTCAGATCAGTTAGGGTTTCATATCATATCAGAGAGTAGTAGTTATGTTATGTTGTACTGGTGATTGAGTAAAATCCAGAGATCAGTCCAGACATTGTGAAACATTGTTGTAGAAACAGGACATTTGTGTTTCATCTAAATAAGATCTCATCAATTGCATTATCTGGTTTATCAGCTGTTTATGTTTTGATTTCTGTTCTGATTACAGGTTAATGGGTTCTTTCAACCCTTCCACTGGTTGATTCTGTGAATCAGTGGAATGGTCATGCATGTTAGTTTAGGTTGTATTTTAGTTTTCTGTTTATGCATTTCATTTGGTGTGGGAGATCGATTGGTAGCATGCTATGAATCAACCTAGCATCCTCATGTGCTAGGATTTAGGAAGATAAACTGTTAAGTTTTGATCTGAAGGTGCTCCGGCCCGATCATCATATTTTCTTTGTGAAATTGTGCGGTTCTGTGAGTTTACATGCAGCTGACGGATATACAGGGATCTGCATGTGTTTTTCCAGACGGAGTGAATCGCATCGACATCTGTGAGTATATCGCTATCCGGATCAGGTTATGAAACTGACGAAGACTGTATGTTTCAAGTGCATCAGGATGATATAAGTTGGATATATACTCAGTGTGTATATCATCGTCAGGATCATTTTTCATGTGTATCCATCGTCTGCATGTCACTATCGCATGCAGGAGTGAAAGTTCACTTTTTGGCTAAGGACCGGAGAAGTCATCATCAGGATATTGAAAAGATCACCGGATATTCATTATCATGTTGCGGAGGATATAAGTGTATTATATCCTGTTGACATCATCATCGGGTGCAAGTGACGTCATCGTCATCAGGATATTGCGAATATCACCCTATGCAAGTTTATCCTGCTATTGCTAAGTGTTTTGGCATCGGCGTAAGGCATCGGCATAAAGTTTGGTTAACATCATTAGGATGTTTCAATATGACCTGATAAGTCATATCTTGATGCTGTTGTTTGAATAGTCAGATATCGGGGTGACGGAAGCATCGAGGGAAAGGTGCTTGAAGTTGTCGTCATCAGGATATATGGGAGGAACCGGATATTTTATATCCTGCTGATGAAGATGATGCTGAACATCATGATGATGAAGATAGAGTTTGGCGGTAAGATGAACAGTGAACATTAGGAGGATGTTTGCGCTTACCGAATGTGATGATGCTGCTGACAGGCGAAAGGCGAAAGGCGATAAGGAAGTGGACAGTAGTTAGCAGGAGGATATTTCATGCCTCTTTGAAATATGATGATGCTATGTGTTAGCAAGAAATATGATGATGCTGTTAAGCTGATAGGTATTACATACTACATGTCCAGGATTGTAACATGCTGGTTGTGTTAATGACTCCTCCTTCCCATTTGTAAGCTTCTGTTGCGTTTTACTCTGCATCATAGTGGTATCAGAGCAAAGGAAGGATCTTCTGGAAAAGATCAGGATATAGCAGGATGTCAGGTGACGAAGGAACATCTGAGATACCGGCAAGGATGACCAACGTTGAGTTGGCAGTTCTGGTGAAGAAACAGATTGCAGAGAGCAAGGCCGTGAAGGCTCAGAATCAGGAATTGAAGGATGAGTTAGCGAAGTTGAGGAGCAGAGTAGGTTCTGGTAGAGAAGAAGATAGGGAAGAAGAAGAGATCCCTAGTTGGAACGAGGAGGTCGTTCCTACAGACCAGAGACCACTGTTGAATGCCCTCAAGGCCATGGAGAGGAGAACCATGGATGTGAAACTGGATTTGCCAGTGTTTACAGGAAAGATGGAACCTGATTCAGTGATGGAGTGGATAGACTCCTTGAACAATTTCTTTGAAACAGAGGACATACCAGAACAACAGAGGGTGAAAATAGCCCAGTCAAAAATGAAAGAAGCTGCCTTAACATGATGGAATTTCGTCCAAGATGATAGAGTATAGGAACGAAAACGTAGAGTCACTACATGGAAGAAAATGATGGCATTAGTAAAGGAAGCTTATGTCCCATTGGATTACAGTATCCAATTACACAAGAGGAAGCAAAACCTGAAGCAGAAGGAGCTAGATGTCAGCTCATATACAGAAGAATTCATGAAACTTTGTATGAAAACAAAGGTAAAGGAAAGTGAAGAAGAGATGGTAGCCAGATACCTTAATGGATTGAGGTTCAACATTCAGGAAGATTTAAGTCTACATAATCCAGATACAGTTCAGAAATGCTTTCAGTTGGCATTGAAAGTGGAAGAGAAGTTAAAGAGAAAACAAGAACAACACAATAGAGGAAGAGGAAGACAACAAAGGGGTGGAAGAGGTCCTTTTAGAGGTAGAGGACATGGACATGGATATCAAGGAGAATCCAGTCATGACAATAGTAAGGGAAACAATAGTCAGAACCAAGGGGAAAATTATAGTTAGCAAGGAAACTTCAGAGGTAGAAGACCTTTCAGAGGAAGATCCAAGGGCAGAGGATCCATCAGATGTTATAACTGTAACAAAGAAGGCCATATAGCCAGCAAATGTCCAGAAAAGGCCACAAGCTCAACAGGAGACAGGAGAACAAATCTGATCCAAGAACCTGATAATCAAAGTATGACAGGCTCTAATGCTTTTCAGAGTGTGAATGCTCCTGATAATTTTGGATACCCAGAAAGTGGAGAGTCTCTAATGATGAGAAGAACAGTGACTACCATGAAGGTACCTGACAAAGAATCCCCTTAAAGAAAGTCTCTTTTCAGGACTATTTGCAAAGCAGGAGGTAAGGCATGTAAAGTTTTGATTGATTCTGGTTCTACTAAAAATTTTGTGTCTGAAGAAATGGTGACAAAGCTTAAGCTTAGGAGATTGCCTCACCCATCCCCATATAAAGTCTCGGCTTACCCAAGGTCAGCAGACAACTGTAGAAGAGCAGGCTTGGGTAGAATTTCAGATTGGAGCATATAAGGATAAGTTGTTGTTTGATATTACCATGATGGATGCTTGCAATCTTTTATTTGGTAGACCATGGCAGCATGATTTGAAGGCACAACATGATGGTGTTAGAAACACCTATACAATCACTAAAGATGGTAAGGATATAAAGTTACTACCATTGACGGAGAAGGAGAAGAAATCTGAGGGAAAAGAGGTGAAAGTAATGCTGATGGAAGGTAAACAGTTCATGAAAGAAGTAGCAGCAGAAGGTGCAGTTGCATATGCCCTAATCCCATGTATGAGGGTGAATAAAGAACAGCAGCAAGAAGTCAAGGAAGAGAAAAAGCAAAGGTTCATAGACCCAGCTATCCAAGAGCTATTGGATAAGTTCAAAGGTATCATCTCAGAGGGAATGCCAAGATCCCTACCACCTGTCAGGGATATTAGTCACTGCATAGACTTAATTCCAGGGTCAACACTTCCAAACAAAGCAGCCTATAAGCTAACTCCAGAACAGAATGCAGAAGTAGCCAGACAAATTGAAGAATTATTGGATTCAGGTCTGATTGGGAAAAGTTTAAGTCCATGTGCAGTACCAGCTGTACTAGCACCAAAGAAGGAAGGTACTTGGAGGCTTTGCACAGATTCCAGAGCTATTAACAAGATCACAATCAGGTATAGGTTTCCAATCCCTAGGATAGAGGATTTACTTGACTGTTTGGGAGGTGCTAAGTATTTTACAAAAATAGATCTAAAGAGTGGATATCATCAGATCAGGATTAGGCCAGGAGATGAATGGAAAACAGCATTCAAAACTAGTGAAGGGTTATATGAGTGGAAGGTTATGCCTTTTGGTTTATCTAATGCACCTAGTACTTTTATGAGGTTGATGAATGAGGTTTTGACAGAGTTCATTGGTAAGTTTGTCATAGTATATCTAGATGACATTCTGATTTTCAGCAACACAAAAGAAGAACATCTCAGACACATAGATTTGGTTCTTAAGAGGTTACATGAAGAGCAGCTGATGATAAATTTAGACAAGTGTTTGTTCATGCAAGAGGAGATCACATATTTGGGTTTTATCATTTCACAAGGAAAGTTACAAATGGATAAGGAGAAGGTAAGTGCCATATTGTCTTGGCCAACCCCAAAGACTATGAATGATGTCAGAAGTTTCCATGGGTTAGAAACCTTCTACAGGAAGTTTATAAGAGGGTTTAGTCATATTTGTGCACCCATGCTTGATACCATCAAAGGAGGCCAGAAGTGCAGATTTGTTTGGACTCAAAGAGCAGATGATTCTTTTGAGACATTGAAGAAGAAGGTGGCACAGCAGCCAGTCCTTGCACTTCCAAACTTTAACAAAATCTTTCAGGTGGAATGTGATGCCAGTCACATGGCCATTGGAGCAGTACTCAGCCAAGAAGGTAGACCTATTGCATTTTTCAGTGAGAAGCTCAATGATGCTAAAAAGAGGTATTCCTGATATGATTTAGAAATGTATGCTTTAGTCCAGTCACTCAAGAAATGGAGGCATTACTTGATGCCAAAGGAATTCATAGTATTCACAGATAACCAGGCTCTAAGTTTCATAAACAGCCAGGAAAAGCTGAACCACAGACACATGAAATGGGTAGAAACCTTACAAGCGTTTACTTTTACATTGAAGCATAAGAAAGGAGTCACGAATAAAGTTGCAGATGCCTTGAGCAGGAGAGTTCTAACAGTCAACCAGATTCAGTTAGAAAGTGTTGGCATTGATTCACTAAAGACCATGTATGAGACTGATGAAGATTTTGGGGAGATATATCATGTCTGTACTTCTTTTGGAGAGAAATATCATGCTGACTTCTCTGAATTTTTGATTCAGGATGGATTGTTGTTCAAAGGTGGACAGTTATGTATTCCAAGGTGTTCTATGAGGTTAAACATCATTAAGGAGAAACATTGTGGAGCTATGGCAGGTCATTTTGGTCTAGATAAGACTCTTGATCTTGTCCGAAGACATTACTTTTGGCCCAAGTTACAATCAGATGTCAAAAAGTTTGTAGAGACATGTGTGATATGTCAGAAAGCTAAAGGCAGGTCGACTAATGCAGGTTTATATCAGCCCTTACCCATTCCTTCCAGACCATGGGAAAGCATAAGTATGGATTTTGTCTTGGGTTTACCAAGGACAAGGAAAGGGTTTGACAGTGTTTTTGTTGTAGTGGACAGATTCAGCAAAATGGCACATTTCTTGCCATGCAAAACCACTACTGATGCTTCATACATTGCAGATTTCTTTTTCAGGGAGATTGTCCGGATCCATGGATTGCCATTGCGCATAGTGTCAGATAGGGATGTGAAGTTTATTGGTCACTTCTGGAGAACTCTTTGGAAGAAACTTGGAACAAATTTGTCTTTTTCCTCTGCATATCATCCTCAAACGGATGGACAGACTGAAGTAGTGAACCGTTCCTTAGGAAATTTGCTTAGATGTTTGACAAAACAACATGGAGAAAAGTGGGATCATATTCTATCTCAAGCTGAATTTTCCTATAATGATACTGTCAATAGGAGCACAGGGAAATCACCTTTCCAGATAGTTTATGGTATGCATCCAAGAGGAATTTTGGAATTGCGAGATCTACCTACAGTAGACCCTGTTAGTGCAGAAGGAGAAGCTTTTGTAGAAGCCATAAAAGAGGTTCATGATCAAGTCAAGACCCAACTGCAGCAAACCACCTTGAAGTATAAGGAATATGCTGATAAAAAGAAGAAGGATGTACAGTTTGATGTTGGAGATTTGGTATGGGTTCATTTGAAGAAGGACAAACTTCCTAAGGGAAAATATACTAAACTTATGCAGAGAAAAGTTGGACCATGTCAGATCTTGCACAAGCATGGACAGAATGCTTATGAGATACAACTCCCCTCTGATCTTGGTTTGTCCCCTATATTTAATGTATGTGATTTAACTTCATACAAGTCTTATCCAGATGCAGATCAGGATCTCCTACAGGATACAGTCCATGATAACATTCCCAAGCATGATCCTCCATAGTTGCAGAAGGTTTTGGACACCAGAGTGGTCAAACAGACCCGGAACAAACAGTACTTGGAGTATCTAGTCTCTTGGAAGGGAAAACCTAATTCTGAAGCAGTCTGGATGACTGAAGAGTAGATCCAGAAACATGGTGCAGATCTTCATACTCTCATCTCAAGTGGACTTGAGATTTCTTCTTCTGGGGAGTATGGTGCAAGAGCACCCCTACAAGACAGGATATAGGTTCATTGTCCGCATGACAGGACATCAGTCTATTTTTAGTATGTTTGACTTCATAATGTAATAAGGTCCATTGGACCAATGCATATGTATTAGATTAGCCTAGGAGAGTGTGCATGCAGTTAGAGATCGTGATCAGGTTGTCTGAGCTGTCCTCTCCCAGCCACTTGGAAGCTCCCAGCCACTGGGAATCGAGTTGGTAGTACTCGTAGGATATTGCTATAAATAACTCAGATCAGTTAGGGTTTCATATCATATCAAAGAGTAGTAGTTATGTTATGTTGTACTGGTGATTGAGTAAAATCCAGAGATCAGTCCAGACATTGTGAAACATTGTTGTAGAAACAGGACATTTGTGTTCCATCTAAATAAGATCTCATCAATTGCATTATCTGGTTTATCAGCTATTTATGTTTTGATTTCTATTCTGATTACAGGTTAATGGGTTCTTTCAACCCTTCCACCAGTTGATTCTGTGAATTGGTGGAATGGTCATGCATGTTAGTTTAGGTTGTATTTTAGTTTTCTGTTTATGCATTTCATTTTGTGTGGGAGATCGATTGGTAGCATGCTATGAATCAACCTAGCATCCTCATGTGCTAGGATTTAGGAAGATAAACTGTTAAGTTTTGATCTGAAGGTGCTCTGGCCCGATCATCATATTTTCTTTGTGAAATTGTGCAGTTCTGTGAGTTTACATGCAGCTGACGGATATACAGGGATCTGCATGTGTTTTTCCAGACGGAGTGAATGGCATCGACATCTGTGAGTATATCGCTATCCGGATCAGGTTATGAAGCTGACGAAGACTGTATGTTTCAAGTGCATCAGGATGATATAAGTCGGATATATACTCAGTGTGTATATCATCGTCAGGATCATTTTTCGTGTGTATCCATCGTCCGCATGTCGCTATCGCATGCAGGAGTGAAAGTTCACTTTTTGGCTAAGGACCGGAGAAGTCATCATCAGGATATTGAAAAGATCATCGGATATTCATTATCATGTTGCGGAGGATATAAGTGTATTATATCCTATTGACATCATCATCGGGTGCAAGTGACGTCATCGTCATCAAGATATTGCGAATATCACCCTATGCAAGTTTATCCTACTATCGCTAAGTGTTTTGGCATCGGCGTAAGGCATCGGCATAAAGTTTGGTTAACATCATCAGGATGTTTCAATATGACCTGATAAGTCATATCCTGATGCTGTTGTTTGAATAGTCGGATATCAGGGTGATGGAAGCATCGAGGGAAAGGTGCTTGAAGTTATCGTCATCAGGATATATGGGAGGAACCGGATATTTTATAGCCTACTGATGAAGATGATGCTGAACATCATGATGATGAAGATAGAGTTTGGCGGTAAGATGAACAGTGAACATCAGGAGGATGTTTGCGCTTGCTGAATGTGATGATGCTACTGACAGGCGAAAGGCGAAAGGTGATAAGGAAGTGGACAGTAGTTAGCAGGAGGATATTTCATGCCTCTTCGAAATATGATGATGCTGTGTGTTAGCAAGAAATATGATGATGCTGTTAAGCCGATAGGTATTACATACTGCATGTCCAGGATTGTAACATGCTGGTTGTGTTAATGACTCCTCCTTCCCATTTGTAAGCTTCTGTTGCGTTTTACTCTGCATCATACATCCTTTAACATAACTTCCAATCTATAGAAAAAAATATTCAGTATATAGAATATGCGGAGCAAAACACTACACTGTACTTCTACAAGCCAGGAAACTTTGCAACACACTATTTCCACTAGGAGAGCAAATTTTCTCAAAAGCACTTGGAAACTCAATATTAGGAACACTTTCTCACTATCTTCAACACTTATATAAGCCAATACAAAGCAACTAACTCAACACAATTAAACATCAAAATAAGAACATAGTCGACACCAATGACAACACTAGTAAGCACATACTTGCAACAATCTCCCCCTTTGTCATTGATGGAAACATTGATGTGAAAAATTGTAAGAACCATCAAGACAAGAATCTACATTGATTACTTTCTCCCCTTTCTCTTTACAAATCCAAACTCTTTCTCCTCATAAGTTTTTCACATGATTTTCTCTCCCCCTTTGACATTAATAGCAAAGGACATCACTTCTTTCTCTACACATACTTGCAAGCTATTACTCTGATTGAACTAGAATTACTCTGTCAACAACTCTGCAATACTTTCTTCTCTTTATTAGGAACTCATATGGCCAACATCTACTTTCTCCCCCTGAGAGGTAGCCTTCAAAACATGAATCCAGATCAAAGAATAAGGCTTTTGGCACCACTGGACTGATGCACTTCTCATGCATCTTATTTTAGAGTAGGAGGGGTAATAACCCCTAAATTTTCTCTAAGATAGTCAAAAGTGTTCTTGGGCAGAGGCTTTGTGAAAATATTTGCAATCTGATCCTTTGTAGACATATATTCCCTCTTTACATCATTTTTTTAAACTTTTCTCTTAGAAAGTGATACCTTATAGCTATATGCTTTGTTCTTGAGTGCATCACTAGATTTTTTGAAATGTTTATAGCACTTGTATTATCACAAAAGATTGAAATTGGTTTGTCATACACAACTCTTATATCCTTCATTATTTTCTTCATCCAAAGCACTTGAGTACAACATGCTGCAACAATATATTTTGCTTCTGTAGTAGACAAAGAAACTGATTCTTTCTTCTTGGTCAACCATGAAACCAATATATTACCTAAGAGGAAAGTACCTCCCCTAACTTTTCTCTAAGATACTCAAAAGTATCCTTGGGCAGAGGCTGTGTGAAAATATTTGCAATCTGATCCTTTGTAGACACATATTCCCTCTTTACTTCATTCTTTGTTACCTTTTCTCTTAGAAAGTGATACCTTATAGCTATATGCTTTGTTCTTGAGTGAATCACTAGATTTTTTGAAATATTTATGTCACTTGTATTATCACAAAAGATTGAAATTGGTTCATCATACACAACTCTTATATCTTCATTGTTTTCTTCATCCAAAGCACTTGAGTACAACAACATGCTACAACAATATATTTTGCTTTTGCAGTAGACAAAGAAATTGATTCTTGCTTCTTGCTCAACCATGAAACCTATCTATTACCTAAGAGGAAAGTACCTCCACTTGTACTCTTCCTTTCATTAGCATCTCCAACCTAATTTGCATCTGTATAAGCACTGAGAGTGAAATCAATATCTTTGGGATACCACAATCAATAGTCTGAAGTGCCTTTCAAATACCTCATGATCCTCTTGATTGCCATCACATGTGACTCTTTGGGATCTTCTTGAAATCTTTCCACAAGATAGACTACATGCATTATGTCAGGTCTGGTATGGGTTAGATAGAGCAATCCTCCAATCATAGACCTATACTTTTCTAGTCAGTCGTAGGTGATTCATCATTCTTGCTCAGCTTGCAACCAGTTACTATAGGAGTACATACTAGTTTAGAATCCTCCATTCCAAACTTATTCAATAATTCTTTCACATACTTGGACTAAGAAATGAGAATTCCTTTTTCTGATTGAGTAATCTACAGTCCTAAAAGGAAATTAATTTCACCAAACATAGACATCTCAATTTTTTTTTGCATTTCCTCTACAAATCTCTTACACATACCTTCATTGCCTCCAAAGATAATATCATCAACAAAGACTACAACAATTAGAATTTGATCATCATTAATTTTGAAATAGATATTGATGTTAGTAGTACATTTACTAAACCCTAATTACAACAAATACTTGTCCAATCTTGCATACCAGGTTCTAGAAGCTTACTTAATTCCATACAAGGCTTTCTTCAATCTGCACACCATGTCACCTTAGTCTGATGACTAAAATCCTTTTGGTTGTTCAATGCAAACCTCTTCTTCCAGCTCTTAGTTCAAGAATGCAGATTTCACATCCATCTGGTATACTTTGAAGTCTTTGTGTGCTGTAAATGCCAAGAACATTCTTATTGCTTTAATCCTTTCCATAGGAGAAAAAGTCTCTTCAAAATCTATACCTTCAACCTAAGAATATCCTTTGCATACCAATCTTGCAATGTTTCTTACCACTTCTCCATTTTCATTCATCTTGTTTCTAAACACCCATTTAGTTCCAATCACATTCTTATCAGTAGGTCTAGGAACTAATTCCCAAGTTTGATTTTTCTCTATCTACATCATCTCTTCTTCCATGGCTTTTACCCAACTTTCATCTTTACAGGCCTCATTTACAATTTTAGGTTCAATTATGAAAGTAAACAGTAGTTCACCTATTCCTTAGCAACTTTTTCCTTGTCAATGCACCTTTACTTTCGTCACCAATAATCTGATCTTCAGAATGATTAATCCTTACATACCTGGGAGTCATAACATCACTTTATGGAGATTTTTCTTCAACTTGACTATCCTTTTGTTCAACTTTTTCTTCATTCATTGTAGTATCAGGTTCATCTGATTCATAGCCACTCAGATCTAATATTCTTTCCTTGTCTTCATCAACTTTCACATTTGTACTCTCAATGATCTTTCTCAATATCTTATTGTAGCACCAGTAGGCCTTACTCTTAGTTGAGTATCCAAAAAAAATTCCTTTATCACACCTAGCATCAAACTTACCTAACTCCTCATCTCTTCTGATATAACATTTACTTACAAAAACTTTGAAGTATTTCACTATAGGAACTCTTCCATACCACAATTCATAAGGAGTTTTAGTACCATTAACTTTGACTTGAAATCTATTTTGAATGTAGACAATAGTATGTCTAGCTTCTCTCCAATATACTTCCAGTAGATTTGCCTCCTTCATCATGGACCTAACAACCTCTTGAACTGCCCTGTTCTTTCTTTCAACAACTCCATTTTACTGAGGAGTTCTAGGAGAAAACAACTATCTTTTTATCCCATGTTCTTCACAGAAGGTATTGAATTCATTTGATATAGACTCTCCTCCTCTATCAGACCTTAAGCACTTGATCCTCAAATCTAACTCATTCTCAACCATCACCTTGAATACCTTAAACTTGTCTAGGGCTTCTGATTTATCCTTTAAGAAAGTAACCCAAGTCATTTTGAAATAATTATCAATGAGAAACATAAAATACATGTCTCCTTGTAGACTTATTATTCTTATAGGACCACACAAATCTGTATGCACTAGCTCAAGTAGTCCAGCAAAAAATTGCTCTTCACTTTTGAAACTTGTCCTTGTCTATTTTCCCAATTGACATTCCTTGCAAATAGTATTAGCAGGCTTCACAAGTCTAGGCAAATTTCTCACAACTTGTACTGAACTTATCTTCACCAAGTTGTAAAAATTGATATGACACATCCTCTTATGCCACAACCAACTCTCATCTATCTAAGCCAACAAACAATAATCATTAGTTCCTCTCAAATGATAAACATTACCTCTAGTCTTCTTACCAGTAGAAATCACTATTCTGGAGCTTTCCATGATCTTGCAACCATTATCCTTGAATCTTAGATCATACCCTTTGTCACACATCTGACCAACACTTAAAAGATTATGCTTCAAACCCTTCACATATAGAACATCATCTATGTTATGCTTGCCATCAGAAGACATAGATCCTTTTCCACAAATCTTACCATTTGCATCATCTCCAAACCTAAGTAGTCCTCCATCATACTTTTCCAAACTTATAAACTTACTTTTGTCACCAGTCATGTGATGTGAGTATCCACTATCAATAATCCATTCATCCTTATCCTTCTCAACCTGAACAGACAAAGCACTCTCTTCCACTATCTTTTCTTCCTTCACACAACTAGTAGGATTAGTAGACATAGGTTCTTCTTTAATAGAAATAAACAAGCATTCATTTGCACTAGTATTAGCATCACTAGACTCATCATCTATTACACCATCACCATCAAGATCTCTAACATAATAGTATTTCTTCATGACTCTAGGTCTACTTTCAAATTTCTTCTTACCTCTCTCAATTCTCTCTGGACACTTGGAGGCATAGTGGCCAATCTTACCACAAGAAAAGCATTTGAATGGTAATTTTCCTTTGAACTTACTAGTACCTCTTTGCATTTTATCAACAAAGTTGGCTTCAATCTCATGAAAGTCATCATCGGATTCCACAACATATTTTTGAGCTCTTGAGGTCTTTTTTGAAGTGCTAGCTTTAAAAACAGTCTCAGTCTTTTGTAGGGCATCACCAAACTCTCTCATTTCAAAAGCTATAAGCTTCTCAAGCAACTAATCCTTTGAAATATTTTTCACACTCATAATCTCTTCATTTTCTATCACCTTGTGACTATAGGATTTAGGTAATGACCTAAGAATCTTTAACACAACCTCATTCTCATTAGTAGTTCCTCCAAGGCCTTTTATTCTATTGACAATTTCATCAACTTTCTGCATATAGATTGTTGTGTTCTCATCTTCACTCATCTTTAAGGCTTCTTACCTCCCCTTTAGGTTTTGAAATTTGACACTCTTTACAAAATCATCTCCTTCATATAAATTTTTGAACTTATCCCAGATCTCATGAGTAGTCTCCAAATCCATAACTTTCACCAAGTCAGTGTTAGATAAGGCATTTAACAAAGAATATCTATGTTTTCCATTTAATTCATACTGTTTGACTTCATCTTCATCTAATGGACCATTGGAGGAATAGTGTACTTGGTTTCTGCCATATTCCAAACACCATAACCACAAGAAATGAGATGACTTTTTATTCGTACCTTCCATAGAGAATAATTCATTCCATCAAACTGTGGTGACTCCTTCCTATGTGCCATCCCAGATCTACCTTGAGTTATTAGGCTCTTTGCCAAGGAACCCTCGCTCTGATACCAATTGTTGAAAAGGGTAAGACAACTAAGAGGGGGGGTGAATCAGTTGTAACCAATACTTCAAAACCATTAATACATCATCCACTTAATCATTGTTATTGCATTTTAACCATGAAAGCATGAAATTGGAAACTTAAACACATTCACACATGAGATACATGAGACACCAGATTTTTACGTGGAAAATCCAATGAGGGAAAAACCATGGTGAGTGTTAGCTCACAATATAATATGTAATAAAAACACCAAAAATCAGAGGGTCGTTGCATTAGGGCTCACTGCCCAGATTGCTCAATGAAAAATAAGAGCCTCATTGCCACTGGGGTGGTTCACTGCTAGAGTTGGTGAACTGAGATAGTAGTGTTTCTCTCCTTGGTTCACTTTGGAATTGTGGTTTGTCATTGATGTCAAATGGCATGACTTCTTCTATGGTGCCTATTGCATAACAAGGTTGTCAAAGCATTATATAAGGTGAGTGTATACGACATGACATTGAGCATTTGGTTGATTACATATGAAGGAGATTATGTCAAGGATTAATCTTATCACATCATGGTTATAAGTGATCTTTACCATGTCTTTTGTAAAGAGGCATTGTAAACTAGTTCATGGTCGCTTAAATTAAAATTTGTAAGGCTTCACTTATCAGTGAAAAAGGAATGTTTTAAAATTCATCTAAAGGAAAGGTCATTCAAAGGTTTCTTAACTGAGTAACCTAAACAACAGGTCTAGGCTTTTGTAAGAAGTAAAAGGTTATGCTTTTGTTAAAGCAGTGACTAGTCCTTATAGGGCACACTAGGATAGCATGTTAAGGGTGTATACCAAAGAAAAAGCAATATGATTTTGTCATTCTCTAAGTTTGATCTTGGTGTATAACGATTTCTCGACCTCAGGTTTGATTGTTCATTGAACATGTTGAATATTCTAGATTTGCCAATGCTTGACTGAGTGGAAATAGTAAAAATGAAGAAAGAAGCTTAGGTAGTTATGATGGCACAACACAAAACTTGGTGATTCATTCAAGTGTTATCCTTCCTTAACAATGTTCTTGCTTAGTTTTAGTGTTATTTCATTTGTTTAACAAAACTAAGGGTTTTGATTATGAAAGTTATAGCCTCAATTAAGGATTTCAGTTTGGTAAAAGTTTCTTTGATACTCGTATGTAGGAATGGGTACGGTTATTTCACTATATGGTTAAACTTAGTTTGTAAAATGGGTTAATGGTATTTTTGTTAAGGATTATTGTTATCTCTATCATTTGACAATGATATGGTGAAAGGTTTAATACTGTATTAAGCAAGAACAAGAAATTTTTGTTTTTGGGTTTGAGTAACCTTAGTGCCTATGTACCACTTGATAATTTGTTGTTGCACCTGTGGAAAACATGAACAGTTTTTATTGATAAGGACAGTGTGACTATTCATTGATAATCTTCTCAAAACTGCTCATATTGGGTCTATTCGACCATACATCTTTGACAGTTGTTTTAGTTGGAAACTGCCAGAGATAGTTGAAATGTTTCAGTTACAAATTCAAACTATTTCATGAAAGAAGGAAGCCTTTGAGAATGTATAAAAATGCATGTAATGTAAACACTTGATATGGTGTTGATGATATTGTATCTTACACTTTCATTGAGACAATAGCAGTGCGTTGTAATGCAAAAACATTTCTGAGTTGATGCACACAGTTTTGGTTATATGATTCTTGAGGTCTCTAAATTCAATGAGACAATCAAGAACTAAGCTGTAGTGAAACAGAGAGATCCCCTATATTGTATATTTTCATTTGATCTTTGAGAAGTTGTAAGTGATCATGTCAGTGAGACAATATGATCATTGCCAGTGAGGCTTATATTGCCAGTGAGGCTTGTGTTGCTAGTGAGGCTTATGTTGCTAGTGAGGTAGTGATAAAGGTTAGTGAGACATTTTTCTATAGCCAGTGAGGCATTTTACTGAGTGGTTTTTCTACCCCAAGAGGGTTTTCCACTCCTGAAATCTTTGTCTTATGGTCTCATTTGTTGCATGATTATTTTGTCCATTATACTTGATTGTTTATTTCTTTAATACAATGTTACTTGCATTGATAGAGCCTAAATCATCATCTACTTAAGTTTTGAAACTTTGAAATAAAAGTGTTTAAACTTCTTTTGTTTTCTACAAAACTGATTCACCCCCCCTCTCAATGTTGTCATGTACTCCAACAAGTGGTATCAAAGCTAGACCCTTGTCTAAAAGGTTTAACCAACCTAAGGGATTCTTGGTGGAGTACATACCATGTCATCTCAGGAAGGTCTACCTACTTTTAGAGCACCATTGTTTGATGGTACTGATTATGCCTTTTAGAAGTATAGAATAACTCATCACATAAAGTCTTTAGGCTTTGATGTCTGGAATGCAATTGAAACTAGCTATTCTGGTCTAGAAACACCTTCTACTACTGATGAAAAAAGCTTATGATTGTGATGCAAAGGCTGTAAAAGCCATTTGTTGTTGTCTGTCAAATGATGTCATAGTCAAGATCATGGAATGCAAAATAGCCAAGGCCATATGGGAAAAGTTGTCAAAAATCTATGAGGGTGATGAGGATATAAAAGAAGCAAAACTTCAATATCTGAGAAAAAAGTTTGAAGGCTTAAGAATGATAGAAGAAGAGAAGGTAGCTAATTACCTTCAAAGAGTCCAAGAAACGATAAACACTATGAGAGGTTTAGGAGAAAAAATAGAAGAGATAATTGTTGTTAAAAAGGTGTTAAGAACCTTGTCTCCTAAATATTATTCTAAGATTTATGTTGTTGAAGAAAGAGATATGAAGACATTAACTGTAGATGTTCTTCATGGTATTTTTACTGCTTATAAAATGAGAAAGATCAATGAAAGTCCTAACAAAGAAACTACTTTCAAAACTGTTAAAAAGGATAATGAAATAAATTATGAGTCTGAAAAGGTGAATGATGATGAGTTAGTTTTTGTAAGCAAACTAAAAAGAGGCTCAACAGGTAGATATAAAGGGAAGTTACCCTTTAAGTGTTTCAATTGTGGCAAAATAGGACACTATGCAGCAAACTGTCCAAACAAAGAACTTGATAGTGATGAGGAAGACAATAAAAAAAAAGTAGGAAAAATAAATATAACTTTAAGAAAAATGTCTTCAAAAAGAAGAAAAGTTTATTTGTCGATGTCATTGACAGTGGCTCAAAAGAATCTGCTGTAGAAGGTGATGAAACATTGTTTATGGCAACAATCAATTTAGTTGAACCTGAAAATACATTAGATCAATATGAAATTGAGGTTGATTTTGAGGTTGAACTCAAATGTGCCCTTAGTGAAATAAAGAAACTTAAAAAGGAGGTCATAGTGCAAAAAAGTCAGATTACTGACTATGAAAAGCAAATTTCAGATCTGAAACTGCAACTTGGGGAAAACAAGAAATTTTTTGAAGTCACTCAAGAATAGTTGAATGTTAAAGAAAAAGAGTGTTGTGCTCGAGAGTCTGCGATTGTTAGTTTGAGGAAAAATCTTGCAATGTATGAAAGTGGTGACAAGTTGTCTCATCTCTTAGGCAAACAAAATTCACATAATGATAAGAGTGGTTTGGAGATGATAAAAGGACAATGTTCAAATTCTAACAATGATGGGTTCAATGCTGCTGAAAAGTCCATTACAAAAGAGGTAATCCTCCTAGATTCAATCTATAGTTTTTTGGCTACTATTTTAATTTTAATCAATATGGACACAAGGAAAATGAATGCAGATTTGTATCTAGAAGTAAGCCTAGTTTTGTTGATGGAAATCTATTTAAGTTTTTGAACAAATTGAAATGTTTTACTTGTGGAAATCTTGGCCACATAACAAGATTTTGTAGATATATTTTTTATATACAGTTTAATGCTCAATCTAAGACATCTCCTAATGGTGAAAAGACTAAGTTGGTTTGGAGAATGAAACAAAATATTAAAAAGGCTGATGTGACATTTTTTTCAAACAACCTTTCATGCTCAAAAGAAAGATGTGTGGGTTGTTGACAGTGGTTCCTCTCACCATATGACTAGTGATAAAAGAAAATTTGTTAAATATGAGGATTTCTTTGGTGGTTCTATCAAGTTTGGTAATGATTTTTGTGTTCAAATCAAAGGTATAGGTACTATTTTTCTTGATAATGTTATTCCTCTACATGATGTTTACTATGTAGAAGGTTTGACTCATAATTTGCTGAGTGTGAATTAGATATGTGATAATGGTTTCAAAGTAACTTTTAGTGCACAGAGTTGTGAAATCAGAAAAAAAAAATCTGGGAAGGCTGTTGCAGCTGGTCTAAGGACTAAAGGCAACATTTATAATCTTCATGAGACTTCAAGAAATAGAAAATATGTACATGTGTGCTTCATGAGCCAAGTAGAAGAAAGCCAACTATGGTATAGGAGACTGGGACACATCAATTATGATAATCTAGTTAAAATCAGCAAGAACCAAAATGTTAGAAATATGTCTGTCATTTCAAAGCCCAACAATAGTACCTGTAAGGAGTGCCAAGAAGGTAAACAAACCAAGGTAAGTTTTAAACCCAAAGAATATTCTTCTACTCAACCTTTACAATTGGTTCATTCTAATTTGTGTGGTCCAACAAGGACTAGCTCTTTAAATGGTCAATGTTATTTCATGCTTTTCATAGATGGTTACACCAAAATGACTTGGGTTACATTTTTGAAACATAAATCTAAAGCCTTCAACAAATTTAAACTTTTAAAAAAGATGGTAGAGAGGGAATCAGACATGAAAATAAAATTCCTTAGGTCTGATAAAGGTGGGGAATCTACCTCACAAGATTTCATTGACTATTGTGAAGAACATGGAATGAAGAGGCAATATTCAACCTCTAGAACACCACAACAAAATGGTGTTGCTGAAAGGAAAAATAGAACTGCAAAAGAAATGGCTAGAACAATGTTGCATGATACAAATCTACCAAATGTCTACTAGAAAGAGGATGTTCATACAATAGTCTATACCTTGAATAAAGTACAATTAAGGGTAAAAACTAACTATACTCCTTATGAATTATGGTATGGTAGACTTGTAAATGTTGAATATTTTAGACTTTTTGGCAGTAAATGTTATATTAAGAGAGATGATGAAAGCTTAGGAAGTTTTGAATCTCACGGTGATGAAGGTATTTTCTTAGGTTACTCCACTCACAATAAATCTTATAAGTGTTTCAATAAAAGATTGAAAAGAATGTTTGAAAGCACTAATGTAAAAGTTGATGAAGTGTTGCAGCCATTTAATCAACACGATGAAGAAAAGGAAGTTCTTCCATCTGAAAAAGAGGATAAATCAGAGGAAGAGGAAGAAAATCTAGTGAGTACACATATTGCACCTGAGGTGTCAACATCTAAGACTCCTTCTAAGTCTATTCTAAAGAACCATCCTCAAGGACAAATTATTGGAGATAAATCTACAAGAGTTCAATCAAGAAGGAAGCTTGCAAATGCAAGTGAACAGGTACATCTTTGTTTACTTTCTCAATTTGAGCCTAAAACTTATGTTGAAGCTAGTAAAGATAAATCATGGATTAATGTTGTGCAGGAAGAACTAGATCAGATTGAGAAAAATAAAACATGGGAGTTTGTTCCTAGACCCAAGGATAAAAATGTTATTGGTGCCAAGTGGGTTTTTAGAAATAAACTTAATGATCAAGGGAATGTTGTCAGAAATAAGGCAAGATTAGTCTGTAAAGGATACTCTTAGATTGAGGGTATTGATTTTGATGAAACTTTTGCCCTTGTAGCTAGACTTGAGGCAATAAGAATCTTTCTTGCTTTCTCAGTTTACAAGAATTTCAAAGTTTACCAAATGGATGTTAAAACAACATTTCTGAATGGTGATCTTGAAGAGGAAGTTTACATGGAACAACTTGAAGGGTTTGTATGTACTAGAAAAGAAGATCATGTATATAGGCTAAAAAAGGCACTTTATGGCCTTAAACAAGCTCTTCAAGCTTGGTATTCTAAGCTTGACAAACACTTACAAGCTCAAGGTTTCAAAAAGGGAGGAGTGGATAGTAACCTATATTACATGACCAAAGGTGATAGCATACTAGTTGTTGTGTATGTAGATGATATTATCTTTGGTAGCAATGATGATGAACTACACTCTACTTTTCCAAAAGTCATGCAATCTAAGTTTGAAATGTCAATTCTTGGTGAACTTTCTTTCTTTCTTGGTTTACAAGTTTCACAACTCACAAAAGGCATCTTTATATCTCAAATGAAATATGCTAAAGAGATGCTAAAGAGGTTTCAAATGGATGAGTACAAACTAGTTGGCACACCTATGGAATTTGGTTGTAAATTGGGTAAAGATGTTGAATTGCCTGATATAGATCATACTTTATTTAGATCAATGATTGGAAGCTTGTTATATTTAACAGCAACAAGACCTAACATCATGCAGGTACTCTACTTGGCTGCTAGATTTCAATCTGCACGTAAGCAACCACATCTTAATGCTGTGAAAAGGATTTTTAGATACATTAGAGGCACTATTGATTATGGCCTGTGGTATCCAAGACATACTGATTTTTCTTTGATAGCATTCACTGATGTTAATTGGACAGGCAGTGTTGATGATAGGAAAAGCACTTCTAGTGGGACATTCTTTCTAGGAGGCAGATTGGTAGCTTGGCACAATAAGAAACAAGAATTTGTATCTCTATCAACTACTGAGTCAAAATATAATGTTGTTGTTACTTGCTGCACTCAAGTGCTTTGGATGATTCAAACCTTGAAAGATGTTGAGGTTGAGGTATCTAAGCCTATTAAGATTCTGTGTGACAATACAAGCACAATAAACATTTCCAAGAATTCTGTGATGCATTCTAGAACAAAGCATATTGACATTTGTTATCGTTTCTTACGAGAAAAAGTTTTTTCAAATGAAGTTGCTCTCGAATATGTCTCTTCAGGTGATCAAGTGGTTGATATTTTCACTAAGCCACTCCCAAAAGAAGCATTTGAAGGTCTAAGGGATCGAATTGGTGTCCTCTCTCTTGATTCTCTAAAATAATTCAGCTCTGATCTTGGTCTCAGGAGGAGCTTATAGCATATTATTCATCCCTGATGTTTTTAGTTGGCATTATTGTGTTTTTGGAAATATTTTATAGTTCTTATGGATGGATATTGATGATTTTGATGACTCTCTCAGTTGATATTTATTTTGATAGTTTATTTGTGATGCTCAAGTTGTATATGTACTAGTTCCCTAGTTATTGTACATTTCTTTCTTCCTTGATCAGTTTGACTCAGTTTCTGACATTCTGTTCTTGCTTTGATAGCTGTGGACAATGGTGTCTTGGTGTTGGCATTGGTGATATCTTCTTTCTTTCTTAGGCTCTCCTTCTTCACCTTTGGCATTGTTGTTAAAAGGGGGAGAAATTACATGTTCTACATTGATATGGATTTGATGGATTTGATTCTTACTGATATGCAGTATATGGACAATGATCTAGCTGATTCTTGATGCTTTGCTGATATATAGTATATGGACAATGATCTAGCTGATTCTTGATGCTTTGCTAATATACATTATATGGACAGTGATTCTTGATTCTTGGTGATTGGTGTTTAATCAGCAGTTCATGATAGTGGACAGGTAAACAACACTTCATGCTTGTTGTTATGTTCCTCAAAGTGGTACAATGGATATATTTACAGTTGTTCATTTGGCATACATTGTTTTGTTTGACATCAATGCCAAAGAGGGAGTTTGTAGCTCTCCTTGGTTCACTTTGGCATTGTGGTTTGTCATTGATGTCAAATGGCATGATTTCTTCTATAGTGCCTATTCCATAACAAGGTTGTGAAAGCATTATTTAAGGTGAGTGTATAAGACACGACATTGAGCATTTGGTTGATTACATATGAAGGACATTATGTCAGGGATTCATCTGTATCACTTCATGGTTATAAGTGATCTTTACCATATCTTTTGTAAAGTGGTATTGTAATCTAATTCATGTTCATTTAAATTAAAATTTGTAAGGCTTCACTTATTGGTGAAAAAGGAATGTTTTAAAATCTAGCTAAAGGAAATGTCATTCAAAGGTTTCTTAAGTGAGTAACCTGAACAACAGGTCTAGGCTTTCGTAAGAAGTAAAAGGTTATGTTTTTGTTAAAGTAGTGATCGACCCTTTTAGGGCACACTGGGACATCAGGTTAAGGGTGTATACCAAAGAAAAAGCAATATGATTTTGTCATTCTCTAAGTTTGATCTTGGTGTATAATGAGTTCTTGACCTAGGGTTTGATTGTTCATTGAACATGCTGAATATTCTGGATTTGACAATGCTTGACCAAGTGAAAATAGTAAAAATGAAGAAAGAAGGTTGGGTAGTTATCATGGCACAACACAACACTTGGTGATTCATTCAGGTGTTATCCTTCCTTAATGATGTTCTTGCTTAGTTTTAGTGTTATTTCATTTCTTTAACAAAACTAAGGGTTTTGATTATGAAAGTTATAGCTTTAGTTAAGGATTTTAGTTTGGTAAAAGTTTCTTTGATAGTCATATGTAGGAATGGGTGTGGTTATTTCACTATATGGTTGAACTTAGTTTGTAAAATGGGTTAATGGTATTTTTTAAGGATTATTGTTATCTCTTTCATTTGAAAATGATATGGTGAAAGATTTAATATTGTATTAAGCAAGAACAAGAAGTTTTTGTTTTTGGGTCTGAGTAACCTTAGTGCCTATGTGGCACTTGATAATTTGCTGTTGCACCTGTGGAAAATATGAACAATTTTTACTGATAAGGACATTGTGACTATTCATTGATAATCTTCTCAAAACTGCTCATAATGGGTATGTTTGACCATACATTTTTGACAGTTGTTTTAGTTGGAAACTTCTAGAGACATTTGAAATATTTCAATTACATATTCAAACCATTTAATGAAGGAAGGCTTTGAGAATGTATAAAAAGGCATGTAATGTAAGCACTTGATATTGTGTTGATGATATTATATCTTACACTTTAATTGAGACAATAGCTGTGTGTTGTAATGAATAAACATTTATGAGTTAATGTGCATAGTTTTGGTTATATGATTCTTGAGGTCTCCAAATTCAATGAGACAATCAAGAACTACGCTATAGTGAAACAAAGAAACCCTCTATATTGTATATTTTCATCTGATCTTTGAGAAGTTGTAAGTGATCATGTTAGTGAGACAATATGATCATTACCAGTGAGGCTTATGTTTCCAGTGAGGCTTGTGTTTCCAGTGAGGTACTGATAAAGGTTAGTGAGACCATTTTCTGTAGCCAGTGAGGCATGATTCTTGAATAAACCAGTGACGCATTTTACTGAGTGGTTTTTCTACCTCAAGAGGGTTTTCCACTCCTGAAATCTTTGTCTTATGGTCTCATTTGTTGCATGATTATTTTGTCCATTATATTTGATTGTGTTAAGGGAAAATTAGATTCAAATGAATAATCAACATAATCAATATCAAAATACCCAAAACTCAATGAAATATAGAAACAAAGAGATCAATCAAACAAATGAACTTCAAAAACCTTTGCAAACCTCAAAGCTTCATAGCTTTCATTGGTTGCCTATCTCAATCGATCTTGCATGTATGAACAAGGCCCTTAGAGAGTGCACTTCCTTGCTATGATTCCAAGATTGTCAATGGAGAATAGCTATGATAATTTCTCCATGAAGAGGAGCTTCACAATAATGATAGTAGTGTGTAGTAATGAGTGTGATCACAAGAAATGAAGGAATTGGTGCCAAAGGCGCACTATAATTCTTGCAGAGTAACAATACTTAAAGCTTGGATGAATGAAATGGAAGAATAAGGTTCAGTTTATAGACTTGTGAGAGAGAAGATCAATGGTATAGAAAGAATGAGAAGATCAACGGTATAGGAAGGTTGAGGAATGTGCGTGAATAAGAAGAAGACAAGTGTCACAAAAGTTGTTTTATTTGAGTTAACTACTTTCTTTTCTAAAGATAAGACATGCTTTTCATAAATTAGAAATCTTTTTTCTAATTTAAGAGATATTGATAAAAACAAGGTTGATTGAATAGATAACTCAACTTGAGATTTTCTTTTGCATGATTTGAGAGAAATTAAATAATAATTATTTAATTTTGTATGCATGAAGAAGAAGACTTATTTTTAGAAGATTTGGAAGATATTTAGAGAATTAGAAGATAAGAAAGCAAATTAAATAAATAAATTTATTTAATTGTTGTGCATGATCTTGGAAGAATAAATAAAATATTTGATTATATTTTATTTTTGGAGATTGAGAGGATTTAAATAAATTTGATTTGATTTAATTAAATAATTATGAATTATTTAATTGTTTGGAAGAATTTAATTAAATAAAGGATTTTATTTAATTTTGACTTTAGAAGAGATAATTAAATATTTTGATATTTTATTAATTTAGATGAATGTGAATCAAATAAATAATTTTATTTATTTATTTATTGATAGAGGAAATAGAATGAAATAAATATTAAGAATATTTATTTAGACTGAATCATGTCATTTTTAGGCGTATACATTTTGTCCCTCTTTGATGCAATGCAATTTACAGCGTTGCTTCAAAGAATAAATACTCTGATAATGATACATGCCCCAGTTTGCCCCTGGTATAGGTTTAATGATGATAGGATACCCCCTCAGGAGATTAGATGGGAAGAAGGGCAGAAGGACGTGAGATGGACAATCTCACAATGAAGAAGGGAGAATTAGGTTAGGTGTGAAGAAATTTGTTGAAGAAAGAGCTGAATGATACACGATGCAAGATAGAATGATAACACACACAAGCAAGCAAGTATGCACAAATGATACAGGAACAAACAAGGTATTTCCCTTGTTGAGCAGTAAACCAATGATATACTGATAATGATATAGGACAGTGTTGTCATGGCGGGGAACAATATATCCTAGACCAACACAATAGGTGTGTTGTCATGGCGGGGAACGATAGATCCCTAGAGCAAACACAAAGGATAATGTTTGGTTTCAGGAAATGAAGCATGTTGTGTAAGACATGTGTGTTGGTCTAATTTTGACAATGTTACATCTTGTATAAGAAAATTGATTGATTAACTGATTGAGTTAGTTTACGACTAGACAAGGGTCAAGGCCACTAATTGTGTTTGGATCATTTGACAAGATTGACTTTGACTTTATTGGTATGGATTAAGGATGGACCCACATTTGGATCACTGCTTAGACTGACCGGATTGAGAAGAATGGATCACAATGATAGATAGAATTTTGATCGATAGAAAAATGACTCAAGAGAAGGACTCACAAGCTTTTGTAAACATTAATACTCTACATTGTTTGGATCTTTTATTGCATGGGATACGGATGTATGGATGCATAATGGATGTATGATGGATGTTTTTCTTTTGACATCTTGATGGTGCAAGTATTTTGAAGTGCTTATTTCATCATTAGACAATTTTTTTGGTACTTTTTCTAAATGTTGTAAGTTAATACAAGCATCTAGGTATAATTGAACCGAGATGACCTGAGTATTGCTTATATGGATTTTGATTTAGCAAGCTAATACAAGCATCGAGGTATATTTGAACCAAGATGACCTAAGTATTTCTTGCATATCAACAGACAACGATTGCCCCCTTTCATGTTAGACCTCTGATGTCCTCAATGATCTTTTGTCAATCACATCATTTAGAGAAGGTTTCACATTACTAAAGATTAATCCACAACTAGCAAATAAAGAAAATAATCATGCCCCCATCATAGCATCTATAGCTTTTGGCATCCTCGAGTAGCATAGAAAGGAATGATAGCAAAAACTAAGACTCTTGTATTTTAACCATGATTCCAATCCATAAAACTTTTTTGCATTTAAATGTGTTGTTTCTTTCCATAATTTGGGTAAAATCCTTTAGAATGCCTTAGGTGCTTGCTTTCTTTGCTCTGGATAGGTTAATGTCTTGCATTAGGATTTTTTCTTGAAAACAGCAGGTTTTGTTTGTGCTTGCTTGCCTGGTGAGAAGATTCCACAATCCTTATTGGTGAGATAGACCCTAAAGGACTGACCTAGTGTCTCAAGGGCTCATTGCTAAATGGCCTTACCTACATGATGACGCAGAGGCAACGTAGTTTGGGGTAAACCCTAATGGACCTAAGACCTAGGTGGTAGAAAGTGGTGTGGACTCAGATAGATAGAAGGACTAGACAAGGGATGGATGGGACAGGGGAGCCTCAGGGGTACATTTGAGAAATGGCCTTGTCTACTTGACAACATAGAGGCAACATAGTTCATGGACTTGGACCATGGATACTGATGAGAGACACTATGCTAGGCTGACATTGTGGATAGGATATGGGATAAAATGTTGGTTAACAAGGTGACAAAGAGATAGAGTATCAGGCCATGATAGGTTATCATTAGGTTTTTATTATGGAATAGATATTGATTGAATGGGACACAAGGAAGAATGGACACAAGGTCATTGGTTTCCCAAAGATGGAGGAAGTGGCTTATCAAAAGTAATGCTTGTTTACCAGGTTTTCACCACTTGCTTTTACTTACACAAAAGATAGAAAGTATGCATGACACCTATTTTCCAGGTTTTCATCATGATACCTATCCAAGGTGCCTGTTTGCCAGGTTTTCACCAAAGGATGATTTTTTTGTATTTTTATGCTCCCCTTACATTGGGGTTCTCCTAGGTATAGAACCGATGAAGATGCATGTTATTGATTAGGTCATTGAATAGCTCACCCTCTGATGTTGCTAATTGATATGCCCCTGATCCATAAGCAGCTACGATCACATAAGGCCCAAGCCAGTTGGGTTCAAACTTGCCTTTCTTCTCCCAATCCTGTTGATTGCAGGGGTTCTCCTTAAGTACTAGATCTCCAACTTTTAAGACTCTTGGGCAAACTCTATGGTTATAGATTCATGACATCATTTGTTGATATGATTTGAGATGGTCAAAGGATTTCTGTCTCCTTTCTTCAAGCAACTCTAGTTCTTGTAATTTGGAAACTCTATATTCTTCATATGATATGAGACCTTTTAATGACACCTTGAGAGATGGTAACTCGACCTCAATGGGGAGGATAGCCTCTGAGCCATAGACAAGGGCATAGGGGGTTGCACCTGTGGGAGTGCATATACTGGTTCTGTAGGCCCACAGAGTGGGATTGAGTTAGATGTGCCAATTACAACCAGCATCGTTGACTGTCTTCTTGAGGAGTTTTAAGATGGTCTTGTTGGATGCTTCTGCTTGGCCATTGCCTTAGGGGTAATAGGGTGTGGAGAAATAGTGTTAGATTTTGAATCAGTCACAGAGTTCTTGGAAATCCTGGTTTTTGAAGCATCTTCCATTATCCATGATAATGGATGAGGGAATTCCGTATCTGTAGATGTGGTAATTAAGGATGAATGAGGAGATTTGTTTACTTTTGATGGTGGTGAGGGGAACAACTTCAATCCATTTGGTAAAGTATTAAGTGGTGGTTATTATGAATTTATGGCTGTTGGATGAGGGTGGATGGATCTTACCCACAAGGTCAAGTCCCCATTGGCAAAGGGGCCAACGTGTCATTAAAGGTCTCAACTCTTGAGCTGGTGCATGTATCAGGTTCCCGTGTATTTGGCACTTTTTGCACTTCTTCACAAATTTATATGAATCTATCTCCACGTTTGACCAATAATAACCCAAACACATGAGTTTATTAGCTAAGGAAGGACTACTAGAGTATGTTCCACAGATCCCTTCATGTACGTCCTGTAAGGTGGTTTGGGATTATTCTCATTCTAAACAATAGAGTAAAGTACCTTCTAGACCACGTCGCTATAGGGTGTTAGCAATAATGGTATAATGAGAGGTTTGGCGTATAAAGGTTCATTGTTGGTTTGAAGATAAGTTAGGTGGGAGGGTGTTGTCCTTGAGGTAAGTGTAAAATTTACCATACCAAGGTGAATCAGATCCAACTAATAGGCATATGGAATGGGTTTCAGGAAGATCATAAGCTGGTTGTTGAATTGATTCCACTAAGAACTCGTACTGTGACTCATTCTCTAGTATTTCGAGAAGAGAGGCAATGGTTGCCATGGCATCTACTTCTTTATTCTCAATGTGAGGTATCTGCTCAAAAGAGATGATCAAAAAGTACCCCTTAAAGTCCTCGACCATCCGCTTGTATGGGACAAGCTTCTCATCTTTGGTTGACTTGATTGATCACTAGTTGAGAATCACCATAGACATGTAGTTCTTTAATTTTCCACTATGTTGCCATCTTGAGACCAATGCCCAAGGCTTCATACTCTACTATGTTGTTTGTGCATGGAAATAATAAATCATAAGACTTTGGTATGGTATCACCATGAGGAGTTACAAACAAGATTCCTACCCCCGATCCATGGTTTGTGTAGGACCCATCAAAGTAAAGTTTCTAGGAATGTGTGACATATTGAATAAGGATTCATCTAGAAACTCAAATTACATTGGTGTGGTGTCCTATAGTGGTGCATCCACTAACTAATCGACAATGACTTGCCCTTTGATAGCCTTTCTGTCTACATACTCAATGTCGTATTCACTTAAGAGCATTACCCATTTGGCTAGGTGACCTATTAGAGCTACTTTGCTTACTAGGTACTTTAGTGGATCTATTTTTGTAATAAATTTGACTGGATGTGCTAGCATATAATGTCAGAGTTTTTGGGAAGAAAAACTACCACAAGACATGATCTTTCTATCTGAGAGTATTGCAACTCATAGCCCACCAATGTGCATCTGAGGTAGTAGACAACTCTTTCTTTATTTTCATAATCTTGTTACGCTAGAAGGGCCCCAAGAGCTATTGGTGTAGTAAATATGTATAGTAACAATGGTTTCCCTTAGATAGGAGGCATGAGAATAGGTGGATTCATAAGATACTCTTTTAGTTTGTCAAATGCCTCTTCACATTTCTCATCCCATCTAAATGGAATGTTCTTATGTAGGAGATGACTGAATGGTTGACACTTGTCTTCCAGTTGTGATATGAACCTATAGATTGCTTGTAGCTTGCCTTATAGAAATCTTAGTTGAGTAAGGTTCTTGGGTGGTGGCATGTCAATAATAGCCTTGACTTTGGTGGGGTCCACCTCTATTCCATTTGCTGATACACTAAAACCTTAGAGCTTGCTTGAGGTGACTCCAAACACACATTTCTTTGGGTTCAACCTAACTTTGAATTGTTCTAACCTCTGAAAGACTTTCTCTAGCACATCCAGGTGTGATTGTCTTGTGAGTGACTTTGCGAGGATATCATCTACGTAATCTTCCATGGTGACGTACATCATATCATGAAATATGGTGGTCATAGCATGTTGATATGTGGCTCCTACGTTCTTTAGTCCAAATGGCATGACATTACAGTAGAAAGTGCCCCATGGGCAAGTAAAAGCTATCTTATGCTGGTCTTCTGGTGCTATCCTAATTTGATTATATCCCAAGAAGCCATCCAGGAGAGATAACATGCTTTGCATTGTTGTTAAGTCGACTATGATATCTATATTTGGCAACGGAAAATCATCCTTGGAACAAGCTTCTTTTAGATCTCTAAAATCATTGCATAGCATGACTCGGCCATCAGGTTTGGAGACTGGTACTATGTTGGAGACCCATTCTAGATAGTCTATAGCTTTGATGAACCCTATATCTACTAGTTTCTTGAATTCTTCTTTTACAAGAAGTGTTATGTGTGGATGCATCTTTCTAAGCTTCTATTTCATTGGTTTTACTCCTGGATCTAGTGGAAGATGATGTAGAATCAAATTTGGATCTAACCCCAACATATTTGTGTATGACCAGGCAAAATTGACTTGCTTTCTCTTGAAGAATGGTACAAACTTAGTCTTCTCTGGTGGGGTTAGAGACTTAGCAAAGTGAATGATCTTAGGCTGTTCCTCTATTCCAATGTTAACGTCTCTGTAGGTTCCACAACAATCTGAGACTTTTCCTGGTGCATGTCATCAGGGAGAGTGTCGAGCCTTCCATCGTCAGGTGCCACAATTGGGTTTTCACCATTGGATACATCCTTTCTTTTTACTATTTTGGGATCTGACACTGTTGTAGAGTGGTTTTCACCATTAGATCCAATTTTTATTTTGATATTTTTATGACTGGAAGGCTTGGCACCCTCTCTGAAATAAGCCATAGTATTAAGTTCAATACTGAAGCCAGCTTTATGTTCTCCTTTAGGTAGGTGGTCCCTAAGTTCCATATAGTCAATATAGGTATCATCATTTTCAAACATATCTAGTTGTGGGGTTCCTTGTAGATCCTAGTCAATAAGCTCAGGATGTAAAAGGGGGAGGGAGTCAGAGGATAGATCTGATTCATTGATAGTTTGAATGGATATACTAGGAGTATTGGGAGGGAGAGTGTTTGGAATGGTACTTTCCTCTAAGTTGTTTATTACGATAGAACTCGAACCTTCCTTGAAAGTCATATTCTTAGGGATAGGTAAATCACACTCTAGTGGCCTATTCAGTAGCATTTGTCCCTCACGGTAGGGGCTATAAGTTTAAATGGTATCAACCTCTTTGTCGTCATAGGAATGCTCTATCAGCTTATCCCACTCATATTCATTGGAATCTGTGTCACTATTCTTTTGAAGTGTATGGATCATTTCCACTAGACAAGGATTTGCTTTAGCTTTGCCCTTATCTTTATATCCTAGGCCTTTTGTAGTTCTAGCCAATGAGGATGAAGAAGGTTGAATGGGTTCTATGATTCCTTCTTTTCTTAGGCTGATGGGGCCTTGTCCTTTGTAACCCATTCTATGTAGGATAGATTCACCTGGCCCATAGATTTCTAGTGGGAGCTTAGGTGGTTCTTATTGTATGTTCTCTTTGTCTTCTGTGTAAAGCCATTGTAGGATATCTCTTTCCTCTAGTTCATCTGATAAGGTCCCCCATTTTACAAATGGAGTTGTGGGAGGTGTAGGAGGAGCAGATGGTTTTGGAAAATGCTTTGGTCGACCAAAGGATCTAGGAGATAAAGGCATCTTGGATAGATTGAGGCTATGCTCAATGGAGTATTCCCCTACTCCTGTTTCTTTGATGGTAATTTTCTACTCTTTGGGCTTTGATGAGGAAGCTTCAGAGGTAGAATCATGCTGTGGGATAGGGGATGTAGATGCTCTATTGTTTGGTATGATGCAATCAGGCTTTGAAAGGACAGAGTTGCAATACTGAAAGGGGTCAGGGTCACCTTGGATGGTGACTTTCTTGTTGCTATGAGGGAATTTTATGCATTGGTGATAGGTAGAAGGCACATCTTTCATGGCATGAATCCATGGTCTACCTAGGAGAATATTATAGGCAAGCTCCCTATCTAGGACTTGGCACACATATTTTATCACCAGTCCCACTTGTATGGGTAATACCACTATTCCTTTGGTAGTTCTCTCCTCTTCATCATAGGCTTTGATAGTAATCTTCTTCCTTCAATCAACTACATTTTCAGAGAACCCCAATGTAAGGACCAACTTAAGCATGCAAATATTTAAACCAGCTTCCCCATCAATGAGAACCCTCTTGATGCGGTGTTTATGGATGAAGGCGACAATTTACAGAGGGGTTTTATGAGGTTGAGACACTGAGAGGTCATCTTGTTTGGTAAATGATATGGTACTTGAGGAGTTTAGATTACCTACCATGGCCTGAAACTTCTCTTGGGCCAAGCTAGTGGGGACTGTGGTTTCCACTAAGGCTTTATCAAGAATCTCCTTATGGGAAGGAGGTAGACACAACAAATCTAAGATAGAAATGTGGGCCGGAGTCTTTCGTAGTTGGTCTAGGACACTATATTGATGGAAGTTGGACTGAGAAGGTGACAACCTTGGAGGAATAGTGTTCAGGGGTGACCTTACCACTGTGGGTAATGATACTACAATTAGTTTTGTTGGGTTCTGATTGTTGGTTGGGCATGACCACATTAATCTGTGGGACATGCTCTGATATAGAATTAATGGTATAGTCAAATGGCACACTTACATAGTTGGAATTACTATTCCCACTATTCTGATTTTGCCTGTTGCATTGTTGTTGTTGTTGCCATTGTTATTCTTGTTGTACGGCCTATCATGATTGAGAAGTGGATCCTTGTAAGCCACATGTGTCTCATTAGAAGTATGTTGTTGAGTTCCTCCTTGATTTTGATAAAGCACATCTTGAATAACATGTTTGAGACAAATACAATTGTTGGTTGTATGTCCTCTTCCTCTATGATACTCACAATAGTCGGTGTCTTTCCAATAGTGAGGTTTAATTTGAGGCTCATAATCACTTGTTGGCGGTAGAGAGATTTCATTGTTGGCCAATAGGTTCCTTAATACAGATTCTTGGGACTCACCCAGATGTGTGAACTTTCACCTTGGATTCAAGTTGAACCATGGTCTTGGCTCTTGAGAGAATGTTTTGTTGGGTGTAACATTGTCTGCCTCTCCTTTGAGAGTGAGTATTGGTTATTGTTTGGGAGCCACCACCTTGGCATCAAATACTCCATCATTGATGACATTTTTGTTTTTAGTCCAAAACTTTGATTTGTTACTCATGTAGTTGGAGGTAGGTGTGTCCTTGTATAACTTGATTTGTCCCTTGGTGATCATAGCCTTTTTGAAGAACAATCCCATTTCAATGACCTTCAAGAATGAAGTAGGGAATTGGATTTGTATTTGATAGCTAAGATTAGAGTTGAGGTTATGGACAAACATCTCCATTAATTGCTTCTCAGGTACATCATATGAGCATTTGCTTTCTAGTTGTCTCCATCTTTGTAGGAAGGAGGTGAATGATTTGCCACTCTTTTGTTTGGTGTTGCATAGGTCAAGCATGGAGACTTCATGTTCAATATTATAAGAGAAGTACATGATGAATTTGTTGACTAACTCATCAAAAATTTTGATGCCCAGTGGAAGCTATGAGAACCACTCCATGGCTTGACTACCTAAAGATCTAGGGAATAGTCTCATTAAGTAAGTCTCATTGTGAGCTACTTCCATGCATGATGTGTTGAATTTCCTAATGTGATCTCTAGGGTCCCCTTTTCCTTTCTATTTGTCAAACTTAGGAACTTTGAATTGAAAGGGGAATGGTGTCATGTTTAAACTTTTATCAAAGGGGTACAGTTCAATATCTTCCAAGGAGTAGGTTTTAGTGTTTGTACCTATCTTGAGATCCATCATTTGTTGCGTTAGACCCTTGATTTGTTTTCTCATTTCTTCCATAGGAGTGCTTGGGTCTATGGCTTTCTTTCCTTTTTCTTCGTGATTATCCTCTATGGTTTCTTAGATTTTGCTTAGATCGAAATTAGTGGGGAGTTTAATTTCAAGATTTGCAAGATGTTAAAAATACTTGTGAGGGTCTTCATGGAGTACTTTGTCTAGCAAGCATTGGAATTTCTAATCTTGGAGGGTTCCTTCATACTCTTTGTGAGAGATGCCCTCATCACTATTATGGGGAGTGATAATGTGGTTGGATGATCTACCCATTTCAAGTTTCTTTTTGTATTGAGATCTAGTAAGAACCATGCAAGGTGATGTGGGATGAGGTGGTATGAAACTAGTTATTTTGGCAAGGTGCCGATGGAGACTGTTGAGGATAGGATACTTATGACAAGATTTGGACAAGGGACTCTTTCGTTTAATGATTCTAAGTAAGATGGCTGATACAAGATGATAGCCACTAGTAAGGGTACTCGATACCTATCTTACTATGTAGGGACTAGTCGTCCACCAAGACTACTAGTGAAGTTCTATGACTTACTAGGGTTACTTGAATCCAAAATGATATGAAAAAGGGGCCTATGCTGATCTGATATGGGATACTCTTGACTTTTGGACTAGGAAGACCTGATAGAAGGTGAATGAGATGACCAACGAAAGAGAGATTTTGACATGAAATGGATGGAAAAATGACTGCAAGGTAAGATCTGATCTCAGAATTTAGAACTACGCTGAAATGGGTACCCAGAAATGACAAATTTTTTCTCTCAAAGACTATGGAAGTGCTCACTGTCACGCATGTACTGGAATAGATGCATCGCAGAAACTAGTAAATGTGCCACAAGTTGGCACAGAAGTGCCACACTGGTATATTGTAGATGCACTGTAACAGCTAGTAAAAGTGTTGCAAGTAAGTACAAATGCACCACAGGTCAGCACAAATGCGCAACAGAAGAGGATCAATGAGCCACTCTATTTTTCTCAGTATTTTATGTAATTTTTTTTCAAAATTTTCTTATGTTTTTGGTACTTTGGTTGTAAGAAGGTCTTTTTGATTTGATTTTCTAAAATTATGGCAAGAAGACATAGGAAACACAAAGAATATTTTTATGGTTTTTTATTTTTTTGTGATTTTTTTGACTCTTTTTGGACTAAAAAAAAGCAAGTACAAACCTAGGTTTCAAAGGGCAGTATAAAACTGAATTCTCACTATCTCTAGTGAAGTATTTTCAGGAGGTGATAATCGCCCTTCCTTACACTGGTTTATAGGGGTTTTGGGTCTACTAAAACAAATGATGAGTAATAAAGGCAATTGTTCAAGTGGTTATACATGCGGTAGCACTACTCTCTATTATGGAGTCTCCCAGCTTGCAAGTGTTGTGCCTTGGAGGGTTTTGGGGGAGGTTGGCTATTGGTATAACACAACTACACTCATTGTTTAGAGCTTTTGATCCAAACACAATTTATTTATAGTGGCTTGGAAGGGCTTAGCGTCTAGCCTATTACCACTTGGGGTTGTTCCTACTTGGATGAACAGTATCCAAGAGCAGGCCCCTCTAAAGGAAAAACACATGCAAAAATGATATGTTTGACATTTTGGTCACCCAAGATAGGGGAGAGCATATGCCTAGTATCATTCCCAAAACATAGAATACAGTTGTTCTTTTCCCCTAGTTAAAATGAGAAAAACTAGATGAGCTATCTACTTGGGCAAGCACAAATATTTGTTAACTTTGAAGTGATAACAAGATAGCAATGATGTGTTCAATTTTATCCCAAATAGCATGAATTGTTAACTTTGAAGTGATGATCAAGATAGCAATTATTCAGTTTTACCCAGATAGCAATGATGTGTTCAATTTTATCCAAATAGCACAAATTTGTTAACTTTGAAGTGATAATCAAGATAGCAATGGTTCAATTTTACCCAAATGGCAATGATGTGTTCAATTTCATCCAGATAGCAATGAGTTGTTAACTTTGAAAGATAGCAATATAGCAATGATTCAATTACCAACTTCCTAGTTAAACTATGTGAGATTTGTATGAGGATCCATTTACTTTCTTGTTAGAAATCGAAGTGTGGGTTAACAAGTGCAACTATATGATTCTAAACTAGTACCTAGCCTAAAAAATAGATCAAGAGTGTACCTGTAAAAAGATGTTAGTGTTAGTGAAAACTACAAGGAAACCCTAAAAATCACTGCCTAGATTAGATGCACAGCTTCAGAGACTAAATGCGTAGAAATAGAGCTCAGAAGCGCCACATTACATATGCACTAAAACAAAGGTCAAAAGTGCAGGAAAATAGTGTATACACGCCGATTTGATAGATGCATCGTATCAGAGAGTAAATGCATTGTAACAGAGTATGTATGCGTCGAAAGGATGTATACACTGGAACATATAGTATATCTGTTAAATTAGAGACTGTATGCGCTAAAGGAATGTATGCGCCATAATAGATATTAGATGCATGTTAGAATGTGTTAGATGCGCTATTTCCTCCTCTGTATGGCTTTCTAAAACACAAAAACTTAGTTTTTGGGTTAAATTTTGGGCTAGGCCCCACGGTGGGTGCCAAAAATGTTAAGGGAAAATTGGATTCAAATGAATAGTCAATATAATCAATATCAAAATTCTCAAAACTCAATGAAATATAGAAAGAAAGATACCAATCAAACAAAATAACTTCAAAAACCTTTGCAAACCTCAAATCTTCATAGCTTCTATTGGTTACCTATCTCAATTGATCTTGTATGTATGAACAAGGCCCTTAGAGAGTGCACTTCCTTGCTATGATTCCCAGATTTTCAATGGAGAACGGCTATGATAACTTCGCCATGAAGAGGAGCTTCACAACAATGATAGTAGTGTGTAGTAACGAGTGTGATCAAAAGCAATGAAGGAATTGGTGCCAAAAGCGCACTGTAATTCCTACAGAGTAACAATACTTAAAGCTTGGATGAATGAAATGGAAGAATAAGGTTCAATTTATAGACTTGAGAGAGTGAAGATCAATGGTATAGAAAGAATGAGAAAATCAATGATATAGGATGGTTGAGGAATGTGTGCAAATAAGAAGAAGACAAGTGTCACACAAAAGTTGTTTCATTTGAGTTAATTACTTTCTTTTTTAAAGATAAGACATTCTTTTCATAAATTAGAAAGCTTTTTTCTAATTTAAGAGATATTGATAAAACCAAGGTTGATTGAATAGATAACTCAACTTGAGATTTGCTTTTGCATGATTTAAGAGAAATTAAATAATAAATTATTTAATTTTGTGTGCATGAAGAAGAAGACTATTTTTAGAAGATTTGGAAGATATTTAGAGAGTTAGAAGATAAGAAAGCAAATTAAATAAATAAATTTATTTAATTGTTGTGCATGATTTTAGAAGAATAAATAAAATATTTGATTATATTTTATTTTTGAAGATTGAGAGGAATTAAATAAATTTGATTTGATTTATTTAAATTTGGAGGAATGATTTGATTTAATTAAATAATTATGAATTATTTAATTGTTTGGAAGAATTTCATTAAATAAAGGATTTTATTTAATTTTGACTTTAGAAGAGATAATTAAATATTTTGATATTTAATTAATTTAGAGGAATGTGAATCAAATAAATGAATTTGTTTATTTATTTACTGATAGAGAAAATAGAATGAAATAAATATTAAGAATATTTTTTTAGACCGAATCATGTCATTTTTAGGCGTATACAGATTGTTTATTTCTTTAATGCACTATTACTTGCATTGATAGAGCCTAAATCAGCATTTGATTTAGTTTTGAAAGTTTGAAATAAAAGTGTTTAAACTTGTTTTGTTTTCTACAACGTTGATTCGCCACCCCCCTCTCAGTGTTGTCAAGTACTGCAACAAGTAGCATCTACACTATGCCAAGGTTCAGTTCTATTGAAGCACAATAAACATCCTCTGCTCTACTCTACTTTTTCAATTCACAATTATCTTTTCATCTTCACCTATTGATTTATTTTTCATGACTTTATTACAAGTATTTATACAATTAATCAACCTTGGAATGATCATCAAGGTCAAAATTACAATCATCAACCATTGGAACAATCTCCAATGTTGGCAAACATACATACATTAGAATAGGTCTGGACCTAAATAAATTAATAAAAGAGAAAGAATGAATTTGAACCAAACTACTACTTAGTTGGGACTCAAATGCAATCTTCCACACAATAACATGCTATTGCAAATTCCAAAGTATAATTGCAAGTAGTGAAAACAACCAAGTTAGCCAAAACTGATGTTAACACTAAGACCTTTAAGAACACACTTCATGCACGATCTGGATTACACTCTACTGACCAATCAAAAGGTAGGAACATGATCTAGAGACATCCTCAAGCACGTTATAATCACCAAGAACATCCACACAACCTCTAAACACTTTACCCATAAGATTCTTCAAACTGGAGCATTTGAACATTACTGTCGGCCACTATCATAAAAGAAAGATCGCTTGCAGAACACCAAATCATGAACCATTTGAATTGAAGGTACATAACATCATTACAAATTAATTCAAGAACCACAAACTATAAGACTCAAATGTGTAGAAATGTGGAGCAGAATACATTCTTCCTATCACCATTAAGTATATCTAGAAAAAATAGTTTTTACTCTAGTGAACAGAACTCACTCAAATCTTCACACCAGAGGCTCAAACTTGAAACATATAAACTACATACATCCTTTAACATAACTTCCAATCTATAGACAAAGATATTCAGTATACAGAATATGCAGAGCAAAACACTACACTGTACTTTTGTAAGATAGAAAACTTTGCAACACACGGTTTCCAGTAGGAGAGTAAATTTTCTCAAAAGCACTTGGAAAATCAATATCAAGAACACTTTCTCATTATCTTTAACACTTATATAATCCAATACAAAGCAACTAACTCAACACAATTAAGCATCAAAACAAGAACATAGTTAACACCAATGACAACACAGATATGTTAACATCGATGACAACATCGATAAGCACATACTTGTAACAAGTTCATATTTCAAGATTCAGATATTCCTAAGACAAGACCTAGACATACATCCTCTGATACTAATTTTAGCATACCACCCAAATAAAAAACAAAACAAGCCAACTGAAGTAGAAGAAAAAGTTGGGTCCTTGTTTTGCTAGGACAAAATGGGGAATGTTGTGTAACCACACAACAATACCTTAAAAATATATTCATAGGAAGACAAATTTAATATTGAAGAGATAGAAATGTAGAGCTCCAAACCCACTATTTAGGAATATGTAGATTCTTAGTGAAGTCATGTCAAGCATGCATTTTCTATTTGTATTTCTTAATATGCCATGGCACTGTGAGAACTGTGAGATGAGGTCAAATTTTGAAACTTGATATTGGTAGTAATTGTAAGGTAATGTTGATTTGCAAATCAACAAAACAACAAGTTGTGATCCATAGGGGCCTCAAAGGCAATGGCACAATGGCATTGCAACCATCACAAAAAATGTTTAACAAAACAACAATGCAAAGACAAATTAAACCAATAGAAAAAAAACAAAAATAAGGCACGTTCAAGCCAAAATACTATAAAAAATTTACCCTTTCAATCTCACATTGTTCTGATCCGAACCAGTGGGCCCAGTGGGTCCTATGAAGAAAATGCCAAATGCCATTCCCACAAATGCTTTCTGTACTACTCTAACTAGCTTGAAATACCATTCACATGCATTCAAGCTCCAAGCCATCCCACAGATGCAAATTTTTGGCCCGTCATGATTTCAAGCACCTAGACATGTGGTTGGTCTAGAAGAAAAGGGAAAACTATGTCAAACACTTAATATTTAACCTTTGTTCGCATTTTAGAACTTGAAAATAAAAAATGATTGGGCTAAAAAACAATAGAGCAAATACAAAATTGAGGTTTTTCAATCTCGTTTGCAAAAAAAATGTGTGGGCAAAAACTCCAAATTCCCCTCCAACACCAATCTAATAAAGCTAGCACCTACAGAGTTTGAATTGGTAATTTTTTAACAATATTTTGTACTTGTTTGTTTGTTTTGGCTTAATCTGTGTTTGATTTTAGAGACATGTTGATGGTGTCATTTTTATTGCATTTATTGTTTTGTATTTGTTGATTGTATACGTGAATAGGAGATGAGATGGAGATGGAGCTATTAGGATCCTTATTTTGGGGGCTATATGCCTATGTGCTATTTTTTTTCCTTCTTTAATTCACAATGTACTGAAGTCGCAATCATTCTGTGTTTTCAGTATGAAGCAAGAATAGATTCTTTGGGATTGTCATGATTTTTGATAGAAAATAAATTTAACAAAATTCATCTAAGACTACTGCAAAGAAAACAACAATGTAAATATAAATTAAACCAAGACAAACTAACGAATTCAAGGTTCATTCAAGTTTGGAGTAGTGCAAATAATTCACCAATTCAAACTCACACTATGTTGATGTGAACTAGTGGGTCCAACTGGTCCTCTAAATGAAATGTCAAATGTGCAATGTTTGCTAAATGTGTTTTGTGTTTATTGCATTAGGTTGTGTAAATATTGTTGAAGAAGCTCATATCTCTACAGGATTTCTTTAATGCACTATATCAAATAATTTGTGTTGTTTGCGAGGGCATCTATTAAGGTTGAGTGCATGCAAATTTTTGAAGCAATGAAATATAGAGAAAATGTCTCAATACATGTTGAACTATAGGACCAACAATAGCTAGTGCAACATACTTGCAATTTGCTAGTCCAATTTGGTGTTGGTGACTCTAAACTTAAATAGCTTCAAAGCATTACTGTATAAAAAGTAAGCACAAATTAAATATAAATCTAAACTAAATTTTGAGCGATCTTGCAATGTTCACTATAAAACAAACAAAATTTTGTATTATGTTTTAAGGATCAGTGTCAAATGTTATACCATTATATTATGTCCTATGTGACATAAAAGTACAATTTTTTAATACTAAAGAGCTTCACGGCATAGAGAACAACTCAAGCATATCTTTACTTGTTCTATAGATTCTTTTCTCTATATTTTTGAGGTTCAAAACTTCATGCATTGTATTGTACTACTATTGTTCACCCAGATGATAGGATTTGGCCTACATGTTTTGAGCTTGCTAATGTTATGTAACTTCGAAAAAGAAGTGCACAAAAATCAATTTTAGACCAGTAACAGGTAAAGATAATCTTAGAGTTATAGAATCATAGCACTATTTTTTGGACTTTCTAATACTTAAATCATGAATTGGCAAGAATAGTTACCTCTTGATAACACATCAAATAACTTGTCATAATAGCAATTAAGGTAAACATAAGCAACAATTGACTACCATCTTGATCCAATGGCTACACCTACAAGCACAAATGCATCATATATAACATAAATATCCTGACTATGACTTAAATATCTTGACAAATGAAATGTTATGGTTATGACTCAAATTTTTATAAGAATAAATTATACAAGGATATAACCTAAATTTCCTCCCATAATAGAAATACCTAGGAAACTAATCTAAATTTACCCTTAAAAAATAAATATTTGTAGGTAAATCCCATCTTAAATTGTCTTGAAGCTGAGAAAATCTATCAACATTATCCTCTATAAAAACATCTACAAGTATGACACAAATTGACCACGCAAGACATAAATTGTTGCATTTTAAAATCTTAGAGAATAAATTGAATGGATATTGATTGTAACTGTCCTCTAAAACAAGTTATTCTTTTAATTTAGAATACTTTATTAGAAGATGCATATATACATAGTGCGAATAAAGTTGCATGGAAATTAACTATGCACCATACATACTAGTGAACATGTTGTGAAACAAAGGGCCATGAATATAGATCCAAGTATGTTTATCCAATATTCTTGATGCTAATTAACAAGATGTAAAAGAAAAAGTGTACAAAAATTAGCCATAAAGCAATGACAAGTAAATATATGTTTGAACACTTTGCTATGCAATACAACTCTCTATGTTGGCAATATGTGTTGTCATTGATGTCAACATAGTATATGGAAATATAAGGACAAACTGGTATGGAGGTAGAGTTAGCATGGTCGAGGCAAACTAGTCTGCTAGAAGAGAAAGTAGTCTAAGTATGGTGAGGTGATTAGTTTTGTGGTTGAGCATGATGTGGAGGTAAATACTCATGTCCTTGAATATTTCCAATATTTGTACATGTATATCTCATTAGTTTGAAGTACCACACTTAATGATAAATACCAGTAATGTGTCTAGGGCATTTGTAGTGCATATCCCTGTTATGTCAAAAATTGTCCTCCTATATGGAATGGTATAATTTCTCATGGTTTAGGTCCTCTCCTTTGGTGACCTTTTAACCTAGCTTGTTTTAGACCTTCCTAATCCCTCATTGACCTATGTCTAACAGTAAGAAATGTCATATTTTGGAATAACTGAAGACTAAAGGTGAAAAGTGAGCTTGGATTTGGGATCCCCTAACTTCCTTGTGTTGGCAAGAGACACTGTGGGGATTCATCAGTGTTGTCATTGATGGCACAAAAGTCTATTCCACACATCTACAGTACATAGTATGTCTATACCAGAAGTCAGATTAAAGATTGTTTTGGTCTGGTAAACAAGAACAGAGTATGTAACAAGGTTCGACAATCATGTCCGGATCTCTCATATGGTGTAACTTAGAAAGTTGCAGATTTGGACAAGTCAAGAGGGGTATCATGACTACTGTAATCCAAAGATTTAGCCTTCGATGATAAAGCATGAAAAATATATGAGAATCTGAGTGTTGGGTTTCAGTCAGGTAGAGAAGACAGAGGAAGAACTGACTGACAAAGTATCAAACTTCAATCTGGATGAGTAAAAGGTAGTGATCAAGCAATTTGTGGGATTATATATTGTTGGCCAATATGTTAATGACTTCTATACCTATGTTTTTGATATGCATTACAAATCATGCATGGATTCAGCCGACAGATTAATAACTTGCAGTGTTTTGTTGCCAACTAAGAAGTTGATAAAAATCCTTGATGCAGATATATATACCAAATAGATTTCAACATGTAAGTGTGTATGGTGAAGATGTGATGAAATAAAGTGTGAAAAGCAGCATTTCAAGTCTGGTATGTGACAGAGCAACAACATTAAAATAGAGAAAGAATGAAGTGCATCAGATCAATGTATTGTGCCTAACCAGAACTGAACTCTTGCATTTGTAGATGCTTCTCATCAGTTCAAACACTTGATTATCTTCGACAAGTTCTATAGATAGTGAGTCTCTTGTAGGTAGTGTGCCTCTTGTGAGTAGTGTGCTCGAGCAGTGAGCCCTAATTGGCAAGTGCCATTTTGTACTTCTTTATTCTTTTAGTAGAGAATACAATCTTGGGTTAGTCACCCCATGGTTTTTCCCTTAACATGGTTTCCATGTAAAAATCCTTATGTTATGTGTGTTGATTTTATTTATGTTCTTATGATTTCATATGCTTTCATGTTTTGATACAACACTGAATATTAATATTACAAAAGAGAAGAAAGTTAAGGAAATTTTGAGATAACTGATTCACCCCCCTCTCAGTTATCTGCCTTGTTTCCAACAATTGGTATCAGAGAAAGGTTCCTCTGAACAAAGCCTAATAGCTTGAGGAAGATCTGGAAATCTCAATGGATGCATATGGTATGAAGGAGCAACTTTAGTCTGCCCTAGATGATCTTGAACAATCCCACTCTAAAGTTAATAATTTGAGAGAAAGACTCAAACAAGATGATGAATTCATAAATGAGCTAAAAGAAAAACTTAGCATTTTTGTGAAAAAGAGAAAGGAACTACTTCAAAAATTAGCCAATCAGAGTGAATTCAATGATACTAATGAAGATTTGGATGAGAAAAATAAGCTATGTGAAAATCTGTCAAAAGAAGTCATTATGGTGAGGCATGAAATGGAATGAGGGGTTATGAGGTTCACTCAAGAAATTGAAGAAAAAAGAAAGATTGACGATAATCTAAAACAATCCCTTAAGGAGAAAAGAGAGGACTACCACAAAATGGATAGAATAATTAGGTATCTTGAATCTGATCTTGAAGAAGCTAGAGACAATGAAGAATAACTTGAGAATCAGATAGACACTCTTAAACAAGATCTTCAAACAACAAATGAATACAAAGAGAAATTCAAGATAAGCTCAGCCCAACTTGAAGTTCTTCTTGAAAGCCAAAAGAGGGTAGAAGATAAGCGTGGCTTGGGATATGAGAAAGATGAAAGATTTAGATCCGGTCAAAAGAACTTTGGATCAGGAAATCAAAGAAATAGGCTTAGAAGACCTCTGGTAAGGAAACCAAATGCTCAAAGATATCCATCCTTCAATGGATACTGCTTCAATTGTAACAATTTTGGTCATAAAGCAACTTAGTACAGGAGGAGAATGAATCTGACTAATCCATCTTTCTCTGGACAATGTTTCAACTACAAAAGATATGGTAACAAATCTCATGAATGTAGACATATGCAAATAAACAATTCATTCAATGGTAGATGCTTTGCATGCAATAGAATGGGACATATGGATAATTAATGCAGATCAAAAGGATATCAATCAAATAAGCAAAGACATGTTGTATGTTACAATTGCAATAGATCCAGTCATATTGCCAAATTCTGTAGAAGCAGAAATCAGGATAGGAAAGGTCCAGTGGAACATAATCAGAAACAAGATAAGGGCAAAGGTAAAGTGAATATAGATGAAGTTCAAAAGGAGATGAGCAAGATTTAGGTAAAGAAGAGTACAAAAAATATTGGGGATGGATCTGCACTGGAATCCGGTGCTAATATTCCTTCCAGAAACTAAAAAGGTGAGATTTGGCTCAAGGGGAGTCATAGAGAAAAACAATTTCCCCTAGCCAGTCAGCTAGTGCCTAAATTTGGCACATTGAGTAAACATCTATCACTGCAGATTAAAGGGTTCTCAGAAAAACCTCTAAATAACCTTTAGTCAAAATGTGAAAGATCTGCATGGAGTTTTGCAAGACTTATAACTACTCAAATTAATCCAGTCCCGATAGCCATTTGGTTAAGTAGAATTTCACAGATAGATCCGGTATGATTCCAAATTGAAATACTTTGATCTATGGACCCTTGGAATGATTGAAGAAAAGAAGATACATTGTCATCCTCACTGACAATGATTCTAAGTTCGACACAGTGATTCAAGAAGATCTCTCTCAAAATAGGGCAACCAGATAACTTAAGTTGTTCATTTATTACAAAAGGAAATTAGGGTTTGCGTAAGGATAAAAGGGTTCTTTCACTCATTATTTGCACACTTGCACTCACAAAAAGAAAAGAAGAGCTCTGCAATAAAGTTTCTACAATTCTCTCAAGATCAACTACAAAATCGAGTTCAACCAGCAATTTGTTTCGGCTCCTATTACAAACCCTAAAGAATGAAAAGGTACTTCCATTCTAAAAATTTCTCTCTGAATCTCTTGCAAAATGGTTGCTCCAATGGTTGTCAAGATCACTAATAGGCCACATCCTAAATTCAAAAAAACACGCTTATCAATCTGTAGAAGTTGATCCGTTAGGAGCATTTTCTAGCATTCTACATGGGGTATTGCATGTAGAAGATGTTAGGGTTTATATCCATGCCAACATTGAGGAATTTGGAGACTCAAAATTGATGAACATTTATAACAAACAACTTATAGATGAGAATTTTGAACTCAAACCTGAATTCAAGGCCCTCCGGGATAAACACTTCAGACATTACATACATTTTCCATGTTTTGCATAAGATGATTAGGTCTGGTATGTTCTAAGCAGGATGCATGATAATTTCATGTGGCTAATGAGGCCCTTGAAGATAACTGAAGATGCCATCATGGCAGTGACCAAACTGCATGCATCTGGTGGGTTACCTGCACTTAAATCCATGAAGAACCAAATAGTAACTGAAGCCACTGGATCTAAATTTGACAAAAGAGCAATGACCATAGATGACATCACAGATCCAGATGTCAAGTTTTCCTCAATGATAATTAGGTACAAGATCTATCATTCGAGTAGAATTCTGTGTCTGGCACAACAATTTATACAACATATCAAATGTTGAGGGAAGATGCAGACTATGATCTATGTGAGCTTCTTCTAAATCTACTGTTAGAAAACCTACATAAGATCAAAAAGGATAAGAAGAATTCCTTTAAATATGGTTGTCTAATATTGTGTCTATTCTTTTATTATATGAATGAGCTACCTAGATCACATGGCTAGGTATGGCAAAATGACAAACTGATTGCAATTCATATTAGAGATTATATGTATGGACTTGGTGATGCTCAAGCCCAAAACACAGTTCTATGGAGTTACTTCAAGAACTTTTAGAGCATGATGCAAGCCAGAGAGAGAATTCCACAGTCCATAGTTGAGAAATACAAGGACACAGTTTGCTTCATGGTTAACACTGACCAATGCCTAATGGAGGTAGTTGAGCCAAGAACTATGTGGATAATGCCTATGGGATATGAAGTTGATGAAAAAATATTGGAGCTTCATATTCAACATCTGCTAAGCCAACCCAAGGACACTAAGGCAGAAAGGTTTGGAACCTTTCAAGAGCTAAGTATAAAAATACATGTTGAGTTAAGATAACAAGAAATAAAGAGGAAAGTAAGAAGGGAAGTTAAAGAAATTGCCAAAAGATTTGGCCTATCAAAGGAAGTTGTGGATGCAAATAGAGAAAAGATGGAGAAGGCTGAAAAAGAGAAATAAGAAGCAAAGAAAGGAGACAATTCGGTACAAGCCTCCTCTCGAAGTAGATCTTCCAAGAGCTCTGCACCTACCACTCCTAAAAGTTCAAAGGCTTCCAAACTGGAAGTCAAGACATCTGGAAAAGGATAAAAAAGGACAAAAACCAAAGCCACAAGGTCATATACAAGCCTTAAAGATGATGAAGAAACAAAATTCGATGAGGAAATCAAGAAAATGAAGAAGAAGAAGAAAACACCCGGGAAATTATCTGCTATTAAAAATGAAGAAGAAAAGACAGAGGAATTTGTTGAAAAGCCCACTCTTTCCATTGATGACATCATCAAGGCAATTACTATGGATGGGAACCTACAGCCAATAATAGAGTTCTATGATGAATATAGTGATACTGACAAGAAAATTTTGGAAGAAGCTACTATCGGGTACTTGCACATTTACAATAAAACTTTCATTGAAATTATATCCTTAATTCCTAAGAGTCTAGAAAAAGTACTTGAACTGAGAAAAGAGAATGTAAAGGAAAAAGACTTAGAGATTCGGGAAAAAATAGCAATTCAACTTTATCCCTCTATCACTCCAAAATAAATGGACATGATTTCAAGGACTGTAAGGATGAATTCCAGAGTAATGAGAAACAAAAGATATCCTTTGGAATGCTTTCAAAATATTCAATCTTCCTATTGTAGAGGAAACAGATGAAGAACCTTCTACCATGGATGTTGAAGGATTAAATGTAATTGATGAAGAATTTTCTAACAAGGATGTTGAAGGATTAAAGAAAATAGATGAAGAGAAGTCTGAGGACTTAGACTCCTCTATTCTAGAAGAGGAAGTTCATAAAGCAGTAAACACTGGTGATATCTCTCCTCCAGATCATACTACAACTATGACAAATATTCCAGACTCTGAAGATGAAGGAGAAGATAGAGGAGAGGAGAAGATTCAAGAAGAAGAGGTCAAGGGAAAAGAAGAAGAACAAGCAAAAAAGACTAATGAAGACTCTTCTAATATTTCAAAGAAGTCTCAATCTCTAGCAAGAGACATTGCAGAGATAGTGAAGTACTTTTTAAACAAAGAAATGATGGAGATAGATGAACCAGAGCTATTTCAAGGACCACTAAATTTTGACTCTCTCTCTCCACTTCAGACAATGAAAATAACATCTTTTGCTAAAGTCAAAGCAAAAGAAAAACTCTTGAAATCTCACATGGAGGATTGTGAACTATTAGAGATTGCATCTGGGATATTGGAGAAGATCATGCCATCCTTCTAAAAGGATCCTTCAACCTCACCATCCAGTAACTTGAAAACTTTGGTAAATTCTGTCAACACTCATTTTGAATCTCTAGAGAAATCAGTAGAAGCAAAGGTCTGGAAGGAGTTTCTGGGAAAAAGATTCACTAAAGTTCAAGGACTTATTGCTAATGATAGGAGGACCCTTGACATTGGAATAAAGAGCCTTGAAAATTCTCTTAAAGATGGTGGGGATATATACAAATTATGTTTATCTTGGCCCAAAGTGATAGAGGACATTGAGAAGAAAGTGAAAGAACAAGAAGGAAAACTATCAAGTTTATCTCAAAATTTTGATCCCCTTACTACCTCTCTAATGAATGCTAGACTATTGTTATCATAAATGAAATAAAGAGGCTAGACAAAGAAAAGAAGAACATAATGAATAGAATGAGTGAACTCAAATGGATAATTATCCCTAAGCTAGAGGCAATGCATGAGGCCTTGACAGATGCTCAGACCACAGCCCAGACCAGTGATCCAGCAGATTTAAGAAGGACAAAAGCATATGCATTTTTGTTGATTTGTCACATCTTCATTTTGGATAGGATGAAGCAGAGATGAGCCACAATGTTTGTACACCTGAAAACTACTTTTGCAGATATACTTAAGTATATGTAAGTATAACATATATATATATACTTATGCGACCATGTATCAGACAATTTTTGCAAATTTTGGTATGCAGATTCTGCCCTTTGCCATTGATGTCAAAGGGGGAGTGAGGAGTAGTGAAAAATGTGGAATCCAGCTAAGGGGGAGCTCTGGTAAAGTAGTGCAAAAGACAGAGCATTAGCCAAGGGGGAGTTACTGTGACACTTAGCCATTTTTCACTAAGTGTTGCCATCAATACCAAAGGGGGAGATTGTTGGCAAGAGACACTATGGGGCCTCATAAGTGTTGTCATTGATGGCAACAAAGTCTATCCCACACATCTGCAGTACATAGTATGCCTATACTAGAAGTCATAGTGAAGATTGTTTTGGTCTGATGAACAAGAACAAAGTATGTAACAAGGTCTGATAATCATGTCTGGATCTCTCAGATAGTATAACTCAGAAAGTTGCAGACTTGGACAAGTTAAGAGGGGTATCATGACTACTGTAATCCAGAGATTTATCCTTCGATGATAAAGCATGAAAAAGATATGAGCATCTGAGTGTTGCATTCCAGTCAGGTAGAGAAGACAGAGGAAGAACTGACTGATAGAGTATTAGACTTCAATCTAGATGAGTAAAAGGTGTTGATCAAGCAATTTGTGGGATTATACATTGTTGGTTGACATGATTAATGACTTCTATACCTATGTTTTTGATACACATTACAAATCAAGCATGGATTCAGCTAACAGATTAATAACTTGTAGTGTTTTGTTGCCAACTACAAAGTTGATCAAAATCCTTGATGTAGATATATATACTAGATAGATTTCAGCATGTAAGTGTGTGTGGTTAACATGTGATGAAATAAAGTGTGAAGAAAAGAAGGGATAAGTGTGAAGAGAAGCATTTCAAGTCCAGTATGTGACAGAGCAACAACATTAAAACATAGGAAGAATGAAGTGCATCATATCAGTGTATTGTGCCTAACCGGAACTAAACTCTTGCATTTGTCGATGCTTCTCATCAATTCAAACACTTGATTATCTTCTGTAAGTTCTATAGATAGTGAGTCTCTTGTAGGCAGTGTGCCTCTTATGATCAGTGTGCTCGGGCAGTGAGGGCAAGTGCCATTTTGTACTCCTTTATTCTTTTAATAGAGAATACAATCTTGGGTTAGTCACCCCATGGTTTTACCCTTAACATGGTTTCCATGTAAAAATCCTTGTGTTATATGTGTTGATTTTATTTCTATTCTTATGATTTCATATGCTTTCATGTTTTGATACAACACTGAATAATAAGATACCAAAAGAAGAAAGTTAAGGAAATTTTGAGATAATTGATTCACCCCCCTCTTAGTTATCTGCCTTGTTTCCAACACCTTGAGGCAGACTTGATCAGGAAATCAGGGCTTGGACCTAGATGCTAATGCCCTTGTCCTACCCTATTTCCTTAGGTCTTGAATTTTGGAGAGATGTCGGCCCCCACCTTGCATTTCAGGATTCCATTTTCAAATTTTCATTTTTCCGCGATGTCGACATCTTATTTCAAAATTTGAAATTCCTAAGGTTAGATATTTAAAGACATTTGAAAATCATTCTATTGGACACAAGGTATATGCAAACTTTATGCCAAAACTGTGCCAAAATTTGCCATTGAAGGTCAATGATTTGTTGAATCTTTTTGAAGTTATTTGAATTTGCTATCATTGAAATAATGAATGGAGATTAGGAATCAAGAACTTGAGACTATCTTTCTCTTCCTAGGGTTTGTACACCTTTTGTATGATCAAGAGAAGGGTTGAAGCCTCCAACATCAAGCTTGGAATCCTGCATGGATATGGATGCCTCTCCTTCTTGTTCATGCAAGTCTTCATTGATTTCGTCTCCTTGAGGTGAAGTTGTGTTTGTTCATTGAGTGAAGCAAATTGTTGATCTTTCCTTGATGCTTGAGTCATCTAGGGTTTTATGTTTATGCATGCACATTTCTTAGATGAACATACACATTTGTAGATCTTTATCTTGGGCTATTGTTGAGGTAGGAATACCAAAAATGGGGCTTGATTGAGGTAGGATCCTATATAGCCACAACCATCTTTCTCCCCCTTTTGCATGTACAGGTTGAATTTGTTGAGATCCAATAAAAAGGAGTGGTAGGAAGATAGATATTGCAGATACAGTCATCATGGAATTTGGATTTCAAGATTGTGAGAAATCTGGGACACTACAACTAGCACCCTAGTCCAACTAGGTGATTTCTTTGGGATCTAGGAGCTTCTGGAGATTGTAAAACAACTGTTGCAGAAAATCTCGACATTCAAAAAATTCTGGGATATTACCACTAGTGCTCTAGTCCATCAGGCCCTCTATTTCTAGGTACACTATCTTTACACTATTTTCTCTACATTTATTTAATCATTTCATTCATATCTGTGTCAGAAATCAAGTTATTATAGTTTGATTGGTAATTTAGGGTTTCATGCTTAGTGAGAGAAACTAGCTTATAAAAACCTGATCAAAACAGTCACACAAACACTATTAATAGGAAAAGGGAACATAGGAACTCAGTCATTTATCCCTAAACTTCTCCTTTTCTTCCCTAATGTTTTAGTGTGTGAATGTGTGGGACTTGAAACCGTCCATTTCACTTCCCCCATTTTCCTCCTAAACAATCCCAAGGTAGAGTAACATTGTTTTGGTTTGCATTTCTCCATAGAGGAAGATTTGATCTTGTAGTTCTAAAGATAAGTTTATTCAGGTATTGAAATGATATATCCAAGTTTTTAGGTCTTCACATCTTCAGGAAAGAAAGTAACAAGGGGCAAAGTACTGGATACTACTTAGACAAGGCAAAGCAATGATGGAGACTTAATGTAATGCTCTGCATTCCTCTGGAAGATATTATTTTGTCATATATTTCTAAGGACAAACTTGAAGAGGTATAAGGCATGCTATGATGATGTATCAAGTGATCTAGTGCTCCACAAAGTATGCAATCAAGTGACACAGGCAATACAGACTGTTCCAGAGCCCAAATACATATGTTTCCAAGCTTTTACAGAAGATGAAATGTATGTAGATCAGTCACAAAAGTTTGTGTAGAGGTCTTACATGTTCCAATACATCTCAAGTTTGATCTAGATGAAGATATTCCTTATTTTATTGCACTGCAATGCTATATCTTGAGTCATGAAGTGTTACATGTGGTCTGGAATACTTTGTTTCCTATAGTCTATCATGTTTATTGTTTTGTGTATATATAAACTAATATGATACTTCAAAGGAAGGGTTAATGGATGTTGTTGAGATGGTTCATGATTGGATTCTTGGTTTGTACAAAGATTTTGGCTTCTCCCCGGTAGTATGAAGATGAACGGTTAGTAGTTTTGAGCAATTTAAACTAACAAGTTAAGTGTTTGGTGTGTGCGGTAGATCCTAACCTATTGTGTTAACTTTGAAATATGTGAGAAGATATATTTTGAATACCTTCATGGTATCCTAAGGTATGCAACAAGTTTTCATTATCATATTATATGCATTGAGGCCAACCTTTGAAGAGTTACATGTTTCATCCAATAATGTTTATGCTGCTGACTTAATCAATGTTTTGAAGTATTGTGAAGGATATTTATAGAAAATTAAATTAATTTGTAAGAGACAGATGTGTGTACAAATATAATATAACAGAGGGCAAGATATGAAGTGCACAGAATTAGTTTAAAGGCATGTTTTGAGCAGAAAAAGAAGACTACACTATTAGAATAAGTCAGATGTCTACTTTGTAGTAGTCCTTGTAATTTCTAAATGTAGTGAGCAAAATATTTAGGGAGTAGTAGCTTCCTTGGGCTCTACCATAAATCAAAGTTGTAATTATTGTAAGCACAAAGTACAGGGAGTAGTACCTTCCTTGGGTTGTAGCCCAAAAACAAAGTTGTAATATATTTGCAATGAGCATAATATATTGTGAGCTAACACTCACCATGGTTTTGCCCTATTTTAGGGTTTTCCACATAAAAATATTTGTGTTCTTGCGTTGATTATTGTGTTACATGATTTACTTTTTTCTCATTGAGTTATTTAGTTTATCTACAAATATTTGGTTAAGTTTTTGTGTGTGCTAATTAATCCCCCTCTCAGTAGCTCATTGTGCTCAACAATTGGTATCAAAGCTAAGTACATTTGAGAAGCCTAACAGCTAAGGTAGATCCTGTATTTGAATACATGGAATCTAAAGTTATAGACAAAGATGCATTTGTACCTGAACTAGATCTAGAAGCAATGGAACTTAAAGGTTGGGATCTTGATCTAAATGAGTGTGAAGTAGACCTTGAAGGAGAACTCAAGTCAAACCTTGATGAACTGGATGAAATAAGAGAACTAAATATAGAATATGAAGACATGCTTGAGAAAGCAAAGGAGACAACTGACAAATTGAAGACAAAAGCCAAAAAATTAAAGGAAGAAATTGGCAAACTAAAAAACTCTAATAGAAGGATATAAAGGATGTGACATAAAGATAGAGGATGTAGAAGATATGATCTCAAATTTGAAGGTCAAGGTTGAAGAAGAAAAAGGATTGAAGATTTCTTAAATACCAAGGTCTATGAGAAATCAGCTGAATGTTCAAAACTTGAGGAAGAAGTTGTCAGTCTAAGGAAAAAACTAGAAAAGGAAAAAGAATAGATTGACAAAGAACTAAAACTAAAAGGATGATCTGAAATCCTTGATGAGATAATTAACTCTCAAAGTCCAGCAAAATAAAAATCAGGCCTTGGTTTTGAAAAGGGGAAGAGTCCTATGATCAGTGCCTCTACAAATTTATATGATAACTTCCAATCTGCAAGAAAATCTAGAATAAAAAAGTAAGAGACGTACATTGGAGATCCTAAGAAGAATACCTCTGGAGTTACAAAAGAAGATGAATTCACTCCTATCTAGAGACAAAGGAAGAATATGAAGAAGAATTTGAGGAAGCATGTACCTAAACAAACTTCTCCTATTAGGTATCCCTAAAGTATCAATGGTAATTGTTATATTTGCAATAAATTTGGTCACAGAATTGTTGATTGTAGAAGTAAGACAAATCAAAATGTTATAAGATGTTATACTTGTAATAAGGTTGGTCATAAAGTTGTTGAATGTAGGAATAAGTTAAATCAGAATTCCATAAGGTGTTATACTTGCAATAAGATGGGACATAAGGCCAATGAATGCAACAGTAAAATGTGAAGGAATAATAGGGATAATGCTCAACTCTTTCATCGATACGGTTATGCTTGTAACAGGTTTGGTCACAATGAAGCTAATTGCATATCTAAGGTGAGGAGAAGTGGTAATGCTCAACAATCAAAATTCACCTGTCATAAGTGCAATCAACTAGGGCATTCCGAAAAGAATGTAAGGCTTGCTCCTCAAAAGAAGGCTAACATTGCTTAGAAAAAGAAGGAAATAAGAAAAGTATGGAAGAAGAAGGAAGAATGTGAAGGTTCCAAACCTCTACCTAGTGCAGATTGATCCTCTGGTAACCAAAAGGATGAAGAACTCATTCAGGGGGAGTTACAACTATAAGTTTCTTCAACACCCCTAAATGAATGTGATGTTGATTTCCTCATAATTCTAGCAAAAAATGGTATGAGCACACTTAGATGATGATATGAAGAGATTTGGTCAAATTTCTAGAGCAATTGGTAAATTTGTGGAGGATTGTTGAATGATTATTGATTTTTGCATATAAAAAGGGCAAACTAGGTTAAAAATGGAGAAGGAAATTAATGTGGAGAAACATTCATTGATGAAAAGACTATATAGGCATTGTTTGATCATTTTTTATCTCATTTGAATGGAGCTATACAACACAAACTCCTTAGGAAACAAATAATGTCTCTACTTCTTCAAGGCTTGAATTATGGCATAGAACTCTTGATCATAAATTGAATATCTTCTCCTTGCATCATTCAACTTCTCATTGAAATATGCTACAGGTCTACCTTCTTGACTTAATACTGCTCCAATTGCATTTCCACTTGCATCACAATCTACTTGAAATACCTTATTAAAATTTGGTAATGCTAAAATAGGTTGCTCTATTACCTTCTACTTCAATATCTCAAAAATTTTATCTTCTCCTAGTGTCCACTTGAAATCTTTTCTGTCACCTCTCATTATCTCTGTCATAGGGTTACAAACTAAACTAAAATTTGTGATGAACTTCTGGTAGAAACTAGCTAATCCATGAAATGATCTAACCTCTCCAATGCTCTCTGGTGTAGGCCATTCAACAATTGCTCTCACTTTCTTAGGGTCCATCTTCAATCCTTCCGCAGAAATCACAAATCCCAAGTACACCAATTCTTCCTTCATGAAACTATACTTCTTGATGTTGATCAGAAACTTCTCTTCTCTCAGTCTCTGCAAAACTTGTGTAATATGCCACAAATGTTCTTTTGTCTTATTAAAAATCAGAATGTCATCCAAATACACAATCACAAACTTACCCAAGAATTTCTTCAAGACTTCATTCATCAACCTCATGAAAGTGCTCAGTGCATTTGTCAATCCAAAAGGCATCACTAACCAGTCATGCATTCCTTCATTTCTCTTAAAAATAGTCTTCCATTCATCTCCTTCTCTAATTCTGATATGATGTATCCACTTTTCAAATCTATCTTTTGTGAAATATCTTGCTCCACTCAAGCAATCCATGATATCATCCATCCTAGGTAAAGGAAATCTATACTTAATTGTGATCTTGTGGATTATTCTAGAGTCGGTACACATTCTCCATTCTCCATCTTTCTTTGGTGCTAACACTGCAAGTACTACACAAGGGTTCAAACTTTTTCTAATCAAAACTTTCCTCAACAACTCTTGTATCTGTCTATTTAATTCTTCATTCACCATCGATGTCATTCTATGTGTTGCTTTGTTAGGCAAACTAGCTCCCAGTATAAGATCCATGTGATGAGTGATACTCCTGATTGGTGGCAATCCTTTAGGTACATTGTCTGATATGATGTCTCCATACTCTGTCAGTAACCTAGTTATCTCCTCTAGTTGTGATTCTTCAGCCTTCTTCAATGTTTCAGGCTTCTTAGGAATCAAAGCATAACACATATTCTCATGTCTTAAACCATCTAGAAATTTTCTTCCATCTACCAAATAGATTGTAGCATTGCCACATACTTCACTCTTAGGATCATCCTCCAAAGGAATCAAAGTAATTCTCTTCCCATTTGATGTTAGAGTGTATGTATTCTTTCTCCCATCATGTATAGATTTTCTATCATACTGCGAAGGTCTACCCAACAAGATATGACATACATCCATAGGCATAATACCACACAAGACTTCATTATGATAAGATCCAATATGAAATTTCACCAAACATTGTTCACTCACCAGTACCTTATGATCATCCTGAATCCATGCTATCTGATAGGGCTTAAGGTGTTTCAATCTTTCCAACTTCATCTTAGTCACCATCTCCTCTGAAACTAGGTTATCTGAACTATCACTATCAATAAAAACTTTACAACATTTACCTCCTGATTTGCATCTTGTTCTGAACAAACTCTTCCTCTGTAGTGGTTCCTCATTTGTCTCTGCTTGAAATAGTGCTCTCATCGCCAATGATTCTCATTTCTCAAGTTTTCCAACTGAACTCGGTGATCCAATAGGTTCTTCTTCAACATAGTCTACTCTTCCACTATTCTTAGTTCTCTTGCTTGTACTCGCTTGATTACATGCAAATGCTCTATGTCCTTCACCTCCAAACTTGAAACAAGTACCTATGAATGTTCTCTTATCAAATCCTCTTCCTTCTCTTATGTATCCTTGATTATGGTATTTGCTAGGGTTTCCTCTCTGGTAAGCATTATTATCCTTGTCATCCTTCTTAAATGGGTTGTCAAGCTTGTTCTGCTCCAGATGTGATCTGTCTCCTCTGGAAAATGTTCTACCTCTCTGAAATTTACCTCCTCTACCTCTTTGTCTCTAGTCATGTTTCTTATTTAGCTTCTCAACTTTCAGGGAAAACTGTTATGGTTCCTCCAAAGATGTCATCCTCACCAAACTTAGTTCTTCTTGAATGTTCAATCTTAGTCCATTGATGTATCCAGCTACTTTCTCTTTGCTTGCTTCACTATGTCTTGTTCTTATGATCATCTTATGAAATTCTTCAGTATACTCCTTCACAGATTTCTCCTTTTGTCTTAGGTTATGTAATCTTTTCAACATCTCTAACTCATAGTTAGCAAGTATGAAGTGATTCTTCAATTTTGTCACCATCCTATCCCACTTTGTAATCTTTTCTTTTCCTCTTTTGTTTCTATCCAACTGAACTTCTTTCCACCATATAACATGTCCTTTCAACTTTGTCTTTACAAATTTCACCTTCTCTAGATCTTTAACTTCTTCATATTCAAAGTATTCTTCCATGTCATTTATCCAGTCAATCAATTCTTTAGGGTTCAAATTACCAGTATAGTTTAGTACATCAACTCTAGGTCTCTTTCCAATCTTTGAAATAGCTTGGAACATCTTTACTTGATTAGATTCTTCTTCTTCATCGCCTCCTAGGGTTTCTTCAACTTGTTCAATGGATTGAAAATCCTCTTCATCATCACTTTCAACATTAGGTCTCGGTGTCAATCCTCTTCCCCTATCTTCCTCAATAGCATCCAATCAAATTTGCATTATTTTCATCATTTCCATCATCTCATCCATTCTACCAGCCATTGTTCCAACAACAGCAACTCTCCTTGGTGGCATTCTTCCTAGGATCAAGTGTAAACTACCTCACAATCAGTGATTGGTTGTGACACAAGTAACTTGCCTCAATTTGGTGATCTGTCCACAACAAGATCTTATGGAATTCCTTCACCAAATTCACTCAATTTGCTCCCAAAGATTCAAACTTTCACTCTAATACCACTTGGTGCAGTCACGGTAGGAGGGTTCATAGAATGAACTATCCAGACCGTGTAGCAAGAGTAAACACAATGGAAACAACTCAAATATATAGAATTAATGTAGATTCAGTCATTCAGTATATCATAGAATTCAAATATAGATCAGTTGGCAACATGCGTGCTTACAATTAGGGCTCACATGCCTAATTATAGAATATTAGAATATGCACAAGATATAGCTTTGAAGTTCCTTAGCACAAAATATAAACTATGAACTATGTTGATGTGAACCACTACTTCCTAGGGATCTATTACATCAATATATATCATCTGTGAAACAATAGATTCCTCCGCATCGGCCAAGAAAGATCATAAACTCCAATGAAGAGCTGCAACATGTGTACATGGATAGGTTGGACCTAATCATGTAGAACACCTCCACAAATGCATGGAATGATGTGTGGATCTTGGGGAAGGTTGGACATGAACCATATATCATTGAATGATGTGTAATTAGGCTCCACAAGTTGAGGAATGCTCCACGAGTCTTCTCCTTTAGCTGATTGTTTGAGACTGTCAGGATGCTCTGCTCTAAGAAAATAGGTGATCTTTTGATAGCAATATCTTTCTGGTACTTAATCCAAATGCTCTGAATTCTAGATATGATGTATATGAACATGTCTAGATGTTAAGTCTAGCTCCACAAGATGTAAAATGTAACTATGGTAGAATGCAGACCAAAACATAGAAACTACTTTTGACTGAAGTGACTAAACTAAACTGGGAAAATAAAAGAATCAAAATGAACTGCAAGTAAATTAAAATGCAAATGTTTTTGGTTGATATAAGACTATTGTTGAACTAGGGATGCTCCTACATCATCTGGTCTGCTAGAGGAAGTAGAAAAGGTACATCAAAAGATGAAAACACCAAGTAGCATAGAGGAAGTTGAGGAGCTATGCATGCAGTGTGAATGCTAAACCATATGTTTGCCTCAAAAAATACCAACTAGATAAGAACTCTTCAACAACTCAAGGTAATGTACAAGGCCATTATACCATCTAAATGAGTTGTAAGAGTAATGTAAATAAGATAATTTTTGATGTATATATAGCCTTCAAAAGGATGGTAGAGTCACACCATGTACATAGCATCTATTTTTTGAGGAATCTTCATCTCAGGGGAAGTACAATTTTAGAAATCCTTTTGTAAGGGAAAGTCTATACAATTTTTGAATTGCTACAAGCATGCCCTTTGTCCTTGATGTCAAAGGAGGAGAGAAAAATATATATCTAAGAGGGAATATATGTTTCCATCTATTACATCGTAAAAAGTTTCCCTATGACTTTTTACCACCTAGTTTAGCTTCAGGGTCCCCTTAATTTCATTATGCATGCTTAAAACTTATCCCAGAGCAAATTTTCCCAAAACCCATGTCAAATGAAGCCTAGGAGTCCACATTTAATGTTATTTAAGACTCAAAAAGCATCCTTGGACTTAGGCACCCACTCCCTAGTCTAGGCCTATTTTGTTGGAACCTAAATTTAAGTTGTCGGTATAGGACATTTAAAAAGGTTTCCCTTTGTTGGCCTTTTCAATTTGAATTACGAAAGTTAGTGGGAATGCATATATAAACATGTTTAGAAATTCATCTTAAAACTAGATGGATCACTTGTAGAAATATGACAAATAAATGACCAGGTGACTAAAACTTTTAGTCGTGTGACCAAACTTTTTGTAACACAGCTATAAATGACTAATTTGGTCATCGAGCAAAAAACACAATTAAAGTGGATAATTAAAAAAAATATTTCAAATTGAGGGAGTGGGTTGTATTATAATATAATAATAATAATAATAATAATAATAATAATAATAATAATAATAATAATAATAATAATAATAATATATTATATTACAATACAATACAATACAATATTGTTATATTATAATAGAATATGATATTATATAATATAATATATATAATATATATATATATATATATATATATATTTATCCGTAATAGCAATATTATATTAAGAAGTTTCAAAAAGAGATACATATCATCAGCCTTTCATGGCTAGCCATAGATTAACAGTCTGCCTACAAGAACTGAGAAGCCTAGGAGAAAGACCACACAGGGTCACAAAACTTATTAGCAGAGGAGACTAACTATAGCCTAGACTAGTGTTATGAAGCTCCAGCTATAAAAAATGGAGCAGAAGGAGTAGACAGAACTAGATATTTGCGGATGCTAGAAGCCTACTAAAGTCTTCCACCTAGTCGAGACCGTCGACCACCTCCAGACCCAGAGCCTTTTTGATGTAGCTTACTGCCAGTGCCACTTGATCTTTTAGTAGAATCAGATCGAATCCTCTGACATCCAGGATGAAGGGGTAGAGCTTAATGATAGCACCAGAGTCTTCAAACAAATTCCAATCCTTTGGCCATGGAATACTAGACCCCAGGCTAGCCATCTGCAACGTAACCTCAAGATCCCCCAAATGCTCTGCATTGAAGACACCCTGCATGATGGACTTCACCACTTGTTTGTCCATTCCCAATTCGAGTAGCATCACCAGAGTCCTGGAAGTAATGTTTGTATCCACCCTATATTGTTCTCCATTTTCCAAAAACATCCTACCCAAAATCATCTTCATCGCCCCCACCATCAATGCATCAGACCTGCACAACATTCTTTGTAGCTGAAGGTCAGTGATGGCTCCAAGGAAGGCCATCTGCCACTTCTGGCTGGTTAAATGCACTAGCATATCCATACCACCACACCGAATAGCATCTGTCGAGAAGATGACAGCAAAGTATGTAGGCATTAATCTAAAACCAAAGAAGATGGTACTGTGTAGAGCTATTGCCAGCTCTAATAACATGCTACCAGAACCTTCTCGAAACCCTTCTAAGAAATGAGTGCCGGCTTCCGTCAGTTGAAGACACTATGAAGAATGAATGCCGAGATCACTTCAGCTTGTGCCAACACCCATCCTTCCAAACCATAATTACCTCTCCTCCTAGCTCAGCCTTGCCACCTTATGTTATATTATATTATATTATATTATATTATAATCTTTATATAATAGGCTGATAAGGGCGTGGTTCGGTGGATAAGTCACTCAGTTGTAGTGGCAGCCACCAGAGTTCAAACCCCTATTGGGCCAACGAGCTCGTAGGCTTTACACCTTCACTAGGCCAACGAGCTCATGGGTTTGAAGTGTTCTTGCTAGGGGATGAGGGCCTCCATGTTGTGGCCTCATTGGTTCATTTCTCTGGGCAAAATCATTCATGTGGAGCTAGAGGGCATGTCGCACCAGCATCACCAGTCACGTTAAAAAGTTTACCAAGCGCTATTTTAATATATATATATATAATTTTTATATAATATAATATTATATTTATATTATATTATTAATATTATAATATGGGTGCCAAAATTATACATGGGCTACCATATACATGTATTTCATTTAAATTTCACTTTTGACATTGGCAACCACCTCCATTTCTCTTTTGGCGCCTGTTGCTTCAAGTTGAGACCCTAAAGGTAAAGACTAACTCAGAGAAGATTAAAACCCTAACTTATTTTGTTTCATTGGAGTAGAGCTGAGCACATTGAGAGCCATGGTGAGGGCCATGCCCATCATCTTCATTGTTCCAGAAGAGCTATTCCCCGTGCAGTTGTGGTCGACGTGTCACGTGATATCAACAACAACCCATAAGGCAAGGACAATCATCAGAGCATTTGGGTTTTTGTATGCTATGTAGAGTCCACATGAAAAGGAGACAAATGTAGGGTACCCTAAAGGAATTAGTATTAAGGCTTCCTTAATACAAAGAAAATAAAGACAATTATTAATTATAAAATAACTTTTAAATATACTATATAATTTTAGTTCACTTTAGTTCTAGGGTTTAGGGTTTAGTGTTTAGGGTTTAGGGTTTAGGGTTTAGTGTTTAGGCCATTTAGTGTTTAGGTCATTTAGGGTTTAGGGTTTAGGCTTTAGGGTTTTTGGGTTTAGCATTTAGGGTTTAGGGTTTCAGCTATAGGGTTTAGGTTTTAGTGTTTAGGGTGTAAGGTTTAGGGTTTAGGGTTTACTGTTTAGGATTAAGGGTTTAGAGTTTAGGGTTTAGGTTTTAGTGTTTAGGATTTAAGGTTTAGGGTTTAAGGTTTAGGGTTTAGGGTTTAAGGTTTAGGGTTGAGTGGATACAAATCTACCCAAATAATATGTGTACATGTGGTCCTCATGAAGTGATGTGAGAGTGGGACATAGGAGAGTGTAATGGGGTTTTGGTTTTTATGCGCATAATGAAATTGCAATAGTAAGCATGAGTTTTCCACAGTCCATGAATTAAGAGATAAAAGTGCTTCTGGTTTAAACTGTGTATGTTTTTGCATCAATGTTTTGGATCATGCTCAATGATCCATCATCAGGAAGAGGACAATGACTATCCTCTTCTTGATGATGGATCATTGAGCATGATCTGAAACATTGATGCAAAAACATACAGAGTTTAAACCAGAAGTACTCTATCTCTTAATGAAATTGTAGCAAACAAATATTAGTTTTTGTGCTAGAATAACAAAGAACTATGCAAATACCTCTTTTTTAATAAGAAGATTTCCTCCATGGCCTTGGATTGATTCCTCGAAAGGTGATTCTTTTGTTTTCTATTCACACTCCACTTTAGGTCACCTCAAATCTTGCAATTTGATATGCTCATCTGAGTTATTTTTTAAACCGTTTTCGTAGAGAACAACCAAAGAGTTAAGAAAATTTCCTGACATGAATTTTTTGACATCGTGAGACAATTCTGAGCACTATAATGCTCATATATAAAAGCCTATCGGCTAATAATAATATATATTATACAATAATATAATATTATATAATATAGATATTATAATATATATAATATTATATTATTATATAATATTATATAATAATATAATATAATATTTATATTATATAATATTATATTTAATAATATGGGCACTAATTTAATTTTCATTTCATTTTGGCACTTCTCGTTGAAATCCTAAATAGGAAATGATGGGCAAATTCACCAAAATAGTGCAACAAAAAAATGGTGCTCATCTCTATCGGAGGCGAGGGTTCCAACTCCACTGCCTTTGCTCTCATGACAAGTAATGCAATCCAGTGTGGTGTTTTCTTTGCGCGGAGGTTCTTCATATGGGGTGATCACAAAAGCTACTCGATGGCCTATATGGTTAGTAATATAACAATTTACATGCTATTGAGAAAAGGGAGATGGTTGTAGTTTATAAAAGCTATAGATTAATGCATTGATTGAGTCATACATATTTTAGGACTTCACTTTAGTTATTTGGATGATCCTTCATCTTTTAATGTGGGCATATGGCTAACAATTTGCAGAGAATATATAATCTAGGAGCACGAAGGATTGTTAGTGTGGGAGTTGGAGCCATTGGTTGCTGCCCATGTAGATCATAGAAACATATTGGGCATTCAAAATCACTCCAGGTTGTTTCTGAAAAAAAATTAAAAAGGCCCCTTCTCTCTATGTTAACATGCTTGTACACTCAATCCCCTGAGCACACATGCTGGCACTCAATACTCAGCTACTCAACTAACATGTAAATGATGAATCTATTATTTTTTATGTGTTAATCTTATTGCTTAGTTTTTTTATTTATTTTATTTCTTAATATATCAATTTTTATATTTTTTGTGTTTGATTTCATATATGTTGCAATTTTCCACAACCATGCACCTATGAACCAAATTTCAAAATGCCGCACACACAGTTGTGAATCCTGGCAACTAAAGTAAATACTATTTGTTTTTGCCAATTAGTATTTTTGGACACAAAATCTTAGCCCTAGTCTCTAGTGAACAACAGAGCACACATGGCCACAAGGAGACAAGTTCCCTAGTTGATTGCGGATATTGTAGGCAGGTACACTCATCAGTTGGGATTTTCCCTATATATTGCATATTTACCGAAAAATATATCTATAAGACATTGCATGAGTTGATTTTGTACAAACGTTTGATTGAACGCTATCAAAGCTACACAGCATACATAAATTTTACAGCCAACAAATTCACTGTTTATTTACGGGTAAAACATTTAGGTTATTTATTGGGTCATTGCCATGCTAGACTCTGATTTGAAGTTGAAATTATTCAAACTTACCACTAGATTTCAACATTACATGACTAAATTGAATCTTGCCAATCCACTTACACATGATAGTGGCACATTGCACATAATTCCAGAAGTAAGTAGAACAAGAGCTTGCAAATCACATGTCAGTGGCACAAAACAAGCACTGCTGATAACCCTACTTCTATCTCAAATGCTTATAGCTAGAAAAACCCAAGACCCAGAAGTTTTGCAATTGCAATGGAAAGTTGTTTTTTTTGTTTAAGTTGAGAATGATCTCGCTCAAAACTTCATTGTTTCCTTAAAATCTCTCTTCGTTTCACAACTAATACCAAATCTACAAGGCCTTAGCTATGCTTTTTGTAACACATATGGAGTGGCATCCAACTATTTTTAGAATCCCTCTATATACGGTACATCATATCTAGATTTATGTCATTGAATCCCACATTGCAAAATCAAAAGAATATTATTGGCAATAGATGATAATAGTCTACTTTATTGGTAATGACTATATTGTAAATTAGTAAATGATATTTCAGTTAGAGACTGGTGATAAAATTGTATTGGCTAGGGATCATTTGTAACCTATCATGACCAAAATAGTCACATTTTGAATGAGTTTCATTTATTTCCCATTCAAATTTCTTAAACATGATCGCTTCATGTGCAGTACATTGGTCCTATTTTAGATGCTCTTGCATATACTGAATGGGTGAAGGAAGATGCTCGATTTAAGCACATACTTGTCCAGATGTCACCTTCTTCTATGCATGCTTTTCCAAGATTAAAACTGTGGCATAAATCTTCACTAGTATAGGCAAGTTATACTTCATTATTTTATCATGTTTCTTTTGCCTTCTTTCGGTTTTATAGATGGTAAGATTAATCAGGTCATAGAAAGACATTTTCTATGTTTAAATGCCCTAGCTTTTAAATTTTTATATTGTGGACTCAAGTTTCTGTTGTGATATGTTCATTAAATTATTCCATTGATTTTAAGCATATTGTCAATACTGCTCATTTGTCTTTTAATCTCCTAACTTGATTGTTATACAATAATAAATTTTTGGAAACTCCATTCACAAAGTCGAGATAGGAAGGTTAAGATGCAATTGAGTTTCATTCTAATTATGGAGGTTAGACTTCATAGGGAACAATCATCATTTATGACTCAACATCTTGAGAAAAGCTAGGAGTCATTAGAGACAATAGTCATATTTTAATGTGGTAAAGACATTGTAATGTTGATCTAAGAGATAGCCTGGCTTTTTGGTCTAATATAACCTTAGCACGATAGAATGAGATCTAATGTTTGTCTAATATACAATGTTTGTCAAAAGAGATACAATGTTTGTTAAAGAAAGAAATATTGAAGGCTGGAAAGAGACCCTTGACTTTTACTAAAGGTGGTGGACAGTTAATGCAGGGGCAAAGTTGTTAAGAATGAGGCATAGCATGAAGCCACAGTGATCTTAGGCCTACTAAAAGCACTATCAAATAAATTACTTATGCTATGTTAGTGATTTTAGGTCTGTCAAGAGGGGTTTAGAACATGTTCTATGTATAAGGGTACAATCAATGATAAGGATGTTGTAACTAAGTGGATGACAAGAGATGTGTCATATGATTCTAAGACCTTGCACAAAAGTATAAAAGTTTTATAATTCAAGGATATATGGTCTGAACCTTTTGATAGGCCTGTGGAAAATATAGTATAAACACTTGCTTTGTAGACCTCTCAAAACTCTAGAATCTTGTGAATGTGATATAACAACTTGTATAACCAACTATAATGAGTTAGTTCTATTCAACATGATCTCATAAAAAAGATTTATTAGTGCTACAAGGACTGCAAACATCAAAAACTTGTGATGAATAACCTTATGAGATCCTAATAGGAGTATTGTTTGAATGATAATGACTAAGGATGAAGAGGCAGTCAATAGTGTAATGAGTGCAGTGATCTCATAAGTGCACAAAGACCTAAGACACCTATAGGAGATAGTGTTTAGGGAGGTTTGTGCATGCTTAGTAAGACCTACATTTTAATTCTCTTGATGATATGAAGAGAATGAGCCTGATAATAGGTGAGAAACTATTCAAAGATATGTGAAGACTATAGGGTGTTAAAGGATGAAGAACTACATAAGATGGCCATCTCATAGTCTTGGCCATCTCACAGTCTTAAATATGTGTCGAGCATTTAAAGGTTTTGAGGACATTATACAAAGATTTAATTGCATTGGAGAATGATGATATGAGAGAGTGAATTAGTTTGAAGAGATATAGTTCAAAGGTTAAGGATGTAAGAGAAGTCACTCAGTCAAAACAAGCCTACACACATACTAACAAATCCAATGGAGAATGTAGCTTTTCATCAAATGATGAGTGAGAGATAAAGAAGCTTTAATGACCCTAAGTTGACCTTGAATACACCACCATGTTCTTAGAAGGTTTGATTACTATTTGTAAGTGCATCAAGATGGTGAAATTTGAATGTATGGTCACAAGATGGATCTTTAGAATTCTAAAAAGAAGTAAGATTCTTCTCCATACCCTCCAAGGAGTTTTAAAATTTTCAAAATCCTGAAGCACATGTCCTTTAATCTAGTATAATGAGGTTTGAAGAGGATGAAGGTAGTTGGGACAGTTGAAGGGATGATAAAGAGTAGTTCCCACATTTTTCTAGAATCTAGGAGCTTGAACAAATACATGCAAGAGTGGATAAAGGTGGAAAACGTCAAATATCCCATTCCTCAATACTCAACTACCCACTTCTGCATATATGTTTTGAGAGAAGAACATAAGTCAGAGCATTTTTAGGATCTAAATAAAAAAGCAACATTGTTGTAAATACTCCTAAGCCTATATTCATGTGATTTACAGGCACCAAGAAAACACATCCACACAACCACCATAAGTTTAACTAGCATCTTAATGATAAAGTTTAGGATGGGAAAGAAGGTCAACCATGCACACATAATGATCTACCATAGGAGTAATGCAATAAGGGTTACTCATGTGATTGAAGCATGTACAACCCTCATGCACTAAACCTGAATAGTTGAATGCACATAGAACATAAGCAAAGCTTAAAATATTATGATATGCTCCAGAGTGCTTCATTAATTCAAAGATCTTGAGAGCATCCTTGCAAAATCCATTTTGTGCATATCCTGCAATCATGGCATTCCATGAGACCACATTTCTCTGAGGCATTTTGTCAAATAGATCATGTGCCTTGTTTATACTTCCACATTTTGTATACATGTCTACCAAAGCATTTCCAACTATAATTTCTAAAAAAAAATCCCCCTTCCATTATGCTTTGATTGATGTCCATACCCTGTTCCAAAGCTCTCATTTTGGTACAGATAGGGAGGATGCTGACAAAGGTTGTGGAATTTGGCTTTAGACCTTCCAATTGCATTCTCTTGAAAGTTTCTAAAGCCTTTTCAAAAAATCCATTTTGTCCATATTCTAGAATCATGGCATTCCACGAGACCACATTTCTTTCAAGCATTTTTTCAAATAGTTCACATGTCTTCTCTGTGCTTCCACATTTTGCATACATGTCTACCTGGGAAGTTGCAACTACAACAAATGACAAAATTCCTCTATCATTCATGCTTTGATGGATGTCCATACCCTATTCCAAAGCTCCCATTTTAGCACAAGAAGGGAGTATGCTGGCAAAGGTTGTCGAATTTGGCTTTACACCTGCTAATTGGATTTTCTTGAAAGTTTCTAAAGTCTTTTCAACAAATCCATTTTGTGCATATCCCGCAACCATTGTGTTCCATGAGATGACATCTCTTTGAGGCATTTTGCCAAATAGTTCACATGCCTTGTCAATGCTTCCACATTTTGCATACATGTCTACTACAAGGTGCTTGTTGGGCCTTCACGGTGATGTGGAGAGCCCCACATCACCGCGAAGGCCCAATAAGCACCTTGCGGTAGACATGTATGCGGTGACCCTGACATCCTTTATGCTTTGATGGATGTCCATACCCTATTCCAAAGCTCCCATTTTTGTACAAGTAGGGAGGATGTTGGCAAAGGTTGTGGAAGGCCATGTTTTCCTCAAAACCAACTAATGATACCTGCATGGGATTCAAACTACCCACCTTTAGGCACTCTGGCTAGCTACCCCTACCTTCTCTACACTAGGTATCTTCTTCATCTCATTAGCAAAACAATCTTTTCCATGAAGGCCAAATTGGAATCTTTGCCCCCAGTCATGAGTGCATAGAGACCCCTCAATCACCTAGACTATCAACATCATCATTATCATGATCGGCAGCAACAACTATTCAATGGTCAAACAATATTCTGAATGATTGTACTGCACTTTCATGGCTACTAATGCGCTACTATCTATAGAGTTAAGACACATATAATTAATACTATATAGTATTATATATTATGATCTCGTAGTGGTTGGTTATATTTTTTTAGACTTTTGATTATCTCTTCTGTGATGATAATGGAATGTGATTAGAAATGTAAATTGTAGTTCTCTTAAATAGATTTTTATTCATATTAATTAACTATGGAGTAAAGTAGATATTTTTTTTTAGAACTCTCATTTATGGGTAAGGTTAGGTACATTGTCTTTCAATGAAACTGTCTTACACTCTATGAAGATGAATATTTCTAACATATTATTTTTGTTAGGAATATTACTGTTTATATTATTTTTAATAAATTTAAATAATTTTGATATATAACTTGATAACGAAGATTTAAAATATAATTAAATTAATATTTTGTTTTTACTATTTTAATAATAAATAAATTATATTTTATGGATTAATTGACTTAGCTCTTGTGTGTATTTTCATTATTTATTTGGAGTAATACATGAAAGTATTCAGAAGAAAAGTAGAAAAGGAAGAACTGGAATATAATGGAGGAATAAGAAAGTGGTGAAAATATTTAAACAAGTACAAGGATTAACTTGGATTAATTTGTTTCTTCAAATTGGGTGCAGTCTAGTTTGCTTTGATTACATGTTAAGGTGGTTGTTGCATCTGTCCTTCACCGATTTGGTGGTCGTTGTGCCATATCACTGTACTATTTGACCATTGTACCCTATCAATATACTCTATGATATTAGATAAATATTAAAGTTTTTTGTGATGTTAGATAAATATTTTTGAATTTATCAATTCTATATTTGATATTCTAGTTCACTTGTATCATTGTGGAATTGATCTCCACAAGTGTAGATCTCAACCTTCAGGTGGATTTGAATTTGTGTGAATGGATGTAATTTGCATTGATATATTAATAAAAAAATTCTCACGTCACTGTCTAATACTTTAATGTGTGTTTTTTTGCAGTTTGAGGTTAAACACTGTTCTTGCTTGCCTCCATGACAAGTGATTCTTTTTTACAAACTTGTGAGCCAAAAGACAATTACATTACATCTAAAACTATTTGGGCTCTTCCGTAAGTTTTGTGAAAATCTTTCAACTCTCAGTAATATATTAAGAATTCAATTCTTGAATTTGAAATTGCATTTGCTTTAAAATTTCTAAAGCCTTTCCAACAAATCCATTTTGTGCATATCCTGTAATTATTGCAGTCCATAAGACCACTTTTCTTTGAGGCATTCTATTAAATAGTTCACATGCCTTGTCTATGCTTCCACATTTTGCATACATGTCTAACAGGGTAGTTGCAACTACAACATCTGAGAAAATTCCTCTATCCTTTATGTTTTCATGGATGTGCATACCCTAGTCCAAAGCACCCATTTTGGCATAGGTAGGGAGAATGCTGGCAATGTAATGCTCCATCATGCAACCCTAGAGTGCTAGACTAAAAAGTACAAAATTACATAAATAAATTTTTTTTTGAAAGGAAGAATTTGCAATATTAGTAACTAAGATGCCATAATACACAACGTAAAGAAAAGTGCACTTCTAACTCCTCTAGGGAAACATAACTGCATCAGTAAATATAAAGTAAAAACCACACAAGTGATAACATTTTACTGCTACTTCAGTTAAGAACAACTTTTACATTTGCAAGATCATTTATTTACAAAGTTACAATACAAGATTACAAGACCTATCATGTCATTTTACAAGTGAGTACAAATGAAAGTATACAACATCACTAAAAGTGGAAAGCAATTTGGAATTGGAACTCCTCTGCATGAGACTCAAACTGAATCTCCAAGAAAACCAATGGATAGCTCTACCTCCCAACCATGTGGAAAGCTGAGGTCCACCCCACCAAGCTATGAGATAACATTGAGGCTCCACTAGGTCAAAGTTAAAATAATGAAACAACAATAAGATACAGACTCCTTACATGCATACATGATAACAAGACTACACAGAAATGATAGCAATCCACTAGACAAATCAAACATCCAACCAAGATCAAACAAGAAGCCAAGACTATACTCCAGAGGTATCAACAAAATAAGACAAAGTAACTAAGTTGCATAAGGAGAGTGTCATCGCATGGTCCTAGCATGGGTTACCTAGGCTATTTATCACCAGAAGCCAGCCCACATCTATGGTTACCCTGGCAGCCTCTCTTTAGGCACCGGCCCCATAGGGTGACACATGCGGAGCATAACTTCCATTACCTTTACCAACTGCCAACAACCATATAAATGAATTACCATTGACATAAGAACACCTACAAAACAAATATACTTCTTTCCCAAGCATAACTTTTTCATCTAATATATTTAACCATTACTATTACAAATAGAGTCGATAACAAATATATATATATTCTTGCTATAAAAAATTTCGTCAACCTTCTAATAACACTTCGTACTAAGAACAACTACAATAAGTACATGAACTTCCAGTGGTCATTTAACTATCTCATTTTCTAATAACTACCAACTATTAAAACAACATCTATATTTATATTCATATAATTTTCACAAGCATAACTTACTATATTATAAATTTAAATCAAACATTATAAACCTACCTTATTTCCTATATGCAAAGGTTCCCAACTAACATCTTACCAAAAATCATTTCAATTCTAAACATATATACCTTTTCCTAACATCTCACCATTTACTAATTAATTCATATAACCAACTTGCATCTTCTAAAACAACAATAAGCATCTATAATTCTTCCTATAAACATAAATCACTAGCTAATCATTCACAATTTCAATCAAACTACTATAATCTATATAAATTCCTAACATCTAACCACTTATAATGTTAAATCAAACTTATGTATTTTCCTATGAGCATGGATTACCATCTATTATTTAACCACTTAAGATTTCTAATATAAACAACTACCATGATATCTATTTCTCAAAAAAATGACTTCTTTCCCATATATATTCTAAGACTACAATTTCTAAATAACCAAATTAAGAATATCAATAACAAAATTATATTTAATAAAATGAGCACAACTTAATTTATTAAACTTCTTGCATATACCAAAAGAACAACGTTAATTAAATAAATTTAATTCTAAAATTATTCATTACTAACAAATGAACCTTCTAATATCATCTTCCTTAAAAAAAAGACTTCTTTCCATTATATATTCTAAGACTACAATTTCTAAATAACCAAATTAAGAATAACAATAACAAAATTATATTTTAAAAAAAGCACAACTTAATTTATTAAACTTCTTGCATATACTAAAAAAAAAGACAACATTAATTAAATAAATTAAATTCTAAAATGATACCTTACTAACAAATGAACCTTCTAAAATCAACTTCTCCCTAATATTGACATAATAAATCCAAACTACAATCACAATTTAGAAGTTTCCCTACAAGCAAGATCTCCTCCAAGCCTTCTATTTAAGAACAATCACAACAATTAACTTTTTTTTTATGAGCTCAAATTGAAAAAAATTTCAAGATTTCAATCATATGATTTTCATTAAATAAATTTCATGCACAAAATAAGATCCAAAGAAAACAAGGAGGAGGCCAATGATTCACAAAAAAATTGCAGACTTACAAGAGAATTAAGAACAACAAATTTCATCCAAAAGAAGGCAAGGAGAGGGCTGTACAGCAGCCATACAATGTCCCCAAGAGAGGGCAGCAAAACTTCCAAATCTAAATTGCATAAGATTTCCAACAGTCGTACTGTCTAGGGCTATTTGTGGAGGAAAGTAAGCAAAAATTTTTAATCACAAGGAGAAAATAAAGATGGGGTCTCCTATGTCATACGGTCAATGGAAAAAACTAAAATTTTTTCACAAACTACAACAACATACTCATACAATCAGAGACTTTTATTGCTAAGTTAACACAATTGTGTGAAATTTATCATATGGTTAAATTGTTTTCTAAGGAATAAAGCAAGAGCTTCAAACTGAGTTTTAAATCTATTGCAAAAGATGAATTAAATGGTATGTTTCAGCCAACAAGAAATTTTAAAAGTAGATTTGAAGGAAATTGTGAAGAAAACTTCACAAGATTTGGTCAAATCCCTAGACATGCTTGCAGGGTAACTTTCTAGAGAAAGTAGTGTTGGAGGCACACAATCTTCATCAGGGTTACAGAGATTAAAAAAAAAAAAAACAAGGAATCCAAGGTAAGAAAAAATATGAATAATATGAGGACCAATTACATGGTTGCAAGCACTAAAAGGTTGCATGGAAATTATATATATATATATATATATATATATATATATATATATATATATATATATATATATATATATATAAGCCAAATCACTTCTTACTGGCATTTCACCTCTATCAAAGAGATACAATGTGAGATAAAATGCATGAATGACAGGGACAAGGGATAGATGAAAGATTAACATTGAGTCATCTATTTCATGGGATTAAGATCACAATGTAGGGTTACAGATGATGGGCACATGATTTCAGAAGGATTAAGACAAAGGCTAAATAGAAGAATACATCTTGAAGGAATCTACAGAGGTTGGAGCACATTGGACCACACAGGGCACACAAAGATAAATAACTTCCAAGTTACAAAAACATGCAAGTTGCACACACAGGACATGCTAGTTTCACACACAGAACATGCAGCAATAAATTTTAAATTATAAGCTACAACCATTGCAAATTTTTACAGAGAGACAAATCACATACCCGAATTTTAGTCCCTCAAAAATTTCTCCAATTCTTGCAACCAAATCCTTTATTTGTGCTCCCCAGATTCTGAATTCTTTTTTTTTCTCCCCTTAGAATAAAATTTTCCCATATAAAAATGGTTCAGCTAAAAAAATAAATGCAGACATGCATCCGTTACCCAACAACCCACACCTCTGAGAAATTAAAAAAATTTCTATAAAAAGAGATCCCAAATCTTCCAATTTCAAAATTGACAACTCAAGGCATTAATTCCACATATCCCAAATTATTCATTACCAAAAATATACTAATTACCCGTAACTCCAACTTATGACATAAATACTCTTGGATAGCAGATAATAATTCTAGACTATTATAAAATTTAACCAAGGTGTCCATCCAAGTTCTAAGCAAACACAAATATTATCCAGTAAACATAATAGAAGCGTTATTAGCTAATAATTAATCATTAAAGTATTATCCAACCACACATGAACATAATTAAGAATTATAAAACACAACTCGATGATACTTCAAAACACAGATTACCAAACATACAAGGCAAGGACCAAGCATCACAACATGACTCAAGACTACAATAGAAGACAAGGACCGACCTAGTGGAATAGACCTCATGTTATCTCCCATCACTGATACCCATTAGTGCAAGAACCTGTTCAAACCTGCTATATCAGGTGGAGTTGAGGTTATGTACCTACAGCCTACATCTAAACAATTGGTTGTATACGATCAAACACATATATGTACAACTTCCCCAAGAGAGGGCAGAAAAACTTCAAAATTTAAATTGCGTAAGATTTCCAACAGCCGTACGGTCTAGGGTTGTTCATGGAGGAAAGTAAGTAGAAATTTTCAATCACAAGGAGAAAATAAAGATGGGGTCTCCTATGCCATACGGTCAATGACAAAAACTAAAGTTTTTTCACAAACTACAACAGCATATTCATACAATTAGAGACTTCTATTGCTAAGGTAACACAATTGTGTGAAATTTATCATATGGTTAAATTGTTTTCTAAGGAATAAAGCCAGAGCTTCAAACTGAGGTTTAAATCTATTGTAAAAGATGAATTAAATGGTATCTTTCAGCCAACAAGAAATTTTAAAAGTAGATTTGAAGAAAATTGTGAAGAAAACTTCACAAGATTTGGTCAAATCCTTAGACATGCTTGCAGGGTAACTTTCTAGAGGAAGTAGTGTTGGAGGCACACAATCTTCATCAGGGTTACAGAGATAAAAAAAACAAGGAATCCAAGGTAAGCAGAAATATGAATAATATGAGGACCAATTACATGGTTGCAAACACTAATAGGTTGCATGGAAATTATATATATATAATCCAAATCACTTCTTACTGGCATTTCACCTCTATCAGAGAGATACAATGTGAGATAAAATGCATGAATGGCAGGGACAAGGGATAGATGAAAGCTTAACATTGAGTCATCTACTTCATAGGATTAAGATCACAATGTAGGGTTATAGATGATGGGCACATGATTTCAGAAGGATTAAGACAAAGGCTAAATAGAAGAATACATCTTGAAGGAATCTACAGAGGTTGGAGCACATTGGACCACACAGGGCACACAAAGATAAATAACTTCCAAGTTACAGAGACATGCAAGTTGCACACACAGGACATGCTAGTTTCACACACAAAACATGCAACAATAAATTTTAAATTATAAGCTACAACCATTGCAAATTTTTATAGAGAGAGACAAATCACATACCTGAATTTCAGTACCTCAAAAATTTCTCCAATTCTTGCAACCAAATCATTTGTTTTTGCTCCCCAGATTCTGAATTATTTATTTTTTCCTCCCTCAGAATGAAATTTTCCCATATAAAAATGGTTCAGCTGAAAAAAAAATGCAGACATGCATCCATTACCCAACAACCCACACCTCTAAGAAATTCAAAAATTTTCTATAAAAAGAGATCCCAAATCTTCCAATTTCAAAATTGACAACTCAAGGCATTAATTCCACATATCCCAAATTATTCTGTACCAAAAATATACTAATTACCTATAACTCCAACTTATAACATAAATACTCTTGGATAGTAGATAATAATTCTAGACTATTATAAAATTTAACCAAGGTGTCCATCCAAGTTCTAAGCCAACACAAATATTATCCAATAAACATAATAGAAGCATTATTAGCTAATAATTAATCATTAAAGTATTATCCAACCACACATGAACATAATTAAGCATTATAAAACACAACTCGATGATACTCCAAAACACAGATTACCAAACATACAAGGAAAGGACCAAGTGTCACAACACGACTCGAGACTACAACAAAAGACAAGGACCGACCTAGTGGAATAGACCTCGCGTTATCTCCCATCACTGATACCCATTGGTACAAGAACCCACTCAAACTTGCTATATCAAGTGGAGTTGAGGTTCAGTACCTGCAGCTTGCATCTGAACAATTGGTTGTATACGATCAAACACATATATGTCAACACACATAGAGAGTCAGAGAATCACGACGTAGTAGGGTGCTCAAAGCGAGTAGTACTACACCGTCTCTGCTCTTATAACAACTTTTATTCAAATACCAACAAATCAAATGACACATGATAATATTAGTTCGCATCATAACTAGAGTAATAGTAATGCCATCATAAACTCATAACACATGTCAAATTATATTAGTCAAACATAGTCCAAAGATCAAAATAAATATGAATCATAACCTACTAGTCAAATGTCTCAGAACTATATCAATGCAATGAAAGACTAACGACTGTCTCTGACTGACAGAGAGTAATGTAGAACTACCACTATCACAAGCCAAAAATGAGGGGGCACTACAGGCAAAGGTTGTGGAATGTCCATGGGATGACATCTCTTTAAGGCATTGTGTCAAATAGTTCTTGTGCCTTGACTATTATTGCAAATTTTGCATACATTTCTACCAGAGCATTTACAACTATAATATCTGTCAAACATCCCCCTTACATTATGCTTTGATTTGCTGATAAAGTATGTTTCAGATTTAAATTTTCTATCCAAGTTTCATCTTAACTTTCACATATTTGGAGTTGGGATTGCTAGCTTCCTAAATCTATAATCAATGAAAGTTCACAGTTTAGAAATTGATTACTAGGAATGGGGGTTGCAAGAATGTTTGTCTAAACCCGATTGTTTATAAATTTGACTTACTTTGTCTAAACAGATCTAAGAATATCTGTGGAGTCAAGAAGGTAAATATTCTTTCAAAGAACATGTTAAAGTAAGTTACTTATTTGCTTTCTATTACAAAGGGGCAATTTACTTATTACATTGTTGGGTTATATTTGTGCAGACCAAGGTGGGAGATGCAACAAAGAAGTAATGTAGCAATTAGCAATATTATACAAATTTTGATACATTTATTCAAATTTTGAGATGTAAAAGCCCATGATGAAATATTTAGGCTTCATTTTGCAAGTAGTTATTTCATGTTTTAGAGTTGTATAAGCAAAAAATAGAGCATTGTAACTCAATTTTCACAGTCACAACACTGAGAAACACACTTTGTAACATATTTTTCAAAGCAAAGACATATTTAAGTCATGTATTTGCTGTAAAAACACATTTTCTCAATAAAATTTTAGTATTTTGTGTCATGCCCACATTTCCCACATGGTCATGACACATAACACACGTGTCATGTCCACATCTGTCATGTGGTCATGAGACAAAATATCAAAAAAAATTACACACTTCCCTAGAAACCCACTCGCACGCGTAAGTGTGCTTGGTGACAATACACATAAGGCATAAACAAGTTAGTTGAAGGCGGGGTAATGCAATCACATGTGCATTTCCCCTACGCAATGAAGGCCAACTAGGTGGGTGGATGCAACGTGAATAATGTTGCTAATAAGGTTAGGATCAAGCATCGAAACCCTGGGTTTACTTAAGTGAATGATGGGATTTTGTCACAAGCTGAAATCAAGGCCTAACTCTAATACATAATAATAAATTTAATGTTAAATAACAATGTCGACAAGCTAGAAAAAAATATTGATTTAACCCTACTCAAGGTTAAATTTACTAACTTAGCTAAACCCTAAATTCTAGAAAAATCTGGCAGTATAATGCCTCACAGGTGTGAATAGGGTTTATTATAATAAATAATTTTTGGTCAAGTGTATACTAGGTTTACTAGTTGGTTAAACGTCTAATTTAATTAAACTATTTAATTCACACCTGAATAAATAAATTAAAACTAATAATTTAATTAAAAACTAAGTAAAATTAATCTCGTTGATAAAAGTTTGCAAGAAATAAATTAATCTTAATGATTTAAAATTTAAATACACTTCATTAGTTAATTTGGAGGGAAAAGTTTAAGTAAATCAATTAAAACCCTAATGCTTAATAATTAAACTCGACTAGCCGATTTTCCTTTAGTACAATTAAATAATCACAAAGGAGCTAAATAAAATAATTAAGGATAAAAGTAGTACCCATCACAAGATAAGTTAAAGGCCCATTTAAAGAAAACACACTAATAGGGAACTTTCCCTAAATCCATTTAATTAAAACATCCATTATTAATCTTGCCCTAAATCACCATTTTAGAAAAAATAAAAAATAAAGTACCAAAATAAGAGGAGAGGGAAGCAAATATTAAACCCAATTTTTTAAAAAATACACAAGCCCTAAACAACTCTCCAATAAAAAAATCAATATCCTTATGGAGAAGAGAGGGTAAACCCTAGCCTCCCTTATTCTCTAATCCTCTCTTCTCTCTATTTCTCATTTTCTTTTTCTCCTATTAGTTTTCTTGCTGCAGATTTTGGAAATGTTTTCATGGTTGCCACACAAGAGGTAAACACACTTGTATATACGTTTAATCTTTGTATGGATATATATTTTGTTTTTGCTTTGCGGAAGAGGTATGCATTCATCTAAATACATACATATATATATATATATATATATATATATATATATATATATATATATATATATATATATATATATATATATATGTTATACTAAACTACAACCCCATTTGTAGGTTTAAGGGGCCGTAGGGCCAAATCTAAAAGGAGAAGCAACCTTCAGAATGGGAACCGCCATAGCTATTGAGACCTACATTAGCAGGTCGTAGTGGGATGTGGGTGGGGCTCGGCCCCCTCCCCACACCCAAATCTATATAACATGGAGGCGGTGGGGGTCGAAACCCCCACCAAACAAAAAAAAACTTCAAAATCTATTTTTTTGGACACAGTTTAAAATTCTTTTTTTTGGTTTGTACTCAGTTTATTATCTTTTTTTTTACATAGTAATGAATAAGATACAATATATATATATATATATATATATATATATATATATATATATATATATATATATATATATATATATACCTCTAAAAGAAACTAACTTTAAATACATAAAAAACATATGTATATATATATATATATATATATATATATATATATATATATATATATATATATATATATATATATATATATATATATATATATATATATATATATATATATATATATATATATATATATATATATATATATATATATATGATACTCAGCCAACAGTAACATGATTAAATACATAGTCATTAAATCTGATAATATATATATAAGATTTAGAATGAACCTACTTCCATAGAAAATAATGATGATAAAGAATTTTTAATTCAACCAACCTATACCACTATATATATATATTTGAGACAAGGTAATTCAAATGGATACTTTTGTAGAAGGCAAAGGCAAATATAATTAAACTATACTATTTTCCCATTCACTTGAAATTTAAAACAGCAATGTCTAACTTTTTTTTTTTTTTGAGCAATATCACTTGCATTATATATCTCAAGTAACAAAACAACAAACTAGCCATGTTCATTTTCTTGAGATAAAACTTAACCAATGAAATAGAACAACATTTTTACTTACAATCCACATCTCTTTTTTCATTTTTCTTTTCATGCACATAACATCATAAAAATCAGCATATATACTTTCATTTCCATATACACAAAAAAAGGTTTAAAATACAACTCAAGAGTAAAATTTATTTTACAACTCAAGAGGGTAAGGATCTCCCCTCTTGAAAACAAAAGGATTTACAGAAGGTCTATCTTTTCCATACTCTCTCAAGAGCTCAAACTAACAATTCAAAAGGACAATTTTATTTTCTTCAACACCACATAGCTCCAAATTCCTGCAATAACACAAGGAAGGGAAAGAAGGCACAACAAAATGCTCTCCTCCCTACCATTGACTCAGTCTTGAGTCACCCCCGAGCTAGGAGGTCATCCTCACACAAGGAACACACACCACTTTACAACAAAATCACTCAACACAAAAATAAGAACACTCCCTTGGCTTGCACAAAACAAAACTCACAAAAGTGAGTTTAATGGGGTAGGGGAGTGGACATCACTCAACTCAAGAGTGCCACTCCAACAAACCTCCCAAAAAACAATCTTTTCTCAAGGCCTCAAGCCAAACTCTTTAAACCATATTTTCACAAGTTTTTCTCTTAGCTCTCAAGCCATTTCACAAAAAGACCATATACTCATATTGCCCTCAAGGCTAAAATCCCACAAAGATAAGGATGTAACCCCGAGGAGGTTCACTCCTCCCCCACCCCATACATGTTGATCATTCTCTCCAAATGGAGAGGCTCTCACAACTCCCATACCCAAACTTCCCACAACAACAAAGTGAAAATAAACAAATGGAACTCACACACATAACATACAAGTAAAGAAAATGCATAAGGAAAGGCATTTGCCTTGAATCCTACCTTATAAAGCCCAAATGGAAGATAGTTTAGAAGAGCTCCTCTATCTCCTTCTCCATGTTGAGCCACCAATTTTTTTTTCCTCTAACTTTGTCCCCAAAAAAAATAAAAATTCAAAAAATTGAAAAAGATTCAACAACTCCCTCCCCCTCTTCAAGAGGGATTAAAATAGGCTCTTCTCATGAGCCTTGAGGAATGGGGAGGTGACACATATCACCTCCTCACTCCTCCACACAACCACTTGCAAGATTCTTGGAATGGGGTGGTGACACATGTCATCCACCCATTCCACCAAGTCTTTCTCCCATCCACTTTGATGCAGAGTGGCACAAGGGAAGAAACAACACAAGATAAGTTTGTTCTCCTTAGCCCACTCACCCACTTCATTTCTTCAATCCAACACCATCAAAGGCACATTCAAGGGTAAATGAAGGATTTGTTACTTAGGCTCCTGTCCAACTCTCAAGGCTATGTCTATACCTTCATGCAGGTCTGAAAACACCTTACCAACACTTGGTTTGATCACCAACTTCCCGAAGCTCTCCAACCTATACCTTGACTAGTAAGGCTACTAGCCCTCCAAACTAGGTTTTCTCAACAAAACTTGACAAAATCCCAAATGAACAAACAAGAAAATGATGGTTTTAGATACCCTTTATGAGACCCTATCAAACTCCCAAGTCTCCTGTTCCAACTCTACTCCAACGATCCAGAACACTCATTAGGTCTCTAGGCCTAATTGATCAAGTTGGGGCTAGGTTACAAAGTAAGTGCTCAAAATTGGGTGCATAGGTCAGGGGTAGGAATTTGGAATGCTTCTACCATGTCCCTACAACATAAAACCATCATTTATTTCCTCACCCTATCAGGATTCTATCATCTACAACCTCAAATAGCATGAATTTGGTCAAATACAATGAAATACTTGACCTAGGGCATCACCTTAAAAATTGAAAACAACATCTCCCAGTAAAATGCTTTTGGAATCCTATAATACACATCCCTAGCCTGCATTTCACTAGTTTTTATGAATTTTCACCAGTGGGAATGCATTCTAGGGCTGGATTTCTATGACTGCCCTAGAAAATAGGGTTTCTAGACCAGTCTTGAAGGAAAATTCAATATCTTTTGACCCTGACCACTTCAAGACCTCAAACTAGTTGTATATGAACCCTGACTCCAAGAACTTTCAGAAAATGACATTTGCACATGTGACAAGTCCGTATAGTCCGTACACAGCGAGAAAAGCAAGAAAATTTATTGTTTTCTGTAGTTTCAATGCCCCAAAACTCTGTACCAGATGTCCTATGCCATACATGAGTGAATTAACATGTTTCTACAACCATTCAAGTTGATATCTAACTTCCAAAGGTAGATTCAACTGCCCAAACCAAGTTTCAACCGGCTAATGTGTCATTGGCAACATTGGACACTATGGAGTTTTTGCATTTCCACAAGGATGGCGATTTGTTTTGCTTGTTTAATGGAATCAAACCACCATCATACTCCTTAGACCATGCTAAAACACTAAGACAACTCAAAAAAACTCAAAAAGCCAATATTAGACCTTCTAGGCCTAAGTGGCACAACTAGGTCCAAGTGGACTAAGAAGGATATGAGGTTTATAAAGTTACCCTAGACCTCTTGACCACACAAGAATAGACCTTCCAACATGTCTATGAAAAGCCTTATTACAAAACACATCAAACAAAAACTCAACTTATCAAAGATGCTATCAAAATGCTTGTAGTGATCAAGATGCTCCTAGGTGCCCTGCACCATACACCCACTGTCAAACAGAACTCAAGTCTCTTGAGTTGGAATGGTGTCAAATGTGAAACCTACCTTCTCAATGTCTATTCTACTCATCCAAGTGGCATCCTCCTAAGGTTTGTTTAGCAACTTCACCAAATAGTCATGATAGGTGTACCTTCTAGTTTGTTTTGCAATCCTCTTGTCCAAAATGCACTCAATCTAATTTGGAGATGAAGGAATGAGTTCTTGGAGTGTCTGATCAGTTTGATCTTCTTCAACATTAGTTTGAGGATCAATTCCTTTATAGGGATAAAGATCTGAGACATTAAAAATTGGAGACAAAGCAATGCCATCCGGAAGTCTAATTTTATAGGCATTTTCTCGACATTTCTTGAGCACTTCACAAGGCCCAATCTTCTTCATGAGCAACTTGGTATGTTTACCTACAGGGAGCCTCTCCTTATTTAGATGGACCATTACCAAATCCCCTTCTTTGAACTGCAAATCCCTTCTTTTCCTATTAGCAAACTGTTTGTACTTCTAAGAAGTGGACAACAATTTCTGTTGTACTTGTTCATGGACATCTTTCATGACTTGAAAAAAGTCTTCAGCCAATGTACTACTATTTTCCAATCCTTTAACCTCCCTAAGTTCCAAAATACCCCTTGGGTGAGTGCCATAAACAATTTGGAAAGGAGACAGGCTGGTGCTTCTATTGACAGTGTCATTGTATGAGAACTCTACCTGAGCCAAAATTAAATCTCAACTAGCACCCTGCTCCTTTGTTAGGCATCTTAGGAGGTTGCCAAGTGACCTATTAATCACCTCTATTTGTCCATCAGATTGAGGGTGATAGGTAGATGATAATGACAAGTTTGTACCTAGTCTCTTCCATAGTGTCCTCCAGAAGTGTCCTATGAACTTGGGGTCTCTGTCTGAGATGATTGACAAAGGTAAACCATGTAACTTGACTATTTCTTTGAAGAAAAGACATGCTATGTGTTATGCATCATGTGTGGTCTTACAAGGGATGAAGTGAGCCATTTTTGAGAACCTATCAACAACCACAAAGATGCTATCATGTCCATTCTTGGTCCTGGGCAAACCAAGTACAAAGTCCATGCTGATGGAATCCCAAGGCTTTGAAGGAATAGGTAGAGGAGTGTATAAACATGCATTGGATGTATGCCCCTTTGCTCTTTGGCAAATTTGACAAGTTTCAACAAACTTCCTTACATCGGTTGGCAATTTGGGCCAAAAATAGTACCTCCTAACCAATTCTAGGGTCTTGTCAATACCAAAGTGACCTGACATGCTACCACAGTGCTTTTCCTTGATTATATTCTCTCTAACAGACCCTCTTAGAATACACAACATGCTACCCTTGAAAAGATATCCATCTTGCAACAAAAAATCAGAAAAATCAGTATTATACCTTCCTGTCATGGCCATGCAAGAGAGGTATGGTTCTTTGAAGTCCTCATCTACTACATACTGATCCTTGATGGCTTGAATACCTGTACTTTCCAACTGTATGGTCTACACAACAAGATTCCTCCTACTTAAGGCATCAGCTATCTTATTGGCCACTCCTTTCTTATGTTTTATGGAGAAGGTGTATGCTTGGATGTACTCCATCCACTTGACATGTCTGTGATTTAACTTTTGCTGCCTATTCAAGAAGCTCAATGCATGATTATCAGTAAAACCTATAAATTCCTTTGGCAATAAGTAGTGCCTCCATTTTCTTAATGACTGAACCATGGCATATAATTCTAGATCATAGGTGGGGTAGTTCTGTTTTGCCTCATTTAACTTCTCACTAAAGAATGCTACAGGCCTCCCATCTTGACTTAGGACTTCCCCAACAACCCTCTTACTTGCATCACATTCTACCACAAAGACCTTGTCAAAATCAGGAAGAACAAGGACCGGTTGTTTTGATATTTTTTTCTTTAACAGTTCAAAAGCTTGGTTGGCCTCATTTGTCCATACAAACACACATTTCTTGCCCCCTTTTATGGTGTCAACAAGTGGAGCACAAATGCCACTAAACCCTCTAATGAACTTTCTATAAAAGCTACACAAACCATGGAAACTCCTTACCTCAGAAGCTGTTGTAGGTGTGGGCCAATTAAGAGTGGCTTCAACCTTACTTGGATCCATTTTTAGGCTGCCCTTGGAGATGACAAACCCCAAAAATATCAACTCTTCTTGTAGGAAGACACATTTGTCAAGATTGATTCTCAACTTCTCCTCTTGAAGCCTCCTGAGCACTTGATGGATATGCCTTATGTGGTCTTCCTTGCTGTCACTAAAAACCAATATATCATCCAAATACACAACAATAAACTTGTTAAGGAAATGTTTTAACACTTCATTCATCAATCTCATGAAGGTGCTTGGTGCATTTGACAAGCCAAAAGGCATGACAACCCATTCAAATAGTCCTTCATTGGTTTTGAAGGTGGTTTTCCACTCATCCCCTTCCCTTATCCTAATTTGGTGGTAACCACTTTTTAGATCCATCTTAGTAAAATACTTAGCCCTACCCAAGAAATCCATTAAATCTTCTATTCTAGGCATTGGAAATCTATACCTAATAGTAATCTTGTTGATGGCCCTGGAATCACTGCATAGTCTCCATGTTCCTTCCTTCTTGGGTGCAAGCACTACAGGTACTGCACATGGACTAATACTCCTCCTAATAAGTCCTCTATCCAATAAGTCTTGGATTTGTCTTGCCACTTCAGCATTTTGCTCTGGAGTCAACTTGTATGCTGCTTGGTTTGGTAGGGTGGATCTAGGGATGAGATCAATGCAATGACTAATCTCCCTCTTTGGTGGAAGAGCATCCTTACTCTCATCGGCTATCACATCATGAAACCTTTCCAATAGTTCTTCCACTTCCTTTGGTCCAATCCTCCTAAGAGGTTGCTGTACTTTGGCCTTCTTGGGATTCACATCCTTGGGCTTGAGGACTACTACAAAACATGGCACTTTCTCTTCCTCGAGGTTAGCCAAAAACTCTTTTTCACCTACCAACATAACTGAACTAGAAATGACCTTCTCTTTGCAATCATCAATCAAATGAGTCATTATAAACTTTTCACCATTTTTGGACAAATAAATCACATTTTGCTTACCATCATGTTGGGAACTTGTGTCATGTTGCCAAGGCCTTCCAAGAAGAAGGTGGCATGCATCCATATCCACTATCTCACAAAGAACCTTATCATGATATTCACCTATCTTGAATTCAACCCAACATTGCTCTTTTACTACAATTTGTTGCTCCTTGGTTAGCCAAAAGACTCTATAGGGGTTAGGATGAGGCATTCCTTCCAATCCTAACTTAGTCACCATTTCATTAGAAGCCAAATTTTTAGAAGAACCTAAATCTACTATTACCTTGCAAACTTTTCCTTTCACCTTGCAAGTGGTTCTAAACAAGTTGTTTCTTTGGGGCTGCTCCTTGGTGGCTGGCATGATGAGGGATCTATTAAACATGATGTATTCTCCACTCTTAGGTGTTACAGACTTGGAAGAGGCTGTTTGGTAAATTGTGGTGCTTTGAGATTCCTCTTCTTGAAGGAGTTGTACTCTTCTTTCTTTTTGATTTGCAGCAGTGTTTCCCATCTTCTCCGGGCACCTAAAGGACTGATGTCCAATCTAATTGCAAGAGAAACACCTTCTAGTAAACACATTGGGACCTCTACCCCCACTTCTACCTTTGTCATTACCTCTCCCTCTAAACTGACCCTTATCAGCACTATTTTTATCAGCCTGCCCTTGGCTGCCTTCTTGTGATCCGCCACCTTGGAGTCTAAAGAAATTATCTTTATTTTGAAATCTGCCCCTGCCCCTAAAGTTCTGATTTCCTCTGCCTCTACTACTACTATTAAAATCCCCTTTTCTTCTCTGCTTATCCTCAATCCTTAGTGCCATTTGAAAGCACTTATAGACTATCTCCAGGTTAAAGAGAGTTAATTCATCTTAAATGGAGAACTTGAGGCCATTAAGATACCTTGCAAGCTTCTATTTTTCATTCTCAGGCATCTTGGCTTTCAATGTCATCTTGTGAAACTCCTCTATGTAGGTGCTCACGTCCATGTCCTTTTGTCTCAAGTTGTGCAACTTCTTGTTCAAGTTGACTTCATAATCCTCAGGGACAAATTGCTTCTTGATTTCAAGTACCATCTTCCTCCATGTAGAGAGAGGATTCCTATCATCTTCTATCCTCTCATTTTGAATAAAATTCCACCAACTCAAGGCTGGTCCTTTCATTCTTGATTTGGCAATCTTCACTTTCTGATTCTCTGCCACTTCTTCACATTCAAAATAGTTCTCCATTGCCTGAATCCAATCAAGGCACTCCTCTGGATTCATCTTGCCAGGAAACAAAGGTAAGTCTGCCTTAGTGTCCTTCCTACTCAACTTTCCAAGTGCATCTAGGAATTGTCTCTCTGACATGCCTCCTTGTGGCTCTTCCATAGGTACTTCATTTTCCTCATCTTGATCCTCTTCACCTGAATCCAAGATGACCTTTGGCTTCTTCTTCTTGTCTGTCTTTCTTCAACTTTTCTATCTCAGCCTCCATCCTTTTGTTCTTAGCTGCTTGCTCTCTCACTATCTTTGCCAACTCGGCATTTGTCACCTTTGAAGGAATTTCCTCCTCTTCCTCTCTATCTCCCATCTCTTTGATGGCTCTAATACCACCTGATGAAGAGTGGCACAAGGGAAGCAACAACACAAGATAAGTTTGTTCTCCTTAGCCCACTCACCCACTTCACTTCTTCAATCCAACACCATCAAAGGCACATTCAAGGGTAAATGAAGGATTTGTTACTTAGGCTCCTATCCAACTCTCAAAGCTATGTCTATACCTTCATGTAGGTCTAAAAACACCTTACCAACACTTGGTTTGATCACCAACTTCCCAAAGCTCTCCAACCTATACCTTGACTAGTAAGGCTACTAGCCCTCCAGACTAGGTTTTCTCAACAAAACTTGACAAAATCCCAAATGACCAGACAAGCAAATGATGGTTTTAGATACCCTTATGGGACCCTCTCAAACTCCCAAGTCTCCTGTTCCAACTCCACTCTAGCAATCTAGAACACTCAATAGGTCTCTAGGCCTAATTGATCAGGTTAGGGCTAGGTTACAAAGTAAGTGCTCAAAATTGGGTGCATAGGTCAAGGGCAGGAATTTGGAATGCTTCTACCATGTCCCTACAACACAAAACCATCATTTATTTGCTCACCCTATCAGGATTCCACGTCCTAGAAAAATGCTTTTGGAATCCTATAATACACATCCCTAGCCTGCATTTCTCCAGTTTTTATGAATTTTCACTCGTGGGAATGCATTCTAGGGCCGGATTTCTATGACTGCCCTAGAAAACAGGGTTTCTATACTAGTCTTGAAAGAAAATTCAATATCTTTTGACCCCGACCACTTCAAGACCTCAAACTAGTTGCATATGAACACTAACTCCAAGCACTTTCAGAAAAATGACATTTGCACATGTGACAAGTCCGTACAGTCCATACATAGTGCGAAACAGAGGAAAATTTGCTGTTTTCTGTAGTTTCAAGGCCCCAAAACTCTGTACCAGATGGCCTCTTCCATACAGGAGTGAATTACCATGTTTCTACAACCATTCAAGTCAGTATCTAACTTCCAAAGGTAGATTCAACTGCCCAAACCAAGTTTCAACCGGCCAATGTGTCATTGGCAACATTGGACACTAAGGAGTTTTTGTATTTTGACAAGGATGGTGATTTGTTTTTCTTGTTTAATGGAATCAAACCACCATCATACTCCTTAGACCATGCTAAAACACTAAGACAACTCAAACAAACTCAAAAAGCCAATATTAGACCTTCTAGGCCTAAGTGGCACAACTAGGTCCAAGTGGACTAAGAAGGATATGCGGTTTATAAAGTTACCCCAGACCTCTTGACCACACAAGAATAGACCTTCCAACATGGCTATGAAAAGCCTTATTACAAAACACATAAAAAAAAAAATCAACTTATCAAAGATGCTATCAAAATGCTTGTAGGGATCAAGCTGCTCCTAGGTGCCCTGCACCACACTTTCTCTCTCTCACATATGTGGGAGAGAAAGGTGGAGCCAAAGGAGGAGTGGGTACCACATGTGCCCCAATCATCTCCTCCTAGGAAATTCCACACAACCCCAAGGTACCCTCACCAATTGTGGGAGAGGCTTGGAGTTGAGTCCTCCACAATTAGGGGGTCTTGAAGACTCCCCCAACCTAGGAAAGAGGAAATGAAGAGGTTGAGTGTTTGACCCACTTATCTTCTCCCTCCCAAGCTTCCATTTTCGTCACTTTACTTTAGGGTGAAATTAAAGTGACCAAATGGAGGTTTACCTAAGGTTACACAAGCCCAAATGACCCCTAGATGCTAGGGGTACAACCCAAGGTCAATTTTAACCTATTTTGAGCACCATAGGTTGAGTAAAAACACATAAAAAGGGATCTCAAAAAAAAAAACAAATTACATTACAAATTACAACACCAATCAAAAATCAAATAAAAAAAGGGTAGACCTAACCCAACTAACATCACACAACACCATTACAAAAAAATTCATCATACATCACATAGTTGATCTTGGTTCCTCTTGGAACTAGATCAGCTTTACACAGGAGAACAACACAGTGTGTGGGATGATCTCTGAATATCCATGGCTTTGTTAGAAACACATGCGCACTCAAATGAAATGTTAATCCCACATGTATATCATAGTTGAAGCAAAGTGAAACATACACTCACATCATCACATGATCATATAAACATCAAAGAATCACATCATAATTAAATTCTAAATTTTGCATATCAAAAAATCCATCACAAGATAGAATCACATAATAAATTTCTAACTAAAATCACATAAATAGTATCCCAATAACATCATAATGTAAATTATATGTCTAACATCATCAGTGAGTCAATATCAAAGTCTAATCACATCGTAATCATGCTAAACATAATAAATCCACATAAAGCATAAAGTCTAATAGTCCTGCAAATCAGGATCAAAAGTCCCACAAGTCTAATATGTATCACCAACAATAAAAATAAAGTAGTCAAATATAAGGGAATGAAATGGTAGGCCTCATAGTTTGCCTTCTTAATAGCTATTTCATTATGTGCAAATGAATGATTGATTATATTTTTTTGTGTTTTATGTTTAAACCTAAAAAATAATTAAATAAATTACCAATTGACTAAATATACTACCAACTAACAAAAAATGATGACTAAATGACTAAACATACTACCAAATTACCAAATATACTACCAAATTGATGACTAAATATACTACCAAATTAATGACTAAATTAATGACTAAAATTTGTTTATTCATAAATTTGGTCGCGAGATAAATGACCAGCAATAAACTACCAATGGTCATGTGACTAAATATACTACTAAATTGATGACTAAATATACTACCAAATTTATGACTAAATATACTACCAAATTAGTGACTAAATATACTACCAAATTAATGACTAAAATTTGTTTGGTCATAAATTTGGTCTTGAGATAAATGACTGGCAATAAACTACCAATGGTCATGTGACCAAACTACTAATCACATGACCAATTTTTGGTAGTTTTTTTAGTCATTTATTTCTATTTTTCTACTAGTGGATAATGCGAACTTGTGATATTGAGGTTAGGGATTTCAAGGTATCCATTGTGTTGTAGAGCAGACTTGTGTTGTTATTGTGTTTGTTTATTGTAGATTTCGCTTCATCAATCCATCTCCTCGTGATGTGAAATATCTTCATTTCTCATTGAGGGCTTCACCTCTAAGGTGATATCTATTTGTGTTTCAATCAATCTATCTTATCAGTTGGTTTTGTTTTTGTCCACCAAGGACACAAACTCTATCTAACAACGGTGTTGGAAGGCTTGAATGCCATTCTAGGGCTTGACCAAGGCAAGCTCCTAAACACCACAACCCCCAAACCCCTCTCTTGTGATTACAAGTTATAAGTGCGGGATCTTGCAAAGTGGAGTTGCAAAAGACTAGAGCAGAAAATAAAGATTCAGTATCTAAAAAAAGATCAAAGAATATTCCCTATTGGACTAGGGCACCTGCCCCATAGTCCTCCAGATTGGCTTCTTGAGAAACTCTGAAGTAGGTTGCAGTCTGATACATATCACTATTCTAGATCCATAGAAAAGTTGCCCTATCAGACTTGGGTACCTGCTCCCTTGTCCCCAAAGTTTCCTCTTTTGAAAATTTGAATCTTGGTATGTTTCCAATCTACATTTAGTGCCTTCCTATGGGATCATTTTTTGTATGTTGTTCATCTATATCCATCATCATATAATTAGGGTTTAAGGCTTAATCAAAGTAGGGTTTGACAAATCTATCAATTTAATCTATCTTTCCTTATCATCTCATACTGACATAAAACTTGTAGCTAATTCCTCTTACAATAGTAGTGACTTAACTCGGTTTATGTTCTTGAATGTGTATGTGAAAGGAAGGTTTGATTGAATGTACCTTAACCACACTTAAACTCTTATCCCCCTTTTATTTATAACATTTTGGTGAACCCATGTTTTTATTGAAATAGCATCTTTCTAAGTGTTGTAATCAGGCTTTGCATTCATTCATATCATATTCATCATCATACATTGAAAAATCTTACATACATTTGAAAAATTAAAAAAAAAAAAGCATTCTAGGCTTGCATTAAGGCATAGTTTGCACTATTTTCCTTGCATATCATTGAAAATATTTAATTTTCTGATATTTACATCAAATCTGAGATAAATTTCAGCATTTTGTCATTTCATGATCATTTACCTTGCATTTACATATCCCATTTGCTAGGGTTTTGCTAGAAATTTTGCATTTTATATAACCTAGTAATACCAAAAACCAGGGTTTATAGTTAAAATATTGTTTCAAATTTTACTACTCATTAAAATACTCTTTAAAATCTGATTTTAGACTGTAGTGTTTCATCATTATGTGTTATTGCATTTAGATTTCAAATTTTGCATTTACACATTGTGTATTTCAACAAAAATAAACACATTCATCCTCAATTTTGATTATCCATTGAACATTGTAGGATCTTAGCATCCTTTTTGCATAAGATTTAGCCTATTATATCTGATTATATTTCATTCATTCATCATTTTTCATAGTTCATTACATATTTTGTTCATTTACATTGAAAAGGTGAAAAATTTGAGCATTTTTTGTTAATAAATGAGCATAGATTTGTGTTGCTTCATTGTATTTGTCACAAATATCTTTCATTTCAGATCTTGCATCCATTTTCAAGAATATATTCATTTATCATTTGCAAATTGTGCATTGTTCATTGCTTTAGGTTGAAAATATGCATATCCTTAATTACACAGTGTGTATTTCAACACTAAGTGTTTATACACCTCATTCACATTTCCTTGATCAATACCCTTAAAATCACTTACTTTGCCTTGTTGTGTAGTACTTTTTCCTCTACCCACTTTATTTTTTGTGAACTCTGTGTTTTTAATAACCCATTTTCCTCAAACAAGTGTGTTAGTGTGGAACATTCTCACATCTATGGCTTCTCATCACAAAAACAATGCTATGGTCTCTCCCTGACTTCATAAGAAAAGTAAGACCCCTGAACTAGTAATAACATTTACACCATGTGATAGAACAATTGGAGACATTGAAGGTCCCTTTACATTACCATTAACATAATGGAGACTCATGTAAGAGGAGCCCTTATTGATGCAAAATGCATGACTAACATCGCTAAAAAAGAGTTCCTTTATTCACAAAAATTGATACAAGAAACTTATGAGCCTAATGACATGATGATAAGAACACACACTAGAGCTTTCCTCCTGGAAATAGGGAAGTTTATTTTAATGATCTAAATACTTGATAGAGCTTTAGAAAAATCATTTGATATCATCCCTACATCAGACCTCTTTCGTATAAAACTAGGCCATCCATGGCTCAAGGCTATGAAAGTTGTCCCTTCAACCCTTCACCAATGCTTAAAATTTCCTCACCATAGGTCTATATGAATTGTTCACCATAGTCGATGACAACCCATGGTTATGTGGAAAAACATCATCCTTGATTACTTTTGGCCCAAACTTATTGAAGAGCCTAAACCACAAACAGATCAAATCTTCTTGGGATATTGATGATACAAAGCACAATTACTATCTAGATTGGTCGGGCCCCCTATTCAAAAAATGAAAAACCTGCATTACAAGAACCCCTAGACCACGAGGTAAGGGGACATTTGCCAAGATTCCTCTTCCATTATCCCTATAAGGATTAGAAGATACCCGTGGAAAACAAAGCAATGCATCATTAAGAGATAATCACATGTCTGCTTCTTCTTCTAATATGTCAAACACTATGGAAAATCATGAGAATCCTCTTGACAACATCACTAATAAAACACAAAGGAATAGACTAGTGAGAGAAAGAAGAAAGAAAATACAAGCCTTGGCTCTAAATACACCAACACAACAAGAGAACATTTCACCATCTAACATTGAATCAAACAAAGAAGAGCTTAAGTATGAAGAGTTAAAGGATGATAGTTTAAGTTAGGCAAGTGTACCTTATGTACCTCTTTCTTCATGCATTCAAGATTGGGAGGAAGATGAATTGTTCGATGACAACAACTAGTTCAGTTGTGTATATAGGTAAGTATTTATAATCCTGTTGGCCACCTTTGTCGTAGCATATCTTTGTTCTCTTACGTGGCCTCCTCTAATGTGTTGTGTTCCCCTGTGATGTGATATGTGTTGTTTAGGTCTCCTTGGATGACCCTTGATACTCTTGTAAGGTCAAGGATACCGAGATACTACCTCTATTGTGACCATTCTTCTATCTTACCTCTCCTCTATTTTGTTGTTATGTGTCGTGCCTTAGGGGCATATCATTGTGGTTGATGTCTTGGGGGCATCCTCCTAGGTGGTGTTCCTAGGGCACTTGTCCTCCTCTCTCATTTTTATTGTTTACTTCTTTAGTTATTCTACCTAGTTGGTAGATGGAAAAAACAAATAGATACTAATATGAACCATGTGTCTCTTCAGTAAGTAAGCAAAAATGGACCTAGTCCATATATGAAGATGGGGTTGATATATATATATATATATATCCAATGCTTAACTAGTAGAATCACTCTATGTGATGGATCATGTCATCTTATCTCTTCTAACAAACCTTTGCAATATAGTTGCTCCATGCACTTTGGATTGTTTTGTATCTCACCTTGTTGTTACACTCAGTCCTAAGATACCTACAATATAAACCCAATGGTTGTACTTGGATCTAAACCTGTAAGTTTAGCCTTGGTTTCTGGGATGTGATCTAATACATGCATAGCTTTCATGATTTGATTTAGTTAATATATTAGAGTAAGATGTTCTAACCTTATCTCTTGTTGATTATCTTAGCATATCTCATCAATGTGTTTGTGGGAAAATTCAACGATTGTGGCACATTACCTTTGAGGGAATGGGCTTTGTGAGAGCTCTTGTTCCCTTGCATCTTTTCACTCTACCTTAATGTACTTGATTAAGGTGGGGCCATATATAATGGTATATGTCTAATTATTTTGGAACTAACAAATTTGTTTGCAAACATTGATCTATTATGTATACCTCCTCTTCACTGTAAGGCATCTCCATGATGTGGGTGGGGTTGTATACTTTGAGCACATGCATCCTTTTCACTATAAGGAATCTTTGTGATGTGGGTGGGGTTGCATTTTGAAAGCCCTCCTACAGAAGGCAAGATGGTGTATCTCTTGAGCTAGTGCACATCCTTTTATATAAAGTCCTCATCGGGAGGTGGGGTTGGATCTTGAGCTATCCTACCTTAAGCGTGTCTTTGGCAGTTGCTGTAGCATAAGCTCAACTGTTAGGTCTGTTTGACATGTTTTAGATGGTGGGACTTAGCAATAAACTCCTTCCATTGCTCATGTTTGTCATGTATAAGATGTATAGTATGTCTATGGCATTCTATACAATGCTCATGTATTCTGTGTCTTCCTCGTGTGTTTGCTATGTCTTCCCCTTGTGTGGTTTCAAGGTCATAGTGATGAGCTCCCCCCACACTCAAGTTTTGTTTGGCATGTCTTCCCCTTGGTGTAGTATCAAGGGTGTAACAATGAGCTCCCTCTACATTTTGGGTTTTGTATTGCATGTTTTTGGCAATTTCAAGGGCGTAGCAATGTGCTCCCCCCGCCCCTTAGTTAAAATTTTACTTCATATATTCAAAAATGTTATATCAATGTATTCATCATCTTTTCTGTGACTGGTCTCATGTCTTCATCATGTATTATGTGCTTCCATTGTATTCTCCATGTTTTGTGTGCTTCTTATTGTCTTAATTGTGTATTGCGTGTATTCAATGTGTCTTCTAGTGCTTACCTAAGAGTGGGGGTTAGAAATAGTTCCTTAATCTTTGTGTATGCCTTATCTTAATGTGCTTGGTGTGTTTTATCTATTTTCAACCATACTTCAATGCATGTATGGATTGTAAGATCATACATACATTAAAGTTGGGGCTAAATGTTATGTTGTAAAAAGTTTCCCTATGACTTTTTACCACCTAGTTTAGCTCCTAGATCCCCTTAATTTCATTATGCACGCTTAAAACTTATCCCAGAGAAAATTCCCCTGAAACCCATGTAAAATGAGGCCTAGGGGTCCACACTTAATGTTAATTAAGACTCAAAAAGCACCCCTAGACTTGGGCACCCATGCCCTACTCCAGGCCTATTTTGCTGGGGCCTAAATTTAAGTTGTCAGCATAGGACCTTTAGAAAGGTTTCCCTTTGTCGACCTTTTCAATTTGAATTATGAAAGTTAGCAGGAATGCAAATATAAACATGTTTAGAACTTCATCTTAAACTGAGATGGATAATGCAAACTTGTGATATTTAGCTAAGGGATTTCAAGGCATTCATTGTGTCGTAGAGCAGACTTGTGTTGTTATTGTGTTTGTTATAGTGTGAAAGATCTTCATTTCCCTGTGAGGGCTTCATGTCTAAGGTGACATCTATTTGTGTTTAAATCAATCTATCTTATCATTTAATTTTTCCTCTATCCACCAAGGACACACACTATATCTAACAATGGTGAACATGGAAGGCTTGAATAACATTTTAGGGCTTGACCAAGGCAAGTTCCTAAACACCACAACCCCTAAACCCTTCTTTTGTGATTGCAAGTTACAAGTGCGGGATCTTGTGAAGTGGAGTTGTAAAAGACCAGAGCAGATGATAAAGATTTGGGATCTAAAGAAAAGAGCAGAGAATATTCCCTACTAGACTAAAGCACTTGCCCCATAGTCCTCCAAATTGGCTTCTCTAAAAACTCTAAAGCAGGTTGTAGTCTGATACAAATCACTATTCTAGATCCATAGAAAAGTTTCCCTATAAGACTCAGGCATCCGCCCCCTTGTCCCTGAAGTTTTTGCTTTCACAAATCTGAATCCTGGTATGTTTCCAATCTACATTCAGTGCCTTCTAGTGCAATCATTTGTCACATCTTGTTCATCTATATCTAGAATCGTATGATTAGGGTTTAAGACTTAATCAAATTAGGGTTTGACAAATCTATCAATTTAATCTATTTTTCTTTATCATCTCATAGTGACATCAAACCTGTAGCTGAGTCATCTTACAACAGTAGTGACCTAACTCAGTTTATGTCCTTGAATATGTATGTGAAAGGAGGGTTTGATTGAATCTACCTTAACCACACTTCAACTCTTATCCCCCTTTTATATATAACACCATCAATGACAAAGGGGGAGATTGTGTTGATAACTGAGAGGGGGGGGTGAATCAGTTATCCTAATTATTTCCCTTATTAAACTTTCCTTTTAATTGAAGCAGCATGAAATCAAACACAAAACATTAACCATGAAATAAGAAACACATGACACAGTATTTTTGACGTGGAAACCCTGTTTAAGGGAGAAAACCACGGGGTGATTAACCCAAGAATTATTCTCTGTTAGAAGAATAGGAATTTACAAAAATGGCACTTGCCAATTAGGGCTCACTGCCCGAGCACACTGCTCACAAGAGGCTCACTGCCTACAAGAAGACACACTGTCTTACAAAGTGATAAGAATCACAGTCTTGAACTGATTGGAAGCATCTGCATATGCTGGAGTTCAGTTCCGGTTAGGTTCAGTATACTGATCTGCTGCACTTCATCTTTCCTCTGTTCTTTAGTCTGCTGTCCTTTCACATACCGGATCTTTCTTGTTACTTCTGCTCTCTTCTGGACTTGTTCGCATATCCTCTCACACATTCACACTCTTTACAACTAAATCCATCCTCTATATATATCCGCATAAGTAATTTCATCATCTTTCTAGTCGGCATCCGGAACAGTCTAGTTTCTTACAAACTTAGTTCTGTCGGCTGAATCCTTGCTCACCAAGCAATGCGGATCAAGCATATACTTGTAGATATCATCAATTATGTCGGCCAAACATGATTCATGCCTCCGCAACCTTTATCATCATCTGTAACACATCCGGAAAGTAGTTTGATACTCAGTCAGTCAGTTCTTCCTCTGTTTTCACTGTCTCTCAGGAATCCGGTACTCAACTATTCATATCTTTTTCCTTGTCCATCTCCGGAGGCTAAATCCTTGGAATATACTACTCAAGATAGTCCTCTTGACTTCCCCAGATCCGCACTGTGCCAAGACACTTCCTCTGAGAGATCCGAACCAATCTGTCAGACCTTGCCACATGCTCTGTTCTTGTTCACCGGACCACAACAATCTTCAATCTGACTTCCGGTAGAGATATATCATGACTTGCGGATATGTGGAATGACCTTTGTTGCCATCAATGACAACAACCATGAATCCATATAGTGTCTCTTGCCAACAATCTCCCCCTTTGGCATTGATGGCAACACTTAGTGAAAAATGACTAAGTGTTTACACTATGCTCCCCCTTTGCTGATGCTCTGTCTTTATATACAATTTCCGGAACTCCCCCTGAGTTGGATTCCTCATTTTTCACTGCTCCTCACTCCCCCTTTGACATCAATGGCAAAGGGTAGGGTCCGCACACCAAAATTTTCAAAAATTTTCTATATATAGCCGCATATTTACATACTCACATATACTGCAGAATGTCTGCAAAGGATGTCTGCAGTTGAACCATTTCAGTAGCCCAACTTAGCTTCATTCTGTCCAAGATTGAAATGTGACCACTCAACAAAAATGCAAAAGCTTCTGCCCGCCTGAGATCTGTCGGATCTTTTGTATGGGCGGTGGTCTGGGCATCACTGATGGCCTCATGCATAGTTTCCAACTTAGGGACTATAATCCTTCTAAGTTCTCCCATCCGGTTGGTAATGTTCTTCCTCTCCTTCTCAAGATTCTTTATTTCATTCAAGACTGCAATAGTCTGACATTCTTGATTTATTATAGAGGAAGAGAGAGGATCAAAACTTTGAGATAAGCTTTGAAGCTTGTCCTGTTCCTCTTTTATTTTCTTGTCAATTGCTGCTGTTGCCTTTGACCAAGATATACAAAATTTGTAGATGTCACCGCCATCCTTAAGAGCATTTTCTAAGCTCTTTATTCCAATGCTTACAATCTTCCTATCCTTAGAGATTAATTCTAATATTTCAGAAAATCTCTTATCCAAAAATTCCTTCCGGACCTTTTCTTCAGCTGATTTTTCTAGAGAATTAAAATGTGTATCAATACTGCTGACTAAGGTTTTTAGATTACCGGAAGTGGAGGCTGTCGGATCTATCTGGATTGATGGCATGATCTTTACAAGTACTCCGGAAGCAGCCTCTATCAACTCACAGTCTTCCATATGAGACTTCAGGAGCTTTTCATTTGCCTTGGCATTTGCAAATGAAGCTATCTTCATTGTTTGTACCGGAGAGAGAGAGTCAAAATCAAATGGACCTTTTAGAAGCTCCGGTTCATCAATCTCTAGAGTTTCTTTGCTCAAAAATTGTTGAACAGTTTGTGCAGTGTCTCTTGCCGGAGACAGATGTTTCTTTTCTTCTGCAGTCTTAGAACTGTCAACCTCTTTGTCTGTCACCACTGCTTCCTTCTCCTGCAATTGCTCTTCTTCTTTGGATCCGGAGACTGTAGGGGAAACCGGAGGAGAGATGCTTGCTTGTTCATGGGCCACTTCTTCTGGAGCAGAGGGTCCCAAGTCCTCACTTGTCTGTTCATGGCTCACTTCTTCCGGAACAGAAGATTCCAAATCAGCAGCTGTTTCTGCACCTAAGTCCTCTACAACAGGAAGATTGAACCTTTTGAAGGCCTTCCGGAGGATCTCTTCTGTCTCTTGTGCCACTTTGTCAGTCTCACCAAGCATGAGCTGATTCATCCTGGCTTTACTTCTGAACTCATCTCTGCAGTCCTTGAAGATCATGTTCATTGTCTTGGGATCAATTTGAGGATATAGCTGAATAGCTATCTGCTCCCGGATCTCAAGATCTTTGGCATGAGCATTATTCTTTCTTACTTCCATTTCCTTCTCTAGGCTTTTAGGAATGAGAGATATGATCTCAATGAAAGCCTTATTGTATGTGTTCAGATATTTAACTGTGGCTTCCTGCAGAGTCTTTTGGTCTGCCTCACTGAAGTCATCATAGGATTCAGTCATTGGTTGAAGGTTTCCATCCACCGTGACTGACTTGATTATGCTCTCTAGTGACAGAGTGGGCTTTTCAACAGTTACCTCTGCCATTTCCTCCTTGTCTTGGCCTGTGGAGGGCTTACCGGATCCTTTCTTTTTCTATTTCTTTACTTCTCTTACTCCTTCATCTGATTCTGTCTCCTCTTCATCCTTTTGGCTTCCATAAGCCCTTGTGGCTTTTGCCTTTGATCTCTTTCCGGATGCCTGGACTTCCGGTTTTGAACTTTTGGTTGAGGGAGGTGCAGATCTCTTTGTTGATCTGGTCCGGGTGGGGGTTTCAACCGGAGCACTTTCTTTGCTTTTCTCTTCTTCCTCAGCCTTTCTCCTCTTTTCCCGGCTGGCATCAAGTGCCTCTTTTGAGATGCCTAGGCCTTGAGCAATGTGCTCTACTTCTTTTCTCACTTTTCTCTTAATCTCAGGTTCCCTGAGTTCTACATGTAATTTCACACTCAGCTCCTCAAAGGTTCCAAACCTTTCTGCCTTAGGATCTTTGGGCTGACTTAGCATGTGTTGAACATGCAGCTCTACTATCTGTTCATCAACTTCATACCCCATGGGCATGATCCAGACAGTCCTTGGCTCCACTGCCTCCATTAGGCACTGATCAGTGTCAACCATAAAGCATACTGAGTCCTTGTATTTCTCAATGAGAGACTGGGGAATTCTCTCTCTTGCTTGCATCATGCTCTGAAAGTTTTTGAAGTATCCCCATAGAGCTGTGTTTCTCGCTTTTGCATCCCCTAGTCCATGCAAATAGTCTCTTATCTGGACTGCAACAGGTTTGTCATTCTGCCATACCCATCCACTTGTTCCGGGTAGCTCATTCATGAAGTAAAAGAATAGACATACAATGAGAGTACCATACTTAAAGGAGTTCTTCTTGTCTTTCTTGATTTTCTGTACATTTTCCATCAATTGGCTTAGTAGTAGTTCACAAAGATCATAATCTGCATTCTTTCTTAGCATTTCATATGCTGTGTATATTGCAGTTCCGGATACAGAATTCTCCCTGCTGGAGTGATAGATCTTGTATCCTATTATCATTGATGCATATTTGATATCCGGATCCGAAATATCTTCAATGGTCATTGCCCTCTTATCATATTTTGATCCGGTGGCCTCAGTTACAACGTTGTTCTTGACAGATTTGAGGATAGGTACCCCCCCGGAAGAGTATAGACCAGTTACTGCTCTAATTGCTTCTTTTGTGATCTTACAGGGTCTATCTAGCCAAAGGAAGTTGTCATGCATCCTGCTCAGTACATACCGGACCCATTCATCTTCTTCAAAGCTAGGGAAATGAATGAATTGCTCAAATTGTTTCTTCTGGATACCCTTATACTCTGGTTTGAGCTCAAAAGCATTGTCTATCAGTTGCTTGTGATAGAGGTCTCTTAATTTGAATTCCCCAAATTCCTCAATGTTTGCGTGTATGTAAACCCTAATATCTTCAGTATGTAAGACTCCGTGGGGAACACTAGAGAAGGCTCCTAGTGGATCTACCTCCAATGATTTGTAGGGATGTTTCTTGAATGAGGGGCGAGGTCTATCAGAGATCTTAACTATGTTTGGAGTAGCCATTCTTCAAAGATTTGCAGTGAGGCAATGAAAAACGAAGAATACCTTATGCGCCTTCGGTTTGCACGGAGTGGTTGGATTGATTTCTTTATGCAATAGCTTCGGCAGGAGATCCTTGGTGTGCTTGATGAACCTTGTTGCAGAGCTCCACTATTCGCTTCTTCTCAAGTGTAGAATGAGCAGATAACTTTTGAGAAATCCCTTATATTGCTCCGCAAACCCTAATATCTGTCTGCAATAAATGCTTCACCTGCATTATTTCGGTTTACCATGTCTGGACAGCTTGGAGTATCCCGGATTAGTCCTGATCACTGAATATCATCCGGATCTTTAAATCATGAATAAATCTAGGTAACATATTACAAGAACATCCCAAACACTCTGTCCAATCCGCAAGACAAGATCGTGCACTTCCGGATCTCTCCGGACCTTTTTGTAATCCTTTATCATACCGCAGCACTTTCTTTGAACAGGTCTAACTTAATCGAACACAGCTTCTTCATAACTCCATGCGGACCTCTGAAAACTTGACTGAAGCATCTCAGGACTTATATCTACAAACCCTTTAATCCGCATCTTGTGCCACATCCGGCACAACTTGTTTGGCTGGGGGAACAGAATCTTCTTTGAGTCTCCCCCTGAGCCTGAGCTCACTTTTTAATTTCCGGAAGAAATATCAGCACCAGAATCTGGTGCGGATCCAACCTCTACATTCTCTGAGCTTTTCTTCACCCAAATCTTGCTCATCTGATTCCTAACTTCATCCGCATTCATCTTTTGTTTACCCTTGTCTTGATTCTGATTATACACCGGACCTCTTTTGTCCTGATTCTTGTTTCTGCAGACTTTAGCATTATGACCGGACCTATTGCAGATTTGGCAAATAACATTTCTTTGCATATTTAACTGATATCCCCTTGATCTGCATTGATTAGCCATATGACCTACTCTATTGCATGTAAAGCATCTACCTTTGAATGATTTGTTTACTTGCATAATTCTGCATTCATGGGATTTGTGTCCATACCTTTTGCAGTTGAAGCACTGTCCGGAGAAGGATGAATTACTCTGATTCATTCTCATTCTGCACTGATTAGCTTTGTGACCAAAATGGTTGCAGCTGTGGCAGTATCCATTGAAGGATGGATATTTTTGAGCATTTGGCTGTCTTACCGGAGGTCTTCTAGGCCTGCTCCTTGGATTTTCTGATCCAAGATTCCTCTGACCGGATCCGGAGCTTTCTCCTTTCTCATATCCCAAACCATACTTGTCATCAGTCCTCTTTTGACTTCCAAGAAGAACTTCAAGTTGAGCAGAACTTATCTTGAATTTCTCTTTATATTCATTTGCTGTTTGAAGATCTCTTTTGAGAGAGGTAATTTGATCCTCAAGTTTTTCTTCATTATCTTTGGCATCTTCAAGATCAGATTCAAGATGTCTGATAATCCTGTCCATCTGGTGGCATTCTTCTGATTTTTCCTTAAGAGATTGTCTTAGATTGTCTTCAGCCTTTCTTTTTTCTTCAATCTCTTGAGTGAACTTTATAGTTCCTGATTCCATTTCATGTCTTAACATAATGACTTCTTTTGATAACTTTTCACATAACTTGGTTTGCTCAGTCAATTCTTCATTTGTATTGCTTTCTTCACTTTGTCTTGCCAACTGTTGGAGCAGCTCCTTTCTCTTTTTCATAGAGAGACTTAATTTGTCTTTTAATTCCCTCATGAATTCATCAGCCTGTTTGAGTCTTTCTCTTAATTCACTGACTTCAGAATTTGACTGTTCAAGATCCTCAAGGGCAGTCTTGAGTTGCTCCTTTAAACCATATGCATCCATTTGAAATCCCAGATCTTCCTCAAGCTGTTAGGCTCTATTAGGAGGAACTTGGCTCTGATACCAATTGTTGATAACTGAGAGGGGGGGGTGAATCAGTTATCCTAATTATTTCCCTTATTAAACTTTCCTTTTAATTGAAGCAGCATGAAATCAAACACAAAACATTAACCATGAAATAAGAAACACATGACACAGTATTTTTGACGTGGAAACCCTGTTTAAGGGAGAAAACCATGGGGTGATTAACCCAAGAATTATTCTCTGTTAGAAGAATAGGAATTTACAAAAATGGCACTTGCCAATTAGGGCTCACTGCCCGAGCACACTGCTCACAAGAGGCTCACTGCCTACAAGAAGACACACTGTCTTACAAAGTGATAAGAATCACAGTCTTGAACTGATTGGAAGCATCTGCATATGCTGGAGTTCAGTTCCGGTTAGGTTCAGTATACTGATCTGCTGCACTTCATCTTTCCTCTGTTCTTTAGTCTGCTGTCCTTTCACATACCGGATCTTTCTTGTTACTTCTGCTCTCTTCTGGACTTGTTCGCATATCCTCTCACACATTCACACTCTTTACAACTAAATCCATCCTCTATATATATCCGCATAAGTAATTTCATCATCTTTCTAGTCGGCATCCGGAACAGTCTAGTTTCTTACAAACTTAGTTCTGTCGGCTGAATCCTTGCTCACCAAGCAATGCGGATCAAGCATATACTTGTAGATATCATCAATTATGTCGGCCAAACATGATTCATGCCTCCGCAACCTTTATCATCATCTGTAACACATCCGGAAAGTAGTTTGATACTCAGTCAGTCAGTTCTTCCTCTGTTTTCACTGTCTCTCAGGAATCCGGTACTCAACTATTCATATCTTTTTCCTTGTCCATCTCCGGAGGCTAAATCCTTGGAATATACTACTCAAGATAGTCCTCTTGACTTCCCCAGATCCGCACTGTGCCAAGACACTTCCTCTGAGAGATCCGGACCAATCTGTCGGACCTTACCACATGCTCTGTTCTTGTTCACCGGACCACAACAATCTTCAATCTGACTTCCGGTAGAGATATATCATGACTTGCGGATATGTGGAATGACCTTTGTTGCCATCAATGACAACAACCATGAATCCATATAGTGTCTCTTGCCAACAGATTGTTGGCAATATGTGTTGTCATTGATGTCAACACAGTATATGGAATATAAGGACAAACTTGTACAGAGGTAGAGTTAGCATGGTCAAGGAAAACCAGTCCTAGAGAAGAGAAAACAATCTAAGTATGGTGAGGTGATTATTTTTATGGTTGACCATGATGCAAAGGTAAATACTCATGTCCTTGCAAATTTCCAGTATCCCTACATGTATATCTTATTAGTTTCAAGTACCACACTTAATGATAAATACTAGTAATGTGTCCAAGGCATTCACAGTGCATATCCTAAGGTAGAGTAACATTGCTTTGGTCTACATTTCTCTGTAGAGAAATATTTGATCTTGCGGTTCTAATGATAAGTTTATTCAGGTATTCAAATGATATATCCAAGTTTTTAGGTCTTCACATCTTTAGCAAAGAAAGTTATATGCGACAGAGTACTAGATACTACTTAGACAAGTAAAAGCAATAATGAAGACCTAATGAAATGCTCCACATTCCTCTGAAACATATTATTTTTTCATACGGTTCTGAGGATAGGATTAGAGAGGTATAAGGCATGCTATGATGAAGTATCAAGTGATCTAGTGGTCTGCAAAGTCTACACAATCAAGTGACAGGGGCAATACAGACTGTTTTAGAGCCCAAATACATATGTTTGAGATTTTGTAGAAGATCAAATGCATGTAAATCAGTCATAAAACTTTGTATAGAGGTCTTACATGTTCCAATACATCTCAAGTTTCATCCACATGAAGATATTTCTTATTTTCTTGCACTGCAATGCTATATCTTGAGTCATGAAGTGTTACATGTGGTTCAAAATACTCTGTTTCCTATAGTCTGTCATGTTTCTTGTTTTGCAGATATATAAACTAATATGATACTTCAAAGGAAGGGTGAATGGATGTTATTGCGATGGTGCATGTTTGAATTCTTGGTCCACATGAAGATCTTGGCTTCTTCTCAGTAGTATGAAGATGAACAGTTAGTAGTTTTGAGTAGTTTGAGCCAATAAGTTAAGTCTCTGGTATGTGTGGTAGATCCTGACCTATTATGTTGACTTTGAAAGATGTGAGGAGATATGTTTTGAATAACTTCATGATGTCCTGAGGTCTGCAACAAGTTTTCATTATCATATTGTATGCATTGAGGCTGACCTTTGAAGAGTTACGTGTTTCATCTAATAATGTTTATGCTGCCACTAATTAGTGTTTTGAAGTACTACAAAGGATATTTATAGAAGATTAAATTCATTTCTAGGAGACAGATGTGTTTGCGAATATAATATAGCAGAGGGAAAGATATGAAGTGTACAAAATTAATTTGAAGGCATGTTTTGAGTAGAAAAAGAAGACTACACTATTAGCATAAGTTAGATGTCTACCAGGCTACAACAGTTCTTGTAATTTCTAAATACAATGAGCATAATTTTTTAGGAAGTAGTAGCTTCCTTGGGTTCTACCCTAAATCAAAGTTGTAACTATTATAAGCATAAAGTACAGCGAGTAGAAGCTTCCTTGGGTTACAGCCTAAAAACAAAGTTGTAATATTTTTGTAGTGAGCATAATATATTGTGAGCTAATACTCATCATGGTTTTTCTCTATTTTAGGGGTTTTCATGTAAAAATCATGGTGTTCTTCCATTGATTCTTGTGTTACATGATTTACTTTCTTCTCCTTAAGTTATTTAGGTTATCTGCAAACATTTGGTTAAGTTTTTGTGTGTGCTAAGTCACCCCCCTCTCATCACCTCATTGTTTTCAACACTCTATTGTCTAGGCAAATGTGTACAATTCTGCATTCTCCTAAAAAATTGAAATGTGCACTAGTAATTTGTACAACAAGGTCCATAAACTTGAACAAATTAGAAAATTTGTGTAGACAATGCAATGAAAGATAGAAGAAAAAGGTATAGCCATTATGAGATCAGTGACTAACATTCATTTATTGAATATATTAAAATGGAATGTAGTATGTCACAAATTAAACTTGAGCATAAACAATATAAGATCTTCTAATGTAGAAATTATGTTGTGGGTAGAGATACAATTGTTTTCATCTCCAAGTTTTATTTTTTTGCAAGTTTTAAAATGTGAAAAAATGGTTGAGGATTAAGTGTTTTATCATATTTTTCCCTTTTGTTCTATGGTAGAGGCATGGCTGGGTGCTTGAATACATGGTAGGGCAAAAAGTAGCATGTGTGAAGCAGTTGAAAATTCCTTTGTGAGAATGGAATTTGACATTTTGTTCTAAGGATCTGTTGGATGCACTAGCTTGTATCAACACGATGCCAAGTTGAATTTGTGATTTTATTAAAGTATACTGGGCTTGAAAATGCACTGACTTGTAAACATACAACACCATGGGCAATTTAATGGAATACAATATTATGCATTGAAGCTTAGTTTTATTGTAATGCTCCAATCATTTGCAATTTCTAAGCACTGTCAGTAATCCATTGTGACATTGAACCTTGATACATATCCTTGTGTTGATTTTATTTATTGTGTTAAATCCAAAATGAGTCATTTTGATCTCTAACTATGTGCAAGTTTTTGCATGTCTTGTCAGTTCTACAAATGGCAAAAGTTAGAATTACACAAAACTCTGGTTCTTCCAACAAGCTTTGTGCAATTTAATTTTTTTCAAAACAAGCAGCAAATGCTTGTTGGAATTTTGAGAGGGAGATTGTAATGTCCCCTTCTAGCAAGCCAAAATTTTTGCACCCTTGCAAACAATTTCAACTTACCAAAAGAGAAAATTAGTATTCCATTTTTCATTTCCTTTTAATCTTGATGATAATCATAAACATAACCATATAGTATTTGCCATTTCATAAATTCATTTTTCCATACATCATGATTCTTCTTGGGTGACATAATCCTTAGGCCTCTTATTAACCTCACCTTCCACCTTGTGGGAGAAGATTCGTTAGGTAGGTGATGTCATCTCAATCCTATGGGTCCATTAATATTATTCCTTAGTTTGTCAACCAATGCCCATACATACTTGTTATCTCTCATACGTCATTTATTAACAACTTATGAATTCAAATCATACAAGATACATATTTAAAATATAAATTTCAGACATAAATGTATATATCACATATATCAATTTCTACTTAATAACCTTATTATTTATATCTTTCAAGTTATAAATTGAACAAGTAATTATAAATTCTTACAAATCATAAATTGAATAAGTAAATATAAATACTTACTTACCTACTTTACCTGGGATTCCTTACCTATGCTATGGTAATATAGTCTTTATTGTATTGCTGTTATAAAATGCAGATCTAAATATATGTATTTATCCCATACTCTTTTTATATTTTCTCCCCATGATCCTTTTCCTTGGCTGCCCTCGTGTCTTCCTTGTGATATTTTCTTATTGTGTCTTTGATGAATTCAAATGATGTTTCTTCTTTATTACCTTTATTGAATTCACAGCTATTTATTTATTTCTTTTTATTACTTCATTCTTTCGATGATGATTTCCTTCTATCTCACAACCTTTATTTATTTCCCTTTCAAGGGATATGTTTGAAGAGGTATGTCTCTTATTATTCTTATTACTTTATATTGATTCCCTTTTGTGGTAAAACTAGTTCTAACCATATGTAACTCCCTTATCATAAGAGGATAGGTTAAAAGATGTTTATTATTATTTATTTACCTTATTTGTATTTATATTTATCATTATAATAAATGATATATTATTTATATTCATATTACAATATAAGATAATAATAATATTTGTATTTATATTATTAGATATATTTATAATATATTATTTATTAATGTGCTGCACTTATAAATATCTTCCTTCCACCTCCCCTTAATCTTATTAAAGTACATTATTTATATAATATATATAGTATAAATAAATACTTTTGTTATAAGTACGGGAGCTCTTTTATTTTATTTTATTTCTAAGCATATAATATGGTGGGATAATGTTTGTCTTATTAGACTTTTATTTTTATATGATTTTATTTTGAATTTAACCTTTTGTTTAACCGTATTACTGTTGTGTGGTTACACAACACGCCCCATTTTGACTTGGCAAAACAGGGACCCAACTTTTGTTCTGGTTTGTGTTGTCTACTTTCTGGCGGTTTGGTAAAAATAGGTCAGGTACATCATCATCATGAAGGTCAGGATGAGGTAGGTCATCATCATGAGGTTAGTTTGTCAAAGTTCATATTTTGTTTCTATGAATTCATGGTTAGAAAGAGCTTGAAATTCCATGCAGGTTTGCCTTTTACATCACTTGAAAATTCGTCCATATGAGGGAGTTATGCGCAGTCAAAGTTTTGGTCAAACCTGATAATTGCTGTATGATGAACATCATCATCATGATATTTGAAAAGCCTCCCGATAATATCCTGAGGTCGAAACATCCGGACGTCAAGTTTAAGTCGTAGTAGGTTGTCCCCGTCGAGCGGTCTTTTGTATCGCGAAAGGTCATCATCATGATCTTTGTCTATCACCCGATTAAAATGATGCAGTCCCGAAACATCCGGACGTCAATCTTAAGTGATAGTGTGTTTTACCCGTCAAGCAACCTTGGAAACATCGCGAGCATCATGATATTCTAACATCACCCGATATTATAATATCATGCTGATATTATAATATCACCTTGTTTAAGAAATCTGCCATCTGCAAAATTTGCACGCGCATGTCAAAGTCCTGGTGATCATCATCATCAGGATCTTTCAAGGCAGGATCGCATTTCATAAAATCCTCCTGTTCTCCTTTTGCGTGATCATGGTGATCACCTTATCTTTCAAAGGGGAGGGTGATATTTCATTCCTAAGTCATGTTGACAAGATCATCATGATCTTGTTTGTCTACCCGACATTTCGCAATATCCTCCTGCCGAGAAGTATAACCTTTTGCAAATATCCTGATGACGTCATCCCGACCTAATAAACGAAGAAGCAAATATCAGGATGACGTCACCATCACCTTCTCCTTCGGCAGGATATTTTCCAAGGCATGATCCTGTTCGCGAATATGACGATGACGTCATGTTATAAGATTAACAAAGGCCCCGGATATCCTGATGACGTCATCTGGACCTTCAGCAGGATCATATTTTTAATCACCTAGTGCGGATATGATGATGATGATGATCATCATCATCCTGATCTTCCGAGCAGGTTACCTTGGCCGAAAAGGGGTCATTTTACATGCACCACCTGATCATCTTCCTTAGAGGTGACCTGATATTCCATTTATCCCCTGATCTTAACGAAACATGACGGTGACGTCATCCCTTTGCATTTTATTGAAGCCTGAATATCAGGATGATGTCACCATGATATTCCTTTCCTCAGCGGCAGGATCATTTTCCAAGTCCTCCTGTTTGTCTTCATCATGATGATGACGACGATGTCTTTCTTTCCCAGTATGCAGAAGTGAAACATCCTGATGTGCTTTTCATCAGAGCATTTGGAAAGGAGGAGCATCATATTTCATGATATCCTGCAGCTGGATAGATGACATAGGGTTGGGCATCATCATGATTTTGACGTAGGTATAACTGTTGCCATCGGCCAAGTCTAAATTTGTCACCCCGATCATATGTGGTCACACCGATGCTAATATGATGATGACCTGAAGCATTCAAATAGAGCATGCAAAGCCAGATATGAAGTAATTTGTTAAGGGCGGTTATTTCCTTGTATATTTTGGCATACCTGATCATATTTGAACCCGATACACATGGAAATGGGCGGGGAAATTTGAAACGATAGAAATTTAAAAGCCCGACTGCCTGATTTTGGTCAACGAGGGTTGACCTGGTTGTTTTATGCTGTTTATGCATTTAGTGCATATTTTTCACAGCTAAAGCCTGATTGCCTGTAGCTGCACATTGGGAGGTATGTTTAATAAAATGTTTACTTCCTATTGTTTATCCACATGATGATGAACTTAATGTTTGTCTGTTTATTTGCAGGAAGTCATGATGCTGCTGCTGAAGATGAGCATTGAAGTCATGATGCTGTTAGAGCTGCTGCTGAGGCTGAGCATTACAAAGTTGCGCATGGAGGCAACATGAGCCAGAAATGAGGAGGATATTGTCAAATATGCTGTTCGCCAGCTGGAGACCGATTCAAGTTGAAGATGTTGGAATATTCTGTGCCAGCTGTGCATTTGCCAACTGACGAAGCATGTGCTTTTCATCTAGACCGTTGTTTGTTATGAGAGGATCCTGATCCTTGGATCGTTGTAACCGTTTTTTGGCAGTTGTTCTATATAAGAGCCAGAGCTTGTCATCAAATAAGGAGATATACATTAGAATACACAGACGCATCTGGCGCAAAAAGTCAATTACTGTAGAATCAATTAAGAGATCGGATTACTGAGACTAATGAGGATAGAATTGTTGAAATGTCAAGGTTCTTTCTTCAGATCACTGTAAATGTACCTGTTCTTGAGCATACTGAATGGATATGAAGTTCCAGATTACATCCTAATTGTAAATTTTACGTAATCTTCTTGTTGATTTCTGGATATGTACTGGTGAATGTTGTGTTCAACTGGAAGCGCTTTCATTTCATTACATGTTGTTGTCAACTTTTCCTTTGAAGATTTGCACTAGATCATGCGGATTTGTGGAATGTCCTGGTGAAGTATGATTTCTAGTTTTCCTTCTTTTCATTGCATGTATGGGAGCTTGTATGTGAATCAGTGATCTAAGTCAAGTAGTTTTGGGAATCTCATTTCTTAACCCTTTTTCTTCTTTTAATTTCATAAATTCATCACCATAACTGCAAATCATGATAAATAACAAGCAGAAACAGTGAAATATGCTGAAATCCCGTAGGTAACTAAAAATCATTAGCATATTTGAGTTAAGTGCATGTATTATTGAAAATATCATGCAAAGAATCATAAATAATGATAGAAATCATGCAAATATCAGCTTGTAGGCACGTTATTTGACTAAATTTACAGTGCAGAGGTAGAATTGTTGGAGACTTATGCAGAGCAAACATCCAGAGCAGGATATTTGAAGATAATGATGATGAACTTTGTAGAAACACGTAAGGCCCCTGAATGGAAAACAGCAACACACATCAACCACTGAGTAATGTAAGTAGATTAAGACCTAATCAACGGAGACTTGGGATCAGGAATTCTTTGAATTCATCGTATCTTTCAAGATGAGTAAAGGTTGTTGTGTAACTTTTATTCTATGTTTGCGAATGACTAACATCATGACCAACATAAATTGGCACTAGAAGGAGGGCTGAGTCCAGAAGATCACGTTCATCATCAGTACTTTCAGGTTTGATGACGCTTAGAGTAAGGTAACCTCAGATCATCTGTGAATTTCATCATATTGCGTAAATATTTGCTGCGACAAGTTTGTATATGCACATTCTATGTAAAGATTTCCTGATTTCACATAAATATTGCAAGCTTTACAGTAGATTTCTTTAAATTCACTAAATATTAGCCAAAGATGCGTAAATTTGTTCAAGCTTTGAGAATTTGAGCCTTAAACACGTGAGATCTGGTGCTACCGGTCGGAATATCCCAATATCCTGTCATATTTGCAGTGTCTTCGCAAATATCGCGTAAATATTCAGTTTGATTTGCAATTTGACCGCAAATATCACCTCGTCCGGTGGAATCCAGCCAATATTTGCAAAGTTTTAGCTAATTGGCCTCCAAATCGAGAAATCCTGGCTCACAGGATAAATACCAGGTCTAGACATAGTGAAATTTTTGAAGAATTGCCTGTTAGAGGTTTTAGACCTAGGACTGTGGACATTCACCATACTCCAGAGTCTAGTGCGTCCAGAACTTCACCAGGACCTCCTCCTGTAACTCCTGTTGGTTTGCAAATACCTTCCGGTATATCCGTGACACCTCCTGTTCAACCTCAGGGTATACCTTTAGTCCAACCTCAGCCAACTGCACCACCAGTTCAGCCCCCTCAGGTTGCAATGTCTTTCTTTGCAGCAGAATCACCATTGACCTTTACTGCGTATCATGAGTTACCAAAGTATCCGGACAAACTTTGTCCAAAATACCATCCTTATCAGGATGCGGATGATCATATCAGGACGTTTAAAGAAGCTTGCTGTAGAGCCAGAATAGAACATCAGGACGTGGTGTGCAGATTATTCCCTTTCTCCTTAGGGGAAGAGGCTTATAATTGGTTCATCAATCTTGGTCAATCTTCTGTCGGTTCGTGGGCTGTCTTAGAGAAGGCCTTTCTTGACAGATTCAAGGTCTCTATTGATCCATCCATGAATTACCACATGTTTGCCACAATTAAGAGATTTGAGCATGAACCTATTGCAAATTTCAATGCTAGGTTCCAGAAAATGTTGTCCAAGCTAGTTACCCCATATGTGGTGGTTGATGCTGCTGCTAGGAGTATTTATTATTCAGCCCTGGATCCATTAACTTCCATGTTCATCAGGAGAACACATCCTGAGATCACCACATTGACAGGAGCTTTTCAAGAAGCTATCAAGGTAAATCAGCAGCTGATACCTGCTCCTACTCCTAATATAGCATTCCCTACTTTGCCTGGCATACAATCACAATATCCAGCACAGTATCCTGCAGCTTATCCTTCACAATATCCTGCACAATATCCAAATGGATCAGTGATGCCCCCAGCAATCATGCCTGCACCTTTGCAAATACCTCCATTGAGTATCATGCCTCCTCCTAATGGAAATGGCCAATTGCCACAATATCTTGCACATGCTCAGACACCTCAGGGTACAGATCTATCCCACAATAACCATGGATCTTCCTTTTTCCAGCCTCAGACTGAAAATGTAGTGGCCAAAGCTCAAGAGGAGAAAGAGGAAATCAAAGAAATTTCTGCTCAGTTGAGAAAACTCACCACAGAAGTAACACACTTGAGAAATCAAGGGTTTTATTCACAGTCAGGTCAGAATAGGAGTTATTCCAATGACAGACCAAATTACCCTGACAGAGGATACAACAATAACTTCAATAATAATGGTGGAAACAATAATAATCCTCCTAGGCAGCCCAGAGTGTGGAACTCCAGGCCAAATAATGGTTCATTACCATCACCCCTAGACAATCAGCCTCCTGGTGAAACCAAACAGACTACTAGAGTCAATCTTGCTGAAGCAGCCCTTACCAATTGGTGCAGGATTCACAATACCAATGCACATGCAGAATTAGATTGTCCACAATTTAGGATTGCTGCCAGCATCTTTCAGACTGAAGTGTCTAATACTTCTGGAAATCCACCTCAGGCAGAAGGAAATGAAATAGTTCCTTGTGGATATGACTCAGCTTTTGTGCTGGAAACATACACTAATCAGCCTCGTCAGGATTATAATCAGACCTGTGAAGAATCTGCCTTAACCTTTGAAGCAAACTATGTCTTCCCTTTTGAGGATGAAAACGAACCTACAAGAGAGCATGAGGAAGTACATGCATACCAGCAGCAATACCCTGGTAAGCACAATTATAACCTGAGGAGTAATGCCAATAGACCTGCCGGTCCATTGACATCATCTCTACCTCCAAACAACTTCAACACACCTCCTGATCCTAAGGCTAGCAATAACCCTGGGTTCCCTAAGGTGAATGCTCAATACTTGTCTCCTCAAAACATAGTAACAAAAGTCGCAAATGCACCTCATGAGTCTGACAAGTTAGTCAGTTATTTGGCTGATGAAATGAAGAAAATCAAGATCAGCCTGTCCCTATCTGAGTTACTGAAAACTCCTGCCATCAAAAGGGCATTCATGAAGTCGCTAGATGATCCTGCTCCTAAAGAGGATAATCACCTTTCGAGTCAATCCAATAGCAGAGACCATACTGCTAAAGATAATACTGTCAAGCCCAAAGTGTCAGCCACAGTCCAAGCTGCTGAAACCTCTCACATGACCTTGTACAGAGATAAAACTGAATCACCTCCGTTTCTCCTCACCATAAGAATGTTCAGTAAGAATTTGTACAACTGTTTAGTTGATTCAGGAGCCTCAACTAATGTTATGCCTTTGTCAATATGCAACGCATTAGGACTGCATCCTGCTAAATCCTTAAAGAAGGTCACTCAACTGGACAAGACAGAAGTAAGTGTCGTAGGAGAACTCACTCACATTCACATGCAGCTAGCGTCTGATCCTAGGATCCAGTATTACATTGACATTCAGGTAGTTGACATACCTGATACATACGGGATGTTGCTTAGCTGGGACTGGTCTAAAACGCTTAACGGATACATGTCCACAGACTTCAGTCACATGTGGTTGCCATGGAAAGGTATACCTAATCAGATCAGGATTGATGCTGAGCCTAGGATGAAACATATGATCACGGAATATAACAGAACAAATGAGATCATGTATGTAAATGTAGAACCTGGAGTTTACCACATCAGGCCGCAAACTGTCAAAATAGAAGAGATCCTGATGCTTGATGTTCATCATCATCATGACGATGATTATCATGAGGATATGCCAGTTGTAGAACTTAATAATGATCCTGATAATGAGAATGAAATAGATCGCTTCAGGGATTTTCAGATGCATTTATCTACTCAGATAAAACGTTGTCAATTATTAAATATACCTGCTAATGATATTTTGATTGACGAATGGTGCAGATTACATGGCGAAGCACACTCGGAAAAGACTTGTGAACCATGCTTAGACATGATAATACTGGAACAGACGTATAGTGAAGCATCATCATCATATTCCGAGGTAAGTGCTACATCTGATGATGATGATGATACTAATTCTTTTTTGTCTTCTGCAGGAACAGAAGAGTCGACGGATCCTGATGAGGATCATATCCGAAAAACAGAGGAGATCCTAGTGTCCAATCAGACGAATGATGCGAGAAAGGAAAAGATCACTCCTGGTAGTGATTGCTTCATGGAACCGGATTACGAGTTGTCTAATGAGGATAAAGGCAGTGACCTGACGAAGTTCGAAGAATTTCTAGTTAAAGAAATAAAAAAAATGACACAACAGTGTAGATCTCCCCAGGAGGTTTTAATTAAAGGTTGGTGTAGGCTACATGAGGCGCCTCACTCAGAAACAACTTGCTCACTGTGCTTACACATTTTGAAGAAGCATGCAGCTGTATGTGCTGAACATCATCCTCCTGCTAGGATGGAAGAGAAAACAGAAAAGCCATCAAGCTCATCAGATAAAGGAAAGAAGAAACTTGAAGATGACACCCCTAAGTTAAAGTGGATATCAGGCGGAGCAGCAGCCAGAGCTGCAAAGAAAAAAGAAAGCTCAAGCAAATGTCCTGCTGAAGATAAGCCTTGGATCCTGAGGTTTGATGGATCCAAATCTAAGCAAGGTGCTGGGGTAGGAATTGACCTTATTGATCCATCAGGAAAATCCTATTTAGCAGCTTACAGATTACAGTTCCCCTACACTAATAATGTCACAGAGTATGAAGCTCTGATTCATGGACTGTTGTTTGCCCATAAGAAGAAGGTGAAGATCCTGCATGTCTTTGGAGATTCAAAACTAGTTGTGAGACAAGTAAGAGGAATTTACTCTTGTAACTACAGAAAGCTGTCAAATTACAGACATCGTGTGTGGGACCTGATTGAAGACTTTGATGCCTTCAACATCGTTCACGTGCCAAGAGAACAGAACCAAAGGGCAGATGCACTTGCTCAGGCCGCCAGTACGCTGGAACCGCTGTCTATATCTGGTCTGAAGAGATTTTCAGTAGAATTGGTGTCAGTACCTTCGGTACCTGACAATGTGACTAATCTCCAAGTGTTTGATGATGATCAGCACATCCTGGACTTCATATCAAACAGAGACGTATTTGAAGCTCAGATCATAGATGAAAATGGTATGGAAGATCATGTCTGGGAAGAAGATGAGATATTAGAGTTGCCTAGCAACACAATTCCCAAAGGTATGATTGAATTAGAAAGAGCCTTTGATCTGGATAATATGCTTAAACATAAAGATCTGCCTAAGGCAAATGGAGGTCAATATTCACAGGTGAATATTGGACAAGCTGATGACAAGAGAAATGTCTTGTTGGGTAAGGTTTGTACACCTGAAGAGTTAGAAGGAATAACTCAGGCCCTTAAGGATTATATACATGTAATTGCATGGACTTATGACGAGCTGAAGACGTATGACACTTCTGTCATAACTCATACTATACCTCTCAAGCCAGATGCAAAACCTTTCAGACAGAAGCAGAGGCCAGTCAATGCTCTGCTTGAGCCCATCATCCTTGAAGAGGTCAAGAAATTGTTAAATGCCCGGATAATATTTCCTGTAAGGCACTCCACTTGGGTGGCAAATCTGGTGCCAGTCAGAAAGAAGAATGGAGACATCAGATTGTGTGTAGATTTCAGGAACCTGAACAGAGCATCAGAAAAGGATAATTATCCTTTGCCCTCTTTGGATGAAGTTCTGCAGATGGTAAATGGAGCCAGGATGATGTCCTTCTTGGATGGTTTTTCAGGATACAACCAAGTGATGGTTGATAAAATTGACAGATTAAAAACTGCCTTCACCACAAAGTGGGGGATATTTGCATATAGACGTATGCCATTTGGACTGATAAATGCTGGAGCTACATTCCAGCGAGCAATGGACATAGCCTTCAGAGGCTTAGTAGGAAAATGTATAGTCATCTATATGGATGACCTGACAGTATTCTCCAAGGAAAGAGGAGATCATGTTGCTGATCTCAGAAGTGTACTGAAGAAATGTGAAGAATATGGAATATCTTTGAATCCCAAGAAGTGCATATTCGGGGTCACAACAGGAAAGTTACTAGGCCACCTGATCACAGAAGATGGGATTATCATTGATCCTGACAGGGTGGAATCCATTATGAAGTTACCACTTCCAGGAAGCAAAAAGGAGCTTAAATCTTATTTTGGTAAGATAAATTTTGTGAGGAAGTTCATCACCGGCTTTGCTAAGATTGTCAGACCACTGAATGCCATGTTGAAAAAAGATGCACAAATTGAGTGGACACCAGAAGCCAGAGCTGCCTTTGAAGATATAAAGAAGGCCATTTCAGATGCTCCTGTCCTCATTAGTCCAGATTATACAAGAGATTTCTACATCTACTCATTTGCTTCAGAACATACTTTTGCAGCAGTGTTAACTCAAAGAAATGAAGATAAAGAAGAGAAACCAATCACTTTCATGAGCTGTCCTTTCAGGGATGCTGAGTTGAGATATGTAGATGTTGAAAGACAGGCACTTGCATTAGTCAGAGCAGTAAAAAAGTTCAGACATTATATACTGAGAAGCAAAGTGATTGCTGTGGTACCAGATGCAGCAGTAAAGATGCTGCTGATGCAGAGTGAACCTGGTGAAAAAAGGGCCAAATGGATTACTGTATTACAGGAATATGACATGGAGATCACACCAATGAAGCTGGTAAGAGGACAAGCTCTGAGCCAAATGATATCTGAAACTGATCCAAACATCATCAGTCAGCAGTATGTGATCAATGAGAAAGACAATGGGGAATGGTATTCAGACATCAGGCACATCCTGATCATGGGAAGATGTCCTTCAGGAATGCAAGCCTCACAGAGAAGAGCCTTAAAGATAAGATCCCAGAAGTATATGATGAAGGGAGGAGCCCTGTTTAAAAAGAATTATGAAGGGATATACCTGAGATGCTTAGAGAAACCAGAAGCCAATAAAGTTTTGACAGAGTTACATGACAAGTTTGGAACTGCCCACGGATCAGCGTTGGCCACAACACATGCAATCCTCAGAGCAGGATATTACTGGCCTACAATTTTTAAAGACACAGCTGATCATGTTAAATGTTGTCATGTTTGCCAGGTTGCTGCCAACAGAGAAAAATATGCTGCACAACCATTGCAGCCAGTGATGGAAGATCGCCCATTTGCACAGTGGGGCATGGATTTCATAGGACTGATCAATCCTCCATCTTCTTCAGGCCAGAGGTATGTCCTAACAATTACTGATTATTGTACCAGATGGACTGAGGCTATCAGCAGCAAAACTTGTACTGCTGATGATGTCATTAAATTTATGGAAAGCAACATTGTCACCAGGTATGGAATTCCTTATGCATTGGTAAGTGATAATGGTTCTGCCTTCATTTCCACTAAATTGTCAAGTTGGGCTTTTGATCATGGGATCATACTTAAGTTCTCATCCAATTACTATCCCCAGGGAAATGGATTAGCAGAATCCACCAATAAGAATTTACTGAGTATCATAAGAAAATTGATAGAGAAATATCCCAGGGAATGGAACTCATTTCTGAAATATGCCTTATGGGTAGACAGAACTAGAATGAAAATTGCATTAGGAAACTCACCCTTCCAGCTAGTATATGGGGTAGATCCTATCCTCCCTGTAAACTTGAAAATTCCTACTCTGCAGTTTGCCCAAAACTATCTAGGCATAGATAATAAACAGGAAGTCAGGTTGCTTCAGTTGATGCATCTGGAAGAAAAACAAAATCAAGCGATTGACCAATTTGCAAAACATCAGGCTGTTGTCAAACCCTGGTTTGACAAGAGAGCCAGAATTAAAGCTTTCAGGATATCAGATTTAGTCCTGATGTGGGATAAAGCCCATGAAAGGAAAGGTGATCATGGTAAGTTTGATAGACTATGGATAGGTCCCTTTCAGATTTCTGAAATTTTAGGAGACAGCACTTATAGGCTTAAGAACCTGACAGGTGAGGATGTCCCGTTGCTAGTCAATGGACAATTCCTCAAACATTATTTCCAGGCCTGAGTGACTTCATGACAGTCTCGTGTATCATATTGTATATTTGTATAGTTGTTTGTACAGTTTGCTTGTTGTTGTTGTTGTTTTGTTGGTTGGGACCTTGTTCTGGTAAGTCAGGATGATGCACTTCATCACCTTAAGAAAATAATTAAATTGTTAGGATTCAAGTGATGAGATCACGTTTAAATATAGGTTATGATTCATTCTAAGAAATGTTCATGATCAGGTTTATGATGTCTTTTCATCAGGGTACTTTTTCTTGTCCAAAGTGAATCAAACACAATGAAACACCTAACAGCCTTGGGCTTGTTGAAGATATGAGTATAGGTGTTAAGTGAAAAATCTAAAGGGACTCCCTTGCTACCAATACAATCTCCAACCTAAAGCTGCAAGTGACCACACCTTGTACAAATGAGCTGACATGAGGATATCAAATTTAAATTTTTAAAGGAAAATCAGAAACGAAATAAAATTAGGCCATCTAAGTAACTCTACCGGGGCTATGGACGCCTGCTGGCAGTGGAGCCCTACTTAGGGAGATTGTATAGATAACCTTGCCGGGGCTATAGACGCCTGCTGGCAGCAAGGCTCTATCCAGGTTGGCTATGAGGGATGATCTCCAACTATGTAGTTTAACACCAGTTACTTATGTTTTCAACTTACTTTCAAGATGAGGATAATTAATCATATGCACACACCTGATCCTTTGTTAGCTTTATCACCATAATGAAATTTTATCATTCAAAGATCATGATGATTTTACTTAGACAGAATTAGAACACTATAGATAAATGTGATCACATCACTTGAATCATTGGAATTTGTTTATTTTCTTTGGTGGCAAGTTGTTGTGTGGTTACACAACATGCCCCATTTTGACTTGGCAAAACAGGGACCCAACTTTTGTTCTGGTTTGTGTTGTCTGCTTTCTGGCGGTTTGGTAAAAATAGGTCAGGTACATCATCATCATGAAGGTCAGGATGAGGTAGGTCATCATCATGAGGTTAGTTTGTCAAAGTTCATATTTTGTTTCTATGACTTCATGGTTAGAAAGAGCTTGAAATTCCATGCAGGTTTGCCTTTTACATCACTTGAAAATTCGTCCATATGAGGGAGTTATGCGCAGTCAAAGTTTTGGTCAAACCTGATAATTGCTGTATGATGAACATCATCATCATGATATTTGAAAAGCCTCCCGATAATATCCTGAGGTCGAAACATCCAGACGTCAAGTTTAAGTCGTAGTAGGTTGTCCCCGTCGAGCGGTCTTTTGTATCGCGAAAGGTCATCATCATGATCTTTGTCTATCACCCGATTAAAATGATGCAGTCCCGAAACATCCAGACGTCAATCTTAAGTGATAGTGTGTTTTACCCGTCAAGCAACCTTGGAAACATCGCGAGCATCCTGATATTCTAACATCACCCGATATTATAATATCATGCTGATATTATAATATCACCTTGTTTAAGAAATCTGCCATCTGCAAAATTTGCACGCGCACGTCAAAGTCCTGGTGATCATCATCATCAGGATCTTTCAAGGCAGGATCGCATTTCGTAAAATCCTCCTGTTCTCCTTTTGCGTGATCATGGTGATCACCTTATCTTTCAAAGGGGAGGGTGATATTTCATTCCTAAGTCATGTTGACAAGATCATCATGATCTTGTTTGTCTACCCGACATTTCGCAATATCCTCCTGCCGAGAAGTATAACCTTTTGCAAATATCCTGATGACGTCATCCCGACCTGATAAACGAAGAAGCAAATATCAGGATGACGTCACCATCACCTTCTCCTTCAGCAGGATATTTTCCAAGGCATGATCCTGTTCGCGAATATGATGATGATGTCATGTTATAAGATTAACAAAGGCCCCGGATATCCTGATGACGTCATCTGGACCTTTAGCAGGATCATATTTTTAATCACCTAGTGCGGATATGATGATGATGATCATCATCATCATCCTGATCTTCCGAGCAGGTTACCTTGGCCGAAAAGGGGTCATTTTACATGCACCACCTGATCATCTTCCTTAGAGGCGACCCGATATTCCATTTATCCCCTGATCTTAACGAAACATGACGGTGACATCATCCCTTTGCATTTTATTGAAGCCCGAATATCAGGATGATGTCACCATGATATTCCTTTCCTCAACGGCAGGATCATTTTCCAAGTCCTCCTGTTTGTCTTCATCATGATGATGACAATGATGTCTTTCTTTCCCAGTATGCAGAAGTGAAACATCCTGATGTGCTTTTCATCAGAGCATTCGGAAAGGAGGAGCATCATATTTCATGATATCCTGCAGCTGGATAGAAGACATAGGGTTGGGCATCATCATGATTTTGACGTAGGTATAACTATTGCCATCGGCCAAGTCTAAATTTGTCACCCCGATCATATGTGGTCACACCGATGCTAATATGATGATGACCCGAAGCATTCAAACAGAGCATGCAAAGCCAGATATGAAGTAATTTGTTAAGGGCGGTTATTTCCTTGTATATTTTGGCATACCTGATCATATTTGAACCCGATACACATGGAAATGGGCGGGGAAATTTGAAACGATAGAAATTTAAAAGCCCGACTGCCTGATTTTGGTCAACGAGGGTTGACCTAGTTGTTTTATGCTGTTTATGCATTTAGTGCATATTTTTCACAGGTAAAGCCTGATTGCCTGTAGCTGCACATTGGGAGGTATGTTTAATAAAATGTTTACTTCCTGTTGTTTATCCACATGATGATGAACTTAATGTTTGTCTGTTTATTTGCAGGAAGTCATGATGCTGTTGCTGAAGATGAGCATTGAAGTCATGATGCTGTTAGAGCTGCTGCTGAGGCTGAGCATTACAAAGTTGCACATGGAGGCAACATGAGCCAGAAATGAGGAGGATATTGTCAAATATGCTGTTCGCCAGCTGGAGACCGAATCAAGTTGAAGATGCTGGAATATTCTGTGCCAGCTGTGCATTTGCCAACTGACGAAGCATGTGCTTTTCATCTAGACCGTTGTTTGTTATGAGAGGATCCTGATCCTTGGATCGTTGTAACCGTTTTTTGGCAGTTGTTCTATATAAGAGCCAGAGCTTGTCATCAAATAAGGAGATATACATTAGAATACACAGACGCATCTGGCGCAAAAAGTCAATTACTGTAGAATCAATTAAGAGATCGGATTACTGAGACTAATGAGGATAGAATTGTTGAAATGTCAAGGTTCTTTCTTCAGATCACTGTAAATGTACCTGTTCTTGAGCATACTGAATGGATATGAAGTTCCAGATTACATCCTAATTGTAAATTTTACGTAATCTTCTTGTTGATTTCTGGATATGTACTGGTGAATGCTGTGTTCAACTGGAAGCGCTTTCATTTCATTACATGTTGTTGTCAACTTTTCCTTTGAAGATTTGCACTAGATCATGCGGATTTGTGGAATGTCCTGGTGAAGTATGATTTCTAGTTTTCCTTCTTTTCATTGCATGTATGGGAGCTTGTATGTGAATCAGTGATCTAAGTCAAGTAGTTTTGGGAATCTCATTTCTTAACCCTTTTTCTTCTTTTAATTTCATAAATTCATCACCATAACTGCAAATCATGATAAATAACAAGCAGAAACAGTGAAATATGCTGAAATCCCGTAGGTAACTAAAAATCATTAGCATATTTGAGTTAAGTGCATGTATTATTGAAAATATCATGCAAAGAATCATAAATAATGATAGAAATCATGCAAATATCAGCCTGTAGGCACATTATTTGACTAAATTTACAGTGCAGAGGTAGAATTGTTGGAGACTTATGCAGAGCAAACATCCAGAGCAGGATATTTGAAGATAATGATGATGAACTTTGTAGAAACACGTAAGGCCCCTGAATGGAAAACAGCAACACACATCAACCACTGAGTAACGTCAGTAGATTAAGACCTAATCAACGGAGACTTGGGATCAGGAATTCTTTGAATTCATCGTATCTTTCAAGATGAGTAAAGGTTGTTGTGTAACTTTTATTCTATGTTTGCGAATGACTAACATCATGACCAACAATTACTTTGTCTTATTCCAAATTACTTTACTTTCTAAATTACTGTACTTTCTAACTTTAATAGGTAAGACTCTTCATAATATTTATTTTTATATATAATAATATATCTTATTAATTACTCACATAAATATTATATTAAAATATTTATATTTATAATATATCTAGTTAATTAAAATATAAATATATATATTTCATATATTTTATAATATTTAAATTATATTAAATTAATAATATTATTTATTAAATAATACATATTAATAATATATTTTAAATAAATATATTATATATTTAGTTTATATAAGGCTAACTTATTATTTAAATAAACAATTCAATTATAAATCATTATAGGGACATGACAACTCTCCCCACTCAAGATTGCTTGTCCTCAAGCAATTATAATTAGGTATCCTAAAGTAATATTTAATAATATTATATTTTATTAGGTTTCCTTATATAAAATAAGCTTTCACTCACCAATAATATAAAATAACCTCTAGAAAATGTAACAAATTAATATAGCTAATAAACTATGGTGCTATAAATAATATAGGGGCCAAATAATAATTTATGAATTTGGGTTAACCCTTTTAAATTTTCAGCACTAAATTTGCATAAAGGCATTTCTATTTATTTAATTATCAAAAATGTTTTAATGACTACTAATATTATTTTAATGCCATGATTAACCAATAGCATCAAATGAACAATTCAAACCAAATAACCAAATGTCAAACATACCTGACACAACCAAAGTGAAAACAGAGGAGCACTACAGAGATATTCAAGAATGTTGTTTTTCTAATTCGACAGTTGATTTTTGAGCTGAATGTTTGCTATGTTTTTTTCCCTGTTCTATAGGTGCTTGCTTGGATGGATATGTGTTGATGGAGGGGATTTAGAGTTTTTCTCAACATTTGCTTTTTGCAAAGGACATTAACAGGGCTTGATTATGTGATTTGCAAGTTTTAAAATGTGAAGAAAGGTTAAAGATTGAGTGTTTGTCATAGTTTTTACTTTTCTTCTAGGGCAAGCACATGTCTAGGTGCTTGAAGTTGTGGTGGGGTAAAAATTTGCATGTGTGGGATGGATTGGGGCATGGATGCATGTGAATAGTTTTTCATGGAAGATAGAGAAGTAGAAAAAGCATTCGTGGGAATGATATTTGACATTTTTTTGGATGACCTATTAGACATAGAGATACTAATTAGCAGAGTGGTGAGTTTGAAATGGTGATTTTTTACAGTATTCTATCTTGAACACGCTTTTTTTTCAATTGTTTTTGTCGGTTTAATTTTTTGCATTGTTGCTTTGTTAAAAAAATTTTGTTGTGGTTGCAATGCTATTGTGGCATTACTTGTGAGGGTCGTGCTTAAATTTTGTGGCCTATGCAAAGTAATCAATGCACTATCATGGCATGCTTTTGTTAATTTGGTTGACCCATGGTGACAAAAATTTGGTAGAAATCTTGCAAGCTACATTTTTTGCTACAGGCAGTAGGGGGCCACTCTAAATGTTGGAATTATGTTTTTGTTTGATGTCTCTTTCTATTACTCTTAGATGAATTTTGTTGAATTTATTTTGTATTGAAAGCCATTACAACCTAAAAGAATCTATCCTTGCTTCATACCATGTGCTTAGAATGATGGGGAATTTAGTATGGAAAGTAAGTACTCCACAAATTTTAATGACTCCTACAAAATACAACCTCTAGTAGAATAGGGTTTTCACTTCTATCAAAACATAAAGCAAGTGTAATTTGTGCCAAAATTTGGTTAGAATGCCTCAATCAAATTAACAAAAGCAATAGAGCATGACATTACATTGTTGACTTTGCAAAGAGCACAAAATTTTGTAAACCAAACACAACAAACAAACACACAAAATCCAAGCAAGGACCTTATAGACAATGTAATGATGGCAGTATAAGAAATAAAAAATATTCAAGAAAATAATAATTCGAACACATATGAAACCAACATAAAGAAACAAGAACATATTTAATTTATAGCCTAGCATAGTTTCCATAAGACATATTTTTTCCAGAATTAAATAAATTCAGAAAATGGATGCTAGTGAGCAAAAATAGCCATGGGGAAAATATAAAATCAATACGAGTGAATATCAATCACACAAATATTATCAAGAGATCCAAAGTTTTGTTCAATTTCAAAGTTATGTTATTTGTAGTACTAACAAGGAGAGGAAACACCTATAGGAAAAAACACAAAATGTATAACATTTTATAGACAAGATGTTGTAAAAAAGAGTAGACCATGCATACTAAATTAGAAGCAGCACAAGGACATCTATGAAGATTTAGTCTCTCAAAGAATTATATGCATTAGAAATAGTGTTTATTGTTGGCATCACATGGAAATTGCAATAAGTTAAGACATGAGATCAAAGCTATGTTTCAAAGGCTTTTGTTGCATGGCTTTAAAAGGGGCATGTTATTGTTTATCTATGGATCTTTATTCTATGTTGTACACTAAAACCATGTATGCTCAAGTCTTGTTTTTTAATGCATACGCATATGCCAAATGTTTTTTTATGTTTATACTACCATTGTAACTTTTGTTCTAACCACATGTCCTTGAGACATCAAGTCATGATGGGTGTCATTTTGTTATTGCAAGGCCTTTATTTTATCATTATTGTTACATTGGAAAATGTCCCCTTGGGGGTTTTCCCTCCTAAGGTTTATCTCACGGGTCCTTTAGAATGCATTTAGATCATCTTGCATGTTAATGAGGACTTGTGGTGAAGAAACCCCTAATTTTTATGTCAAATGGGACCTAGAGGATGCACTTATGATGACTCCTACCTAAAATAGGGGGAGGACTTGGGTGCCCATGCCCTAGTCCTGCCCTATTTTGGGTTAGGCCCTATTTTCATGTGTCGGTTGTATGACCATTATTATGTCCTATACTGACACCTCAAGTTTGAATTATGAAATTCTTAGTGGGAATGCTTGTAGTTGCACATATAAGCATGTTTAGGTTTTCATTTGTGAACAAGAAGATGATTGCTAACTTTAGGCATACTTGTGATTTTATAGCATTCATGATATTCATTGTGGTGGAGCAGAGTATTATTATTGTGTTTGTGATTGCAGATTTGACTTCATCTTCTCATGTGATTGAAGACCCTTCATTTATGTGAGATCTACACTCCAAGGTGATATCTATTATACTTTTTATCATTTATCATTTGGATTTTTGCCTCTATCCTACAGGGATAGGCACTCTTTATCTGATAATGGTGTTGGAAGACTTGAATGTCTCTTCAGAGCTTGATGGAGGCAAGCCTCTAAACACCACAACCCACAACCCACTTTTCTGTGATTGTAGGTTATAGGTTTCACAAGTAGAAGAAGTGGAGTTGTAGGGAGGCATTAAAGATTGTAGGAAGTGCAGACTAAAGAAGAAAATTACGGCTTGGACTAGGGTACCCACACATTAGTCCTCCAGATTCTGAAGAGGTGAAATCTCTGTGACAATAGGATTAGGTTGTAGACATTCTTTAGAGATCTTGACAAAAGTAGGTACACTAGACTAGGGCACCTGCTCATTAGTCCCTGACTTTTTCACACACCGAACTTCAAAATCTGGTATGTATTTGGTTGTCATTTGATATCTTTGTGTGCGATCATTTTCTATAATTTGTTTGTTTGTTTAGGATTTTACGAAATTAGGGTGTTGAGCATAATTAGACTTAATTGAACAACAAATTCACATAATTCCAATCTTCCCCAATGTTCCAAGTGAAAGGAGATCTGTAATAGAGTTCTCGTCCTTGAATGTTTAGTGGTGAAAGGAGGATCAACATAAACCCTTGAAACAAACCAAAAACATATATTTCCCCCCTTTTTACCTCTAAACATTTTGGTGAGCCTATGTTTTTAATGAATTTTGCACCTTGCTGAGTGTTGTATTTGAGACTTTCATTCATTCATTTTGTTTTCATCTTATTGCATTCAAAAAATTACAAAAAAAAATTAAAATTTTTGAAAAATTTGAAAAAAATTCATATTTTTAGCTTGCATTTTCAAATAATTTGAATTAGTTTGAATTTAATTTCATTTAATTTCTATCATTTTTATTAAATATGATTTAAATTATAGAAATTCATCATTTAGTATTCACTTGCATTGCATTTTCATGATTAAAATGTTAAAATTGCTTGAAATTGTGTATTTTTTCATATAACCTAGTTTTGTATTAGCTAAGGTTTGTAGTCAAAATATTGTTTCATATTTTACTACCCTTTAAAAACACTCATTAGGAATGATTTCTAATTGTAGTGTTCCATCATAGTAGCTTTCTTGCAAAATTTCATGTCTAGAGTTTGAAAACCTTGCATTTTCACTAGATTTGGCCTTATTGTCTCTCTAGAATTGCATCATAGGCATGTTGTGAAGGATTTTTCTGCACTATTTGACTGATATCAAGGTTATAATCTGCTTCCCCTCCTCAAATTCCTCACAACACCTTTTCTTTTGGGCCTTTACACTAAAAATTGGTGAAAAATTACATGTTTTTGGTGTATTTTCACTAGGTTATGACTTGTCCTCATTATAGGATTGAATAAAAGGTGTGTTGTGAAGGATATTGTTGGTTTATTGGACTTATATTAGTCATATTATTTTCTTCCCCTCATCAATTTCATTACAACATCTCTTCTCTCACTTGTTTGCATTGAAAAAAAAAGTTGAAAAAATCAAGCATTTTAGGTCATTTTCACATATAGTTTTGCACATATTTCTTGCATAACTTTTGAAAATATTTTAAAATCTGATTTTACATTGATTTGAAAACATATAGACATGGCTTATAATCACAATAATAACACTAGGTTCCCTCCTAGGCCTTACATGAAAAGAACTTAGGTCCCTGATCCTGAAATTGTGTTTACACCTCATGATAGAACAATAGGAGACACTAAAGGACCTCTTTATATCATTGTGAAGATAATGGGAAATCCTATATATGGAACCCTTATTTATCCTAATTGCATGACTAATGTGGCAACATAAAAGTTCCTTTATTCACATGGTTTGATACAAGGCTTCTACGACCCTTCGGACATGATGATTAAGACACATAAGGGAACCTTTATAAACACTTCTGGGAAGATATCTTTATTGGTTATAGTATTTGACAAATCTATAAACAATTATTCGATGTTGTCCCCATATCTGATCTTTTTCGCATAAAATTAGGACACCCATAGTTAAAGGTTATGAAAGTTATCCCTTCAACAATTTATAAGAATGTAAAATTTCCTTTGAATGGACAAGTGCATACTATTCCTCGCAACAAATATAAACCTTTGGTTACAAGATACGGTGAGTACAAGACCATGATGGGCCAAACACTACCCCTAAGTGGTAATGTAAATATGAAAAACAAATATAAGTAACTTCATGTCAAAAATTCAATGAGTTATCTACACAATCTAGAAATAAGGTAGTAATAAAAGTTATAATAAATTGAATGTAGTTTAAGGGCTACTACTTTGTTTTTGAAATTTTTAAAAATAGTTTGGTGAAAATTGGATATTTCAATGAAGTACTATTAAAATTTAAAAAAAACATAAAAAGTATGTGTCCTTCTGGCCGACCTAAGTATACGAAAAAGATAATATTTTTCCTCCAGGATATGGATTTAAGTAAAGGACACATGAGCAGATGTGACAAATATTTTTTGAATTTTTTAAGTAAATAAATATTTATTTATGAATTTTTTACTGTGACTTTTTTAAAATATAAAATAATAATTTTCCAGCCAACCTAACTTGGTCAAAAATATATGAAAATCAAAAACTTTAAATTTTAATGTATACCTAATAAATCTTAGAATGTGATGCATCTTTTGTATTTAAAAAATGATTAATATGTTGAAAGTAATGGATGTTTTTCAATATGTTCATCTATCAAGAAATCAAATATAGCATATGTAGAAAATTAATAATAATTAACTATTAATATATTATATTTTTATAATCTTAATAGCTTCCTTTATAAACCCTTTTCATTTGATTAAATTTAGTTACAAAAAAGTCTATCAGCTTCAAGGATGAAATTGTGGAAAATTTTAGGATAACACTAAATGGGTAGTTTTTCAAGATTCTTTGGCAAATTTTGGAACTCCCACTTGCCTAAATATGAGGCAATCCTAAGGGAGGGAATCCATAGTTGAGCTAGAAATATTAACACCCCTTCCATCCAAATCTAAATATTAGTCTAAATGTTAGCACATTTTCAGCGAGCAAGTTTTTTCCTCCATTGCCACTGTTTGGCCCATCATGATCTTGCACTCACCTGACAACACTTTAGCCTTGATTACTTTTGGGAATGATCTAAACTAGAACTAGAGCCATAAATAGATTTTAACTTCTTCAGCTATAGAAACTACAAAACACAATTATTACATCGAGTGGTCACTCCTTCTATTCAAGAAACAATAAGAGGCAAACAACCCGCATTTGAAGAGCATCCTAGACCAAAAGGAAAAGGGCCCTATGCTTAGGTTCCTCCCCCGCCATCCTTACAAGGATTGAGTGGTAGTCATCAAGAGAAAAACATTCCATCAAGACGAATGAGATTTGACCATGGTGCTTCCTCCTCTAAAACACAAAAACCTATGGAAGAACAAGACACTATTTTAAAAGAGATAAACAACAAGACAAGAAGAAATAGACAAGCAAGAGAAAGGAGGAAAAGAAGACAAGCTTTTTTCCAGTGAAATACATCTCAACAAGAAAACATCTCACCTAACGTGGAATCAAACCAAGAAGACCTTAAGAATGGACAACTTGAAGACAAGAATAAAAATTGGGCTATGGTACCTTATGTCCCACTTTCCTCTAACATTTGGGAGTGGGAAGATGATGATTTGATCATTGGCAACCTTTAATTAGGTTGTCCCTATAGGTAAGTATTTCTAACCCTTTACCTCCATGTTGTGTTTCCCTCATGATGTGTTATATGTTGTTTAGGCCTCCTAAGATGACTCTTGATTCTCTTGTAAGGTCAAGGATACTGGGAGACTGCCTCTATTGTAACACTTCTTCTATTTGAATCATCATTCTTCTACATTTCCTCTCCTCTATTTTTATTGTTGTGTGTTGTGTCTTATGGACATAGCATTGCCGTTGGTGACTTGGGGGCACCCTCCTATGTGACTGTCCCTAAGGCACTTGTTTCTCCTCTCTTGATTTATTGTTTACCTTCTTCTAGTGGTTCTATCTAGCCAGGGGATGATGAAAAACATATTATACTGATACGGACCTAGTGTCCCTTGAGAGAGAAATCAAAAAATGTACCTAGTCCATACACGACAATGGGGTTTATATATATTATCTGACGCTTGGCTAGTAGAATCACTCCATGTGATATTTTGATGTTGTCTTATTGCACTTACAAAATGTAACAATACTACTGCTCCATGCACTTTGTCTACCTTGGATCTTTCTTTCCTCAACTCTCTATGTGAATGATTACATGCATTGTTGTTTATCATGATTATATGAATGCTAAAACCTTTCCTTATAGGAAATTGTGTCTATGGGAACATTTGGCGATCATAAAGTACATGTCAAATCTAGGGGGCATGGACTTTACAAGAGCTTTTGTTCCCTTTTGTGTTTTCTTCCTACCTTAACATGCTTGATATCAGTACATGATATCAACCACCTTAAGGTGGGGGCATATATAAGGTAAGATATTTGATGATTTTGGTACTAACAAAGTGTGTTTGAAGCCCTCTGTGGAGGTAGGATGTTGTATCTCCGAGCGAGTGCACATCTTTCTTTTCTATATTCTAATCATTTAAGCCATCTATAGAGGTAGGGATGGTATATTTCTCAAGGAGATTACAGATCTTGTCATTTTATAAAAGTCCTCTGAGTAGCTGGGGAGCAGATATGAGACCATCCTAACCCTTAAGCATGTCTTTGACAATTGTTGTGGCAAAGCACAATCATTGGTGTGTGCCTGTAATGTGCCTAAGATGGCTGCAAACCTAGCAATAGGTTTCTTCCATCACTTGTTTGATATGTTTTCTCCATATCTTCCATATGTGTGTATGGCATATTTGTTCCCAAGCATAGTTTCAAGACCGGTGGCAATGACCTCCTCCTATGCTTTGGGATTTGTATGGCATGTTTATTCTCAAGTGTAGTTTCAAGACTGGTGGCGATGAGCTCCTCCTACACTTTGAGATTTATTTGGGATGTTTGTTTCCCCTTATGTAGTTTCAATACTGGTGGCATTGAGCTCCTCCTATATTTTGATTGTGTGTTTATTTTCCTTGTACTAGCATTTGCATTCATATTTAGGGAAAATGAAAAAAGAAATAATCACTACATTCATTGTATTCATTGTGTTTTGTGTGTCTTCAGTGTCATCTTCTCTATTTCTTGCATGATTGTTATTGTCTTCTCTATGTTTTGCGTGCATGTTACTATATTCATTGTGCTTGGCATGTTTTTTGTGTTTGTTGACTATACTTTAATGCATGTATTGGCCTTATGTTTATACATAAATTAAAGTGGGGGCTAAATGTTACATCATAAAATGTCCCCTTGGGGGCATTTCTCTCCTAATGTTTAGCTCCCAGGTCCTTTAGAATGCATTTATATCATCTTGTATGTTAATGCTGACTTCTAGTGAAGAAACCCCTAAGTTTTATGTCAAATGGGACCTAGGGGATGTACTTATGATGACTCCTGCATAAAATGGGGGGGAGGACTTGGGTGCCCACTCCCTCGTCCTACCCTATTTTGGGTCATGCCCTATTTTCATGTGTTAGTTGTATGACCATTGTTAGGTCCTATGTTGACACCTCAAGTTTGAATTATGAAATTCTTAGTGGGAATGTTTGTAGTTGCATATATAAGCATGTTTAGGTTTTCATTTGTGAACAAGAAGATGATTGTGAACTTTAGGCATACTTGTGATTTTAGATCATTCATGATATTCATTGTGGCAGAGCAGAGCATTGTTATTGTGTTTGTGAATGTAGATTTCACTTCATCTTCTCATGTGTTTGAAGAGCCTTCATTTATATGATATCTACACTCCAAGGTAATATCTATTGTGTTTTCTATCATTTATCATTTGGATTTTTGTCTCTATCCTATAGGGATACACACTCTTTATTTGAAAATGGTGTTTAGAAGACTTGAATGTCTCTCCGGGGCTTGACCAAGGCAGCCTCTAAATACCACAACCCCAACCCACTTTTCTGTGATTGCAAGTTATAGGTTTTGGAAGCAGAAGAAGTGGAGTTGCAAGGAAGCATTATAGACTGTCAAAAGTGTGGAGCAGAGAAGAAAATTAAGGCTTGGACTAGCACACCCACTCATTAGTCCTCCAAATTCTGAAGAAGTGAAATCTCTATGACAGCAGGATTAGGTTGTAGACATTCTTCAAAGATCTCGACAAAAGTAGGTACACTAGGCTAGGGTGCCCACTCATTAGTCCCTGAATTTTTTGTACACCAACTTCAAAATCTGGTATGTATTTGGTTGTCATTTGATATTTTCATGTGCAATCATTTTATGTAATTTGTCCATTTGTTTACAATTTTACAAAATTAGGGATTTGACTATAATTAGACTTAATTGAACAACAAATTCACACAATTTGATTCTTCCCCTATGTTCCAAGTCACAGGAGATCTGTAATAGAGTTCTCTACTTGGTTGAATGTCCTTGAATGTTTAGTGGTGAAAGAAGGATCAACATAAACCCTTGAAACAAACCAAAAACATATCTTTTCCCCCTTTTCACCTCTAAATAGTTACCTATTATCAAATTGTAGAAGGAGACATGATTTTTTTTAGTGCAGATGGTTTTTGGTTTGTTGTGTTAGTTTGCATAAACAATGTTGAACAGAGATGGGGGAATTCCTAAATCATAATTGCTTGTCAAAATGCCATCATATATTCCAACATGTAGAACATGTACTCTGAAATATTAGCATGCCTCATTTATGCATTTTATTAACAATGTTGTATTGTTAGGCACCACATTTTTTTAAAGGCATTATGTTAAATAATTACTTTTCTTTGCAAGGGCATGCACAAGGGTTGAATGAGTTAAGTTATTCAGTTCTATGAGGGACATAAAATCTAGCCATAAGAAATTTGGAACTATCAATAAAATGCCACAATGATGTGTCATTGTAACAGCTGGCATGAAATTAATATTTATGCTGTGCAAATTACAATTGCATAATACAAAATAGCAAATAGCGGAAATCTCTCGAAGCTACACACATGGGGTTTTTGTTTTGTTAGCCAAAAGTAGCAATCTATATTAAGTAATGACATATTTTCAGGACATTGTCAAATATAGGCAGTGTTTCGATGTTCATAGAATTTATTGTGCAACTTGGAAATGTTAGAATGCTAGTCAGGGTACTTTCCATCTAGAGTTTTTATTTATGTCAGACATTAGAGTATGGTTTTGTTTAGATAGCAAAGAGTAGCATGGCTTGGGAAAGCATTCAAGCATGTCTTTATCTATTGTATAGATTCTTTGAGGCATTCATGTGTAGCAAGCACCAGTGTATGCAACATCAATGTTCCACCTGAAAGTAAATAGCCAAAAAAATTACAATTGATATCAACATAATAGTAAGTATAGATGTTTTTAATATTTACAAACTGTAACTAGAAAATTAATTATAATTCTTATAAATGTATTGAATATATAGTCCAAGAAATGGAAACTGATATTGATTATAATTTTGTTATTTAAGAATGTGGTCCAAGATGGTTCTTGTAGCTTGCTAAACCAAATTTATAACATAACCCAAGGTTTACTAAGTAAAAAATATGTACATAATAGACTTTTTGTAGAGAGGATACCTAACATTTGGACTATAGTCAATGCAAAATCCATGCCATGCTAACTACACTTGCTCCATAGTGGAATCTACATAAAATAGATAGATAATAACTTTCAAACTATAAGAAATAGTTGAATTGCATAACCAAACAAAAATTTGATTAAAAGAATAACAAGTAGGATCCCAAGACAAAGAACAACTAGGCCTTTCCTAAATGAAACCAGAACTGGATGATTCCTGTGTTGTGTTGTAGAATATAGTAAGATTCATAGTTCTCTCGAGATGGGATGATTTTTTAATCCCATTGAAAATTAAAAAGGGGTTATCAAGAAGGTTGTGCCCATTATTGTTGCATGTTTCACATACAAAGAACAATTATGAGTTTATCTATGATCAAAAGATATCAACAAATTGTGGTGCATATTTCTACTTCATATGCAAACATATAGAAACAAATTAAAATGTTGATCATTCCTAACATTCATCACCACAATAAGTTTTACTCTTTGTCTCTACTTCATTGTTATGCTAACCATCCAGCATATCCAACACATAATTGAACTAGTTAAGTGTTGGATCAAGCCCATTGAGATCTACATCAACTAAAGAAAATTATTGAAGCCAAAACCATTAAAATAAAATGAAAACAAAGAATAAAATAATGTACCATAAGCAATGCTACCCAAATCCATGTCAAGCAACTACTCTCTTGACATTTGAATTGAAAAATATAATCTATTAAACCCGAAGTTAACCCCTTAAAAATAAAAAAAATTTACCAAAATTTTAATTTTAAAACTCATAGAAAGGGAAATTTATAAAAGTAAGAAAGCATGTAAACAACCCTTGAAAATAGTATATAGTGACAATATTTAAAAATAATGCTATGAGAATAATAGTTATTGGGTTGTTAAAGGGCTTCATAGGTCTAAGTGGGGCAATCATCACTCACATATACCTAACTGTCAAATAAGACAACCCCAACTTTCTCATATTTCTAGGTGCTATGATCCCTACTACTGTTGTGCTTGCCTTCATGGTTGTCATAAGGCCTATAGAGGGATCTCCAAAGGAGAAGAATGAGATTAAGAATTTCTATGTTTTTCTTGTCATGGCTCTGGTGCTAGTGAGCTTCCTTATGGTGTTGAATTTATTGGAAAATAGGCTACATCTTCCACTAGTTGTGATTTGATTATTTGTTGTAATAACAATTCTGACTATCTTCGTGCCATTGCTGGTGGTTAGATGCTCACAACTTCAAAAGCTATAGTCCAATGAAGCAATAACATTCTCAGATATAGAGAAATCCAAGAATCATGATTTTGACAAGGACATGACAAGTTATGTAGCCAAAAGTCAAGGATTAGATTCTTCAACTAGTGAATTCCACATACATGTTTTATAATAGATTTATATATTGGATAGAATCTAGAATAGAGAATACTATATGGTAGAGCATATAGATATAAAGTAATATAGTGTATTGATTTATAATTTTTTAAATGGGGGAATATTAACTAAAATATTTTATATTTCCTAAAAACAATTACAATTATAGTGGTGGAGAAATGATGTACATTTGAATCATAAAAGGACAGGCCATGAAATAAGATGGTAGCTTAGTGGTAAATCAACCTAGTAGTAAATGGAAGGTTTTAAGTTTAAGTCATAATTAAATCATAAAAAGTTCAACATGATACTAAGGTGAGGATAAGAACCCAACATCCCAATATAGTTCAAAAGAAGTTAATTGGTATATGAAAATTTTAACATAGAGAACATTAAAAAAGAGAAGTTAATTTCAAGGAAAGAAATTAAAAGTAGTAAAAAAAGAACCAATATGTTTAGAATAATCATTTCATGCCTCCAAGCAGGTGGGTATAATTATATAATCTAGTATAGAAAAAGTCTATTTTTAATAGACTAATCAAATACAACAAAGGTTTAGTTATTTAAGGTGGTATTCTAAATCTTATTGATAAGATGCCTCTATTTTAACTTACATTCAAATCATCATCTTCGTTAAAGCTATGCTCATAGTTGTAGGCATGAGGATTGTAAACTTCATGAGATATAAAGTTCTAAACCCCCATGGGATTAGCTTTAACTATCTAAGGTAGAAATAATTGTCTTACTAATGATCTAAAATACCAACACTGATACGTCCTATATATAAACAACATCAAAGCACCAACACAATGCAAAAAAAGTAAGTGTCTCAAGGAACCAAAGATACATCCCAATTTTTGTATTCCTTTGAATTATTGAAATGGGAAAAATAGGCTACAACAAATTTAACTTATGTCAGTGGGAAAATTTTCATCCAATGTGATATGATTGAATTGATTTTAACTAGTGTTCAAATTCTTGGTGCTTTATATAGAGAAGATAAATTTGAGGACAAAGGATGAGATATTAATAGAACTTATTTCATGTTTTACCAGTGTTTCATATTGTAATAGAAAAGACTTATCAAACAAGGAGAATATCAAATCCCAAAATAAATGGTCTATGAGAGGTCACGATCACACCATTTTCAAGCATTGATGAGCATAGACTTTAGGATATTGTTTTTGGCAACAACATGCAGCCTGGGCTCTACAATCACTATGATAGACAACATGCAACAAATTGGAAAATCCCCGCAATACCCAAAAAAAAGCATCAACACTTTTGTTTCCCTATTTAGCATATAGAACTTTCTAGGGCGAGTGGGATCACGCTCTATCTCAGAAATACTTATACAAAAGTAATCCATTCCCAAGGCTTTCCTATTGAGCCTAGTTGATGTAGGAGCATCTAGGGTGTAAGAGCAATCTTTCATCACCCAAAAATATTGTTTCTTTTTCAATAAGGGCTAAAATTGGCAGGGTTACTATTTTTAGTAAGTTGGCATTTGTGGATATATGGACATGAAATCTAACACATACCTCTAGAATGGTGAATTGAAACCAATGGTAAAGAAATCACTTCAATATCATTTGTCATTTGTGGGATATTAATGTTTTCATTTTTCAAATTTTGATAAAATATTGAAAGTCAAATTTAAGGCACTTAGAGGCTCTGGATGGGCTAAAAAATTAGCCAAAATGTAGACACACATCTTTTTGAGAGCTTTTCAATGATATATTATGACTAAAAATGCAATGGTTAGATCTAAAGTTATGATCCGACGAAGTTGTACTACCGAAATTATTTTTTTAAAAAATGAAAATATCTTCTAGGCAAGAGTTACAATTTCTAGAATAATCTAGGGTGGTTACATATTCCAGATAAAGGAGGTGAATGAGAGTTACAAGGGGTAGTAGTACAAATGGTGGCTTTGGCTTGCAAATATTTTGTAATTAGAAATCCCATGTTGTTGTAGCTTGATAATTTCTTGAATATTGTAATATCATTACATTGAGATAATAGAAAGCATGTGTTTCTTTATTGCATTCATTGTTTTATTCTTTGTTATTGTCATGTGTTTGAGTTGGTAAGGGGAGTTCCCTTCATCACTAGTTCTATAAAATGCCTATATGGGTCATCTCCTAATTGCTTTTGAACTTCCAAGCTCAATCTATATGGCCTCCATTCTCATTGGCATGTGCTTCGGTGCGCAATGGCCTCTCATGTTCTCCATCATTTCTAAACTATTTGGGCTTCTTCACATTGCCATTCTATACAATATAGGCCAAAGTTTCAATCCTATGTGATCCTACTTATTTTATATTAGGGTTGCTAGGTACCTATGACAAACATGCAAAAGAAGAAAATTTGTAGATAAATAATTCTTTATATGAGCTCATGTGTGTTGGGAGAAGGTGCTTCTACACAACCTTTTTGATAATGATAGCACTTAGCATGGTGGGTTATACAGTAGTAGGTCTTCTCTTCTCTATAACAAATCATTTCTACAAGTAAGACATTTATTGAAAATTCGATAGGTAGTAAAGAAGATGAAAAGATCCCTCACATCCACCTTTTAGAACTGAAGCTTCCACAATAACAAGTAAGATCACTTGACGATGTGACAATTAATGGCAATCACCATATGGACCAACCAAATCAACTAATAAATACCACACCAAACATTTCCCTATCCTATTCAAAATCCCAAAATGATAAATCAAAATGGTAATGTAACATTAATACCCCAATTTGAAATGAATGTTGTATTACAACATCTAAACGTGAATACCCAAATCACAATTTTGTTGAATATGAATACCCACAACAAAATCTTGTTGAATGTGACTATGCAAATTAATACTTTGTTGAATACATTTATGTACATCAAAATTATAGAAAATTAAGGCATATTTGTAGTAAGTAACTCTGGTTGTTATTTAGCGTTCTGTCTCATCAATATTTCTTCAACCCAGATTTACTGCCATGTATCAGTACATTAAAAAGCAAGCGTGTTTTCTGGTTGAATCATATTTCTTCAACAGAGCAGAAGCTTGAATGATTTTTTTGTTGCACATCTGCCTAAAAAAACTTTCACCTACTTGTTAAGTATGAAAAAGGGGATGAAGGAGATAAGCATACACATCAAGATCAAACCCACTTCCACAGTAACATTCATGTACAAGATCAAGCTAAAATCACAACCAAATGGAGGTGGACTCAATTACAGATCTTGTGCTCTTGCTTGCTATGGAGAGATAAGATTATCAAACCCTTGGTCAATCAATACGCAAAACCCTAGATTTGTAAAGAACTAGTCATAATAGGAGATGGAGAGCAGATATTTAGAAACTCATTTCACCAAAGGGATCAAAGAGATATCAAAACATGTATCCCAAGTGCTAGAAATTTAGAGGACTATGGGTGGGTGCCCAAGTCTAGAAAGTATGAATCTTTAGAAGCTCAGAACTAGAGAAATGTTGTAAAGAGTGTCCTAGTATTGAATTCAGTACTTGTTTGAGTAGGAGGACTTTGAGGTGGGTGCCCAAGTCTTCCATAGTGGAAAATTCACAAATTACTTTTAGATCGCAAAACCCTTTCCCTTACACAACCTTCCTATACCCTCACTTCTTCAGTCTTCACAATTGTAACTTGCACACAAGAAGAAAAGAGGTTTGGGGTTGTGGTCTTTAGGGATTTGCCTCAGTCAAATCCTAGGATAGCATTCAAGCTTCGCAACACCATTCTTAGAGAGAGTGTGTACCCTAGTAGGACAAAGGCTAAAAAAATCAATGATGATAGAATGATTCAAATAACAATGATATCACCTCAGAGGTGAATCTCTTAGGAGAATGAAGATCCTTCAACTTATAAGGAGATGGGTGATGATTTCAAATCTGCAACAACACACATAGTACAAACAAAAATCTACAACAATAACACCATGAATACTTTAAATGCCCTTTACTCCAAGACTGTAAGTTTGCAATATCCCTCTAGGTTACAAATGAATTCAAAAACACACTTATATATACTTTCCCGCTATCATTCATGAATTAAATCAAAAGAGTCAATAAGGAGAGACCCATTTAAATGTCATATACTGACATGCTTTGAAATTTTCCCCGATCAATCAGGGAGGACTCGGGCGTGGGAACCCAAGTCCCTAGTTGCCTTTTTGGTTTGTGGCAAGGCATAAAATGGGCCCTAGTTCCCATTTATCATGGGTTTTTGGGGATTTTGTATCGGGATGAATATTTTACATGTATAATGTTATCACAAGGACCTAGGAACTAAACTAGGAGGTAAAAAAGCATGTGTCCACTTTTTACTCCATAACATTTAGCCACCATTTTAATGTGTGTATGATATTATAATTCAGTACATGCATTAAATTATGGTTGAAGCATATAAAACACATCAAACACAAGAATGAAGACACACCCTAAGTTTAAAGGACTATTTTTAGCTCCCAAGCTTAGGCAAACATAAGAAGACACTTGATAGTCATGTAAGACACAATGAATATAGTAAGGAAGCATGGAATACATGGAGAAGACATGAATATAGTCATGCAATACACAAAGAAGACATGATTTAAACCATTATGTATATATATAATCCTAATATAAAACACACTATGGAGGGAGCTCATCGCTATGCACCTTTAGACCATGCAAAAACATACAAAACACATGACATGGAGGGAGCTCATCACTACATGCATTTAGTGTTACAAGGTGTGCGCCCTTGGTCTCCTTGTGTTGTGCACCATAGCACTTGGGTTCGTGACAAGGCTTAATCACCTCCCTTGGATTCTTTAAGTCTAGCGGTTGTATCAGGCATTAACAGGTCGATCTTTTGATGCAATGACAACCATCTTTGCTAACAATTGGTATCAAAGCATGGGTCATGGGTTTGAACCCCTTGCTTGCATTGGGGGGATTGTTTCAAGGTGTGTGCCCTTGGTCTCCTTGTGTTGTGCAACACAATGCTTGGGTCTATGACAAGGCTTAACCACTTCCCCTAGATTCATTAAGTCTGGTGATTGTATCAGGCATTAACAGGTTGATCTTTTGGTGCAATGACAATCATCTTTGCTATCATTTAAACCACACAAAAACATGCAAGACATGCAAGGAAGACACATAAAACACATGAAATACACACATCATACATGAGCATTGTATAGTATGTCATCAACACACTATATGTCTTATACATGACAAACATGAGCAATAGGGAGCAGCTCATCTCTACATTCCACTATCTAAGGCATGCCAAACACACCTGACCATTGAGCTACACTACCACAACTGCTAAAGACATGCTTAAGGGTGGATAACTCAAGATCCAACACCACCTCATGATGAGGACTTTGTAGCAACCGCTCAAGGGAAGACACAATCCTGTCTTCCACATATAAGGGCTTTTAAAATGTAGTACCAACCACAACCATAGACACCTTATAATGAAAAGGAAGCATGTGCTCAAAGTATACAACCCCTACCTCCATCATAGAGACACCTTACAGTGAAAAGGAGGTCTACACAAAACAAAGTACACAACCCCATCTGCATCATGGAGACGCCTTATGGTGAAAAGGAATCATACGCAAACATGCTTTATCAACAATATCTAAAATAATCAAGCATTTACCATGATATATGCCCCCACCTTAAAGTGGTTGATTCCACTTGCTAGCATCAAGCACATTTAATGTAAAGTGAAGACACACAAGGGAACAAGAGATTTCACAAAGCCCATGGCCCCAAAGGTGACATGTTCTTGCAATCACTAAATGTTCCCACAAACACACCATTATCATTTGCTAACATAATCAAAAACATATAAGATTTGTTTAGAAAATCTATTCTAAGATAACAACCAAATCATTTCATGAAATCTATACAAAAATCATACCACTAGACCAAGGCTACCCTTGGGGGTTTGGAACCGTATATAGCCATGAGGTTATACTTCAGTTATCTCAAAACTGAGTGTAGCTACCAGGTGAGATACAAAACAATCCATAGTGCATAGAAGTAGATTTGGAGTATTGCAAAGGTTTGTTCCAAAAAATTTCACAATATCACAACACAGAGTGATTGTACTAGTCAAGCGTCAGTAATATCAACCCCATATTCATATATGGACTGGGTCCATTTTCTCTTTCTTGTTGTAGGGATGCATAGTCCTTATCAATATTTTTTTGTCATCCACCGACTAGTAGAGCCACTAAATAATGAAAACATCTAAAATGAGAGAGGAAACAAAAGCGACTTAGGTTCACAATATGGAAAAATGCCCTCAAGACATCCTCTACAATGCTATGTCCCCAAGGCACCACACCCAACAATTACAATAAGAGACAGGAGAATAAAAGAATAGAGAAACAAATAGAAGAATTACCACAATAGAAGCAGTCTCCTTGTATGGACTTGACCTTATAAGAGTATCAAGGGTCATCCAAAGATACCTAAACAACATTTAATACTACACAGGAGGAACACAACACAACTATAACAACATATTATCTAGGAGGAGGCCACCCTTGAGAGAAACTAGAATAGGTGCTACATCAAGTGTCACTAAATGAGGGAGAAGTACTTACTTGATTCAAAGGATATTTCCTAGTAGACAATCCATGTCAATCATCTTAGGATATATCAGATTTAGTCTTGATCTTGTTGATATTGTATTAAAATTAGGAGTAGGATGATGGTAGGATTTGGTGGGTTTCAAAGGACTGTATTAAATACTAACCGAAGAGGTATGTGCAATAGATTCTAAGGGGACTGCATGATTCCTTGTTGTTTTACACTACAACCATTACCTACATAGTCATAATTTTTGTAAAGGATTTGAAATCCATGACCATAGAGAGAGTCCATATCTTTAGAAGATGGCAGAGCATCATAGGTGTCATATTCAGTAGTGTAAGTAAGAGTGTTGTCTTTATTATTGACTAAAGAAACTTTAGGCTCTTTAGGTGTTTCCATAGATTGTTTAGATGATATTGATGCAACTTTTGATGTTTCAGTGTTATTGAGTTTATATTCCCCTATGAAGGTAAAAATAAAATCTAATGAACCCCAATCATCACCAGTCAATGCATTTGATGATGGTTGAGAATATTTCACAATATTATATATGGCAAGAGGTGTTAATGAATCTTCTTTTCAATTGTTGAAAAGTTTGTGATTGAGAACTTGTTTTTGCATTTTTATTTGTAAACAATTTTTCAGCTCTAGATCAGCTTCAATGGTGTGAAGCTTATTTTCATAAATAAACTTTAGTGATCGATGAAGGGTAGACATAACTGACCCCATAGTATGGATCCATGGTCTAATGAGAATCATATTATATGAAAGTGTACCAGGAATGACATGAAAAAGGGTAGATAATGTCATGAGTCCAACCTTTTATGGTCAAGTTATGGTACCCATGGATTGTCTACCAACATTATCAAATCCACAAATGTTAAGTTTATTTGGTTTAATTAAATTTGTATCGATGTTGACTTTATGTAGAAAATGAATGCAACAAACATTAAGAGCCAATCCATTGTCAACCATAACTCACTTTATTAACTTTTTGTTCATTGTGATAAAGATTATAAGATGATCATATTGGTTTTGAACTTTAATTGATGGTAATTCATGTTGTTGGAAACATAATATCTATTTTTGTCATCTGCATACAATCTAACAAAGCTACTACATCATTTGGCTTAATAATGGGTGGTGCAATCACCTTTTGTAAAGCTTTTTGGAGCATTCTGTGGTATGTAGGTGACATTTGTATGAATTCCCAGAGAGAGATCTTAGCAAGAGTAGCACGAAGCTTCTTAACAATATCATAATCTTGACCAAAATTATGAGTAAGATGAGGTGGTTGAGGAAGCATAGCTTGAGAAGATGGAGGAGGAATAGGCACATGTGATGCTTGCTTACTTTTCTTGTTGTTATAGGTGTTATATGTGTGAGAAATTCTATGATACTATGACACATATTGAACACCTTGAATTCCTTGAGTAATTTGTTTTGTCATATTAGGAATGTAACCTGGGGGTCTAGGTGGTGTTGGATCACCTTGAACAATAATCACTAGTTTAAAGTGAGGAGGCACATTGGGTGCCCCATGCACAATAAATTTATGAACATTAATACACTTATCCACTATCCCCTTAGTAGGTTGAATAGTTCTATTAGTGATGATTGAATTAATATTGGTTTTACTTTGTTTAAGCTCAACATCCATCCCTAAAGGATTTCATGTGAGGACCTTTATTCATCTATAAGTACTTCATCTTTTGAAAGGAGAGCATTGGGACAAAGAGAAGGTAAAGTGTTGTTTAGAGGATTATTGGTGATTATATCTTTAGTCATGCTTAAAGGGTTTGAACATGAAACGAAAGGAGAGCCATCCATGGTCTTCACTTCCTTAGTGATGTTCAATGTGTTTGAACACTTAATCGAAGGTGGGAGATACCTTGGATGAACCATAGAAGCTTCATGTAATATGTTATTAATAGAAGATTTTAGTTTATGCACATTATGTACCCATGGAGGTTCCTTTTTGAGAGGAGGTTCTTCATCCACTAATGCTTCATCTTTCAAAGAGAGAGCATTGGAATGAAGATAGGATAGGGTTATTTCAACCTCATATGTCTTAGATATAATGTCCATCATATCATCATGAAATGTAGTAGTAGCGTTATGTCGTAAAAAGTTTCCCTAGGACTTTTTACCTCCTAGTTTAGCTCATAGGTCCCCTCATTTTCATTATGCATACTTAAAAACTTATCCGAGAGCAATTTCCCCTGAAACCCATGTCAAATGGGGCTTAGGGGTCCACATTAAATGTTAATCAAGACTCAAATCATGCCTTGGGACTTGGGTGCCCACACCCTAGTCCAAGTATATTTTGTTGGGACCTAAATTTTGGATGTCGGCATAGGACATTAAAAAGGTTTCCCTTTCTTGGGCTTTACAATTTGAAATATGAAAGTTTAACAGGAGTGCATATTTAAGTAGGTTTATGTCTTAATTTTACACCTAGATGGATAAGGTGAAATTGTGATATCGAGCTAAGGGATTTCAAGGCATTCATTGTGTTGTAGAGTAGAATTGTGTTGTTATTATGTTTGTTTGTTGCAGATATGGCTTCATCAATCTATCTCCATCATGGTGTGAAAGATCTTAATTTCTATGAGGGCTTCACCTCAAATGTGACATCTATTTGTGTTTCAATAAATCGATTTCATCATTTGATTTGGCCTTTGTCCACCAAGAACACACACTCTATCTAATAATGTTGTTGGAAGGCTTGAATACCATTTCAGGACTTGATCGAGGAAAGCTCCTAAACACCACAACCCCTAAACCATTCTCTTTGTGATTGCAGGTTACAGGTACGATATTTTTCCAAAGTGGAGTTGTAGAGAAGCTGAGGAAATGATAGAGATTCAATATATGAGAAGAAATTAAATAAAATCAACCTTACTTGACTAGGGTGCCCACCCCATAGTCCTTCTAACAGGATTCATCTTGAAAGCAAGATCAGGATATCCTCCGACACACCTCTCTATTCTAGATCTATAGAAAAACTACCCTATTGGGCTAGGGTGCCCACCCCATTTTCCTTTAAGTCTTCACCTCTAGAAATCCAACTTCTAGTGAGTTTCTAATCCTTCCTGAGTGTCTTCCTATGTAGTGATCTTTAGTAGTTTATTTGTTTGTACCCAATTTCATTATAACTAGGGTTTAAGGCTTATCAAATATAGGGTTTGACAAATCTTTAAATCTAATAAATCTTTCCTTATCATTCTTGAGTACATCAACCTATATCTAAGTCCTCTTCAAATGTAGTGACTTGGCTTGATTGTTGTCCTTGAGTGTTATTGTGAAAGGAGGGTTTGATTCCATCTACCTTAACCACATTTCAACCTATCTTCTTTTCATAAATAATATTTTGGTGAACCCATGTTTTTATTAAACTTGCATCTTTTTGAGTGTTGTAATCAGTCATTACATTCATTCATGTCATATTTTTCATCTTTCATTGAAAAATTATGCATGCATTTGAATTTTTTTTGAAAAAACAAGCATTCTAGGCTTGCATTAAGACATAGTTTTGCATATTTTACATTGCATAACATAAAAAGATTTAATTTTATGATATTTACATCTGATTTGAAATTTAATACATCAATTCATCATTAATTCATATCAAATATTTCATTTACAAGCTTCATTTGCTAAGGTTTTTTCTTTTTTAAGTTGCATTTTTCATATAACCTAATCTTTGCAAAAACTAGGGTTTGTAGACAAAATTTCATTTTCAGAATTTTCTAATCCTTCTCAACATTCATTCAAATCTGATTTTGAAGTGTAGTTTTGGATCATAGTGCATACTTTTGCATCCTAGCTTTGAAATTTTCACCTTTTTCAATTACACAATGTGTATTTCAACATAAGCAATTGCACCTCTCTATAAGATTTGTTTGCAAGGAATCTTAAAAGTGCTCCATACTACCTTGTGTGCAACACTCTTTACATCTTAATCACTCCATTTGTAAGGACACTAGTGTGATTTTGTTCTTGGTAACAAGCCTCAAAAACCTAGTTTCCTCAAACTAGTGTTGTGGTGTACAAAAGTCTCTCATATTGGTTGTATGTGATAAATGAATAGATCTTATTATACATGGCTATCCTAAAGCATTTTAAGATGGAATCTTCATGTCATTTCTTATTTGTATCTTTGTACACATATATCAAAGATCTTGATTTTCATATATTCATAAGCCTCATGGGTGAGCATCCTTCAATATTAGAAAATCTAACTAAATTCATATCCATGAACACTTATAAGAAAGAGGATTGCAAAAGTGCTTCTATAAATAATGTTATGATGCAGGAGCATCTAGTGGTGTAAGGGTAATCTTGCATCACCCAAAAATAATTTAATTCAAAATCATTGTAGTTGTTTTCATTTATTTCCATAATTAGTGTTTCTAGTTCCATAATATCTACAATAATGATGTAGGACTTTCAGTTTTTCTAAAACTGCTAAAAATAGCAAACTGCTAGTTTTGGAAAGTTTACCTACCATTTTAAGAAAGTTTGCATTTGGGCATAGATTGAGGTGAACAGTTATAGAAAGATTCATAATGGAAATATAAGACCTTTTGCGAAGGAATCAGGGAAAGATCATTTGTGAGATGAAAGATATTAAAGTTTTCATTTTCTGAAAGGCCTCTGAAAATTTCTGAAATGAGATATGAGGCACTAAAACATCCCATAACATCTCCAAAAGTTGACAAAAATATATTTACGTATTTCTGGTGTGATAGTTCATATCACGAGCTTTCTAGCGCTTTAAACGGTTCCTTAATCGGACACCCAGATCAAAAGTTATGCTTCCTAGAAGTTGACCTACTTTTGGAGGGAGTTGCAAATTTTAAAATTTAGCTGGAGGCCACCAAAAAGTGCTAATTATGACTATCTTGGGAACCCTGGGCAGTAGTAGAGTAAAGGGGGAAAGTGTAGAGTCAAGAATAGGTGGGAAAACATAAACCCTAGCAGATTTTGGGGTTACAGAAGGTAGAAGATTTCAGAGCCTAGTGATGTGTAGTTGTAATGTGTTGCAGCCTGTGGAGGATTGATTCCTCTGATTGTAATTGAGCTTCTGTAATGTAATAAGTTGTCCAAATCAATAAAGCGATATTCTATTTTCTATGTGCCATTTCTATTGTTGTGTGTTTTATGATTTACCCCCTTCATCAAGTGGTATCAAAGTGCGGGTTCCTGAGTGTGTAGATAGATCGTTGACCGTGAAGCATTTTGCACTGGGACTTGAGGCTATGGATTTGCTACAAAGATCAATATGCCTCCATGAACAAATCATATTGGAAGGAATGCATTGATGGAAGAGGGTTTTAGAGCCCTACAAAGGCAAATCGATGAACTGTAAGAGGAGCTACGAAGAGGGTTTGAGCCAAGAACAAGAGAAGAAAGTGAAGATGAAGCTGAAGAAGAGATATCTGAGGAAGAACAAGAAGCTACAGAAAATCCTGCAAAAGTTAGATTGTTGAGGGCCATTTCCAAGATTGGAAAGAGGCCCAAGATCAAAGTTTCTACATATTCTAGAGAATTGAATCCAAAATAGCTTATTGATTGGATCAATGACATGGAGGAGCATTTCAAGTATGAAGACGTGGAGGACCCAGATCAGGTCAAGTTTGCAAAAACAAAGTTGAAGGGCCATGCAAATATTTGGTGGAAGAAGGTCCAGTTAGAGAGGAATAGAAGAGGAAAAAGAAAGATTGCCAGGTGGGATCGGATGGTGGAGAAACTGAAGAAGCAGTTCATTCCTATGGACTATGAGGTGAAGCTGTTGAAGAAGCTGCAAGGACTGAAGCAAGGTAAGATGTCTGTTAAGGAGTATACAGAAGAGTTTTATAAAATTACTATTAGGACAGGCCATGCAGATCCCAACAAGGAGAAGGTAGCCCATTACATTAATGGGTTGAGGCTGAGTATTCAAGAGGAGCTAAGCTTGGTCAGAATGACCACCATAGAAGATGAGTACTATTTTTCCCTGAAGGTGGAAGAAAAGATGAATAAAAGATTTGATAGAAAGTGAAGGGGAAGAGGTCAAGGTGAAAGGATTGCTGGAAGACCCTATGGAGGTTGTAATGAAGATCAAAATAAAAGTGAAGAAGATGGTACTAGTTGAAATCAGAGAGGGGATAATTCCTACCACCCTCGTGACCAGAACAATGGTGAGCAAAGAGGAAGAGGAAGAGGCTGACCTGGGCAAGGATCTAGAAGAGGAGGTTTTAGAAGAACCTGTTTCCAATGTGGAGAAGAAGGGCATCAAGCATACGAGTGTCCACAACATCAAGGAAGGACAAATAGAAGACTTGAAGGTAATGCACGAGTTGCACATGTAGATGAAGGTGCACATTCTGAGCATTCTGAAGATGCTAAAAGAGGAGAAACCCTAGTTGTTAGAAGAACCTTGTTGAATGAGGAGAAAGAATCGAATCAAAGGAAGATTTTATTCCACACAAGGTGCAAATGTGAAGGTAAGTGTTGTGATATTATTATTGACAGTGGAAGTACTGACTATCTTGTTTCAAAGGAGATGGTTGACAAGTTGAACTTGACAAGAAGAAAACATCCACATCCATACTGGATTGCATGGTTGTAGAAGGACCATAGAGCTTTGGTCAATGAGAAGTGTCTAGTGAAGTTCAAGACTGGGGACTACCATGATGAGGTGCTGTGTGATATCATACCAATGGATGCATGTCATATGCTATTGGGGAGGTTGTGGCAGTATGATAGGAGTGATGTCCATGATGGCCCTACAAACACATATTCCCTAACAAAGGATGGAGTTCATCATAAGTTGAAGCACTTGAAGGAGGTGGAAGAAAAGGTATGTAGTACTACCAGAATTTGCTTGGTAGATGGTAGAAATTTTTTGGAGGGTATGAAGCATGAGAGTCATTGCTTTGCATTGATTCCTAAGATTAGTCTAGAGAAATGTGAAGATGTACTAGCAGAAGTTGCAGATATGTTGGAAGAATTTTAGGACATTGTTTTTAATAATGTACTAGAAGGTTTACCACCAATGAAGAAAATAAGTCATCAAATGGATTTGATACCAGGAGCCAATTTGCCAAATAAGGCAGCCCACATAATGACTCTAGCAGAGAAAGAAGAGTTGAACAGACAAGTTCATGAGTTGTTAAGGGACTAATAAGAGAGAGCCTGAGTCCATGTGTGGTAGCTGCAGTACTAGCAACAAAGAAAGATGGAGAGTGGAGAATGTGTACAGATTCTTGAGCCATAAATAAGATTGTGATCAAGTACATATTTCCATTGCCAAGAATGGATGACATAATGGATTGTTTGAGTGGAGCCAAGTACTTCACAAAGATTGATCTAAAGAGTGGGTATCACTACATTTGAATCAGAGAAGGAGACGTATGGAAGATGGCCTTCAAGACCAAGGAAGATTTGTATGAGTGGTTAGTCATGCCATGGCTAACCAATGCACTGGGAAGTTTTGTTATGGTTTATTTGGATGATATTTTGATTTTCAGTAAGACTTGGGATGAGCATTTGATGCATATCAGAAGAGTTTGAGAGAAGTTGAGGGAGGAGAAGTTGCTGATTAATCTGAATAAATGTAGTTTTGCAAAGAAGGAGTTGGTATACCTGGGATTTGTTGTCTTAGAGAAAGGTCTTAAGATGGACCCAGAGAAGGTGAGAGCTATCCTTGAATGGCCTATGCCAAAGAGTGCCACAGAGGTACAATCTTCTCATGGTTTGTCAAATTTTTACAGAAAGTTTATTAGAACTTTTATTAACATTAGTGCACCCCTAACAGAGACAATGAGAGGGGATAGAAAAGAGTTTAGATGGAATAAGGGAGAAGACATTTGCTTTGATACATTGGAGTAGAAAGTCACAGAGCAACCTATTTTGGCACTTCCAAATTTCAATAACGTATTTTAGGTAGATTGTGATGCTAGTGGTAGTTCTATAGGAGATGTTTTGATCCAAGAAGGTAAGCCCATTACCTATTTTAGTGAGAAGCTTAATGATGCCAAGAAAAAGTATTTTGTTTATGATTAGGAGTTTTATGCAATAGATCAGGCTTTGAAGAAATGGAGACATTATTTTTTGCCAAAAGAGTTTGTTTTATATATTGATCATCAAGATTTTTAGTATCTTAATAGTCAAGGAAAGTTGAACTAGAGGCACTTAAAATGGGTTGTGTTTTTGCAGAGTTATACTTTTGTTTTGAAGCATAGGAGTGGAAAGTCCAACAGAGTTGTAGATGCCTTGAGAAGAAGGCAAAATTTATTGACAAAAATGAATATAAAGGTTGTTGGGTTTGATGAGCTCAAAACTTTGTATTCTAAAGATCCAAATTTTGTAGAGGCCTAGAAAGCTTGTTTGGAACCTATTACTTTGGACAAGAAAAGTGGTTGGATTTCATAATCCAAGATGGCATGTTATTTAAAGGAATCCAGTTGTGCATTCTGAGGAGTTCCATGAGAGAGAGCTTGATTAAGGAGAAGCATAGTGGAGGATTGGCTGGACACTTTGGTCGAGATAAGACCATTGCTATTGTTGATAAAAATTATTATTGGCCACAGTTGCAGTAAGATGTGAGAAAATTTGTGCAAAGTTACAGAGTATGTGAGATGGTGAAAGGAGAAAGTTAGAATACAAGTCTATATCAGCCACTACATGTACCAGAGAAGCCATGGGATGATATTAGTTTGAGTTTTCCTCACACAAACATCTGAGACGTGATAGGGTCACTTCTCAAATTACCCTGGGTGTCTGATGCAGGAGCATCCAGTGGTGTAAGGGCAATCTTCCATACTCAAAAAGAAGTTAATTCAAAATCATTGTATTTGTTTTCATTTCTTTCCATAATTAGTGTTTCTCATTCCATAATATCTAGAATAATGATGTAGGACTTTCAGTTTTTCCAAAACTACTAAAAATAACAAACTACCAGTTTTGGAAAGTTTACCTGCCATTTTAGGAAAGTTTGCATTTGGGCATAGATTAAGGTGAAAAGTTATAGAAATATTCATAATGGAAATATAAGACCTTTCGCTAAGGAATCAGGTAAAGATCATTTGTGTGCTGAAAGATATTAAAGTTTTTGTTTTCTGAAAAGCCCCTAAAAATTTCTCAAACAAGATATGAGGAACTAAAACATCCCATAACATCTCAAAAAGTTGACAAAAATCTATTCATAGTTTCTAGCATGATAGTTCACATCACTAGATTTCTGGAACTTAAAATGGTTCATCAATTGGACACCTGGATCAAAAGTTATGCTTCCCAGAAGTTGACCTACTTTTGGAGGGAGTTACAAATTTTGAAATTTAGCTGGAGGCTACCAAAAAGTGCTATTTATGACTATGGTAGTAGTAGAGTTAAGGGGAAAAGTGCAGAGTCAAGAATAGGTGGGAAAACATAAACCCTAGCTAATTATGGGGTTATAGAAAGCAGAAGATTCCAGAGCCTAGTGATGTGTAGTTGTAGTGTGTTGCAGCCTGTGGAGGATTGATTCCTCTAATTTTAACTGAACTTATATAATGTAATAAGATTTCCAAATCAATAAAGAAATATTCTATTTTCTGTGTGCCATTTTTGTTGTGTGTTTTATGATTTACCCCCTTCATCATGTTAATGCATAGATCTAATATCTAAAGTATATGATGATGATGATGATTCTATGAGTCATCCTATTCCTCCTTTATTTGAATGTTTAAGCACCTTGGATATCTCTAAGGAAGTGAAGAACCTCAATCTGCCTCCTTTGGATGAATGGTCAAGTACTTTGGACATCACTAAGGATGTTAATGGTTCTCCTTTAATTGCATGTTCAAACCCCTTGGACATCACTAAAGATACATTAACTGACAATTCTCTTAATTTCAACACTCTCCTTCCTAAAGATGAAGCATTGGTAGATGAAGGAAGATCTCTGGCATCAAATTATTTAGGTATGATTGTTGAGCTTAATCAAATTCAAAACAATGTTAATTCAATCATCACTAATAGACTTATTCAACCTACAAAGGGGATACTGAATAAGTATACTAATGTTCCTAAACTTAGTGGATGATTTGGAGTATATGTCTAAGGGTAGATGATAAGAGATGGCTTAGGATATATTAATTAAATAAATTGAATTTATTAAATCAATTGGGAAAGGATAAGTTAGTGATGTGAGGATGCAATAAAGTGTCTTGTGAGGAAAGTCAGTTTCAGGTGTCTATAGATGACTCCTCCAAATCATGCTCAAGGATCTCTAAGCCAATGCCAAACTGTGAGAAATAATCATGTTGAGAAAGAACAAGAGTGTATGAAGGTGCCATCATCACATCTAAAAAATATGATTTAGCTCCATAGGAGCTATCAAATATGAGGATATGAATATACTCAATAGTATCCTCCAAGTCAACAAGATTGGACTCACAAAACAAACCTAAAATTTCTATCAAATACTCATCCTAAGTACCTACATCTAGAAGATGATAAATTTGCTGCTACACTGAATCATTAGAAGCCTCAACTGAAGTGATACCAAACTTTGTAGAGGTAATAGGAGACGATGGAGGAGATGGAGTGTTAGAACATGTTTGTAGAATCTTAGTTGATGAAAGAACACCAAAATTTATATGACCATATTGTATCTCCTCAAAAGTGTCCACACTAGATGCCTATGTGTGTAGGTTAACTGAAGGAATGATACGATTAAAATGTGACAAAGTGTACACTCAAGATTAATTATCTACCTCCCCAACTACAACAATATCTAGATTCTATGCAAATTCTAAATAATCATAGAATTTGGTGTGAACTCAACACTCTTCTCTACCCCACCATGTGTGATCTGATAGATAGAAAGGATATTGGTTGACAATGAAGAAACACAAAGGACATCATGGAATGATCCTTTGTCCATGTCAATATATCCTTTCCCACAAACAGACATATATGTGTTGTTATCCATCAGGATGTTTGGTGATGAACAAGTCTCAAATGAAGAGAACATACTCTACGATGAATCCATATGATGTGAATCTCTAGAATCAAGGATACATATCCCTGATTCAAAATCTACAACTACAGAAAGGCTTGTCCTTCCTATTTCCTTGAATTTGAATGAGAAATATATGATGAACCCTTAGACATAGTTGAAGGCAAATTGATATTATTCTTTGTAAAAAGATGTTTCAACTCATGCATTTGTTTTAAATAACATTATTGTTCACCATGCTCTGATTTATTGCAATAGACACACATGGGCTTCTCCTTTTTAGATTATTCCCCTTTTGAGGAATATGATTCTGAAAGGAAGCACGTACGTGGAACACACTTCCTACACCAACCTAATGAGGGGAATAGTATGCAAATTATTTTTAATCCTTACAATTGCTGCAATCTTAAAAACATAACATAAATATTATAGCAGTAACAAAACACATAAAGAGAGTGACACAAGATATATCATGGGGAAAACCTTTTCAGGGAAAAAATCCGACACTCCAAAACCTGCACAATATATTATCAAAACAATTGTGTGTTTACAATACAATTGCAATGCAAGTTCTTCTAGGAGTCTTCAAATTTCATTTCTAGAGTGATTCCAGTAGCATAACAGTACCTGTACAAACACTATGCAACTACAACTCCAAAACAATGCATTATATATAGTTACAAGGCATAAACAAGAAGCTTCTAGAGATGGGCGTCCATATTGGCCACATGGCCATTTTCCTGCATTAAAGGACACTTGTCCAAGATGCAAATAACTCTCTTATATCTATCATACATGGAAGATTTGACTTCCCAAGGTTGGACCACTCTAGGCTAAAAATAGCTATGACAGATGCTCTTACGCATCTTACAACTATCATAAAATCTGCCCAACATAACAACCTTAAATGTTGTAAGAGAATTTGTCATACAAGACTAAATATAGCATATTACTCTTACAACATGTCATAGCCCAACTTGGGTGCCCAAATATACAAAGATACTTTACGACACTTGTCTTCACTTGTCCCAAGAATCTCTATACTTGGCTCTTATGCGTCATTGATTCTATCATACACAATAACACATCTGTCATACCACAAGATGTCGACACATGACATATTAGTGCCACCTCAAATGGGACACCTATATCCACATGGGATGCATTGACCATCCTAGTCACGTTCCAAGTTGAGTGACAACTCACCATGCCACTTCACACTAAATGACAAAATAGGATGTGCAACATGAATTACATCATAGGAAAATAAATAAATAAATAAATAATCAATGCTAGGAATTGCAAGGTTGAGACACCTTAATTCCCAACATTCTCCCACTTGTCAAACACCTTGCAAGAGCCCATAGAAATAAATGATTTAACTGCTAGGGGCCAAGAGGCCCATTCACTCCAAACACCATCTAAACTTTTCTATGCTCACAGGTTTAGTCAATGCATCTGTAACATTCTTTTAAGTGTCAACCTTCTCCAATATCACCTTCCCATATTCTACCATATCAAAAACAGAATGATATTGAAATCAATGTGCTTTGTTCTGGCATAAAAAGTAGGATTCTTTGCTAAGCAAATCACAATCTGACTATCACAACATATAGTAATTTGTCATGCATCAAAACTAATATCTAAATACAACCTCTTAAGCCAAATGGATTCCTTACAAGCATGTGTTGTTGCCATGTACTCTTCTTCTGTCATGGACAAAGAAACCACAAGTTGTCACTTACTCATCCAACTAATGGCACCACCAAACATGGTAAACACATAAGCACTGGTGGACCTCCTACTGTCAATGTCACCTACCCAATCAAAATCCACAAATACTCACAGAATGCTGAGGTCCTATAGGATAACCATGATAACACAAGGAATACTCAAAAGTACCCCTCAAATATCTGAACACTCTCTTAACTATATCCTAATGTACCCATCCAGGATTAGCCATAAACGTACTAAGGACTCCCACTGCTTGGGCAATGTCTAGTCTTGTATAGACCATAGCATAGATCAAGCTGCCAACTACACTAGCATAAGGTACTCTACTCATATCCTCCATCTCAGAAGGAGACTTTGGACAATCATTCACAGATAACTTTGTCCCCAATGAAATAGGAACACACAATGGTGTACAATATGCTGTACTAAATCTCTCTAACATGGTCTTTACATACTTACTCTGGATTAACCAAAGTTTTATGTTTGCTCTGTCTCTTCTGATCTCCATCCCTAGAATGTACCTGGCTGCCCCTAATTGTTTCATTTCAAACTGTGCTGACAACTGAGACTTCAAATGAAAAACTATATTCTTTCACCATGTAGTACTGAGGCTATGACATACAAATTTCTTCCTCCAAATCACCATGAAGGAAAGTTGTCTTCACATCCATTTGTTCCATTTCTAAGTCATAAGCTATTGTAATAGATAATATGAACTGAATAGATGTCATCTTTGCAATGGGAGATAAAATTTCACCATAGTCAATTCCCTCCACTTGTGAATACCCCTTTGTAACCAATCTAGCCTTATACTTCTCAACACTGCCATTTGCTCCAAATTTCTTCTTGAACACCCATTTGCATCCAATAGGTTTCTGTCCATTAGGCAAAGGCACCAAGTCCCAAGTTTTATTCTTTTCCATAAAAGCCATCTCATCTTCCATGGCCTCCTTCCAAGAACCTACATCTTTCATGTTCATAGCCTCTGTCACAGTTCTAGGCTCATCAGTGTTAGTAATCAAGGCATAAACACAACTAGAATCTAGCAATGTAAAATGAAACCTTTTAGGTTGCTTCTTGATTCATGTGGACCTCCTCAAAGGCTGAGGTGGAGGTTCTACTTCTTCTAAACTTTTAGAGTTGCTAGAGCTCTCCTAATTATTAGGTCCAACAGAATCTTTTAGTTTAGTCTTCTCAGGGGTAGAAGGAAACTGAACCACATCCTCTTTATTTTCTTTCTCTTCTAGTTGTAGAACAACAAGAGAAGGTGTTATCTCTCTAAAAATAATACTTCTACTATATAACACTTTTTCAGGCATATGATCCCAAAGATTGTACCTGTTCACACCGACACCATAGCCAATGAAGATACACTTAACTGCCTTGTTCTCCAATTTTGACCTCTTCTCCTTAGGCACATGTGCATATGCCTCAACCAAAAACATGAAGATGTCTCATCGAGGGCTTCTTACCAGACCACACCTCCATGGGTGTCTTATCAATGAGTGCTTAGGTAGGAGATCTACTAACCAGGTAGCAAGTAGTGGTTACAACTTCATCCCAAAACTGATGTTCGAGGCTAGCACCACTAAGCATACTCCTAGCCCTCTCCATCAATGTTTTGTTGATCCTTTCTGCAACTTCATTTTGCTGTAGGACTGTATAAGGAGTTGTCTTATGTCTTTCAATCCCATGTTCTTTATAGAATTTGTTGAACTCTGTGGACCATAACTCACCACCAATATCAATTCTCAAACACTTAATCTTTTTACCAGTCTGATTCTCTACAAAAGATTTAAACTCTTTGAACTGACTAAAGACTTCAGATTTGCTTCTAAGAAATAAACCCATGTCCTTCTACTATAATCATCAATGAATGATACAAAATATAACAATTTAGAAATCGAAGGAACATTCACAGGACCAAACACATCAGAATGAATAAGATCCAAAACACCAGAAGACTTGTGAGAACTAGAGTAAAACTAAACATGGTTTTGCTTTCCATATATACAATGTTCGCAAAAGTTAAACTCAAGATTACAATCAATTAATCCCTCAACTAGGTTTTTATTTTTTAGGGCTCTAATACCGTTCTTGCCAATGTGACCAAGTCTTGTATGCCACAACATTGTCTTCTTAGTAGGAAGTTTCATTTCCAAAGCATCAGCACCCTTAGGTACCTAGAAAGCACTACCATCAGAAGTTGAAGCAACACACTTTTTCGCTGTGGGTTCCAATGGTGAGGATGAAGAATCTGAAACTCTTTTCTTCAAAATAGAAGAACTATTGCACTGAGTAGTGCATGCATCTAGTTGAAATAGAGTGCCTCTCTGAGTACCCTTCGCAAGCACCATAGCTCCTCTTGTCATCTTGCATCCTCCACCTGAGAAAACAACCTACACACCTACATCATTCAATTTACTTATAGAGATAAAGTTTTGTGCTAAAACAAGGAGGTGCATTATCCCATTGATCCCCTTCACTTGTCCATTAGGGAAACGAATCAAGACTTCCAAAACCAACTATCTTCAGGTGAGAGTCATCACCCAGGTACACCTTCCCACCATCAAAATCTTCATACTTAGTGAACCAACCTCAATGTGAGGTCATGTGGAAGGAAGAAATGGATTCAATCAGCCACACATCTTTTGATGGATGGGTGGCTAGGGCAGCAATAAAAGCATCACCATCATCTTGAGATTTGTTAGAATCTGAATTGGAGGTCTTCTTCTTTTTCTTCTTCTCCTCCTTGCACACCTTTCGTAAGTGCCCATTTTTTCCACAGTTCTAACATACTGCCTTGGACTTTCCAAAAGATTTGGATCTCCCACAGGATTTGGATTTTTCTTTTTTAGCTTCCTTGTCATTCTTTTTCCCTTTCTCTTTGGGTCTACCATGAACTGCAAGAGCCTCCTTTGCTAATTTAGAAGACTTTCTCTGCATCTCTTCATATAACAACAAAGACATAACTTCATCCATCTTTAAGGTGGTTGTAGTACTCCCAATGGCCATGACAAGGTGGTCCCATGAGTCTGGCAAAGATCAAAGCAAGGTCATGCAACGATCCTCCCCTCCATGTTTACACCAACAAACATCAACTATGCAACTAGGATGTTAAAAGCATTCAGGTGATCTGCAATTGATCCTCCATCTTCCATCCTTAGAGAATACAACTTCTTTCTTAGGAATAACTTGTTTACAAGGGATCTGGCCTGATAAACATCACCAAGTTTCTTCCATAGCTCTTTTGCGGTCTTCTCTTCATGAACATTCAACGGGACGAAATCAGTTAAACATAGTCTCACAAGACCCTTAGCTTTACAATCTTTGAGATCCCATTCATCTTGAGGCATTGCCTAGTTTTGTGCCAGAAAATGTTTCCCATAGATCTTTGTCAACAAGCATGTCTTCCATTTTGAGTTTCCATAGCTCAAAATTGCTACTATTAAACTTTTCCAATTCTATTCTTCTGAATGTGGCTACCATCTTTTCCCTACAAAAAGATTGTAGATTACTCTACAAAGACTCCCACTCAATTGAAGATTAGCTCAAAAAACCCCTACCCAACAACTAGGATCAAAGGTGATCAAGCTTTGATACCAACTGAATGGAAGCAAGGTATGCAGAACACACTTCCTACACCAACCTAATGAGGGGAATAGTACGCAAATTCTTTTTAATCCTTACAATTGCAGCAATGTTAAACACATGACATAAATATTGTAGTAGCAACACAACACATAAAGAGAACAAGACAATATATATCATGGGGAAAGCATTTTTAGATAAAAATCCCCACACTCCAAAACCTGCATAATGTATTATTAAAACAATGGTGTGTTTTTAATACACTTGAAATGCAAGTTCTTCTAAGAGTCTTCAAATGTTATTTCTCAAGTGATTTCGCCAGCATAATAGTACCTGTACAAACACTATGCAACTACAACTCCAAAACAATGCATTATATAGAGTTACAAGGCATAAACATGAAGCTTCTAGAGATGGGCATCCATCTTGGCCACATGGCCATTTTCTTGCATCAAAGGACACTTGTCCAAGCTGCAAATACCTCTCTTACATCTGTCATACATGGCAGATTTGACTTCCCAAGGTTGGAGTGCTCCAGGCTAAAAATAGCTATGACAGATGCTCTTACACATCTTACATTTGTCATAAAATATGCCCAACATAACAACCTTAAATGTTGTAAGAGAATCTATCATACAAGGCTAAATATAGCATATTCCTCTTACAACATGTCATAGCCCAACTTGGGTGCCCAAAGATGCCTTCTCCACATGCAAAGATACTTTATGACACTTGTCTTCACTTGTCATGAGAATCTCTATACTTGGCTCTTATGCATCATAGATTATATCATACACAATAAAACTTCTATCATATCACAAGATTCTGACACATGGCATAATAGTGCCACCTCAAATGGGATGCCTATATCCACATGGGATGAGTTGACCATCCTAGTCACCTTCCAAGTTGAGTGACAACTCACCATGTCACTTCACACTAAATGACAAAACATGATGTGCAACATAAATTACATCATAGGCAAATAAATAAATAAATAAATAATCAATGCTAGGAATTGTAAGGTTGATACATGTTAATTCCCAAAAGATTCATATTATTTATGTGGCTTGTTTTTTTTCTTCTTTTTTTTCTAGTTAGGATCCCCTGATTCTTTATGTACCTTAGGCTCACTAGCCATGAATGCTTGTGATTTACAAGACTTGATGAGACCCATTTGAATTAGTTTCACTTCCTCTTTAATTAGAATATTTGAAAATGCATCAAAAGTAGGCTCAACATATGTAGCTCCCATAGAAACTTGATTAGTCTAAAAGATAGAAACAAATACTAAATACTCAAGACTAGGATTTTATAACACATTTAGAATCAATTGTAAATCCTTCTTGTTAATCTTACAATCCTTTAGTTGTGCTCTTAGTTAGTTAATCTTGGAGATATATTCTTTGATGTAATTGAAACTTTTAGGATCAAGATTCATCAAATCATTATCAATTGGATATCTCCTAATCTTGTTAGTTTTATCATATAAATTTTCAAGAGTCTCCCAAGCCTCCTTAGGTGTTTTGCATGATTCAAGATGAAACTATAAATCAAAAGAGTCTAATGAACAAATTGTCATGCCCACATTTCCCATGTGGTCACGACATGCAACACACGTGTCATGTCCATATTTGTCATGTGGTGATGACACGAAATATCAAAAACTTTTCTGCATGTCCCTAGAAACCCCCTCGCACGTGTCTGCATGCTCGGTGGCAATACACATAAGGCATAAACATGTCAATCGAGTACTCAGCAAAGTGCACCTTACTACGCAATCCCTTGCGTGATGATAGCCAACTAGGGGGTTAGGCAACGTGATACGCGCCACTTCTAGTGTTAGAACAGTTTCAGTTTAAAACCCTAAGTTTCCTAGGTGAGTGGAATTATTTTGACTGAATCTAGGTCAAACCCTAACTATAATGCAATAATAAATTTGAAAATAAAATGCATCCGATGATAATATGGTCGCATGAGAAATGGAGTGATTAAATGATGTCATGAAAATGCCATGAAATGAAACCCAAAAATCTAGGAAAAATTCGACAACATAACGCGTTTTTAATAATTGAAATAAAAATTTTAAAACAAAAACTCCAAAAGGGAAAATAAATCCAAAATTAAAATAATTAAACATTAAATAACATTTAAATAGATTTCCAAGGTTAAATAAATTGATCATTCAACTAAAAATTAAAATTTGAAAATAATTAAATGTCCAAAAATAAACTTTAAAATCAAGTCATTTAATAAATATAATTTAGACCATTATAGTTATTAACTAACTCAAGAATAATTGATAAAGGGGAAAAATTAAAATATCTCTCGCCGTAAAATAATAAAAATTGATTAAAATAAAAATTCAAGTAAAAGTTCTTTTTCCCATTGCAATAATTTAAAACACATTAAGAAAATTAAAATAATGCCCCAAATAAAAATTAACTGGGGAATAAAGTATCCCATCATAAGTGGAAACTATCCCTTCCCTCAATTAAAATTTCCACAAGGAAATAATTTCCAACTCCAAAATAATATTGAAACCACAAAAATAAATTTTCCACAAGGCATTAAGGCAAACCCCAAATAAATATTGAATCAATTAAACAACAAGAGACATCAGATTTCCACAGTCCATGATGATTGTAATTACATATTTCAGGAATTTACTGTGTGTGAGTTTTTTACCTTGACGTTTCGGATCATACTCTATGATCCATCATCAGGAGAAATAGCAAGAGAAGAGAAGTAGAAAGGTAATTTGCAGACTCAGACTCTAAATAAGATGGAGGTGCACGGAAACCCATGGAACTATCAAGAATAAAGAGAACAAACAACAAAACCCATTAAGGCAAAAAACACACCACATTTAAAACAAAAAAAGGAATGAATAAACCTATAAAATGTGGTGTGTTTTTTTGTCTTAATGGGCTTTGTTGTTTTTTCTCTTTATTCTTGATAGTTCCATGGGTTTTTGTGCACCTCCATCTTATTTAGAGTCTCAGTCTACAAATTACCTTTCTACTTCTCTTCTCTTGCTATTTCTCCTGATGATGGATCATAGAGTATGATCTGAAACGTCGAGGTAAAAAACTCACACACAGTTAATTCCTAAAATATGTAATTACAATCAATTAAACAACCTCAAGAAGTTAAATAAACCAAAATGACCCAAGGCCAAAAAGAGAGGGAATTGTGATTTCCGTGCACATAGAATGATAAAAAAAGGTTTAAATAAAATATCAATTCAAAACAACCTCACATTTTCCACTCTACCCTATCTACAATATTTTATTATTTTCTACAAGAGTTTGCCTTAACATTATTTATTATATCCTTATCAAAAACCCTATCTCCCTTCTTTTTGTTTTCCCAACTTATTTGTTTTGTTTTCTCTTATTTTTGCTTGGCTCCATTGTTTGCAAATTTGCAGGTTGAAGGTTTATTCCTCTTCCATGGCCACCAAGTGGATTCAACCAGAGGTATATTTATCGAGTATAGCCCATAGGGTTACTCTTTTTTTCTTATATACATATTTAAATATATATACATTTTTGTATATATATATAAATATATATACAATAAGTATGTAACTAGATGTGTTGTATGTTCTTTTTTTTTGTTATACAGTATAGAGGAAACAAATATATATATATATATCAAAAGTGCCCAAATTATAGGTTTGAGAGGCGAAGGAGGGTGAATAGTAGGTAGGGCCGTCGGCCCTTGTCTTCTCATCCGCCGTTGTGCACTAACTGTGAAGGGGGTTGGGGGGTGCGCTGAAGGTGTGGCATGGGGGGTTAAAGGGGGGAGAAGGGGGTGTGGGGAGGAGGTGGTGCGTCCACCCACACCCACACCCATGGGTGTGGGTGGGGGCATCGTCCCGTCCCCACACCCCTCTAACAAGTTCAGGCGGCTATGGCTGCCGTTCATAGAAAAACAATTTTTTTTGTTTCAAACACAAAACTCAGACCCTATCCAATTTAGGGTACGGCAAAAAAATCAGCTTTAAAAAGATTTAAAAATAGTTTGACTTTCATGCTAAATATATTTGTATATATCATTATTCTTTTACAGTTTGTTTAATACATTTAAATGTATATGTATATCTAATTGTATATATGTATATATACATACATATATATGTATATGTATATATATATGTATATATACATGTCTATATATACATCTATATATATAATGTATTATATACATATATATTATATCATATATATATATATATATATATATTTATAAACAGTCTTATAATGGGATGAAATAACCAGATTTGAGGCATAAAATAAACTAGTAGAATATATCTTTTTCTTGCAAATAACTTTGACAGTATTATCTTTTTTTTTCTTTTTACAAAAATAACACATTAAAAAATTTATTTCTATCTTTTTCCTTTCAGATTTAAAATATCAGCAATGTATATTTTATCTCCACATAGCATACAACTGAATTTTCAATAGCATTATTTGTTTTCTTTTCTGTTTAACATACAACCATTTCAACTACAACATAAATAATCTCTTGGGTGAAAGTGAAATAAATAGCAAGCTATATTTCCTTTTGTCAAACTTTTCAATAAATAGATAAGCACAACAACAAGTTTATAACATATATTTTTTTTGGAATAATATGACAAGATACATTTTCCTTGGCATTTCTCCGTGACACATAAACACAAAAACATAATATAGTAAACAATATTTTTGGATAAACACTAAGGAATACTCACAATAATTTTCCTTACAACAACTAACACATAGGATAGTGATGATTTTGATAAAAATTTACAACAAGGCCTCTAAGGCCATGGCTCAAATTAGCCAACTAAAATAAAGCAAATGAGGCAAAAATGATCTACTCCAAACTTCATTTTCTCCCAAGAACACCTACAATAAATACACAACAATGGGAAACCAAGCCACAAAGGAATGCCCTCCTCCCTACCATAGACCTGCTAGTGGGTCACCCCCGAGCTAGGGAGGTAGGATTCACATGGTTTTGCACACACACAACACAAGAAATGAAATATTCCAAACACACAAAAATTCAGCTCCCATAGATTTGCACAATACAAAACTCATGAAAATGAGTTTGAAGGGGGTAGGGGAGTGGACCCCTCAACTCAAAAGGTCACTCCAAGATCTCAAAATCACCAAGTCTCAAGGCCTCAAGCCAAAACCACATAATACATGTCTCCAAATATCTCAAAAAAACTATCATGGCACTCTTGCCATCAAAATGCTCTCAACACCATATAAAATCCCTCAAGGCTATAAGTAGTACAAAAATAAGGAGGTTACCTTGAGAAGGTTCACTCTCCCCAACCCCATACAAGTTAACCCTTACCTCCAAATGGAGGTACTCCCACCAAACTCCCAACCCACAAAAAATGAAAACAACAATCAACATAAAGTTACAAACATGAACATAAAATGAAGTATAAAAAGGGAAATGGCCATAGCCATGGGTCTTACCTTCAAAAGCCCTAAAAATGGAAGCGTGTTTGGTAAAGAGCTCCAAGCTTCTCCAAGTCTCCCAATCTCCAAATTTCTCTAACTCCAAAAAAAAACTCCAAGAATAGAAGGAAAAATGCAAAATGCAAGAACCCCACACTCTTCTTCAAGAGGAGATAATATAGGCCTTCTAATTTGGCCTTGAGGAATGAGAAGGTGACACTTGCCACCTTCTCCTTCTTCTTCCCATGACACTTGCAAGGGAGAAGAAGTGTGAGGGTGACAAGTGTCACCCTCCAATTCCCTTTCATTCCTCACCTTATCCACTTGTGCTCTCACACATGTGTGAGAGACCAAGTGGTGAGGTGGCAATTCCCTTCAAGCCTCCATGAGGATAAGGGATGCCATATGGCATCCTCTTATTCTCCAAAAGAGCCATCTCCCTCCAAGATGCTCTCACACATGTGTGAGAGTCTTGGAGGGAGATCCCACACACTTGGGAGTCTTGAAGAACTCCCAAGTCTTCTTGGTGAAGGGATCCCCAAACTTTGGGAAGGGAGATGGGTCTTTCCCAAGGAATGACTCATCTCCCACCCTTAGCTATTTCAAAATTCGTCACTTTGACTAAACCTCAATTTAGACTGATGAAAAGTGAGTTACCCTAAGGTTTAATTAGTCAAAATTGACCATAGACCCATGGGTAACCACCTAGGGTAAGTTTTGGGACACTAAGGTACACCTAGGGAGGCATAAATTCACTTTTAAATAGCCCAAAATAAATATAATACCAAGTGGTGTAAAACAATTATAAATATACAACACGAGATATAAATCAACTAATAAAGGGGGTCACTTGGACAAAATAAAAAATTAAGCATGCACGCAAGCAACATCCGATCACATGTGATCATCATCCCTCTTGGGAATGGATCAGTTTCATAGGGAACATATGTGTGAACACTATCTCTGATTGCCCATGGCCTAGGAATATAATCTTGCACAACTAGATCAAGTGTCAATCACATCATGAGTAATCATAGCCGAAGAAACTGAAATTAAATTCATGTCATTTCATACATCCTTAATCCTTTACAACATAATTTAATATTAAAACTACATTTTCTATCTAATGTCTCAAAATCATCATCAAATAATATATCCACATAATGCTCTTAAAATCACATCAATAATCATCATCAACTATATCTCATATATCTAACATCACCATAACATCAAAATATGATCAAATCAAATCACCACATGTCTAAACAATGTCAAACAAAAAATAGGAGATATAATCAAATCTGCATAATGAAATAATAGTCTATATAAGTTTGATAATGTTAGCAACTGTAATGTAAAATGATCAAAATAAGGGAGGAAAATAATTGGCCTCACATCCCCCCTAAGACTAAACTTCCTCCTGGATGTCGTAAAAAAGGTGAGGATAGAGTGCCCTCAAACTAGCTGCATCCTCCCAAGTAGCTGTGACCTCATCATAATGATCCCACTAGACCCTAACTTGGTCTAGTTCTTGACCTTGAAGGCCCAGCATCTGACGATCCAGTATGCGAATTGGCTCCAAAGCCAACTGCCCATCTACCTCTACCTGAAGAGCACTCCAATCCAATACATGAGATAAATCATATATATATCGTCTCAATACAGAAACATAAAAAACATCATGGATATGCAATAGGCTAGGTGGCAATGCTAGATGGTAGGCAATAGGTCCTATTTGCTCCAAGATCTCAAAAGGTCCTATAAACTGTGGTGCAAGCTTAGAGCCCTTTGCATAATGGATTAGACTCTTGTGTGGCCGCAATCTAAGGACTACTTTATCCCCAACTGAGAAGTTCTTATCAAGTCTCTTAGCATCGACATACTTCTTTTGTCTATACTGTGCCTCCTAAAGTCTCTACCTAATTAGTGTGACCTATTGCTCTATATCCTAAACCAACTCTAAACTAATGGCAACCATGTCCTCAATCCGATCCTAACTCAATGGTGTCCTGCATGGTGTGTCATATAAAGCCTGAAAAGGAGGCATGCCCAACTAGTTGTGATGCCCATTATTGTAGGCAAACTCAACCAGATACAGATACTCCTCCCATCTAGATTGATGGTCCATAACATACATATGGATCATGTCCTCTAACACCTAATTCACCCACTCTGTTTGTCCATCTCTCTCAGGGTGATATGTGGAACTAAAGTTAAGCTGTGTGCCCAACACCTGCTATAAAGCTCTCCAAAAGGCTGAAGTGAATGCTGAATCCCTATCAGAAATAATGTGATGAGGTACCCCATGTAATCTCACAATATCATCCAAGAATACTCTCGCCACTGTTGGTGCATTGTACATCATGTGTACAAGTGAGAAATGTGGCACCTTTGTCAACTTGTCAACTGTCACCATGATGGCATCATGGTGATGCGAAGACATAGGAAGACCAATAATGAAATCCATGGAAATGGTGTCCCATTTCCACTCGGGTATCTTGTGAGGCTATAAAAGACCTGTTGGATGCTGATGCTCAGCCTTGACCCTCTGGCACTTAAGGCATCAAGCAACAAACTCTGTAATATCCCATCTCATACCCGCCCAATGGTACAACTATCGTAGGTCAGCATGCATCTTCTTCATCCCCAAATGTGCTGCATATGGTGCTCTATGAGCCTCTAATAAAACTATAGTACATAGGTCACCTGCATGGGGTACATAGATGCACTGTCGATGACGAAGTAACCCATCTACCTCAAGTGAGTATCCTACAAACTTGCCCACAAGGGCCCTCTGTGAATAGATCTCCTGCTGTACCTCAAGAAACCACTCATCTTCAAGCAAATACTGAATAATGGGTCCTCTCAAGTCCACACTCAGAGTCAAGGTAAAGATCTTATGGTTCCTCTTACTCAATGCATCAACAACCACGTTCTCCTTCCCTTTGATGTAGTCGACATCAAAGTCATACTTGCAAAGAAACTCCATCTAATGCTACTGATAGGCATTCAGATTCAGCTATGTGAATATGTACTGAAGGCTATGATGATCTAAATGAAGCTCAAAGTGATGACCCAATAAGAAATGTCTCCAATGAACTAGAGCATGAACCACTATTGCAAGCTCCAAATCATGAGTGGGGTAGTTCAGCCCATGGTTCTTGAGCTTTCGTGACTCATACGCGATCACTCTACCACCCTGCATAAGTATGACTCCAAAACCATCAAGTGATGTATCTGTGCAAACCATAAAATCCACTGCTAGATTAGGAACCACTAAAATAGGAGCACTAGTAAGATGCTCCTTGAGGACCCCAAATGCCCTCTCACACTGCTCAGTCCATAGAAAACTCTTCCCTTTTTGCTGAAGGGAAGTGATGGGGTGCGCTTTTTGAGAGAAACCCTCAACAAACCTACGGTAATAACCAGCTAACCCCATAAAACTCCTGACCTCTATCACATTGGTGGGCGCTGGCCAATCTCTAATAGGCCTGATCTTCGATAGATCTACTGAGATTCCATCACCATATAGGATATACCCCAAGTATTGTACCTCTATCCTAAAAAATGAACACTTTTCCAAGTTCCCATAAAGATTCTACTCCCTCAAACACTATAGAACTTGACGTAGGTGTTCCACATGCTCCTAAGTCCACGAATAGATCAATATGTCATCAAGGAAAATAATCACGAACCGATCCAAGGAGGTACGGAACACCCTATTCATGAGACTCATGAACACTGCAAGGGCATTCATCAAACTGAAGGGGACCATAGTGAACTCATAGTGGCCATATCAAGTCTAGAAGGCGATCTTATGGATGTCCGCCTCTTAGATACATAACTGATGGTAACCAAACTTTGGTCAATCGTAGAGAACACCCTAGCTCCCTGCATCTGATCGAAGAAATTGTCAATCTTGGGTAGAGGATAATGGTTCTTCACTGTCACCTTATTCAACTGCCTATAATCCATGCATAATTAAAGAGACCCATCCTTCTTCTTCACAAAGATGACAAGAGCACCCCAAGGTGAAACACTCAGTTAGATGTGCCCCTTATCGAGCATGTCCTCAAGTTGTAACTTGAGCTCCATGAACTCATGAGTGGTCATCTTGTAGGGTGTACAAGACACTGGCTTGACACTCGGTACTAAGTCAATATGAAAGTCTACCTCAGGATGGGGTGGCATCCCCGGTAACTCTACTAGAAACACATTGGCAAACTCTCTTAGGAAGGGATGGTCATCCAAAGATGCCTTAGGCTCATCCTCTAATCTATCACTCACTATAATAGCGAACATCTGGCATCCCTTTCATATGCAACACTTAAGCTGCTGAGCAAATATCATACACACTATTGTGGGCTTCTGAATGTCCACTATCTCAACTAATAAACCATGATCATCTAAGTAGCTAATCACCTTTCGATGACAATCTAGCTTGGTTCGATGAGCCACAAGCCAGTCCATACCTAAAACCACATCATAAGATCCTAATGTCATAACTCTAAGGTCACATACTATGGCAAAGGGTCCCAAAGATATCTCACAATCATGGACTAAGGCATCTACTGTCATCTTGACCCCTGAGGCCAACTCAACCACCCACCTATCACCCTACCTAGAGGCCACTAGCCTGTAACACTCCACTAATGATGGGGATATGAAAGAGTCAGTAGCACCAGAGTAAAAAAGAATATAAATGGGGACACCCCCTATCATACCTGATTATTGAAAATCAACTTAGCGATTATCAACTGCTGCGAACATATGGTGGGACCTACCCACATCTCCAACCGTCTGCTATGATCCTCTTGTACGAGGCTGCCCTTGCTATGTATCCTCGTGGATACTCTCTGGCTAGATGTACCACTCCACCACACACATAACAATGGTTCCTAGCCTACACATGTCCAGTCTAAGTCCTACTCAACTACTGCTATCTAGATCTACCTATGGACCCCTGTGAGCCCCTGTATGACTACTACAACCTCGTGGGTCCTGGAGGTGGTCCCTGCTACCTTTGATCTCTGCGCAGGTCCTACTGATGCCAACCTCAATTATGCCCCCCATGTGCCATCTATTGTGGCCTAGATCTATGATGTTACTGCGGCTGCTACTGCTATGGGGGCCTAGGAGGTAAGGATGTGGAACTAAATCCTCCTCTCTGAGGTGGCGGTGGTGGTCTATGTTAACTCTACTAATAGTGTTACTACCCACGATTCTGAAACTAAGGGCATGAACTCTACCCTTGACCTTGTATCTCCTTAGCTAGGTATGCCTTCTCTACAGCATCACTCAATGTCTAGGGGTTTGCCATGCGTACAGGCCCTGCTATCCTATGGTTCAATCCTCTGATAAACTTATGAACTAGGAGTTTCTCGTCATGGAGATACTTTGCATATCGAGACAACTCAGTGAATCTACCCTCATACTGAGCAACGGTAAGCCCTCTCTGCTGAAGGTCATGAAAATCATCTATACGACGCTACCTATAGTGATCTAATAAATATCATACATTGAAGTGCTCAATGAAAGTCTCCCATATGAGTGTGTCCAATAATAGATGGTGCTTGCACTCCTCAGTGCGCCACCAAGTAGCTGCTGCATCTCACAATAGGTGGACTACCACACGTGCCTTCGTGTTTCCCTCGTAAGGATGCAACGTAAAGTATCTGTCTAAGCTGATGAGTTAGGCCTCTGCCTCAGCTCCCTCTATGGTCTTGACAAATGCAGGTGGATTCAGCCTTAACAAATCCCTGATGGGATCTCCTCGGTCTCTGTGCCCTTTGATAGGCTCATCTGCATAATAATCATAGGGCTTGTGAACAATCTTCTCCACTCACACTGCCTCCTCATGCCTAGCATGATGTGGAGGGCTCTTGCTACAGGCCCTGTAGGCTGATCTAACCTCCTCTATCGTCGTATCTGGTACCTCAACATACGGCTCCACACGTGGTGCCTCTCGCAGCTCGATGCGGGGCTCCACACATGGCTCCACACGTGACTCTACTCATGGCTCTAAATGTGGATCCTCTCATCGATCAACGTGGGGCTCAACATGTGGCTCTATGCATGGTTCAACTACGGCCAGTGGTAGTCTATCTAACACTGCCTATAGAGCTTGCAATATTTGTGGCCCAATATCTGGTATAGGTAGGGCTAGTGGTGCCTGTGACACCTGTGGGGCCGGCGGTACTTGTCCCTTAACTAAAGAGTCACTATGAACCTCTACAGACTCCATGCGGCATGAACACATTCACTGAACTTGTCGAGGAGGCATCCTATAAAAATGAGGTAACCATAAATTAATCAGAGTTGCGGAATAATAATGTGCCCTAAACAAGCCTAGTGTTTAAACTTGGGCTATGAGATCAAATGTCATGCCCACATTTCCCATGCGGTCACGACACACAACACACATGTCATGTCCACATTTCTTATGTGGTCATGACATGAAATATCAAAAACTTTTCTGCATGTCCCTAGAAACCCCCTCGCACACATTTGCATGCTCAGTGGCAATACGCATAAGGGATAAACATGTCAATTGAGTACTTCGGGAAGCATGCCTTACTATGCAATCCCTTGCGCGATGATAACTGAGTAGGTGGTTAGGGGACGCGATATGCACTGCTTCTAGGGTTAGAATAGTTTCAATTCAAAACCCTAAGTTTCCTAGGTTAGTGGAATGATTTTGACTGAATCAAGGTCAAACCCAAACTATAATGCAATAATAAATTCAAAAATAAAACACATTCGATGATAATATGGTCGCATGAGAAATGGAGTGATTAAATGATGTTGAGAAAATGCCATGAAATGAAACCCTAAAATCTAGGAAAAATTTGACAGCATAACTTATTTTTAATAATTAAAATAAAAATTTTAAAAGAAAAACTCCAAAAGGGAAAATAAAGCAAAAATTAAAATAATTAAACATTAAAGAAAATTTAAATAGATTTCCAAGGTTAAATGAAATGATTATTCAACTAAAAATTAAAATTTGAAAATAATTAAATGTCCAAAAATAAACTTTAAAATTAAGCCCTTTAATAAATATAATTTCGACCATTATATTTATTAACTAACTCAAGAATAATTGATAAAGGGAAAAAATTAAAATATCTCTCCCCATAAAGTAATAAAAAATGATTAAAATAAAAACTCAAGTAAAAGTTCTTTTCTCCACCACAATAATTTAAAACACATTAAGAAAATTAAAATAATGCCCCAAATAAAAATTAACTAGGGAATAAAGTATCCCATCACAAGTGGAAACTATCCCTTCCACCAATTAAAATTTCCACAAGGAAATAATTTCCAACTCAAAAATAATATTGAAACCACTAAAATAAATTTTCCACAAGGCATTAAAGAAAACCCCAAATAAATATTAAATCAATTAAACAACCTCAAGAAGTCAAATAAACCAAAATGACCCAAGGCAAAAAAGAGAGGGAATTCTAATTTTTCATGCACATAGAATGATGAAAAAAAAAGGTTTAAATAAAATATCAATTCAAAATAACCTCACATTAACCACTCTACCCTATCTACAATATTTTATTATTTTCTAGAAGAGTTTGCCCTAACATTATTTATTATATGTTTATGGAAAACCCTATCTCCCTTCTTTTTGTTTTCCCAACTCATTTGTTTTGTTTTCTCTTGTTTTTGCTTGGCTCCATTGTTTGTAAATTTACAGGTTGAAGGTTTATTCCTCTTCCCTGGCTGCCAAGTAGATTCAACCAGAGGTATATTTTTTGAGTATACCCCATAGGGTTACTCTTATATATATATATATATATATATATATATATATATATATATATATATATATATATATATATATATATATATATATATATATATATATATATATATATGTTTTTGTATATATATACAATAAGTATGTAACTGGATGTGTTCTATGTTCTTTTGTTTTTTTGTTTTTTGTTATATAGTATAGAGGAAACAAATATATATATACATCAAAAGTTCCCAAACTTCAGGTTTGAGAGGTGAAGGAAGGCAAATAGCAGGTAGGGCCGTTGGCCCTTGTCTTCTCATCCACCGCTATACGCTAAGTGTGGAGGGGTTTGGGGGGTGCGCTAAAGGCGTGGTGTGGGGGGTTAAAGAGGGGAGAAGGGGGTGTGGGGAGGAGGCAGTACCTCCACCCACACCCGTGGGTGTGGGTGGAGGCACCGCCCCCTCCCCACACCCCTCGAACAAGTTTAGGCTATGGGTGGTGGCTATGGCCGCTGCTCACAACAAAACAATTTTTTTTGTTTCAAACATAAAACTCAAACCCTATCCAATTTAGGGTTTGGCAAAAAAATTATCTTTAAAAAGCTTTAAAAATAGTTTGACTTTCATGCTGAATATATTTGTATACATCTTTTTTCTTTTACAGTTTGTTTAATACATTAAAATGTATATGTATATATAACTATATATATATACACACACACACACGTACATTGATATATATATGTGTGTGTGTATATATATATATTTAAATAGTCTTATAATGGGATGAAATAAGCAGATTTGAGGTATAAAATAAACCAGTAGAATATTTTTTTTTCTTACAAATAACTTTGATAGTATTATCTTTTTTTTTCCTTTTGAAAAAATAACACATTAACTAATTTATTTCTTTCTTTCTCCTTTCAGATTTAAAATGACAACAATGTATATTTTATCTCCACATAGCATACAATTGAAATTTCAATAGCACTATTTGTTTTTCATTTTTGTTTAACATACAACTATTTCAACTACAACATAAATAATCTCTTGGGTGAAAGTGAAATAAACAGCAAGCTATATTTTCTTTTGTCAAACTTTTCAATAAACAAATAAGCACAGCAGCAAGTTTATAACATATAATTTCTTTGGAATAATATGATAGCAAGATACATTTTCCTTGCATTTCTCCGTGACACATAAACACAACAACATAATATAGTAAACAATATTTTTGGATAAACATTAAGGAATACTCACAATAATTTTCCTTACAACAACCAACACATAGGATAGTAATGATTTTGATAAAAGTTTACAACAAGGCCTCTAAGACCATGGCTCAAATTAGCTAACTAAAATAAAGCAAATGAGGCAAAAATGGTCTACTCCAAACTTCATTTTCTCCCAAGAACACTTACAATAAATACACAACAATGGGGAACCAAGCCATGAAGGAACTCCTTCCTCCCTACCATAGACCCGCTAGTGGGTCACCCCTGAGCTAGGGAGGTAGGATTCGCACAGTTTTGCACACACACACCACAACAAATGAAATATTTCAAACACACAAAAATTTAGCTCCCATGTATTTGCACAATACAAAACTCATGAAAATGAGTTTGAAGGGGGTAGGGGAGTGTACCCCTTCACTCAAGAGGTCACTCCAACATCTCAAAATCACTAAGTCTCAAAACCTCAAGCCAAAACCACATAATACATGTCTCCAAATATCTCAAAAAAACTATCATGGCAGCACTTTTGCCATCAAAATGCTCTCAACACCATAGAAAAGCCCTCAAGGCTATAAGTAGTAAAAAAATAAGGAGGCGACCTCGACGAGGTTCACTCTCCCCCACTCCATACAGGTTGAGCCTTACCTCCAAATGGAGGTGCTCTCATCAAACTACCAACCCACACAAAATGAAAACAACAATCAACATAAAGTTACAAATACCAACATAAAATGAAGTATACAAAGGGAAATGGTCATAGCCATGGGGCTTACCTTCAAAAGCCCTAAAAATGGAAGCATGTTTGATGAAGAGCTCTAAGCTTCTCCAAGTTTCCCAATCTCCAAATTTCTCTAACTCCAAAAAAACTCTCAGAATAGAAGTAAAAATGCAAAATGCAAGAACCCCACACTCCTCTTCAAGGGGAGATAATATAGGCCTTCCAATTTGGCTTTGAGGAATGAGAAGGTGACACTTGTCACCTTCTCCTTCCTCTTCCCATGCCACTTGCAAAGGAGGAGTGTGAGGGTGACAAGTGTCACCCTCCAATTCCATTCCATTCCTCACCTTATCCACTTGAGCTCTCACACATGTGTGAGAGACCAAGTGGTGAGTTGGCAATTCCCTTCAAGCCTCCATGAGGATAAGGGATGCCATATGGCATCCTCTTATTCTCCAAAAGAGCCATCTCCCTCCAAGATGCTCTCACACATGTGTGAGAGTCTCAGAGGGAGATCCCACACACTTGGGAGTCTTAAAGACCTCTCAAGTCTTCAGTGTTAAGGGATCCCCAAACTTTGGGAAGGGAGATGGGTCTTTCCCAAAGCATGACTCATCTCCCACCCTTAGCTACTTCAAAATTCGTCACTTTGACTAAACCTTAGTTTAGAGTGACTAAAAGTGAGTTACCCTAAGGTTTAGTTAGTTAAAATTGACCCTAGAACCAAGGGTGACCACCCAAGGTAAGTTTTGGGACACTAAGGTACACCTAGGGAGGCAATAATTCACTTTTAAATGGCCCAAAATAAAAATAATACTAAGTGGTGTAAAACAAATATAAATATACAACACATTATATAAATCAACTAAGAAAGGGGGTCACTAGGCCAAAATAAATAAATTAAGCATGCATGCGAGCAACATCTGATCACAATGATCCTTATCCCTCTTGGGAATAGATCAGTTTCATAGGGAATAACATATGTATGAACACTACCTCCGATTTCCTGTGGCCTAGGAATATAATAATGCACAACTAGATCAAGTGTCAATCACATCATGAGTAATCATAGTCGAAGCAACTGAAATTAAATTCATGTCATTGCATACATCCTTAATCCTTTACAACATAATTTAATATTAAAACTACATTTTCTTTCTAATGTCTCAAAATCATCATCAACTATATCTCATATATCTAACATCATCATAACATCAAAATATGATCTAATTGAATCACCACATGTCTAAACAATGTCAAACCAAAAATAGGAGATATAATCAAATCTACATAATTAAACAATAGCCTCTAAAAGTCTGATAATGTCACCAACTGTAATGTAAAACAATCAAAATAAGAGAGGAAAATAATTGGCCTCACACAAATGTAACCAAGAGTTATCTCAAAGTTGATCTACCACATTATCTTTCCACCAACATTAGTAGGTTCAGGAATAGTTCCTTTTACATAACTTGTACAACCTTTTCCCATTAGATAATTCCATACTAATTGTTTCAATGAGGTATACTTATACAAAGTTAAGAGTTTAATGTGAGTTTTCCCCATTACAAGAACACACAACAAATAAATGAAATAAATTAACCACCACAATATTAACCCCCAAATTCACTCAATCAAGGATCCCCCCCAAAAATATTTTGGCACTTTATAAACTAGTGCATTTACAATACTAGACTTGTTTACAAAGTTTTACAATGTTAAAAATAGACTCAAATATTAAAAGCTAGTCTCTAAATGATAACCTCAAACTAGAACCAATATGTAGTCCTCAGAAAATATCCACTTAAAAAGAAAATCACCTCAATCTTAGGTCATATGTGAAAGATACATACGTTTGAAGTTAAAAAAATGAGTCTACCTATTAGATATGATGAGAAAACTGATTTTCTAAAAATATAAAATCACTTGAGAAAAAATAAATCACACGACTACCAGGAGCATAAAAATCTACCCCAAAAAAAAATGCACTAAAAAATACCTTCATATGACCGAGATATTGCCTTCTAAAGATCAAGTGTAAAAATGAAAACTACAATGGTGAGGAGGTAGGATTGGAAGGTACAAAAATGAAGATGTCATGCTGACATTAGAAAGAAATATTTTAAAATATTCCTAGAATATTCTTTATCACTAGAATATTCCAAAACCACTTTTAGATATCAAAAACACCTTTTTCAAAATTAAAACTCCCTATTTTGAGTGGGAAACCACTTTTGGGCGGATGGTGGTTTTGCTGACAAGTAGCCAACTGCTAGCATTTAATTTGGATGCTAGAGAATAACCACTAGTGGTTAAGTCTATGAAAATCTTGGATTCTATACCATACATCTTGGGACCCAAAAACAAATTGCCCAAAATTTGCTTATATCCAAATTTGACAAACATTATGTGAAAATAGGGGCTTTTGGGCGTTCTAGACACAATGGCAGGGTCTATTTAACCTCAAAGTGTCTTATTTTTAGAAGTACATTAGATCTTCATAGAAAATCTCTTTCTTTGAACCCTTGTAGATTTTGCATCCAGTGTCCAATTTTGATAAAATAAAAGGCTTAAGTTAACTTTCTCAGGTACTCTAAACATGATGGTGTGTCTCTAGAAAGCACTAATTTACATGTAAATTGAAATCTTAGATAAGGAATCCACCCAAAAATATAATTTTTCAAGAATTTATGATTTTCTCGGTTATCATATAATGTAGGAGAAGAGCATAGTTTTCTTCCAAGAAAGGATTAGCTCCTAAATTTGTTAAAAAAATTGTTAATCCACAACTCACAATCACGCTGATACCATGTTATATTTAGTTGTGAAGCCACCAACGATACAAATGATTGAAGGAAAGAAGGATAGAAATATAGAATAAATAAACTAGCCAAGGAGAGAGGTGAGTGTTGTATATATAACAATTTATAAGGTCAAATACTTCCAAGAAGAGTAATAGCTACCAATTGACCAGAATAGGTGGGAGTTTTATCTACTTGGTAAATGATATATTACATGGTTGCACCTACTCAAATAATACAAAGAAATAGTTATGAGAGGTAGAAAATAAATAGAAAAGAGGGCGTGAGACTCAACTACCCAAAAGTAGGTGAGAATGACACATTTAATTGATGGATTATGCCACATGTCCTCATTTTAACTATATCTAATATAACTTAGGAAAGATTAATAATATGTGTAGGAAAAATAAATATCCCCTAACATAAGGAAAATAAAAAACCTACAAGAACATATCTAACTTCTACATACATAAAAATCTGATATTACATAAATTTAAATAACTATCAAGAAGAAAAACTAATTTTGACGACTTATATGGTGAGTTTGTGAGGCCCACTTCTCCTCCTCATGATCATATCTTATATTAATAAGACTTGTTATGCTTATAACATTCATGGATATGCTAATATACCTTGTTATGATCATAGACTATGTGGACAGTGATACTATGTTTAGAGTAGTAGTTCATTATCTACTTGGATGATGAATTGACTAACTAATGATTATGTAATTATTTACATTATCTATATCCAAGTATAGAATTTATATTTATCTTGTCATTATTGATCAATATTAGAATGAAATTAATTGTGAAATGATGGATCTCAATGTAATTTGTGAGTCCACCCCTTGATTGGACATTTTCATTCATATTTGATAGATTTATTCTATTATCAATACTTATGGATTTGCATATTTATGTTTAGATTTTGATTATGATAATGGATTAGTGGATATTGATACTTGTAATGTATGAAAATAGAGAAGATAGGATTAACTGATTGTTTTATTAGATCCTCCTTTCACCACTTACATTAAAGGACATTTAACCGAGTTGAATCAAAACTTATGTAAAAGGACTCAACTATAGGTTGGTTGTCACTTGGAATGATAGGGAAACTTGGAATTGATTGATTAATGTGTTGATTTTAGTTTGATTTAGTTTAAAACCCTAATTATGTAAAATCATAAACAAATGGATGAAACCTGATAAATCCTTTTGAAGAAATAGACTAAATACAAATCAGATACATACCATATTTTGAATTCCAAAAGATAGAAAAGTCAGTGGCTAAAGAGTGGGCAGAAAAGCCCAAGGTGTTGCTTTTTTAGAGGGCTTTGGGATCTTTTTCGTTACTAACTGCAACCACTTCAAAGATTCTCCGTGAAACAGAACTATGGGGCAAAAGAGCAGGCACCCAACCCCTTCTTGAGTTAATTTACACCTTTTTCTTCAGATCCTAATTCCTTATGCTCTGCAATAATCCTCTGCAACACCTCTCTGCAAGATCCAACACCTATCACCTTCAATCACAAGAAGAGGGGTTGGGGTTGTGGTGTTTAGGAGCTTGCCTCGGTCAAGCCCTGGAATGGCATTCAAGCCTTCCAACACCATTGTTAGATAGAGAGTACACGTCCTTGTAGGACAGAGGCAAAAGAAATGATAATAATGATAAATTGAATTACAAATAGATATCACCTTGAAGGTGAAGCTCTCAAGTCGATGAACTTCTTTCACAAAATGAGATGATGAAGACAAATATGCAATAACAAACACAACAACAACATAATTCTTCTCTGCCACAATGAATGCCTTGAATGCTCTAAAATCATAAGTTCACCAAAATCTCATAATCATCTTCTAGTTTGCAAATGAAGTCCTAAACATGATTATATATGCATTCTCACTACAAATTTTGTAATTCAAACTTAAGATGTCGGCAAGGAACACCTTTAATGGTAACTTTACTGACATTAAAATTTGGGACCCTGCCAAAATAGGACAAGGCAAGGGCATAGGTACCCTTGTCCTGGGACCTATTTTGTGAGAGGGTTAAGCTTTGTAATGTCACTTAAGTCCCATTTTTCATGGGTTTCAAGGTATTTTTTCTTGGGATTCATTTCTAACATAGATGATGAAAATTAAGGGACACGAGAGCTAAACTTAGGAGGTAAATGTCCTAGGGGAACATTTTATGACATAACATTTAGCCCCCACTTTAATGTATGTATGATCTTACGACCCATACATACATTACAATATGGTAAAAAACACAACAAACATGTAACGCACTTGAAGCTAATGCATACACAAAGATTGAGGTACTATTTCTAGCCCCCAGTCTTAGGTAAGAATTAGGAAAAGACATTACAAGAACATAAAACATGGAGAAGATAATAACAGGCACGCAAAACATGGAGAATACAGTAACAAGTACAAAAAACATGGAGAAGATAATATTGAAGACATGCAAAACATTGTGAATATAGTGATCTATTTTTTTCATATATATGAATGCATGGAAATAAAAATTACAACACACAAAACCCCAAGAATGTAGGGGAGACTCATTGTCACACCCTTTATACTACACCAAGGGAAGAAAACATGCCATACAAAACCCAACTATAGGGGAGACTCATCACCACACTCTTTACACTACATAAGGGGGTAAACATGCCATATAAAACCCAATTGTAGGGGAGACTCTTCATAACACCCTTTACACTACACAAGGGGGGAAACACACCATACAAAACCCAAGCATAGGGGAGACTCATCACCACACCCTTTACACTATGCAAGAGGGAAAACAAACAGAAGAAACATGGAAAACATGAGTGCCATATAGCATGCCATAGGCATACTATATGTCTTAAATATAATAAACGAGGTGATGGAAGGATCTTATTTCTATGTCCCGTCATCTCAAGCATGCTACTGGCACATCTGATGGTTGTTCTTATGCTACAACAACCACCAAAGATGTGCTTAAGGGAGGATAGTCTCAAGATCCAACCCCGCCTCCATAGAGGACTTTTGAAGTAAAAGGATGTGCACTAGCTCAAAAGATACACCATCCCGCCTCTGCAAAGGGCTTTTGAATAAAAGGATACACACTAGCTCAATGGATATGTTATCCCACCTCTACAGAGGGCTTCTTTGATTTCAATATAGATAAAGATGTGTACTCATGCTGGAGATACAACATCCTACCTCATGCAGAGGGCTTACAAAAACACTTTGTTAGTACCAAAATCATCAAACAACTTACCTTAAATATGACCCCACCTTAAGGTGGTTGATGCCATTTACTGATATCAAGAATGTTAAGGTAGATAGAAAACATAAAAGGAAACAATAGATTTCGCAACGCCCATGCCCCCAAGGTGACATGTGCTCATGATCACTGAATGTTCCCACAAATAGATTGATTATGCTAAGATAACAAGAGAGGTTACAAACACTAGTAGAAAAATAGAAATAAATGACTAAATAAACTACCAAAAATTGATCATGTGATTAGTAGTTTGGTCACGTGACCATTGGTAGTTTATTGCCGGTCATTTATCTCATGACCAAATTTATGACCAAACAAATCTTAGTCATTAATTTGGTAGTATATTTAGTCATTAATTTGGTAGTATATTTAGCCATAAATTTGGTAGTATATTTAGTCATTAATTTGGTAGTATATTTAGTCATAAATTTGTGAGTATATTTAGTCATATATTTGGTAGTATATGTAGTCACATGACCATTGGTAGTTTATTTCCAGTCATTTATCTTGCGACCAAATTTATTTAGTCATTGTAATCATTAATTGCCGTCAATTGGTAGTATATTTAGTCATTTATTTAGTCACTAATTTCCATCCATTGGTAGTATATTTGGTCATTTTAATCATTATTTTTCCATCAAATCATCATACATAAACAACTAGTACATAATAAACATCAACTATGCCATGTTTGTTGATAAACTTCAACAAATCTGCTCAAAGGATTGAAACAACAATGCTGGAAAATAGTTCATTGTATATTCAAACTATATATAAAATATGTTACAAAGAACACATTTATCAACAAATCTGCTCAAAGGATTGAAACAACAATGCTGGAAAATAATTTATTGTATATTCAAACTGTATAAAAAATATGTTACAAAGAACTCTATATATAGAGTTTTGAAGACAGAATCTTTCTGCAGTATGCAAACTGCTGATTTATTATGCTTTTAAAATTGAAAAAAACTAAAACTAAAGCTAAAATGCCATCGTGTGAATGCATGTCTTCAGTGCTACCATTGTTGCACATGGGGTGGGTTGTAAATGCATCTAGAAGGCACTAGTTTTGCATTTTCTCCTTGCTTTGTACCTATCCATAATAAAAAAACTCAAAACTTGTTAATATTTTAATTTAAGATATATGAAACATTGAAATATGAAAAACAATGTGGGATGATAAGGAATTTTACATCAATATAGGGATATATTATGAAAGTATTCAAGAAGAAATGCATATATAGGTCTGATAGTCAAACTCCATAGTTCATTTATTCATATTTGATTGAAACACAATATGATCTATGCAAAGGTAAGCCCCAGTCATATACAATTTCAACTGAACAACATTGAGGACTGGTGTTCAAGTTTGACTCATGTAAATAATGCTACAACAATATGAAATTTACCAGTAATATAATGTATGTAATGATAGAGACACAGTGATAAGAGGCAGAGGGTACACAAACATGTAGAGAAGCGTTTAGAAGCCTACAAAGATAAAATGAATTCATAGACCTTTGTCAAAGAGCTACAAACACAATAGGTTTGGCAAAGTCCTAAGACTATGATAGAGAAACAATGAGAGTAAAAGGGTATACAAAGGTTCAAGGTTTGTATTCTTCTTTCCTAATCTTCATTACTATCTATTATATTTATAAGGGGGTTTTTAATCAAGAGATGTCTCTATAGGTTTTGTCAAAATTTGTATGGTCAGAAATGTCTATCCTAGGTGTTGAGCAAGCCTGTCTAAACAGTTTGAGATCCTGTAGAGTCATAATGACCATGAAAAAGTTTTTGAAGGAGTTATTTAAAGTCTCAAGGTCTGTCAAGCCCTTATAAGGACTGTATCACTATTTTATTCTCCATTTGTGATTCAAATTCTTATATAATCATCAAATTTGAGATGGCATCAAGTCATTGTTAGGGTTGTAAAAGGTTCTAGCAAGAGTAGGACTATCCCTATCGGTTAGGAGATTATTTAAGGGTAGTAAAGGTCTTAAGACCATCAAATATTACAAATACTATCAAGTGTATACAATGTCAATGTCCTTTAAATGAATCAAACTTCATGAAGACTGTGAATGAAGGTCTAGAAGAATGTTAATTACATTGTAGAAGGAAATCAAGAAACAAGGTTACTATCTATAGAGTTTATAGACAGAGATCCAAGATAGTGTATGTGATATGAGTTTGTTGAGATTGGATGCACAGTAAAAATAAATACAATGAACAGTACATGAGACAGGGGTATTTCATTAAACATGTAGAGTGCTTGGAGGAGACAATGTAAACTCTATGTTTAAGTTATGGAAAGATAATAATGACTTGTTAAAGTAGAGGAATGTGATACAATGTTAACTGGGACAAAGATGAGATGGAATGATTGAGTGAGCAGGAGCTTACATGATACAGTGTAGTTGACAGTATCATAGGGATAGACCAGGTAGAAGTGAGAGGACTATGAAGATTCAATTGAACCAATAAGGCTTTGTATTAAGACTTTAGGGTTTCTTCACAATACACAAAACTATATGAGAAAATATTATAGTGTTGTGAAGAAATCACTATGAGAATAATGTAAGATATCTAAAATAAGTGTTTAAAATATCAAGCATTGTGAAGAATATTTCCAAGGGTTTTCAAATCTACATGCTCTTGAATGAGTGAGAAGTCATTCTAAGAGTCTATATTTCTTCTAGACTATAAGGAGGCCCAAACATACATATTTGAAGCTTGTAGAGACAATTAAAATCTTATGAACCCTGCTTAGTCTAGGGTAGGGATTCTACAAAAAAGTCTAGAATCGGATTCTAAAGGACAAGCAATAAATCAATTCCATGATAAGGATCTTGAACAAGCATCCAAGGTAAGACACACTTGCTACTCAATTGGAAGGAATGATAAAGCCTTCAAATTTAATACAAATGTGCTTATAGAGACCAATATTGGTTGAAAGCCTAAATGTAGAGTGAAAGAAAGTATGGAGATCAAGTTACAAGGTGCATATCCACTATCACAAGTTGTCATACCCTAAAGAACCTTTCATTTAAGTGAAGTCAACTATTAGGTAATTTAGAAGACAATGCACAGATAGAAATGCAGAAGTCTCACAATGTGAAGACAAGACATGGCAAGGAATGAATTAGAAGGACAATGACCAATAAAGAATAGTGGCATGGGTCTACTACTGTTATTGAGAGGTTGCATGCATACAAAGATCTAAAAAGTGATATGAAGGAAAATGATCTCAAATAGGGAGAGTTCACTGATCATTAGAAGGCCTACAAGGCAGGATAAGGAAAATACATTGATAAACATTGCTAAAACAATGATAGGACATTGTCAGAGTAAAGGCATCTCAAGAACAATAGATTACACACTTTGTCAATATCCCTCCTAAATCCTTCCCCATTCTGAATGCTATGTCCTTTCTGTCAGCTTTTCTTCTACACTTTCCCCTGTTCACCATGAAAACTGTTCGTTTCAACTTCCTATCGAACAGTCTTCTCAAATGGTTAACTGTCAAATATCCAAAACTGAATGGTTGGCATTCAACAACATTCTATTGGGATTTCAAAGAGATGGTAGAAAGACTCACTCTGACAATAGAAGGTCCTGTCGATGGAGCCTGACCACCACACATCCTCTTGGAATATCAAAGAGACCGAGTTCATAGTCTTGGCAACATCCAAATCTCCCATCGATGGAAGTCAAGGCTTCGGGATATCGAAGAGACTATATTCAAAGTCTCTCCAAAGTCATAGGGTCCTTCCATCGAAACATAGCTTCACATCGGAATGTCAAGGAGACTAGATTTAGAGTCCCTCTAATGGCACATAGTCACACCGATGAGTCTCAACTTGCAATCAAGTTTTTGAAGAGACACCACCAATAGTCTCACCGAATAGGCAAAGTCATCCCAATGTAGAAGACACCCACCAACTACCCTAGTAGACATGTATGCAAAATCTCAAAGTATTGACAAGGCACGTGAACTATTTGGCAGAATGCCTCAAAGAGATGTCATCTTATGGAATGCAATGGTTGTGGGATATGCACAAGATGGATTTGTTGAAAATGCTTTAGAAACTTTCAAGAAAATACAATTAGCAAGTGTAAAGCCAAATTTGACAACCTTTGACAATATACTCCCTGCTTGTGCCGAAATGGGAGCTTTGGAATAGGGTATGGACATCTATCATAACATAATTGAAGGGGGATTTTTGTTAGATAGACATGCATCCAAAATGTGGAAGTATAGATAAGGCACATGAACTATTTGATAGAATGGCTTAAAGAGATATCATCTCTTGGAATACAATGATTGCAGGATATGCACAAAATGGATTTTGCATGGATGTCCTCAAAATATTTGAATTAATGAAGCACTCCGCAACATATCCTAACATTGTAAACTTTGCTTGTGTTCTATGTGCATGCATCCATGCAGATTTAGTGGATGAAGGTTGTACATACTTCAATCATATTAGTAACCCTTACTGCATTACACCTACAATTAATCATTATGTCTGCATGGTTGACCTTCTTGCTCATGCTAGCTATCTTGAGGACACTCTAAACTATATCATTAAGATGTCATTAAGAGTGGCACCAGGCATGAATAGTGACTGCAAAATAAAACATGGGCAATTTTCATTAGTGAGCAATATTTTTTTAGGTGGGAAAATGCCAAACTAGAGGGAGACCAACACAGTTGTCTACTACTGCTTTACATATGGGAATAAATAGACAGAGGTATTTTTGTTTGGAGCTTGTGCAGTAGTAAAATAACTTGGCACAGGAATACAATATTAGAAGAGGCCACACATGATTTGTATTGACCATATTATTTTTCTAGGTTGGGTGCTTGCCAGTGGAAAGAAAGGGGCAATGTATAGATGCTTAATGACAAATGGAATCCAAGGAAAGAGCTATAGGAAAGTAATGATGAGAATTATTTTAATTGGGATGGCAATGAATAGAGCTTCAATTGATTTCCAAATTAGCATTCCAACAAATGATGGAGGAATGTATCAGCTTCTTCCATGTCTTGTTTTGTTGTGAAGGCACAATGAACTTGTTCTCTTTTGCTAAAGTTATGGAAGTATGGCATGTACCTAAGCTTGTGATGATACTTATTGTTGTTCCTATGGTTCATGAATTGGCAACTATAGTCAAGGAAAACTCCATAAAAGATCAACTTTGTATGGAGTAACTCCCAACAACTTTGAGATTTATGATTTTCTTATTTATTTCCATGTGGATATACGTGTTTATTCTTTTTGCTCTCACTAAATTATCCCAATCCTTGTAACAAATAAGTTTGGATTTTTCTATGCTCAGAGGAGGACTATAGATGAGTGTTCTTCAATATGCAAGGTAGATGTGATATAAATCATGGTGTCTTACACATTTAAAGAAAATCACGGGTATTATATATATATGGAGGTGTAGGAGTTTGAGAAATGGTGTGGAATAGGTAGGGAAACCAAATGCAGTGATTTATATTATAGTGAATTATAGCATGTATTGAAACAAAAAGAAATCTATGTGACAAGTGTTATTTGTTATTTGTTATTAGAAATGATCTTTTCAATGGGTAGTTTTATCTTCCCCTAGTTTTCCACTCTTTGTAGGACACTGAATAGAATCTTGGAGGAAGCTAGAACATTAGATCTGCAACTCAACTCAATCTACACCTCTCATATGGCAAAGAAGATTTCTTGGCTAAAGTGACATTACATAAACATTTACATGTGAAATTATACAAGGAAGAAATAAACCCACATCCATCCAACATAAAGTCATGCAGAGAAACTACTGCAAACATCTAAGGCCACAAACAATCAAATTCTAGCAATACATCAGCTATACTTCCAATGGTACTGTTGACAATGAATAAACTAATGCATTCATCTTAGCAAAGTCTCAAGAGGTTGTAATTAGAATGAACCTTACCTGAGCTTTGCTAATGTAAATAAGCTTTTCCTCCATCATTTTTTGTGTTAACTACACAAGTAACATAAGGAGATCTGGCACACCTTCTCCACTGAAACCAACAATCAAAAAATGTTAAATACAACCGAACAACCAAAAATCTGAAAAAGAATTCTATCCAGTATATTGTAACCTCAACTAAATATGGACTTGAACATAGAAAAAAGATATTATAAGAAGCTACAATGCTTATGTGATAGAAATCCTAGTTCCCTAATGTCTAGATCATGATCATCCTACCCAATCCTTGAACCCTATGTAGTAGTGTGCACACAGACTTGAAAAATAACCATTAAACTTGACATTGAACTTTTATTCACTGCTAAGTTGGGTAAATTTTGATAAATTGGAAAAGCTCAAATCATACCTGATTGCACTAGTTGGCACAATACTAACATATTTCTTCTCTTCTTCATTTATAAAATACAACTCAAAATTTAGTCCTTGTTCTTTGAGCTCTGTAATAACTTGCATTCATTGCAAAAAAATGTTCAGACTGAAGAACAATGTGAAAGCCTGATAAAATATTTCCAATCTTTGAACCCTACTTTGAGAGATAGACTTTTTCATTCTATGATTGTATGTTCTAGATCCCATTAGAAAAATGAAGCTTCTACAAAGCCAAACCTGAGTGAGCCAGTGTTCAAACTCATTTTGAACATCTTTTGACTACTACTTAAAGGTCATTCTTATAGGATCATTTGGACAAGCCATCCAACCATAGAGTCTATCCACCTTAATAAGTCAAGCACACAGTGAAAGCCTTTTGTGTTAGTGATTTTCAAGGTAGGAAATTTTTCATGAAAATTAATGGTAGATAGATATTGAATACACATTGAAACCACCATACAGACTTACCTTATTTAGGGTAACTACAAAGGGCGTATATCGCATTTTCAAAAGATTTAGTGACTCAAGTGTTTGTGGTTCCAAGCCATGCATAATATCAACAACCAATTAGTGATAGAGGCAAACCCTCATGGTAGGTAGAAGAGTTGACTATATTAGGGCTATTGTTTTAAATTAGATATAAACATTGGCTTAAATTAGAAGAGTGAACCATTGAATTTTCAAAAGTGGTATTTGCCCTTCTATGTAATGTATGAATGACATTAAAGGTCAAATGAATTCAATTGCCAAATTAGTAGTCAACATGTTACCTTTATTTTGGACTGTGTGAATTGAGATCTAGAGATGCAAAGGCTAAGGTGAGAGTGAAGGATTCTACATATTGGTGGATAGTATCATTTGTAGGGAATAGAATAAACCCCTCTATTTTAGAAATGCATGAACAATGGGTTGCTACCAGAAACATCTCAGAAATGCCCTAGACAGATGCATTCCTTGGTCCCCACCTAATTTATCCTTTTTAAACTAAGGGTAGATAAATCCAATCGAGTGCTATATCCTTGAGACTTATGATTTAGACTTAAGTCATCATAGTGAATGAATTATAAAATATTAAGAAAAAAATGGAAGCAATTTTGACTTTCTTTTTAAATGATAAAATAGAGATTTAAACTTTGAATTCCAACATATTTAGTAAAATTATGGTAATGGTTTTTCCATTGACAACTATTAAACATGGAGCAAAGGTGAACACAACCAATAAAGGTAAACTAAGCCCAAATAATAAAAAACTCTTAAAGCTTGGTTTCTCAAGGACATGGTTAAGTGTTCTTAAAATCACAACTCTCAGCTGAAGAGCACATGACATATTATAGTCTACACCCTACTATTGCAGTGTGTTGGTTAGTAACAAAGACATACTATAGAAGACAATAGACAGTATGGAAATTAAAAATGGTAGACCATTAAGGAAATAGAGTGTTTCATCAAGTATACCTAACTTGCACAATCATGAAATGTGGCTCATTTTTTCAATAATTACGATGATTTCTCAGTTCATCTTAACATACATAAAACTTTTCTAGACCATCATCATTCCCAAAAATTTCTACATACCAATGGATCAAGTAAGTAATTAGCAAGTAACAATAGATTGCTTTGTCATTCATTGCCTACATTGTTCATGAAATCATCAACACACCAACCTGCAAAGCACTTTTTCATGTCTTCATGTGCCCTATTACTACGAGGAGCTTGAGCCACCACATAAATGGGATCTACATACAAGAACCAAAAATATTTTCATGATTAGAGACATGTGATGCCAAACACAATGCACAAGCAATAAAATAACCAATTTAACTAAGACAATATAGATAACCTGGTGTAAAATGATTCATTTCTTTCTACCCAATTAAGAGCAAACATTGATTATTTGATTTGAAATTGATGAATTTTAGAAAAACCCAAATAGAAAAAAATATTTTGAGTTGCATCAATACTTCATTCTATGGACACCCATATAGTCCCCTGATACAACTATGTACGATATGCATCCAACAATATAATATGAAGGGTAAAACCTAAAACATGTACTTTTGGTTGACTTCTTACTTTAACTAAGATTGCAAGTTTAGTGGATGAGAGTTGTACATAATTCAATCACATTTGTAGCCCTTATTGCAATACACCTACAATTTATCATTATGTGTGCATGGTTAACCTCCTTGCCCATACTGGTTATCTTGAAGACACCTTAAACTTTATTATTGAGATACCTGTTAAATCTGTGCTAGTTGTATGGATGTGTTTTCTTGGTGCATCTAGATCACATATGAATATAGGCTTAGGAGTATTTATAGAAACACTACTTTTTGATTTGGATCCTAAAAATGCTACACAACTTATGTTCTCTCAAACATCTATCAAGAAGTGGGTAGGTGTGGTGAGGTAAGGAGATTGATGAAAGATAGAGGAATTAAAAAAATCCTTGGATATAGTTGGATTGAAGGGCATAAAATGGTACATGCTTTTTGTGTAGGAGACAGATCACATCCATAGACAAAGGAGACCTATACAAAGTTGGAGAAATTGGCTTGGAAGATGAAGGCGGCAAGGTATTTTCTAGATTCAAGAATTTACTTAATTCTATGGAAGGATGGGAAAAAGAATTATTTCTCTACTACCATGGTGAAAAGTTGGCAATTACATTTGGTTTGTTAAACATGCCCCATGGACCAACTATTAGAGTTGTTAAGAACCTTCGAGTATGTGCTAATTGCCACATTGTAACAAAATTTATCTCCAAGATTGTCATAAGAGAAATTGTTGTGAGATGTGAACCCTTCCATCATTTTAAATAGGGACAATGTTCTTGTGGAGATTATTAATGATGCTAAATGAAGCGATCTAAAAAATAGGCTTACACTATAATAATGTGCACCGTGTCATATTTCTAACTAGCGGGTGTAAAGCCCAACTACTCAACCTTTGCTAGCATCATCCTTGCCTATGCACTAATTGAAGCTTTGGATGAGGATATGGACATCCATCAAAGCATAATTGCATGTGGATTTTTGTTAGATGATTAGTTGCAAGTGCTACTTCTTATCATGAAAGCCTTCACAAAGACTTATGCACAAAATTCAATAAAAAAGAATAAAATTTATGCACAAATTCTCTCGTGAATGATTTCAAATTGTAATCAATTTCTTTGTAGCTTATAATGTATGGATAAGAATTGACGTTCCTTGTAGTTTCCTATGCCATTAATTAAAAGGAATCTAGATCTACACATTCATCTTAGATGCATTTGCACAGTTGAAGCTTGTTGTTTTAAATCCTTTACACAAGTTTTCCATTGGTTAACCTATGATAAGATATCTCCTAGCAACATAATGGTAATCTTGTCAAGGGGTTCCTAAATACCACCAATCTAGGTTAATTTATGCTGAGTTGTGTGCATAAAATAGATTACATCCCTTAAAGAAATGTAGTCTCATGGACTGCAACGATTACAAGATATGCACAAAATGGATTTGTTGATAAGGCATTAAAAACTTTCAAGCAAATACAATTGAATATACATATATAGAGAGATAGATGTATGTGGAAGCATAGAAAAGGAATGTGAACTATTTGACAAAATCCCTGAAAGAAATGTGGTCTAATAGAATGCAATGATTGCATGATATGCACAAAATGGATTTGTTGAAAAGGCTTTAGAAACTTTCATGCAAATGAAATTGGCAGGTGTAAAGCCAAATTCCACAACCTTTACAAAAATCCTCTTTGCTTGTATCAAAATGGTAGGCTTTGGAATAGGGTATGGACATCCATCAAGGCATAATAGAAGGAAGACTTTTGTCAAATATTATAATTGGAAATGCTCTGATAGACATATATGAAAAATGTGGAAGCACAAATAAGGAACACAAACTATTTGACAGAATGTCTCAAAGAGATGTCATCTCATGGAATGTAATGATTATAGGATTGCACAAAATGGATTTGTTGAACAGGCTTTAGAAACTTTCAAGCAAATGCAATTGTCAGCTATAAATCTAAATTTTGCAACCTTTGCCAGCATCCTCCCTACCTGTGCCCAAATGGGAGCTTTGGAATAGGGTATGGACATCCTTCAAAACATGATGGTATGGAGATTCTTGTGAGATATTATAGTTTGAAATGCTCTCATAAACATGTATTCAAAATATGGAATCATAGACAAAAAACATAAACTGGTTGATAGAATTCCTCAAAGAGATGTCATCTCATGGAATGCAATGATTGCAGGGTATGCACAAAATGGATTTTGCAAGGATGCTCTCAAAATATTTGAATTAATTAATCACTTTGGAACATATCCTAACATTGTAAGCTTTTCTTGTATTCTAGGTACATGCAGCCATGCAGGTTTAGTGGATGAGAGCTATACATACTTCAATCACATTTGTAACCCTTATTGCAATACACCTACAGTTGATCATTATGTGTGCATGGTTGACTTCCTTACCTGTGCTGGCTATCTTGAAGACACCCTAAACTTTATCATTGAGATACTTGCTAAATTTGTGCTGGTTGTATGGATGTGTTTTCTTGGTGCATGTAAATCACATATGAATATAGGCTTAGGAGTATTTACAACACTGCTTTTTGATTTGGATCCTAAAAATGTTGCACAACTTATGTTCTTCTCTCAAACATCTATCCAGAAGTGGGTAGGTGTGGTGAGGTAAGGAGATTGATGAAAGATAGAGGAATTAAAAAAATCCCTAGATGTAGTTGGATTGAAGGGCATAAAATGGTTGTCGAAATAGAGATACCTATTAAATCTATGTTGGTTGTCAAAATAGAGATACCAACGATGCTACAGTAGGAAAAACCAGGAATTGTTGATCTAAATCTCTACCAGAAGCGACCCTTGGTAATACGCTCCATCATACCTCTCCCCTGAACCTCTGCTAACTTTTCACAAACATTACTAGGCACTAAAATTTTAATTAAATTTTAACCATTTTAACATTTTAGTTTTGGCACTCATAGTTTATTGTCTGATCGGTGTGACACATTTTGGTGTCACGCCGATATGCCCTGTCTGCTCGATACAATGCGCTCAAGAAGTCTTATATTAATATTATAATATATTTATAATATTATATTATATTATTATAATATAATATTATAAATATATTATAATATTAATATATAATATAATATAATATTATATTATAATATAATATTATATAATATTGTAATATTATATTATATTATATTATATTATACTATAAATATTATATTATATTATAAGATAATAATTATATAATATTATATAATATTATATTATATAATCATTTGATAAAGGGCTAGATCTTTAGGTAGACAGGAGAGGTCACATGTAGGGGGTAGAGATAGCCCCTAGACATTTTATGTGGGCCAGCTTTATTTTTTGACAGTCAGAACGTGTGACTAAAGGCCTCGGTAGACTTTGGCAAGGTGGCAAGTAATGATGTTTTTGGCAGGTTGGGGCTAGACAGTCACTTCCTCAAGGCATGCAGATCATTAATGGGCATGTTGTGTCATGGCTAGTGCGCTGAGATAGATTGAAGAGCCAAGATAATCTAGCTCTAGTCATGGGAAACGTTTGAGCTTTCTCTCCCTTTATTCCTTTGGTCTAAGCGGACATTTATTGCCTTGCCTTGTATTGTCTTTGAATTCATGGATTATGATCAAATTAGAAAGAAAAAAGAATAGAGAAGTAATAGTCATTTATTTAGTCATTTTTATTTGTCTGATCAATTAATTAGTTGTGTTTTTTGCCTAATGACCAAATTAGTCATTTATTTAGTCATTTATTTGGTCATTTATTTGGTCATTTATTTAGTTATTTCAAACAATGACCAACTTAGTCATTTATAGCTATGTTGCAAAAAAATTTGGTCACGTGACTAAAAGTTTTAGTCAGGTGGTCATTTATTTGCCATATTTCTACTAGTGAAATCTTACTCAAAGATAATCACCAATTCATTTCATTAAATCTATGCACAAAAACAATCACATCAAGGGCCAAGGATATACTACGGGTTTGAAACTGAGTATAACCATTCAACTATACTATAGATATCTCAAAACTAAGTGTAACAACAAGGTGAGATACAAGACAATCAAAGTGCACATTGTAGATGTATTATTATGATTTGTTAAAAAGATAAGACAACATCAAATATATCACACAAAGTGATTCTACTAGCCAAGCATCAGATATATATATATCAACCCCATCTTCATGTATGGACTAGGTCCATTTTTGCTCTGCTCGCTGAAGGGACACGCAGTCCGTATCAGTTAGGTGTTTGTTTTTCATCATCCGCTAACTAGATAAAATCACTAGAAGAAGGTAAACAATAAAATGAGAGAGGAGAACAAGTTCCTTAGGAAAAATCACGTAGGAGGATGCCCCTAGGCCATCAACTGCAACACTATGCCCCTAAGGCATGACACACAATAATAAAATAGAGGAGAGGCAGATAGAAGAATGCTTAGAACAAAGGCAGTCTCTTGATATCCTTGACCTTACAAAAGAACCAAGGGCCATCCTAGGAGGCCTAAACAACACATAACACATCATGAGGGAACACAATACAAGAGAGGAGGTCACATAAATGAGCAAATAATGCTACAACATAAGTGTACCAAGGTTAGAAATACTTACTTGTTCCACAACTGAGCTAGCAGTTGTCGACAAGAAAATCATCATCTTCCCAATCTCAAATGATAGAGAAAAAAGGTAGATAAGGTACAAGTTCCCAACTTTTATCATTGTCCTTAATTTCTTTCTCTTCTTCTTTAATCTCTTCTTTGTTTTGTTCAATGTTAGGTGGTGGAATGTTTTCTTGTTGAGGTGCATTTTGTTGTGTAAAATCTTGTCTTCTCTTCCTCCTTTCTCTTGCTTGTCTATTCCTTTATGTTTTATTGCTTATATCTCTAAAAGGAGTCTCATGTTTTATATAGTCTTTCGTATCTCAGAGGAGGAAGCTTGTTCCAATCTAATTTGCTTCGATGAAATGTTTTATTCTTGATGAGTACCTCCCAATCTTTGTAAGGATGATGGAGGAGGAACCTCAGCATAGATTCCCTTACCTTTCAACCTAGGTAGTTCTTCTAATGTGGGTTGTTATTCTCTTGTGTGAATAGGAGGCCCAGCCAGTCTAGATAGTAATTTTGCTTTGTATTGTCTATATGCTAAGAAGAGTTGGTCTCTTCATGGCTCAAGTTCTCTATTAGGTTGTGGCCAAAAGTAATCAAGAGTAAAGTTCTTTTGAGTAACCATGGGCTTCCATGTATTATGATGAATAATGTGCACTTGTCCATGTAAAGGGAATTTATGCATTTGTGAATTCTTGAGGGGACAACCTTGATATCCTTGAGCCATGGATGTCCTATTTTTATGTGGAATATGTCAGATGAAGGGATGACATCAAATAATTGTTCCACAGCATTATCATGTACCGTGACCAATAAGGATATCTTCCCATAAGTAAGGAATAAAAGTTCCAATATGTGCCTTAATCATTATATCCATAGGTTCATAAGATTCTTATATCAACTCATGTGAAAAAAGGAACCCTTCCGTTGCCACATTAGTCATGCAATTAGGATCAATAAGTGCTCCATGCACAGGAATCTCCATTACTCTAACTGTAATATAAAGAGGTCTTTCAATATTTCCAATTGTTTTATCATGAGGTGTGAATGTTATTTTAAGTTCATGAGTCTTTCTTTTCAAATAAGGCCTAGGAGGAACCCTAGCATTATTGTTGTGATGAGAAGCCATGTAATGTGAGATTATTTCACCCTTCAAACACTTATTTGAGGGAAGCAGGTCATAAAAGACACACAGGGTCCATAGAAAACCAAAAGAGTAGAATGACATAATGCAACACACCAAGGCAATATGAGGGCTTTGTAAGTTTGTTTAAAGAAAGTGTATACAACCCTTAGTGTTGAAATACACAATGTGTAATTAAAAACATGCAAATTTTCAAGTAAAATTGCAAAATGTTGCCAAATTTTTAAATGAGAAATGTATGTATGTGCTCAAATGAATGAAAGATCAAATTTCAAAAGATTTTCAACACCTATGCAAGGAAATAGATGCAAATCTATGCTTGTTTATGACCTAAAATGCTTTATTTTTTTGCTTTTTCAATGTAAATCTTCTAAAATGCAAAAGTAAGATGCAAATACATACAACACAAAAAAACTATAGTCAAAAGTTAGATTTGAAAGAGTGTTTAAAACAGTAGTAAAATATGAAACAATATTTTAACCACAAACCCTAGCTTTTCCAAAGACTAGGTTATATGAAAAATACACAATTTTAAGCAAATTCTAACAAACAGAGTATGAAAATGTAAGATGAATGATTATGAAATGATGTAATACTGTAATGTATATCACATCTGATGGAAATATTATAAAATTAAATGATTTAGATGAAAACCAATGCAAATCGTGTAAACTATGTCTAAATGCAAGCCTATGACGCTTGATTTTTTTAATTTTTTTGATTTTTTTTGTAGATTTTCAAAGGCAATATGATGACAATGAAATGTATGAATGCAAGTCTAATGTAAATACTCAGAAAGGTACAAAATGTAATAAAACATAGGTTCACCAAAATGGAAAAGTTGGGGGCAAAAGAGCGAGCGCCCAAGCCCAAGGTGCTACTTTTTCGAAGGGCTTCAAGATCTTTTCCGTCACTGACTGCAACCACTTTAGAGATTCTCTGTGACATGAAATTGATGGGTAAAAGAGTGGGCACCCAAGCCCTTCTTGAGTGATTTTCCACCTTTTTCTTTACATCCTAATTCCTTATGCTCTGCAACAGTCCTTTGCAACTCCTCTCCGCAAGATCTGACACCTGTCACATGCAATCACAAGAAGAGGGGTTGGGGGTTGTGGTGTTTAGGAGCTTGCCCTGGTCAAGCCCTGAAATGGCATTCAAGCCTTCCAAAACCATTATCCTTGTAGGACAAAGGCAAAAGAAATGATAATAATGATAAATTGAATCAGAAATAGATATCACCTCAGAGGTGTAGTTCTCAACTAGATGAAGATCTTTCATAACATGAGAAGATGAGGCCAAATCTACAATAACAAACACAACAAACATGCCATGCACTTAAAGCTAATGCATATACAAAGATTGAGGAAGTATTTCTAGCTCCCAGTCTTAGGTAAACATTAGGAAAACACATTACATGCACATAAAACATGGAGAAGACAATAACATGCACATAAAACATAGAGAAGATAGTAACAGGAATGCAAAATATGGAGAAGACAATATTGATGACACGCAAAACACAATGAATATAGTGATATAATTTTTTTTTCATATATATGAATGCATGGAAATAAAAATTACAACACACAAAGCCCCAAGAATGTAAGGGAGACTCATCACCACACCCTTCAAAATACACCAAGAAGAAAAAGCATGCCATACAAAACCCAAGTGTAAGGGAGACTCATCGCCACACCCTTTACACTACACAAGAGGGAAAACACGTCATACAAAACCCAAGTGTAGAGGAGACTCATCGCCACACCCTTTACACTACACAACATGGAAAACATGCCATACAAAACCCAAGCATAGGGGAGACTCATCACCACACCCTTTACACTACACAAGAGGGAAAACACACGGAAGACACATGGAAAACATGAGCACCATATAGCATGCCATAGACATACTATATGTCTTAAACATGATCAACAATGTGATGGAAGGAGCTTATTGCTAAGTCCCACCATCTCAAGCATGATATAGGAACACTTGACAGTTGGGCTTATGCCACAACAACCGCCAAAGACATGTTTAAGGGAGGATAGTCTCAAGATCCAACCCTGCCTCTGCAAAGGACTTTTGAAATAAAAGGATGTGCACTAGCTCAAGAGATACACCATCCTACCTCCAAAGTGGGATTTTGAATAAAAGGATATGCACTAGCTCAAGAGATACATTATCTTACCTCCATAGAGGGCTTCTTTGATGGCAATATAGATAAAGATGTGTACTCGCGACAAAGATACAACATCATGCCTCATGCAAAGGGCTTACAAACATGCTTCATTACTACCAAAATCATCAGATAGCTTACCTTATATATGTCCTCACCTTAAAGTTGTTGATGTTGTGTACCTATATCAAGCACATTAAAGTAGAGAGAAAACACACAAGGAAATAAGAGCTTTCACAAAGCCCATGCCCCAAAGGTGAGATGTGCTCATGATCATTGAATGTTCCCACACACATTGATTATGCTAAGATAATAAGAGAGGTTAAAAATCTTACTCTAAGATAATGACCAATTCATTTCATTAAAGCTATGCATGAAAACAATCACATTAAAGGCCAAGGCTATACTACGGGTTTAGAACCAAGTATAACTGTTGGTCTATACTACAGATATCTCAGAACTGAGTGTAACGAGGTGAGATACAAGACATCAAAAGTGCATAGAGAAGATGTATTGTTATAATTTGTTAGAAAGATAAGACAACATCAAATATCACAGAGTAATTCTACTAGCCAAGCATCAAATATATATATATTAACCCCATCGTCATGTATGGACTATGTCCATTTTTTATGTGTTCTCTAAAGGGACATGCAATCTGTACATCAGTTAGGTATTTTTTTATCATCTGCTGACTAGATAGAATCGCTAGAAGAAGATAAATAATAAAATGAGAGAGGAGAACAAGTTCATTAGCAACAATCACGTAGGAGGATGCCCCCAGGTCATCAACTACAACACTATGCCCCTAACACATGACACACAACAATAAAACCCCTAACACACGACACACAACAATAAAATAAAGGATAGGCAAAATAGAAAAATGATGATACAAATAGAAGAATGGTCACAATAGAGGCAATCTCCTGGTATCCTTGACCTTACAGGAGTATCAAGGGTCATCCTAGGAGGTGTAAACAACACATAAAACATCACGGGGGAACACAACACAAGAGGGGAGGTCACATAAATAAGAAAATAATTCTACCCCATAAGTGACCACTAGGGTTAGAAAAACTTACCTATTCCACAACTAAGCTAGTGGTTGTCGACAAGCAAATCATCTTCCCAATATCAAATGCTAGAGGAAAGAGGTACATAAGGTACAAGTGCCCAACTTTTATCATTGTCCTTAATTTGTTTTTCTTCTTCTTTAAGCTCTTATTTGTTTTGTTCAATGTTAGGTGGGGGAATGTTTTCTTGTTGAGGTGCATTTCATTGTGTAAAATCTTGTCTTCTCTTCCTCCTTTCTCTTGTTTGTCTATTCCTTTTTGTTTTATTGCTTATATCTCCAAAAAGAGTCTCATTTTTTTCTATAGGCTTTCATATCTCAGAGGACGAAGCTTGTTCAAATCTAATTTTCTTTGATGAAGTGTTTTGTTCTCAACAAGTACCTCTTGATCCTTTTAAGGATGATGGAGGAGGATCCTCAGCATAGAGTCCCTTACCTTTCAACCTAGGTAGTTCTTCTAATGCAGGTTGTTCTTCTCTTGTGTGAATAGGAGGCCCAGCCACTCTAGATAGTAGTTTTTATTTGTATCATCTATATGTTAAGAATAGTTGCTCTCTTCATGGCTCGAGTTCTCTATCAGGTCGTGGCCAAAAGTAATCAAGAGTAAAGTTATTTTGAGTAACCATGGGCTGCCATGTATTACAATGAACAGTGCACACTTGTCCATGTAAAGGGAATTTTATGCATTTGTGAATTGTTGAGGGGACACCCTTCATAGCTTGAGCCATGGATGTCCTAATTTTCTGTGCAAGAGGTCAGATGAAGGGATGACATCAAATAATTGTTCCATGGCCTTGTCATGTACCATGACCAATAAGGTTATCTTCCCATAAGTAGGAATAAAATCTCTAGTATGTGTCTTAATCATTATATCCATAGGTTGATAAGATTCTAGTGTCATCTCATGTGAAAAAAGGAACTCTTTCGTTTCCACATTAGTCATGCAATTAAGATCTATAAGTGCTCCATGCACATGAATCTCCATTACTTTCACTATAATATCAAGAGGTCCTTCACTATTTCCAATTGTTCTATCATGAGGTGTGAATGTTATTTTAGGTTAAGGAGTCTTTCTTTTCAAATAAGGCCTAGGAGGAACCCTAGCATTATTGTTGCAATGAGAAACCATGTAATGTGAGATTATTTCACCCTTTAAACATTTATTTGAGGGAAGTGGGTCATAAAAGACACATAGGGTGCACAATAAATCAAATGAGTAGAATGACATAATGCAACATACCAAGGCAATATGAGTGGTTTGTAAGTTTGTTTAGAGAAAGTGTATATAACCCTTTGTATTGAAATACACAATGTGTAATTAAAAACATGCAAATTTTCAAGTAAAAGTGCAAAATGATTCCAAATTTTTAAATGAGTAATGTATGTATGTGTTCAAATGAATGCAAGGTCAGATTTCAAAATAGTTTCAACACCTATGCATGGAAATAGATGCAAAGTTATGCTTGTTTATAACCTAAAATGCTTTGTTTTATCACTTTTTTCAATGTAAATGTTCTAAAATGAAAAAGTAAGATGCAAATACATACAATGCAGGAACACTATACTCCAAAATTAGATTTGAAAGAGTGTTTAAAAAAGTAGTAAAATCTGAAACAAGATTTTAACCACAAACCCTAGCTTTTCCAAAGACTAGGTTATATGAAAAATACACAATTTTAAGCAAATTCTAACAAATAGAGTATGAAAATGCAAGATGAATAATTATTGTTAAGGGAAAATTGGAGTAAACATGAATAATCAATATATCAATATCAAAATTACCCAAAACTCAATGAAATACAAAAACAAAGAGATCAATCAAACAAAAGAACTTCAAAAACCTTTGCAAACCTCAAAGCTTCATAGCTTCTGTTGGTTGCCTATCTCAATCGATCTTGCATGTATGAATAAGGACCTAAGAGAGTGCACTTCCTTGCTATGATTCCAATATTGTCAATGGAGAATGGCTATGATAGTTTCGCCATGAAGATGAGCTTCACAACAATGATAGTAGTATGGTAATGTGTGTGATCACAAGCAATGAAGGAATTGGTGCCAAAGGTGAGCTGAAATTCCTGCAGAGAAACAATACTTAAATCTTGGATGAATGAAATGGAAGAAGCGGGTTCAATTTATAGACTTGTGAGAGAGAAGATCAATGGTATAGAAAGAATGAGAAGATCAACGGTTGAGAACAGTTGAGGAATGTGCGCGAATAGGAAGAAGACAAGTGTCTTGCTCTATTTTTCATGAGAGGAATTAATAAAATAGAAGAATGAGTTAACTAAAGAGATTAATCAATTAAAAGAATAAATTAATCAGTTAATAGAATAGAACTAGAGAATGGAAATTGCATGAGGATGAGAAGATATTTTGCTCAATTAAATATTTAGAATATTCAATTGTATGTGCACAAGGATTGAATTATATTTAGAGATAACTCAATTTAGAAGAAATAGACAACTTAAATAAATATTGGATTTATTTAAATTTAGAGAAGGTATTATTGGAAGAAACATTTAAATAATTGGTATTAGTTAATTTAGAATGAATTTGGAAGATATTAGAAGATAAGAAAACAAATTAAATTAATAAATTTATTTAATTGTTTGTGCATGATTTTGAAGAACAAATAAAATATTTGATTATATTTTATTTTTTAGAGGTTGAGAGGATTTAAATAAATTTGGAAGAATGATTTGATTTAATTAAATAATTAAGAATTAGTTAATTGTTTGGAAGAATTTAATTAAATAAAGGATTTTATTTAATTTTGACTTTGGAAGAGGTAATTAAATATTTTGATATTTAATTAACTTAGAAGAATATGAATCAAATAAATAAATTTGTTTATCTATTTATTGATAGAGGAATATAGATGGAATAAATATTAAGAATATTTATTTAGATCGAGTAGTGTCATTTTTAGGCATATACATTTTGCCCCTCTTTGATGTAATGTGTTTTATCACGTTGTTTCAAAGAATAAATTTTTCTGATAATGATACATGCCCCAGTTTGCCCCTGGTATAGGTTTAACGATGATAGGATGCCCCCTTAGGAGATTGGATGGGAAAATGGCAGAAATACGAGAGACAGACAATCTCATGATGAAGAAGGGAAAACTAGGTGAGGTTGAAGAAAATTGGTTGAACAAAGAGCTGAATGATATGTGATGCAAGATAAAATGATAACACACACAAGTAAGCAAGCAAGTATGCACAAATGATACAAGAACAAATAAGGTATTGCCCCTGTCTAGCTATAAACCAATAATATACTGATAACGATTTACGATAGTGTTATCATGGTGGGGAACGATATATCCCTAGACCAACATGGTAGGCATGTTGTCATGGAAGGGAATGATAGTTCCCTAGAGAAACATGAAGGATAGTGTCTAGTTTTAGGAAATGAAGCATGTCATATAAGACGTGTGTGTTGGTTTGATTTCAACAATGCCACATCATGTATAAGACAATGTAGTACAATTGAACATATTGTCTTTTCATTGATGCCAAAATGATAGTGACATCAGTGACATGGTTTTCAGATCTCTCAGTTTTGATCTACATCAGTGAAATGGTTTTCTCTTAGTTTTGATCTTTCAGTGGGTTAGTGTGGTAGTGATCTCTCAATTTTGATCTTGAGTGAAGTTGTTGTGACTTGGTCATTTCAGTGGATTAAAATTGCTTAATCAGTGGCATCACATTTTATAAATCTGATACAATATGGTTCATTTTGCTGTGTTAAAAATATGATGATGTTTAGATTCCTTAGAGTGGCAATTGTGGTTAGTGCTTAATACCTAACAAGCTTTAAACAATGTTCTCACCACTCATTTCAAGTAATCATAGTCTACTTGTCACCTTTGTTTGCACTTTATGTTATAATTTTGAATTGACTGTTGATAGAAGGTTCCATTTGAATGGTGACCGGTCGAAGGTTGCTTTAGTCGTGATGGGGTAAGTCATATGGACCCCAATTCCCTAGCACAAACGGTGGACATAAGTTGTGTTTAAAGCCATCGCATCCAACAACTCCAGTTTAATTTGAAATTGGCGGGCACCACAGATCGGAGGGTTGTGTTTTAAATAGAAAGTATCTTCAAACGGTCAGTTCATTCCTTTAAACTTGACGTCCACTATTGTTCAAAAAGGCAATAAAGCATGTTATTCCTTACATCTCTCACTGAAGATGAAGAGGCACTCAAATTGGAATTTTTGGTGAAAGAAAGAGTGTCATTTAGAATGTTTCTAATTGAGAAGAATATGAAAAGGCTGACTTCTTCGAAGGTGTTTTATTTTTTCTTGTTTTGTTGTTTGATTTTTTGAAGAGAACATGATATGATTGAGATAAGATATGATGTTGGAAGTTGAACCGATTTTGAAGATATTGTATGATGGAATTTCATCTTGTATAAAGAGAGATTTTGAATGGCAGGTGGTGTTGTTACAGATAAGAGATGATCTTGAAGGTTGTGAGAAGTTTTGTTATGAAATGTATTTTTACAGGTATGAAGAAACATCTTATTGACAAAGAATTATGTTGAGGTTTTGAAAGAATGTTGATCCAATAAATGGATGGAGTTTATTCAATGATCAAGATGGATCAATATTTGCACAGAGAAGGTGGAAGTGTTAAAAGACAAATATTTCTCAGAGAGGATCAATTGTTCAGAATTGCACAGTGAGAAATGAAGTGGTGAATTAAATTTTGAGATTATTTTGCAGAGGTATGAAGTATTTTGAAGATCAAAATTGATTGATTGTAGATGATGATGACAGTTGAAGTTTAATTGTAAAGAATATTTTTGTTTGTTTTAAAAGGGAGAAATAAGGTTTTGTTCTTATTGAAACAGGGAAATCCCCTGAGTTATATTCTTCATTGAAATTGTTGATGTTGTAATGTCAGTGAGACATGCAGAGAAGTACAATATGCCAGTGAGGCAAAATTGTAATGTCAGTGAGACAGTTGTAATCTAAATTTTTGTTAAGCTAGTGAGGCAGTTGAGTGGTTTTTATACCCCAGGAGGGTTTTCCACTCGGGAAATTTCTTGTGTCAAATTTTTGTGTTGGTACTCTGTATAGTTTTTGTTCTATCTAAAGAATTCTATAATTGTGAAGTTAAATTAATCAAAAGGAGTAAAAAGTTGTAAAATTATTAACAACACTGATTCACCCCCCCTCTCAGTGTTGTGTATTCCTACAGACAATTGATTGATTAACTTATTGAGTTGGTTTACGACTAGACAAGGATCAAGACCACTGATTGTGATTGGATCATTTGACAAGATTGACTTGACTTGATTGATATGGATTAAGGATAGACTTGCATTTGGATCATTGCTTAGGTTGACCGAATTGAGAAGAATGGACCATAATGATAGATGGAATATTGATTGATAGAAGAATGACTCGATAGAAGGAATCACAAGATTTTATAAACATTAATACTCTATGGTTGGATCTTTATTGCATGGGATATGGATGATTTAGAAAATTTTATTGCAATAGATATGGATGCTTGTGGATGCTTTGTGGACGCGAGTAGTTTTTTGACATCTTGATATTGCAAGTATTTTGAAATGCTAATTTCATCATTGGGCTTTTTTATTTTTGTGTGTTTTTGAAATGTTGTAAGAAAATACAAGCATCTAGGTATAATTGAACTGAGATGACCTAAGAATCACTTACATGGATTTTGATTTAGTAAGTTAATACAAGCATCTAGGTATAATTGAATAGAGATGACCTAAGTATTTCTTGTGTATCAACAGATAAGGATTGCCCCCATTCATGTTAGACCTTTGATGTCCTCGATGATCTTTTGCTGATTATGTCTTTAGACAAGGCTTCACATTAATAAAGTTTAATCCACAAACAACAAACAAAGAAAATAATCATGCCCCCATCATAGCATCTCGAGATTTTGGCATCCTTGAGTAGCATAGGAAGACATAATAACAAAAATCAAGACTTCGTAAGTTAACCTAATCAGACACAAAACATTCTTGCATTTAGATGTGTTATTCTTGCCATAATTTAGATAGAATTAGTTTGAGTGCATTAAGTTTATGTTTTCTTTAAGATGGATAGATTGATGTCTTGCATCAAGATTTTTGTTTGAAAGTGGGTTTTTGCTTGCACTTGCTTGCCTCTTACAGGTGAGACAGACCCTAAGGGACTGACCTAGTGCCTTGGGGACTCATTGCCAAATGGCCTTGCTTACGTGACAATGCAGAGGCAACATAGTTCGGGGTGAACCCTATTGGACGTAAGACCTAGGTGATAGAAAGTGGCATGGACTCAGATAGATAGAAGGACTAGACATGTGACAGATGGCATAGTAGAGCCTCAAGGGCACATTTGAATAATGGCCTTGCCTACGTGACAACGCAGAGGCAATGTAGTTCATGGTTGACTTTGATGGACCTAAGATATGGATCAGATGAGACACGATATGGAATAGATATGGATCAAACATGGAATAGATATGGGTTAGATAAGACATGATATGTAATAGATATGGATTAGATATGGAACATATATGGATCAGATACAGATCAAATGATATTGATGATAAGGAAATACCACAAATAGACAGATGGATGGGTGACAGTAGATATGGATGGTCAGGTAGAAGAAATTTAAGGATGTGATCTCCAAGGACTATGTCGCATAGGAATAACATGCCCCATTGTAAGTAGAATACTTGGGATTTTTCATGGCAATGCTTTGATGATAGGAGGATGAGAGGATTGTTGAAGGATTTACATGGTTTGGAGGGATAAGGTACGTCAAGAGACATCAAAAACATTTGTCAACATTGTGCCCCCAATCTTTACAAAGATCAATAAAAATGAAGGGAAGATTAGAATGGATTAGACTGGACAGTATAGGTAGGATAGGATAGGAAATGGTATGGAAGGAAACTGATAGGAGAAGAGTGATAGGTTGACGATTGACAACACTGATTCAACCCCCAGGAGGGTTTTCCACTCGAGAAATTTCTTGTGGCAAATTTTTGTGTTGGTACTCTACATAGTTTTTGTTCTATCTAAAGAATTCTATAACTGTGAAGTTAAATTAATCAAAAGGAGTAAGAAGTGTTAAAATTATTAACAACACTGATTCACCCCCCCTCTCAGTGTTGTGTATTCCTACAATTGGTATCAGAGCCTGGTACCCTGTCAAAGCTTAATCAGCTTGGGTAGATCATATTTCTGGAATACTTCTCATGGCAAGTCAAGAAGGTTACTCAAATTATAAAGCACTTATGTTTGATGGTTCTAACTATACTTTTTGGAAATTCAGGATGGAGTCATATTTGTCATCTCTGGGGTATGATGTGTATGCTGCCATTGTTACTGCATATACTGCTACAAATCCTCCTAGCACAGCTGATGAGAAAAGGGCATATGAAAATAATGCTAAGGCTAAAAATGCATTATGTTGTGGTCTTACCAATGACATACTTGTCAAAATCATGGAGTGTAAAATAGCCAAGGAAATATGGGACAAACTGTCTAATATTTATCAAGGAGATGATAAAATCAAAGAAGCAAAACTGCAATCCTACAGAGCTAAATTTGAAAGTCTCAGAATGAGTGATGATGAGAAAGTGGTAGAATATCTTCTAAGGGTCCAAGAAATTGTAAATGCTATCAGAGGACTTGGTGATACACTGGAAGAGAAGACATTTGTTACAAAAGTCTTAAGGACTTTAAACCCAAAATATGAATCCAAAGTGTCTACAGTTGAAGAAAGAGACTTAAGCAAAGTTACCTTTGATGAACTTCATGGTACTTTCATAGCTTATGAGATGAGAATTAGTAATGACATACCTTCAAGCAAAGAAGCTGCTTTCAAATCAGTCAAAAAAGAAAAGGAGATTTCTGATTCAGAAGAATTGGATGATGATCAAGAAATATCTCTTGCAAGCAAGTTGAAGAAGGGATCTGTTGGTAAGTACAAAGGTAAGCTTCCATTCAAATGTTTTGAGTGTGGAAAGATTGGACACTATGCAGCTCAGTGTCCATACAAAGACCTAGACAGTGATGAAGATGAAAACAAGAAGCAGTTTAAAAAGAAACAGTTTGTTTCTAGAAGGAAAAATAATTTCAGAAAGAAAAGAAGTTTGTTTATCAAAAATGTTGATATGACTGAAAGTGATTCAGATGATTTTCTTGATGAAAATGCATAGACTTTATTTATGACTATTCTAAATGAAGTTCAAAATGAAAAATGTGAGGAACAATCAAACAGTTGTGAAGCTGTTATTGACTTTGAAGGAGAATTGATGTGTGCATTAATTCAAGTCAAGAAACTTAAAAAGGAAATCATTGCACAAAGAAGTCAGTTTCAAAAATAAAATGATACCATGAATAATAAGTTAACTTGTTATGAGAAACAAATTACTGATCTAATTCTTTCTCTTGAAGAAAGTAAGAAAATTATTGATGATAAAGACAAAGAGTTGAATAACAAGGACAAGGAATGTCATACACTTGAAGCTGAAATTATTGATCTGAGAAGAAGACTTGATATGTGTAGAAGTAGTGATAAACTTGATGATCTTCTTGATAGACAAAAAGGATTCAAAGATAAATCAGGTCTTGGATTTGAAGAGGGACAATGTTCTCAAAAGGCTAGTATAAAAGGCAAATCAATCATAAGGACAACAAACTACAACAGGAGTGATACTTTCAAGTATAATGCTCATTTTACTGGATATTGTTTTTGTTGCAACAGGTTTGGACATAAAGCTAGTGAATGCAGATTTGGAGTCAGAAGAGAAATGCAGTATATGCAATATATAGGATAAAAGTCGAAGGAAGGGGAGATGGAGGTATATGAAAATGTTGTGGGATGGAAGGGAATCATGACTAACGGTTGCACATACTATGATAAACATTGAATCTGGTGATGGGAAAGTAGTGTAGGAAGCAATAGAGATATTTTCTTGTGGATGAATGACTTAGGCATGTAGGGATCCACATAGACTGAGTATTTTTCTAAGCTTTGCTTATCATTTGGGTTGGAGGAATTTGAGACTTTTGGATGGAATGGGAGAATGTGGATGGTTACGATTCTTGAGATGTGGATGCCTCATGTAACTTGAGGTTTTTTTGCTTAGGTACCCAAGCCTTTTTGCTTTTAGATAGTACCTGTGAAGGTATGAGCTTGGGTGTATGCAGTTTTTGTGCAGCTTCAGAGGTAATTATGTGTTGGATGCAGGCCCACACCTTTTTTAGTTTGGCATATAGGTGTGTGGGCATATGTTGCTCTTGAGAAAGATATTTCTTTGATTCTTGGATTTTGTATCCTAGGTCATGAGGACTCTTAGGATTTTTGACTTCATAGGTAGAGGCATCCAAATTTTTATTGTTGAATTCTTTTGAGATGGTGGAAGTGGAGTTGGAGGATGTTCTTTGTTTAGACAACATGTGCATCTATTGGCCCTGATTGGGATTGTTAGAAGATTCATAGATGGATGGATAAGGTGTTGGAAGAAGCAGTGGTAAAATGCATGGAGGGATGTTAGGAGTTAGAAGTAGCGGAGGTAGATTGGATGGTTGAAGGTCTATGGTCACATTCTTTTGACAATTGTAGGATGATGGAGGTGGAATGACGACATATGTTTTGGGAATATGATAATATGTATGATGGAAAGTGGGGGATTTAGAAGGCATGGAGGAAGTACCAACATCTTGAGATTGTTCACCTTGGGGTGTGTATCTAAGGCCATATGAAGGAGGAGGAACATTTACATGGACGGGCTCCAAAATACCTTGTTCATGAAGGCCTAACCCCTTACCTTGATAGTTCATATATTGGAGTATGCAGTCGACAACAGGATTATGTGTAGGTGGAACACTAGACACAAGTTCCTTATTGGATGAAGAAGGTGGGATAGAGGATAATGGTGGCTGGTGTTCTAAGGAGGAACACTCATGAATGAAGGTGGTAAGACGAAGGATACATGGTGGGGGATTTGCAACATGGTCAATAATGGATGGCGGAGGAGTTTTTTTGGTTTGATCTTCTATGCTTGCTTGGGAGGCAAGTGTCTCATCAAGGGAGGTGGAAGTTGTCAGATCTTGGATAAAATCAAATGGGATTATAAGCTCAGGACCATGAAATGCATAAAGTTGGCTAAGAGGATCATCATGGTCTGCTTGATCATAGATAGGCTCTTGATCATAGATGGGATTTTGATCATAGAGGGGATAAAGTGTGATGGAATCAATGTGTTCGTGCATAGGTTCTTCATCAATGATAATATCTTGATCATAGAAAGGAGAGGAGTTAGGGAGAGGTTGAAATTGGATATAATGCTCATGTATAAGATCAACTTGCTCATGGATAGCTTCTTCATGAAAGGTAGTATCTTGATCATAAAAGAGATATAGGTTATGAATGGTTTGAAATTGGATTTCTTACTCATGTATAGGTAGAGGATTATCAATAAGATAAAGGTTATGCACGGACTGGATGGGGGTGCTTTGATCTTGATTTAGACAAAGGTTGAATGTTTCCATATGTTCTATAGTGTGCTCTTGACATAACTATTGATGTGCTTGAATTGAAGTTGAATTAGAATACTCTTGGATAGGCTTTTGGTCAACAACATGAAGGTGCGTTAGACCTTGACTTTGGTGCATGGTAGGAGGTTCTTGAATATGCTCAAGGGGTTGCAAGTTACATGATGAGGTTAGAGTAATGGACATGCTTGAGGATTCTTTGATAAGGTCAAGGACCAGAATTTGGGGACGTGGTTGACTCTCTACTAGTAGCCCTTGGATCACATCATTGGTAGGTGTATGAGTAGAGGAGTGAGGTAATGGATGAGTAAATTTGGAGTTCTCCATGGTAGGATTAGTATGCTTTAGGCCATATGTTCTAGGACATGGTGAAGGAGGACTAGTCGATGGAGTGGTATATGTTTCCCAACATGAGGTGGTACTTGCCTTGTCAAGAGTATCATGAAGATGAGAAAAGGATGTATTCTTTTGGGGCAAGGTGTAGCTAGTACTGGCATGTTTAGCTTATAATATTGTCATTTCTTGTTGTATCACTTGGAGTTCTTGAGCAATTGCTATACGATCTTGGGGTGAGTTATCGAAGTCTAATTGCTCTTGTAGGTATTGGAGTTCTTGAGCAATTACTTCCAATTGGTTTGTCATTTCAATAGAAACTGACACAAGACTGAAATGGGTACCTAGAAAACCTAAAAATTTTATATGAAAAGATGTGGAAGTACTCACTATTACATATGCATAGTAGAAAAGGATAAAAGCACAGAAAGTTGACACAGATGCGCAGTAATAGGTGGTATAAGTGCAACTAGTCGGTATAAATGTGCAGCCGGTCGGAACAAATGCACAACAGAAAGTGATAAATGCATGACTCTAGTTTTTTTAGTGTTTTTGCAAATTTTTGGTAATTTTTCTGATGTTTTTGGTTTCTTTTGTTGTAAGGTAGTCTCTTTGATTTGATTTTCTAAAATTATGGCAAGAAGACACAACAAACACAAAGAATGTTTTTTTTTTTTTTTTTAAAATTTTTTTGTGATTTTTTTGACTCTTTTTGGACTAAAAGAAAGGAAGTACAAATCCTAGGTTTCAAAAGATAGTCTAAAACCAAATTCTCACTATCTCTAGTGAAGCATCTTCAGGAGGTGATAATCACCCTTCCTTGCACTAGCTTATAGGGGTTTTTGGCTTACTAAAACTAAGGTGTTTAATATGGGCAACCGTTCGAGTGGTTATACATGTAGTAGCACTACTCTCCATTATGGAGTCTCCCAGCCTACAAGGGTTGCGCCTTGGAGGGTTTTGGGGGAGGTTGCTTGTCAGTATAACACAACTTCACATGTTGTTTGAATCTTTCACTCCAAACACAATTTATTTATAGTGGCTTGGCAAAGCTTGGCTTTAGCTTGTTACCACTTAGAGTTGTTCCTACTTGGATGAACAGTATCCAAGAGCAGACCCCTCTAAAGGAAAAACACATGCAAAAATGATAGGTCTGGCATTTTTGTCACCCAAGATAGGGGAGAGCATAGCCCTGGTATCATTCCCAAAACACAGAAGACAGTGGTTCTTTTCCCCTAGTTTAAAATGAGAAAAACTAGATGAGCTGTCTACTTGGGCAAGCACAAAAATTTGTTAACTTTAAAATGATAACAAGATAGCAAAGGTTCAATTTTACCCAGATAGCAATGATGTGTTCAATTTTACCTAGATAGCAGTGATTTGTTAACTTTGAAGTGATAACAAGATAGAAATGGTTCAATTTTACCAAGATAGCAATGAGTTGAATTTTGAAAGATAGAAATATAGCAATGATTCAATTACCACCTTCCTAGTTAAGACTATGTGAGATTTGCATGAGCATCCATTTACTTTCCCATTTAGAAATTGAAGTGTGAGTTAACAAGTACAACTATATGATCTAAACCAGCCCCAAACCTGCAAGTAGATCAGAGAATATTCTTGCAAATTGTGTTAGCATTAGAGATTTCTCAAGAAACAACTTAAAAACCTAGCAGAATGGATGCGCAACAGAATGGAGTAAATGCACAGTAGAATGGAGTAAATGTACAATAGAATGGGGTAAATGCACAATAAAATGGTGTATATGCGCAGCTTTGGTAAAATCAAATGTGCAAATAAATGGGGTATATGCACAACAAAATGGAGTATATGTGCAGCTCTAGTAAAATCAAATGCACTACAAAATGGGGTATATGCATAGTAGAATAGAGCATATGCGCAGCAAAATGAATCATATGTACAACTCTAGTAAAATCAAATGTGCAATAGAATGGGGTATATGCGCAACATAATGGAGCATATGCATAGCAGAATGGAGCATATGTGCAGAAACGTCCTGTATACAGATTCTAACACACAAAAACTCAATTTTGAAGTTAAATTGGGGCTAGGCCCCATGGTGGGTGCCAAAAATGTTAAGGAAAAATTGGAGTAAACATGAATAATCAATATATCAATATCAAAATTACCCAAAACTCAATGAAATACAGAAACAAAGAGATCAATCAAACAAAAGAACTTCAAAAACCTTTGCAAACCTCAAAGCTTCATAGCTTCCATTGGTTGGCTATCTCAATCGATCTTGCATGTATGAATAAGGCCATCAGAGAGTGAACTTCCTTGCTATGATTCCAAGATTATCAATGGAGAATAACTATGATAGTTTCTCTATGAAGATGAGCTTCACAACAATGATAGTATTATGGTAATGAGTGTGATCACAAGCAATGAAGGAATTGGTGCCAAAGGCACACTGAAATTCCTACAGAGTAACAATACTTAAAGCTTGGATGAATGAAATGGAAGGAGAGGGTTCAATTTATAGACTTGTGAGAGAGAAGATCAACGGTATAGAAAGAATGAGAAGATCAATGGTTGAGAACAGTTGAGGAAAGTACGTGAATAGGAAGAACACAAGTGTCTTCCTCTATTTTGCATGAGAGGAATTAATAAAATAGAAGAATGAGTTAACTGAAGAGATTAATCAATTAAAAGAATAAATGAATCAGTTAAGAGAATAGAACTAGAGTATGGAAATTGCATGAGGATGAGAAGGTATTTTTCTCAATTAAATATTTAGAATATTCAATTGCATGTGCACAAGGATTGAATTATATTTAGAGATAACACAATTTAGAAGAAATAGACAACTTAAATAAATATTTGATTATATTTTATTTTTAGAGATTGAGAGGATTTAAATAAATTTTATTTATTTATTTAAATTTGGAAGAATGATTTGATTTAATTAAATAATTAAGAATTATTTAATTGTTTGGAAGAATTTAATTAAATAAAGGATTTTATTTAATTTGTACTTTAGAAGAGGTAATTAAATATTTTGATATTTAATTAACTTAGAGGAATATGAATCAAATAAATAAATTTGTTTATTTATTTATTGATAGAGGAATAAAGATGGAATAAATATTAAGAATATTTATTTAGACCGAGTAGTGTCATTTTTAGGTGTATATAATTACAAAATGATGTATTGTTGTAATTTATATCAGATCTGATGCAAATATCAGAGAATTAAATGGTTTATAAGAAATGCAATGCAAATAGTGTAAACTCTATCTAAATGCAAGCCTAGGATGCTTGATTTTTTTAATTTTTTGATTTTTTTTGTGGATTTTCAAATGCAATATAATGACAATGGAATGTATGAATGCAAGTCTAATGTAAACACTCAACAAGGTGTATAATGTAATAAAACATGTGGTCACCAAAATGTAATGCATGAAAAGAGGGAAGATGGGATTATTTGATTATTTGATTAGATCCTCCTTTCACCACTTACATTCAAGGATATTGAATCGAGTTGAATCACAACTTCTGCAAGAGGACTCAACTACAAGTTGGTTATCACTTGGAATGATAGGGAAACTTGGAATTGATTGATTAATGTGTTGATTTTAGTTTGATTTAGCTTAAAACCCTAATTATGAAAAATCATAAACAAATGGACAAAACCTGATAAATCCTTGTACAGAAATAGACTAAATATGGATCAAATACATACCAGATTTTGAATTCTAGAATATAGAGAAGTTGGGGGCTAAAGAGCACGCACGCAAGCCCAAGTTACTACTTTTTGGAGGGCTTCAGGATCTCTTCCATCACTGACTGCAACCACTTCAGAGATTCTCTATGACACAAAACTAAGGAGCAATAGAGTAGGAGCCAGAGCCTTTCCTAAGCTATTTAACACCTTTTTCTTCAAATCTTGATTCCTTATGCTCTGCAACAGTTCTTTGCAACTCCTCTTAGCAAGATCTGACACTTGTCACCTGCAATCACAAGAAGAGGGGTTGGGGGTTGTGGTGTTAAGGAGCTTTCCTCAGTCAAGCCATGGAATGACATTCAAGCCTTCCAACATTGTTGTTAGATAGAGAGTGTATGTCCTTGTAGGACTTGGAAAAAATAAATGATAATAATGATAAATTGAATCACAAATAGATATCACCTGAAAGGTGTAGCTCTCAAGTAGATGAAGATCTTTCACAACATGAGAAGATGAAGCCAAATCTACAATAACAAACACAACAACAGCACAATTGTGCTCTACCACAATGAATGCCTTGAATGCTCTAAAATGATAAGTTTGTGAAAATCTCCTAATCATCTTCTAGTTTACAAATGAAGTCCTAAACATGATTATATATGCATTCCCGCTACAATTTCTGTAATTCATACTTAAGATGTCAGCAAGGAACACCTTTAAGGGTAACTTTTCTGATATTAAAATTTGTGAACCCACCAAAATAGAGTAGGGAAAGGGCGTGGGCACCCTTGTCCTGGGACCTATTTTGGGACAGGGCTAATCTTTATAATGTCCCTTAAGTCCCATTTGTCATGGGTTTCAAGGTATTTTGTCTCGGGATTCACTTCTAACATGCATGATGAAAATTAAGGGACCCAGGAGCTAAACTTAGGAGGTAAAAGTCGTAGGGGGACATTTTACGACATAAGAATACTATGCTTAGAATATTTAATTTTTCTAAGACTAATATGACAATTGTTGATGACTATGATTATTTATAGTATATACATATTGTGGATTTGAAGTTACATATTCCCTCTTTATTTGATTAAATTATAATTTAAATTGTAATTATGTTATTGTGAATGTTAATACAATTTGATTTGATAAAGAACAATAATATAAATGAAGATGTTTAGACAAGGTGAGAATTATTAACAAAAATGTGAAATAATATTTGGGTTAAATTTAAATTATGTGTATAATTAACAAGTTGATTTTAAATTGTGATTGTTTTTATTAAAGTTAATTGTGCGGAATATGGATGTCTGTAATAAATGTTGTGTTTATATATATATATATATATATATATATATAATTGTTGTTTCAATTATTTTTTTGGATAAACTAACCTCGATTGGCAAGTGTGTAGGTGAATCTGATAACTAATAGAAAATTGAAGACGTTCTCAAAAACCACTATTGTGATTGCACAGTATACCTAGGCCTTATCCTAAGACGGGATTAAGGTCTTCTTATATAAATGTGTTGTGTGTGAAAATCTATTAATTAATCTTTAATTTATGATTAGTTTTATTATTGTCATGTTGGAGTTTGGTTGAGTCCTTGTAGAGGTTCTATAAAAACCACTATTGTGATTCCATAGTATACCTAGTCCTTATCTTAAGAGAGGATTAAGGTATTCTTATATAAATGTGTTGTGTGTGAAAATCTGTTAATTGATCTTTAATTTATGATTATTTTTATTATTGTTAAATTGGGGTTTGGGTAAGTCCCCTTAAGTGTCAAATCTTAGATTTAAACATAAGATGGAATTTTATTGGTCTTTTAATATTATTTTTCTTATTATTTGAGTCAAATGAAACCCATAAAGTTATAACCAAAGAGATTGGTCTATGTTTGAGTATTTAAATCGTGTTTAGAGACTTGAAAAAGTGTCCTAGAAGATAAGTCACTAGTTTTTAGAAGTAAATCTAATTTTGAATTGCAAAGTCAAACTTAACCATAGGTTCATTGTACCTAGACATTTATCTTTTATTTAACCTCTTCTTGAAGCTTTATTGAGAGTTAGCTTTTTTTTGTCTTTGTTAACTTTGGATATCAAGTGGTTTGGTGAAAGAGGAAATTTGTGCAAGAGCTTGAGAGCTTGGAGAAGTTGAGAGTTTAAGGAAGTTGGATCAAGAGATTTTCAAATTTTGTTTAAGTATTGAGGTATGCTATTACGCAACTTTTGAGTATACATTGATATTGTTTGTAGATAAAATTATGTTTGATAACTTAGTAATTTTTCATTGAGTATTATTGATATTGTATGAAAACCCTCTTGTTGTGTTATATATATTATGTTAATACTCATTGGAGATGGATGTTATGTTGTATTAGGCATGGATCTTCCAATTTAGGTTAAGAGCCACCCATGTAATGGGGTTGAAAGAGGTGTGGAATCTCTATTGTGGAAACATACTCAATCTACATTTATTTTAAGGTATAAGTGTGTTGGAATATTTATGTGAATTATGTTTATTTGTGATATAAAGAGTATTCATGTGGAGGTCTTAGTGTTTTTAAGTTATTGAATGCCCTTGTATTTGATATATGATAGCATGGAATGTGAGGAGAATAATTTGTGGATTTATGGCCATAATGTTGTGGGAGATGTAAATTGGTGATAGAGTATTATTATGTTTTGGTATATGTGGGTATTTAAACAAAAAATGATTTGATGTCATTTCTATTTTATCCCAATAGGTTAGTGTGTCCCCTTGACTCCCCATTTTCTATGAATCTTGTTAGGACTCATATGTGACATGTTTAAGACTATGAGTGTTGCTGTGTTTTTGTGTGTGTATTCCTTTGTTGTGTTATTAAAATTGGTTTCTATCAAGACCTCCTGATTTGGAGATGGGCTCGTGAGAAATTCCTATAATTGGGAGGTGAAGAATCTCCATTGGCATGGATGTGAAGCTTTATTTTTTTCCTAGATTTGAGATGAATTAAAAGATTAAGAATGTATAATTGACGAAGGTCTTATATAGATTTTGGAACCCTCTTCTGAAGCCACTAGATTATTGTAAACTTTCATCTGAGAGGATGTCATTATTTTCACATTTGCGCATATTGCACTCTAGATTTGTTTAAAAAAGGATTTATTTTTCCTTATGCATGTGAGAGTTGTCAAATGAGAGATCTTATTATATGTCTATTGTATGGAAAATCGATTTATTTGTGTAAATCATTGTACCAAAAATATTGCATTTAGAAGATTTTATTTTATTCAACCATTATTGTAAGTGCATTGTAGAATAGAAGTGTATTCTTGTAGTAAATAAAGGAGTTTATTTTTTGTAGATACATTCATATTAAAAAATATATAGTTTACTCAAAAATTTATCTTAGATATAAAAATATATATACATGCATCAATGGTTTTAAGTGCTAAAAAAGGATTTTAAATATATATATAATGTATATGTATATAATATATATACATATAATTGGGGCAGGGGCCCTGGCTCGATTGGCTAAAAATTGTTGTTGCGGTAAAGGTCATGAGGTCTAGTCTCCCCCCCATCCCTGTGGTACCAGAGGGCATGTCATGCTAGCATCATTGGTCACATGAAAAAAGTTTACCAGGCGCACTGCAATTTATAGGGGGTCTACCGGATTCTTGTAGTCTAAATTGTGTGTGTGTGTGTGAATTGATTTAAAATATTGTAAATTTATTTCATATGAAAGAAAATAATACATAAATATAGATTTTAATATTTCAATCTATTTGCAAATAACAAATTATAATTTCTTCTCCCAAATTGCAAGATATTAATTTTTCCTTAAAAAGTGTGCAAATTTTTTTTGAAAAATAGTATTTTTGAATTAACTTCAAATCATCATATCTCCTTTAATATTGATTTACATATTTAATGTAACCAATTTATAGAAAGATCTCTAAGTATTCTTTTCAACGAATCCAAAATCTATATTTCATTGCATGTATGAGACATATGAACACTCTGCAAAAAAATTATCTATTTTTATTGTTGTAGATATTGAATGCACAAGACAACTGAGAGGGGGGGTGAATCAATCGTATCAGAAATTTTAAACCCTCACAAACATCTAGATCCACATTAACCTTTAAACATGTTATGATGATTAAGCATGAGAAGCAAATAACTGAAACTGAATCATAACAACACCACACACAAGAGAAAACTAGATTTTACATGGAATACCCTAAAAGGGAAAAACCACTATGAAGATTATCTCACAATGTAATGTAGTAGCAATACCAAATTACAAAAGGCTCACTACCAGGGCTCACTACCAAAAAGAAAGAATGCTCACTATAGGTGGACTCACTGTCCATGCAAACTGACTATCGACTGAGAAAGAAAGATAGAAGAGAAGAGTGGCTCACTACAAAGATTTGAACTAATATAATTGCATCTAACATATACAAGGAGTTCATTTCCAATGAAGCTCAATATACACCTCAACACAAACAACACCTTCGTATAACAATGAAAATAGAAGACACCTTCTGCTCACTACATCCAGTAGCCTAACACATGAAAGCTCTCACTACAGTGATTAAATTTGCATCACAAACATCATATCCTTTGTGCATGCATCCACACACGAATCCTTGACACTTATTTATATATCATCAATCATGAAAACATTCTCCAACGTTAGCAACACAACTTAATTCATAGATTTCAAATTAGGTCTAGACCTAAACATTCGCGTGGAGGAAAGGAATTAATGCAGACCATATCACACCTTAGCATGGACCTAAATCCACTCTTACATGCTTCACCATGCTTTCACAATCCACAAAGTACAACTGCAATTAGTGTAAACAAGCAAGTCGGCCAAACTTGAGTTAACACTATAGAATTTTAAGTACATGCTTCCTCAAAGGTAAACACACCTCATGGACCTTACACAAAGATTTAACACAATCTAAGAACATCCATGAATATCTTGAAGTCACCTGAAAACCAACAAATTTAACCACAACTTTCACTTGAAGAAAGTTCACAATCTGCTTACAAACAACATTGTTGAACACTGCTACACAAGAAATCACTTTCTAGAGAATTGAATCACAAACCTTCTGGATTGAAGATAGATAAGGACCTTATAAGTACACATCTTGAACTACAACACCTGGAACCACTCTGTGGTGAAATGTGGAGCAAAATACTTTCTCCCAGACACATTGCAAACACTATCAGACATTGTTCTCAAATTGGTGAACACAATTTTCACTGCACAATAATCTAGAGTACCAAATTATGGATTTAGCATCTTCAAATACTTCTAAACATCATATCCAAACTACACACTCAGATCTCCAACACAAAAGAAATGTGGAGCAAAAACTCGAATAACACTCTGTAAGCTAGAAGACTTCTTCAACACACTGTTTCCTTTATTAGTCAAATTTTCTCAAAAGCACTTGGAAACCCAATAAAAGCATATCGTTAACATTTTCAACACCCCTACAAAGAAACCAAATCTCCTTTAGAAAGATAACTCAATCAAACAACAACATCCTCATCCAAAGACATAGTTGACACCAATGACAACACCGATTAGCACATTCTTGCAACAATCTTTCCCTTTATCATTGATGGCAACACATAATGTAAAAAACCATCAAGACACAACTTTTCACCAACTTATTTTCTTTCTTACTCTCCCCTTTTCTTTTAGACATATTACTCTCTCTCTAATTGTTGACTCTTTTCTTTTTCATATTCTCTCTTCCCCTTTGTTTTTCACATGAACTCTCTCCCCCTTTGACATCAATGGCAAAGGGTGATATAAAGTTTCCTAGCTCTCTCTCTTTCTAAGATATTGCACATACTTGCACTCCTAACTACTAATTTGAATACTCTCTCTTAAGAGTTCACACCAACTCTTTACTCCTATCTACAACAATCATCAAAACTACTACTTGCTCCCCCTGAGAGTTAGCCTCCAATATCAGTCTAGAAAAGAATAAATCTTGAAGCATAATGAACTGATGCATCTCATTATGCATATAGTTTAAAGGAGGAGGAGCAATAACCCCTAACTTCTCCCAGAGACACTCAAATGTATCCTTAGAAAGAGCCTTAGTGAATATGTCAGAAACATAATGCTTTGTAGGCACATACTCAATCTTTACCTCATTCTCTATAATCTTCTCCCTTAGAAAGTGATACCTAATTGAAATTAACTTTGTCCTTGAATGCATCACTAGATTCTTTGAAACGTTAATAGCACTTGTATTATCACAAAAAATAGAAATTGACTCATCATACACAAATTTGATATCCTTCAAGGTTTGTCTCATCCATAATACTTGTGTGCAGTATGATGTTGCAACAATATACTTTGCCTCTGTAGTAGATAAAGACACTGAATCTTATTTCTTACTTAGCCAAGACACCAACCTCCATCTGAGAAAGAATTCGACACCACTTGTACTTGTTCTTTCATCTACACAACTATCCCAATCTGCATCTGTATAAGCATGTAGAGTAAAGTCAGTATCTTTTAGATACAACAAGCCATAATCTAGAGTGCCCTTTAAATATCTAAATATCCTCTTCATTGCCATAACATGTGGCTCTCTAAGATCTTGAAATCTAGCCACAAGATGGACTACATGTATAATATCTAGTCTAGTAGCAGTTAGATATAGTAATCCTCCAATCATTGACCTGCACTTGCTGTACAGTAGAAATAATTGCGTTCTATCAAGCTGAACCTCTATTACTCATTACTTTCAAGCCAATCATTAGAATTAGAAAAAAATATAGATATAGATGTATCCAATGATCAATAAACATGTAATATCTTCAACAGTGGACCAATGTAGACCAAATTACTAGAACACTATAGCTTGATTTTACTAGATAGAAACTTAGTCAAAAATCATAACATGTCTTCTTACCTGATCAAATTTTCTTGCACAATAGACTTCTTGTGGAGGATAAGATCCTCTTGCAACATTACCAACCAAGCTACTCTGCACAAGTCTACCTTTATCCTTTTCAATCATAGTCTTTGTCCTGACTTAAACCTTTGTTGCTAATCCTTAACCTTATCATTTCATACTAAGACATCAGCATGATTCCTTTGGCAGGGGAGAAAAGATTTTCAATAAGGCTCCCCTGAGCCAAAGTACTAATCTTAGTTCCCGGAGGGAACATCTGCACCAGATACTAATATAGGCTCATCCTTAACCTCTATTACATCCTTCTTAATCCAAATCTTACTCATCCCCTTCTTTGTCTCTGTTGGATCAACCTTTTGTACTAGTTTGTTCTTCTCTACTAGATTATCCTTCTTCATGCTTCTACTTCTGCAGAACTTAGAGGTATGTCCAGATCTATTGCAATTGTAGCACACAACATTTCTCTAATCAGTATTCCTTCCATTCATTACAAATCTGTATTGGTTAGCATTATGCCAAAATTTCATACAAGTATGATAGTAGCCATTGAAAGATTTAACTATTATATCCTTTTCATAGCCATTTCTCATTTGACTTCTACTCTTATTATCTCTATGTCCCATCTTATTGCATGCAAAACACCTAATAGAGCTCTGACTCACTTTACTTCTGTATACAGTAGTTCTATCACCAATTTTATTGCATGTGAAGCATTGACTAGAGAAGGATGGAACATTCTAATTCCTTCTACTTCTACATTCTATTGCTTTGTGTCCATACTTATTACATAAATGAAGAAAAACATTGAAAGAAGGATACTTTTGAGCATTTGGTTGTCTAACCAGAGGTCTTCTAGCTTTATTCTTTTGAATCTGGATCTACTTGCCATTGTTCCTCTAATTTGAAGTCTGATCTAAGTTTGAACTTTCACCTTTTTCAAATCTTAAACCCTCTTTATTATTGGAGCTTTTCTGACTTGCAATTATCTCATCAAGCCTTGCAGAGCTAATCTTGAATTTTTCTTCATAATTCTTTGCCTTCTCTAGATCTAATTTCAGATTCACAACTTCTTATTCAAACCTTATATATTCTTCATATTCACCTTTCACCATTAAGTTTAGATATTCCCCAATCCTTGCATTTTCTTTAACTTGCACTTTCACACCATTCGTAGATTCAGTTACTAGCCTCAATTGTTCATTGACTTCCTTATGTCTTTCTTTGAACTTCTTGACTTGCTCTCTTAATTTTCTGATACATTCATTTTCTTCTTTAACATTATCCTTCAGATCTTTGATTTCTTCTTTAGTCCTCTCTAGGCCTTCAAGAGCAACCTTGAATTCTTCACTATTGACAGATATGCATTCATCTTCTAAAGATCCATCAAATAGGGGGACATCCTTCGTGTATGCCATCCCAGATATACGTCAAGCTATTAAGCTCTCTTCCAAGGAACCTTACTCTAACACCAATTGTTGAATGCACAAGATAACTAGGAGGGAGGGTGAATCAGTTGTATCAAAATTTTCAAACCCTTGCAAACATTTATATCCACATTAACCTATAAACTTGTTATGATGATTAAGAATGAGAAGTAAATAACTAAAACTGAATCATAAGAATTCCACACACAAGAGAATAGCATATTTTACGTGGACACCTTTAAAAGGGAAAAACCACGACGAGTCTTAGCTCACAATATAATGTAGTAGCAATACTGAATTACAAAAGGCTCACTGCCCAAAAGAAAGAATGTTCACTGCAAGTGGACTCACTACCCACTGAGAAAAAAAGATAGAAGAGAAGAGTGGCTCACTACCAAGATTTGAACTAATATAATTGCATCTAACTTATACATGTATTTCAGTTCCAATAAAGCTTAATATACACCACATAAACAACACCTTCACAGCAACAATAAAAATAGTAGACACCTTCTGCTCACTGCATCAAGTAGTCTAACACATGAAATCTCTCACTACACTGATCAAATTCACATCACAAACATCATATCCTTTGCGCATACATCCACACATGAATCCTTGACTCTTATTTATACCATCATCAATCATGAAAACATTCTCCAAGGTCAGCAACACAACTTAATTCATAAATTTCAAATTAGGTCTGGACCTAAACATTCTTGTAGAGGAAAAGAATGAATTTAGACCACATCACACCTTAGTACAAACCTAAATCCCTTCTTACATGCTTCACCATGCTTTCATAATCCACGAAGCACAACTGCAATTAGTATAAACAACCAAGTCGACCAAACTTGAGTTAACACTATGGACTTTTAAGCACATGCTTTATCAAACATAAACATACCTTGTGGTCCTTACACAAAGCTTTAACACAATCTAGAAACATCCATGAACATCTTGAAGTCACCTAAAAACCAACAAATTTAACCACAACAACTTTCACCTAAAGAAAGTTCACAATCTTCTTACCAACAACACTATCAAACTCTACTACACTATCAAACTCTACTACATGAGAAATTACTTTTTCGAGCATCAAATCACAAACCTTCTTGATTGAAGATAGATAAGGACCTTATAAGTACACATCTAGAACTGCAACACGTAAAACCACTCTGCGATGAAATGTGGAGCAAAACACTTTCTCCCAGACACATTACAAATACTATCAAACATTGTTCTCAAACTGGTGAACACAACTTTCACTGTACAATAATCTGGAGCACCAAATTGTGGATTTAGCATCTTTAAACACTTCTAAACAACATCTCCAAACCACACACTCAGATCTCCAACACAAAAGAAATGTAGAGAAAAAACTTGAACAACACTTTATAAGCCAGAAGACTTCTTGAGAACATTGTTTGTTTTAATAATCAAATTTTCTCAAAAGCACTTCGAAACCCAACAACAAAAGCATATCCTTAACATTTTCAGTACCCCTACAAAGCAACGAAATCATGTTTAACAAAACAACTTAATCAAACAGTAACAACCTCATTAGAGGACACGGTTGACACCAATGACAACGCAAGCTTGTTGACATCAATGACAACACCTATTAGCACATACTTGCAATAGTAGATGGGCTTGGGATGAAATTTATATGGTTTCTCATAGTGTTATTCAAGATTCCAACAATATTTATGAGTAAATTAATCTTCTCTTTTGAACTAGTTGAAGATGAGGTTGATTTATAAATTTGTAGATGATAGTAAAATGGCTGAGATTTAATTAAAATGGATGGCTATAATTAATGAGGAGAATTAGGACACTTATAAGGCTATAATTATATGAATGGATAGGATTAAAAGATATGATAGGGAAATTGGATGTCACATCTTGTTTTTACGAACACTATTATTATTCCAAATTAGTGAACATTTACCGTGATTGTTTTACTTCAATTAAGTTACACATGTGTAAAGGTAATTATCATGTTCAGATATATTTACATAAATTAGAAAGTTGATTTAAATATTAAACATTATTGGTATGATTATGATGTTTTGCTTGGCTATATTTTTGAGATACTAACCTATTGACGTTGAGATTGAGTGCAATTGGATGCAGATACTCATTGAAGATGAGAGCGTGGCTGAGGTAGAAATGTTCTAGCCACTTGGAAAGAACTAATGTAAGGGTTATCCTGATGCAATCACACACACCACGTAGTTGCATATGCATTATTCAATGGCTTTGATTGCATTAATGAGTGATTTCTAATTGTTTCAAATGCATGATGTGATTATTTTGACTTAATATCTTTTTGGAAATATATTTGTATTATGTGTAATTAAATAAATAATAAAATATTGTTATTATGCATGTTTGGAAGACAATATGTCTTTAAAATAAATAAATAGATTAAATTATTTATAAGTTGTGCAAATTGTAATGCAATTCTCTTTGTGATTATTTAAATAGTTGTGTTTAAAATAAAATAGTTTAATAATATTATAAATAGCAATATTATAATTAGAAAAAGAATGAAGGAATTAAGATATAACTTTCTGTCATTCATGCGTCAGTAATCTGAAAAAGATAATATTTTATTGTAAAATAGCATTATTTCCTTAAATTCTATTGGGCAATGAAGCATGCAAATGGAAATTGAACTTCAGTTAGAAACCAAAATTTTAGATCACTGAAAATATAGACTTTAGTTCTAAAACCTAAAAGAGGGTCGCCAAAAATTAAATTGGGGGTTTTTCTTTTGAAAAAAAAAAGAAGAAAAAGGTGTTTTTATTTGATACCTTGGAAATGGGATGGGTTTTGATTTATTATAAATCTTGAATTGGTGATTCTTAATTTATTTCATTTCTTTCTTCTTGGGAAAATAAGTAGATTTTCATATGAATGTATTAGGTTGCTTTCTGTTCTTGGATGCCAATGTGGATATATCAGAGATGGCTTTTCTTATTTTCAGGAATTGTCCAAGCTACTTGAAATGATTAGATCTAATTGGAATGCCATTGAAAAAGATGTTTATTTTGTCTCGCAAAACTTATTATATATATCTCTACGACATTCTATTGTGAATCAATTTGCTTTTTGTTTTAGAATTGCACTTTTAGACATTAGAGTTGTATTGGGTATTCCCTCCTATAGCTGTTACCAGGTAGCTAGACATTTCGTACAGGGCTGGTTTTTCTTCATTTTATGAAGGGATCCGGGGAAGTGTAAATACTTCAGGGAAGTGTAAATACGTCATGGTTGCGTGGAAAAGCACCTAAGCCATGTTCTCATCTCTCAGTTTGCAGGTGGTGGACCACTTGGTTCGTGTAGCTAGAGAGTGTTGATTTGTTATTCATTGATGTACTTGTTGTTGTACCTTTTTGGATGTATTAAGTCATGTTGGCAAAGGATTTTTGTATTTTTATTCATAGTGCTTATTTGTAATGCCCCTCACTTTTTGGCTTGTGATAGATGTTATTTTCATATTACTCTCTGTCAGTTCTGGTATAGTTGATAGTCTTATTTGACATATTTTCAGTTTCGAGACATTTGGACTAGTATGTTTTGGTTTATGTCTCCTTGACCTTGATGGGCTTTGTTCGATGGTTGTATTGAGACATGTGTTATGAGTTTTGATGAGATCGACATGCTTAGTGATGGTTAGAAAACATCATGTTTATACTTCTGATTATGGTCTTGTTTTGGAGCAGGGACAGTGTAGTATTGCTCAGATCGAGCACCCTACTACGCCGTGATTCCCTGTCTCGGTGTGTGTGATATATATACATTTACAGTTGATCATATATAACCCATTAGTTTTCACGTAGGTTGCAGGTACTGGGCCTCGACTCCACCTGATTTAGCAGGTCTGAGCGGGCCCTACACCATGGATAAGGTGATGGAGATAAAATGAGGTTTTTACTGCTAGGTCAATTTCAGTCCTTGTCGTGGTCTTGGGTCCTTGTCGTCATCTTGTGTCCTTTCCATAAGTCTTGTGTTGTGATGCGACGCTATCCCTTGGTTCTTGTTGTTGGTCGTCGCGGGTTGTAGAGTGTTGTTAAGTTGTTTACACTTGTCTATGCATTCCTTGTATTTTTTTTATGACCTTACAGTATTGGTATAGTCGTAAAATTGGAATATTGTTGTGGGAAGCCTTATTGACAAAATTAGTTATTGCAATGTTACAAATTTTTATGAAGGTAATTAGTGTATAATTGTTTTAAAATATTTTATGGGTGCATAATTTATTGTTGAGAGTTGTCGGATATTCTTGGGAGATCTAAGAATCCCTATGTTAGGAAAAATTTCAAATTTCCTTATGGAGTGGGATTGTGCAGTTATTTGGGAGTTACGGGAATTAATGGCTGTTGCCTATTTTTGGTCTCAGGAAGTTTATCTTGGAGGGGGTTTTTATGTCTGTGATTTTGATTTTTTTTGGGGCATTGGGAAGTGGACTTTTGCTCAGAGAGAGGAGGCAGGTTATAGAGGAATTCTTTGTGAAGAAAGGGAAGAAGATTTAGAAGTTCAAAATTACTCCGGGTATGTTTAATCCTGCATTCTTGTGGGTGGATTGTTCTTTCCATGTAATCATTATTTGTCTAGAATTTTACATTCTGAGTTATTTTTATTTCTGCAATTGGTTTTGCCCATAGATGAAATCCCCTATACACCTAAGCAAATTCTCTTAAGTTCTACCATGAACTCCATCCTCTAGCTCTGCTTCACATTTGAGCTTCCTGCACAAACATTATTCAATTTTCTGTTATCATGGATTTTATTTTCCTTATGAAGTTATAATCTGTTCAACCCTCACTTTCATCCATCATCTTCTAAACCTATATAACTGCAAACAAATAAGATTGAAAAGAAATTTACACAAGTCAATGCATTTTGAGGGCATCCTTGCGTAAACCACTCTATGCATATCTTGCAAACACAAGACTAATTTTCTTTGAGGCTTAATACCAATTGCATGTGCTGGGAAGTCTCTGAAGTTTTCTTTGCTGTGAACCCATTTTGTACATATCCTGTTATCGTTGCATTCCAAATGACCACATCCTTTTAGACTATTTTGTCTAATGATACATGTACCCTATGCATACTTCCACTTTTCACATACATACCTACCCCGACACTTGCAATAACTGCCAATTTCTTCTTTGGGACGTCAGATTTTTTCTAAGTCCACCAATTTAATCAATGTCCATACATTAATCTTCCTTTTCATTTGGCGATGCTACATAGTATAAACTACCTCGCTCATCCAGCCATCGATGGGTATAACTATAGCAAATTTTTTTAGCAAGAGATTAAACTATCAGTTTTTCCCTCTAGCTAAGATATAGGTTTCCTCTAATCTGTAACCGATTCCATGGTATCTCTTTTGTTTATGCCTCAGAAAGAAATTAAAATCATCTTTCGATACCTCATTTTGGCAGATTTGTGGGATGCCTTGCCTCCACACCCTGTCGATTATCATTTGAAGCATTTCTTCTTTTTTTTATTATAATGAATAGTTAAATTATCCAAAAAAAAAATCATCATTCTCATGCGTCGTGGATTGCAATCCTTTGATACCAAGAATCTTTTTACCTGTCTATCTTACATCAAGGGGTGAATTTCAGACACCAATTTCTTCCAAGCCTGTCATAAACCTGCTACCCTCGCCGTCGTACCATGTCCTCTCAAATCTGGTGTTGCTCCTGTAATAAAGTCGTTTCCCTTGCTTTAGAACCAGCATTGGATTATTTTAGGAAAAATGTTTCTTTCTAAAAAGTTGCCTCCCATCGTTTTTTGGATTCCTCACAGTTTCCATCCGTTATGCCTCTATAATGTAGATTTGGTTCGGTTTTTAGTTTTAGAAAGTTACTTATTATGTAGTGCATGTCTGTCAAGATTAAACTCGGTATATTTAGTCTGATATAAACGATTCATAGGTTTTAGTTGAATCTAATTAAGAATTGTTATAATTGTCATTTAGTAGAAGTAGAGGATAATACTAGCATTCTTTATCCTATTAAGAATATTGTAATCACAAGGAGTTTAGTGGTAGTGCCATTCGGATTAGAGAAGATATGTTCTGATGACCATAAACCAAAAATCTTTCTGTGTCAATAGTAGCTTTATAGAGATCAATAGTTAGGTTATGTATAAGTGTTATATGTTCATACTATACCCTATGAATCTAGAGAGTTATTTAACCGACAGCTATAGAATTATAGGAATAGTGTAATAAATTAATTCTTTTGGTCTCGACTGAAATAGTATTACATTGGCATTGGCTAAACGAGGATAGATGAAATTAAATTTCTTTTTAAATAGAATAGTAGATGTGGTTATTGTTAGGATTTTGTTTAAGGAAAGGTAAAGTATTATAGTGTTGACAATTAGGAATAGAGTCTTATTACTCTGATTAGATTCTATGGTATATAACTATGCATAGAGAAGATGATTCGTTTGATGTTGTCAATCTATGTTCCCCATTGGTATTATGTTGAGTCAAATTGTTAATATGGTCTTGTTTGGGAACTTTCTTGCTAGGAGTAATGATGTATGTAGGGTAGACATTCCATGTGGCATTATTGTAGTACCTTTTCCTTTAAATCTTTTGGATATTTTCTTTCACGGGACATTAGAACGTAATAAATGGTAATTATTTATTATATTATTGTCCATCACAATAATGGAAATGTAACTAAGTTAGATATTTAATTTTTATTTTGAGGTATAGTATGAGGAACTAGTTGTTGTATTAGATGTGTTAAGGTTTTGGTTTAAGGATAACATGGTTGTCTCTAATGCATGGGAGTGAGAACTTTTGGTATAGAGAATGTGCCATTGTATCTTCCTTTTGATGTTATGATTTCTTTCTTTTGCAAACCATGGCGTGAAGCCATCCTCGGGTCTAAATTTGATTATTTTACCATTTTAAATTAAGGATGTTTGGATGTTAATTACCTCCTAGTCATTTTTTCTAAGGTGCCATGGTCCTAAAAAACCTAGTCTTCGCAACATGGTTAAGTGTCCTGTCGTTGGCTCCAGAGGTTTAACCTTTTTGTCCTCACCCTTGGTACTTGGGTCTTTTGTCACTTGAAGTTGTTTAAGTTGAGAAGGGTAATGGGAATTGTAACATTATGGCCAAGTGAATGGCACTTGTAATGAGATAGAATCTCTTTTTGTAACCTTTATCCTTGCATGTTGTGGATTGTCTAGTTGGTCAAAGAACGCTAAGGGAGTGGCTTCCATGGTGGGGCCAGCACCTAGGGAGAGGTCACCTGGGTAACCCCATGGAAGTTGTAAGCAAGTGGAAACCTAATAATGTACTTAGGAGGGTTGGGTAGTAATACACTTAACAAGATAAGTAATGTGACCTCACCCACACCTTGAGTGCTATCATAGGCTAAGGGAGGGATGAGAAGGCCTGGTTTGCAAGGCTGACCTCCTTGTCTTCATGAGAGGACATGTCGGCTCCGCATGGTCACCCTATGGGGCTGGCACCTAGAGAGAGGCTGCCAGGGTAACCATAGATGGGGGCCGGCTTTTGGTGAGAGATAGCCTGGGTAACCCATGCTAGGGCCATGCAATGACACTCTCCTTATGCAGTTCAGTTATCTTCTCTTCATCCTTGTTGGTACCTCTGGAGTGTGGTCTTGTCTTCATGATTGATCTAGTCAGATGTTTTGATCTGTCTGGTTGAGTACTATCAATTTTGTGCAGTCCTTTCATCATGTTTGTCTTCATGGAGTCTGGTATTGGTATTTGTGTTCTTGACTACAGCCTTGACCTAGTGGTAATCCTCTTCTTATCTCCTAGCTCGGTGGGGTGGACCTCAGGGTTCCACATGGTTGGAAGGTAGAGCTATCCATTGGTTTTTTCTTGGAGATTCAGTTTGAGCCTTGTGCGAAGATGTCCCAGTTTTGGTGGCTTTCATTCTACAGCAGTGTTGTATACCATCTTATGTACTATTTTGTAATCAACGAGATCGATCTTGAAATCTTGTATTCGTGCAATCTTGCACTCTTGCAATCTTGTATTCTTGTAATCATGTAATTTGGAACTGTGACTATGTAATCAAAATTATATTGTTGTTATAAAAGTTAGTGGATTAGTTATCTCTTTAGATTGATGGTTATCACTCTTATGGTTTTACTTAATTTCCTAATGCAGTTATGTTGCCCTAGAGTGGTTAGAAGTGTACTTTTCTATTTTACGTGTTTCTTGATATCTTTGGATTATGTTTTGTACTTTATTGTTCTTTAAAAAAAAAATAGTTCTGTTTTCCACTCTGGTTAGTCTAACACTCTACGGTTGCATGATGGGGCATTACATTATTACCTAGATTTGGCATGTGAATATGTAAGATTTAAAGACTTATTTGATTTATATCGATGAGATTTTCTTTGTGAAGATTTATTGACTCTATTGATTCTTTTTGATGAAGTTATTGTTTATGATTAAATATTGTAATTAAGTGGATTGTATACATCATTTTACTTTTGTTTCTTGTGATGTATTTAAGTGAATTATTACTTCATTTTACTTTTGTGATGGATTGAGGGCCTTTACATTTACGTTACTCCTTTCTCTTTTGAGATTTGATTATCTTTGATTTAAAAATCTTATTATTTATGCTTGGGACTTATGAATACCTTGAGTACCATAAGCTTAATCAAATGCAGTTTAGTAGAAGATCTTTTCAAAATTTAATGTTAACTTTGAATTTTTGTTAATTTAGTGTTGAAAACAAGTCAACATATGTAATTTTGATCTTTTGTGATTTACTGTTGAAATTATTTAATGTTGATCTTCTTTATTTAAATGTTTTTCTTCTTTATTTAAATGTTGACATTATGTTGAATTTTTCAAAAAAAAAAAAGATTTAGTATTGAAAACATATTGATCTACTTACCTTATTGTTGATTCTTTGAAAGTTTAGTGTTGGAAACATGTTGATTTTTCTATGATTGACCATTTGATTGAAATCATGATTTAATATTGTAATTTTGAATATTTTGGTGTTGATGATCCTATTTTAATGTTGATGATCTTATTTTAGTGTTGATGATCCTAATTTTTCATTAATGGGAACTTTATCTTTTTATTTAGTGTTGATATTGAATTTATTGTTGAAACTCTTACCTTTATTTAATGTTGATAAGTACTTGCCGATGATGATAACAAGTAGTATGAGATGCTTGTTTATCATCCTTGGATGGCAATATTCAGATGTCTCATGTGGGTAGGCATGCTTGACAAAACTGAACACATTGTTGATATCTTTATATGAGCAGTTATGTGTGTTGTAGAAGGTAGATATGCCACTTGAGTTAGTATATGAGATAGAAATCATTATAGTGATAATGAAGGTTGAAAATGGAAACTAATAGAAAAGAAAAAGAATTATTGGTAATTTTCCTTACAACGAATCATTGCATATAGACTTGGAATACCCTTAATTTCCTTAATCTAGTTGAGATACTTATTATGATACCATGTTGCATGATGTGTTACTTTTTATAACAGGAGTGTGTTTACTCTTTTTATTTCATGGTGATTGTAATAAGACATCGAGACGATGTCTCTTCCAACTAGGGAAGGATATCACATCTTGTTTTTACGAACAATATTATTATTCCAAATTAGTGAACATTTACCATGATTGTTTTACTTCAATTAAGTTACACATGTGTAAAGGTAATTATCATGTTTAGATATATTTACATAAATTAGAAAGTTGATTTAAATATTAAATATTATTGGTATGATTATGATGTTTTGCTTTGGCTATATTTTTGAGATACTAACCTATTGACGTCAAGATTGAGTGCAATTGGATGCAGATACTCGTCGAAGACGAGAGCGTGGCTAAGGTAGAAATGTTCTAGCCACTTGGCAAGAACTAATGGAAGGGTTAACCTGATGCAATCACACACACCATGTAGTTGCATATGCATTATTGAATGGCTTTGATTGCATTAATGAGTGATTTCTAATTATTTCAAATGCATGATGTGATTATTTTGACTTAATATCTTTTTGGAAATATATTTGTATTATGTGTAATTAAATAAATAATAAAATATTGTTATTATGGATGTTTGGAAGACAATATGTCTTTAAAATAAATAAATAGATTAAATTATTTATAAGTTGTGCAAATTGTAATGCAATTCTCTTTGTGATTATTTAAATAGTTGTGTTTAAAATAAAATAGTTTAATAATATTATAAATAGAAATATTATAATTAGAAAAAGAATGAAGGAATTAAGATATAACTTTCTGTCATTCATGCATCAGTAATCTAAAAAAGATAATATTTTATTGTAAAATAGCATTATTTCCTTAAATTCCATTGGGCAATGAAGCATGCAAACAGAAATTGAACTTCAGTTAGAAACCAAAATTTTAGATCACTAAAAATATAGACTTTAGTTCTAAAACCTAAAAGAGGGTCGCCAAAAATTAAATTGGGGGTTTTTCTTTTGAAAAAGAATAAAGAAAAATGCTTTTTAAAAGCTAGTCAGGAATAGTGATCGAAAAACAACAATAACTTTCTCATATCAAAATGAAATTCGAAACTAAAAAATGTTCCGGAAAGATGGAGAAGAGAAGAAAAAAACCCAGAAATCCTTTCGAGAAATTCATAGTCTTAGTTAAGCATTTTTATAGAGGAATATGATGTGTTTGGATGGGGCAGCAAATGGAGCAAAATGTGAGCAACTAAGGCAGAATCGCCATCTTCTTTCAGGAATAAAATCTAGGTATTTTTCTAATGCTTACATTGATTAATAGACTATTAAATGACTGATAAAATGATTCAACTCATATATCTTTTCTATGTGATGGTTGAGATCAAACTTAGACAAAATTGTAGGTTCCTATAGCATGATCTTATTACTATATTTTATTATCATGCTGGCCGGAATGAGAGAAAAACTAAGTAAATCAACCTCCTTTGTGTTAGTTAAGTCGAACCTCTAGAATAGAGCTTGATGTTGTTCTGATAAACTTACATTATGATTGTATTTTGATTTCATGATAGCTGAAATGAACATTAGTTTACATAAATCGATCCTCTGTGTAAAGACATGACCATAGTTTATGTGTTTTCCCCAGATCTAGACTTTTAATCTAGTTATAAACTTATGAAAACTCTATATTGCTATTAGTAAATGACTGGTAAATATGATATATCTACTTTCCTTCTCTGTATGCTGGCTGAATCGAGGACAAAAAGGTAGGAAATCGACCTTTGTTCTGATTGAACAGTAGATCTTTGAATTTTAGATCAAAATATAAACTTCATGTAGCTTCTATGCAAATGATTATTGTTGTCAATTTCCTTAGTTCAAACTAGAAAACCCTTGTCTTGCTTTAGCTAAAAAGAATGGTAATGAAACTATTTAACTGATAATCAGCACATCGACAAAGTCTGAGGCCATAGTTTAATAAGACTTATTTACTTAGAATGTTGATATTAAGTTATTTTTGATCTCATTTTCACTGTTTCTCTTCCTGAAGCATCGTATAATGTTTGTAGCAAGTATGATGAAAACACAATAGTGGAGATATTAGATGACTGTTTAATTATTTTGAATGATTATACCTATTATCATTATGACTAAAAGGATGAATATAACTTATTTTTCATTTCATTTTGAGCCATTATCTTGAATGATATATGTCTATTTTCATAACTTTGTTATTAATCATTTTACCAATCTGCAATAATTCCTGTCGCAGTTGCGACAGGAGGACTGTAATATTTAAGTTGAAGTTCTTGTTGCAAATTAGACAGTACAAATATTTCCAATTGAAACTTAGAAAATAACTAGATAGCTCGTGTCACTAAAATGATAGTAAGGTAGAAACTATAATTTAAATAACTTCTTTGAATGAATTAAAAGATTTGAAACTATATACTTTGTTTAAACTTTTGAATGCAATTGTATGTAAAAGTTAGATTATTGGTTGTTGAAAGTGAATGTCTTTTTCTTTATTTGATACCTTGGAAAAGGGATGGGTTTTGATTTATTATAAATCTTGAATTGGTGATTCTTAATTTATTTCATTTCTTGCTTCTTGGGAAAAGAAGTAGATTTTCATAGGAATGTATTGGGTTTCTTTCTGGTCTTGAATGCCAATGTGGATATATAAGAGATGGCTTTTCCTCTTTTCAGGAATTATCCAGGCTACTTGAAATGATTAGATCTAATTGGAATGCCATTGAAAAAGATGTTTATTTTGTCTCGCAAAACTTATTATAAAACTTATTCTATTGTGAATCAATTTGCTTTTCATTTTAGAATTACACTTTTAGACATCAGACTTGCATTGGGTATTCCCTCCTGCAGTTGTTACCAAGTAGCTAGACATTTCGTGTAGGGCTGGATTTTCTTCATTTTATGAAGGGATCTGGGGAAGTGTAAATATTTCACATGGTTGGGTGGAAAAGCACCTGAGCCATGTTCTCATTTCTCGGTTTACAGGTGGTGGACCACTTGGTTTGTGTAGCTAGAGAGTGTTGATTTGTTATTCATTGATGTACTTGTTATTGTACCTTTTTGGATGTATTAAGGCATGTTGCCAAAGGATTTTTGTATTTTGATTCATAGTGCTTATTACCTGGATTTGGCATGTGAATATGTAAGATTTAAAGACTTATTTGATTTATATCGATGAGATTTTCTTTGTGAAGATTTATTGACTCTATTGATTCTTCTTGATGAAGTTATTGTTTATGATTAAATATTGTAATTAAGCGGATTGTATACATCATTTTACTTTTGTTTCTTGTGATGTTGTATTTAAGTGAATTATTACTTCATTTTACTTTTGTGATGGATTGAGGGCCTTTACAAAAATGGATGTTGGAGATTGAATTAGATCTTTGACTTTTATTTACTTTTAGTTAGTCATGCGACTTCTTAAATTATTTATGTATTTATTTATGAATATGAATGATTTAAAAAATAATTATGTAATATGTTATTATAGTTATTATTTTCTATGATATTATATTTAAGATTTATTAGTGATGCTCTAGTTTCTAATATTAAATTATTATTTATAATTTTAATAAATATACTTGAGTGATTTGTTTTTTATTATGTATAACTTGGACTTTAATTATATTAATTGTGGGATTAAATCAAATTTAGGTTGATGGTTTTTATATAATTTAATTTAGTTGATATAATTTAATTTAATTAATGTGTTTTTAAAAAATTAGCTGAGTGTTAAGTTATTAAAAAATTATTGATTCTTTTAAGAATGTTTGCTTAAATTCTAGCACCTAGGATTGGTACAATTTAATAAATGTTGTTGATAATTTATTTAATCAAATTAAATTGGTCTTGTAATATGACTTTCTTGGAAAATAGTTAAATAGAAATAAATAATAAATAATAGTGAAATAAATATTTCTATATAAATAGACATGATAGTTAGTATATTCTAAGGCTTTGTTGTTAAAATTTTATAGAGAATTTTAACAACCAAAATGAGTTGGGGTTTTTAATTCTATTTAATCCAAGCAAGGTGTCTAGTTATTAGAAATAGTTTGGATATGAGATAATTAGTTTTGTCAACATTTTTAATAACTGATAAATTAAGTCATTTTTATTTTGGCTTTGTTGTAAGATAATCAAATAGTTTAGATAATAAATAAATAATTAAATTGTATTACACATGAACACAAATTTAAATAAGCTCCAATTATGCTTTTATAAATTTAATTTCATTTTGTGAAAATTTCTAATTAATCAAAAATTTTCATTTCAAAATTAAATTGGATTGAAATGTTAGAGGTGAAGAAGAGATACAAATTTATTATGATTTAATTAATTAAATAATTAAATGATGTCAATTTATATTTATTTAGTCATATTTTTTGTAGATAATCGACTTCCTTATATGTTAGCTAGGGTGAAATGTCGATACATGTAACATGACAAATGCTCTTGTAAGAACTTGATAACTCTGATTTATTAATCATTATTTGAATAGATGAACTAGTTGTCAATTATTTTATAGGTTGATTAAGAAATATTTAAACAAATTCATATAGTTTAACAAGATTAAAAAAATTAATTCTGTGGTTTTTAGACAAAATGGATTCCTCATCACCACCAACTTTGTGGATTCTTCTCTCATGTGATGCAACATACACATCATTGTGTGTATATTCTATGACACTAAGAGTACACATTGTGCTATAATGTATAGTATGGTGAAGTCACAGAAGATTTGTTATTTTAAGAAAAAATGGTGTTAGTGTTCATGCTTATGAGAAATTGTGGGTATAATAGAGTTCACCACTTTGCCACATGAGGCAACCACCTAGATGCTATAATGAACACATGTTTTTTAATTTAAAAGGTTGATCATTGTTAAAAACACATGTTCACTATGGTTATCATGGACAACTTGTTGGAATACAATCGACCACTAAGAGGGGGGGTGAATCATGGTCTAATAAAATTAGCTTTATTACTTCTTTGAATTATTGTAAAAACTATTATGTTAAAACATCAAAGCACTTAGAAAACCAAAGAACCACACCAAAAACACCACAACACAAGGATGTATGTGGAAAACCCTAAAAGGGAAAAACATCTATGTGAATAATTGATTAGGTTTATTTGACCAATTCAACCTCACAAAAGAAATTTATTACTGATATGTTCTATGTCTCACTGACAATGATCTCATTGATCACTTCTCAAATAGGAGCACAAACTCCAAACAATCAGGAGCCCCAACTCCAAACAAATCAGGAGCACCAACTCCAACAAATTCAGGAGCACCAACTACACTTACAAGAGAAAAAATAAATACATAGAGTACTACTCTGTTTACAATGGAATTCACAACCAAATACAACTTCTACACATACAATAATCACTCACTACTCTTCCCTCTTTGATTTGTATACATATATCAATAACACCTTTGTTTTACAAACTTATCAAACATTATTTCTTCAAAATTCCATCATAAAAAAACCACACTCAAGAAAATCTAAATTTATAGGGGTATATCACCTGCAAGAACTTGGGATCCAACCCTCAAACTGTTGTTGAAACTACTACACACATCACATCCAAAACAATTAATAGAAATTGTTCAAACTACTTCAAATAGGAAAAATGGGTAGCTACCTGTCAAACAACAAACTCTGGGAGAGAGCCATTAGCAATTTGAATACCCACCATTGATATCATCTTTCACACCCTCGAAAAATTAAACACTCTCTATCGATTTCGATCTTGTCTCCTTTTCAAAAGGTATAGTCTAGAGAACCTAGTCCCGACTAGGTTGAGGGGCCTATCACCAAATGATCAACAACCCTCAAAATTACCATTTAAGTGACTAGTGACCACCAATATCAAGTCACTATTGAATTAAAACATAAAGTGCACCTGTAATAAAGAAAACAAAAAGCAACTTTACTTTTAGGTCTTTACAGTTTTTTAGGAGGTCCTAAGGTTTTAGGAACTTTAGGATTTAGGTCTTCAAACTGTAAAACCTAGTATGCCAACAATTGAATGAGGCCCTTATCTTCTGTAAACACTCTCCATAAATGATATCAAGATGTTGATATATTAAAGGAATTCCTTTAATCCTGAAACAAAAAAAAAGGAAACTTTATTCTTGAAGACAAAACAGTCAAACCCTAACTTGCAGGAATCCATAGAACATTAGTGATCTTGTGAATGACAGGTGGTTAGAGGAACATTGTCAAGTCTACCATTGACATCAATGACAAAAACAATGAAAATAAACTCCCCCTTTGGCATTGATGTCAACAGCTAAAATAATTTTGCAACAAATACTTTTGTCAAGCTCCCCCTAAGGAATACTATCACTTTTCTAGGAAAACTAACATGTCATGCTAATGTTGACTATGTAACACATAGATCAATCATGCACTAACCATATACTAATTAAATTTCATGCCATAACACTATGATAGAATGAAGATTGTATGTTGATATTGTTGTCACCTGATATCATTGGCTCTTTTATACTGAACCTTGCAACTGATGTCATTATAGATGTGATGCAACCACCCAAATATCCATGAAGTATGACATCTCCTATAGCATGCATTGTTAACAGTACCACAACTATTTGATACAAACAACTTTGATGACACATACAAACAATGAACACTGACTACTCCAAACATGCATGTGCGTAGACACAACTATATGCTATATACTATTATACATTGCTATAAACAGACTGCTATACACTATCATAGCATGCAATGAGCTAAACACTATGAAGTTGTAATGAACACCATCAAACACCTATCAAGTTGCAAACACCTATCAAGCTGCAATGTTAAGCACTAAATTTCTGAAACCAGTGTTAAGCATTGATTATCTAAAACCAATGTCAAGCACTGACTATCAAACACTTGTAACACCTACAATGAGCACTCTATAACACCTACAATGAACACTATCAAATAGAGCATTTCGCCATCACTCCATCCATGGAAAACACTATTACAAACAAAGCACTACTATAATCAGAGATCACTATCATGACTGATACAAAGAAGTATTTGAATCAACAAACAAGGTCAATTAGCATCTGAAGCAAGATGTCATAGCATCAATCGCATGCCAAGTAAGAACTAATACAATACAAAACACATTGTCAACAAGAATGTCATTTCCTTTGCTCCCCTTTCACATCAATGACAAAGGGTGCCCTAGTTTTAGAGATTAGAATAAGGATTATACACTCCCCCTGAAACTATACTAGAACTTTGATCTAGTGGATAGAAGAGAGAAATTGAACACCTAACCTCTATCTAAGATGTTCAAACACATCCTTGGCTAAAGGTTTAGTAAAAATGTCCGCCTCTTGTTCCTTAGTAGAAACATAGTCCAATGTAACTTCATTTGCTATAACATTTTCTCTCAAGAAGTGATATTTTATATCAATATGCTTTGTTCTTGAGTCCATAATAGGATCTTTGGATATGTTGATGGCACTAGTGTTATCTCATAGAATAGAGGCAGGGTTAGGAACTTCTACCTTGATGTCTTGAAGAGTTTATACCATCCAAAGAACCTGAGTACAACATGAAGCAACAACAATGTTTCAACCTCCGTAGTTGATAAAGACATTGAATCTTTCTTTTTTCTATGCCATGACACTAATCTAACACCTCATAAAAATGATCCAAGACTAGTACTCTTCCTGTCATGAATGCACCCTACCCAATCAACATCAATATAGGTAAGTAATGTGAAGTCGTCAGTCCTAGGATACCATAAACCATAGTCTAGTGTGCCTTTTAGGTATCTAAAGATTCTTTTCACTATATTTACATGAGATTATTTGGGAGATGATTGAAATCTTGCTACCAAACATACTACCTGCATGGTATTAGGCTTAAATACTGTCAAATATAACAGACTACATATCATGGACCTATACATAGTTTGATCTGCATTAGGTGAATCATCAACCTTGCTCAACTTGCAACTAGTTATCATGGGAGTGCTAACTGGTTTGCATTAATCCATTTGAAACCTCTTAAGCATCTCCTTTGCATACTTAGTTTGGGAGATGAAGATATCTTTGTCAAGTTGTGAAACCTGCAATCCAAGAAAGAAGGACAACTCTCCCAGCATAGACATTTCAAATTTTGATTTCATAAGGTTAGGAAAAGATTTACACATATCATCATCACTACTACCAAATATGATGCCATCCACATAAACTACAACAACTAGTAAGTCCTTACCTTTTGATTTGAAATAGAGATTTATATATACTCTACCTCTAGTGAATCCTTGCTCTTGCAAATACTTGTCCAACCTAGAGTACCATTCTCTAGGAGCCTGCCTCAAACCATACAAGGCCTTTTGTAATCTATAAACATAATGATGTCCTCCTTCACACTAAAAACCATCAGACTACTCCATATAGACTTCTTCTTCTAGGTTCCCATTCAAAAAAGCTGATTTCACACCCATTTCATACACTTTAAAGTTCTTATAGACAAAGAAGGCTAAAAACATTCTTATGGCCTCTAGTCTAGCCATAGGTGCAAATGTCTCTTCAAAGTCAATACCCTCAACCTGAGAGTATCCTTTACAAACAAGTCTTTCTTTGCTTCTAAACACCTTACCATTTTCATCCAATTTGGTTCTAAATACCCATTTGGCTCCAATGATATTCTTGTCTTAAGGCCTAGGAACTAGATCCCAAGTTTTGTTCTTCTCAAATTGACTTAGTTCTTCCTCCATGGCCTTGATCCAACACTTATCTTTGCTAGCCTCAGTATAATTTTTGGCTCTATTGCTGATAACAAACAAATATTAGCTTGGTCATTTGATTTGGCAACTCTTCTTCTAGTTTGTACTCCTACATCTTTATTCCCAATAATCTGCTCTTCAGGATGACTTCTTTGTATAGTTCTTGAGGGAGTCTTTATTGTAGTTTCAATAGGTTTTTTAGGTGTCAACACTTCTTTTGGAATTTTTATTTCTATTTCTGATTCAGACTCCTCTTCAACATCTTCTAACTATTGTTTGTCAAGTTGCCACTATTCATCAACTTTGACATTGAAAGGAAGCTAGGTGTGCAGAAATCGCTTCCTACACTAATCTAATGAGGGAAGGAGAGTTCAAATTCAATTTTATCTTTACAATTACAGCTATGTTAACCCACTAATAGAGATATTGCAGCAAACACATACACAAGAAAGTAAGATAGAAGAAGAGAGACACAAGATATACGTGGGGAAAACCCTTACGAGTGAAAAACCCCACTCCAAAACACAGCTCAAATGTATTTCGTAAATAATGAAGGTTCAATACAACACAGAGCCAATTCTCTTGTAAGAGTCTTTGACAGTCATATTTGGAGATGATCAGGTAGCATAATAGTACCTATCAAACCTATAGTACATCACTTCCTCAAAGCACCTATTTATATAGAATATACAAGGCAATTTTGGCTCTATCTTGGAATGGGTATCCAACATGTCCTCATGGCCCCAAACCCATGCCTATGGACACTTGTCCAACACTGTAGGATGCTCTTGACACTTGTCAAGTCACCCCATCCCAAGGAGGCCACCTATTTCCAAAATGGGCCATGATAGATGCTCTTACGACTCATACAACCGTCATAGAATCTATCATAGCTGTCATAACTTACAGCTGTAAGAGAATCTATCATACACATACTATAAATAGAATATTCTCTTACAACATGTTATATTCCACCTTGGGGCACCCAAAGATGCCTTTTTCAAAGATGCTCTTCAACACATGTCTTCACCTGTCTTAGAATCTCCTATTTTTGACTCTTACATGTCATAACTTTGTCATAGGAATCTGTCATGACCATTTCAATCAATATTCCCTTGCGCAACATCCAAGATGCCGACACATTGAAAAATATTCCTACCACTAAGTGGGATGCCTATCTCCTCATGTGAGGACAAAATTACATGTGGTCATATGCCATGTAGGATGACACATCACCGTGCTAACTCCCACAATATGACAACATAGGATTCACATCCAATTAATACAATAGGCAATAAATAAATAAATATAATGCAAAATAAAAGGAATTACTAAGGTTGAGACACCTTAATTCCCAACATTCTCCCACTTGTTGAACATCTTGTAAGAGCCAATAGAATTAACAGGATTTAACTACTATAGGCTGAGAGGCCCATAGACTCTGAACACCATCTACACTTCTTTGTGCCCACTAGCTTCATCAATGCATCTGTAACATTCTTCAAAGTATCTACCTTCTCCAAATTTACCTTCCCATCATCTACCATGTCTCGTATGAAGTGATATTGTACATCAATATGCTTTGTTTTGGCATGGAAAGTTGGATTCTTCACAAGGCAAATCACACTCTAACTATCACAACTGATAATAATCTGACTTGCATCAACACCAATATCTAAACAAAATCTCTTAAGACAAATGGCTTCCTTGCAAGCATGAGTTATTTCCATGTTCTTAGCTTCTATCATGGACAAAGAAACCACAGGTTGTTGCTTCCTCATCCAGCTAATTGCACAACCAAACATAGTGAACACATAGGCATTGGTGGATCTCCTGCTGTCAATGTCACTTGCCCAATCAGAATCCAAAAATCTACGAATACAAACTGAATGTGGAGGTCCTATAGAATTACAGTGATAGGATATGGAATATTTATAAGTACCCCTCAAATATCGAAACACTCACTTAACTCGTCCCAATGTATCTATCCAGGATTAGCCATAAATCGACTAAGGACTCCCAATACTTAGGTAATGTCTGGTCTTGTGCAGACCATAACATACATCAAACTGGCAACAACACTAGCATAAGGTACTCTGCTCATGTCCTCCACCTCACTAGGAGATTTTGAACAATCATTAAAACACAACTTTGTCCCCAATGAAACAGGAACACACAATGGTCTACAATCTACCATGTTGAACATATCCAATACGGTCTTTACATACTTACTCTGGCTTAATCAAAGTTTTCTGTTAGCTCTATCTCTTCTAATTTCCATTCCCATAATGTACCTAGCTACCTCGAGAATTTTTATCTCAAACTGTGCTGACAACTAAGACTTCAAATCAGAAATCATATTCATACCATTCCCACTCAACAACACATCATCAACATACAATGCAATAATGAGAATGCGATAATTGTCAAACTTGTTCGTGTAGACCTCCTCAATGGCTAAGCTTGAGGTTCTTCTTCTTCTTCTAAGATTTTAGAGCTGCTAGAGCTCTCCTCATCATCAAGTCTCATAGGGTCTATCTATTCATTCTTCTTAGGGGTAGAGGGAAACTGAACCACATCTTCTTTCTTTTCTGTCTATTCTAGTTGTAGAACAATGGAAGAAGATGTTAGCTCTGTGAAGATAACACTTCTTCTATATAACACTTTTTTAGCCAAAGGATCCCAACACTTGTATCCTTTCACACTGACACCATAGCTAATGAAAATACAGTTGACAACCTTGTTCTCCAATTTAGACCATTTCTCCCTAGGCACATGTGCATATGCCTCACAACCAAAAACACGAAGATGTCTAACTAAAAGCTTCTTACCAGACCACACCTCCATGGGTGTCTTACCAACAAGAGCTAATGTAGGAGATATATTTACCAGATAGCAAGCAGTGGCTACAGTTTCACCCCAAAACTTTTGTTTGAGGCTTGCTCCACTAAGCATACTCCTAGCCTTCTCCATCAGTGTCCTATTCATCCTCTCTGCAACTCCATTTTAGTAGGGGGTGTATGGAGTTGTCTTATATCTTTTAACACCTTTCTCTTTATAGAACTTATTGAACTTTACCAACCAAAACTCACCACCATTGTCAGTTCTCAAACACTTAATCTTTTTACAAGTCTTATTTTCAGCAAAGGCTTTAAACTCCTTAAATTAACTAAAGACTTTAATCTTGCTTTTGATAAAGTAAACCCATGTCCTTCTACTGTAATCATCTATGAAAGATACAAAATATACAGATTTGGAAATCAAAGTAATATTAATAGGACCAAACACATCAGAATGAACAAGATCCAAAACACTAGAAGACTTGTGAGAACTAGAGTAAAACTGAACACGATTTTGTTTTCCATATACACAATGTTCACAAAAGTCAAATTCAAGATTATAATCATTTAACCCCTCAATGATGTTTTTATTTTTTAGTGTTCGCAAACCCTTCTCACCAATGTGGCAATATCTCAAATGACATAACATAGTCTTTTCAGTAGGAAGCTTAGCTTCCATAGCATGTGCACTACCATTAGAACTAGTTACAACAAATTTCTTCACCACTCATTCAAATGGTGGGGATGAAGTGACTACAGCTCTTTTCTTTGAGTCAGAAGAACTATTACATTGTGAAGTGCATGCCTCCAATTGAAACAGAGTACCTCTTTGAGTACCCTTCACAAGCACCATAGATCCTCTAGTCATCTTGCATCCATCCTTCGAAAAGACAACCTGCACACCTATATCATTCAACATACTTACTGAAAGTAGGTTCCATGCAAGGCTTGGGATGTGCATAACCCTAGTGATCCCCTTCATTCATCCATCAGGGAATCGGATTAAGACTCTTCCATGACTAACAATATTCAGATGAGAGTCATCACCTAGGTATACTCTTACACCATCGAACTCTTCATACTTCATGAACCAGCTTCGATGCGAGGTCATGCAGAATGATACACCAGAATCAATCAACCACACATCATTAGATGCATGGGTGGCCAAGGATGTGATGAAGGCATCACCATCATCTTGTGACTTGTTGGAATCTAAATTAGGGGTTGTCTTCTTTTTCTTTTTCTTTTCTTTTTTACATTCCTTTTTAGAAATGCTCCATCTTCCCACGGTTCCAATAGAGAGCCTTGGACTTTCCAGGAGATTTAGATATCCCACATGATTTGGATCTACCCTTTTCACCTTTCTTGACCTTCTTCTTCCCTTTCTCTTTGGGTCTTCCATGAACCGCAAGAGCCTCTTTGGTCGACTCAGATGTCTTCCTTCGTATTTCTTCAAATAATAGTGAGGACACCACATCTTCCATCGTGAAGGTGGTAGTAGTGTTTCCAATAACCATGACAAGATGATCCCACAAATCTAGCAAAGAACAAAGTAGGGTCATACAACGATCCTCCTCCATTTTCACACCCACAGATGTCAACTGTGCAACGACCATGTTGAAAGTATTCATATGGTCTACAATAGATCCTCTGTCTTCCATATTTAGAGTGAACAACTTTTTAGAAAAAGCTTGTTCACCAAGGACTTGGCTTGATAAACATCACCCAGCTTCTTCCAAAGATCTTTCGTGCTCTTCTCCTCATGGACATTTAGCAAGACAGAGTCAACTAAATAGAGTCTTATGAGACCCTCATCCTTGCGATCTTTGAGGTCTTAATCATCCTATGACATTGTTGTAGGTTTTACACTAGATATAGTTTCCCATAGGTCATGATCAACAAGTAGGGCCTCCATCTTGAGTTTCCACAACTTGAAATTAGTGCTATTGAATTTCTCCACCTTTAATCTTCTGGATTTGGTTTCCATCTCCTTGCTGTAATAATATATAGAATACTCTATACCACACTCCCACTCAACCTAATATTAGCTCAAAAAACCCCTACCTAGTAGCTAGAACCAAAACTAGCTAGGATCTGATACCAACTAAAAGGAAGCTAGGTGTGCAGAAATTGCTTCCTACACTAATCTAATGAGGGGAGGAGAGTACAAATTTAATTCTATCTTTACAATTACAGATATGTTAACCCACTAATAGAGATATTTAAGAAAACACATACATAAGAAAGTAAGACAGAAGAAGAGAGACACAAGATATATGTGGGGAAAACTCTTACGGGTGAAAAACCCCACACTCCAAAACATAGCTCAAATGTATTCTGTAAACAATGAAGGTTACAATACAACACAGAGCCAATGAACTTGTAGGAGTCTTCGACACTCATATCTGGAGATGATCCGATAGCATAATAGTACCTTTCAAACTTGTAGTACATCACCTCCTCAAAGCACCTATCTATATAGAATATACAAGGCAATTTTGTCTCTATCTTGGAATGGGCGTCCAACATGGCCTCATGGCTTAAAATCCCTGCCTATGGACACTTGTCCAACACTGTAGGATTCTCCTAACACTTGTCAAGTCACCCCATCCCAAGGAGGTCACCTATTTCCAAAATGGGCTATGACAGATGCTCTTACGACTCTTACAACCGTCATAGAATCTGTCATAGCTATCATAACTTATAGCTGTAAGAGAATCTATCATACATGGGTTATAAATGGAATATTCTCTTACAACATGTCATTGTCCACCTTGGGGTACCCAAAGATGCCTTTTTCAAAGATGCTCTTCGACACATGTCTTCACCTATTATAGAATCTCCTATTTCTGACTCTTACATGTTGTAACTTTGTTAGGGGAATCTATCATGACTGTTTCAGTCAATATTCCATTACACAACATGCAAGATGCCAAAAAATGGAAAAATATTCCTACCACTAAGTGGGACACCTATCTCCTCATGTGAGGACAAAATTACGTGTGGTCATATGCCATGTAGGATGACACATCACTGTGCCAACTCCCACAATATGACAACATAGAATTTGCATCCAATTAATACAATAGGCAATAAATAAATAAAAACAATGCAAAATACAAGGAATTACCAAGGTTGAGACACCTTAATTACCAATAGACATTAGTACTTTTAACCATTCTTTCTTGCCTCTTATTGAAACATTTGTATGCTTTGCTATGAGTGGAATATTTAAGGAATATTCCTTCATCAAATCTAGACTCAAAGCTACCCAAGACTTTTTCATCCCTCTTAATATAACATTTGCGACCAAATATTCTAAAATAACTAATAGTAGCTAGCTTACCATACCAAATCTCATATGGAGTGTTCTTGGAATTTACCCTCAGTTGAACTCTATTTAGGATGTATACAATTGTATGGACTACCTCCTTCCAGTAGACTATCTAGTTATTTAATTTTTTTTCCTTTTTTCTTTTTTCTTTTATGTCATGTTCTTCTTGTCTCCTATTTATTCTCTTTAAGGTGTTTTTGTTCCTTTTTTCTATTTCTTCCTCTGCTTCTCTTTATCTGATAAGTTGTTTTCCTCCCCCCTTTGATTTCTTGGTTTTCGCATACCATCACTCCCACCTCCCTCATTTTAAGTAGGCTTGAGTCTGCAAAGTATCATAATTTGTGTATCTTCTCTTCCTCTTTTTCTTTTGATGATGGATCATTAAGTGTGATTCAAAACTTTGGGGGAAAAGTAATCAACACAGTCAAATCCAAAATCCTTATCATTCAACAACATGGACTATGGAAAATTAATGACTACCATTATTACCCTTCATGGGAGGGAATTATACTTCAAATCTAAACAGCTAGATAAGATGAGAATCAAGCTAAACAGGAATTTTGTAGACATAGTATTCCTAAAAAGATGTTGGGATTGTGGTGTGATTCCTTCCTTCGTCAAGATCTGCCACCATCTCTTAAGACATAACATGAAGTACATTTTCCATCGAGTAGGTCTCTCTCTTCTCAGATCAGTCATCCAATCTACAAGGTTGTTAATCAATGTGTTGTCCTCTAGACTATCCTATTTACACCTCAAGATAGCTAAAACTCAGCATCTAGATTTGTGGACTCTTTTAGACTACACCTCTCAGGCAAGAGCTTCTAGTCACAAAGACAAATGAGAGAGAAGGCAAAAGAAGAAGTTTTTTGGTCTTGTCTCTAGAAGTTTTCCTTCAGCTGAGCGATAGAGAATCTACACCAACCCTCTACATCTCAGTGAGAATCTTAGATAATTTTCTCCACAACCATTGAGACATCCTCCTCCTGATCAGTCTTCCAGGGCAAATAAAACACCATCCCAGGGCTTCGCCTCCGTCGGGCCCAACCCTATGGCATCTAAACCACCCCAACCTAGTTTTGTTCACTCTAAGGATACTACCCTTTCTTCTACCAGTTATCTCACCCTATCCCTCCTTTCCTCAGCTCCTTTATCTCCTCTCATTATTGGAAGCCCCCCGCAATTATGCTCGCCTACTTCAACAATCTCTCCACCCCACATCAAGATGCAACCACCTTTCTATATCTACTCTCCTTAATTTTCACCTAGTTCTTCCTCCACGATCTGACTCCCTAGCACCACTAAAGTCAACTCTCCAACAGACAACACTAGTTCGTCGTCAGACCTGTCCTACAGCAACCTAGAGCTCTTACCCAATGACCTTTCTCCTCTATCTAGAAAGCAGTGGCCATGTTCCAGTGACCCCATCATCAGCCAACACTAGCTACAGCATCCTGTTAATGGTCCTCTTCACACTTCTCCAAGTACATGCACCTCTCTACTTGTTTCTAAATGTTTTTCTTCCCATTTCTTAACTAGCATTTATGATGATATGATCTCTACCATTCATCCCTCCTCACCTCAAGCCATTCCTAGTTCATCACCACCCTTATTTGACCTTTCTTCTGACAAGTCAGACCTCTCTTTATTGACCAAGCTAGCTCTTCCAACTATCAACATTCACAGTAATCTACCAGCTTCTTGCTCACATGCCAATTCTTCATCCCTTAACATCTCTAAACCCGTCTCTACCATGTGTACCCTTCTGTGTGATTCTCCTCTTCCCACTAAACCTTCCAACCCTCCCTCATCTCTTTCCTCACTCCCAAGACCTCATCTTTCATACCACTTTATCCAAGATTGAGAAAAGAAATTAGTGTTTAACCTCTCCCATGTGCCCTTGGACCCTCTATAATTCAACTTGATAAAAAGAGGCCTCGGCTTTGCTATTTCTCCGCACTCCATTCCTATGTCAGACTTTCTGATTGACATTTAGAATGCAATATGTTCTCTTCTCGAAGATATTGCTAAGGAAGTTAGGCAAGATTTTGTTGTCACCCTCAAACACACCAAACCACCCAAATGCAATGTTCCCAAAGCTGAGCTTCGAGCCTTCAAGAACTTAATGAGCGACCATGACCTCATCATTGTCAGAGCAAACAAATGCAATGCCACGGTCATCATGAGTAAACATGACTACATTTCCAAGATGAGAAATCTTATTGTCTGACAATGAGAGCTACAAAATCCTACTCCTCAACCCCGTCTCCAAAATTTGTAACAAAGTAAAAAGAGCCCTTTCTCATTCTTCCTTTAATGATGAAACCTAAAAAAGACTCCTTCCTACTGAAGAAATTTCACCCTGTATTTATGGTGTTCCTAAAATACACAAAGCTGGCATTCCCCTTTGACCCATTGTTGACACCATTGACTTCCCCACCTATAAGCTTGCATCCTACCTCACCAAGCTCTTAACTCCTCTTACTAGCCAATCTAGTTCCTTCATAAAAAATTCTTCCCATTTTGTTAAATTCATTAAAGACAAAAAGGTAGAAGAAAATGACCGCTTAGTTAGCTAAATGATGTTGTGTCCCTTTTCACCAAGGTTCCTATTCCTAATTCCATTGAGCTAATTAGACGTAAGACTAATGGTGAAATCACCTCCTTGGTAGAGCTATGCCTTAGATCCAACTTCTTCACAATCTAAGGAGTAGTCTACGAATAATTAGACAGAGTTGCCATTGGATCTTTGTTTCCCCTATTGTGGCAAACCTCTACATGGAACATTTCGAAGAGATTTCCCTTAACTCATTCCCCTTAAAATCAAAGTGGTGGAAATGTTACATTGATGACACCAACATTTGTTGGCCCCATGGTCAGGAGAATCTTGAAGCCTTCCACCTACACCTCAACAGCATAGTCCAAAGCATCGCCTTCACCAAAGAGTTGGAGATCAACAACCATCTTTTCTTGATATTTTTCTCTTAAAAAAGCCTGATGGATCCTTAGGCCAGAAAGTGTTTAGGAAAGCCACCCACATAAATTTGTACCTTCATGCCTCCTCTCATCACCACCCTTCCCAAAAAACTAGTTTCCTCAAAACTCTAGCAACTAGGGCATTTCACATTTACGATGAGGACAATTTAGATCTTGAACTAGCCCACCTCTCCAAAGTCTTCAAATTGAATGGTTTCAAAAGCAAACTCATCTACAGAACTTTCAAACAAGCCAGATCTTGCTTCTACTCCACCTCTAGTGAGAATCTACCTCCTACCCTTCCTATAACTAGTATTCCCTACATTGAAGGCATTTCCAACAAAATTTCTAAGATTCTTCTTAAAAAAGGCCTCCACATTGCCTTCAAACCCATTTCTACTCTTAGGAACCGCATTCCTTCTCCCAATGATACTAGAGACCTTCTCCTCAACTCAGGTATCTACAAGGTGGTTTTCTCATGTGGCAATCCATACATTAGGGAGACTGGCTACTCTTTTAGCACCAGAATTAAAGAGCATAGTGCCAACATCAAGCATGAATGAACTCAAAAGTCAGCCCTTTTCAAACACTCCTCCAAAACCAAGCACCACATTTTCTTGGAAGACAATCAAATTCTATTCAAGGAGGATAAATTCTTCAAATGTAAACTTAAAGAGGCTATAGAAATTGGGAATCACCCCTCTTATAACCTCAATCGAGATGAGGGCTGTAGTCTTAGTTTCTCATGGAAACCATTACTCACTCGCCTCAAAAATAATTCTCTTCCCTACTAGGACCTCCTTCACCCTTAGTCTTTCACATCCTCCCCTTCATTCCCTCCTGTCTTTTCCTTTCCACCCCTACTCTTTTCCTCTGATCTGTCCTCTTTCCCTCCTGTTGTCTTTCCCTCTTCTCCCTCCTGTGTCTTGATAATCTTTTTCCTCCCCTCCTTTCCTCTCCAGGTTAGTTCTCTAGTTTTTTGTCCCTAGTTCTCTCCATTTGTTTCCACCTTAAAGGTCTTCTTTCTCTTTCCTCCTAAGGTGCTTCCTTTTCCTGCCTCCATGCTCCATGATTTCTTTCTTTCTTCCTCCCCCTCACTCACCATGTCACACATACATGACTAATTTTCTCTACTGACTAGGCTTTCTTTGTTTTACTCCCTCTACTTGGTGGTTTTGTTGTCTTGTTCCCTCTTTTATTTATTTATACCCTATTTTGTATTTACTTATTTTATGGTTTTCTTTAGCGTCTATTTGCTTCCGTATTCTCCATTGTGTTTTCTTTTTACACACACACACACATATATATATAACTTATTCTTTCATGTTAAAGGTTTCTTTGTATTTTTGTGTTAGTTGTAGCATCTTTGCACATTTAATTGTGTCTTTGTCCTTTCTTGTTATTCTTATATGTTTTCATAGTATATTCACATGATATATATATATACATGTATATATATACATACATGTATACATGTATACATATATATGTATGTATACATATATATGTATATGTACATGTATACATATATATGTATATGTACATGTATACATATATATGTATATGTACATATATACATATATATATATATGTATATATATACATGTATATATATACATTTATATATATGTATATATATATATATATATTTATATATGTATATACACACATATATATGTATATACACATATATACATATGTGTATATATACATATATATATGTGTGTGTATATATATATGTATATATATGTGTATATACATATATATATCTATGTATATATATGTATATACATATATATATGTATGTATATGTGTTTATATATATATATACATATATATATCTATATATGTATATGTATATATGTATATATATCTTGTGTTTGCTTAGTGCTTGACTTTATTTGTTTTCTTTATCCTATGTGATTTCCTTGTTTTAGTGGAATAAATAATTTATTCATCTATTTACCATATTTTTTTGGTTTTGTATATCAAAAAAATTTGGATTTGCAGGTGGAAATGATCAAACAATGAAATGCATAACCTAAACCCAAATCATTCAATACCTCGAAGATGTAAGATGAATTATTTGATTGATTTGATAAGTTGGTTGCTCACAATTTGGTAGCATAACATTAAGATGGAGATTGATAGATGGAAGATGATAGATGAAAAGAGGATGCAAGGCTCTAATGTGATTTCAACAGCATAAGGATACTCTAACTCAATGCCTCCTAGAAAATTTGGCAGAATAAGGGTACTTGAGGCTCAATGCATGCTAATGGCTTGGGAAAGGGTTGATTTATAAGAAAAACTTGGTTCAAATGGATGGTTGAGATTAAAAAGCTAATTGATTGATGTGGACGGCTAGGATTGATTAGTTATTCCCAATCTTCAAGGGAGTTATAGTCATGTGACAAGTGGAGGGAGGAGAATAGGTCTCATGTGTGATTGTGTACACAAATACTTTTATTTAATAAGCTTATATGTGATGGTGTACACAAATACTAAAACTAGGTCCCATTAGTTGTACATGTGAAGGATTTTAAATGAAAGTTGTACTACCACACATGATTCAATTGAAAAATGGACAAGTGTCAAAATATGGTGAGAGGCGAGGACTTAATTCAAATAAAATATTTGAATTAGTTGGGATATGAGTTGGAAAATTAATTAAATAAATAAGATTTATTTAATTAATTGGATAGTGGGATTAGGTTATGATTGGGATATGAATGGGAAATTAATTAAATAAATAAAATTTATTTAATTAATTGGGAAGATGATTAGGATAGGACTGGGTTATCAATGGGAAATTAATTAAATAAATAAAATTTATTTAATTAATTAGAAAGTGGGATTATGAAAGTGAAATTAATTAAATAAATAAAATTTATTTAATTAACTGGCTAAGTGGGATAAGGATGGGATTAAGATGGGATTTTAATTAAATACATAAAATTTATTTAATGAATTAGCTAATGGATTAGTGGGATTAGGAAAAAATGCTACATGATGTCTAGGTAATGTTTTTGACTAGGTGTTGCAAGACATGGACAAATTTGAGAAATTTTTGGGTGTCCACATTTTGCCCCTCTTTGAGATGATGTTCGAGATGATAATATTTATTTCGAGTAACATCATTTCAAAGAAGCTAAGGTATGGATAAAGGAAAAGGATGATGATGGGAAGATATAACGATGATGTTAGGATAGGATCAGGATGCCCCCTCAAGAGGATAGGTAGGTTCGACAAACACAGATAGGCTCTCGAAATGAAATGGATTGGCTAAGGAAGATAAGAGAATGGATAGAAGAAATGATGATGCATTGTGCTGCAATGAAAGTGAGCAACCATGATGTTTGATATAGCACTAGACATTATGCACCAAGGTATAAGGACCAGGGTGACGATGTGTTTCGTGCCCCAGCATAATACAACCTTGTCTAACATATGAGGAAGAAAACTTAGAGCATTAAAGTCCTAATGCACAAAAGGTATGATATGACCTTAGATGCAAAGGATAGTGCAAAAAGCTATTCCAACATACACAAGATATGAATATTAGTTGGAATGATACCAATGTGATGCAAATGCAAGATAAAAAGATAACACACACGAGCAAGCATGCATAAATGATTAAAAAACAAACAAGGTATTGCCCCTGTCAAGTTGTAAACCAATGATTAATTGCTGATTGTTTTGTTGATGATAGTTGAGAGTGTTGTCATTGAAGGGAAAGCTATATCCCTAGATCAACACAAGGTTGTTTGCTAAGTTGGTTGGTTGATTGGCTGATTGATTTAGCTTACAACAAGGCTAGGATCAAAACCATTGATTGCGCTTAGATAATTTGGCTTGATTGATTAACTTGTTTGGTATGGATGAAGGATGATTTGCATTGGGATCATTGTTTGGAATGATTTTGAGGATGATGAAATGATGGATGAAGATTGATGAAGGATGGATGAAAATGAATTGGAATGAATTGAATTGATATGAATGGATGATTTGATTGAAGGAAATGGATTGATTGAATGATAGATTGATTGGAAGAAGTTGTTTATTGATGATGTAGAAGATAGATGATAGAATAAATAATGAGAGGAGAAAGAGGAAAATTGCATGTGCCTGAATCTAGGCACTTCCTTCATACTCTAGACTACCTACATACCCTATATCCACAAGATCAAGGCACTTAACGATGGAAATGAGATGTAGTTTTGATTTTGTTTTTTTATTGATGAGATGATGAAAATGGATTGAATTGGTCAAGTTTTGGATTGATGAAATGTTAATGATGGGATGATATGTGGTGGATTGAGCTACTTTTGATTTGTTGAAGTGATTGGATTTGTTTTGATGGTTAGCTTGATGTGCTTTGGTTTTGACCTTTGTTGTTGTTGGGTTGATTGTTGTGATGATTGGATTGTTTTGAATGATGATAGTGATGGTGTGATGATTAGAGTGTCCACTCAATCTAATCATAAGCAAGTGTTCTCAATGTGCTCAAAGGATGTAAAACAAACAAGGTATTACCCTTGTCAAGTCATAAACCAATTATTGATTGTTTGATTGATGATGATAGTGTTGTCATTGTGGGGAAAGCTATATCCCTAGATCAACACAAGGATGATATGGGAATGATATATCCCTTTGATAATGATTGATGATGATTGATTTGGTTCATGACAAGATTAGGATCAAAAACTTGTTGATTTGATTGGATAATGTTCCTTGATTCATTAGCTTGCTTGATATGAATTAGTGTAACTTGAATTTTGAGATCATTTCTTAGATTGAGTTAATTGATATGATTGGAAGAAGTGATTGATTGAAATGGATGAATGAATGTTATTGAGAGGAAGAATTGATGATTATGATGATTTGATTTTGATCGAACACTGATGGAGTGGATTGTTTTGGATGATGATTGAATCGATTTTATTGCTTGGATTTTTTGTTGGATATTTTATTTTTTGGATTTTTTTGAAATGTTTTTTTTTTTTTTTTTTTGTGTTTTTTTGGGATATTTTTATTTTTTTGGATTTTTGAATGTTTTGGGATGTCAATGGATTTACAATTTGAGTAGCCTTTGTGCTTGATACCAATGATAAGGGAAAACCAAGTCTAGGTGCAAAGGATGGATAAAAGGATGGGCTCATAGAAAATGTGATGGCAAGATCATGAGAGTTGGATGGGATGGAAGGTTCATGAGAGTTGGATGGATAGATAAAAGGATAGGCCATATAAGGGGTGGATGCATGCCTCATGATAACCGGATAGGTAGGCTATATTGGAAATCTCATGATAAATTGATGGGGATAAGCTATAAGATGGAAAGCTCATGATAAGGGTACATCATAGTGGATGGATCATAAGGGAGCTAGGATGTGATCTTCAAAGGCTATGTCGCATAGGAAGAACTTGTCCCATTCTAGGTGGTAATGCTTAGGATTTTTACATGACAAGGCTCATGACAATGGGATGATAAGATTGGATTTTACATGATGCTTATGATGATAAGATGACATGATGGATTGGTTTAAATGGGATGGATAAATGGTCAATGGATAGGACTTGGTTTGGAAAGAAGGTATGTCAAGAAATATCCAAACATGTTTCAACAATTTTGCCCCTATGTCTTCGTCAAGATCAAAAAGGAGGAAGGATGGATAAATGGGTTTAGTGGAATAGGCATGTTTATGTAATGGATAAGGATGGTAGGATGGTATGGTAATGGTAGGATAGGATATGATGGAAAATGATATAATGGGATAGATAGTTTGGAAATGGATAGGTTGGATGAGACAATGTGTCCCTAAGTGTAAGTGACATAGAAGATCAACCTACACATGGTGCCTGTTTGCACGGTTTTTATCATGGTACTTATCCAAGGCACCTGTTTACTAGGTTTTCACCATTGGATGAAGGGATTTCTCTATACTTTTTTGATTTTTTCCTTCTTTTTTTTTTATTTTTTAGATGGGATGACAATTACACATGGCGCCTGTTTGCCAAGTTTTCACCATGGTAATGGATAGGAAGGACTCAAGTGTCTAGTTCGATAAAAAGTGATATTGTCCCATTACAGATGGGTGTCATCACATGGACTGTGTCATTATGCTCATTGATGTTGGTAAAGGTTTGCATGAATGGGAGATGGAGTAGGTAGATAGTGGATTAGGATGAAAGGTTTGTGTAAGGATGGGGGATAGTGGATTATGATGTGGAATTATGGTAGGGTAGGCTAGTAGCTTATGGTGTGGATTTATGTAAGACTTATGCAAAAGCATGGACCATAGAAAGGTGATGGGGAAGATATGTAGGATAATGGATGAAGGTTGGGGAGATGGAGGTATGTGGGAATGTTTTGGAATGGAAGGGAATCATGACCAACGGTTGCACACACTATGTTAAACATTGAAGCTTTTGATGGGATGGTGGTGTAGGAAGCAATGGGGAAGTTTGCTTAGGGGATGGTTGATGAAGTGATTTAGGAACCCACATAGATTTAGTATTTTTTAGTGCTTTTGTTTTGCTTGTGGGATTTTTGAAGGAAATGGAAGTTTTGGATGGAAGTAGGATTTTGCATGGATATAAGTGGTTGGGATTCTTGAGATGTGGATGAGGATGCATCATTTGACTTGCTAGTTATTTACTTAGGAACCCAAACCATTTTTCTTTTGGGCTTTGCTTTTGGAGGTATGGGCTTGGATAGCTTTGTGAATGTACTTTGCTTAGAAGATGGATGATTTAAAGAATTTTCACATTGATGCCCTACGGCATGAGGGTCCTTAGGAGTTTTAGTTGGATTTTTGGCTTTATAGATAAAGGCATCCAAATGTTTATTTTGGAATCCCATGGGTTTGGTGGAAGCGGGGTTGGTGGAATGAGTGGAAGCTTCATGTTTAGGCAATGTGTGCATTTGTTGGTCATGATTAGGAATGTAAGGGTACTTATGCATAAGTGGATAATTAGGTGTTGGTAACAATGGAGGTAAAGCGGATGGAGGGATATTAGGAGTTGGAAGGAGTGGAGGTAAAGTGGATAATGGGATGTTAGGAGTTAGAAGTAATGGAGGTAAAGTGGATGGTGGGAGGTGTATGGTCACATGCTTTTGACATTTGTAGGTTGATGGAGGGGGAATGGCTACATATGTTTTGGGTATTTGATGTGGTTTGTGATGGAAAGTGGTGGACTTAGAAGGGATGGAGGAATTACCAACATTTTTAGAGGGTTTACCTTGGGATGTGTATCCAAGGCCATATGAGAATGGAGGAACTTTGACATGGTTTTGCTCCAAAATACCTTGTTCATAAAGGCCTAGGCCTTTACCTTGGTAGTTCATGTTTTGGAGGATGCAATGGACAATGGGACTAGGTGTGGTTTGAAAACTAGACTTGAGTTCAATATTGGATGGAGAAGGTGAAGTGGATAGAGGTTGTTTTTGTCCTAAGGAAGAACATTCATGGACAAAAGTGGTAAGACCACTAGGACATAATAGTGGATTTGAAGTGGAATCAATGGTGGATGTGGAAGGAGGATCATTAGGAACTTGATTACCATTGTGTTTACTAAGATCCATGTTATTTGTTTGATCTTTTATGCTTACTTGGGGGAAAAGTGTCTCATCATGACAAGTGGATGTTTGCTCATTATGGATAGGGCTAGATGGCAGATGACTAGGAGAAATTTAGATATCTCACTCATGGATGGATATAAGATTATGAATAGGATCAAGGTGCTCATGGATAGCTTCTTCATAGGTATCATCTTGATCATAAAGACGGTAAATGTTATGGATGGGTAGCATGAAATTGTTTTGATCTTGAGTTGGACTAGGGTTTAATGTTTCCACATGCTTAGGATTAAACCTTTGACATACCTCTTGGGTTGCTTGAATGGAAGTAGAAGGCTCTTTGATAGGCTCTTGGTCAACAACATGAGAACATGATCACTCTTGACTTGGATTCATAATAGGAGACTCTTGAATAGGCTTGATGGTTTGTAGGTCACATGATGGGCTTGAAGGGCTAAGAATTTTAATTAAGGGCTCTTGGAGATGCTCAAGGATAGGATTGGACATGACCTTTGGGAGTTCATTGGTAGGTTCATGAATGGGTATTTGACATGGAGGTAGTTTATTCCTAGCTAGTAGCCAATGGATCACATCCTTCACAAGGGTATGAGTGGATGGGCAATATAATGGATGAGCAATAATAGCAGATGATGTTGTAGGCTTAGGACTAGGATTAGGTTGGGGGCTAATTGGATTGGGTGGATTAGGATTTGGATTGGATGAAGGGATAATCTTACCACAATTTATGAGGTTTGTGATCAATCTCTTAAGTTTTACACAATTGGTTGTTGTATGGCCCTTATACCTATGGTATGCACAATAATGGTTTTCATTATACCAAGGGGGTTTAAAGATTGGTTCAAAAGGTTCTATTAGTGGAAGCTAAATCAAATTTGCTTGAACCAATTATTGTATGGCTATGTCCAAGGGATCTTGTGGTGGAGGATTGGTAGAACATGGGGATGAAGGTGATGAAGATTGGTAGACCAATGGACTAGGGGTAGGATCACATGGTGGTCTTATGATAGAGCTAGTAGGCTCATGTGTTGGCGGGTGATTGGATGATGAAGGCCACTCATAGGATGCATTGGCTAGATTGGTATCTCCTTTGTCAAAGGTAATTAACTCTTTTTGTATTAGGCTCGCATGGTTTATATACAAAGGGCCACTTGGAGTTTCATATGCTTCTTGTTCCAAAGGTGGATTTGGGCTCACTTGTGCTCATTTGTGAGGCCATTGATAGTCTTAGTAACTAGGTGTAATGGTAGGATATGTAGACAAAGGATCTTGAGGTAGAATCAAAGTTGAGGGCATTTGATCTTGTTAGCAAGGTTGAGTTGTGCTCACTTGATTTATGTACAAAGGGCCATTGGGACTTGCATGTTGTTCTTGTAATATAACTTGATTGCCTTGTGGATGGGCTTGGTAGTGCATTAGAATGGTGGCATGAGGGATTGGATAAGCTTGAGGTGGATGTTCATAGGTTGATGTGGCATTGACTTGGTGGATAGGTGGATTAGGTTGATAGGAGGTGGATGGATATGACATGTGGCTATGAGGTGGATTAGGTTAATAGTGAATGGATAAGAATTGATGCACTTGTCGAGCTTGACTAGTGGCTAGAAGGTGTTGGACTTGAGCTATGAAGTGTTGTAGTTGAGCTGATTGGCTTGCATGGGGTTGAGCTCTTTCGATAAAGAATTGTAATGTTTCAACGGCATCTTGGTTGAGGGGTTGTGATCCTTGATAAATATTTTGGAGGAATCTTTGGAATTTGATTTTTGGGTCTTTTGGTGTAAACATGTTGTCACCCAAGTGTATGTCTTAAGTCCTTTTAGCAAGTGCTTGTTTATGGATTTTGATGATTTGGCAGAAGTGATTTGGCTAGGATAGGGATGTGACTAGGATAAGTTTAGGATGGTTTGAATGACTTGTTTAGGAAGGGTTGGATGGTGACTAGGCTATGTTTGGGATGAAAGTGATTATGTTTGAATGTTATTGGAAGAATGTGTAGGATGACTTGTCTTTATGTGTTTGGGTGTTTAGAGCTTGATGTGGCAACATTCAAATAAATGATTATGCATATACACACGTGAATCATTCACACAAGACACATAAGCAAGTTGTTAGTTTGGAAGAATGTGATGATGGTTAAGCAAGCATGTGAAGACACTTCAACAAGTCCTAGTCAAGGCAAGGCCACTATCACAAGGAGGTTCTAGTGAAAATCTGGGGGACCGGCACCCCACAAGCATCTAGCAAGCCACTTAAGACTTTAACTAACCCTACTAGGAGTTTTAATATACACAAAGGTACACCTCCTTTTGAGTTAGCACTGTATGGTGAGCGCTAATACTGGTTAGACTTGGCTTTCACCTTATCCTCTGATTTTAATAGCGGACCGGATGAAAGTACCACTTGAGGTCATTCCCTTGGGGTGAGTACCTCTTTTCTCACCAAGGCAACCCTCTCTAAGGCTAAACAAAAGTAACACAAGTAAATGTTTTTGATCTCCAAGTTCATGTTAGGATGCGAGGAGAGAGCATACACATTTACCTGGTCACACTCACATGGGGTTCATTAACCTTAGAAATTCAATGTGTGGAAGAAAATGCAAGCACTTGTTTGTTTTAAAGCCTAAATCCAAATGTGATGAAAGACAATGGTTTGTTTTAGCCCAATTTTTGATGTGATAGTAAACAATTGTTCATTTTATGCCCAAATCGAAATGTGTTTGCAAACAAGATTGATTTAAATGAAAATATGAAAGATAGAAATGAATGCACCCAGATTATTTTCACTTTCCAAGTTGTTGTATATGATTGATATTTATGCTACTAAATCTCCTTAAGATCACCTATAATATAAAAAATGATATTATAATGCAGGCATAAATAAATAAACTCATCGGGCAAGGAAAAATGTAATTTTATATACATAGCCAAGTTAGATTTGATTATTTCAAGAGGTTTTTGGTTTAAAAATTAAAAAATCAAATAAGAGACCCCTTTTAATTTTCTGAGAGATTTCTAAAAATGTAAAGAAATTAGAAAAATTCCTTGTTTAACACCCAGAAATGTTGATTTATGGAAAAGCTACAGTCAGCAAAGATCTGATTTTTCTGCACTGTATATGACCTCCAAAATAAATCTATAAAACATAGACCCCCATTATAATTTCAAGGGATTTCCAGAAATGTAAATTTTTTGGAAAAAAATGTTGATTTGCACTCACAATTGTTATTTTATGAAAAAAACATAAAAACATGATAACTCCCACAAAAATTGTGATAAACTCGTAATTTTTATTCTGTAGCTTCTCTATATCATGGGCAAACTTTTGTTAAAATCTTAGAGAAAAATTCATAGTCATTTGGAAGATCTGATGAAATTTTTAAAACCTAGGGTTTTGTCCAAAAAATAGCGGATCTACAACAAAAAATTAATTAAACCTGCAAAACTCGACAATGGGGGTTAGATGAATGGAAATTTTTACTACAAAAACCTACAAAAAAGATCAAGCAAAGTGAGTCCCACCGGGTGTGCCAAAATGTATATAAAAAAAAAAAAGATTTACAAATGGAAATGATCAAACAATGAAATGCATAACCTAAACCCAAATCATTCAATACCTTGAAGATGCAAGATGAATTGTTTGATTGATTTGATATGTTGGATGCTCACAATTTGGTAGCATAACATTAAGATGGAGATTGATAGATAGAAGATGATAGATAAAAAGAGGATGCAAAGGCTCTAATGTGATTTCAACAGCATAAGGATACTCCAACTCAATGACTCCTAGAAAATTTGATAGAATAAGGGTACTTGAGGCTCAATGCATGCTAATGGCTTGGGAGAGGGTTGATTTATAGGAAAGGCTTGGTTCAAATGGATGGTTGAGATTAAATATATAATTGATTGATGTGGATGGCTAGGATTGATTAGTTATTCCCACTCTTCAAGGGAATTGTAGTCATGTGACAAGTGGAGGGAGGAGAATAGGTCTCATGTGTGATTGTGTACACAAATACTTTTATTTAATAAGTTTATATGTGATGGTGTACACAAATACTAAAATTAGGTCCCATTAGTTGTACATGTGAAGGATTTTAAATGAAAGTTGTACTACCACACATGATTCAATTGAGAAATGGACAAGTGTCAAAATATGGTGAGAGGTCAGGACTTAATTCAAATAAAATATTTGAATTAGTTGGGATATGAGTTACAAAATTAATTAAATAAATAAGATTTATTTAATTAATTGGATAGTGGGATTAGGATATGATTGGGATATGAATGGGAAATTAATTAAATAAATAAAATTTATTTAATTAATTGAAAAGTGGGATTATGAATGTGAAATTAATTAAATAAATAATATTTATTTAATTAATTGGCTAAATAGGATAAAGATGGGATTAAGATGAGATTTTAATTAAATAAATAAAATTTATTAAATGAATTAGCTAATGGATTAGTGGAATTAAGAGTGGGATTAGGACAAAATGCTACATGATGTCTAGGTAATGTTTTTGACTAGGTGTTGCAAGACATGGACAAATTTGGGACAATTTTGGGTGTCTATATTTTGCCATATCAAAAAAATTTGGAGTTACAAATAGAAATGATCAAACAATGAAATGCATAACCTAAATCTAAATCATTCAATACCTCAAAGATGCAAGATGAATTGCTTGATTGATTTGATATGTTGGTTGCTCACAATTCGGTAGCATAACATTAAGACGGAGATTGTAATGCCCCGCCTTGAACACCTTAGAGAAATTCACATTTATGCTATTTGAAATAGATTTTTTTTTGTTTAATGATTAAGATAACAAAGTAATGTTAACATAACTAATAACACCATTACACTACGACATGTTCTCCAAGGTTTCAAGGCTGCATTACTTAACCATTCAACTAACATAATCTAACATACAACTAACATAATCTAACATACATCAGTAACTGATCTAAATCCAACGCACAATTAAATAACTTATTCATATTCATTACATATCGTCAAATAATACAATCTACATGATCAAATACATAACTGAAATGCTTTCCTTACATAAGTACATCATTACATCATTACATTGCCATTTTCAGACTACATCAGAATTACATACATTATGAATGATCTATTACACAAGTCTGGTACAAGATTATACACATACATCTTCATCAACTGGTACAAGTACAATTGTCTGGGATAAATCTTTTCTGCACATGAACTTTGACAAAGAATAACCAATGGATAATAAAGCTCTTCCACCCAACCACATGGAACCCTAAGGTCCACCCCCCGAGCTAGGAGTTAACATGAGGTCCCAAACAATAACAGTCAGGTAGACAAAAGACAAACAAGAACAAAGGATGACCAAACGCCAATACAACACATGGCAATAACAACACAACACAACTTCCAGAGGTGGCACATAACATAACATAAGTGGAGAGACCAAACAAGGAATACTAGGTTGTAGTAGGGAGAGTGTCATTGCACAGTCCTAGCATGGATTACCCTGGCAGTCTCTCACTAGACTCCGGCCCCCATCTATGGTTACCCTGGTAGTCTCTCACTAGACTCTGGCCCCATAGGGTGACACATGTGGAATCGACCTTCCTTTCGTGAGGACAAGGAAGTCAATCTTGCCGACCAGGCCTTCTCTACCCATCCTTAGTCTAAACGAGCACTACAGGCCATGGGAGAGGAATCTATTTATCTTGTTTAATGTGAAATCTACCCTTAACCCCCTAGTTCATTTTATGTTATCACTTGATTAATCCATTTTTAATGGGTTACCCTGGCTACCACTTTGGGTGCCGGCCCCACATTGAAAGCCACTCTCCTTCCTAACACCTAGTAAACCTTAACCATCATACAAGGCATTATAACAATACACATACATGTTCACTGCAAGGCATAATTCCTCATGCATTACAACCAGAATCGTAACACCAATTGTTATCCATCACTTGTAACATTACAACACTTTACTCTATTACAGATTCCAAGTCTCTCCATACAACAATTTCGACAAAACAGGTACAGGATAGTCACAAGTGGCTCGATGTCCCATCTCGAGAATATTATATCCACAAAATACATTAACAACTTTCGACAATTCTACATTCATAATAAATTGTACTTCTTACTCAATTAGAATCACATGTTTAAGACACACAACACTAGAACACCTATCCACATGTTGGTTGTACTCAAACGCGACATACTATGCCTCTCAAATTTTGACCACTAACAACTTATCATATTACGACAACAAGAATTCTTAATTCATACAACTCTATTCAAGTGCTAAAGTTACACTAAACTTCCTTCTTGTAAATAATTTTGTCATAAAATCAATAGCGAATTACATTAACTCTTTTCACTAAACCAACTGATTATAAAGTTAATGCAACAATTAAATTAATATATTACAACTTAAATTATCACAAGATTTAATCAAACAAGCTTTTACAATCCATTGCAAAAGAATCTTTTGATTAAACTACATTATTTAGTTTGTGTTATCCTCACTCAAGATATATGTTTACAACTGTTTACCCTATCATGTTTAACAACCGATACAAGGTGCACCTTATGACCCACTCAAATGAGTTTATCCACGATGAATTAGATCTAACGATGTGGTCGATCGTCATTTGGTAGTTGTATAATCTGCGTTTGTTTCCAAGGCATTCCTGTTTTCAGGTAAATGCTCCAACTACAACTGTCACGAGCATTAACCTTTCAAATTGTAAGAAAGATCGTGAATGATTTGTCAATTATCGTAGAGAAGGTGTAAAATTGTTATTGACTATTTTACCATTGACGTGGATGATATTTTATCAGTCTAATAACTTTTGGCAACACATTGCAAATCAGTGTCAACTTTGATGGTTCTCTCTCTATCCAAATATCTTCATGAGACGATGGTCGAAGGCAGCAAGGTTTAAGAAAAGACATTTTGTAGTTTTCCAAGAATGTTTCTAATGACCAGCGACTCGCCATTGATTCCAACTGCAGTGCAGAGCTCCACTCAAGAAAGTACGACTACAGTTTAAACATTGCTATGAGATTATTTCTGGCAGACATCATCCGACTTTAGTTTTAATTGCATAATATAACAACTAATCGTATTACATGTACACTTGATCCTCCAGAGGCTGTGTGACAATGATGTTACTGTTGAAACTGTGACGGAAGGTAATTTGTTTTATAAACAACCGTTGAACTAGTATTACTGATGATATCTACCTTAGAACCCTTACAGCTGGTGTGCCCAACAGAAAACTCACATCGCTGTATCTAGTCGATTAGAGATCATAAACAATGTGAACACCACATAACAGATTTTTAGGTAAGATGTCCACCATAATACTATGTGAATTTGACAGTTTGTACAAAATTTCTTCTTAAATATAATGCAGTCCTTCTAAAATTTAGTAGTATTTTACAGCTAAAATGTCTGTTTACAGCCACAAGTTTTTGACGAAAGTGTATTTTAATGCGCTACAATAGTCTTGGTGTCGAGCTCATTATTTAGCAATACCAATATTCTCCTTGGAACTTTATCTCTGATCAATGTGAAAGTAAATGTTCACATCTCCCACAACAATTTCTCTTGCAAAATCCTTTATCACACACCTGCTATCTTGGGGCCGTTTTTACTTATCATTAAAATACCTGATAAAGCCGTGCTAGTCTAAATGAAAGCATTTTCTAGGGAACTGGAGATAACATGTGAATATCAGCTTGAGTATGTTATAACACAAAACAAAGGCGATCTGTATGAAGGTCTCTTCCAGAAGTGCACCCGGCTGGAGACAAACAAGGATCCATTGAAATGGAACGGTTACAGGGTAACGTACTGTTATGCAATGATCACTGGAAGACACGAAATGGATTTGCTGATAGGGTTTTAGACAAAGTGGCCATTTTGCTTTCTAATTACAATCCTACAACAGCTTTGAATAATCGATTACTGAGTTCTGTTCACACTACATAAAACCTATCTCACGTCTTGCATATTTAGTATTCATCTATATCATTAGCTTTCAAAACCTTAAATCTTATTCCATTTTCTTTTAAGAAAAACCATTGAACTGGCAATACAAGGTGCGATTTGCAAAAGTAAACCCTTCCAGATATGCGACTAGCTGAAAACAAAGATCTAGGAGATTGGAATGATTACAGGATATAACCAAAGTGGGTGCACATGACTGAAACCTCAAACATGCAATTTTATTTAACTTGCCTGTGTGGTTTGTTATAGCTGCTTCATAAAAAAGTAATAGGGTCGCTGATTAATGAATGCCTTGATTGATCCTCAAGGAAAGAGACAACATTTCTTTGAATGGTCGATGCACTATATTAGGTTTTTAACTATGATTGAAAACAGTGCAGTTTGCATACACTCGATCAACTACCTATTTTTGTTCTCTTCTAGGCCAGGGTTTGATGGCAGTGCAAAAACATCCTTAATAACTTTCAAAGATGCCAAAAAAAATATAGTTCTAAGCATTGCCACCAATTCCAAATCGATTGCTGATGATGATAGTGCCGAATGGATGTTGACAGAATAGTTAAATGTCTGAGAGGATAAGGAATTTGCAGAAATCAATACATGATTGAATATGTGCAAGAAGTTTACAAAGAGAGATCTGAGAGGTCTTAAGGAGACGTCAACTTGTATCATCAACCCTGTCAATTATACGCTGGTCTAAGATTGCCTACAAGAATTGGTAGAAAAACGCTGTCAATGTCATGTAAAGAGTTCGATGAGACTTCAAAAGCATTCCACTCATCATGGCAATGTTTTGGCATATCTAGTTGATTGCATAGAAGTTGTTAGAAGGATGCAATGTGGAGGAGGAAAACTGTTGTATGATGTACACATCTAATGGCTGAGCGAGGTGAAATACAGAAAACACATCATGGCATGTATGAAATGGAAACCTCATAAAGGCGATCTCCTTTGAATGTAACCTGGGAAAACAATTACTAAGCTATTGATTCCAGTATAGATATCAATGAGAATGCAATGACCTTATCTACTCCTCAGATATCAAGTCGTCTAATTCGTAGATAGAAACACTATTCAGTATAAAGGTTTGGAGGATGGTGGGAGAAATATAAGGAAAATTTCTATCTATTACTGACCCAATGAATCACATCTAAATCCGTACATCAAAAATAAACATTTGCAGAAATGACAGAATGTTCAAGCAGAAAACTATTTGACCAAAGAAATCCGTCTGTAATTAAAGAAGCAATCAACCCAACATGCTCAGATTCAGAGAAAAAGAAACAACGAAAGAAGTCAAGCATTCAAAGGAACCTGGCTGCGACGTCGAATCAAGGAAGCTATTCCAACTGCTGTAGACCAAGCTTCTCTCCAGTCTTCTTCTCTCTTCTTCTCCTGCAATCCTCTGCCTTGCCCCTCTACAACCTTCCCTTTTATAAAACAGTCCCTTCCATCCTTGAAGGAACTTGGCACATGATCCCGTGCATCTTCATCCTCAAAATATATTTTTTTATTATTTTAATGATCCCAACAGGTTAATTTTTATTAAAATTTATGATTTTTATTAATATAAATATATGATTCCAACCAATTTATTCTTTTTATGAACAACCAACTATATTTTTATTAATAAAATTTTAACATTACATCTCTCTATAAATTTACAACTCAATATAATTTATTTTATCAATTAAATTGTAAATCACAAATTACAACATGACTTACAATTTATTTATTTATTTAAATATCCATTATAAATAATATTATATTAAACAATACAAAATTGCTTACAACTTTTATTTAACAATTTTACTTCCAATAAAATAATAATTTATTTACAACAATTATTAACAATTATCGACATTTACAATTATTATATTTTTTCGTATAATAATTCTATCTAATGCACAACTTTACCTTACACACTTAGACACCTTCTGACCTAGTTAGACTATAAGGTGCAATAGTACCTATCTACAAGTCATGATCGAATGATAGACAATAAACACAAGGGTAAACTGACAACCAGACAACACTGACAAGGGACCCCACGTTAACTCCAAACAACTAATCCATTGGCGAAGGCACGCTCAGACTTGGTAATTAGGTGGAGTCGGTGCCTAGTACCTGCATCCTGCAGCAACGCACGGTTAAACATAACAAAATATGTATATCCACATGCAGTCCTATAGTGAATGGAAATCGTAGTGGGGCAGGGTACTCGAGAGTGAGTAATATGACAATGTTCCATTCACGTTTATGTATAAACAATTAACTATGTTGAACAAGATATCTGATTACTAGTCAACAACATAAAACATTCAATCATCTTACAATCACATATAGTGAATAACATCAAAGCATCTATAACATCTAGTTCATTTATCAAATTCTAAGGCATAAAATAACAAGATCCAACATCAACAACTGTTATCATAATGATTAGGTCCATAATGAATTAACAAAATAACAAGGAATCCATCATCAATTGATCTAAGATACTATCATAATGTCCAATACTACTAAGCAAACATCAGTCTAACAGACAACAAGTTGAGGGGCATTACATCCTCCCCCCCTAGGATCAGGCTTACTCCTGGAAGCCTGCAAACAAATATGGATATAGCTCTCGCATTCGGTATGTATCTTCCCAGGTAGCTGAAGTCTCATCACTAGGATCCCATTGGACCCTTACCTGCTCTATGACTCTGCCCCTGAGAGCGAGTCGCCTGTGCTCCAAAATGCCTATGGGCTCCAAAGCTAGCTGCCTGTCCTCTACCTGTAAGGCATTCCAATCAAGGACATGAGAAATATCTAGATTATAGGGTCTAAGAACTGAAACATGAAATACATCATGGACGTGCGACAAGCTAAGCGGCAAAGCAAGATGGTATGCAACAGGACCAATTCTCTCTAAAACCTTGAATGGCCCTACAAAGCGCGGTGCGAGCTTAGAGCCTTTTCCATAATGGATCAGACTCTTTCATGGACGCACCCGCAAGAACACCCGATCACCAACTAAAAATTGATGATCAAGTTTATGAGCATCTACATATTTCTTCTATCTATCTCGTGTTGCCACCAGATGCTCTCTAATGTGATCAACCTGCTGCTCCATCTCTTGGAGCATTTGTGGTCCTAGAAGAACTCTATCCTCAAGACGATCCCAACTTAGTGGGGTACGACAAGGACGACCATATAGAGCCTGAAAAGGGGACATGCCAATAGAACTATGGTACCCATTATTGTACGCAAAGTCCACCAAATACAAATAATCTTCCCAATGGTTTTGTTGATCCATAACATACATTCTGAGCATATCCTCGAGGACCTGATTGACCCTCTCAGTTTGCCCATCAGTCTCTGGATGATAAGCTGAACTAAAGTTCAACTGAGTCCCTAATGCATGTTGAAGGGATGTCCAAAGAGCTGAAGTAAAAATTGGATCACGATCAGAGATAATCTTGCGAGGAATACTGTGCAATCTGACTATGTCCTCCATGAAAATTTTGGCCACAGATGAAGCATTATATGAAGATCAGATAGGAGAAAAGTGTGCTACTTTCGTAAGCCTATCTACAGTGACCATTATTGCGTCATGACGATGAGAGGACATGGGTAAACCAACTATAAAATCTATCGAAATAATGTCCCATTTCCATTCTGGAATAAGATGTGGCTAGAGAAGACTTGCGGGATGCTGATGTTCTGCCTTAACCCTCTGACATTCTAAGCATCTCGAAACAAAATTAGCAATATCCCTCTTCATTCCGGCCCAAAAATATATCTGGCGAAGGTCTGCATACATCTTCTTGACACCTGGATGAGCAGAACAAGGTGCCCGATGTGCCTCAGTCATGATTAGGGTGTGGAGACCCTCTGTAGAAGGCACATAAATGCGACCTAAATGTCGCAAGAGACCATCTGATTCAATAGAATATCTGGCATATCTACCCTCCAAGGTTCTACCAGACTCAACTTCTGCTTTCACTTCCTAATACCATCTATCTGCAGGGAGTGCTGCAAGAATCTGTCCTCTCAAATCCACTCCAAGATTGATTAATGAAAGTTCATGTCTTCACCGACTAAGAGCATCTACCACCACATTCTCCTTACCTTGGATATATTTTACCTCAAAATCATACTCACATAGAAATTCCATCCACCGCCTTTGTCTAGCATTTAGGTTTGGTTGTGTAAAAATGTACTGTAAACTTCTGTGATCACTATGTAGCTCAAAGCAATGCCCTAGTAAAAAGTGTCTCCATCTTACTAGTGCATGCACAACAGCAGCTAACTCTAGGTCATGTGTAGGATAGTTCAACTTGTGATCTTTGAGTTTACGGGACTCATAGGCTATCACACGACCCTCCTGCATTAAAACTGCTCCTAAACCTTCCAAGGATGCATCAGTACATACCACACAATCTCTGGCAGGATCAGGCACTGCTAGAATGGGTGCACTAGTTAACCACTCCTTAAGAGTCTGAAAGGCTGCTTGACACTGTTCAGACCAAATGAACTTCTTTCCTTTTCTCTATAGGGAAGTTATAGGGTGAGCTATCTTAGAAAATCCTTGCACAAATCGTCGATAATAGCCTGCTAAACCCATAAAACTATGAACCTCTGAAACATTAATAGGAGCAGGCCAATCCATGATAGCTTGAATCTTTGAAGGATCCACCACAATACCCTTGTCAGAAATAACATGTCCTAAATATTTCACTTTAGTTTGAAAGAAATCACATTTAGCCAGATTTACATATAACTGATTTTCTCTTAAACACTGCAGAACCTGTCGCAAATGTTCTTCATGCTCCTCCATAGACCTTGAGTAAATCAATATATCATCTAAGAATACAAGAACAAATCTATCAAGATAGGTACGAAATACACCATTCATCAGACTCATAAACATGGATGGTGCATTCGTCAACCCAAAAGGTACAACAGTGAACTCATAATGCCCATAACGGGTGTGAAATGCTATCTTGTGGATGTCAGCCTCAAAGATACGTAATTGATGATATCCTAACTTTAGGTCTATCTTTGAAAACACCTTAGCTCCCTTGATCTGATCAAAGAGGTCATCAATTCATGGCAATGGGTATCGGTTCTTCACAATCACCTTATTAAGCTATCGATAGTTGATGCACAATCGCAGAGATCCATCCTTTTTCTTCACAAAAATCACTGGTGCTCCCCATGGAGAGACATTGGGATGAATGAATCCCTTCGCTAACAACTCTTCTAGCTGCAAACAAAGCTCCTTAAGCTCTTGGGTAGTCATCTAATATGGAGCTCATGAAATAGGTTTTGCTTCGGGAACAAGGTCTATCTTAAAATCAATATCACGCTTAGATGGCATTCCTGGGATCTCACTAGGAAAGACATCGTCATACTCCTTGAGAATAGGATGGTCGTCAAGGGATGTCTCCCTATTCTCCTGAAGATCTAAGTCATTAATTGTTATAGCAAACAACTTGCATCCTTGACGCAAACATCTCTTCAATTGCATAGCAGAAATCATATGCAAAGAGATGGGTCTCTGAATCCCAACCACTTCTACTTCCTTGCCCGATTCATCAACACACCTCACTAATTTGTGGCGACAGTCTATCACTACTCGATGAGCATCCAACCAATCCATTCCCAACACTATGTCATAGGATCCTAGTGGTATAATGCAAAGATCTGCCGTGGTAGACAAAGGACCTATCCTCAACTCACAACCATACACAAGAGAGTCTGCTAATACCCTAGATCCAGAGGCCAATTCCACCTGCCACTTAACATCTTGCTTTGCTGCCACTAATTTGCAACGCTCCACTATAGAAGGGGAAATGAAAGAATCTGAAGCACCAGAGTCAAAAAGAATAGAAATAGTAATACCTCTCAAGACACCTGTAGTCTCCACAATGGTGCCTTGGTGCTCTGCTTGGTGATTATCTACCGCCGCAAACACCCTATGTGACCTGCCTGCATCTCCGACAGTTGGCTCTAAAGCTACGGGCCTCTGTCCAAATCTTGAAGTATTCTTACGTGGACACTGTATGGTAATGTGGCCCTACTGGCCACAAGAGAAACATCCTGTTCCCCTACCCAAACCTCCACCGCCTACAGGAGCATTCAACTACTGAAAACTTCCTCTACTTGCTGCAGACTATGTGCTCTGAGTTGGCTAATTAGGACAATGACGTTTATTTCTCAGCCAATTCTGATCTTTAGACTGGAACCTATTACTCTGTAGTGACTGAGAATGCTTTGGTTTTGTCTGAGAAAACTGAGCCACTCTTAGAAGGTACATAATGACTCCTTGAGTTACCTGTTGTATGGGACTGACCACCTCAGAAACTAGAACCTGCTCGAGATGTACTACCAATCTGTACACCTGTATGACCCCCTAGGGCCATGGTCAAGTTCTCCTCCACTAGTCAAGCCTTCTCAACTGCTACCTCCGTGGTCTTTAGCTCGAAAACACAAACTCCTCCACTGATGCGTGCATTCAGACCATTAATAAAATGCTGAACTAACATGGCCTCATCCTTTCCAATGCTTGCATACTGCTTGAGTTCATAAAACCTGCGCGCATACTATTCCAATGTCATGGCCATCTGTCTCAATCCATGGAACTCATCTGCTCATCGTTGCCTCCAGTGGTCTGACAGGAATCAAGTTCTAAACCTTTCCAAAAATAGTTCCCAAGATACTGTGGCAATATCTAGGTGCAACTTCTGTTCTTCTAGTCGCCACCATGTAGAGGTGAAACCTCTAAGATGCATGATGGCACATCTTGCCTTAGTGTTGCTACCATAAGGATGCATAGCAAAACACCTCTCCAAATCAATTAGCCATGTCTCTGCTTCCATACCATTGCCAGAACCATCAAAAGTAGGAGGATGGGCTCTCATAAGGTCTCTCATTTGGCCTGTAAGAATAGCTTCTTGTTCAACTATGATTTCTCTCCTTCTGGGAGATCATTCTCTTTCTCTCACTTCTGGCTGGTCCACCTCCTGCCTAGGACCAAGACGAACAAGAACCTCCTTAAGTAGCTAACGTAGCTGAGCACCCTCTGATTGACCTTGATTCTCTTGATTCTCGCTTCCACCTTCTTGTGTACTCTCATGAGGAGAACTAGGAGGAGGGCTATTAACAACACATCTCCCACGACCCCTACCTCATCCACGTCCTCAGCCTCGTACCCTAGGCATCTTCCTGGACAACACACCCAAGAACAACTTCAGGTTAATAGGCGAGGACTATGAATGAATTTATTCTTCAGAGTTTAAACAACTAGGATAGCTTAATGGGCTAGTATAAGACCCAGAGTACCCAGTGTTAGAAACTTGGCTCTGATACCAGATGTAACACCCTGCCTTGAACACCTTAGAGAAATTCATATTTATGCTATTTGAAACATAATTTTTTTTTTAATGATTAAGATAACAAAGTAATGTTAACATAACTAATAACACCATTACACTATGACATGTTCTCCAAGGTTTCAAGGCTGCATTACTTAACCATTCAACTAACATAATCTAACATACATCAGTAACTGATCTAAATCCAACACACAATTAAATAACTTATTCATATTCATTACATATCGTCAATTAATACAATCTACATGATCAAATACATAACTGAAATGCTTTCCTTACATAAGTACATCATTACATCATTACATTGCCATTTTCAGACTACATCAGAATTACATACATTATGAATGATCTGTTACACAAGTCTGGTACAAGATTATACACATACATCTTCATCAACTGGTACAAGTACAATTGTCTAGGATAAATCTTGTCTACACATGAACTTTAACAAAGAATAACCAATGGATAATAAAGCTCTTCCACTTGACCACGTGGAACCCTAAGGTCCACCCCTTAGCTAGGAGTTAACATGAGGTCCCAAACAATAATAGTCAGGTAGACAAAAGACAAACAAGAACAAAGGATGACCAAACGCCAATACAACACATGGCAATAACAACACAACACAACTTCCAGAGGTGACACATAACATAACATAAGTGGAGAGACCAAACAAGGAATACTAGGTTGTAGTAGGGAGAGTGTCATCGCACGGTCCTAGCATGGGTTACCCTGGCAGTCTCTCACTAGACTCCGGCCCCCATCTATGGTTACCTTGGCAGTCTCTCACTAGACTCCGGCCCCATAGGGTGACACATGCAGAATCGACCTTCCTTTCGTGAGGACAATGAAGTCAATCTTGCCGACCAGGCCTTCTCTACCCATCCTTAGTCTAAACGAGCACTACAGGCCATGGGAGAGGAATCTATTTATCTTGTTTAATGTGAAATCTACCCTTAACCCCCTAGTTCATTTTAGGTTATCACTTGATTAATCCACTTTTAATGGGTTACCCTGGCTACCACTTTGGGTGCCGGCCCCACATTGAAAGCCACTCTCCTTCCTAACACCTAGTAAACCTTAACCATCATACAAGGCATTATAACAATACACATACATGTTCACTGCAAGGCATAATTCCTCTTGCATTACAACCAGTATCATAACACCAATTGTTATCCATCACTTGTAACATTACAACACTTTACTCTATTACAGATTCCAAGTCTCTCCATACAACAATTTCGACAAAACAGGTACAGGATAGTCACAAGTGGCTCGATGTCCCATCTCGAGAATATTATATCCACAAAATACATTAACAACTTTCGACAATTCTACATTCATAATAAATTGTACTTCTTACTCAATTAGAATCACATGTTTAAGACACACAACACTAGAACACCTATCCACATGTTGGTTGTACTCAAACGCGACATACTATGCCTCTCAAATTTTGACCACTAACAACTTATCATATTACGACAACAAGAATTCTTAATTCATACAACTCTATTCAAGTGCTAAAGTTACACTAAACTTCCTTCTTGTAAATAATTTTGTCATAAAATCAATAGCGAATTACATTAACTCTTTTCACTAAACCAACTAATTATAAATTTAATGCAACAATTAAATTAATATATTACAACTTAAATTATCACAAGATTTAATCAAACAAGCTTTTACAATCCATTCCAAAAGAATCTTTTGATTAAACTACATTATTTAGTTTGTGTTATCCTCACTCAAGATATATGTTTACAACTGTTTACCCTATCATGTTTAACAACCGATACAAGGTACACCTTCCAACCCACTCAAATGAGTTTATCCACGATGAATTAGATCTAACGATATGGTCGATCGTCATTTGGTAGTTGTATAATCTGTGTTTGTTTCCAAGGCATTCCTGTTTTCATGTAAATGCTCCAACTACAACTGTCACGAGCATTAACCTTTTGAATTGTAAGAAAGATCATGAACGACTTGTCAATTATCATAGAGTAGGTGTAAAATTGTTATTGACTGTTCGATTGGAGATCATAAACAATGTGAACACCACATAACAGATTTTCAGGTAAGATGTCCACCATAATACTATGTGAATTTGACAGTTTGTACAAAATTTCTTCTTAAATATAATGCAGTCTTTCTAAAATTTAGTAGTATTTTACAGCTAAAATGTCTGTTTACAGCCACAAGTTTTTGACGAAAGTGTATTTTAATGTGTTGCAATAGTCTTGGTGTCGAGCTCATTGTTTAGCAATACCAATATTCTCCTTGGAACTTTATCTCTAATCAACGTGAAAGTAAATGTTCACATCTCCCACAACAATTTCTCTTGCAAAATGCTTTATCACACACCTGCTATCTTGGGGCCGTTTTTACTTATCATTAAAATACCTGATAAAGCCGTGCTAGTCTAAATGAAAGCATTTTCTAGGGAACTGGAGATAACATGTGAATATCAACTTGAGTATGTTATAACACAAAACAAAGGCGATCTGTATGAAGGTCTCTTCTAGAAGTGCACCCGGCTGGAGACAAACAAGGATCCATTGAATTGGAACGGTTACAGGGTAACGTACTGTTATGCAATGATCACTGGAAGACATGAAATGGATCTGCTGATAGGGTTTTAGACAAAGCAGCCATTTTGCTTTCTAATTACAATCCTACAACAGCTTTGAATAATCGATTACTGAGTTCTGTTCACACTACATACAACCTATCTCACGTCTTGCATATTTAGTATTCATCTATATCATCGGCTTTCAAAACCTTAAATCTTATTCCATTTTCTTTTAAGAAAAACCATTGAACTGGCAATACAAGGTGCGATTTGTAAAAGTAAACCCTTCCAGATATGCAACTAGCTGAAAACAAAGATCTAGGAGATTAGAATGATTGCAGGATATAACCAAAGTGGGTGCACATGACTGAAACCTCAAACATGCAATTTATTTAACCTGCCTGTGTGGTTTGTTACAGCTGCTTCATAAAAAAGTAATAGGGTCACTGATTAATGAATGCCTTGATTGATCCTCAAGGAAAGAGACAACATTTCTTTGAATGGTCGATGCACTATATTAGGTTTTTAACTATGATTGAAACTAATGCAGTTTGCATACACTCGATCAACTGCCTATTTTTGTTCTCTTCTAAGCCAGGGTTCGATGGCAGTGCAAAAATGTCCTTAATAACTTTCAAAGATGCCAAAAAAATACAGATCTAAGCATTGCCACCAATTCCAAATTGATTGATGATGATGACAGTGCCGAATGGATGTTGACAGAACAGTTAAATGTCTGAGAGGATAAGGAATTTGTAGAAATCAATACATGATTGAATATGTGCAAGAAGTTTACAAAGAGAGATCTGAGAGGTCTTAAGGAGACGTCAACTTGTATCTTCAACCCTGTCTATTATATGCTGGTCTAAGATTGCCTACAAGAATTGGCAGAAAAACACCATCAATGTCATGTAAAGAGTTCGATGAGACTTCAAAAGCATTCCAATCATCATGGCAATGTTTTGGCATATCTAGTCGATTGCATAGAAGTTGTTAGAAGGATGCAACGTGGAGGAGGAAAACTGTTGTATGATGTACACATCTAATGGCTGAGCGAGAAGGTGAAATACAGAAAACACATCATGGCATCTACGAAATGGAAACCTCATAAAGGCGATCTCCTTTGAATGTAACCTGGGAAAACAATTACTAAGCTATTGATTCCAGTATAGATATCAATGAGAATGCAATGACCTTATCTACTCCTCAGATATCAAGTCGTCTAATTGGCAGATAGAAACACTATTCAGTATAAAGGTTTGGAGGACGGTGGGAGAAATATAAGGAAAATTTCTATCTATTACTGACCCAATGAATCACATCTAAATCCGTACATCGAAAATAAACATTTGCAGAAATGACAAAATGTTCAAGCAGAAAACTATTTGACCAAAGAAATCCGTCTGCAATTAAAGAAGCAATCAACCCAACATGCTCATCTTCAGAGAAAAAGAAACAGCGAAAGAAGTCAAGCATTCAAAGGAACCTGGCTGCGACGTTGAATCAAGGAAGCTATTCCAACTGCTGCAGACCAAGCTTCTCTCCAGTCTTCTTCTCTCTTCTTCTCCTGCAATCCTCTGCCTTGCCCCTCTACAACCTTCCCTTTTATAAAACAGTCCCTTCCATCCTTGAAGGAACTCGGCACGTGATCCCATGCATCTTCATCCTCAAAATATATTTTTTTATTATTTTAATGATCCCAACAGGTTAATTTTTATTAAAATTTATGAGTTTTATTAATATAAATATATGATTCCAACCAATTTATTCTTTTTATGAACAACCAACTATATTTTTATTAATAAAATTTTAACATTACATCTCTCTATAAATTTACAACTCAATATAATTTATTTTATGAATTAAATTGTAAATCATGAATTACAACATGACTTACAATTTATTTATTTATTTAAATATCCATTATAAATAATATTATATTAAACAATACAAAATTTCTTACAACTTTTATTTAACAATTTTACTTCCAATAAAATAATAATTTATTTACAACAATTATTAACAATTATCGACATTTACAATTATTATATTTTTTCATATAATAATTCTATCTAATGCACAGCTTTACCTTACACACTTAGACACCTTCTGACCTAGTTAGACTCCAAGGTGCAATATTACCTGTCTGCAAGTCATGATCAAATGACAGATAATAAACACAAGGGTAAACTGACAACCAGACAACACTGACAAGGGACCCCATGTTAACTCCAAACAACTAATCCATTGGCAAAGGCACGCTCAGACCTGGTAATCAGGTGGAGTCGGTGCCTAGTATTTGCATCCTGCAGCAACGCATGGTTAAACATAACAAAATATGTATATCCACATGCAGTCCTATAGTGAATGGAAATTGTAGTGGGGTAGGGTACTCGAGAGTGAGTAATATGACACTGTTCCATTCACGTTTATGTATAAACAATTAACTATGTTGAACAAGATATCTGATTACTAGTCAACAACATAAAACATTCAATCATCTTACAATCACATATAGTAAATAACATCAAAGCATCTATAACATCTAGTTCATTTATCAAATTCTAAGGCATAAAATAACAAGATCCAACATCAACAACTGTTATCATAATGATTAGGTCCATAATGAATTAACAAAATAACAAGGAATCCATCATCAATCGATCTAAGATACTGTTATAATGTCCAATACTACAAAGCAAACATCAATCTGACAGACGACAAGTTGAGGGGCACTACAGAGATTGATAGATGGAAGATAATAGATGAAAAGAGGATACAAAGGCTCTAATGTGATTTCAATAGTATAAGGATACTCCAACTCAATGCCTCTTAGAAAATTTGGCAGAATAAGGGTACTTGAGGCTCAATGCATGCTAATGGCTTGGGAGAGGGTTGATTTATAGGATTAGCTTGGTTCGAATGGATGGTTGAGATTAAAAAGCTAATTGATTGATGTGGATGGCTAGGATTGATTAGTTATTCCCACTCTTCAAGGGATTTGTAGTCATGTGACAAGTGGAGGGAGGAGAATAGGTCTCATGTGTGATTGTGTACACAAATACTTTTATTTAATAAGTTTATATGTGATGGGGTACACAAATACTAAAATTAGGTCCAAGTAGTTGTACATGTGAAGGATTTTAAATAAAAGTTGTACTACCACATATGATTCAATTGAGAAATGGACAAGTGTCAAAATATGGTGAGAGGGGAGGACTTAATTCAAATAAAATATTTGAATTAGTTGGGATATGAGGTGGAAAATTAATTAAATAAATAAGATTTATTTAATTAATTGGACAGTGGGATTAGGATATGATTGGGATATGAATGGGAAATTATTTAAATAAATAAAATTTATTTAATTAATTGGGAAGATGATTAGGATAGGACTGAGATATGAATGGGAAATTAATTAAATAAATAATATGTATTTAATTAATTGGCTAAGTGGGATAAGGATGGGATTAAGATGGGATTTTAATTAAATAAATAAAATGTATTTAATAAATTGGCTAATGGATTAGTCGGATTAAGAGTGGGATTAAGACAAAATGCTACATGATGTCTAGGTAATATTTTTGACTAGGTGTTGCAAGACATGGACAAATTTGGGACAATTTTGGTTGTCTACATTTTACCACATCAAAAAAATTTGGATTTACAAATGGAAATGATCAAACAATGAAATGCATAACCTATATCCAAATCATTCAATACCTCGAATATGCAAGATGAATTATTTGATTGATTTGATATGTTGGTTGCTCATAATTCGGTAGCATAACATAAAGATGGAGATTGATAGATGGAAGATGATAGACGAAAAGAGGATGCAAAGGCTCTAATGTGATTTCAATAGCATAAGGATACTCTAACTCAATGCCACCTAGAAAGTTTGGTAGAATAAGGGTACTCGAAGCTCAATGCATTCTAATGGCTTGGGAGAGGGTTGATTTATAGGAAATGCTTGGTTCAAATGGATGGTTGAGATTAAAAAGCTAATTGATTGATGTGGATGGTTGGGATTGATTAGTTATTCCCACTCTTCAAGGGAGTTTTAGTCATGTGACAAGTGGAGGGAGGAGAATAGGTCTCATATGTGATTGTGTACATAAATACTTTTATTTAATAAGTTTATATGTGATGGTGTACATAAATACTAAAATTAGGTCCCATTAGTTATACATGTGAAGGATTTTAAATGAAAGTTGTACTACCACACATGATTCAATTGAGAAATGGACAAGTGTCAAAATATGGTCAGAGGCAAGGACTTAATTCAAACAAAATTTTTGAATTAGTTGGGATATGAGTTGGAAAATTAATTAAATAAAAAAGATTTATTTAATTAATTGGATAGTGGGATTAGGATATGATTCGGATATGAATGAGAAATTCATTAAATAAATAAAATTTATTTAATTAATTAGGAAGATGATTAGGATTGGACTGGGATATGAATGGGAAATTGATTAAATAAATAAAATTTATTTAATTAATTAGAAAGTGGGATTATGAATGTGAAATTAATTAAATAAATTAAATTTATTTAATTAATTGGCTAAGTGGGATAAGGATGGGATTAAAATGGGATTTTAATTAATTAAATAAAATTTATTAAATGAATTGGCTAATGGATTGGTGGGATTAGGACAAAATGCTACATGATGTCTAAGTAATGTTTTTGACTAGTTGTTGCAACACATGGACAAATTTGGAACAATTTTGGTATATTTTGATATTTTATTTATGCCTATTTTTCATGTGCATCTATGTCAGTTCATCATTTAGTTAAGGTTTGTTTCTTAGCTCTCCTTTTTCTCATATCTTATGTGGTATCTTTGTATATTACATATCTTTTATGGTATACATTTGATCTCTAGATATATTTGTGGTTTTTTCTTCTTTATGTTTTTTCCCTCTTATCCTCTGATATATATGTATATTTTCATTTTTATATGGTGTCCTTTAGTATAAAATTATTTGTATATTTATTTTTAATTTTTTAGATTCTCCTTTAGTGTATATATATAGTTATTTTAGTTTTTTTTCCATTTTTCTTTTTTTTTTTGGGTCAGGTTCTTGTCTCCTATTTCTTCTCTTTAAGGTGTTTTTGTTCCTTTCTTCTATTTCTTCCTCTGCTTCACTTTATCTGATAAGTTGTTTCCTTCCCCCCTTTTATTTCTTGTTTTTAGCATACCATCACTCCCACGCCCCCTCTTTTTAAGTAGGCTTGAGTCTATAAGGTAAAATAATTTGTTTCTCTTCTCTTGGTCTTTTTCTTCTGATGATGGATCACTGAGTGTGATTCGAAATGTTGATGGAAAATAATCAACACAATCAAATCTAGAAGCATTATCATTTAACATCATGGACTGTGGAAAATTAATGACTACCAAATTGGCTTCATTCAACATTATCCTAGCCATCTCCTTGATTGTCTTGTTTTTTTATTTCTACTTGTTATGTCAGAAAATATCCCCTTGGGGGCTTTTCCCTCCTAAGGATTAGCTCCTATGTCCTTAGAATGCATTTAGAGCATCTTGCATGTTAATTTTGAATCCTGATGAGAAAACCCTGAAGCCTTATGGATAATTGGACTTAGGGGGTGCTATTTTGATGAACCCTGAGCAAAAATGGGAGGGTGGACTTGGGCGCTAGCACCCTAGTCCTATCCTATTTTGTGTCTACCCTAAATTTCAATGTCATTTTTATTACCATTATTTGGGTCCTATGCTGACATCTCAATTTTGAATTATGAAATTCTTAGCGGGAATCTTTGTAGTTGCATATATAAGCATGTTTAGGTTTTCATTTGTAAACTCAAAGGTGATTGTGAACTTTAGGCATATTTGTGATTACAAGATATTCATTGTTGCAAGAGCAAATCATTATTATTATGTTTGTGATCACAAATTTGACTTCATCTTCTCATGTGATTGAAGAGCATTCATTTAAGTGAGATCTACACTACAAGGTGATATCTATTATGTTTTTGATCATTTATCATTTGGATTTTACCTCTATCCCATTGAGATATGCAATCTCATCTAACAATGGTGTTTGGAAGACTTGAATGTCTCTTCAGGGCTTGACCGAGGCAAGACTCTAAACACCACAACCCCCTCCCACACTCCTTTTTGTTTGTAGGTTACAAGTATCAAGTTTCACGGAGTGGAATTGTAGGAGGTTGCAGACAATAAGTGGTGTAGTCATGGTAGGAGGGTTCATAGAATGAACTATCCAGATTGTGCAGCAAGAGTAAACACAACAGAAACAACTCAAAGATATGAAACAAATGCATATTTAGTCATTTGTTAAATCATATAATTCAAATACAAATTGGCTGGAAACATGCGGGCTTACAATTAGGGCTCAAGTGCGTGACTATAGAATATCAGAATATGCACAAGATATAACTTTGAAGCTCCTTCATAAAAGATCTAAACTATCGACTATCACTATGTGAATCACTGTATCTCCCCCCTTCCTAGGGATCTATTACATCCTTATATATCATATCCAGAACAATAGATTCCTCCACGTCAGCCAAGGAAGATCACAAACTCCAATAAAGAGCTGTAACGTGTGTACATGGATAGGTTGGACCTAATTGCATAGAGTTCCTCTGTAAATGAATGGAATGATGTATGAATCTTGGGGAAGGTTGACCATGAACCAAAGATCAATGAATGATGTGTCATTAGGCTCCACAAGTTAGGAAATGCTTTGCAAGTCTTCTCTTTTAGCTGATTATCAAAGATTGTCAGGATGCTTTGTTCTGAGAAAACAAATGATCTTCTAATAGAAATATCTTCCTGGTAACTTAACCAAATTCTTTGAGATTCAGATATATTGTAGATGATTGAATCTAGATGCTAACTCTAGTTTTGCAAGATCTAAAATGCAACTACGACAGAATGCAGACCAAAGTATAGAAACTGCTATTGACTGAACTGAACTGAAAATGAAAGAAACAAACTGAAATGCAAATGTTTTTTTTTGGTTGATCCAAGATTGATCTTGAACTAGGGATGCTCCTACATTAGACATCAGGGGTTATTAAAAAAAGTGATCCCCTCACTTTGCTAGGGCTAGAGGAAAACCAAAACGGTCCACCTCAGCCTAAGAAATCCATGATGAATCTTCTTCCGGTCTACCTATCCATTTCACAAGGTATTCTTTGTATTGTCTTTCTTTAGTGCTGCATCCAATTCTACTATCCAAAATGTCTTCAATCTATTCTGGTGCTTGTTGTGGTAACTATTTCTTCAAGTCTTCTTCAATTCTATCACTGAACTCTGCTTCATGATACTGATATAGTTCTGCAATATTGAAAATAGGTGATATAACCAATGTCTCTGGTATCTCAACTTCATATGCATTTTCTAAATCAAACTTCCTGAGTATCCTACAAGGTCCAAACTTTTTCATCTTCAACTTGTTATATGTCCCAACTAGAAATATGTATTTTCTCAAGTACACCATCACTTCATCTCCAACTATAAATTCCTTATGTCTTCTCTTCTCATCTACTTATTCTTTATATTTGTCGTTCATCACTTTCAAATGCTTCTTCACCTAATTATGGACTATCTCTTTTCTATCATACTTCTATTCTACAAATTATTCTGCTTCTACACTTCTCTTTTCTATCATACTGATATCTCTAAACTCTGTAACTCCTCTAGGATCAGTGATTTTTTTAGTGGCTAATATTTGCTAATTGGCTAATAGTTGAAATTGGGGATTCAAAATTTGGCTAATAGTACAAGTTATAAGGTGACTTCAATCATCACATTTTTACCAAATTTTATTTTAGTCCTAGTTAAATCACCAAAATATTTATTCTATTAAAATTTTAAACTTAAAAATTCACCACAATATTTGATACCTAATTAGATCATATTCGCCTAAATTTTATAAGTTTTAGTAGAAAATGAAATTAATTCACCAATTATATTATATAATTATTGGTTACTTTAGGTCCATATCGCCAATTTTTAATCACAATCAATGATTTTATTTTAAATCTAAGAACTGCAGTTGTATTTCATGGGTTAAAATGTACCTATGGAGCTCTAATGCCTATTGAGCCTGAAATTGTATTTGGGCCATTGGTCTCAATTTATAATCTAATGGCTAGGGTAAAATTCTATGGGCCAAAATGTACCCATGGAGTGCTAATTCCTATGGGGCCCAAATGCAATTTTGGGACCCATGGGCATTGGAGCTCCATGGGTATATTTTGGTCCATAGAATAGAACCCAAACCATTAGATTATAAATAAAATGAATGGTGGTGAAAAATAATTTATGGTCAATTTAAAATATTTAATTTTTTATTTAAAATATTAAGGAATTAAGGAATTATAGATGCGAGCACTACACCTTAAACTATTCAATCACTGCCACCTCCAAGCCTTTACTTTTCCATAGGAATTTATTTTTTTAGGAAGGATTCGACATGGTAATTAATGCATTTTCCTATTTTTTGTCAATATTCACCAATATTTTCTACAAATTTGTTGTGATTTAAAAAATTCACTAATAAAATTAAATATATTTTCAAAAAAAGGAAAGATTCGCTAATAGAAATTAATATTTTTTTCAAAAAAAATGGATGATTCGCCAAGATTTTATATTTTTTTCAGGAGGGGTTTCTTAAAGTTATCACTGTCTAGGATTTACTCTGGTAACAATCTCAAAAGGTGTTATTCTAGTACTCCTATTCACTAAATTATTATATGCAAACTCTACTTGTGAAAGAATCAAATCCCAACTTCCTACCTTTTCTCCAACCAAACATCTCAACAAGTTTCCCAAACTCCTATTCACTACCTCTGTATGTCCATCAGTCTATGGATGAAATGTTGAACTGAACTTCAAATCTATCTTCATCTTCTTCTAAAGTGCCTTCCAAAAGCATCCAACAAACTTTGTATCTCTATTTGAAACTATACTCTTATGTAATCCATGCAATCTCACAATCTCTTTGAAAAATAGGTCTGCTACATCCACTGCATCAGTTGTCTTCTTACAAGGTATGAAATGTGCCATCTTTGAAAATCTGTCCACCACTACAAATATTGAATCATGTCCTCTCTGCGTCTTTAGCAATCCCATTATAAAATCCATACTTATGTCTTCCCAAGGTCTCTCTGGTACTATTAAAGGTTTATACAATCTAGTATTCTGACTACTCCCTTTTGCAACTTGACAAACTCTATAACTTTTCACAAATATCCTAACATCCTTATGTATCTGAGGCCAAAAGTAATTTTCACTCACCAAAGCCACTATCTTATCAATACCAAAATGTCATGCCAATCCACCACTATGTTTCTCCTTGATCAAATTATCTCTCATGGAACTTCTAGGTATGCATAGTTGATTTCCCTTAAACAACATATCTTCCTAAGTGAAATAGTCCAACCACTTACTCCTATCTATCACAACTAGTTCCTTACATGCTTTCCAAGGTTTTGCAAAATTAGTATCTCCCTCATATATGTTCTTCAATTCATCAAATCCTATCACTTCAACTCTCATCCTTGTCAACAAGTTTCTTCTCCTACTCAAGGCATCTGCAACTTTGTTTGATTTTCCACTCCTATGATTCAATACAAATGTATAACTCTGCATGAACTCTACCCATCTCATATGTCTCTGATTCAACTTTCCTTAACTATTCAAATATTTCAAAGCTTAATGATCTTTATACAGTACAAACTCCTTAGGCAACAAGTAACGTCTCCACTTCTTTAACGCTTGAATTATGGCATAGAACTCTTGATCATATACTAAATATCTTCTCCTTGCCTCATTCATCTTCTCACTAAAATATGCTACTGGTCTACCTTCTTGATTTAATACTGCTCCAATTGCATTTCCACTTGCATCACAATCCACTTGAAATACCTTATTGAAATCCGGTAATGCCAAAACAGGTTACTCTGCCACTTTCTGCTTCAACAACTCAAAACTTTTATCTACTTCTGATGTCCACTTGAAATTTTTTCTATCACCTCTCATTGTCTTTGTCATAGGGTTACAAACTGAATTGAAATTTTTGATGAACTTTCGGTAGAAAATAGCTAATCCATGAAATGATCTAACTTCTCCAATGCTCTCCAATGTAGGCCATTCAACAATTGCTCTTACTTTCCTAGGGTCCATCTTCAATCCTTCTGCAGAAATCACAAATCCCAAGTATACCAATTCTTCCTTCATGAAACTACATTTCTTGATATTTATCAGCAATTTCTCTTCTCTCAGTCTCTGTGAAACTTGTCTCAGGTGCTACAAATGTTCCTCCTTTGTCTTACTAAAAATTAGAATGTCATCCAAATATACAATAACAAACTTACCCAAGAATTTCTTCAAGACCTCATTCATCAATCTCATGAAAGTACTAGGTGCATTTTTCAATCCAAAAGGCATCACTAACCACTCATAGAATCCTTCATTTGTTTTAAAAGCAGTCTTCTATTCATCTCCTTCTCTGATTCTAATATGATGGTATCCACTCTTCACATATATCTTTGTGAAATATTTTGCTCCACTCAAACAATCCATGATATCATCCATCATAGATAAAGGAAATCTATACTTAACTATGATCTTTTTATTTCTCTAGAGTTTGTACACATTCTTCATTCTCCATCTTTCTTAGGTGCTAGTACTGCAGGTATTGCACAAGGACTCAAACTTTCTCTAATCAAACCCTTCCTCGACAATCTTGTTTCTATCTGTTCAATTCTTCATTCTCCACTGGTGTCATTCTGTGTGCTACTTTGTTAGGCAAACTAGCTCCAGAAATAAGATCCATGTGATGACTAATACTCCTAATAGGTTGCAATCCTTCAAGTACATTATCTGATATGATGTCTTCATACTCTGTCAGCAACTCTATTATCTCCTCTGATTGTGATTCTATCTCCTTCTCCAATGTTCCAGGCTTCTTAGGAATCAAAGCATAACACATATTCTCATGTCTCCAACCATCCAAAAATTTCCTTCCTCTACCAAATAAATTCTAGCATTTCCACATACTTCACTCTTAGGATCATCTTCCAAAGGAATCAATGTAATTCTCTTCCCATTTGATGTTATAGTGTATGTATTCTTTCTCCCATCATGTATAGTTTTCTATCATACTGCCAAGGTCTACCCAACAAATTATGACAGACATCCATAGGCATAATATTACACAAGACTTCATCATGATAAGATCCAATATGAAATTTCACCAAACACTGTTCACTTACTAGTACCTTGTGATCATCCTGAATCCATGCTATTTGATAGGGCTTAGGGTGTTTCAGCCTTTCCAACTTCATCTTAGTCACCATCTCCTCTGAAACTAGGTTATCTAAACTACCACTATCAATGACAACTTTACAACATTTTCCTCCTGATTTTGCATCTTGTTCTGAACAAACTCTTCATATGCTATGGTTCCTCATTTGTTTTTGCTTGAAATAGTACTCTCCTCATCACAATTGATTCTTCTTTCTTAGTTTTTCCAATTGAACTCAATGATCCAATACATGCTTCTTCCACATAGGCTACTTTTCCATTGTTCCCTATCCTCTTGCTTGTACTCCCTTTATTACATTCAAATGCTCTATGTACTTTACCTTCACACTTGAAACAAGTTCCTTTAAATGTTCTCTTATCAAATCCTCTTTCCTCTCTTCTATGTCGTTCATTCCAGTATGGGTTATAATTACCTCTGTGATGAAATTTTTTGTCATTGCTCCAGTAGCTATTGCTATCTCTGTCATCCTTCTTAAATGGGTTGTCAAGCTTGTTCTGCTCCAGATGTGATTTGTCTCCTCCAGAAAATGTTCTACCTCTCTAAAATTTACCTCCTTTGCCTCTTTGCCTCTGATCATGTCTCTTATGAAACTTCTCTTCAACTTTCAGGGCAAACTAATATGCTTGCTCCAAAGATGTCATCCTTACCAAGATTAGTTCTTCTTAAATGTTCCATCTCAATCCATTGATGTATCTAGCCACTTTTTCATTGCTTGCTTCACTATGTCCTATCCTTATGATCATCTTATGAAATTCTTCAGTATACTCCTTCACAGACTTCTCCTTTTGTCTCAAGTTTTGTAATCTTTTCAATAGGTCCAACTCATAGTCAGCAGGTATAAACTAGGTCTTCAAATTTGTCAGCATCCTATCCCATTTTGTAATATTTTCTTTTCCTTTTCTATTTCTATCTAATTGAACTTCTTTCCACCATATAGCAGCATGTCCTTTCAACTTGGTCTTTGCAAATTTCACCTTCTCCAGATCTTCAAATTCTTCATACTCAAAGTATTCTTCCATGTCATTTATCCGGTCAATCATCTCTTGAGGGTTCAAATTTCTAGTGTAGTTCGGTACATCAACTCTATGTCTCTTTCCAATCTTTGAAATAGCTTGCAACATCTTGATTTGATATGATTCTTCTTCTTCATCATCTCCTAGGGTTTCACCAATTTGTTCAACAGATTGAAATTCTTCTTCATCATCACTTTCAACATTAGGTATCAGGATCAATCCTCTTGGTCTATCTTCCTTGACAACATCTAATTGAATTCTCATTGTTTTCATCATTTCCATCATCTCATCCATTCTACTAGCCACTGTTCCAATAGAAGTGATTCTCCTTGGTGGCATTCTCCTAGGATCAAGTACAAATTGCCTCAAGTTTGGTGATTGGGCTGCAAGGTGACAACTGCCCACAATTAGTGATTGGTTATGCCACAAGTAACTTGTCTCAGATTCAGTGATATATCCACAACAAGATCTTACAGAATTCCTTTTCCAAAATCACTCAATTCTCTCCAAAGATTCAAACTTTTTCTCTAACACCACTTGGTGTAGTAATGGTAGGAGGGTTCACAAAATGAACTATCCAGACCATGCAGCAAGAATAAAAATAATGGAAACAACTCAAAGATATGAAAAAATAGAGATTCAGTCATTCAATATATCATAGAATTCAAATACAAATTGGTTGACAACATGCAGGCTTATAATTAGGGCTTAAGGGCCTGACTATAGAATATCAGAATATGCACAAGATATAGCTTTGAAGCTCCTTCACAAAGGATCCAAACTATCGACTATCACTATGTCAATCACTATATCTACCCCTTCCTAGGGATCTATTACATCCTTATATATCACCTTCGAAACAATAGATTCCTTCGCGTTGACCAAGGAAGATCACAAACTCCAATGAAGAACTGTAACGTGTTTACACGGATAGGTGATACCTAATTGCATAGAGTTCCTCTACAAATAAATGGAATGATGTGCGGATCTTGAGGAAGGTCATCCATGAGCCAAAGATCAATGAATGACTTGTCATTAGGCTCCACAAGTCAAGAAATGCTCTGTAAGTCTTCTCTTTTAGCTTATTATCAGAGATTGTGAGGATGCTCTATTCTAAGAAAACAGATGATCTTCTGATAGCGATATCTTCCCGATACCTTAACCAAATGCTCTAAGATTTGGATATGTTGTAGATGAATGAATCTAGATGCTGAGTCCAAATCTACAAGATCTAAAATGCAACTGCGGTAGAATGTGGACCAAAGTACATAAACTGCTACTGACTAAACTGAACTAAAAATGAAAGAAATAAACTAAACTACAAATAAACTAAAATGCAAATGTTTTTTTTGGTTGATGCAAGATTTCTCTTGAATAAGGGATGCACCTGTATCAATAAGGATTCAAGATTAGAAAGAAAGCGAACAAAGTTCAACATTTCAGGACAAGGGCACTAGTGGTAGTTTCCTCCACTTTTTCTGAGGTAGAAACACAAGATACAATGCATATTAGTGTCGAAGGAGATTTAGATTCCATGCAGAAAATAGTACCTTAGATTTGGGCACTAGTGGCAGTGTCCTTGACTATTCCACATTCTGAACTTCGAAAAACAGTGAGTTAATAATGTTTTTCCTTCACCATAGTTTGAAAGGATTTGTTGTAATTCATTAATTTGCTTACTATTTTTCTTATTTAGGGTTTTAAGAGTACTTAAGCATTAAATTGAGATATTGTTTGATAACATCTAAGCTTCCACATCATTCCAAGAGGCAGTCCAACTTGTTAGGTTAATGTTCTCGCCTAGTAGAGATTCAACTCAGTTGATACGCCCTTAAATGTTTGATGAGAAGGGAGGATCTAAACCAAAACAACCACATTTCAAACCATCCCTCCTTTTCACCCTAAACACTGCCACACCATTTTGTTGAGATGTACTTGAGGCTGAATAATGTCTTTTGATGTCATGTTGCTCACAATAGTCTTCAAACTCCCTTGAAGTGTATTCTCTACCTTTATCAGACCTCAAGCATTTGATTTTATGGTTTGATTGCTTTTCAACCAGCTTTCTAAAAATCTTGAATCTTTCAAATGCCTTTGACTTGTGTTTTAGAAATGTTACCCAAGTCATTTTTGAGTAGTCATCAATCAATAACATGAAGTATCTTTCACCATTTAGATCTTTTGTCCCTGTAGGACCACACAAATCTGTATGTACTAACTGCAATTGTCTTGTGGATGAATGTTCTTTTGACCTGAAACTAATTTTGGTCTAATTTCCATGTTGACACTCTTTGCATGTGCTGTTGACAGGTTTGGTGATATGAGACATGTCTCTAACATTCTATTTTTTACTAACTTTGACAAGATTATCAATGTTTAGGTGTCCATGCCTTCTATGGCATAACCAACTCTCCTCCGCCTATCCCATAAGGAAGATTTTTCCATGTCCATCTCTATTTTTAGTCCCTTGAGGCTATATACATTACCTTTTGTTCTCATACCTTCTGCTAGTATTTTTCCTGATCTTTTCTTTATCTCACAACCTTGATCATTAAATACAAAGTTGTACCCATTGTCACAAATCTAATTGACACTTAATAAGTTATGTTTTAGACCTTCTACATAGTAGATGATGCAGTGGCATCGCTCGCCCTTGAATTTTGGTTTGCATTTTTTATTTTAGTTTCTATAGTTTGGGGGTTTTTTGCATCTTCCTATCACCTTGTGCAGTAATGAAACTCTTGTCATAGCCTCTACATGCATTGTGTTAATATGGAAGCTTCTAATCTATCATTTTATTCCCACTTAGCTATGATAGTTTCAAAAGAGATTAATGTAGTTTGAAAAATAGAAAGAATCAAGTGGACCTAAGCGATGGTTACATGGAGCTTTTCTTGGAGATTCTCTCTGCCATCCACTTGTTTGGCTACCTTTATTTTTGCTATGATGACATTTTATTCTCCACATATGGGTGGATGGTAGTTTCAAATACCTCTTTAAATGTTGTATGATGTAGGCCTTTGGAGGGGTAGTAGTGAATTGGCAATGGGAAGGTGAATTTTGAAGTCGAGGAGAGGAGGTCGATGGTTTGATGTTTGTAGTTAGAAATTTTGTTTACCATAGAGTAGGTTATTTATTGCAGGTCATAGAACAATGTATTTCATACTTTTTTAGTTGACTAAGAGTGATGGATAACAAAATGTAAAAGTCTAATTTTGATAGAAGGTCGAATGTGCTAAGATAGAATGAATGACGAGAGTATAGTTAGTAATAGTTAGGAAGTTTTGGCTTTTCTACACATAGAAGGCCAATTGTGAGAGGTCGATGGTGTATGTCGAAGTCTGATTTGATAATAGAAAAAGAACTGTAAGGATTCTGTGGGAATAAGAATCGACACACACACACACATATATATATTCCTCCTGTCATATGTATTTGTCTAAATCTATGTTGATGATCCTATCACTAATTCTGAATTCTCTTCGATTGTGTTTTCTATAAACGGGTTTTGGGTCTAAATCTGAAAATGCTCCTATCAAGTGGTATCAGAGCATAGAAGGTTCTGTGTGCATGGGTAGAGCACCGACAGTGAGGCAACCTGTGCCAGGACTAGTGGGTGTGGGAAAAGAGTCAAGTCGCTGTGTCTCAAGTAAACCCTAGGAGAATTTGTTGTAGGAGAGAGGAGACTTGTAACCATAGAGGGTAGAGAAGGAGGAACAAAAGATTGGTTGTAGAGTGTGACTTGGCAAAGCATTGTAGTAGTGAAGAGGATGAAGATTGTAGTTAGAAGACCCATTGTTATACCATCATGGGATAGATATTGGGATGGTGTGGAGAAGAGAAAGCTACATGAGGAATTGCAAAAGATTTCAAGTCAGATGAATGCATTGGAAAGGTATTATTTTCCTAATGGTGTTGTGATTGTAGGAAATAGGAAAGAAAAAGATAGTAAGCCAGTAATAGACATAGAAGACATTAACAATAGGAATGCAAACGATGCTGATGAGGACTGCAAACATTTTGGTAAGGAAGAAGAATATCTAGTGATAGAAAATGACAAAAATGTAGATTTTTTAGAGGTTCAAAATTGATCATTTTGATGCTCAAAGTAATTCTGAGTTTGATGCTAGGGAAATTATTGTTCATGCTTTTATTTCTGAAGACAATAACTATAAAGAATATGAAGATAAATCTGTTTTAGATATCCAGTTCAACTCGAATAGTGGAAGTGCAAACTTAGTGAAGGAGGTTGCAAAAGAGAAAGAAAGTGCAGAAGGTTCAATTGAGATTGCCATGAAAGAACTAGAGGATGTAGAAGAGGCAAAAGATTTACTATTAGTAGATAACATTGCAGTCATAAAGATTCTGGAGGTAATTTCTTTTACACCTAGCAAAGATGAAGTTTTATTTGAGATGATACCAGTGGAAGACCATGACGATGAATTAGAATGGTGGAGATTTGAAGTTGATACAAAGAATCGATGGAGGAAGTATGCATAGAGAGAAAGAAGCCAACAAATGTAGACATCAAAACTTCGAAGGAAACAATGCAAGTATGGAAGTACATAATTGAGAAACTGGAAGGTGAGGAAAAAGAAAGTAGAATTGAAGTTTCCATCATGAGCAGGAGGTCATGAATTTTAGGGAGTCTAATGCAATGGCATTGCTCATCCTCAAATTTTGGTTTGCATTTTTTATTTTAGTTTCTATCATTTGGGGGTTTTTTGCAACTTCTTGTTGCCTTGTGTAGTAATGAAACTCCTGTCGTAGCCTCTACATGCATTGTTTTAATCTAGAAGCTTCTAATCTATCATTTTATTCCCATTTATCTGCGATGGTTTCAAAAGAGCTTAATGCAGTTCAAAAAATAGAAAGAATCAAGTGAACCTAAGTGATGGTTACATGGATCTTTTCTTGGAGATTCTCTCTGCCATCCACTCATTTGGCTGGCATTATTTCTGCTATGATGACATTTTATTCTCCATGTATGGGCAGTTGGCAGTTTCAAATACCTCTTTAAATGTTGGATGATGCAGGCCTTTGGAGGGGTAGTAGTGACTTAGTGATGGGAAGGTGAATTTTGAAGTCAAGGAGAGGAGGTTGATGGTCTGATGTTTGTAGTTAAAAATTTTGTTTTCCATAGAGGAGGTCATTTATTGTAGGCTGTAGAACAATGTATTTCATGCTTTGTTAGTTGACTAAGAGTGATGGAAAACAAATGTAAAAGTCTAAGTTTGATAGAAGGTCGAATGTACTATGATAGAATGAATGATGAGAGTATAGTTAGTAATAGTTAGGAAGTTTTGGTTTTTCTACACATAGAAGGCCAATTGTGAGAGGCCGATGGTGTATGTGGAAGTCTGATTTGATAATAGAAAAAGAACCGTAAGGATTATGTGGGAATAAGAATCAACATATATATATAATTCCTTCATACGATGCCTTTGTGAAGAGGAATAAGAAGGGTAATGTTAGTTTTCCTTATATCATTGGATGGTATATATGTCCTGATGTTGAATCAACCAAGAATTTAGAGGTAGGGTTACATGCACTGAATTTGTATCCATTCTCACTGGCTAGACAGTATGATCCTTATACAAGGATGGAGAAACATATAAGCAAAAGGCCAGTGCATCAAGTGCACTTGGAGGATTACTGGGCAGACTGTCCAGATAATGTGGAGGTAAGAAGAAGTTATCAAAGGTTGACATTAAAATAGATCAGGACATTGGATTGTTTTGATATCCCTCCACAGTTGCATACTAATGATGGCATGCAGATATCTAAAGAGTATGAGGATAAAAAGATCTAAAATGAGACTATATATATATATATATTCCTCCTGTCATATGTATTTATCTAAATTTGTGTTGATGATCTTGTTATCTCCTATCACAAATTCTGAATTTTCTTTGATTGTGTTTTCTGTAAATGGGTTTTGGGTCTAAATCTGAAAATGCTCCTATCAGTAGACATCATGAATAGGTGTTCTTTCATCTAAAAATAGAGTTAATTTACCTTTGATTTGAATGGAAGTAATGTCTCTAAATTTAACAAATCCTCTAGTATAATCCTCAAGTTTAGTGAATTTTCTCTTATCCCCAGTCATGTGATTTGAGCATCCACTGACTATGACCCATAGATCTCTCTTTTTAGCATGCAAGGTAGTTTGTACCAACATTGATTTTTCAAATTTCTTGTCATTTTCTTGTTGCTTCCATACTATTTTTTTTTGTTCTACTTCTTATCAAGATATGTGAGTTTTATATTCTTCATGGGATGAGTATTACCATTCTTTGCTTGCTCATCAAGATTAGGTCTACAATACTTGACTATATGACCAAAATTATGATAGTTATAGCATCTTAGATGGTTCAAGATATCAAAAGGATTTCACCTAACAAAATTAGGTTTGTTTCATGAAACAATTCTATAATAACTAGCTTTATGGCCATATTGATTGCAATAAAAATAATAACCATAAAAGTATGAATTGAACCTAAATGGTGTGCTTGCAACAGGTGGTCTTTTAAACTTCTTATTTCTAACTTTTGTAAAACCCTCTACATCTACATTCCTGGTTGAGCTGATTTGATCATATTTTGGAGGAATTTGATGGTATTGATCAACTTCTTTCTTTTGATTATTCCAAGATTTTGAACTTTGGCCTATTTCATACCCCAAACTAGCCATATCTTTGAACCTCTTTTGCTTGCCTAAAATGTCTTCCAATCTACTGCTACTATCATATCTTTCTAACCTCTTCCTCAAAGAAATAATTTCTCCCTCCAAACTTTGACACTCTTTTACTTTGACTACTAACTCTGTCCTAATCATTTCTTCAACTCTCTTACCTTCCTCAAGATGTGTTTTTAGACCGATGATCAGTTGATCTGATTCTTGATAGTGTTGATCAGATTTTCACTATCTTTCAAGGTCTGATCCTTTTGTATAGAGGCCTCCTTTTTTAAGCTTTTTATCTCTCTTAGGGCACAAATCAGTTCACCTTCAAGGTCAACTTCATTTTCCTCATCCTTATCAGATTCACTATCATGTTTATTTATTTGATCTTCTATTTGACTTACAACAGTCATAAATAAGATCTCTCCTTCATCAATACTATCTTCAAAATTGTTATTAGTCACATCAACATCTCTGATAAAGAGACTTTTCTTCTTTTTCTAAGAACTCTTTCTTCTAAAGTTATATTGCTTCTTTTTTCCTTTCTTTCCATCATCCTCCACATTACTTTTAGGTTCACCATAAGGACACTTGGCTGGAAAATGTCCTATTTTGCCACAATTGAAGCATTTGAAAGGAAGTTTTCCTTTATACTTTCCTGATGATCCCTTCTTAAACTTTCAAACAAAGTCTGATTCTTTTACATCTATGTCATCAGACTCAAAATTTGTTTCCTTTATCTTTTTCACAGTCTTAAAGGAAACATCTCTTTTTGTGGATTCTTCATTGTGTGTTCTCATCTCATAGGTAGTGAATATACCATGTGTAGCTAGGGAAAATCAGATTTAGAATCAAAAACAACAAACTAAACGAAACCCTAACAAGCGCCATAAAGCACAAACTAGCATGAAAATGAAAATAGAAATGTAAAGGAAATTGATCTTCAAGCTAGGTTTGATTTATCTCCATGGCTCTTTCCAATCTTGCATAAGAATGTAGGCTATCGAAGGATTGTTGATTGCTCACTATTGCAGCATAATAGAGCTCAAGCATTATATGATTGTCTGAAAATAACTTGTGTGAGTGAGTGAGTGAGTGAGGGTTTGGAATTGAAATAAGAGTTTCAATTTATAGATAGAGAGGGAATCAAATGGATGGCTTCGATTGCAATCTAATTGTGTGATGTGGATGGCTAGGATTAAAAGGCAATTCTAGTGCTTATGACACACATTAAATGGGTATGATAGGAGGCCAAAATTAGGAGAATAGTGGGAATAAATGGGATTTTTTAATTGATTTTGGAGAGGAACTGCTTATGACGCACAATGAATGAGGATAAAAATAGGGATGTAAGTAGGAATAAGTAATTTAAATAATAAAATTATTTAAATCATGAGAGCCAAGTGGCATTTAAATAAATATTTAATTTATTTAAATTGGATGATGGAGGAAAATGAGATTAAATAAATAAGATTTATTTAATTTCATGCAAATGGAATTAAATAAATAAGATTTGTTTAATTTGATGTAAGAGAAGGATTAGTTAAATAAATAAAATATATTTAACTAATGAGAGTGATGGAAGGGGTCATGAAGGGGACTTAGAAGAAAATATGTCGAAATGTAATGTCGAAAGATATAGTCAATTTTAGGTGTCTACATTTTGCCCCTCTTTGAGATGATGTTTGAGATGATGAGATTTATGTCAAGTAACATCATTTCAAAGAAGCTAAGGTATGTATAGAGGAAAAGGATAGGATGATGATGCCCCCTCGAGAGGATAGACAGGTTGGACAAACATAGGTATGCTCTCAAAATAAATGGATTGGTCAAAGAGAAAGATAAGGGAATGGATAGAAGAAAGGGAAGGATGCATTATGTTGCAATGAAGGTGAGCAACCATGATGTTTGATATAGCACTAGACGTTATGCACCAAGGTACAAGGACCAAGGTGACGATGTGTCTCATGCCCCAACATAATACAACCTTGTCTAGATATAAGATATGAATATTAGTTGGGAATGATTCAAATTTGATACAAATGCAAGATAAAAATGATAATACACACAGGAAAGAAAGCAAGCATGCACAAATTATTCAAAAACAAACAAGGTAATGCCCCTATCAATCTGTAAACCAATGATTAAGTGATTGATTGATTGATGTTTGATGTTTGGTTTTAGGAAATGAAACATACTGTATAAGACGCCTAGTTTGGTTTTGAGAATGTAACATCCTGTATAAGATAATTGATTGATTGATTGATTGATACTAGTGTTGTTGTTCATGCGAGCAACACCAGGTTTTGATTGATGATTGATTGATTTAGTGTTGTCATTGCAACGAACAATATATCCCTGGATCAACACAAGGATGTGGGAACAATGCATCCCATTGATTATGATTGATGATTGATTGATTGATTTGGTTGACAACAAGATTTAAACAAAAACAAGGATGTGATTGGATGATGTGTGTCGATTGGTTTGAATAGATTAGTATGGATTAGGGATTGACTTGCATTTAGATCATTACGTGGATTGGTTTGATTGATTTTGATTGGATAGAATAATGATGATAAATTAAATTGATTAGAAGAAGTGATTTGATAAAGATTGTTTTGATTGATTGAATTGAAAGGAAGAATTGATTTGAAGAAATGATTTGATGATTGGGTTGATTTTATTGCTTGGATTGGATTTGTGGAAGGTTTTTTATTTTTTTAGATTTTTGAAATATTTGATTTTTTTTGGATTTTTGGAAATATTTGATTTTTTGGGGTTTTTAAAATGTTTTGATTTTTTTTGGATTTCTGGATATATTTGATTTTTTGGGGTTTTTGAAATGTTTTGATTTTTTTTGGATTTTTGGAAATATTTGATTTTTTTGGGTTTTTGAAATGTTTTGATTTTCTTTTTTTTTGGATTTTTGGAATGTTTTAAAATGGAACTGGATTGACAATTTTGATAGCCTTTATGCTAGATACCAATGACAAGGGACAACTAAGTCTAGGTGCAAGGGATTGGATGACAATTTTGAATAGCCTTTGTGCTTGATACTAATGATGAGGGAAGACCAATTCTAGGTGCAAGGAGGTAAGTAAGATGGATAAATGGATGGGCAATAAGGGGTGGAATGGATGTAGGCATAAGAGAGCAAGGATGTAATCTTAAAGGACCATATCGCATAGGAATAACATGCCACATTCTAGGTGTAATACTTAGGATTTCTCATGACAAAGTTTATGACAATAAGATAATGATAGGCTTGTTTGGAAGGATGACGTGTATAAAAAGATACTCAAAGCATAAATCACATTTTTACCCCATTATAGTTATCAAGACCAAAGGAAGAATGAAGGATGAATGGATTCAATATGATAGGTATGGTAGGATAAGATATGGAAATGGTAGGAGGGGAAATGATAGGTTAGAAAATGATTGGCTGGATGAGACATCATGCCCCCAAGTGTAAGTGACATGGAAGATCAACCTACACATGTTGCCTATTTTCCAGGTTTTCATCATGGTACTTATCCAAGGTGCCACCAAGGGTGGTTTTCACCATTGGATGGAGGGATTTTCTCATTACTGTTTTGATCTTTTTTTACTTTTTTGATGGGATATTTGGATAGGAGGAATATTGATAGGAGGGACTCAAGTGTATAGTTCCATGAAAGGTGATAGTCCTATTAGAGATGGATGTTGTTGCATGGACCATGTCAAGTCATTATGCTCATAGATGTTGGGAAGGGATTGCATGAGAGGAAAAGGGATTAGGTAGATGGTGGATTATGATACAGATTATGAAAGGAAGGATAATGGATGGGGGAAAGTGGATTATGATGTGGATCATGTAGGGCTTATGAAAAAGGGTGGATGAAAGGCTTATCCAAAAGCATGGACCATAGGGAGGTGATGAGTGAAATATGTAGGATAATGGATGAAGAATGTAGAGATGGAAGTATGTGGAAATGTTGTGGAATGGAAGGGAACAATGAACAATGGTTGCACACACCATCATAAACATTGAAGCTTTTGATTGGAAGGTGGCATAGGAAGCAATGAAGATGTTTGCTTAGGAGATGGATGATGTAAGAATTTAGGTACCCACATAGACTTAGTTCTTTTACAATTTTTGCTTGATTTGTGGGATGGAGGAATTTGAAATTTTTGAATGGAATAGGATTTTAGGGATTTTGGGGACTTTTGGATGAAGAGGATGGTTGGGATTTTTGAGATGTCAATTCCTCATTTGACTTACTTTCTTTTTCCTTAGGTACCCATACCATTTTAGTTTTAGACTTTGCTTGTGAAGGTATGGTCTTGGGTAGCCTTTTGGATGTACTTTGCTTTGATTTTTAGATTGATGTCTTAAGGCATGAGGATCCTTAGGATTTTTAGCTTTATGGGTAGATGCATCCAAATTTTTATTTTTGAATCCCTTAGGTTTGGTGGAAGCTTTTTGTTTAGATGATGTGTGCATTGATTGGCCATGATTGGGAACTTGAGGGAATGTGTAAATGGATGGATTTGGCATTGGGAGAAGTGGTGGTAAAGTAGATGGAGGGATATTAGGAGTTGGAAGAAGTGGGGGTAGATTGGATGCTAGAAGGTGTATGGTCACATGCTTTTGACATTTGGAGGATAATGGAGGAGGGATGGTGACATATGTTTTGGTGGTGCGATGGGATGCATGGGGTTTGAGATGGAAGGATGTGGATTTAGGAGGCATGAAAGTATTACCAACATCTTTAGATTGTTTACCTTGGGGTGTATATCCAAGGCCATATGAGTGTGGAGGGACTTTGACATGGATTGGATCCAAAATACCTTGTTCATGTAGGCCTAAGCCTTTACCTTTGTAGTTCATGTTTTGGAGTATGAAGTGGACTATGGGACTAGGTGTAGTTTGGACACTAGACTTTAGTTAATTATTGGATGAAGAAGATGAAGTGGTGGATAAAGATTGTTGTATTCCTAGGAAGGAACATTCATGAATGAAGGTGGACTTGGAACAAGGTCGATAGTGGATGACAAGGGATCATTAGGATCTTGATTATTATTATGCTCATTAACATCCAAGTCATTGGTTTGATCTTTTACATTTTCTTGGGAGGCATGTGTCTCATCGTGGCAACTGGATAATGTGGGATCATGGATATGATTAAGTGAATTATGGATAGGTTCTTCATAATAGATAATAGCTTGATCATAGAAAATATATAGGTTATGGATAGGTTGAATGGAAGGGCTTTGATCTTGATTTGGATAAGGGTTCAATGTTTCCACATGCTTAGGACTAGACTCTTGATATAACCTTTGATTTTAGATAGGAATGGAAATGGAAGTAAGAGACTCTTGGATAGGCTTGTGTGGCTCTAGATACTCAATGACATGAGGGTATAATATATCTTGACTTGGACTCATGGTGAAAGACTCTTCATGTTGAAATGCGTCGGACAACTATTAGGGGTGGGGTGAATTAGTTGTCACAAAAACTCAAACACTTATGTACTTAAACATTAATCACTTGTCCACAATTATTATGATTTAAATAATGAATGCATGAAATTCAAAACTTAAACACAGATGCAACATTTAACAGGAGACACCATATTTTTATGTGGAAAATCCCAAGGTGGGGAAAAACCATGCAGATGATTAGCTCTCAAAATCTATTGCAATCTTTAAAAAATGATGGTCAGGCTTGGTCACTACACGGGCCTAGAACATACTGGCTCATTGCCATGAAGTATAGCTAGGTCTAGCAGGCTCATTGCCTCAATGCTAAACCTAGAAAGATTACAATGAGAGTTGTTAAACCCTAAGGGCTATTAAAACCTACTAGTAGCTAACTGCCAAGATCATCATCTTCTTCATGTCTGAGATTAATACATTTAAGTACAATAGTTCCTCTGCTCTGCTCTGCCTTTCCACTTTTTTTCCTTATCTTCACATCTTTGCTCAAGGACATCTTTTCCATGACTCAATTACAAGTATTTATACACTTCATCAACCTTGGAATTATCATCAAGGTTGGCACTACAATCATCAACCATTGGAACAATCTCCAAGGTTGGCATTACAAACATTTACAAAATAGGTCTTGACCTTATACAAAATAATGCTAAGGAATTGTAGTATAGATGTATGTGGATCATGCCATGCCTTAGCTAGGACTCAAACATGTTCTTTCAGATCTCCGCAATCACTAGAATTAACCAAGTTGGCTAAGACTGGTTACAGACTATGTTATCTGGGAATAATCGTCAAAAATGATCTCAATTCCTTAACATGGACCAATGTAAAGGTAGGAACATGATCAAGAGGTATCCACAAGCACATTGAAATCACCAGGAGAAACTATACAAACCCAAACCACTTTATCTATGAGATTCTTCACACCAGAGCACATGAACTTCACTATCTTAGACTGTCATAAAAGAAATATAGCTTGTAGATCACCAAAACATGAACCATTGCAATTGTAGGAACTTATCATCATCCTAGGCTTCTCTCTAGAACTGCAAAGCAAAACATTTTAATCCGAAGGAATACAGAGAAAAATACTTTCTCTCAGGCACCAGTGAATAATAAAAAAACAAGTTTTACTCTGGTGAATGTAACTCACTCAAATCTTCATATCAGACGCTCAAACTCAAAATTTAGCATCTTCATCCATGCTTCTAAATAACTTCCAATCTACAGACTAAGATCTTTAATCAGCAACAAATGCAGAGCAATCTTCTATACTATTCTTCAGTATGCAACTCACTATTTTCATTGTGATTAACTGTTTACCTTCTGATTCTTCCAGAGGAGCTAATTTTCTCAATATCCTCAACATATAAAGATTCTAAAAAAATAAAAAAATAGGATACAGTTGACACCAATGACAACAAAGATATGTTGACATCAATGACAACACCGATTAGGCATATACTTGCAACAATCTCCCCCTTTGTCATTGATGGCAACATATGATGTGCAAAACTACAACATCCATCAAGACAAGATTCTCCACCTATCTCTTTACACACCTACACTCTTTCTCTATGATTTTATCACATTATTCATCTCCCCCTTTGAGATCAATACCAAAGGACACATACTTGCACTCTTCTGCTCTGATTCTATCTCTCTTCTGAACTCTTTGACTACCCCCCCTGAGAAGTAGCCCTAAAAGTATGAACCCAGATCTAGAGAAGGGACTATAAGCACCACTGAACTGATGCACTCTTATGCATCTTACTTTAGAGGAGGGGTAATAACCCCTAACTTTTCTTTGAGATACTCAAAAGTATCCTTAGATAGAGGTTTGGTGAAAATGTCTACAATCTGGTCTTTTGTAGATACATATTTCAACTTGAGTTCATTCTCTGTCACTTTTTCCCTTAGCAAGTGATATCTTATGGATATGTTCTTTGTCCTTGAATGCATTACTGGATTCTTTGATATATTTATGGCTATTGTATTGTCACAAAATATTGCAATTAGATCTTCATACACAACTTTGATTTCGTTCAATGTCTGTTCATCCATAACACTTGAGCACAACTATATGCTTCTGCAATGTATTCTACTTCTGTAGTGGACAGAGATATTGAATCTTATTTCTTAATTATGTAAGATACCATCCTTTTTCCCAAAAGGAATGCACCTCCACTTATACTTTTTCTACCATCCACATCTCCATCCCAATCTGCATCAGTGTATGTACTAAGAGTGAAATCATTGTCCTTTGGATACCACAAACCATAATCCATTGTGCCTTTCAAATATCTCAAAATTCTCTTGACTGCCATCACATGTGACTCCTTAGGTTCTTCTTGAAATCTTATCACAAGACAAACTGCATGCATTATGTCAGGTCTGGTTTGAGTCAAATAAAGTAATCCTCTAATCATACATCTGTACCTTTTCTAATCTACCATAGGTGAGTCATCATTTTCTCTTAACTTACAACTAGTTATCATGGGAGTATTTACCGGTTTAGAGTCTTCCATCCCAAACTTCTTTAACAACTCTTTCACATACTTAGACTAAGAAATGAAGATACCTTTATTTGAATGGTTTATTTGTAGACCTAAAAAGAAATTCATCTCACCAAACATGGACATTTCAAATTCACTTTGCATTTCTCTAGCAAAAACTGTGCACATACCTTCATTGTCTCCAAAGATGATGTCATCTACAAAGACTACAAGAATTAGGGTTTGTTCATTAATGATCTTGAAATAGAGATTGATGTCGGTAGTACCCTTGCTGAATCCTAGTTGTATCAAATACTTATCCAACCTAGCATACTAGGCCCTGGGGGCTTGTTTTAATCTATACAATGCCTTCTTCAATCTACATACCATGTCACCCCAATGCGATGACTGGAATCCTTCTAGTTGTTCAATATACACTTCTTCTTCCAATTCTCCATTCAAGAATGTAGACTTCACATCCATTTGATATGCTTTAAAATCTTTGTAGGCTACAAATGCCAAAAACATTCTTATAGCCTCAATCCTAGCCACTAGTGTAAATGTTTCCTCAAAATCTATTCCTTCAACTTGAGAGTATCCTTTGCATACCAACCTTGCTTTGTTTCTTACCACTTCACCATTCTCATTCATCTTGTTTCTGAAGACCCACTTGGTGCCAATGACATTTTTATCTACTGGTCTGGGAACAAGATCCCAAGTCTGATTCTTCTCTATCTACATCAATTCTTCTTTCATAGCCTTTACCCAATTCTCATCATTGCAAGTTTCATTCACAGACTTAGGTTCAATCTTGGAAATCAGATAGAAATTTACTTGTTCTTCTACAGCTCTTCTTCTGGTCAGGATTCCTTTGCTCTTATCTCCTATGATTTGATCTTTAGAATGATTAACTTTTACATATCTTGGTGTCTTAGTAGCATTTTCCAATGCTTGTTCCTCTTCATCTGAGATGTCTTCATGCTGCACCACTTCTGAAGCATTTGGTTTATCTAATTCATATCCATTTGATTCTGGAGACCTCTCCTTGCTTTCATTGACTTTGACATTTTCACTCTCAATGATCTTATTCAGCCTCTTATTATAGCATCAGTAGGCCTTGATCTTAGTGGAATAACCAAGGAAGATTCCTTCATCACACCTAGCATCAAACTTGCCTAGATCTTATTCTCTTTTGATATAACATTTGCTACCAAAAACTTTGAGATATTTCATAGTAGGAACTTTACCATACCACAATTCATAAGGAGTCTTAGAACTGTTACCTTTGACTTGGACTCTATTTAGGATATATACAGCAATGTGAATTTCCTCTCTCCAATATGCTTCTAGAACATTAGCTTCCTTCATCATGGTTCTAGCAACTTCTTGAACTGTTCTATTTTTCCTTTCAACAACTCCATTTTGTTGTGAAGTTCTAGGTTTAGATAACTGTCTCTTTATCCCATGTTCTTTGCAAACAAAGTTGAATTCATTTGATGTAAACTCTCCTCCTCTATTAGACCTTAAACATTTGATCTTCAAATCCATCTCATTTTCAACCATTGCCTTGAATGCCTTGAACTTATCTAGAGCTTTTGCTTTTTCTTTCAAAAAGGTAACCCAAGTCATTCTAGAATAATCATCAATAAGTAACATGAAATACATGTCTCCTTGCAAACTTCTTACTCTGGTAGGTCCACACAAATCTATATGCACTAGTTCCAATAGTCCATCAACTGATTAGTCCTTGCTTTTGAAACTTATTCTTGTTTGTTTCTCAAATTGACACTCATTCCAAATAGGATTAGCAGGCCTCACAAGCTTAGGCAAATCTCTAATAGCCTGTGCAATACTTATCTTCACAATGTTATAAAAATTGATGTGACACAACCTTCTATGCCATAGCTAACTTTCACCAGTCTGAGCCCTCAAACAATAGTTATCAGTTCCTTTCAAGTGATAGATATTACCTTTGGCCTTCTTACCAGTTACAATCACTGTTCTAGAGCTTTCCCTAACCTTGCATCCATTGTCCTTGAATCCTTTCACATACAAGACATTTGACCCACAGTCAAAAGATTGTGCTTTAATCCTTTCACATACAAGATATCTTCAGTATTATGCTTGCCATCAAAAGAAATAGATCCTTTTCCACAAATCTTACCAGCTGTATCATCTCCAAACCTAACTAGTCCACCATCATATCTTTCCAAACTCAAAAACTTACTTTTGTCACCAGTCATGTGGTGAGAGTGGCCACTATCAATAACTCATTCATCTTTGTCTTCGACAACCTGAGTAGCCAAAACACTTTCCACCGATTTTTCTTCCTTCACACAGTTAGCAAGATTACTAGACACAACTTCTTCCTTAATAGAAATAAACAAGCATTCATTACCAGAAGTACTATCATTATCTAGTTCACCATTATCTGATACTCCTTCATCATCATCAAAATCTTCAACATAATAACATTTCTTTTGGAGCCTAGGCCTGTTGTCATATCTTTTTCTATTTCTTTCAATTCTTTCAAGACATCTTGAAGCAAAGTGGCTGACTTTACCATAGGAAAAACATTTGAAAGGTAATTTACCTTTAAACTTACCAGATCCTCTTTGCAGTCTATCCACAAAGTTGGCTTCAATTTTATCAAACTCATCATCAGATTCTACCTTGTACTTTTCTGAGCTGGAGGTTTTCCCAGAAGCACTAGCTTTGAAGGTAGTCTCGACTATTGGTAGAGCATCACCAAACTCTCTCATTTCAAAGGTAGTAAGCTTACCAAGTAACTGATCTCTGTCAATAGTTTTTACTTGAATAAATTCTTGAATTGTAGCTACCTTGTGACTGTAGGACTTTGGTAGTGATCTAAGCATTTTCATCACAACTTCCTTATCACCGAGAGTTCCCCCATACCTTTTATCCCTGTGACAAGTTCATCAACTCTTTGCATAAAGGCTATTATTTTTTCATCTTCATTCATCTTCAAACTCTCATATTTCACTTTTAGACTTTGTAGCTTGGCCTCCTTCATAGAATCATCTCCTTCATATAGATTTTTCAGGTTCTCCCATACTTCATTTTCAATTTCAAGATCCACAACTTTTGTCAGTACTGACTCATTTAATGAACTTAACAAAGCATCTTTTGCTTTGACATCCACCTCATATTCTTTGATTTCAACTTTAGTCATCAAACCATTTTGAGGCATGGTATATTTTGCTTCTACAGCTTTCCATACTTTGTAACCAAGACAAAGAAGATGGCTTTTCATTTGTGCCTTTCAAAGAGCATAATTTGTCCCATCAAAATGTGATGCTTCCTTCTTATAAGACATTTTGGATCTTCCTCAAGCTTCAGAGGAACCTTGCTCTAATACCAATTGTTGAAATGGGTCAGACAACTGAGAGGGGGGGTGAATTAGTTATCCCAAAAACTCAAACACTTCTACACTTAAACATTAATCACTTGTCCACAGTTATTATGATTTAAACAATGAATGCATGAAATTAGAAACTTAAACACAGATGCAACATTTAACACAAGAGACACTACATTTTTACGTTGAAAACCCCAAGGTGGGGAAAAACTATGGAGAGGATTAGCTTTCAAAATATATTTCAATCTTTGAAAAATGATGTTCAGGCTTGGTCACTCCATGGGCCTAGAACATACTAGCTCATTGCCATGAAGTACAACTAGGTCTAGCAAGCTCACTGCCTCAACCCTAAACCTAGAAAGATTACAATGAGGGTTGTTAAACCCTACTGGTAGCTCACTACCAATATCATCATCTTCTTCATGTCTAAGATTAATACATTGAAGTACAATAGTTCCTCTTCTCTGCTATGCCTTTCCACTTTTTTCCCTTATCTTCACATCTTTGCTCAAGGACATCTTTTCCATGACTCAATTACAAGTATTTATACACTTCATCAACCTTGGAATGATCATCAAGGTCAACACTACAATCATCAACCATTGGAACAATCTCCAAGATTGACATTACAAACATTTACAAAATAGGTCTCAACTTAATATAAAATAATGCTAAGGAATTGTAGTATAGATGTATGCAGATCACACCATGCCTTAGCTAGGACTCAAACACGATCTTCCATGCCACAACACGCTTCCATAATCTTCAAGGGATCTCTGCAATCACTAGAATTAACCAAGTTGGCTAAGATTGGTTACACGCTATGTTATCTAAGAATAATCTTCAAACACAATCTCAATTTCTTAACGGAGACCAATGTAAAGGTAGGAACATGATTAGGAGGTATCCTCAAGCACGTTGAAATCACCAGGAGCAACCATACAAACTCAAACCACTTTACCTATTAGATTCTTCACATCAGAGCACATGAACTTCACTGTCTTCGACTGTCATAAAAGAAAAATAGCTTGCGGACCACCAAAACATGAACCATTACAATTGTAGGCACTTATCATTATCCCAGACTTCCCTCTAGAACTGTAGAGTGAAACACTTTAATGAGGAGGAATGTGGAGAAAAATACTTTCTCTCAGGCACCAGTGAATAATCGAAAAAAGATAGTTTTACTTTGGTGAATGTAACTCACTCAAATCTTCATATCGGAGGCTCAAACTTAGGATTTAGCATCTTCAACCATGCTTCTAAATAACTTCCAATCTGTAGACCAAGATCTTCAGTCAACAAGAAATGCGGAGCAATCTTTTGGACTGTTCTTCAATATGCAACTCACTATCTTCACTGTGATTCACTATTTACCTTCTGATTCTTCCGGAGGGGCTAATTTTCTCAATATCCTCAACATATAAAGCTTCTAAAAAAAATACGATACAATTGACACCAATGACAACAAGTATATGTTGACATCAATAACAACACTGATTAGGCACATACTTGCAACACTTTAATGGGTTGTGGACTACATGATGGATTTGGAGAAATAGGCATGACATTTGAAGGTTCTTTGGTAGGCTCAGGGATAGATGTTTGATGACATAGGGATGGTTTATTCCTTGCTCGTAGCTAATGGATCACATCGTTTATGGACAATATAACGGATGGGGAATAATGGTAGATGGCATGGGCTTATGATTAAGATTAGGATTGCTTGTGCTAAATGGGGACAAAATTGGATGAGTGGATTTGGATTTCTCCATAGCTTTTCTTTTGATTTTAGATTTTGCAAAGAATCTTTCAAGAAAATTGCTCAAGGATTTGTTGGTCGATGGATTAGAGCTTGGAAATGTTTATGGTGGTGTTGGTGTAAGCCTACTAGGCTTTGAGATAGGCATTCTATTGGATGGTGATGGAGGACTAGTAGATGGATTGGTGTATGATTCCAAACTTGAGATGGTATTTGCCTTGTCAAGAGTAGCATTAAGATGGCTTACGGATTTGTGATCTTTGTGTGAAGAGTGACAAGTACTAGCATGCTCATGTTGTGGAAGATTTGGACATGGATATTGCATGAGTTGTTGGATTTCAACTAGGAGTTGTATTTGTGGTGGTTGGTTTTTTTGAAGTGGTTGGATGATGGTTTGCAGTCGTTGTATGATTTGTTAGTTTAGGGGTTGTTTTAGTTGGTGGAAGGATTGCACGATGTCTTGTAGTTCTTATGCTAGGATCTTTTTCTCTATTGTTGGGATGGAGTTACACATAGATTGAAGTCTTTGGATTTTAGTTTTTTCCTCCAAGTATGTCTCAAAATCTACAAGATCCTCATCATCATTAGGAGTGAATTTTGTGTCACCTCAGAGTATGTATGCTTTTGGATTTGGCCTAGATTTGTTGATGATCACAACCATTTTGACAAATGAAGATTGAACTAGGTAAGGATAAGAATATGAGTAATATGAGTAAGGTTGGAATGTTATAGATTTGAGGTGTGGTGTTTGGTTGAGATTGACAATGTTTGTTTTTTAACACACACGCAAAACATGATAGACAAAATATTATAGATAACTATGATAAAAAAATTAGAGTAAAAGTTTGAATGGGGGCCTAGATTAGCCCCAAAAATTTTCACAGGTCTCAACAAATTTGAAAACACTCGTAAGCATACACAACCTAGGATGGAAAGAGGATACTACTTGCTAATTCCCTACTTGGATTAATCCATATACTAAGACAATGTGGAGAACTAGAGACATTGGTGACACTGGCTCCCCCACCATGGCACAAGCACACCAAATCTCTTACCCTAAAGATCTAGAGATCTTATGAATCAAGAGATTTTCTCTCTACCATGAATAGTATGTGTAGGGCAGATTCAGAGGTCTAACGTCCTGCACCAGCAAGCAAAAAAGGTTTCTGGCCTCTACAACAAGTGGTTTCTAGTTAGTGTTTAAGGATAATCTGGTGTCTATACATGCAGCGGTTTGCTCATTTAAGCGGTCTCGTAGCTCTCAGAAAGGGTTTTCACGCATCTCATGGATCTAAGGGAGACTTCTGTTGGCATAGAATAGTGACACTAGGTGATTGATCACTTTTGTCACAACCAAAATTATTTATATAGCGGACCAAATTGAAAGTACCGCTTGGGTCGTTCCCTCTAACAAATCGAGAGGCAGGCCCTCTAAGGGATTAAAAACATAAAAGAGATGGGTCTAGCTTTTAATCACCAAGTTTGCATAAGGGGAGAACATACACCCACCATCCTTACAAGCACACCAAATAGTGATTAAAAAACCCCCTAGCTAATCTATGTGTAAACAGACATTTGAAAAAGATATCTAATCGATGAAATCCTTGCAAAACCATCGTTAGTAATTTAAATTTACAATCTATGAAAAATTAGATAGCTACAATCAAAGTGTTCTTATAAAACCAAATCCTTGAAAAAATCAGAAAATAATGTTATAATGCAGCCATAAAAAGATAAGCTCATCAGAAGATTGTAATTTCAGATTCATATTTTTTTAGATAGTGATATAGATTTGATCATTTTGAAACATTTTTGACCTAAAAATTAAAAACTCAAAGAAGAGACCCCTACTAATTTTCTGAGATCTCTCCAGAAATATAAAAAAGTAAAAAAAATTCCTTGATTTGCACCCAAAAATGCGGATTTATGAAAATCCTACAGTTAACAAAGATTTGATCATTTCGTACCTCATATGACCTCAAAATTAAATCTGTAAAGAACAAACCCCCATTAAAATTTCAAGGTCTTTCTAGAAATGTAAAAATTTCTAGAAAATTCACTGATTTGCATACAAAAATGTAGATTGATGAAAAAATATAAAATCATTATAACTCATTCAAAACTAATGATAAAGATGTGATTTTTTTGTTGGAGCATGCTTAGACAATATAAAAACTATAGTTAAAATCTTGTAGAAAACTACACAACCATTTGGAAGATATGATGAAATCTTTAAAACCTAGGGTTTTATCAAAAAATGGCATAAACCTGCAAAAAGTAACAAACTAAATCACATTCACATTAGGTTCACCATTTTGTAGCTAGGGAAAATTAGATTTAGTGTCAAAAACAACAAACTAAACTAAACCCTAACAAGCACCATAAAGCACAAACTATCATGAAAATGAAAACAAAAATGTAAAGCAACCCAATCTTTAAGCTAGGTTTGATTTATCTCCATGGATCTTCTCAATCTCACATAAGAATGCAAGATATCGAAGGATTGTTGATTGCTCATTGTTGCAACATAACAGAGCTCAAGCATTGTATGATTGTCTGAAAATGACTTGTGTGAATGTGAGTGAGTGAGTGAGTGAGGGTTTAGAATTGAAATAAGAGTTTCAATTTATAGATACAGAGGGAATCAAATGGATGGCTTGGATTGAAAGCCAATTGTGTGATGTGGATGGCTAGGATTAAAAGGCAATTCTAGTGCTTATGATGCACATTAAATGGGTATGACAGGAGGCCAAAATTCAGAGAATAGTGGGAATAAATGGGATTTTTTAATTTATTTTGGAGAGGAAGTGCTTATGATGCACAATGAATGAGGATAAAAATAGGGATGTGAGTGGGAATAAGTAATTTAAATAATAAAATTATTTAAATAATGAGAGATAAGTGGCATTTAAATAAATATTTAATTTATTTAAATTAGATGATGGAGGAAAATGAGATTAAAGAAATAAGATTTATTTAATTTGATGTAAGAGAAGGATTAGTTAAATAAATATAATTTATTTAACTAATGAGAGTGATGTAAGGGGTCATGAAGGGGACTTAGAAGAAAATATGTTGAATTGTAATGTTGTAAGAGATAGTCGATTGTAGGTGTCTACACCATGTAACTCATCTAAAGTTAGCTTGTTCAAGTTTCTTTCCTTTTCAACTGTAGACGCCTTAGAATTACATCTAGAAGGCAATGATCTTAAGACATTTTTGACTACTACTGAATCTTTCACCTCCTCTCTGAGACCCCTCATAGCATTAGTTGTCTCAATTACCCTTAGAAGATGATCAGCAATCTTCTTTTCTTCATTCATTTTTAATCCTTCAAAATTTTCTCTAAAAGTTTGCAACTTGGCTTCTTTAATTTTGACATCACCTTGATAAATACTAATTTGTCCCAAACTTCCTTTGCAGTTTTACAATTCATAACCTTAACTAGGATTTCATTTGTCAAATCACAAAGAATGGCATTCTTGGCCTTGGCATTGCACTCATAGGCTCTCTTTTCATCTACAGTAGAAGGTGGCTATGAAGGTACAATATACCCATTCTCTACTACTGCCCATACATCAAATCCTAAAGAGGATAAGTAAGACTCCATCCTAATACACCAAAAACAAAAATTTGTGCCATCAAAGAGATGTGCTTTAGAAGTAGAAGATCCTTCCTGATTAGTGATAGTATTCCACTACCAAGATCAACCTAAGCTTATTAAACTTTTGCAAGGAACCTGCTACTCTGATACCAATTGTTGGAATACAATGGACCTCTGAGAGTGGGGATGAATCAGTGGTCTAACAAAATTATATTTACTACTTCTTTGAATTCTTGTAAACACTATTATGTTAAAACATCAAACAACTTAGAAAACCAAAGAACCACACCAAACACACCATAACACAAGGATGTGTATGGAAAACCCTAAAAAGGGAAAAACCACTGTGTGAAGAGTTGATTGAATTTATTTGACCAATTCAACCTCACAAAAGAAATTTATTAATGATATGTTATATGTCTCACTAACAATGATCTCACTGATCACTTCTCAAATAGGACCACCAACTCTAAACAATCAAGAGCAACAACTCCAAACAAATCAGGAGAACCAACTCCAACCAATTCAAGAGCACCAACTCCACTTACAAGAGAAAAAAGAAATACACAGAGTACTACTATATTTACAATGGCATTTAGAACCAAATACAACTTCTACACATACAATACTCACTCACCACTCTACCCTCTTTGATCTATATACATATATCAATAACACCTTTGTTTTACAAACTTTTGAAACATTATTTCTTCAAAATTCCATCATAAAGAATCCACACTCAAGAAATACTAAATTTATAGGCTTATATCACCTACAAGAACTCAAGCTCTAACCCTCAAACTATTGTTGAAACAACTACACACATCACATCCAAAAAAGTTAATAGAAATTGTTCAAACTGCTTCAAACAGAAAAATGGGTAGTTGCCCTTCAAACAATAAACTTTGGGAGAGAGTCGTTAGCAATTTGAATACCCACCATTGATATCATCCTTCATGCTCTTGAAAAATTAAACATTCACCATCGATTGCTATCCTCTCACCTTTTCAAAAGTTATAGACACAAGAATCCAATCCTGATTAGGTTGAGGAGCCAGTCAACAAATGATCACCATACCTCAACATTGTCACTTAAGTGACGAGTGACTGCCGATATCAAGTCACTATTGAATTAAAACATAACGTGCACATGTCACAAAGAAAACAAAAAACAACTTTGTTTTTACATTTTTAGGGTTTTTTAGGTCTTATGGTTTTAGGACCTTTAGGATTTAGGTCTTCAAACTGTCAAATCTATTATGCCACCAATTGAATGAGACCCTTATCTTCTATAAACACTCTTTGCAGATGATATCAGTATGTTGATATGTTAAAGGAATTCCTTTGATCATGAAACAAAATAGAAAGAAACTTTTTTCTTGAAGACACAAACTATCAAACCCTAACTTGTAGGAACCCATAGAACATTAGTGATCTTGTGAATGACAAGTGGTCAGAGGAAAATTGCCAAGACTATAGGTTACATCAATGAAAAAAACAATGCCAACACAACTTTGAGTTGATTGCAAAGAACATTTGAATTCCATGATGAACTCTCATTCATTAATTCCATGATTCTGGTCTCCATGAAAAACTCATGTTCATCATGGAGAACACTCTATATATTGTGGTGAAGACACATTTTTTACCTATGGGAGTGGTATATGTTGGTTTTAGGACAGACAATTGAGAGCGGGGGTGAATTAGTTGTTACCAAAACTTCTATTCCTTAATTTCTTAAAGCCTTATTTTATTTCAATGGCATAATAATGATCATGGAAGCATAATGCAATAACTCAAGACCAAAAACACATTCAACACATATGAAACCAAGATTTTGACGTGGAAAACTTGATTAAGGGAAAAACCACAGGGTGATTAACCCACGATTGTATTCTTTGTTAAAAGAATAGGAAGAACAAAATGGCACTTGCCAATTAGGGCTCACTGCCCGAGCAGACTACTCACAATAGACTCACTACCTACAAGAGACACACTATCTACAGAATAATATAAATATTACATACTTGAACTAGAGATTAGCATCTTCATTATGCTTGAAACAATTCCATTTAAGCTCAACACTTCTACTCTGCTTTTCGCTCCTCTCCTCTCTACCGCTTTCTCATCACAACAACAGATACTTTTGAATGACTTCACAATTCTTATTTATACATGACATCAACTTTGGAATGATCATCAAAGTGGGCACAACATACTTTATTTTATTACAAAGCAATTACAAAAGTACAACTTGACTTGTTACAAGAACCTCATGTGTATCACTACACTGTCAGCCACACATATCTGAGACTTCAATCTTCTTTGTGGAACATGCCATGCTTCGCATAACATCTTCAGGATCATGCACAAATCATCCGGTAGCCAATATTAGGAAGAACACCATCACCCAAAGATAATTTTTCAATTATGAGCTCAATCTTCAATGTGGACCACCAACACGAACTAGACAAAATCAAAAGACCCCCACAAGATTGCTTGAATAACCAAGAACATCCGCACCTCTTCTGCTTACTATAATCATTCGTATCTTCATTCAGAACCTCAAGAACACAATCATTCATCACTATCACATTAGAAGGATTGTTTGTGGACCTCCAAACCATGAGCTAATTAAGTTGTCAATTCACATTAGCTTCCCAAACATGCCACCAGATCTGCAAAATAAGATATTACATTTCTAGATCTCACCAGACTTATTTGTGCCACTCTGTCAGCTTTGAACAACTACTAGCACTAGTTTTACTCACATGGCCATAACTTCTCTAAATCTTATACAGCTCTTTGAAATATTGATTAGAGCACCTTAAAACACATATCTACATATCCTTTGATGTGCATACTCTGATCTCCAACTGACTTGGATCTTTGCTTTATAGAACATTACTATCTTCACAGTCCTTCTCTATTTCTGATAGGGCTAATTTTCTCAATATCCTCAGCAGACAACTCATCCAATCCTTGACATCAATACAACAAGAGTATGTTGACATCAATGACAACACTGGTTAGGCCCATACTTGTAACAATCTCTCCCTTTGTCATTGATGGCAACATATGATGTGAAAAACTATTTTAACCATCAAGACAATAACTTCTCCTCACTGGCTCCCCCTATCAACATCAACCAATCACGTCTTTTCTTTCTTCATTGCTCCTGCTTTGATCAACAACCTCTTTTGTTTTTCACATGTCTTCTCTCCCTCTTTGACATCAATGGCAAAGGGCACATACTTGCTTCTTACTTCTTTGGAGTTATATTGACTGCTCCCCCTAAGTATTAACCTTCTAACATCAATCCGGATCACAAGATATGACCGAGAGATCCACCAGATTTATGCACATCTGTGCACCTTAATTTAGAACCAAAGGGGTGATAACCCCTAACTTCTCCCTAAGATACTCAAAAGAGTCCTTAGATAGAGATTTAGTAAAAATGTTTGTAATTTGATCCTTTGAGGGTACAAACTCCAATCCGACTTCATTCTTATTCACTTGTTCTCTTAAAAAGTGAAACTTGATGGATATATGCTTTGTTTTTTAATGTAACACCAAATTTTTTGATATGTTTATTGCACTTGAGTTGTCACAGAAGATTGTGATAGGTTCATCATACTCTATTCTAATGTCTCTTAACATTTGCTTCATCCACAGTACTTGAGTGCAACTTCTTGCTGCTACAATATACTCTGCTTCTGCAGTGGATAGAGATATTGCCTCTTGTTTCTTGCTTAGCCAAGAAACCAATCTTTTTCCCAAAAAGAATGCACCACCACTGGTACTATTTCGGCCATCCACATCTCCTGCCCAATCAACATCTGTATATGCATGGAGAGAGAATTCATGATCCTTAGGATACCATAAACCATACTCAACTGTTCTCTTTAGATATCTGAGAATTCTCTTGATTTCCATGACATGAGACTCTCTAGGATTAGCTTGGAATTTGGCAACAAGACCAATAGCATTCATAATTTTAGGTCTAGTTTGAGTAAGGTAGAGTAGCCCTCCAATCATTGACCTATACTTTTTTTGATTAGCCTTAGGAGATTCATCATCTTTACTCAATTTACACCTGGTTGCCCTGGCCCGAGTATTCATTGGCTTTGAATGTCCCATCCAAAATTTCTTCATTAATTCTTTCACATATTTGGTCTATGATATGAAGATTCCTTTCTTTGTTTGAGTGATTTGCAAACCCAAGAAGAAATTAATTTCCCCAAACATAGACATCTCAAATTCACTTTTCATTTGATTTGCAAAAGTCTTGCACATACTATCTTTTCCTCCAAAAATGATATCATCAACAAATACTTCAACAATCAAGATATTTTCATGATCAATCTTGAAATACAGATTACTGTCAGTAGTTCCTTTGTTGAAACCAATCTTCAAAAGATGTTTGTCCAATCTTTCATACCAGGCTCTTAGGGCTTGTTTGAGTCCATACAATGCCTTCTTCATCTTGTAGACCATATCTTCATGATTAGATAATTGAAATCCATCTAGTTGGTCAATGTATACCTCTTCTTCCAGATCACCATTTAGGAAAGTAGACTTGACATCCATCTGATATACCTTGAAATCTTTGAAGGCAGTAAAGGCAAGAAATAATTTGACTGCTTCAATTCTTACTACTTGAGAAAAAGTTTCTTCAAAGTCAACTCCTTCTACTTGAGAATAACCCTTATAGACCAATCTGGCTTTGTTTCTTACTACTTCACCATCTTCATTAGGTTTATTCTGGAAGACCCATTTAGTCCCAATCACATTTTTGTCCTTAGGTCTGGGAACAAGATCCCAAGTGTGATTCTTTTCAATCTGTCTCAATTCCTCCTTCATTGCCTTAATCCAACTTTCATCATTGCATTCTTCACTTACTATTTTTTGTTCAATCTTTGAAATCAAACAATACTTTACTGAGTCTTGAGAAATATTTCTTCTTGTTTGAACACCTTTTCTTTTATCTCCTATGATCTCATCTTCAGAATGATTTAGTCTTACATACCTGGGAGTTTTGGAATTCTCTTGCATTTCTAGTTCTTAGACAAGTTCATTCAAGACAGTCTCTTCTTCTTGTATTTCTGGATTCTCTGGATCAGTCTAAATTTGAACTGGAGTTAGGACTTCTTCTTCTTGGTCTGAGATATCATTTTGGTCACCTATTTTAAACTTGTAGAATCTTGAGAGATTCTCCATACCCTCATCAACCTTCACATTTATACTTTCTACAATCCTTCTTAATCTCTTGTTATAACACCAGAAATCTTTGCTTTGAGTAGAATAACCCAAGAATATTCCTTCATCACTTCTAGAATCAAATTTGCCAAAGTCTTCATCTCTTTTGATATAACATTTACTACCAAAGACAGTAAAATACTTCACAGTAGGAGTGATGCCAAACCAGAGTTCATAAGGGGTCTTACCAGTATTGCCTCTAATCTGTACCTAATTGAGAGCATAGATAGTAGTGCTTACAGCTTCTCTCCAGTAGATTTGAGGAACATTTGCTTCCATCATCATGGTTCTAGATGCTTCTTGGATGGCCTGGTTATTTCTCTCCACTACTCCATTCTGCTATGGAGTCCTTGGATCAGATAACTGTCTCTCTATCCCATGTTTCTCATAGAATTATATGAACTCTCTAGATGTGAATTCACCACCTCTATCAGACCTGAGACATTTTATGTTTATGCCAATTTCATTTTCTACCATAGATTTACATATTTTGAACTTCTCAAGTGCTTCAGATTTCTCTTTCAGGAAAGTCACCCACATCATCCAGGAGTGGTCATCAATCAGTAACATGAAATATCTATCACCTTGCAGACTCTTGATTCTTGCCAGTCCACATAGATTAGTGTACACCAAGTCCAATAATCCAGTTGAAGATTGTTCCTTACTTTTAAATGTGACTCTGTTCTGCTTACCCAACTGACATTCTTTGCACAAATTGTTAGTAGGTTTCACCAGTCTTGGAAGATCTCTTACAACCTGAGTGTTGCTTATCTTGATGATATTATCAAAGTTTACATGACACATTCTCCTATGCCACAACCAACTCTGATCAATTTGAACAAATAAACAACTTTTGCTTGTACCAACCAAGTGGAAGATGTTACCTTTTATCTGTGTACTGGATGCAATCTCAGTTCTAGAGCTTTCAAAGATCTTGCATTTTCCATTTTTGAATTAGAGATCATAGCCTTTGTCCACCAACTGTCCAACACTAATAAGATTATGCTTCAGACCTTCAACATATAGAACATCACTGGTTTTGTTCTTTCCATCAAAAGAAATAGTTCCTCTGCCTCTAATTCTGCCAATAGAATTATCTCCAAATTTTACAACTCCACCTTCATATCTTTCTAGATTTATGAACTTATTCTTGTCACTAGTCATATGGTGATAGCATCCACTATCAATGACCCATTCATCCTTTTCTTCAACTTGAGTAGCCAAAGCCCTTTCTACCATTTTATGATTGACAGATTCAATGGGCATTGTATCTTCTTCCTTGATGGCAATAAACACCCAGTCACTTCCAGATTTGTTTCCTATCTCAAATTCATCATCTATTACTCATTCATCATCATCTTCTTGAACATAGTAACACTTCTTTTGGAATCTTGATCTATTAGGGTTTGGCCTTGAAAATCTTTCCAAACATCTTGAGGTAAAATGACCAATCTTGTTGCAATTGAAACATTTGAAAGGTAATTTTCCTTCATACTTACCAGATCCACTTGGCAGTCTTTTTGCAATAAGGGCTTCAAGTTGAGTAACTTCTGCTTCATCTTCTTCCAGATCTTTTCTTGCTTTATCATACCATGTTAATTTCTTTGAGGAACTCTCTCCTGGGTCATACCTTTGTTTAGCTTTTGTAGAGGCACTAGCTTTGAATGTAGGTTCAGTCTTGGGGAGTGCATCTCCAAAATCAGCCAATTCAAATGCAGCTAAATTCCCAACTAATCGATCCCTTGTAATATTTGTTAAAGATCTGAATTCCTCAATAGTAGCAACCTTGTGATTGTAAGTAGGAGGTAAGGATCTAATAACTTTGGCAACAATCTCATCTTCATCCAAAGTTCCACCAGCACATCTAATGCCGCAAACAAGCTCATTTACCTTTGGCATAAATGTAGTGATATTCTCATCTTCATTCATCTTCAAGTTTTTGAATTTTCCTTTTAGACTTTGTAGCTTGGCACATTTAACATATTTGTCTCCTTCATGTAGAATCTCCAGCTTTGACCAAATTTCATATGTTGTTTTTAATTCCATAACATATGTTAGCTTTGTATCAGATAAGGCACTTAGTAAGGCTTCTTTAGCTCGAAGATTATCTTCAACATTTTTAATTTCATCTCGAGTTGTTGGACCATTCTTTGGAGGAATATACTCTTTTGTAGTCATGTTCCAATATTGAACTCCCATACATTGCAAGTGACATTCCATGCAGCTTTTCCAAAGGGTGTAGTTCATTCCATCAAACCTTAGACTATCCTTGTAGGAAGACATCCTAAATCTCCTCAAGCAGTTAAGCTCTTTTAGAGGAACTTGTCTCTGATACCAATTGTTGGTTTTAGAACATACAACTAAGAGGGGGGGTGAATCAGTTGTCACCAAAACTTCTATTCCTTAATTTCTTAAAGCCTTATTATATTTCAATGACATAATAATGATCATGGAAGCATAATGCAATAACTCAAGACCAAAAACACATTCAACACATATGACACCAATATTTTGACATGGAAAACTTGGTTAAGGGAAAAACCATGGGGTGAATAACCCAAGATTGTATTCTATGTTAAAAGAATAGGAAGAATAAAATGACACTTGCCAATTAGGGCTCACTACCTGAGTACACTACTCACAAGAGGCTCACTGCCTACAAGAGACACACTGCCTACAAAATAATATAAATATTACATACTTGAACTAGAGATTAGCATCTTCATTATGCTTGAGACAGTTCCATTTAAGCTCAACACTTCTGCTCTTCTTTTCACTCCTCTCCTCTCTATCACTTTCTCATCACAACAACAGATACTTTTGAATGACTTCACAATTCTTATTTATACATGACATCAACTTTGGAATGATCATCAAAGTTGGCAGAACATACTTTATTTTATTACAGAGCAATTACAAAAGTACAACTTGACTTTTTACAAAAACCTCATGTGTATCACTACACTGTCGGCCACACATATCTAAGACTTCAATCTTCTTTGAGGAACACGCCATGCTTTGCAGAACATCTTCAGGATCATGCACAAATCATCCAGTCAACCAAGATTAGGAAGAACACCATCACCCAAAGATAATTTTTTAATTATGAGATCAATATTCAATGCGGACCACCAACATGAATTGGACACAATCTAGAGACCCCCACAAGCTTGCTTTAATCACCAAGAACATTTGCACCACTTCTTCTTACTGTAATCAATCATATCTTCATCCAGAACCTCAAGAACATAGTCAGTCATCACTATCACATTAGAAGGATTTCTTGTGGACCTCCAAACCACGAGCCAATTGTGTTGTCAATTCACATTAGCTTCCCAAACATGCCACTAGATTTACAGAACAAGATATTGCATTTCCAGATCTCACTAGATTTATTTGTGCCACTCTGTCACCTCTGAACAACTGCCAGAACTAGTTTTACTCACATGGCCATAACTTCTCCAAATCTTCATGTGGATCTCTAAAATATTGACTAGAGCACCTTCACACACATATCTACAAACCTTTTGATGTGCATACTCTAATCTCCAACTGACTAGGATCTTTGCTTTGTAGAACTTTACTATCTTCACAGTCCTTCTTTGTTTCTGATAGGGCTAATTTTCTCAATATCCTCAGCACACAGTTCATCCAATCCTTGACATTAATGCAACAGGAGTATGTTGACATCAATGACAACACCGGTCAGGCCCATACTTCCAACAGTATACTCATCACTATCATAAAGACAAGAATGTGCAAAAAGGCTTTTTTTTCATTTTTTAACTTAAACATTTAAATCTACAAAATTTTGAAAAATAATATCTTGCTAATATTTAATCCTACACATTCCTTACACCTTGGAATTGATAGAACAATTATCTATTTATTTTATGTTTTAGGGTTTAGGGCTTAAATTTATAAATCATTTTAAATTTTCAAATTCAACACAAAATCATGTAAGTGCATATTTTCACTAAATCATAATTTACCACAAAACCTAAAGAAACCCTATTAACATTTAGTTGCATATCAAGTCAATTATTTATGTTATAGGTTTTTAATTTTTAGTTTAAGGGTTTAGGGTTTCATTTTTTTCTTTTAGGGTTTAGGGTCTAAATTTACAATTTATCAAGTTTTAAAAATTTTAATTCAATACAAAATCATCTAATTAAAACAATTATCTAAACCCTATTTTACCCCCAAACCCTAAGTAAATTTTACTTTGTACATTTATTTACATCTTAATCTAATTATATATGTTTTAGGTTTTATCTTTTTAGTTTTTAGGTTTAGTGTTTTAGTTTTAGGTTTTAGGTTTTAAGGTTTCTAGATTTTGGTTCAGGGTTTAGGGTTTTAGGTTTTAGGGTTTAGGATTTATTTATTTATAAAATAGGTTTCAAATATTCAAATTCAATATGCAAATTCAAATTCATTTTATGTTTCTAAGAAATATGTAGTCTATGTAGCTACCCACCTCTTTTGCCACTTGTCCAATTCAAGAATCTATTATTCATGACCTCCATTCAAATGCTTTGTGGCAGTATGGGACATGATATGTTTTCCTAGTCTAACAAATTTGATCTAGGGTCATGTACAAGTGGGAAGATTCCTTTTGTTTCCAAGAGCTCTGTGAAAATTAAGGTTTTGGTGGTGAAAAAGACAAATAAGTTGTGTTTACATACTTTTTTTAAAAAGACATTAAATAAATACCTCATCATAGAGACAATAGTAAAAAGTCATCTTTGAACAAAGATTACCTTCGAATGAAGGTAGACCTTCATTCAAAGGTAGTTTTTGTCAAACCTTTGAATGAAGGCGTTCAACACATTATTTCCCAATACCCTTTGAAACATCCCATCTCCCACAAGTGGGACACTATTTTGTGCTCAAACTAGATTGTGTAAGCATTAATGCCATGCTACTACTCTATCCCTCTCTGACCAACCTCTCCCTAATCCTCCACCGTTTATCCCTTTTACTTCTAGTGCTTCCTAGGAGCCTAATGAAAAACCTAAAAGGATCTAGGTTGTCTTGGCTCCTTCCACCAATCCTCTCTTTCTTCCTAAAATCCCTAATTGACCCCCATTTTTTGAGCTTCTAGAAATATGTAATATGAGAATTATATAAAGCACCACCCTATTCTACCTTATCCCTTTTATTCTAACTTTTCATCAAACATTTTCAAAACCTCACCCTTCTACCATAGAAAATGACATTCCTCACCTGACTCCCAAACATAAAACCAAACACTACCCACCCCACCATTATGTAGACCTAAGCCTAACCCTATTTCACCACCTCTTATCCCTTTTGTACATTAGTTCCCCTAGTGTGGAGGAATTTCCTCCAATCTAATCTACTACTCCTGCTATTCACATGTCTATTGCTAGTAGTGAGGACTAACAGTTCTAGTCTCATACCCTAGTGCCAACTCACCCACCCATTCTTTAGAGGGATGCATGTTTGATTTGGTGTTAGATATATCGACATTATATCTTCAATATTACCAATATCCTTGACACTTTCCCCTCTAATAGATGCCATGGAGGATGTTGCTCCTCCCACTACTCCATAGTGTCTCATTTCTATCTCTTCTTCTCATGCCTATCTTGTACTAATTCCACCAATTAGTAATCCTCTATCCCCACTTGAGTTAGATTGGGAACATGTTGATTTCATGGATTTATAAATCCAAGAGTGGAACTTCCATCCCATGTGTACATGTGTTTAGTTAGAATGTTGTTTAGTTTGCTTATTGCTATCTTTTTGTGTACTTTTTGACTGATTGTTCATTAGTTCCCCTAGATGACCTAAGCTACCCTTGTAGGCACATGGATAAAATAGGAATACAATGTTGTGAATTTCCTCTACTTATATCTGTATTTCAACTATTTTTCATTTTCTTTTCCTTTGTATATTTTTGGGATGATGCAAAGCATTGATACATTTAGGTATCTTCCATGTTGACCAAAACTTTTGACTTAATTTATTTCTATGTGTCATTCCTCCCTTGTATAGGTATAGTTACACATGCTTAGGGAATGATGGAAATTCCATCCCCATTCCTATATATATATATATATATATATATATATATATATATATATATATATATATATATATATATATATATATATATATATATATATATATATATATATATATATGTAGGCACATGGATAAAATAGGAATACAATGTTGTGAATTTCCTCTACTTATATCTGTATTTCAACTATTTTTCATTTTCTTTTCCTTTGTATATTTTTGGGATGATGCAAAGCATTGATACATTTAGGTATCTTCCATGTTGACCAAAACTTTTGACTTAATTTATTTCTATGTGTCATTCCTCCCTTGTATAGGTATAGTTACACATGCTTAGGGAATGATGGGAATTCCATCCCCATTCCTATATATATATATATATATATATATATATATATATATATATAGGTCCACACACGTTGATAAGGGCATGGTTCAGTGGTCAAGTCACATGGTTGTTGTGGTAGCCCCCAAGGTTCAAACCCTTGCAGGGCCAATGAGCTCGCAGGTCATGCATGCCTTCGCAGGGCTATCATGCTCATAGGCTAAGTGTGCCTTCATTGGACTGGCGTGCTCGCAGATTGTGTACCTTTACTAGGCCAATGAGCTCACAAGTTTCACCAAAGGGTGATAATGCCCATTGGGGGCAGAGACCCCCCATTTGTCATCTTAGGTGATAAAGTTGATGGGAAGAGATCCCCCATAAAGGTCTCTCTGGGCCCAGACTAGGCTAAAAACTTGGGTATCTCCCAACAATATATATATATATATATAGAGAGAGAGAGACACACACACACACACAGAGTAAACCAAAGAATGCAGATCCCTTTGTGTGCCTTCATGTGATGTTGCTTATTTCTATGCGGCATTATTTGTTTTTTATGTCATTCCATGAGGACAACTTTATGTTTATCATTCTAGCAACATTGTATTTTGTGCCTCTCCTTGGGAGCATCTCTTTCTTTTTATTAATTTAGAAACATAAGCAATCATATATGCCTCCTAAAGATATTTCACCCTCCTAAAGATCTTTCACCATTCTCCTCTTTTCTATGTTAAAATCAATTTCATACTCTTGATTTATGAAATTATTTTAAGGTGGGGCATAACTTTCACTTTCACATATTCATCTACAAATTATTGGCACACTCCCTAAAATGTTAGTAGCTTGTGGTCCCAAGTACAAAGACGTGCTTGGATCAACCAATCTTATTAGGATTACCTAGCAATGGAACACGCTAGCCCATGTAATCCTTGATATTGTACTTACATATGAGCCACATAGAAATAGAGTACACTAGCTTATTCACTTCATATGAGATAATTTTTATACTTTTCATGGGTCACCTAGCAATAGAGTTTTCTAGTGCTTGTGATTCATGAAAGTATTGTATGGTTACTATTAATAGTGAGCACTAGATATTTAACTATAACTTGCATTTTTCCTAACAATAGAGCACATCTGGATTATACCTTACCATTTACTAGTAATAGAGTGCATGGAAAATGATTGATTATCTTCATATCTCTCTTCTTTATGTTCTTCTTTTACATTGGTTAGTAATCTTTGTCATGTGTCCTTTCTTTTATATATATTTAGTGTTCATTGGATTACATATGACATTCTAACACTCTTGTTTTGTAGGTTATATTATTCTAATCCTTCTATTTTTAGGTTTTATATGCTAGTTTGACATTGCTTACTGTGCATGTTTTTGTTGTTTATTGTATTTATTTTGAAGGTTCTCAACTTGAGGGCATGCTCGTCTACTTGAAGAGATCTATACATCCCTTATAATATCCTTTTTGACATATCATTTCATGATGTATTTACTTTTTGTACTTTAGCACATCTTATCACTTAACTTGTCATCAACTTGCTCAAGTGGGGGTAAAATGTAACATTAGAAATTGCATCTCTTTGTAATTTTCACATTATGTTTTGGATGTGCTTTACTGCCTATAACCCTTAGTATGTTTTAAGGCTCATTTGGCCCTTTCCTTATCCTTTTCTACCCTTTGTTCCAAAGTTCTACTTACATTTTCACCTTTACATAGCCCTTTTGTGCAAACCCATGTCTTTTTTGCATTTATCTCATATTTATTTGGTGTCCTAAACCTTCAAAATCCCATTGTCCTTAAACACTAGCAAATCGATGTCAACACAACATGCTAGCATGCTCTACCATTCTATCATATAGCAATCATTTTTGAGTGTTTTTACCACCTTTCCTAAGCACCAAAGTTTTGTAATTGACTTATGTTGAATCCCAATAGCTAGTTCAAACCTTGTGTAGTGCCCCTCATCTCGTCGTCCATCAGATTGATGTTTGCTTAGACTTTATGATACTGTCTTAGACCGTAGATGATGGATCTCTTGTTATCTTGTTACTTCATTATGGACCTAATCATAGTAACAATTGTTGATGTTGGATTATGTTATTTTATGATTTAGAATTTGATAAATGAACTAGATGTTACAGATGTTTTGATGTTATTCACTGTATAGGATTGTGAGATAGTTGATCATTTTATGACTAGTAATCAGATACCTTGTTCAACATAGTTAGTTGTTTATTCATAAACGTGAATGGAACAGTGTCGTATTACTCACTCTCGAGTACCCTACATCACTGCGATTTCCATTCACTATAGGACTGTATGTGGATATATATCTTGAATGTTTAAACGTGCGTTGTTCCAGGAATGCAAGTACTAGGCATCAACTCCACCTGATTACAAGTCTGAGCGTGCCTTCGCCAATGGATTAGTTGTTTGGAGTTAACGTGAGGTCCCTAGTCCGTGTTGTCTAGTTGTCAGGTTACCCTTGTGGTCGTTGTCTGTCATTTGATCATGATTTACGGACAAGTAATATTGCACCTTGGAGTCTAACTAGGTTAGAAAGTGTCTAAGTGTGTAAGGTATCATTGTGCATTACATAGAATCATATTACGGAAATTATAGTGTTGATAATTAAATATATTTATAAAAGATAATATTGTGTCGATAGTTGTTAATTATTGTTGTAAATAAATTATTATTTTATTAGAAGTATAGTTGTTAAATAAAGATTGTAAGAAATTTTGTATTATTCAATATAATATTAATTATAATAAATATTTAAATAAATAAAATAGTTGTAGTTGTAAATTGTGATTACAACTTAATTAATAAAATAAATTAATATATAGTTGTACAATTATAGATTGTTGTAATGTTATAACTTTATTAAATACAATATGGTTGGTCGGCTATAAAGAAATTAAATGTTGTCGGAATTGTGTGTTAATATTTAAAAAAGTAACCTTTTGGGATCATTAAATTAAATAAAAGTATATCTTGAGGAGGGAGATGCACGGGATCACATGCTGAGTCCCTTGGAAGAAGGAAGGGGCTGTGTTATAAAAGAAAAGCTTGTAGAGGCAAAGAGGACAGCATTACAGGGTGAAAGAAAATAGAAGAAGGCTGGAATCAGCAGCTTGGAATTGCAGCAATTGAAGCAGACTCATCGATTTGATATCGTACCCAGGTTCCGTTGAATGCCTTGTCTCTGAACTTTATTCTGAATCTGCAAATGTTGTTGTTGTTTATTTGATTCCAAATAGTTTGTTGATTGGACATCCACTTTAACATATATTACGATCTGAAATCAGTTTGTATTCTATGTTGTACCATCAAAGCTCATGTCTGTAGCCTGTCCTCTCTACGTTTAAATAGTAACATCTCTTAGGGTTTTTAATTATTTTTCTGCTCAAGGAGTTCGTTCTTCAAAATTGTCTTCCTTCCACTGCATTTGCCGAATCATTCTGTCATCTGTGCAATCAATCATTTCGAAGGTCTTCTTCATATTAATGAGGATGTAATCTGGCAATTCCTCTTTTTTGTAATCTCAGACCAGCGTATGATTGATAGGGTTTGAAGATCCAAGATAATGTTTCCTTAAGATCTCTCAGATCCCTCTTGCTAAACTCCTTGCATAGATTCAATCACGTATTTTTCCTCTATAAATTCCCTATCCTCTTAGACATTTAATTGTTCTATCTTATCTGTTTGACACTGCTTTTCATCACGATCCCCAGCCATCGATATGGTAATGACAGCAATGCATGGAGCGGGTGTTTTGTAATCTGCGTTTGTGAATTCATATTTAAAAGTCAATCTAATATAATCAGTCCATTCCATGCAATTCTGTCTTATTCCATCTAACAGATAAGCATTTTGTAATTTTAAATGGGACGCTGCATCAATTATGAATGGTAAGAAGATTAATTGGAGCGTTACCCTTTACTGCCATGGTATTCTGTAGGAACGGCGGAAGCTAACAAGCGGACGGATGAAATTAAAATTGTTAGTTTTTGTTGCACCCCATTGGCATATCCGGCAATCATTTTGATACTTTTAGATCGTTGTTTGTCTACAGCTAGTCGCATTGAATTACAAGTTCTACGTTTTTTTGGATAGCCCTGAAAACCTACAAGCTTGGCATAACTTTGGAACGCACCATATACCTGATCGACTTTTCCTTTAGATACTCTGTAACCAGTGCATAATATTAATAGCCTTAGAAACCATGTTTGTGGAGTATCCATTCTTTCAATATTCATCTGTGAATTGCACCATATGTTACCAAGTGGACCAGATCAATTACTCCTGCATCTTTGGATGTGATATGTCTGAGATCTCATTAGTTCCTTATCTTTCATCGATTCTCCTTATCATTTGAGACGCACCACACTAGCCCACTTCTGCATCGATGTTTGAGGAAAGAACATAGATTGTGTAGTCAAAGCGTAGTGTTACTGTAAATACTCCTAAGCCGATATACATATGTGAACTATAGGAATCAAGAGAATGTGTTACAGATTTAACAGTTACCGCAATGATATAAGGTTATGGTGTCTTCAAGATAGCCACACGGGCAAATAGGCACACACAGTAATCACATGTAGGTGTGAATTCAAATACCATTACCTAGCTCGTTGTGTCCAAGGGTATGCGAAAATGACCAGAAATTGATACCTTTCAATGAAAAAAAAAACTCATCGCCCTTATACCTGGTTGGAGTGTTTTGAAAGGACATCACCAGGCTTTAGGAGACTTGACCAAACTTTTCCTATGTCTTCGGTCAAATATAATGACACTTCTGCGATGGCACTCTAGAATGATTTAAAACTGAAGAAAAACCATTTTCTATCATTTATAAATATTTTATATTGTTGTCTCCCAGTGCAATTCCTCCTCCCGTGGCACATAAACCTGTTCTTTGTTAATTGGCCTCTTATCACCAGCAGTGTGGTAACAAGCAATGTTTGATTGTTGAAGGAACACCTACTTTGAAAAAAAAACATCAAATCAAGCTACAGCCACATGGAAGGCTATTGACCTAGAGGCCCAACCCTTATTTCAACCGTAGTGACATTGTGTGTATATCTCATCCAGCATGAAAACAAGAATACAAGAAACAGTAGTGGCTTCACAGAGAATACCCAAGTTTACCCTGTTCAAGTTTATAAAGTTCGAATACACCAAGAAAAGGCCTGACTTTACAGAGCAGGATATACTAGACAAAACTCCCAGCTTAGACCAATCTGGCATACCACATTCTAATGGAATAATATTATAAAGGAAAGGCAGTAGATTTCCTGAAACCCTATAAAAGTTGCCAACATGGCCATAATCATAGCATTCTCATAACGACATACAATCTAACTCCACACGCCATTTCAAAAGTGGAAGAAAGTGCACATCACTTATTTCATACAATGCACAATCAAAGAAGCCCTTCTATGAGGCCTTATAAACCCACCTCAGGCAGAAAATCTAGGCTTGATAACAACGTGTAGAGGAGGGAAAAAAATTGAAATTGAAAGGCTGGAAATTGAATAGAAACACAACAAAACAGTCATTGAAATTAATTTCCTGTTAGGTGTTTTTGGTTTAAAACTCGCCTATATCACAATCCCCATTATCACATGGGTCACTATTAATTTATAATTTAATAAACATGGTTATGGTAAAAGTCTTTGGTGTGGTAAGGAAATTTGCACCATTACAGGAATCTATGTCTTTCAAGCATTAGTTGCATGCAATTGTGTTGTTGGAAAGTGTTATGAAGCACCTGCGTAGGAATCGGAACGCCACGGGAACAACAAGTTATAACTACAACAATCAAGTGATGATTGTTTGTGAAATGACCATTCCGATCTTTTTGGCAGAATTAATTACTCTTAGTAAAATCTTTTCCGAGACTTCGTTGTGATGAAGGCATGCAAGCATCTTATCTGGTTGAGGTTGAATCTTGAGGAAAACAAAACAATAATGCTCATCGATTGATGATTTTTCCTCGTTGTAATTGTCGTTTAGTTATACTTAACTTAGCGTTCTTATTCATTTTATTACTTGAAAAAGTTAAGTCAATTGGGCAAGTTTGAAAGATAGATGATAAAGATCGTACTGATAATAAGAATGTGTAATGATAAGTAGGAATTAAATAGAATAATGGTACTAAGTGATTCTTTTACAAATGAAATGTTGTAAACTATTTAGTAATTTATTTTTGAAACAAAATGTAGTATATTTGGATAAATTAGTTGTAATGTATTAATATGTTTGTTGCAATTAATTTAAATCAATCAGTTTGATTAAAAGAGATGATGAAATCTAATGTTGATTTTACAAAGTCGTTCGCATTGTGCTAAGAAAGAGTTTTAGTGATTTAACTCTGGAAATTAAATTTAAACTGTATGAAATTAAGAATTCTTGTTGTCGTAATATGATAAATTGCTAGTGGTCAAAATTCCAGAGGCATAGTATGTCGTGTTTGAGTACAACCAACATGTGGATAGGTGTTCTAGTGTTGTGGTGACTTAAATATGTGTTTCTGATTGAGTATGAAGTACAAATTATTATGAATGAAGTATTGTGGAAAGTTGTTAATGTATTTTGTGGATATAATATTCTCTAGATGAGATATTTAGCCAGTTGCAACTATCTTGTATCCGTTTTGTCGTAATGGTCGTATGGAGAGACCTGGAATCTGTAAATGAGTAAAATATTGTAATGCTTTAGGCAATGGATAACAATTGGTATTATGATTCTTTTTGTAATGCAAGAGGGTTTATGCCTTGCAGGGAACATGTATGTGTATTGCTATAATGCCTTGTCTGATGATTAAGGTTTACTAGGTGTTAGGAAGGAGAGTGGCTTTCAACGTGGGGCCGGTGCCCAAAGTGGCAGTCAGGATAACCCGTTGGAAGTAGATTAATCAAGTGATAACCTAAAATGAACTAGGGGGTTAAGGGTAGATTTCACACTAAACAAGATTAATGGATTCCTCTCCCATGACCTGTAGTGCTTGTTTAGACTAAGGATGGGTAGAGAAGGCCTGGTCGGCATGATTGACTTCCTTGTCCTCACGAAAGGAAGGTCAGTTCTGCATGTGTCACCCTATGGGGCCGGCGCCTAGTGAGAGGCTGTCAGGATAACCATAGATGGGGGCTGGTGCCTAGTGAGAGGCTGTCAAGATAACCCATGCTAGGACCGTGCGATGACACTCTCCCTACTACTACCTAGCATTCCTTGTTTGGTCTCTCCACATATGTTAAGTGTTGTCTCTGGAAGTTAATTTGTGTTGTGTTGTTTATGTTATTGCCATGTGTTGTATTGGTGTTTGGTTGCCCTTTTGTTCATGTTAGTCTTTGTCTACCTGACTGTCATTGTTTGGGACCTCATGTTAACTCCTACCTCGGGGGGTGGACCTTAGGGTTCCACATGGTCGGGTGGAAGAGCTTTATTATCCATTAGTTATTCCTTGTCAAGTTCATATGTAGAAAAGATTTATTTCAAATGATTGTTCTACTTGTACCAGTTGATGAAGATGTATGTGTAATCTTGTACCAGGTTTGTGTAATAGAACATTCATAATGTAAGGATGTCATGATGTACTTATGTGTAATGAAAGCATTTCAGTTATGTTTTTTATCATGTAGATTGTATTATTTGACGATATGTAATGAATATGAATCAGTTATTCAATTATGCATTGGATTCGAATCAGTTACTAATGAATGTTAAATTATGTTAGTTGGTTTGTTAAGTAATGCAGCCTTGAAACCTTGGAGAACATGTGGAATATTTAATGGTGTAATTAGTTATGTTAACATTACTTGTTATCTTAATCATTTAAAAAAAAAAAGTTCCTGTTTCATGTAGCGTAATGTGTATTTCTTTAAGGTGTTCAAGGCGGGCGTTACATCTGGTATCAGAGCCAAGTTTGCTAACATTGGGTACTCTGGGATTTATATTAGCCCATCAAGCTATACTAGTTGTTTAAACTCTAAAGAATATATTCATTCGTAGTCCTCGCCTAGCAACCTGAAGATGTTAAGTGGCAAGTGGAATTAGTCTCTGGATCTAGGGTGACAGTAGACTCTCTTGTATATGGTTGCGAGTTGAGGATAGGTCCCTTATCTACCACGGTAGATCTTCGCATTATACCACTAAGATCCTATGACATAATGTTGGGGATGGATGGGTTGGATGCCCATTATGTAGTGATGAGATTTCAGCTACCTGGAAAGATGCATCCCGAATGCGAGAGCTATATCCATATTTGTTCGCAGGCTTCCAGGAGTAAGCCTGATCCTAGGGGGGAGGATGTAGTGCCCCTCATCTCGTCGTCCATCAGATTGATGTTTGCTTAGACTTTATGATAGTGTCTTAGACCGTAGATGATGGATCTCTTGTTATCTTGTTACTTCATTATGGACCTAATCAGTATAGTAACAATTGTTGATGTTGGATTATGTTATTTTATGCTTTAGAATTTGATAAATGAACTGGATGTTACAGATGTTTTGATGTTATTCATTGTATGGGATTGTGAGATAGTTGATCATTTTATGACTAGTAATCAGATACATTGTTCAACATAGTTAATTGTTTATTCATAAACGTGAATGGAACAGTGTTGTATTACTCGCTCTCGAGTACCCTACATCATTGCGATTTCCATTCACTATAGGACTGTATGTGGATATATATCTTGAATGTTTAACCGTGCGTTGTTGCAGGAATGCAGGTACTAGGCATCAACTCCACCTGATTACAGGTCTGAGTGTGCCTTCGCCAGTGGATTAGTTGTTTGGAGTTAACGTGAGGTCCCTAGTCCGTGTTGTCTAGTTGTCAGGTTACCCTTGTGGTCGTTGTCTATCATTTGATCATGATTTAAAGACAAGTAATATTGCACCTTGGAGTCTAACTAGGTTAGAAAGTGTCTAAGTGTGTAAGGTATCGTTGTGCATTACATAGAATCATATTACGGAAATTATAGTGTTGATAATTAAATATATTTATAAAAGATAATATTGTGTCGATAGTTGTTAATTATTGTTGTAAGTAAATTATTATTTTATTAGAAGTATAGTTGTTAAATAAAGATTGTAAGAAATTTTGTATTATTCAATATAATATTAATTATAATAAATATTTAAATAAATAAAATAGTTGTAGTTGTAAATTGTGATTACAACTTAATTAATAAAATAAATTAATATATAGTTTTACAATTATAGATTGTTGTAATGTTATAACTTTATCAAATACAATATGGTTGGTCAGCTATAAAGAAATTAAATGTTGTCAGAATTGTGTGTTAATATTTAAAAAAGTAACCTTTTGGGATCATTAAATTAAATAAAAGTATATCTTGAGGAGGGAGATGCACGGGATCACGTGCCGAGTCCCTTGGAAGAAGGAAGGGGCTGTGTTATAAAAGAAAAGCTTGTAGAGGCAAAGAGGACAACATTACAGGGTGAAAGAAAAGAGAAGAAGGCTGGAATAAGCAGCTTGGAACTGCAGCAATTGAAGCAAACTCATCGATTTCATATCATAGTGAGGTTCCGTCGAATGCCTTGTCTCTGAACTTTATTCCGAATCTGCAAATGTTGTTGTTGTTTATTTGATTCCAAATAGTTTGTTGATTGGACATCCACTTTAAGATATATTACGATCTGAAATCAGTTTGTATTTTGTGTTGTGCCATCAAAGCTCATGTCTGTAGACTGTCCTCTCTACGTTTAAATAGTAACATCTCTTAGGGTTTTTAATTATTTTTCTGCTCAAGGAGTTCGTTCTTCAAAATTGTCTTCCTTCCACTGCATTTGCTGAATCATTCTGTCATCCGTGCAATCAATCATTTCGATGGTCTTCTTCATATTAATGAGGATGTAATCCGGCAATTCCTTTTTCTTGTAATCTCAGACCAGCGTATGATTGATAGGGTTTGAAGATCCAAGATAACATTTCCTTAAGATCTCTCAGATCCCTCTTGCTAAACTCCTTGCATAGATTAATCACGTATTTTTCCTCTGTAAATTCCCTATCCTCTCAGACATTTAACTATTCTATCTTTATCCGTTTGACACTACTTTTCATCACGATCCCCAGCCATCGATATGGTAATGACAGCAATGCATGGAGCGGGTGTTTTGTAATCTGCGTTTGTGAATTCATATTTAAAAGTCAATCTAATATAATCGGTCCATTCCATGCAATTCTGTCTTATTCCATCTAACAGATAAGCATTTTGTAATTTTAAATGGGATGCTGCATCAGTTATGAATGGTAAGAAGATTAATTGGAGCATTACCCTTTACTGCCATGGTATTCTGTAGGAACGGCGGAAGCTAACAAGCGGACGGATGAAATTAAAACTGTTAGTTTTTGTTGCACCCCATTGGCATATCCGGCAATCATTTCGATACTTTTAGATCGTTGTTTGTCTACAGCTAGTCGCCTTGAATTACAAGTTCCACATTTTTTTGGATAGGCCTGAAAACCTGCGAGCTTGGCATAACTTTGGAACACACCATATACCTAATCGACTTTTCCTTTAGATACTCTGTAACCAGTGCAGAATATTGATAGCCTTAGAAACCATGTTTGTGGAGTATCCATTCTTTCAATATTCACCTGTGAATTGCACCATATGTTACCAAGTGGACCAGATCGATTACTCTTGCATCTTTGGATGTGATATGTCTGAGATCTCATTAGTTCCGTATCTTTCATCGATTCTCCTTATCATTTGAGAGGCACCACACTAGCCCACTTCTGCATCGATGTTTGAGGAAAGAACATAGATTGTGCAGTCAAAGCGTAGTGTTACTGTAAATACTCCTAAGCCGATATACATATGTGAACTATAGGAATCAAGAGAATGCGTTACAGATTTAACAGTTACCGCAATGATATAAGGTTATGGTGTCTTCAAGATAGCCGTACGGGCAAACAGGCACACACAGTAATCACATGTAGGTGTGAATTCAAATACCATTACCTAGCTCGTTGTGTCCAAGGGTATGCGAAAATGACCAGAAATTGATACCTTTCAATGAAAAAAAAAACTCATCGCCCTTATACCTGGTTGGAGTGTTTTGAAAGGACATCACCGGGCTTTAGGAGACTTTACCAAACTTTTCCTATGTCTTCAGTCAAATATACTGACACTTCTGCCATGGCACTCTAGAATGATTTAAAACTGAAGAAAAACCATTTTCTATCATTTATAAATATTCTATATTACTGTCTCCCAGTGCAATTCCTCCTCCCGTGGCACATAAACCTGTTCTTTGTTAATTGGCCTCTTATCACCAGCAGTGTGGTAACAAGCAATGTTTGATTGTTGAAGGAACACCTACTTTGAAAAAAAAAACATCAAATCAAGCTACAGCCACATGGAAGGCTATTGACCTAGAGGCCCAACCCTTATTTCAACCGTAGTGACATTGTGTGTATATCTCATCCAGCATGAAAACAAGAATACAAGAAACAGCAGTGGCTTCACAGAGAAGACCCAAGTTTACCCTGTTCAGGTTTATAAAGTTTGAATACACCAAGAAAAGCCCTGACTTTACAGAGCAAGATATACTAGACAAAACTCCCAGCTTAGACCAATCTGGCATACCACATTCTAATGGAATAATATTATAAAGGAAAGGCGGTAGATTTCCTGAAACCCTATAAAAGTTGCCAACATGGCCATAATCATAGCATTCTCATAACGACATACAATCTAACTCCACACGCCATTTCAAAAGTGGAAGAAAGTGCACATCACTTATTTCGTACAATGCACAATCAAAGAAGCCCTTCTATGAGGCCTTATAAACCCACCTCGGGCAGAAAATCCAGGCTTGATAACAACGTCTAGAGGAGGGAAAAAAATTGAAATTGAAAGGCTGGAAATTGAATAGAAACACAACAAAATAGTCATTGAAATTAATTTCTTGTTAGGTGTTTTTGGTTTAAAACTCGCCTATATCACAATCTTCATTGTCACATGGGTCACTATTAATTTATAATTTAATAAACATGGTTATGGTAAGAGTCTTTGGTGTGGTAAGGAAATTTGCACCATTATAGGAATCTATGTCTTTCAAGCATTAGTTGCATGCAATTGTGTTGTTGGAAAGTGTTATGAAGCACCTGCGTAGGAATCGGAACGCCACGGGAACAAAAAGTTATAACTACAACGATCAAGTGATGATCGTTTGTGAAATGACCATTCCAATCTTTTTGGCAGAATTAATTACTCTTAGTAAAATCTTTTCTGAGACTTCGTTATGACGAAGACATGCAAGCATCTTATCTGGTTGAGGTTGAATCTTGAGGAAAACAAAACAATAATGCTCATTGATTGATGATTTTTCCTCGTTGTAATTGTCGTTTAGTTATATTTAACTTAGCATTCTTATTCATTTTATTACTTGAAAGAGTTAAGTCAATTGGGCAAGTTTGAAAGATAGATGATAAAGATCGTACTGATAATAAGAGTGTGTAATGATAAGTAGGAATTAAATAGAATAATGGTACTAAGTGATTCTTTTACAAATGAAATGTTGTAAACTATTTAGTAATTTATTTTTGAAACAAAATGTAGTATATTTGGATAAATTAGTTGTAATGTATTAATATGTTTGTTGCAATTAATTTAAATCAATCAGTTTGATTAAAAGAGATGATGAAATCTAATGTTGATTTTACAAAGTCGTTCGCATTGTGCTAAGAAGGAGTTTTAGTGATTTAACTCTGGAAATTAAATTTAAACTGTATGAAATTAAGAATTCTTGTTGTCATAATATGGTAAATTACTAGTGGTCAAAATTCCAGAGGCATAGTATGTCGTGTCTGAGTACAACCAACATGTGGATAGGTGTTCTAGTGTTGTGGTGTCTTAAATATGTGTTTCTGATTAAGTATGAAGTACAAATTATTATGAATAAAGTATTGTGGAAAGTTGTTAATGTATTTTGTGGATATAATATTCTCTGGATGAGATATTTAGCAGCTTGCGACTATCTTGTGTCCGTTTTGTCGTAATGGTCGTATGGAGAGACCTGGAATCTATAAATGAGTAAAATGTTGTAATGCTTTAGGCAATGGATAACAATTGGTGTTATGATTCTGTTTGTAATGCAAGAGGGTTTATGCCTTGCAGGGAACATGTATGTGTATTGCTATAATGCCTTGTCTGATGGTTAAGGTTTACTAGGTCTTAGGAAGGAGAGTGGCTTTCACCGTGGGGCCGGTGCCCAAAGTGGCAGTCAGGATAACCTGTTGGAAGTAGATTAATCAAGTGATAACCTAAAATGAACTAGGGGGTTAAGGGTAGATTTCACACTAAACAAGATTAATGGATTCCTCTCCCATGACCTGTAGTGCTTGTTTAGACTAAGGATGGGTAGAGAAGGCCTGGTCGGCATGATTGACTTCCTTGTCCTCACGAAAGGAAGGTCGGTTCCACATGTGTCACCCTATGGGGCCAGCGCCTAGTGAGAGGCTGTCAGGATAACCATAGATGGGGACCCGCGCCTAGTGAGAGGCTGTCAGGATAACCCATGCTAGGACCGTGCGATGACACTCTCCCTACTACTACCTAGCATTCCTTGTTTGGTCTCTCCACATATGTTAAGTGTTGTCTCTAGAAGTTAAGTTGTGTTGTGTTGTTTATGTTATTGCCATGTGTTGTATTGGTGTTTGGTTGCCCTTTTGTTCATGTTAGTAATTGTCTACCTGACTGTCATTGTTTGGGACCTCATGTTAACTCCTAGCTCGGGGGGTGGACCTTAGGGTTCCACATGGTCGGGTGGAAGAGCTTTATTATCCATTGGTTATTCCTTGTCAAGTTCATATGCAGAAAAGGTTTATTTCAGATGATTGTTGTACTTGTACCAGTTGATGAAGATGTATGTGTAATCTTGTACTAGGTTTGTGTAATAGAACATTCATAATGTAAGGATGTCATGATGTACTTATGTGTAATGAAAACATTTCAGTTATGTTTTTGATCATGTAGATTGTATTATTTGATGATATGTAATGAATATGAATCAGTTATTCAGTTATGCATTGGATTCGAATCAATTACTAATGAATGTTAAATTATGTTAGTTGGTTTGTTAAGTAATGCAACCTTGAAACCTTGGAGAACATGTAGAATATTTAATGGTGTAATTAGTTATGTTAACATTACTTGTTATCTTAATCATTTAAAAAAAAAAAAAGTTCCTGTTTCATGTAGCATAAATGTGTATTTCTTTAAGGTGTTCAAGGCGGGCGTTACACCTTGGGCTTCTTTATTTTCCCTCCTATTCCATTTTTAACTCTATAATATCAATCTATCGAGACTCTGCATGAATCTATCAATTTCCCTATGTTTTTAGGCTCTCATGTGAATGTTATTACAAACTTTCACTAGAATCTCTAAAGTCACCAACTAGATAGAAAATAGAGTACAATGAATAAAGTAAAGGCCTTAGACCAAAATGCAAGTTAGTTAAGGATTGATGATTTATACATTGGGCAGCATTAAAGTGCTCATAAAGCTCGACATAGGCATGAAACAAATAAACACCACACCACAAGGGTAGTGAAGGGAACATGAGAACAATTGAGACAAGTCAACAAAGACAAAAAATGAATGCTAAATTTAAAAAATCTTAGATAAGTTATTAACATTAGGGCACTAAAGCATTAACGGGGATGAAAAAGGTTAATGCAAGATTTAAGACCAACAAATTGTTTAAATGCTAGTTAAGCTCATAGAAGGATTTGTAGTGACATGTTTCTAGATATTTGCCTAATCATTACAAGATTAAGAAACCATTTGGCTATCCATATTCTGAATCCACAATTTACTTTGTTCCCTTTAGCTACTAAAGTCAAATCCTACAAAAATCATGGAGGATATAATTTTTTTTCTAAAGTTCCCTTTGCACTCCCCTTTAGGTCAATTAGAGTTCTAATGATTTCAATACAAAATTAGATATGAGTCCTTGATAAAATTAAGGGAGTTATCCTTTAAGTCCATAAGAGTAGAGGTTATCTAGAGAAGATGCCCTTTAATCCAAGTGTCTTGATTAACTTAGCTCAATGTTAGTCGTAACTAGAAATAATCTCATTCCACAAGCACTTTGCATCTAGAACAACAATAGAGGATAAATAGAGCTTTGAGGAATATTTTAGCTTCAAACTTCTCCTAAATTAGATGTATTATTAGATTTGGTGTAGTTTTGAACAAGGCAACCTTGGACCATAAAATTTTAAACACATTGTAGGACTAGTTCAAATGATCACCACATGTCCTAGTTGACCCCACTAGAACTATTTCATTACTAAACAAAGAATTTGGAGCACCAATTGGCATCACTTACCTTGTGACTAAGGAAAATCCTTCAAAACCTTCCAAAAGGCACATGGATGCAAATTCAACCATGTTAAACCTCAATTTTGGAAAGGTAAATATGGAATTAAAATAGATTTTTGGATTGAATTAGTTTTTCCCAAGATCTTAAATGGAAATCAAATTTTGGCTTGAGTAAATTGAGGAGAGATTTTGTTTCAAACTAGTTTGTTCTAGTATTGGCTCCAAATTACCCTAACCTAAGACTTAGCTAAACAAAACCATTGAATTAAATACTAGGGTGCAAAATGGTAGTTGGCCCCAAATAAACTTGATGATTCATTTGAAGTTGAAAATTATTTCTATCCTAATAATTGAAATAATTTAACTAAAGTTTGGTTACATGGAAAACTAGGTAGCATGGACAATTTTAGAATAGTACTAATCATAATAACTAAAGTGTAATATAGTGATTTAACAATTAAACAAAGGAAACATTTTGGAGTGTTATTTAGTAGATTGATTGGGGTGTTATAGTGATGTTTACAAACATCTTTGTTGAATTTTCTAAATTACAAGGGTCATGTATTTGATCTAGAATGATGCATATGTTGATGTAATGCTCACTTAATGTTGCTATGATGTTCTCATAAATGGTCTATGACAATTCCCTTGATAACCCTTAAATGTCCTAGCATTCTTTGATGATTTGAAACGAAAGAGTAAATGTCATAAAATACAACAACATAGCAAACTAACTAACACAAATGTGTGTTAAGTTGACTAACAATGACTAGAGGGAGGAATTTGGTGGGATTTATTTATATTATGAATTTCAAAAGTTTGATGATCAAATCTATGACTACAAAACTGATAGAGATCAAGTTTGTGAATGCAAATCTAATCCATTGTAGAAAACGAGGGATCTAGGGATCAAGACCAATCTATAGGGATGAGTGATAATCAAATTTGTATGCCATGATGTCATGAGCTAAACTCAGTGTCATTTGTAGACTAGTCCTTACATTCAGGATACTCTAACCCAAGTTAGGCCAAAACATATTTGAAAAAGGAATGGGTATGCATTTTGCACCATTACACATAGAAAAGATAATAGACACAATTAAGTGTGAATTCAAGGCTATTCTTAAACATCATCAAATTTATGGTCAAAGAGAATTTTTGGCCAATAAAAGTAAGACAACTATTTGCCACTTTTTAGTGGGGATAAAATGTAAATTTACTATTAATTATTTAGCCATTGAAAAATATGATGATTAAATAGAGTGTTAAAAATCACCACATAAGAATATCTCTAAAAAAAGGTGCTAGTATGCAATTAAAGAATTATGAAAAGGATAATAATTTTGGAAATTGAAATTTCTTACAAGATTTGTAGTTAGAAATTCAAGATCTTCATCCTCGTGTACCAAAGTCAATAGTGATGGTTCTTTATACAACTTGTCACTTCTCTTGATATACAATTTAAACTTAAGCAACCTATTTATCATTGTTAAATTCCATATGCAAACTGAAAGTAAATAATTTTCATTCATCGCCAATGTAAATAATTAATTAAGAATCCACTTCAATGTTGGGCATTAAAAAAATGTGTAGGGTTCCGAGACAAATAGTAATTAAGCTTAGGAAGCCTGAGAAAATTCCTTTGGAGGGAATGGAAATCTCCACAAATAGTTCTTACGAAAAGAACCAGTTTAAGATGCTCCCAAACTAAGAATAACTTTGTTTATAAGGAGAATGACTATAACACCTATATCAAAAGAACAGGCATTGGAGAAATTCAAAAGTAAGCTTATCTTTTTGAAAACAGAAAACATTAAAGTAAACAGTAGAAAACTTGGAGGAAAGAAGCCCGATGGTGTGACTGTGACACACGGGCCACTTGACATGCATGCTTCCTATATATTAGTTTGAAATTATACTGAAATACAGCTTTAGTTTTTCTAAATAGATATGTGAAAATTTAGAAAAACAGGAGACCGATGTAGTAAAACAGTAGTTTGGCGTTTTGCTTCATCAGACCAACAGCCAGCTTATTTTACGCTTGTTCACATGCGCTGATCACTGCAGTCGTGGTGGTTGCTTTCGGTGAACAGGATTCCATAGTACGTTCTTATTAACACCAAACTTATTGCTCTCAATATAATAGGTGTATGATAAGTATATCCCATCTATTTTCGAAAACATTCCTAGGAAAAAAACTATTTTATCCTTGTGTTTTGGGAGCAATAATTTAAAACTTTTTGTAAGCTTTAGATGGTACCTTTATGCGTTTGAGGTTGAAGACTGCATGGTGGGGACTGCATGCCTGGATAAAGGCAGGATATTTCAGAATCAATGTAAAGCTGTTGTAATATATGCATATGCCATCTTAGTGGAATAGACCCAACCATGTGAAATTTGCTGTGCCCATATTTGTTGTTTCAGAGACTCTTGACTTGTATTTCACAGCATCCAACGACATTGTCCGTATTGCACTTCATTTCTCCAAAAACACTTTTCGATATAAGGGCCACATGCAAGCTTGTCGGCTAATCAGAACTGTGTCATCAATCCTAGACACAACTTCACAAAAAATGAGACTTTTGTGTTCTGAATAAAGTTGCAAGTTTGTTAGCTATCAATCTTTAAACTTAAGATTGGCAATGGTTGGGTGATAATGTCTCTTCTATTGTCTAGATTATTGTAGGACCCTTCAACATGGTTGAAAGCAAAGTGCACCATATTTGGTTTGCCCCTCAATGACTCTCTAATGTTGAATTTGAAGGTTGGTTATAAGTAGGAACAATCTCATTACATATGACCCTCTTTATGAAAAACATAGTAGTCATGTTCATTATTAGTTTACATGAACAACTTTAAAATTTAATGTAGTCATATGCTATTTAAAAGGATATTCCAAAGATTTGTCACTAAGTACCCCTTATACTAGCTTATCAATCTTGTAGACCATAAATCTCTAAAGAACATATTAAGGTCAGGTTATAATACAATTAAATATGTATAACCACATTAATATCCACAAATGCAATAGTCATTTTAGTTTCTTACTTCATGTGTAACCTATGAAAATCTAAAAAATGCATAACTCTCTAAAGATGGTTAAGAAGTGCTAGCTTTAAAACAATTATCATAGTGGTAAGTATTAGTGAGCTTATACAAATTGGTAGGAAATAATTTATAAAGAATAGAGGATGTATTCGTTATAAAGCATGATCAATTGTCAAAAGAGGACTATTGTGTTAATCTGTTAGTGACAACGTTAAGACTAAAAGAAAAGGGAAAAACACACATGTAAAGTTGATGCTAAGAGATAGATATGAATTGATGATGAACAAATAAATATATTCTCATACAAAATCCAACCAGCCTAGGTACAATTTTACTTAATACATTTCTAAGAATCAAGAAACTTCGCATAATATATCATTGTTTAACCATCTATAAATGAACAAAGAATGTCATATACTATTGATGAAAGGCCTTTAAATTTAGTATGATAGAACATTGGTGTAATTATATATTGCACCTTATATTATGTTTACTTAAGTATTTTTTATTTACTTACATAAATTAGAAAAAAAAGAGCACATGTCACCTCCTTAGTTGATGGGAATCTTGTACCACCTCTACCTCATTCTCTCCTTGATTGATGATGGTTGGTTCCCACCTCTCCCTCAACAATCTAAATTGACTTGACACCACTCCTCTTACATGTTGAATGAGTCCACCAAATCATTGTTCCTAACTCAACCCCTTTAAGACACTTGTCACCCTAACTTATGTATCCCAAATTCTATGCATTGTACTCTAGTTCCTTTGTTTTTCATGATAGATCTTGAATATAAATTAGAATGTTGTTACTCTCATCTTGTTTGCACTTGAATTTATGTATCATTGTTGTTTTTTCCTAAGGTAGATTTATTCTTGCATCTAATTCTTCATTAAATCTAACATGGTATTAGAGAAAGGTACTTTAAGTTTGATTTCATTTATATGAGATATTCTTTTAGTTTCTTTCATATGGGTTTATAGTCTTGCTAATTAGGTGTTTTTAGATCATCCATTATAGGACACCTCTTAAAAATAAATAAATAGTCTCATTGCATTCAAAAGGTTTAGAATAGATAGGTTAGGTTTTTGTTTCATCCCCATCAGATACCATGAAGTCAACTTAAAGTGGATTTATGTGTACAAGATTTGATTTTATCTGTCTAGTAACTTATATTTCAAAGTATTTTTGCATAAAAGGGGCCTCGACATTGCACCTAGAGTAGAGAAAAACTTACAAATTGGTTATCCAGATAACAAATTTAGAGGGGAAACTGTTTTAGTAGGCTAATGCAATATGATCCGTCTATGTGGGTCTAAAGATTTTTATCGAAAGAAAATTACTACATGTACTTTTAGTTGGTTTTGATTTTGAATAATTTTATGTATATTTTATTTTGAAAAAAAAAGAGAAAAACATAAAGAAAAGACTATTTTATAGTGCTGCAAATTGCTTTATTGTGCAGTGCACAAGGGTTACCCCCATACTCCTACCATGATAGGGTGTGACCTCTACTATGAGAAGTGCTTCTCAAGCCCCTTGTGCCCCATAATAAAATCATCAATGACTCTTGTTTGAATTTTGATGATAAATTTGTTAGTTGTAGTTAGTCTTTAGTGTTTCTAGTGAGCCATCCAATGGCCATTATACTACCACCTATCTAGTGCTATGCAACTAGTACTTCAATATGGTTTATCAACTACCCCAATAGATAACCCTGTATTGTCATGCCACTAGCCCTCTATCTAAGCACCACTAAAAGTCCACCACCATAGTGCCACTAACTTTTCCATTAGTGTGCCACCATCATGCCACCAGATTATCACTACATTATTGTTGATGGGTCTTTTGAAACAATCAACCTAGAAATAATTAATTTGTACATAAAACCCACCATAGCTATCCTAAAAATAGACCCCATGATTGATAAGTGTTAATTGAATTTCTCCAAATCCTATAGATGTTAGGTCTTCACTTACTTGGAGAGGTTAGAGGTTGATGTTTTTTTTACCAATCTCAGAGCTTCTTTAGTGATTTCTAGAATCTCTAAGTTTTCAATTATGAAGTTCTTTTAAGAATGAGCTTAGTGGTACATTGGCTGATAGCATTGAGGACAAATTCCATTCAATTATCTTCCTTCTTCAACACCAACCTCAAGTTCTATCATCTCAGAAAGATCCAATTGAAGAAGAAGGTGATGAGAATTCCATTGATAATGTTGGTGTTCATCTTAGATCGATAATTGATGTTAATGAACCTCCTACTTAATGTTTAATATCTACATTTTTTATCTGTTGGTCAAATATCTGTAAAAATGTAGTTTATATTCCCCATATATGCTGACGGGATTTTTAGTAAATACTTCACCATGTTTGGCTATGTCAAATTTGTATAGCATGGTGATTCGATATATGTTTGCATTTTGATAGTCTTGTTGGTAAATGCAAGCTATATAGATGCCCTATGGCTGCTTTGTAACCCTTTTTATTACTAATATATCCTACTTTTAGGTGCCTTGCACCTTTTGCTTAACAAAAAAAAAAATAATGAAGTTCTCTTTGTTTTCAACAGCTTTAGGTTCAAATCTAGTTTTTTTGGTCCCTAGCTCAATATTTGAGTAAATACATATTCCAAGGGTAAAATCTAATTATTTAATAGTCAAGTCTATTCACCAAGGACAACATCTTAGTCTAGAATACAATTTCCAATCTTAATTAAATCTATTTAAATCATATTTCTAAATCTATCTAATTATATAAAAACTAAAAAAAGGGGTAAAGGAGAAGGAAAAGAAGAACAATCCGAAGTTTTCTTTAATTCATAAAGGAGACAAATTCATCCATAAACTACCAAAAACAAAACTCATCATCACATAGTCCTAAACTATGATAGTGTAATCCTTAGATGGATTTTATTGCTATTGCAATCCATCAGACACTTCCAATGTATTCCACATGTAGTTTATTAATGGTAAACCTTACAGTTCGTGATCCCACAATAGTGGGTTACACTTTTTGGCCAAAGTTGACATTGAAATGAACATTTTGAAAAAAATATTCACTTTCAGACACCTATAGTTGCTAAACCATGAGGAATTTGAAGATGATGTAAACTAATGATTTGTCACATTTTCTCTGTGCATTCTATATATATATATATATATATATATATATATATATATATATATATATATATATATATGGAATCAAATTATATTTCCTTTTCCATCTCCTTTAATAACTAGTTTCTAACAGTAAACAGCATTTTTAAAGAGTGACATGTACTGTGTAAAACATAACTTTTTTCTATGAAGGATAAAATTCTAATTTTTTTGAATTTAGATTTTAACTACAATATCGAGAGGATACATTTGGTTTCATAATATTTTATTGAATATTTTTCTTTTAATTAACTTTTGAAGTCAAACCAATTACAATTTAGACATAGGTGTACTGTGTAACACATAAATTTTTTGTATGTATCAAAATTTGATTTTTTTTGTTGGAATAAGGACATCAATACCTAGAGGACACATAGTTTTTAGAATTTTTTTCCTATATTTTCCTATTTTTTTGTATGTATGAAACAAATACCTTGATGTTCATTAAAAAACCTACATTCACAAGAAATAAAAAATGACTATAATAATCAAATTAAATATATTTAAAATTACTTTTTGGGAAGCTTATAATAAGGAATACATACTTACAAAACATAAAAATTTAAATAAATTCATTTGATTCCCCAAAAGGTAAATCAAAAGTGGTTTTTTATCAGCATTTTGATAGGTGTAAAGGAGACTCCATGACATGTATGGTTTAAAACTAGTGGGGTTCTATCCAAGGGGGTTTGATCTAAGGGGGTTTGATCAAACCCTATTCAATTATAGTCCTTTAAATGGAACATTTCATGGCTTAAATCATTATATTTTATAAAAATATGTGATTTTAGCAAAAATCAGGATATCCTAGAAAGTGTAACCCATTATTGTGGCATCATCATTGATTTCAATAATATATTGAAATTAAAGCCATTTTCTTAGAATGATATATCATTATGCTTAAATTAAAAATCAAAATTTTCTTGTCCTCCACACCTAACAAATAAAATGAAATAAAGAAAAAATAACACTTTATATACATGTCTAGAAAGTACAAGTTCCACTCTCTATTCTACTACTCTTATCTTCTAATTTGTATTCTATTTTTATATCTACCATATGTCTCTATTATTGATTAAAACATGAATTTTACGATATTCTTAGGAGACTTTAAATGGTTACATTGACATTAAAATGTCTTTATTATAAAACTACACATGTCGATTGTTCTAGTCAAGATTCGATTGACATTATTTTAACAATATTTGTGGAAGATTCCTTATAAAAGTTAGTTCCAATGCCTTTAATATTGAAAATCTGATCTTGATAAAATTTTAAACATTTAATTCATTCCTATTAGAAATCTTTTATGAGATCCATTTATTTTTCTATGATATCCAAAAAAGTTAATGTTGTTTGGTTCATTTACCATATTGAATAGTGATAGTTATGTTTGAGTTTTAGTGTGAGTGAGAAAATTAAAAGAAGTCAAAATAGACAAAAGGAAAAAAATAGAACCATAGAAATTAGAAATGAGTCTAAAGAGAAGAAGAACTCTATGATCTATAGTCTCACAACATGCTCCATTTTGCCCTGGCAAAATGAGGACCCAACTTTTTGCTTTCCTATTTTTTTGTCGTCTACTCAAGTGGTAATGGTAAAATGCCTTATCACTTGGAGCCTAAAATTCAAGCCAAATTTAAAGTTACAAAGTATCCCCTGCAAAGGTCATGAATGGATATAAGAGGACCAAACTTTAGCTAGGATTGTCTCTTAAACCTTGTGAAAATTTGTCAAAATGAGCAAGTTATGCCCATTTGATACTCTGGTCAACTAGATATTTTTGATGAATTGGACATGGACATTTTAGAAACATCCATGTCATGTTTGGTATCCATATTAGGTTACAAATCCTTCATGAGAACACTCAAATCTAAAAGCAAAATTAAATATAGTTCAATCATCATCTAACTGGAACAAATATTAGCATGTCCACAATGTCCATGTCTAGATCCTATTCAAACTGTCAAATTTATCCTCATGAGTATTGGACATTCCTATTGGATAGGATATTTCGACCTGATAGGACCAAACAAGAATATATTCGGTCCTATCCAAAGATCCATATCCAATGTAAGTTGTCAAATTTTATCCTGGTCTAAAGAAATACTACAAGATTAGGCATTTTACACTAGACATTTTGTAAGGTCTATATCCATGTCCACATCTTATCTAAAGAAATATAAGTTTTCTGCTTACCCATAATTTGTTGACTCTTCAACCAGACATTTCAATCAAACATTTGCACTGGACATTTCTAAATGTCCTGACCTTCATGAGAAAATATGAATATCCACTCACCTAACCTTAGTCAAAGTCAAAGAGACATTTCTACTAGGCATTCCTTGAGACATTTTGAACATGATATTTGAGATCCAGATGTCCATTTGGTTCCTTGCAATTTAATTCCCATACCACAAATTGGTTTTTCCATTGGGATTTTAATTTTAAATGTAAAATTTATCTAGTTGTCACTTTCTCCCACTCCTAAATAATAATTTCTCACCAACTATAGTGAACATTAAATGCATTTCCATCCTTAGCAAATTTCACAAAAGATAAAAGGCAATTTTTGATTGATTTGTAATCACAAATCTTTCTTAAGAGATAAAAAAGTGAATTTGCAGAGAATTACTTCAAAGGTAAATTTGCAAAGAGCACAAGGTGGATCAGAGAAGCTAATTGAATGAAATGCATAATGGTAAATGGGAATCCTTCTTACAGTATAATAAAGGTGATTTCTCAGTTTCCATGTATGCATACAACAAAATTCTTCCTTGCTAGTGATTATAGTGAGTTCTCTTACACGAGTTTAATTTTGTTTATTTAGGGTAAATTCATGGATTCACTTCACCATAAGTAAACTTTACATTATGTTGCAAAATCAAGTAAAATTTCAAATCCTAAAGCCTTGTACAAAAACTAATTACTTATGTTTTCAATCATGTAGGAAAAAATGATGAAATGACAAGAGCAACATGATGATGGATTCAAAACTCTAATGGGTCTCGCACCTGGTGGGGTATGGAGCAAGTTTAGACAAGCATTAGATACCCATTGTGGAAATGTAGACCTAAAGGCTTTCAGAGCAAGGATCAAAGCTCACGAGGACAAGGCAACACTGAAAAACATCATATCTAGTGGAATGTACAATACTAAAGGATTTCCTTATGCAATGTATGCCATGGAGTTGGTGATAGATGTGTACAGAAATATAATCTTGTTAGCTAGAGGATGGAGTATCAAGGTCATATTTATGCAAATTTCTCACCCAAGGGCATTGCAAAAACTTTTAGACTCTCGTAGAGGTAGGATGTGTTTGAGATAGATATGAATGTATTGTCAACATAGTACAACTCTAATGTTGTTGGATGTCGTAAGATAATGCATACATCAAGGATGGATCCAGCAACTAGGCTAAAGGCAATTTCAAAGATGCCACAAAACTTATACAGATTAAATTTCAATCCTAAAGTCTAATATATGATCACCCTACTGCATTGAATGACTTGGAAGGAGGACTATAGATCCCTAGAGTTGTGGATGTTCAGCCTCATCTAGTTCATGGGTAAAAGCAAGAAGTTGGGTCCACATGTAGGGGAAGTCACGCAGGCAAAAAAATTCCTGATAGGAATGGGCACCCAAACCTAAACTAGTACCCATTTAGTAATGGGTGCATGGGTGCTTGAGCCTAAATGATTACCTGTTAGTAAACGAGCATGCATTATAGAATGGGTACCCATTTCTAAATGAGTACCCATTTTGAAAATGTATATAGTTTTTTAAAAAAGCCCCTGCGGGCTCATTTTCTTTAGTAGGGCGACAGGGACAATGACGTATAAGAATAGGTACGTGTTGTTGAAGCACTGCTATCACAAATCCAATGTGTTTTTTCCTTCTCACCTCCTCCCACCACCTCGTTAGTTTTGAAGACATCTAGGTTGGTTTCTTTCTTATTTTTTATGCATTTTTTTATGATTGTAGGTTTAAATTGAAAAATTAGGGTTTAAGTAAAATTATACTATGTATGTTTTGATAAACCCTAAAAATATGTTATTATAAACCCTAAAATGCTAAGCATAACTATAAACCCTAGAACACTGATCAATAAACAATTATAAACCCTAAACCTATGATCAATAAACAATTATAAACCCTAAAATTGTGATCAATAAACAACTATAAACACTAAAACTATGAACTTGATAAACCCTAGAAAACTAAACTATAAACCCTAAAACAATGAACTTGATAAATCCAAGAAAACTAAACTATAAACCCTAAAAATATGAACTTGATAAACCCTAAAACTAAACTATAAACCTAAAAACTTGAGACACACTAGCTATTACATCCCAACGATGACTTGTTATAGAAACCATAAGTAACATATCTCATAAGGATGAAAATAACATGATCTATGCATAGATAATCAATCATCAGTAACTTATAATCTATATCTTCATTAAACTTTTTCCATTCCCTACTGCCATTAGTATTTGTCCAGTAATTAGTCACCAAACTACCATACCTCTTTGTCATAACTTCTTGCAATCTAGTACAAGGATGACCAACATTCAAAGGAGAACTTAAGATCTAACCTGGTCTTCCAAAAACTTGGAAATAGTATAAGGATATAAGGGTCCGTTTGTTTTGGATTCATTATTCACTTGCATGTTTGGAGTTAGAGATCTAGAATAGAAGATGAAAACTTGAAGATAGTATTGTGTTTGAGTTAGATTTATTGTTTTAGAAATAATATTTTAAGATTTGGAATGTTTTTTAGAGATTGTATAAGGGGAATGTCATGTTTGGAGAAAGAATAAAGAAATTTGTTCAAATCTTCTTTTAGATTTAGATATTAAAGTGTTGAGGTAATATTCTTTGTTTCAGGTGATACAAATAAATTACCATAAAATAAGCCCTTATTGAAAGTTACCATAACTTTTAAATACTTTCAATGTTTACAACATCTAGCCCTAATAGATATAGGAGTGCTTACAACTCAACTCTTGATAGCATGGGATGATAACCATGCATTGGTATTTCGATGGAAATGCTCTCTATGTGGTTTATGGATGCCATATTATCCTCTTGAAGTACCTCAATCCTTAAATCCATGACCAAACATTCTTAGAAGCTTATTCATACTTGAAAGCATTCATTCTAAAACAACACAAGTAAGGCTTGAGCACTATGAGACATTAGAAATGACACTCCTTAGTCCTCCTTTAATATGAATATTCCAAGGTCACGATGTCCACAAAAATGCTATGTTTTTCCCTCATGTGTCTCATGGAACCCTTTCCTTTCAACAATGACCCTTGTCTTGGATATGACAACCCCTTCTCAATGGAACTAACTTCACCAGTTATGGCAGTCATCTAAATGAGAATGTTTATATATGACAACATTATGGGTAAGATAGTCCATTGGCACATAATAAAAAAAGATCATGACCACACTCCCTCATGTCTACAAATGGTGTTGAGGCATGATATATAATTATAGAAAATCTCCTAACTTAGTTCACAATCCTCAAACCTTCCAAATAGCTACCTTGGTATGACTTGTATAGGGTTCCATGGATACTCAATTAGCAAATTTCATGGATTTCCTAAAGGGAATCAAAATTCAAGCTATCCAAATCACCTTATCAAAACCTTATCCTCTAGAAACCATGACCATCTCTAGCCTAACCCTTTGACTATTCTCATGATAACCTTTCTTTTCATGCACTCCTAGGGGTTTTTCCTTAAATATACAGTATAATAGTGACCTCTATTGGTATGGTAGTGAGTGATACTTCTATTATGCATAATAACATCACTGATCCAACAATAATATGCTACTACCCAATGGTTGATAGATGCATGAAATAAATTTACTCATCTACAACAAACTCTAATAATTTTCCACTCCTATACTTATTTTTTTCTCATAAGCTTCATCAATTCAGCTACATGTCAAATTTATATAGGCATCCACCTTCTCTTCTTTGCATGTTCATTTTCTTTATCCTCTTGTGCACTTCATCTTCCACATTGTCCTACTTATTTGACGTCCTTTTACACAACTTCCTTTCTATGGTCCCTTCATTCTTGGTTCTGAATGCCTCTTCGCCTCTTAAGTTTCGTCACTGTCAACCTTGCACTCTCTTACTTTCCTTAGATTTGTGGTTTCACTTCTTATACATATTCATTTTTCTCTCATGTTCTAGCCACTGTGCCTTTCTATCTTTGGGCTCAAAAATCTACCTAACTATCTATGGTTCATTATATATTTATAACTATCTCATGACTAATTATTCAAATGGTTCAACACTTGCTTCTACTCATATGTATGTTAGGACCATCTTTCTCCACCCTACTCTTTCCTTTGCATCGTGCCCTAGGGAAGCTTGTGCATGCCTTCTATGTGCTCCATTCTTCAAGGCACCTTTGTTTTCCTTAGCCACCCATCCCCAACTACATTTTCACCTTACACTCTCTTCTTCTCTATGCACCTTCCTCTAGTGCCCCTTAATTTTTGCACTCTTGTTCTCTCCCCTTATCCCTCTATTATGGTTAGCCCACTTCAACCTAGGATACTCTTGCGTCATGAAGGAATGTGAGGTTAACCAATTTATGTGAGGAAAAATAGCAAATCACATAAATATCCTAGGGTAGATTAATTAAAAAACAATAAACAAAGAACCCTCTAATGTGGAGTTGGGGGTGATAATTGATAATGTAATAAATGCTACAATTGATGTAGAAATTAAATGAATAAAATAAGTTTACTTATCTATGGATTTTTTACTATGCTAGGTGCCACAAACTGATTTGTTAATGTATAAGAAAGTCAAGACTTGTCAAATGACTATTGTAGAAGTAAAATATTGACTATGCAATTATATGATTCAATTTCATGAGTGTAGAAATAAACTTGAGGTTGTAGACATGAATTTCTATGATTTTGGGCCTCTATAATATGTTTACCTCTACATATATGACTTGTAATAGCTGACTAGTAGCATTTATGAAGATTATTCACAAGTTTGCTAAGTAGGGACTTCTCCCTTGGTCAAACCCCTAGGTGGGTAGATTTAATATCAATGAATAAAGATTGAAGATTGTAGGTAGTCATGCAATATGCTCCTAGGATTTTGATGCTTGATGTTGATGTAATAAGACTACTATATATGCACTATACAGTACCCTAGCGTGTAATTTGAAATAATTTATACTTTAGTTAGTTTATAACAACTGGTAAGAAATGGAAACATGGATCAATTTTAGAAATTTAAATTTTGATGTTTATGGTTATATTTGTACATATCTCTTGAGTCAAATGTAGTAAAAACATAGTGCTCTCAACAATTAGGTCCATATTTTTCTTGACTAGTTGAACTTGTGCATAATTTTCAAGTATTAAGTTTTCTATTCATGGATATTTTAAACTTACATTTCCAGATATTAGATTAAGTTTATTTCTAGATATTTGTTTGTAAGTTTTCAATACATGGATATATTTGTGAGTAAATTTGTAAGTTTTTGATATGGATATATTCGTAAATGTAGGTGACATGGATCCAATGGAAGACCAAGGGGTGGATGAATTTTTAATAGATGAAATTATTTTTTCAAACCCCCCACCCCATCCACCTTAGAACCCCCCACCCACTCCACCTCCAATTCCCCCGCCCACTCCACCTCTAAACCCCCCACCCCCTCCACCTAATGAGGCTGAATTGCGACAAAGCATTAATGAAAATATTAGTGCAATTGAGGAAGACATTAATTTGATTAATAATTAGCCTCACTTGATGCCACCACACGTAGTATGGTTTGTATCTTCAATGCAAACCATTATTGATTCTGTTAGGTCTATTGATGCAGACCTAAATATATTCCACCGTTAGCGAGAGGAGAGGAGGCAATTCTATGCAGATGTTCTTTCATATAAAGACATCCTTGATCTTCACATTACCAAACAAACGTTAGCCCCATCTTTTGTTCACCCCACAACTAATCAACATATACCTGCAACAAAAAAAGAATATCAATTAAGTGGTGTAGGCATGAGGCAATCTCGAGACATTTTTGGGAGCGGTGGTGGATGGTGTTTGATCACCCAGCACACACTAATTTTGAGGTACCACTATATATTTTTGAGAAAATTATGGGTGGAGTTTCAATTGGGTCAAAAACCCAATTACTTTGATATTAGACCATTCCAGGGTGTTGGTGGTGGCATGCCACAACATAGGGTAGGGGCTCGAATTGATCCAAATCAACCTGTTCCTACTATTCCTATGGTTGCTCCTATTTTGCCCACAATTCCTGCACCTATTCAGTAGGAGGCAGTGTTGTTGACATTAGGGCATTGAGTAGACTCTCGGGTAATATCACCGAACGATCTGCCCACATGGCAACTAAATTCAGTGGTGGAGAGCATCATGGAGGAGTCGGTGCATCTCATCATAGACCCTCATACATGTTAGGGGCACATTTGTGTCAAATTTGCAATCAACCATGTTATGGTCCTGCTCCTACATCCACATCAGATGTAGCTATAGGAGATGTGGAGTCATACTTGGATCTACTATATTCGGATGATCATCCTACACAAGTACATGGAGGTTGAACATTTTATTTTGTTTCAAGTGCTTAATTTAAAAGTATCAAAATTTATATTTAATCATGATTTAAATATATATTGTGAACTATTTGGTGTAGATCTCAAGTTGCTCTAGGGCCTCAGCATGATTTGATACACTGAGTTTTGCATCGACAGCTATAGAGACCAACATACCTTACAGGGTAAACTAATATATATTAACCCTAAAACCATATACATGTCTAGTATGTGAAACAAGTGTATAATTAAATTTAACTCTAATATACATGTATGTGAAACATTTTTGTTGTAGTGAGGAGGTCACGTGGTAGTTTCCATGTATGACTGACCACCTGAAGGTGTTTCTTGCAGTGTTCCTCCATCATCATCTATTATTCCTGAGTATTCCCTGGTGTGTGTTTTCAAAAATTGTACTAAATTTGTACTTTGCTTTTTTGAGTTTATATAAATTTATATATGCCCATATATGTAAGTGCAGGATGATAGGAGTACCATTAGGATAACGACTGGTTAGGATACTGATCAGGGACAATTTCATGAGTCATCCATGTATTTTCAAGTCCTAAACTTTGCTAAACTTTCTAAGTCTTTATATGCTATATAATATGGTTACATGTTTCGGTAAATATTGTAACCTAGATTTCAAACTTTCTTTATTTGAATTTCTAGGAACTAGCAGCTCAGACTTTTGGTCTAGAAGCTGAAATAACTATACCACCTGGACAACAAAATGTGGGAGTAGATGATCATGATCGGATGGTAATTTATGCACACTTTGAATCCTAGATTTAAATATTTAATTTCATATTTTTATAAATTAAATCAAGTTTGGATGCTAACCCAATTCTTGAGTACTTAATATTTGAATATCTAAGAATTAGTAGCTGAGACTTTTGGTTCAGGACCAACAGCTATATGATCACCTAGGCAACAAAATGTGGGAGGAGATGTCCAACATCATATGGTAATTTATGCATACATTAGTCTATATTTAAATATTTTTAATATGAGTATTTTATAAATTAAATTAAATTAAATCAAATAAAATAAAATTATGAAATTTAAATTTCATATGCACATGTAAGTGTCATGTTTTTTTAAAAAAATATCTTATTTCAAGTTTCTTTCTCTTTTGTACATCATGAGGTAGATCCATCTATTTCATGAGGAAGAAAGAGGCCTCTTTTATATTTGAACTTGAGTGATGATCACAAGACATAGATATTTATTTCATGGACTTTTAGATGCATTGTTTTATATATATGCCACTAGGACTATGACTATATATGTTGAACTTGATATTTCATGGACTTACAGATATTTCAGTATTTCATAAACTATGATTTGTATTTAATATTTATATGCTGACTATGAGCAGATGTCTTAGTACATTTCATGGGTCCTACCTATATTTTAGTATTTCATGGTCTTATCTATAGATCTAAATGCATATATATATATATATATATATATATATATATATATATATATATATATATATATATATATATATATATATATATATATATATATATATATATATGCTTATACATTTTAGTAGGTTAGATCTAGTATGTTTATGCTTTATTGTTCACTTCTAGATTATATTATCGAGACATGTTAGAATCTCTAATACATTTTTGAATTTAAAATGAAAAACTATATAATGTGTTTAAAATAGTTCTAGTATGCACAAATATCCATGTATTTTTCTATGTATGTTTTAGACATACATGAGGATGTACCTAATGATATATTCATGATGATAATAATACACTTCTCAAACAAATCAAATTTAAAATTCAATACATAAGATAAGCCTACATATATGGTAAATTTTAGAATAATTTTTAAAACACAATCTTAATTTACCTTAACTCTTATAGATAAATGGAAGATAAACTTTAGGCATAATTTCATGAGCATACAACTCCCTCACTTGATGAGGCTAACTATATGAAAGTAAATGGTGAAGGTTTTCATAATGGTCACCAATAAATTGGTCTTATTCACTATAACACACCCTACATGTTGAAGTTACAAAAAAATAAATGAGAAACCAAGTGATACAACATCTAAAGTAGTACTTTTAGATCATAACATTTGGTATCCCTACATCCCACTCTTGTTCATGTGAGTACACTTCATCATAACATGGATAAAACCCATTGAGAGAATTGGTTTTAATAGTGACATATATTTTGAGTATATTATAGACACACTTGATGGGGGATGACTTCATTGCTTCCATATCCTCATCTATATTTTTTATCACTTGCCATTTTTGGTTCTTTCACTTTTCCTTAGTGGTTCATGCTAGAAAACAAATAACTTGAACATGTGTTGTGTTGTTCATGTCACTTCTTCTTTGTGTTTCATATCATTTCTAATTTATTCTTTTATTATGCATATGTGTTGTGATCCTCCTTCCTTATTCATCCATTTACCTTGTGTGTCCTTACACTATGGCTTCTTATTTATCCCATGTTTGTTGTGTTTATCGATTCTCATTTTCACCTTCTATATTTGGACTCATGCTTTTTTTCCCCACTTCAAAGGTATCTTTTTTAAATTGCTCTTATGATTAGTAACTATGCTTTCTTGTGTGTCATTTTTAGCTCCTACGTACCCAAATATTAATATAAAACCATAGACATTGAGGCCCATTTTTCCTATGTGCTAATGTGCATGAAAATCCAATAGAACAATAAAAATAAATAAGGATCAATTTAATGTGGGCCCAAGGAGGCCAAAGGAAAGATGCATGTTGCCTCAATTTTCCCCTAATCATAATCATCTTAGAATAAAAATAAAAATGTAGGAGTTCACAATACAATACAAAGACTTAGGCATGAAGCAAATATTTTAAATTGTTCACATGTGCTAATCTAACTAAGATAGACTACCAAAGATGTTGAATATGATAGCATATGGGTTTGATATGAACATTACAACTAGGGGAAATCATATGAGAATCCTATATACAAATGAGTATTTTAAAGTGATAATAAACAAGGCCATTAAGCAACTACTGTGGGCAACAAATCATATTTCAAACCAAAATTAAAGAAGTGAACCTTTTGAATTTTTCAAGAGTAGATCACAAATTGAAAAAGAATTAGGGCATGTTGTGGAAGCCATAACAAGTTAGGATTCAATACACCATTAGAAGAAACCATCATTTAGAGTAAATGTCATAAAGGATATCCATGCAAAATGGGGCATCCGCTAATTTATGATGTAAGATGGGATATTACATGTGTTCGTAGTTATATCTACAAGTAATTATCTAGTTAGTGTAAGTTCTTTCCTAGCTATATGTGCATCAAGTGATAAAAATCTTTTTGGTATTTCATGATCCTCAATATGATAATCTTAAAATATTTCATTTTTATTAGTATGCATGTTAGGGTTTAGATGAGAATGCCTATGCCAAGGAAGATTAGGGTTTCAAGTAGATTGTGGCATAATCAACACAATATGGCTACTATAGGGATTAGGAGAAAAATAATACTCCATTTTACATAGAAATATCATAAAAAGAGTCTCAAATTTAAAAATATAGATTAAGAGAAAAATAATAATGAACCAATAGCACCACTATACATAGAGCTCATAAAATTATGCAATTTGAATTTGAAAGAATATATTAAAGACACAAAATATCAAGATACAATGCAACTATAGTGCTCATGATGAAACATATGAGTATCTATACAATTAGCTCATTTGTCCATTATTAGTTTGACAAGACTACAAAATTGATCTAGCATTTACAGGTTGATGAAATCTTGTAGTTGTAATCATGGAAAAATCTACTTGTAGGGTACACCTACAAAAAAAATGACTGTACAAGTAAATGAGAATGAAAGAATATATATACCAAAAACACAAAACATTGTTGCAATATGTAACTAGATAACACAAAGGATGGCTTAAGGGGATGTAAGAGGATGTCTTAAGGGGAGCTAAGAGGATGTCTTAAGGGGATATATAAGAGGATGGCTTTAGGGGATGTAAGAGGATGGCTTTAGGGGATGTAAGAGGATGGCTTAAGGGGAGATGTAAACAAGTCAATTTACAAATTAAATAAGATAAAGCCTAATGGCTTAAGGAGATGTAAGAGGATGGCTTAAGGGGAGCTAAGAGGATGTCTTAAGGGGATACATAAGAGGATGGATTTAGGGGATGTAAGAGGATGGCTTAAGGGCAGATGTACATGGGTCAATTTACAAATTAAATAAGATAAAACCTAATGGCTTAAGGGGATGTAAGAGGATGGCTTAAGGGGACATGTACACGAGTCAATTTACAAATTAAATAAGATAAAATTTGATGGCTTAAGGGGATGTAAGAGGATGGCTTAATGGGACCTAAGAGGATGTCTCAAGGGGATACATAAGAGGATGGATTAAGGGGAGATGTACATGAATCAATTTACAAATTAAATAAGATAAAACTTGATGTCTTAAGGGGATGTAAGAGGATGGAAAAATTACCTAATGCATTCACATTTTAGTTGAAGAATAGAAAATTGACCTCACATTTGTATGGTGAAAACTTCTATTGACAATCATCTAAATATCTACTTGTAGGGTACACTTGCAAAAATAATGTTCAAATGTACAAGTAAATCAACTATATATTTACATGAGTCAATACAAATTTTAAGATAAAGAGAATAATATAGAAGGTGAAATGAGAATGAAAGAATATATTCTAGAAACATAAAACATTGATGGAATATGTAACTAGATAACATGTTGAATATGAAATATACAAGCATATATACAATTACCTAATGCATTCAAATTTTAGTTGAAGAATAGAAAATTGACCTCACATATTTATATGGTGAAAACTTCTTTTGACAATCATCCAAATATCTACTTGTAGGGTACACCTACAAAAATAATGTTCAAATGTACAAGTAAATCAACTATATATTTACATGAGTCAATACAAATTTTAAGATAAAGGAAATAATATAGAAGGTGAAATGAGAATGAAAGAATATATAATAAAAACATAAAGTTACATTGATGCAATATGTAACTAGATAACATGTTGAATATGAAATATATAAGTATATATACAATTACTTAATGTGTTCACATTTTAGTTGAAGAATACAAAATTGACCTCACATATTTGTATGGTGAAAACTTCTATTCGAAATCATCCAAATATCTACTTGTAGGGTACACCTGTAAAAATAATGTTCAAATGTACAAGTACAAATTAACTATATATTTACATGAGTCGATACAAATTTTACGATAAAGGGAATAATATAGAAGGTGAAATGAGAATGAAAGAATATATACCAAAAATATGAAACATACCTAGAAAATTATTCAATTGTACCATAAGATTATGAAAGAGTAGTGTATGATCTTCTTATATGTTTCATAATCTTCAAATGCAAGCAAACCATTCTTTCTTATTAGATATTTTTGTAGTTAGGGGCCAACAAAAACTACAGAACCTATTGGATACTCAGAGTTATCATCATCTTCTCTAGGATGTAACAACTTTTGTTTTGTCTCAACACATCAAGCCAACCAATACTCAGTTTCCTCTTCATTTCCCTTAGGTGCAACAACAACATACACATGTCCTGCAAAAAAAATTATTTAATTCAATAAAGTGTGTCATACATATCTAAACCACATAAATATGTACATGCATACATATATAATTAATTACATAGATTACAAAAAAATGTAATAAAAAAATATTGTAAATTAAAGTACCTTCTTGTACAAGGTCTAAAACATGATCATAATCATCTAATGCAAACATTTGATTATCAGCTTCAATTGTTGTTTCAAGTTGATCATGTGTTTCTATAGGTGTCAAGGATCTTTGTTTCCATTCTTCAACCCATTATGTATTTTCACATTCTCCCCAATCACTTATAATAAAAAATTGACAAAAACATGCAAGTTCACTAGTCCATATAGTCCATGTGCTTGCATTTGAACTCTTAAATGAATGTCATTTTGTTGATCTAGTTATTGTCTCACAATCAAGTCGAGTAGGAACATTCTCTTTTTTAGCTACCGAAAGAATTGTCGAATTGTAGAGTTCTCACTTGATCCCATAGATAATTTTTCATTACACCAATCCACAATTGCATGTGCATCTCTCAATTTTGCTTCATCATCAAATTTTAGTTGCTCTCTAGAAAGAGCTCTTTTCACACATGCTCAGCTCCATCATGTTCTCCTTTACCATGTCCAACTTTAAAAAAACTCCACATATGTTGGATATTGTTTTCTTTGTGTTCCCTACATAGCCAATAAAACATTCTTGCATTTTTTAATTGCCCTATATAGTTATCTAACCATATGAAATGTTGTGTCATCTGGATTTCTCTTTCTTTTAAACTTTCATAATTTGTTTTGAAACAATATTACACAAACTCTGAAGAGTGTAACCAGTTATCACTCAAATAGAAATGATACTCCCTCAAAAAATTTCTATTATCTTTTGTACTATCATCTGCATGTTTGTATACAATATGAACAAAGATGGCCACCTACACTGAATTATAATACTGAGATTGAATTTCCTCTTGTGGAGCAAGACTATAGATTTCTACAAAGTCAACCACTGATAGGATAGTTCCAATTGGAAATGTGTTTTTACATGTACAAAATTGTCCATCAAGTCACCAAGCATATTGGAAGTGTTTGACATATTTGGATACAATATTATCTTTAAATTCTTTGATGAATGCATGCACACATATTTTTTCTATGACTAACTTGCAAAGCTTTCCAATTTTTCCATCCTTTAAAGAATATTCAACATTCGTGAATCTTTTCACATCCACTAATTGTTGTCCAAATTCATGTGAAATATTTCAATGCATACATTCTCCTAACAATGAAAAGTTGCCACACCTATTGCATTGTCCATAAATACCACATTCCTAAATAATTTCATTAGTATGCAAAGTAGAATGTATATATTGAAAAAAATCATACTAATAATGAAATTGAACATGAGTTTTACAACAACAAGAGATGTGTTGTTTATTGATTTTCACATACCAAGGTTTACATTTCTTGAAAGACCTTCGACTTATCATAATATTAAATGGTACTAACACTAAATCATCTAAGAATTTTTTATACAATTCAGTTTGAGTCATGTCTAATAGATGTTTTGGATGAGGATCACAAATTTTGGACCCCACTCTTAATTTTAAAACATCTCTAACATTAGATGATACCCTTGTATTATCATGCCAATATTTTTCAATTAAAGATTTGATTTCACTATTTAATTTCATGTCATACCTTAGGAGTCTACCACTAAAACTCCAACATTGTTTAATTGGATCATTTTCAATAGATTCTCTTCTCTTTGTTGCTCTTCTCAAAGTTTTAGGATTTATATTTAGAATTTCACTAGTCTTACTTATCATTCTTTTATTCAAAAATGATTTATTGACTAAAGCAATTGTTATAGTTCTTTGTGCCACATTGCTATCTTTAGTTTGACTCTTTTTACCAATAGAATCAATAGCATTAGCAACACTAGATAAAACTTGTTTCATTGATTCATCTTTCTTTTTAGGTTTTACAAAAATGCCTAACTTTTTCATTACTTTTTGTAATTTCCACATTTTCATCAATTGCATCATGAGTTGACATTGAAATCCAAGAGGTTTTCTATAAAAAAACATTCTATATAATCTATTTGCATGGGTTCTCATTTGTCTCCAAGAAATCTTACCAGGAAGATTGTCCAAGACATTTCTTTCAATTTAAAAAAATATATATTTTCATTTTTATCATATAAGGGATTTCATTCTCATTTCCTGTTTCCATATTTTTAGTAGTATAATTGAGCTCATCATTGGTATATCCAGCTTCATTTAATAAACCAATTTGATTAATATCAGTGATAGGTGGGTTTGAAGACATACCTGGATTTGTTTCTATAGTCGTGTTTTCCATATCATTGAAACTTGGCTTTGAAGACATACCTGGATTTGTTTGTATAGTCGCATTTTCCATATCATTGAAAGCTAGGTTTGAAGATATACATGCATTTGTTTCTATAGTTAAATTTTCTTCCAAATTCACCATTTTCACATTTTCATCATCTACATTCATCCCATCCTTTGTAGTCTCTTGAATGTCTTTCTCTTCAATAGTCATGGAACTAGATGCTTCAATATTCATCTCTTGAATCCTTCTTCTTCTATCTCTTTGACTTTCTACTTCATTCTCTCTATTTGCTTCAATTTCTTGAGGTGTCATGACCCTCCTTTGTTTTTTTTTTATGTTGATTTGATCCCATGATTACCAAACCCTCTTGATAAAATAACAAATGATATTTAATCCAATTTTAGATTGATGTACTTTGAAATTTTGAAGTACAACTAGATGTAGATCCTTTGTTGCATAGATTTTGAAGTAAAAGTAGATGTAAAAAATTAAAAACCTCTTTTTTTATTCCTCTTGAAAATCACTTGATTCCACCTAAAAATTGTTCATATGATTGATTCCTTTCAAAATTTGAATAGAATATGATATCCCAAGAGATTCCACAAGACACCTGTAAGTAAAAAAATGTAGAAAATGTCATTATCAGATCACACATCAGACTTCCAAGTTGTAGGGATACAGTCATAGTATGTTTTTCCCTGATGATGTGAAATAATGGATATAAAAGAAATAGGTACCCATTCTTAAAAATAATGGATACCCATTCTAAGAAATTTGAAATGGCTGACTGCCTTTTTCCTTTCCTTTGGTTTGGTTTTAGACTCAAGAAAGGCATGGGTAGCTGACCTTGAGCCTTGGACCTGCAACTTTTTTTTGAAGTACAGAACAAGAGGAAAGACAGTTTACCTATATGGCTGAAGACATTTTTTCTGAATTTTTTACGAAATTAAAACCCATTATAGATGACAGTGTCTAGTTTTCAAATATGTATTTTTTTTATTGGACTTGTTTTTCTATTTATTATTTATTTTATGAGCAAACTGGTCCAAAAACTTGAAATGAGAGGTGTTTGTATTTTTTTAATAACTTTTAATTTTTAAATTTTTTTGAAAAAAAATTATATGTCATCAATCTATACATCATTCTTTACACAATGAAAAAAAATCATTTTATGATTATTTTTTCTCAAATTATGTTGTGTACATAAGGGTTTTCGAAAACAACAATTAGGGCCAATAAAAAATTAATTTAAAAAAAATATTTGGGAAAAAATAATAAAAAAAATCCTCATCAAACTTTACTGTACTACACATCTTTCCCCAAAAGGAATAGAAAAATACTTATATTTAGGTCAAATTATGTTGGTCGTACACGTGCATGGTATGATAAAAAAAAGTGACTTTTAAAAAGTGGTTTTCAGAAATGCCAATCGAAAATCAATTTGTATCATCTGGGTATTAAAATAAATTACATATTTGGAAACTAGACTCCGAGTACTACATTTCATATTACTAATTTTTTTTAGGATTCAATATTTAAGTGCCTCAAATGTTTAAGTCAAATGTGACAAATTCTGAAAATCAGGGAAAACACTTCCACTTTTTGGCTAAAAAGTGGACCCAACTTCTTGCACTGACCCTCATGAAGGATGTTAAAGATGTGGTGCACTAGGCACAATTGTTCAACAACTCCCTTCACAATGCAATGGGTGGCTGGAAGAAGAAGAAGTGAAGGTTCTTTATGACCTCATATGTGGTGTATTCTTATGCATATAGATCACAATTTAATGGATCACACACTATAGGAAGTCTTGGAATTGAGCAAGGAGAGCAGCTGGTGTGGTAGTATTATCCCTAGCTAGAGAGAAATCAATCAATAGTGCATTATAGGAGAGTCAATGATTGTTTCTTGATGTGGTTGGTTTAGCTCATGGAAGGGTACATAGCCAAGCAAATATCAAGAGATGCCTAAGGGGTAATCACTGCAAATGGGTCCTAGTTTATCCTATTCTTGACTTTCACATATATTAGAATGGAAGGGTTTGAGGGTCATTCCTTCATGATGCTAAGATACCCAACAGATAGGGTTTTGCTCTTGGAAATAACAAGACAGGTCATCCCATCATACAAAGCTTATCTCTAGAAGCATAGGCAGGTGACCATTATGTTCTTGTTAGATGCTATATGATACAGATGCATGGAGTTTAAAGACTCCAAGCCATCAAAGGCTAAGCTTCAAATGCTCAACTTATAGTCTTTATCTCTCCAATGAACATTTAATCTTATAATCATATGGAGAAATATGTCAGCAAGAAATTGTAGCATGTGCCTTATTTGGAGGACTATTGGGCTGATTGCAATGATGAGGAGAACATAAGAAAGAGCGGATACCAAAGTCTCACCCTCAACAAGATAAGGACCCTGAGATATCCAGAGGTTCCTCCACAGGTGAAGTCTGATGATGGTCAAATCTTAGACCTGGACTATGATAATAAGCAAGTGTATAATGAGACTTTACCCTCACCGACTGGACCAAACTAGAAGGCACATCAATTTATGTCATATAAAAGAATGTTATGGCTACCATCCAACGATGGGTACATTAGAAGATAATTGAGCTAAAGTTGAAGGGGGTAAACTTGACATATGATAAGAAGAGGAAGAGGAAATACATTATGGATGTAGATTATGATGACTTCCTTGATGTGAAGAGTAGATTCATGGAGGCAAAATTAGCGCAAGAAGGAACATCTACATCCAGTGAGCCCTTAACTTTAGAAGGCATAAGAATTCCCATAAGACCCTCTCCTCCAAGAGAGAAGTTGATACATGTCATCCCTATTATAGTTGTAGCTCTGGAAGAGTGTCCCACTATAGACATATTGGAAGGGGAAGAAATCCCCAAGCAATGTAGAAGGATGTCAATAACACCCATGAGAGGTTCAAACCTTAAACCCACCAATACACAAGCCAAGGCATTAGGATCTACTCTAATGGAACACATGTTTTCATTGGGATATCCTTAGGCAAAGTTACCATCACCCCAAGCTATAATACAAGCTCATTTGGCACAGCAGGTGGCAGCATATCAAGTTTAATCTAGGGATCAAGTGGTGGAGCTTACTCACATCCAAAGAGTGCAAAAAATTACTCAGGTTAAACAAGAATTAGCCGAGGAAGCAATGAAACAACAATAGGAAAGTGTTGAAGAATTACAACTATCCTTGAATCAGGTCATGGCCTGAACCATTGATGAGGTCACAAATGATGTGACTAATGGTGATGTCTCCACCTTGCTAACTCATCAGGCATCACAACTAGAAGAACCTCACTAATTTCATGTTGAGACAGAGGAGATAAGTGCCCCAGAAGTAATAGAACCACAAGGTCCAGATGTAGAATAAATTTATGATACATATATGTCATGATCTCTAGATGTGCAAGTAGATCAACAAGATATTCCAAGCATAGGTACCATGTCACAAGAGGAAGTAGGTCCATCACAACAAGGTGAAATGGATAAATCAAGTAAGGATACTACCCCTCCAAAAAAAACAAGAAGCTCTTCAGGATACACCCAAGCAGGGAGATATACATCAGGGTGAAGAGCCACTAGTAAAGGATCAAGATAAGGAAGTGCAACAAATCCTGTCATTTGAAGAGGATCAACAAGACCAAGGAGTCAAAGAGCCCCACCTTGAGACAAGAAAGGATGAAGAACAACCTATGGAGGTAGACATCCTGGTTCCACAACAAGAAGCTCTGTCACAACATGAGGTTCCTCAGCAGGAGGCTTCTCAAGGGGAGATAGGACCAGATAAGAGAATAGAGTTGGTGGCTAAAGATGTTCACATTGAATAGTCAGGTCAAGAAGGATATCCATCAAATGTCCTAGAATGGTTGGCACCAGAGACAAATGATCCTCCCATTAGCTTGATTCCTTTTTATTTTAAGTCATTATTTTTAGTTGAAGGAATAAAGCCCAGAAGAAAGGCAAGGGTTGTATCTGCTATGAAAAGGGATGCAACAAGATGTAGGACAACCCAATTGGTTGTGCCTATAGTAGATAAGGCTAAGGGTGAGGTCACCATGAATGAATATTAGATCACCACCCTAGGTGTAGAACATGCAACTATCGAGTAGGAGATTGATGAGCTCATGGGTTGTGTTGAGGCTACAAAAACTAGAAAACAAGAATTGAAAGGGTGTGTTGCCCAAGTCAAAGATTTATCAATGAGTTATTCATCCCAAGGGTATCAATAATAGAAGTTCCAAATAATTTAGTGTTGGTGATGCAGGACCAAATAAGTGATCTGGATGCAAAGAAGCATTAGGCACAAGTCATGGAGGGTTGGTTCCACAAGTTCCTAAAGGATGGGGAGGAAGTAATCCAAACTGTACTATCAAACTAGGACACCCTAGCATTCATAAAGAGCAAAGAGGACACCTTGAAAATAGAGTGTGCTAAAATATTAGATTAGAATTATCATGATCTTGGTAAGCTAAAGGTTATCAAAAGACTGTAGGATAAACTATTCTTGAGCTAGAATGTCATGATGGTCCAAACCATGCCAAAAATATCAATCTTGATAAAGGACTTGAAGTTCAAGGCTGAGGTATTAAAAGGGTACAGACACAAAGTTGTAGATATCAACACTAAGGCACATAAATTATTAACTAATGAGATGGAAATTTTGGAGGAGGTCCTTAGGAATAGGGTGGATGAGAAAGAGACGGATGAAGAACAAGCATCTATTATAGTGTTCAAGGCCAAGTATGACCTAATGTTGAAAGATCTAGTTGGGCACTTCTTAGAAAACACCATTGATGAGGTCATGGACTTGTCAGCCAAGATTAAAGCATACAAATGGAATTTAGATATCCATACTAATAAGTGGATATCATTGGGTGAGCAACTCTAGATGCAGGAGTATACTAAGGTCAAGGCCCAAAATTTTGAAAAAGTTGACAAAAGGAAGACCACAACAATGTATGATCAGTATAAGACTCTAAAATCGAGCAACATGGTGGTCGAAGAAGATACATGATCAAATATAGAGTAGTGCAATATCCTTGTGGTAATAGTTTTGTAGTAATGCGATACTAGTATGAGGGATACATATCAAGAAGAATATTTGGATGATTGGTGATGCAAGTAGCAGCAGGTCCAATCTAAATATTCTAGAAGATACACTTTGAAGGTGCTAAAGAATATATTAGGTGCCAGTTGTCATCCACCCTTGATTAAAAACTAGAAATCATGTGATAGATATTTTGTGACCATGGATACTTGAGATGGAATCTTTACCATTGATCATTGTAACTAATTCTGGATCCTTGTCTTATAAAAGGATCTAGATCATTTGTAAATAACGGGATTGAATTGTTGAAATTTACTACTCGTTAAGTTGGTATTTCTTTTGCAACTTCTTGACTTACCTCATGATTTTTTCTTGCTCAATGAAGACATTTGTATATCTTTGTGCTTATAATGAATTTGAAGAAGCAGATTATAGTTTAATCATAAACTAGGAGTAATCTTTGGGCAATTTCTAGTATGGAATGTCAAACTGTTGTGTCCTTTTGGAGTGCATTTGAATGATTGCTTATTGCCATTGATTTTCCATTGAAGGCCTACATCTGTTATACATAATTGTGGAATGCCTGGTGAATTATAACTAGATATTAACTTCAATTCATGAAAGTGTCTAGATATACATGTGAAATGATTGAAATTTTAATTTTCTTAGAACTTCTCTTTCTCAACCCTATCTTTTGCTCTTTTATTTCTACAAAATTTCATGAATAATTGCAAAGAATGATAAATAAATAAAAAACCATAAATAGCAATGAATTTCGTGATTTAAATATTTTTAAATGAATTTACAGGAATTAAGAAAAGATTAGTTAATTAAGGATATTTTAGAAGAACTAATCAAAGTTATGTCCAAGTCATGACAATTTGCTCAAAGTTTAATCATCCATTGGTGAATTTGACATAAGATAGAGTTAAAGGTATTTACAGATTGTGTAAGACATGGAAGATATTTCATGAAGTTTAACCAGATCAAAAGGAAGATCACTCTTATTCATGTAAGGCCCCAAAATGGAAATATCAGAACACAACACATCTTCAGTGGAGACTAGGCAGTCAGGACCTAACAACCAGAGACTTGGACATCAAATCCTTTTGGATCTTGAATCCTTTCAAGATAGATAGGGGTTTAATATGTAAACTTTTATCTGTGTGATTATGACTTAAAACCATATCCAAATTTTGGTAGTAGGAGGGCCAATCCTAAACTTGAGTCAGTTTCCCCCTAAAGATCTTGTTAAAACTTCACATCTTTAAAAAGTTCACTACAAACTTTGAAGTTCATCCTAATCTCTCGAGTTAGCTCATCATATTATCACAAGGTCCAGATATAGTGGCCCTTTAGGTGAATTACATAATGTGAGACAAAGAACTTGCTTAGTCAATGTACAATAGAGGCATCCTATCTCTACTATTCTAGTAGTCTTGATATAGGTTGTGATGGCTTTCTTAAATTTTGAGTCACCTATTAGCTTTGTTGCATATAATGACATGCCCAAGAAATTGGACAAATTATGTCCTAAATATCATTTTCATCATGATGTTGAGAATCACCTCAGGACCTTTAAGGAAGCTTTCTTTATAGCAATAATCTAGCATGAAGATGTCATTTTCCAATTATTCTCATTATATATAGTCTTGGAGAAGAAGCATATGCTAGCATGTCAATTTGCCACAAAATTCAATTACATCCTAGTAATTGATAGAACAAGCTTTCAAGGCTAGATTTAGAGTTCCAGTTGTTGTAGCAATGATGTATCATTGATTTTCTAGGATTAAAAGAGGAGAACATGAACTCGTCACAACCTTCAATGACCAGTTCCAAAAGGCCTATTCAAGGTTAATGACTCCTTACAACATCATTAAACCCAAATTCTACATTAGATCCTTTGATTGCAATATTTGTAAGAAGAGTAGATACTACCATAACAAATTTATCTAGTGCATATGCAAAGATAGTAAAGGTGAACACTGAAATGAAACACATAGGATATGGTCATTTGCAAAGTATAGGACATCCTGCTATACCTAATAAAATGCAATAGATAAATGGATCCCTAATGAACCATTCTCCTTTGATGAACCCTCTACTAGTTCCACCGATCAATACTTTTCGACCATAAGGGAACAACTAGATGGTGCTACATCCTGGGCTGGTATTCACTAAGGTTTGACCAAATTGAAATGTAACTTTTTCTTTCTTCTTGATCAAGATAACCTAGTAGGTAAGGTTTAGGAGGAGAAAGAAGATATATAAGAAATCACATCTTAATTAAAAAGGTTGATGACTAAAGTGACTGAGTCAAGTAATCAGAATATTTACACTCAAAGTAATAATCAGAGTCAGCAAAATAGAGGATATAATGCAATGAAACCTCTGAGAGTCTGGAACACTAGGATAAATAATAGAAGTATTCCTTCACCTCTAGACAACATAGTTCTTTAGAGCCAAAGTAGATTACTAGAGTTAACTTAGTTGAAGCTACATTAAAAAATTGGTGCCAGATACATAACACCAGTGCACATGCTAAATTGAGTTGCCTACAATTCAGGATTACTGCAACTATCTTTCAAGAAAACATGCATAACATTGAAAGAGAATCAACTTTTTTAGAATGGAATGAGATCATCCCTCTTGGATATGATTCGACTATGATGGTTGAAACTTTAATGTTCCCAGATGAGAAGATGAACATAGTTCATGAAAATTACACTCTTGTATGTGAAGACTTAGCCCTAGCACTAGAAGCTTATACCTTCTTGTTTGAAAGTGATAATGAGCTAGAACAAGAAGTGGACGACACCCATGTTTTCCAGCAGTTTTAGAGAGGTCACAACTACAACTTGAGAAAAAATAATAACAACCAACCATCAGGACTGCTAACAAGGTCTATTCCATCCAATAACTTCAATACACCTCCAAATGTGTCATCAAGCAACAATCCTTGGCTGCTGAAGGTGAGTGAACAATGCTCTGCTTCACTCTTAGCCACAGCTAGAGGTACATCTAAATTTTGTCTGAATCCAATAAGTTGGTTAATTACTTAGCTAGGGAAATTAAGAAAATGAAAATAAGTTTTTCATTATATGAATTGCTTAAAACCCTGGTCATTAAAAGAGCTTTTGTCAAGTCCTTAGAGGAACTTTCACCAAAGGAATGTATCCCTACCAATATCTAGACCAGAGAGTCTCCAAACAAAGATGTCTCCCCTAAACTTAGAGACAAAGGTCAAGTCCATGCTATTGATGTACAAATTGTAGTTTACAAAGAGAAAATTGAATCTTCCCATTTCTCCTAACCTTAAGAATTTTTGGTAATAACTTGCACAATTGTTTAGTACACTCAGGAGCATCCACCAATGTTATGCCTTTGTCGATCTCTCAAATCTTAGAATTGTCTCCCGCTAAGTCGTTGAAGAAAGTCACTCAATTCAAGGACAAGTTCAGAGTAAGTGTCATAGGAGAATTAACTCATATTCACATGTAATTGGCCTCTGATCCTAGATTCTAGTAGTTCATTGATATTTAGGTAGTAGACATACCAGACACATATGAATGAATATACGGAAACAAATTTCTCTCATATGTGGTTACCATGGAGAGGAATTCTAAACCAAATTTGCATAGAGGCGGAACCTATAATCAAGCACATGATCATGGAGTATCATTAGAATAATGAAGTGTTGTAGGTAGAAGTAGAGCAAGGAGTATATCATGTTGTTGCTCTAGATGTGCAGGTTGAAGAGGTATTAGTGTGCAGTCGAGCACAAGAAGCCAAGGAGGTAGGTCCAATTACACTAGGAACCAATGTCCTGATAGAATCAGATCATGATTAATTAGAGGATGACAAAGATAGTCATTTGTGTGATTTTGAAAGACATTTGTCAAAGCAATGCAAAGATCCATATAGCATAAAATGCCATTAAGGGAAGTCTTGCTGGAAGGATGGTGTAGACTACACTAGGCTTCATATTCTGAGACTACATGTGTACTATTCTTGGACAAAGATAGTCATTTGTGTGATTTTGAAAGACATTTGTCAAAGAAATGCAAAGATCCATATAGCATAAAATGCCATTAAGGGAAGTCTTGCTGGAAGGATGGTGTAGACTACACTAGGCTTCATATTCTGACACTACATGTGTACTATTCTTGGACATAGTCTATAAGAAAACATGTGCATATTCATAAAAGAAACTAGATTTGTAAATTAGAAGCATTGATAAAATCAGACCAGATGTCCGAAATAGAATTCATAGTGAATCTGACATAGGTTTGGATGTACCTAGAAAAGAAGTGGAAAGAGCTAATTGGGTACAAGATGATGTCATCCACATATCAAGAACTAGAAACTTGAATGATGAAAAGGATACAAAATATACCTACACTAAGCCAAATGACATATGTAATAATGGTCTAGATATAAGCATTGTCCTTGACAAATTAATGAAAGAACAACCATAATCTTACAAATTAAAGGATATCATAGATAAATATTCCCCAAAGAATGTTAAGAAGAAGAAAAATCTTGAGAAATACATTAAGAATGATTATCCATGGACACTAAAGTTTGATGGATAAAAATCCAAACAAGGTAACAGAGTTGGAGTTGACTTGGTGAGTCTACAAGGGAAGCCCTTCCTAGTAGCATATATGTTACAATTTCAATGCACTAACAACATCGTAGAATATGAAGCATTGATACATGTGTTTCTCTCAGTACTAAAGAAGAGAGTTAGGGTACTCCACTTATTTGGAGATTTCAAACTATTGGTTAATCAAGTAAGAAAACAATACAACCACAATTATAAGCGATTGTCCAATTATAGACATCGAGTGTGCGACTTGATCGAAGGTTTTGATGCCTTCAACATTACCCATGTATTGAGAAAATTCAATCACTAGGTTGATGTGTTATCTATAGCTACCAACACTTTGGTACTACTAACATTATCAAAATTGAAAAGGTTTTCTATAGAGTTAGTTTCCATTGCATCAATATTAGACAATGTCACGTAGTTCTAAGTGTTTGTTGATGACCAACATATATTGGATTTCATCACTAATTTGGATGTTTTTGAAGCACAAGTGATCAACAAGAAATATTGGGAAGATCTTGAATGGGATGAAGAATCTATCATTAATCTACAAGATAACAAAATTCCCAAGGGGATGATTTGACTAGAAAGATTGTTTGGTTTGGATAAAATAGTCATACAAAAAGATATTCCTAAAATAGATGGAGGTGATTATGAACCTGTCAGTTTAAGTGAAGGTCCAAAACTCAAGAAAGTTCTAATTAGAAAGGTTTTCTCTTAGGAAGAATGAGAGGTAATAAGTCAATCACTAAAATATTACATGCATGTGATCACTTGGTCATATGATGAATTCAAGACATATGATACTTTGATTATCACATACTATTACACTGAAACCAAAAGTGGATCCATTCAGGTAGAAGAAATGGTTGGTAAACACCTTACTAGAACCCCTTAATTTTTAAGAGGTGAAGAAATTATTAGCAACATGTATCATCTTCCCTATTAGGAATTTGACATGGGTCTCAAATCTGGTGCCAGTCAAAAAGAAGAATGGAGACATCCGACTATGCACAGGCTTTTAGAATTTGAACAAACCATTTGAGAAGCATAATTATCCTCTCCCTTCATTAGATGATGTGCTTCAGATGGTCAATGGAGGTTGGATTATGTCCTTTCTGGATGGATTCTTAGGATATAACTAGGTCATGGTTGATAAGATAGATAGACTGTGTTGGCACCTTCAAATTTGGCAAATTTGAAGGGCCTAATTGCCTCCAAATTGGCAGTGGGTGCTAAGTTTGATACTTGTCGCATCTACCCGAGACCTTAAATTTCACAACTAAAATTTTGAATCCTAGTCATCATCATGCAATTCTATTTGGTAGAAACTTTTTTGGGACATATGTTAGTAAGGTTGTCCAGTTTCATGGTCCTCAGGTGAGTTTTGACGTGTTTTTTAATGTGTTTGTGACTGCCAGCAGACTAGAAAAGCATCCCAAAAAAGTGTGGAATTTAATGGTTCTAGTGACCAACCCATGTTTTAAATAATTTATTATGGCCTTCAGATAGCCTGTGTGCCTGTAGTGATATTACACTATTTTGGTTGGCAGGGAAATTAATTTTTTTCCCAAATGCTAATGTTTTGACTTTGTCAATTTTAAAACATTTTAATGTTTTAATTATTGATGAGAAGTTAAAAAAGGGAGATCAAAAAATTTAATATAAAGTTTTATTAAATGTTTATGTATTAAACATTTTTGCTTCACTATTTGTTGAAGGTAAAAATTGGCCTCATGTGGCAAAAAAACATTTTAAAATAATTTCAACTTTTGTCGAAGTCAAAGGTCAAGGGGAAAAATCATCTAAAGAGCTTTATCTTAATGCCTTTGTTTTCATTTTTCTATCTGCTGAAGGTAGAGAATAGACTCAGAAAAATGGTAAAGTTTTGGTGGAATACATTTTTAAACATTTTCAAGCTTTGCCAAAGTCACATGTAAGGGAAAAAGCTTGGGTAAAAGTTTTATAAGATTTTATTTTCCTTTTGCTATCCATTGAAGGTAAAAGGCGGTTCAAAACTTCTAGCTAAAAGCTTTTTAAAATAATTTTAATCTCTACCTAAATCAATTGTCTAAAGGAGTTTTTGTTAAAAGATTTATTGTTTGAATTTCACTATCCACTAAAGGCAAAAAATAGACTCGGCGAAGGCAAAAGCTCTAGCAAAATAGCTACAGATAGTGGAGAGCCTTCTGTATCATATTTTTTGGGTTTGTAGCATGGATTTGGGGCTTTTTACAAGATGGAAATTAATTTTTTAATTCCCAAATCAATGCCAGAGGCATTTTTGACACCCAAAGGACATTTTTAGTGATGTTTAAAGCATTTTAAATTGCCCACCATTGATGAAAATGCCTAAGCAAGTTTTTCAATGCCCCAGTAATGTTTATTCAACTTGGGAATGGATAAAAACAAGCCAAAATTGATAAAAATGATCCTACAAGTTTTCAGATGCCTACGTAATGAGAATAATGCCTCTACCTATTCTAAAATAACATTCCATGTCTAAATATGTCCCTAACAATAATAAAAACACCCCAGCATGGAGAAGGTAGTCAATAGGAATGGGTACCAAAAAAATAATGGAGTAGGTGCAACTATAAAGAATGAAGGATAATGGTTGTGGGTTAAATGTTTGACAAAATGCTCAAGATAAACTGAAGACTTGTAGATGAACATAGAGTTCTAGAGATTAGAGTGTAAAATTTAAAACATATTTTAACTCACCAGTAAATGGGTAATTGCCTAAGAGTTAAAAAATTTCACTTACAGGTGAAAATAGGGCATGTAGATTAATTTTACCACACAAGTAAAATTATACATGGGAATTGCTTGCAGATATTGTTGAAAACTAAATTCTAGTTTGTAAAAGAAGACAAGATGAAGAGGAAGTTAGAAGATGATGTGGCATATTACTCATGCCAATTAGTTGTAGGATCAAAGGGGTTTGTGTCATGCCTTAGTTGAATATACATTTTCTCTTCCTCTTCTCTCTTTCCTAAAATGTAAATGTTGTTTCATTTGTAGGGATTCAAAGTTCTCCAAGTATTAGAGTTTGTAACTTTGTATAGGGTCTTTGTCTAGGCTTTAGGTGTTCTTTAAATTTTAGAGTTCAAATATTGTAATCAATTGTTTGGGCAATGGCAAGCATTTCAATTTGTAGCCAAAATTTAACTATCCCATATAGTAATGTCTCCTAGAATATACACTTTATTTCTTCAATCAGAATAATAAAGGATTATAATGATTTTTGTTGCACATTTGTTGCAATAGATGTTTGGTTGATGGCTCTTGTTCAAGGAGCAAGTTAATTTTGCTTTTAATCAATTATTGGGGATAATGTGTTATATTCAAGATTACTAAGAATGTTATATGCATGTCCATGAGAGGCCTCATTATTGTAAGGCAATAATGGTTTAATGGTCACTGATTTTGCATTTCATGTTGTTATCTAATGGGTTATTTGCATCTTGACTATGAGAGACAAGGCACTAGTCTAGTGTATTACTTTTGTGCAAACCCTCGAAGGAATCACCAATTATAATTCTACTAAATATTTAATTTCATTTTTATTTATTTTCTGGTTTTCTGTATCTTCATGGAGATTAATGGATGTAGGGGTCATGCTCTAGAATGATGTAGTTTTAACCCCTTCTTATATTTGAGATGAAGATATTTCTATTTAATTAGTTCTTAGTGTTCTTCAAGGTGCAAAGGGATCATGCCTAGACATGATTAATTGTATAACACCCTTTATTCATTTACCTGAGAACCATCTACATGTTAAAGGCCCTTAGTGACTTGTCTAGTGCAAGTTTTATCATATATTCATGCCTAAAATAGGTACACCCACCTGAGTCATGTGGAGCTCAGAGAGTAGAAGGTTATGCTTAGCCTTGTTCATTGGCCTTTCTTGTCCTCAATCTAATGATAGTGCAAGATCTTTGTCTTAACCTATTGGTCCCTTGTTTTAGCCATTGTGATTTTCCTTAGGATTGGAGGTTGCAAGAAAAATCACCAACAAACTAAAAATTGCTTTCACTACTAAGTGGGAAATTTTTGCATATAGAAGAATGTTGTTTGGCCTTATTAATGTAGGTGCAACCTTTTAGTGCACTATGGACATCACCTTTAGAGTTCTAGTTGGTCAATGCGTTATCATTGATATGGATGACCTGACCATGTTTTCCAAAAATAGAGGAGGTCACATCGCATATGAGAAAAGTACTACAAAGATGTGAGCAATATGTCATCTCTCTTAATCCAAATAAGTGCAATTTTGGAGTCACTATGGGAAAATTTTTGGTACATGTTATATCACAGAATGGAATATCTATTGACCTAGACCGAGTTAGCTCCATTATGAAATGCTAGTTTCCTGGGAGTAAAAAGGAACTAAAGTCACACTTTGGCAAGATAAACTTCGTCGGGAAGTTTATAACTAGTTTTTTTTGAAATAGTGATACCACTCAAGGCTATGTTGAAAAAGATGCTAAGATAGAATGGATGCCTGAAGCTAAAGATGCATTCGAGGACATAAAGAAGGCCATCACCAACACTCTTATCTTGAATCGTCTTGACTACACCAATCATTCCACATATATTTATTTGCATCTAATCACACATGTGTTGCGTTCCTGATGTAGAGAAGTAATGCAAAGGAGGAGAAACCTATTGCATTTATGAAAAGCCCATTCAAGAATATTGAGTTGAAATATTTATATTGAAAGACAAGCTCTAGCCTTGGTCAGAGTAGTCAATAAATTATGACACTACATCTTGAGAAGTCATGTAATCGTTGTGGTACTTGATTCAGCAGTTAAGATGCTCTTGATGTAGAACGAGCCAAGGGAATGATGAGTTAAATGGATCACAATCCTATAAGAATATGATATGGGTATTACACTAATGAAGTTAGTTAGAGGACAATCTTTGATGTAGATGATCACAGCAATATATCCTATTTTGGTAAGCTAGCAATATGTAGTCAGTTTAAGTGAACAAAATGATTGGTACTCAAACATCACCCATTACCTAATCACAAATAGATGTCCCTCACACTTGAGAGGATCACATAGGAGAGCCCTGAGGCTCATATCTCAAGGATACATGGTGAAAGGAGGAATTCTCTTTAAGAAGAGTCATGAAGGCATATACTTGAGATGCCTCAATCAACAAGAAGTAAGCAAGGTCCTGCATGAATTACACGATAAAATTAGGACTACTCATGGGTCACATTTAGCCACTACACACTAAATTCTCAGAGTTAGTACTATTGGCCAACTATTTTCAAGGATACTACTGAACACATAAAACACTATCATATGTGTCAGGTTGCCACAAATAGAGAAAGCTATGTAGCCCAGTCATTACGACTAGTAATGGAAGTATGCCTCTTTGAACAAGGGGAATAGATTTCATTGGGATGATTAATCCTCCATTATCAAATTAACATAGGTACATCCTAGCTATTACTGACTATTGTACCAGGTGGAACAAGTTCTTAGAAGATAACATCGTCACTAGATTCAGCATTCCGTATGAACTGGTATCTAATAATGGCCCTACTTTCTCTTCAATAAATTCTCTAATTGGGCATTTGAATATGATATTACTTTGAAGTTTTCATCTAATTATTACCCCCAAGGTAATGACCTTGCTGAATCCACTAATAAAAATCTATTAGACATTATCAAGAAACTGGTGGAAAAGAGTCCTAGAGAGTGGAATACTCTACTGAAGTATGCTCTATGGGTTGATAGAATGAGAATGAAATTAGATCTAGGAAATTTATTAGATCAACTAGTTTATGGATTACATCCCATCCTCCCTATAATCCTAAAAATTCCTACTTTACAATTTGTACAGGAATACCTAGGTCTAGAGGACAAACTAGAAGTCAAATTACTGCAACTCTTACACCTAGAAGAAAAGAAAAATTGAGCCATGGATCATTTGTCAAAACACCACACTACAATCAAATGTTGTTTGACAAAATATCCAATATCAAGACCCTTCTAAATATCATATCTTCTCCTATCCTAGGATATAGCTCATGAGAAGAAGGGAGACCATGGAAAATTCAATAAACTATGGATTGGGTCCCTTTCAAATCACTTGAGATATTAGGTGACAGTACCTATAGGCTAAAGAACTTAATAGGTGAGGATGTTCCATTTTGTATCAATGGACAGTTCCTAAAACATTACTTCCAAGCTTAATCATTTGAGGAAAGTGGGATGGAAACCTGTATATATGTAAATATTCCTGTATAGTTTCTTTTCTTTTTTGTTTTTCTCATCTCTATTTGTTGTTGAGTCTTTATTTGGTTGGGTGTAATAAGGAGCAGAATACAACCTTAAAAAACAATGGAATTTCTAGAATTTAGGAAAGAAGTTCAAATTCCTACATAAGTTTTGACTTCTATAGGTATGACTAACCTGGTCTCTTACAAAAATCATATTCACTAATAGCAACATGTATTATCCAAGGAATATCACAAATGAAGACACTTAAAATTCCTTGAATCAATTTGGAGTAGTAGTGTTTGCATTAAGTAAAAAATCTAAATATTTTCCTTTGCTACCACTATAATTCTCAAGCCAACATTAAGTGTCATAACCTTGCAAATGAGCTCACAAGATATATCAAAAAAATCAAGAAAATAAAATATTGAAAATCAAGAAGAGATTTACTCTCTAGCTTATCCAAGTAACTCTATCGGGGATATGGATTCCTAATTGAAAGTAGAGGAATATTTAGGAGAATTATAGAGATAACCTTTTTGGGGCTATGGACGCCTGACTATTAGCAAGCTCTATCAAGGTTTGGCTTAAAGCTAAAACCAAACTATGTACCTTATGTAAATTACTTCTACTTTCTATCTTTTGCAAAGGATAGGAAATGAATCAACTACAGACACTTGTATTCCTTCTAAAAACCTGGTTATATGGTAAATGTAATTTCCTTTAGCTGAACTAGAACAATTAGGTCTAGTAGAAGTGGGACATCATATTTTCAAATTTTTCCTTTTCATCTAAATTTTTTTAAATTTAGTGGTTTTCTTTGGTTGCAAGTTGGTGTGTAGTCTCACAACATGCCTCATTTTTCCCTCAAAAATTGAGTACCTTACCTTTTTCTTTTCTTTTTTTTTGTCATCCACTTGGGTGGTAATGGTAAATTTCATGTCACTTGGAGCCTAAAATTCAAGCCAAATTTCAAGTTACAAAGTATCCCTTGCAAAGGTCATAAATGGATAGAGGACTAAATTTTAGCTAGGATTGCCTCTTGAACCTTGTGAAATTTTGTCAAAATGAGCAAGTTATGCCAATTTGATACTATGGTCAACCAAACATTTTGGTGAACTGGACATGGACATTTGTCAAACATCCATGTCATGTCCAGTATCCATATTGGGTTACAAATCCTTCATGAGAACACCCAGATCTAAAAGTAAAATTTAATATAGTTCACTCATCATCTAACTAGATCAAACATTAGCATGTCCAAAATGTCCATGTCTAGATCCTATTGAAATTGTCAAATTTATCCTCATGAGTACTTGACATTCCTACTAGATAGGATATTTTGACATGACAGGACCAAATAAGTATATATCTAGTCCTATCGAAAGATCCATATCCAATGTAAGCTATCAAATTTTATCCTGATATGAAGAAATTCCACTAGACTAGACATTTTACGCTAGACATTTCGTAAGGTTCATATCCATGTCTACATCCTATCCAAAGAAATATAAGATTTACACTTACCCATACTCTATTAAATTTTCAATCGAATAATTCAACTAGATATTTGCATCGAACATTTCTAAATGTCCTGACCTTCATGAGAAAATATGAAGATCCACTCACCCAACCTCGGTCAATGTCAAAAAGACATTTCTACTGGGTGTTTCCTCTAGACATTTCAAACAAGTTATTTGATATCTAGATGTCCATCCAGTCCCTTGATATTTAATTCCTATACTACAAATTGATTTGATGTTGGAAAAAAGATTTAAAATGCAAAACTTATACATCTGTCAATTTCTCCCACTCTTGAATAGTAATTGCTCACCAACTATAGTGAACATTTAATGCATTTTCATCCTTATCAAATTTCATGAAAGATAAAAGGGAATTTTCTATTGATTTGTAATCATAAATCTTTCTTAAGAGATTAAAAGGTGAATTCACAGAGAATTACTTTGAAGGTGAATTGTAGAGAGCACAAGGTGGATCAGAGTAGCTAAGTAAATGAAACACATAATGGTAAATGGGTATCCTCCTTACAGTACAACAAAGGTGATTTCTTGGTTGCTAGGTATGCATACAAAAAAATCTTCCTTGATGGTGATTACAATAACTTCTTTTACTAAAGCTTAATCTTGTTTACTTAGGGTCAATTCATGGATTCACTTCACCTTACGTAAACTTCACATTATGTTGCAAAATCAAGTAAGATTTCAAATCCTCTACCCCTGTGAAAAAACTAATTATGCATGTTTTCTATCATGCAAGACAAAATGATGAAACAACAAAAGCAACATGACAATGAATTTAAAACCCTGATGGTTCCTGTACCTCGTTGAGTATGGAGCCAGTTTGTGCAAGCATCAGATACCTATTGTGCAAATGTAGACCTGGAGGCTTTGAGAGCAAGGATCCAAGCTCATGAAGATGAGGCAACACTAAAAAACATCATATCTAGTGGAATGTATAATGTTGTAGGATTTCCTTACACAATGGATGACATGGGGCTAGTGATAGAGAGTGTGCAGAAGTATAATCCTATTAGCTCGAGGTTAGAGCACCAAGGCTAGGTTTATGCAAACTTCTTTCCCAAGGGCATTGTGAAAACTTTCAAACTCTCACAGAGCCAGGATGTGTTCAAGATGGATCTAAACACGTTGTCAATGCAATACAACTCTAGTGTTGCTAGATGTCGTAAGATAATACATACATCATGGATGGATCAAGCAACCAAGACAATGGTAGTTTCAAAGATGTTGCAAAACTTATACAAATTTGATTTCAATCCTAAAGTCAAATATATGATCACCCTACTACATCAAATTACTGGGAGGGAAAACTCCAGATCCTTGGAGTTATGGATGTTTGGCCTAATCTAATTCATGAAGGATGTTGGCGATGTGGTGCACTAGGCAAAATTGATTAGCAACTCCCTACACAATGGGATGATCAGATGGAAGATGAAGAAGATGAGGTTCTTTATGACCTCATGTTTGGAGTATTCCTTTGCATACAAATCAAATTCTAATGGATTACACAATATAGGAAATCTTGGAAACAAGAAAGGGGAGTAGTGGGTGTGGCAGTATTATCCCCAACTAGAGAGAAATCAATCAAGTGTATTATAGGATAGTCAATGATTGTTTCCTAATGTGGCTGGTTTAGCTCATTGAAGGGGACAAAGCCAAGTGGATATCAAGAGATGCCCAAGGGGTAATAACCGCACATGGGTTCTAGTTTATCCAATTCCCAAATTTCACATATAACAAAATTGAAGGGTTTGAGGGTCATCCCTTCATGTTGCAAAGTTACCCAACATATAGGGTTTTGCTCTTGGAAATAACAAGATAGGTCATCCCATCATATGAAGCTTATCTCCAAAAGCACATGTAAGAGATAATTAAGTTCCTATTAGATGTTGTTTGGTATAGGTGTGCAATGTTTAAAGACTCCAAGATATCATAGGCCAAGCTTCAAATGCTCCACTTACAGCCTTCCCCTTTCCAATGAACATTTGATCCTTATAACCGTATGGTGAAATATGTCAACAAGAAATTGTAGTATGTGTCTCATATGGAGGACTATTGGGATGATTGCAATGATGAGGAGGATGTAAGAAAGAGGGGATACCAAAGGCTCACCCTCAACCAGATAAGGACCCTGGGATATCTAGAGGTGCCTCCATAGGTGAAGTCTGATGATGGTCAAATCTTAGATCTGGACTCTTATAATAAGCAAGTGTATAAGGAGACTTTACCTCTCCCTGACTAGACCAAACCATAAGAGACATCAATTGATGTCATATGAAAGGATGTCATGGTTTCCACCCAATGATGGGTAGATAATAAGATAAAGGAGCTAAAGTGAAAGGGGTAAACCTGACGAATGATAAGAAGAGGAAGAGGAAAGATAGGACAGATGTAGATTACAATGACTTCCTCATTGTGAAGAGGAAAGTCATGGAGGCCAAATTAGTGTAAGAAGGAACATCTACATCTAGTGATACCCTAACTACATAAGGCATATACATTTCCATTTCCACTAGACCCTCTCCTCGAAGGGAACAGCTAGTACGTGCCATCCCTATTATAGTTGGAACTCTAGAAGAGCATCCACTACAGACATATTAGAAGGGGTAGAAATCCCTGAGAAACATAGAAGGATGCCGACAACACCCATGAGAGGTGTCATCCTTAAACCCACTGATATACAAGTCAAGTCATTAGGATATACTCCAATGGAATGCTTGTTTGTGTTGAGATAGCCTCAGACAGAGTTACCCTCACCCTAAGCTATAATATATGATTGTTTGGCATAGCAGGTGGCATTATATCAAGTTCAAACTGGGGGTCAAGTTGTGGAGCATCGTCACAGCCAAATAGCGCAACACATTATTTAGGTTAAATGGGAATTGGCTGAGGAAGCAAAGGTGCAACAATAGGTAAGGGATGAGGAATTGTTGTTTCCCTTGAGTTAGTTCATGGACTTGACTAATGATGAGGTCAAAAATGATGTTACTAATGATCAAGTCTCCACCTTGCTAACTCATCATACATCACAACTAGAAGAACCTCAACAAATTCATGCTAAGGTGGATGACATAAGTGCTCATGAAGTAATAGAACCACAAGGTCCAAAGATAGAATAATTTTTTGACACAGAGATGTCAGGATCTCTAGATGTGCTAGTAGATCAACAAGATATTATAAGTATGGGTATCATGGCACGAGAAGAAGTAGGTCCATCACAACAAGGAGAAATAGAGAAAATGAGCAAGGATACCACCCCTCCAAAAGAACAAGAAGAAGCTCTTCAAGATACACCCAAGGAGGGATATATACAATAGGGTGAAGAGGCACTAGGAAAACATCAAGATAAGGAAGTGCAACAAATAGTGTAACTTGAAGAAGATCAACAAGACCAAGGATTCAAAGATCCCCACACTGGGACAAGAAAGTATTAAGACCAACCTATGAGGGTAGACATTCTAGCTCCACAATAAGAAGCTCTGTCACAATAGGAAGTTCCTCAGTAGGAGGCTTCTCAACAAGAGATAGAACCAGATAAAAGGATAGAGTTGGTGGCTAAATATGTTCACATTGAACAATTACGTCAAGAAGGATCTCCATCAAATGTACCAAAGTGGTTGGCATCAGAGATAAATGATCCTCCCATTAACTTGATTCATTTCAATTTTAAGTCATTATTTTTAGTTGAAGGAATAAATCCAAGAAGAAAGAGAAGGGTTGTATCTTCTATCAAAATGGATGCAACAAGATGTAGGACAACCCAATTGGATGTGTCTATAGTAGATAATGCTAAGGGTGAGATTTCCATGAATGAATATCATACCACCACCTTGGATCTAGGACATGTAACAATTGAGAAGGAGATTGATGAGCTCACGGGCAATGCTGAGGCTACAACAGTTAGAATCTGTAAGGATAAGTTGAAGAAATAGGATTTGAAAGGGTATGTTTCCCAACTCAAAGTTTTTGTCAAGTAGTTATTCACCCCAAGGGTATAAATAACAAAAGTTCCAACCAATTTAGCATTGGTGATGCAAGACCAAATAAGTGATGTGGATGCAAATAAGCATTAGGCATAAATCATTGAGGGTTAGATCCACAAGTTCCTAAAGGATGGGGAGGAAGTAATCTAAGCCACACTATTGAACTCGGACACCCTAGCATTCATAAAGAGAATAGCAGACACCTTGAAAATAAAGTGTACTACAAGATTAGATTAGAATGATTAGGATCTTTGTAAGCTAAAGGTTATCAAAAAATTGCAAGATAAAGTATTGTTGATCCAAAATATCATGATGCTCCAAACCATGCCAAAATATTCATATGGTTAAAGGACCTGAAGATCAAGGTTGAGGTATTAAAATGGTGTAGGCACATGACCTCTTAACTGATGAGATGGAAATTTTGGAGGAGGTCCTCAAGAACATGGTGGATGAGAAATTGACATATGAATAACAGGCCTTTGTTACTATGTTCAAGGCCAAGTATCATTCGATGTTGAAAGATTTGGTTGGGAACTTCTCAGAAAACACCATTGATGAGGTCATGAACTTGTCGGCCAAGATAAAATCATACAGAGGGAAGCTAGATATGTAGACTAATAAGTGAGTATCATTGGACGAGAAACTCCAGATGTAGGAGTATGCCAAGGTAAAGGCCCAAAATTTTGACAAAACTAACATATAGAAGACCATAGCAGTGTATGCTCAATATAAGACTTTGGAATCCAATGACATAGTGGTCAAAGATGATATAGGATTAGATACAGAGTAGTACAATATTCTAGTGGTAAGATTTTTGTAGAAGGGATGCATATCAAGAAGAATATCCAGATGATTGGTGATGTAGGTAACAATAGGTCTAGTGGGAATACTCTACAAGATATGCTTTGAAGATTCTAAGGAATATATTGGGTGCTAGTTGTCATCCACCCTCGAGTGTCAACTAGAAATCACATACTCTATTTTGTGACCATGGATATTTGAGATGGAATCTTTACCGATGATCATTGTAACTGATTTTGGATCCTTGTCTTATAAAAGGATCTAGATCATTTGTAAATAAGGGGATTGAATTGGTGAAATTTGCTAAGTATTAAGTTTGTATTTCTTTTGCAACTTCTTGACTTACATCATGATTCTTTCTCACTCAATGAAGATATTTGTATATATTTGTCCATAAAATAAATTTGAAGAAGTAGATTACAGTTTAATCATAAATTCTGATTAATCTTTTGGTCGATTTCTAGTCTGGAATGTCAAATTGTTGCATCCTATTGGAGTACATTTGAATGATTTCTTACTATCATCAATTTTCCATTGAAGGTTTGCATCTATTATACATTGTTATGGAATGTTTGGTGAATTATAACTAGATTAACTTCAATTCATGAAAGTGTCTGGATATGCATGTGAAATCACTGAAAACTTAATTTTCTTAGAACTTCTCTTTCTCAACCCTATCTTTTTCCCTTTTATTTCTACAAATCTTTGTGAATAATTGCAAATAATAATAAATTCAAAGAAAGTAACCATAACTAGCAATGAATTTCAAAGTTATGTCTAAGTCATGACAATTTACTCAAAGTTTAATCTTTCGTTGGTGAATTTGACATAAGCTATTAACGATATGTGTAGATTGTGTAAGACATGAAGCATATTTTGTGAAGTTTAACCAAATCAAAAGGAAGATCACTCTTGTTCATGTAAGACCCCAAAATGGAAATAACATAACACAACAAACCATGAGTGAAGACTAGGTAGTCAAGACCTAATAACCAGAGACATAGGACTTCAAAACCTTAGGGATCTTGAAGACTTTTTGTTATGTCGTAAAATGTCCCTATAGGACTTTTACCTCTTAAGTTTAGCTCCTATGTCCCTTAATTTTCATCATGCATGTTAGAATGGAATCTTGAGACAAAATGCCCTGAAACCCATGACAATTGGTATATAGTAGACATTGCAGAGCTTAACCCTATCCCAAAATAGGTCCCAAGAAAAGGGCACCCTCACCCTTACCTTGCCCTATTTTGGTGTGGCCCCAAATTTTAATGTCAGTAAATTTACCATTAATAGTGTTCCTTGCTGACATATTAAGTTTGAATTATGCAATTAAAGAAAGAATGCATATATAAACATGTTTAGGACTTCATTTACAAACTAGAAGATGATTATGAGATTTTGGTGATCTTATGATTTTAGAGAATTCAACGAATTCATTGTGGTAGAGTAGAATTGTGTTGTTGTTGTGTTATTGGAGATTTGGCTTCATCTTCTCATGTTGTGAAAGATCTTCATGTACTTGAGAGATACACAAGTCCGAGGTGATATCTATTTGTGATTCAGTCAATCATTTATCAATTTTTTCCCTCTGTCCTAAAGGGACACGCACTCTCTACCTAACAATTGTGTTGGAAGGCTTCAATGCCATTCTGGGGCTTAACCGAGGCAAGCTTCTAAACACCACAACCCCCAACCCATCTCTTGTGATTGTAGGTGACAGGTATCAAATCTTGAAGAGTGAAGTTGTAGAGGACTGTTGCAAAGCATAAGGAATCATGATCTAAAGAAAAAGGTAAGAAATAGCTCAGGAAGGGCTTGGGCACCTACTCTTTTGCCCCTTAGTTTTGTGTCATGGAGAATCTCTGAAGTGGTTGCAGTTAGTGTTGGAAAAGGTCCTGAAGCGCCTGAAAAGTAGTACCTTGGGCTTGGACACCTGCTCTTTAGCCCCTGACTTTTCTGTATTTTGGAACTCAAAATCTAGTATGTATCTGATCTATATTTAGTCTATTTCTATAAAAGGATTTATCAAGTTTCGTCTGTTTGTTTACGATTTTGCATAATTAGGGTTTTAAGCTAAATCAAACTAAAATCAACACATTAATCAATCAATTCCAAGTTTCCCTATCATTCCAAGTGACAACCAACCTATAGTTGAGTCCTCTTGTAGAAGTTACAATTCAACTCAGTTAAATGTCCTTGAATGTGTATAGTGAAAGGAGGATCTAGCTAAATCATCCAACAACCCCATCATCCCCCTTTTTCCTACATTACACTTTCAAGATAGATAAGAGTTTATTGTCTAAACTTTTATTTGTGTGAGCATGACTTAAAACCACATCAATACTACTTCCATGAACATAGATCACAATTAGTAATATTAAACCATCTGTGATATACACATATGTATATATATATAGATATGTGTATATATATTTATAGATGTGTATTCCTTTATAAAAAAGATTATTAATAATATTAAACCCTCTATGTAAACACAGTTGTATGTGTATACACATAGGCTTTTTTTATATAATTTCTTATCAGATTATATATATATATAATTTGTATATATTGTTCTCATTTTTTAGTAATGCATTATGTTTCTTAAAGAAATATACCTCATTTAGTTGATGTTATAAAGGTGGTGTAATTTCATGGTGCTTAAATCATGTTATGATATTCGAGGAGTAAGATCTAGTTGTGTGTGTCATTTCCTAGTTCCTAATTAAATAAGAATTGAAGAGAAACTTGATCCACACCTTGCTACCAATGTTTCATTGGTATTTTCATGCATTTATGTCCTATTAGGGTGATGAACCAAACTTTGGAGCAAGTTATTGTTGAGTACACAGAACTACTAGGAGGTGAATCAGTACTTATTCAAATTCTTTCCTTTTAAATACATTCAATTCAAAATGAACATTTAAACAAAAAGAATCATAAAAGCACATACACACATGACACTAGATTTACATGGAAACCCAAGATGGGAAAAACCACAATCAACAAGCTGGTTGGATCTACTGTCCAAATCCAGGCTCACAAATAAAATGATGTATTACAATATGTTTTATGGGAACCAACCCAAAGGAGACACCAATCCCTTGTTTTATGAGCAACAACTCAAAGGAAGCACTAACTCTCTATTATAAAGTTTATGGGCACCAACCCAAAGGAAGCATCAACTCCCTAAAGTGCTACAATAGTTACAACACTTACAAGATGAGGTAACAACCTATGTAACAAAACACTTGATTGATTTAGATGGTTCAATCACCTATACAACATCATCTCCTTTAACTCTTTTATATTAAATTATTCAGATAACCTCAACAACTTCACTCTATCATCTCTGTTATCTTCCAAACTCAAAACTCTTTTGCAATACACTACTAACTCTGCTTTGAATCATGCATCATAGCCTCAAGAGTTACTTCTCAATTTTTGGACCATTCATCGTTTCCACGCACATTCACACATTGAAACTATAGACAGGAAAAATTGACAAGTAATAAATTCCCTACGTCTTCCCTTCACATGAAATTTCATTAATTAATTAAATTTCCCTCATCCCTAAATTTTCCCCAAATCCTCCCTTCACATGAAATTTAATTAATTTTAAGTAACTAATTAAATTTCCCTTAAGCCCTAATTTACCCTTAATCCTAAGATTTAATTAATTTTAATTAATTAATTAAATCTTTCCACTTTTTCTCCCCTCCCATAAATAATAAATTAAAATTAACAAATTTAATTTATTATTTACAAACTGCTAAACCATTTTCCTCTGTCCAGAGTCAAACAGTTCACCTTGAAAATCTTCTGGACATCCCTTGGAATATGGCCCTGCAAGCCTTCATCCTTCAAATATTCATGCTTTACTTGCCAAAAATCCCTAAATCTTGTCTAGAGAATACTTGAAAAAAACCTAGAGATCCTTAATCTTCAAATGCCTTTCTTTGCAAGGATTTTCCATTTTCATACTTAGTCATTTTAGTATAAATATCCTGGTGATGTCATCCGGATCTTAGCTAACATCCCGAATATTAACTTAATATCTTGAACCTTAGCTAAGGTCCCGTATCCCCTTCATATTTGGACCTTAGTTAGTATCCAAATATTTTCTAAACATCCAGATCTTAACTAATATCCAGGTCATTTGTGAATGTGCAGACCCTTGTGAATGTGATGATGACATCATCTAGATATTTCCTAATATCCAGATCCTTCTTAACATCCATGACCCTTGTGAATGTCCTAATGACATCATCCAGACCCCCTCCCAAAAGAAATGCATATGACGATGACATCATCCAGACATTCCAGCTTTGGTATATTATCCTGCATTGATAAGGCATCCTGATGACATCATCTAGATCTCCTCTTCAACGAAGCTCTTCATGTTGGTGACATCATCAAGATATTCAAAGGGTGGTGCATGAAGAAGCATCTGGATATTAAGTTAATATCCAAATATCAAGTTAATATCATGATGATAGATATCCATGTAGACGACAACCCCTCCATGCTACGAAGGTAAATTTGATGGGTGCATCCAGATATCACATAGCCCATAGACCACCTAAAGTTGACATCACATTCCTTCCATACGGATGCAAAATAATGACAAGTGTGAGTATATAGTGTGCCCATGGCCACAACTTTGAAGATCAGACAATAGAACAACATCACAAGAGAATCATGTCTACAAGAAAAATTCACTACACAGTTGCGAGATGATGACACATGGACATCCAGATGCCAGTTGACCACAATTTTTACCACGTATATCTCCCTCATCTTGAGGAATTTCTACATGATCCAAAAGGTAAAAGTGCTTAGAATTTCCTCCTCTTTCATGGGTAAGTGCACAAATATGAGGGACCAAAATGGGGTCTTAAGAGCCCACTTTTTTTTTTAATTAGGAAACATTGATGTTGGATGAGAAATTGAAGATAGCTACACTCAAAATTTGAAGATGGAACACAAACAAGAGTTGTAGTGCTCTGAATCCAATTTCTAAACTATTGTTTTTTTCCAAAAATGGTTGAGATTAAGGGGTTCAAAAAGGGGGAGCACACAAATTTGTCCTATTTTTTCTCAAAAAAATATAACATAGCATCTTGTGTGCTCCCCCTGAAATGTTAACTTTTTTTGGTATTTCAATAATCACTCCTATGAGAAATTAGCTGACACTATGTAGTTTATCCCTATTTTTTTGATAATTTTATAATGAATAATTAATTTTTTAGTAATTTTTAAAGTGGACACATCTTGAAAAATAGAAATTTGAGCATGCTTCCCCCTAAAATTTTTGAAAACTAATTGAAAATTGAATTTTTTTTTATACGTGTAGAATGGAGTCTAGTTTCTAAAAATGTAACTTATTTCAAATTTTGATGAATGGTTAAAAAAAGTCAAAAATACTAGACACTGGTTTTGACAAAAAATTGGACACACTAACAAAAGAAATTCAAGATGAAACCCTTAACGTACTCAAAATGTGAAAAAAATTATATGGTTAGATAGATAACAGAGAGATTAAGATTATGGTGCTATTTTTTTTAGTTTTCATTGAAAAAAGTGCCATCTTGATGGGGAGGATGCTCCAGATTATCTCTAGATTTTGCTAAAAACTGATAAAAACATATCAAAGAAAGCTAAGCATAATGCGAGCATGTTATAATGCACTTGCATTATGTAAAATCAATAACATGAGTGCGTTATAACATGCTCGTGTTATGCTGAGCATAACTAGCTATACACATGCCAATTGCAATTGCTTGAAAGTTTCTAAAGCCTTTTCAACAAATCTATTTTTTGCATATCTTGTAATCATTGCATTCCATTATAGAACATCTCTTTGAGGTGTTACGTCATATAATTGACATGCCTTGTCTATGCTTCCACACTTTGCATACATGTCTACAAGGGGAGTTGCACTTCCTATCATCTCTCTCACTCTCTACTTCCCTCTCCTCTCTACGTCCTACCCTCTCTCTAAGTCTTTGTTTCCCTCCCCTTTCTACCTCCTACCTTCTCTCTCTCACTCTCTTCTTCCCTCCCCTCTCTACCTTCTACCCTCTCTCTCAGTCTTTAATTCCTTCCCCTATCTACCTCCTACCCTCTTTCTGAGTCTTTGCTTCCCTCACCTCTCTACCTCCTACCTTCTCTCTCACTCTCTTCTCCCCCCTGTCTACCTCTTACCCTCTCTCTTACTATCTACTTCTCTCCCATGTCTACCTCCTACCCTCCCTCGCAATCTCTGCTTCCCTCCCCTATCTACCTCCTACCCTCTCTCTCTTCTCCCTTCCCATATCTACCTCCTACGCTCCACTCCCCCTCTCTACTTCCCTCCCATCTCTACCTCCTATCCTCTCTCTCACTATCTACTTCCCTCCCCTCTCTACCTCTCCTCATCATTCTTCACATACAATGAAATTTCATAAATTATCTTGTTTCCATTTCATGATTCCAATTTATATCCTCATCCCTCTTTGCATGTCCTAGTTTTCTTGTTTCCATATTCTTTGTTGACATGCAAGAGGAGAGCGAGGAAGAGGGAGAGAGGATGGAGATGGATGGGAGAGAGAGGGGAGAGATAGGGTGATAGGGAGAGAGAGAGAGAGAGGGTTGGTTGGGGTTATGAGTTTAGGGTTTAGTGGAATTACTTAGGGTTTAGGGGTTCAGGGTTGCTCACGTTTATGGTTTAGGGGTTATATTTTAGGGGTTTTGGGAGAAAGAGAGGTTTAGGGTTTCTTCAGTTTAGGGGCATATTTAGGGTTTATGAGTTTAGGGTTGCTCAGACCTTTAGGGGTAAATTATTTAGGGTTTATGAGTTTCTAGGGTTGCTCAAGTTTAGGGTTTAGGGGTTAGGGTTAAAGGGGAATTATTTTATAATTTCCCTCCAATCCTCCTAATCCTCCTAATCCTAATACATTAGTCCACCCATCTCCTAATCCATCAATCCCTATCATCCATCCACCATATAACTCACTATCTAATCCACCATCAAACATTCTAAGCTCTAATCCATCAACCCATGAATGCTTGAAAAATTTTCTCTGAAGAGTCTTTACAAAATCCAAAAATAAAAGCAAAGATATGGAACCATCCAAATCCACTGATCCAATTTCATCCCCCTCTAGCACTCCCAATCCTAATCCCTCCAAGCCTCCTATATCCATTCACTCAATCCTAATCCTAACCCCACAACATCTTCCATCATTATCTGTCAACTATATGCATATCATAGTCTATCAACCCATGAAGCCATTAAGGATGTGACCCAAGGACTATTATCAAGGAATCTAAGAACATCATGTACTCAAATTCCTATCCTTGACCCTTACAAAGAACCTCCTAATAACATGTCTACCACTCCAACACTATCATCCACTCTTATGTATATCCATTTCATTGAAGAGTCCCCTACCATAAGTCCAAGTCAAACCCATCATGTAGCCATGTTGTCAAACATCCAAAGATTATTGATCCCATCCAAGAACCCATCACATCCATCTAATAAACCCAATAGCTATACATTAAGAGCCTAGTCCAAAGCATGTGGAAACACCAAACATCCCATCTAATCCCATCTTAGTTCCCTTACCATCTCATGGTCAAACCCTTTATACATTGATCCCATCATTGATCCTCCAACATCTCCTAGTGAACCCCCAACACCACCTCTTACTCCCCAATCCAATGAATATCAATGTATGCCCACTTACCCTGTCCATATCTAATATCATACTATCCATGGTTATCCTCCCTATGATCAAGATATTATCTATGATCAAGATCTTATCCATGAGCAAGTAACCCACATCACTCCTATCCATCATCCCATTGGCCTTTTCCATCATCTTGTGCTAGTCCTATTCATTATCCATCAATATCCCATGATGAGACACATGGTCCCCAAGAAAACATAGACAATCAAACAAATAACTTAGATCCTATCAAATCACATCCTAGTGAGTATAATGATTTAATCAAGATCCAAGAATTATACATCCATTTCCCATTGATCCTCCTTCATCCCCTATCAAACTATATGTTTAGGTGTTTAGCCTGGTTGCTCGATTTTAAGGTTTAGGGGTTAGGGGCATTATTTGAGGTTTACATGAGTTTAGGGTTGCTCAAGTAAATAGGTTTAGGGTTTAGGGTTATGGTTTAGTGGAATTATTTAGGCTTTAGGGGTTTAGCGATGCTCAAGTTTAGGGTTTAGGGCTTAGGGGTTAAGGGTTAGGGGTTAAGGGTTGCTTGAGTTTTGGGGTTAGGGTTTAGGGTTTAGAGAGAGATAGAGCAAGGGGACCAATAAAGATTGGGAGAGATTGGGAGATAGAGGTCTAGGGTTGCTTCCAGATTTTATGGTTTAGGGGTTAGGGGTTTAGGGTTGCTCATTTATAGGGTTTAGGGTTTAGGGGTTAGGGTTTAGGGTTTAGGGGCATTATTTAGGGTTTAGGGTTTATGGTTTAGGGGTTAGGGGTTAAAGTTTAGAGGTTTAGGTTTATAGTTTAGGTAGAGAGGATAATAGGGAGATATAGAGGAGACCAAGCCTAGGAAAGATATCTATGTCTCCTCTATCCCTCTCTCTAACTATACCTACCTCTCTATCTCTCTCTCCCTATCTCTCTATCTTGCTCTCTCTTTTGATCCACTCTCTCTAACTCTACCTTTCTATCTCTGACTCCCTCACTATTTCACTCCCCCTGTCTATCAGTCTCCCAAACCATCTACCTCAAATCTATCTCCCTATGTCTCTAGAAGTTGTATCTCTTGATCTCTTGGAATTTTGAAAACTGTTGTAGTTGCAACTACCCTAGAAGACATGTATGCAAAATGTGGAAGCATAGAGAAGGTGAGTGAATTGTTTGACATGATGCCTCAAAGAAATTAGGTCTCATTGAATGGTATGGTTGCAAGATATGCAAATAATGGATTTATCAATAAGGCTTGAAAAAATTTCAAGCAAAACCAATTAGTCAGTGTAAAGCTAAAATCCATAACCTTTGACTACATCCTCTCTGCTAGTGCCAAACTAAGATCTTTGGAACATAGCACATGGGCATCCATTAAATTGTAAAGGATATGGGAATTTTGCAAGATGTTGTACTTGCAACTATTGTAGGAGACATGTATGCAAAATTTGGAAGCATAGAAGAAGGCAAGTGGATTGTTTGACATGATGCCTTAAAGAAATGGAATCTCATGGAATGCCATGATTATAGGATATGCACAAAATGGTTTTATTGATAAGGCTTAAAAACTTTCAAGAAAAATAAATCAGTGGGTGGAAGCACATGGGAATTTTATCAAATATTGTACTTGCATGGAATGATGACTCAAAGAAATGCAGTCTCATGGGACATGCCATTATTGTAGGATATTTACAAAATGGATTTGTTGATATGGCTTTAGAAAATCTCAAGCAAAATCAATAGGTGGGTGTAAATCCAAATTCCACAACCTTTGACTACATCCTCTTTGCCTATGCCAAACTGAGATCTTTGGAACATGGTACATGGACATCCATCAAAGCATAAAGGATATGGGAATTTTGATAGATGTTGTAGTTGCAATTGCCCTATAAGACATTTATGTAAAATGTTAGACAAGTGAATTGTTTGACATGATGCCTCAAATAAATGTGGTCTCATGGAATGCAATAATTGTAGGATATGCATAAAATGGATTTTTTGATAAGGCTTTAGAAACATACAAGAAAAAGCAATTGACATGTGTAAATGCCAAAATGGGATCTTTGGAATAGGGTATGGGCATCCACCAAAATAGATTGTTTGGAACAGTGTATGGACAACCATCAAAGCATAAAGGATATAAGAAATTTGTCACATGCGATAATTTTGCAGATGCACTTATAGACATGTATGCAAAGTGTGGAAGCATAGACAAGGCACGTGAACTATTTGGCATGATGCCCTAGAAAGAAATGTCACCATTGAATGCAATGATTGCAAGATATGAACGAAATGGATTTTTTGATAAGGCTTTAGAAACATTCAAGCAAATGAGATTGGTGAGTGTAGAGTGCAAAATTCCACAACCTTAGCTAGTATCATCCTTGCCTATGCCAAAATGGACATCCATCAAAGGATAAAACATATGGGAATTTTGTTAGATGTTGTAGTTGCAACTGCCCACAAAGACATGTATGCAAAGTGTGGAAGCATAAACAAGGCATGTGAACTATTTGGCATGATGTCTCAAAGAAATGTCACCTCATGGAATGCAATGATTGCAAGATATGAACATTTAATGGATTTTTTGATAAGCCTTTAGAAAGTTTCAAGAAAATGCAATTGGCGAGCACGTAAAGCCAAATTCCAAAAACATTAGAAGTGGTATCTTTGGAACACGATATAGACATCCATCAAAGCATAAAGGATATAGGAATTTTGTCAAATGTTGTAGTTGTAAGTACCCTGCAAGACATGTATGTAAAATGTGGAAGCATATACAAAGAACATGAACTATTTGACATGATGCCTCAAAGAAATGTTGTCTTATGGAATGCAATGATTGCAAGATATGCACGAAATGGATTTTTCTTAAGGCTTTAAAAAATCTCAAGGAAATGTACAAAAGTAAATTTTAACCAAACACAATTTTTGGCATGTCTAAAACCAAATTGCACAACCTTATCCAACTTCCTCCTTGCCTATGCTAGAATGGGATTTGGGGAACATGGTGTGGACAACCATCAAAGCATAAATGATATAGGAATTTTGTCACATGTATTGTATGGAAAATGTGGAAGCATAGACAAGGCACATGAACTCTTTGAAATGATGCCTCAAAGAAATACATAGTCCCATAGAATGTAATGATTGCAAGATATGCACAAGATAGATTATTTGAAAATGATTTATAAGTTACTTTCAATTAAATGCAATTGGAATGTGTAAAACCAAATTCTTGTAACGATAATTGATCATCATATTAAATATTTAATATAAATTGTCATATACATAATGTCATGAACATAACATCTAGTTTACATATAAAGCCTTATAGGCATGTCGAAACAAATCCATACAGGCATATATACAAAAATATACATCAGTAACATATAAAAGTATGTACATACAAAGCCATCTAGGCATACAAAAAATGTCCCAAAAACTAGTTTCCTATGGACTTTTATTCAATAATCGGTGGCCCTTGCTTCATTGTGAAGATGGAGAGCCAATCCATGACTCATCCTCTCTCTGTCATCAAGTAGACCTCTTTGATAGTTCAAGTTCATGGAGCTCCACCTGTTAATACAATCAAACAATATGCACATTACTATAGAAAATGTACATGAAATATATAATATCACATATGTAATCAGTCACTTACCACCATCTGATGATCACTCTCCATCATCTTGTCTCTAGCTTCTTTGTTTGTAGTTGGATGGGCTAGAGTTGTGACCTCCTGTGAGAAGCATCAAGAAGCAAAATTGACTAAACATAAATATAATTTATGTACATCAAATGACATGAGATAAAACAAGAAATACAAAATTATGACATTTTCATGTTATTGGCTCATACCTTGGTCAAAGGATTTGAAGACATCATTGATGCAACAATGTCTATTTGTGCTAACTCACGAAGATGAGGAGTCTCCACATTCAGCATCTGAAAACCAAGTTCAAGATTATTTGACCAAAATAAATACATAACATTATTTTAAAAATGCATAATGATTATAAATGGTTAAATTTACCTCCGTAAAAGTGGTGGATTTGTGTCCAAGGGACCAAGGAAACTATGGAGGTGTTGGTGACTATTGACATCATCAAATTGTCACAAAATAATATTACCATTGACATATCTACAATAATTATGATCATGTGATAAATTACATACCTGCTGACTTGACCTCCTCTCATAACCCACCAATGGATGGCCAACAGAGGTAGAATGAAGACTCTGACCCTAGAATTTCATTATGCAGACAATTACATACATGTTATTTTTGACTTATAATATAGATAATCATATAAAATTAATTACAAATTTCAAATAACAATTTATTAAATCAAGATGAAACTTGTAACAAATTACCTAGAAGTCAATACCAAATGTAGTCTATAAGACATCATCAGTGAGAATGATCTCATCCAATATGGATGTGTCCATCAATGGATGCTGCTCATGTGTTGTAGCATCCTGTCGAGAGTCTTGCTATGTATCCTGCATCGCAACATCATGTCGTGCATCTTGCATCCCATAATCACACAAGTACCCACATGAACTGCACAAATATGGGACACATAATTCCTACTTCTCTCACCCTCATTGGCCTGGGTAAGATCATCAGCATGTTGTGATAGAGTTTGGATGAGAGTAGTCAATGAATGTAATGTCTCCACCTGAACACTCTTCTTCAAAGTTGAAGGGAGTGACCTATGTTCTGGCCTCAACTGGGGTACAAGAACACAGTTATCATCTCACTGAGCCCTGGGTCTATCTTGGACAGAGCCACCACCTCTACCCTAGAACTCACGAATGCCAAAATAATTCAGAATCTTCTTGAGGACGAACTTGCAATGGAGTTTCCTCAAGAAATATTGTGGTACCTCATCATTGTTGCATGGGCACTCATTGAAGACCATGCACCATCTATCCCAAAAGTTTTGGGATATTTCTTCATTCCTACACCAATGAATAGGAAACCATTTGCAACTTTCTTCTAATCTTTGGCTAGTTTTGGGATTACTAAATTGTGCACATAATTGAGATTTTGTAATTTTTTCATTCTTGACTTGCTCATATGACAACTTATCCACATAATATTGCCAACACCTCTCCCTATAGTCTTGGAATTTGCTAATTTGTTTTGTCACCAAATCGGTGTGGGAAACAATCTCCTCTAGTGACTTTGCAAGTGTCCTATGATCAGTGGTTGCAATTGGATTGTTTAGTGTTTGAATAATAGTTTGAAGATGTTTCTTATTTTTTTCTATTATTCATAGGTATTTTTCTTGACTATCCCTTATATTGTGAGGATGTGAAGGTGGGTTTGGAGGGTCTGAAGAGTTTTGGGTGTTGTTTTCACCCTCATCAGCTAGATTTGGGTTTTCTCTTGCCTCAAAAACTATAAATGCAATATAAAAACTAATCAAACAATGTAAATTCTAAAAATTCTTCTAAAACTAACAAAACTTGATCAAACACTACCTTCTTCAGCTACTAGACCCTCTAAATTTGATGCACAATGTCTTTGCCGATGAGGTGGTGTCATGAAAATGACATTTTCTCTCTTAAATGTGCTTAGAGAGCCTTTCCTTGGATGTGCTCACACATTCTTCTTAGGTTTTTGGCACACAAACTTGTTTTCTCATGGTGAATGGTAGAAATGACTTTGTTTTGCACTTTTTATGTCAGTCAAAATGCGAGCGCGTTATAGCGCACTCACATTTTGCCTTGTTTTGGACCAAAAAATCCCATGGTGGTGACTTTTTGTTCCCCATCTTTGTGCATACACCCTCATTTGGTGGGCCTTTTGGGGGGATATTCTCACTTTCAAAATATGATCTGGATTTGTGCATCCAAATATCAGGATGGTTGCCGATTGAGGATGAATTTGCACTCTTGGCTGATAAGACATCTCAGTGACTGATTTAAAGTGTTGTAGAGGATTTTAAGATGTAGATAGTTGTTGCATTGATGGTTGTAGGTGAGTGATTTAGTAGCTTGCATTGAAGATTGAAAATATCTCCCATCTGACTTGGCTCTAGATATTTTCTACAATGAATTCTTGCAGGCTAACATTCCTTTTGGCAAAGATATTTTCTAACAAAGCCCATGGGGCAATTTATTGTAACCTAATTAGGTCATTTGAAATCGGGCACTATATATGCATGAATGTAAGATGTAAAAAAGGTTGGAAAATAGTTAGTCTTATGCTTTTGTACTCCAAATAGAACTTTCCTTTGTTGTAATTGTACCTCTTGATCAATACACATAGTGTTTTACTTCATGCTTTTTAACTCTATGTAGTCTTAGAATTGGCTATTGTTTGTGAATGTTTAAATTCCTGGCAATCCATTCTTTACATCTGTTAAAATATCTATGATCTATGTAAGTTTATCAACTATATTTCTTTATTTGTGCATCTTAGCTCTATAAATGTTCTTTATTCAAACTTGGTGTATCACCTCCTTTTAATTTTAGTTTTACTCCTTCATTTTTTCATAATTGGTGGATACATTAGGTTTAGTCTTAGGTTGGCTGAATCTCTCATTCAACAAAGGAACCAGCCTCTCTCTGGAGATTCAGCCTCCCTGTAGGGTCCCACAACTAGAGGTCATCTCAATGTTTCACTAGAATGTTGGAGCCCTAAAAACCTTCAACAATGGGTGCAAATCTATGTGACAATAGTTTTTGGCATGCCCGGTGGCATAGTGATCAATCAAAATCAAAGAATTAGGTTAAGAATTTGGTGTTCTTCTTAGCACTATGCAAATTGGTAGAATATTCATGCATCTAGCAACTCTACAAGCTATTGTTTCTGATCAGTGCCATCTTTTATGCCTATGCAAACTAGGGCGTATTCAAGAGGTAATTTCTAATTTGCTTAATTATTTCTTTCTACTTCAAGGAGAAGGTCTAGGTTATCTGGGTCTCTAGTGAGAAGAGATAGCACCTCTATTTTACCTCTTTCAAAAGCTCAATCCACACCCCCTCCTACTAGGTTTCAGTATAATAGAAGAAGCTTGCATATCCCTATACTGAATCTAAACATTCCTAGGATGGCAAGGAATTTTCCTTGTGTAACTTTCAATGGAGGAAGTCCATTAGACTTCGTTGCATACAATGACATACATGCTGCAGCCCTAAAAACTATTTCACCCTTCATGAGTGATGGTTCTATAACCCTTGCTGAGCATATCAAAGATATATCTAATGTATGCTCAGTTCATCATATACATCATGAAGATGTTGCAGTCTATCTCATGGTGTCATATTTCAAAGGGAGAGCTCTTCAATCATTCAAGAGCTTGACCCTTGCTTCAATAAATACTTGGGATGAGTTGGGAGAAGCCCTCTACAAATAGTTTGGAGAGAGGGCATATAACTTTTCATTGCTTGAGAAGTTGATGACTATCAAGAGGGCTCCAAATGAGATGCTAGAAGACTTTAACTTTAGATTCTAGAGGATGTGGGAGAGAATTCTAGCTACCCTCATGCCATCTCTAGAAGGTGTTTTCTTGTACTTTTTAAGAGCTTTAAATTCTGACATTATTGTGATGATGCAATGAATGGGTGCTATGACTCTACCAGCTAGCTATGAGATAGCTCTAAAAGATGAAAATTGTTTAATATAGGCTGGGAAAATTGCTCCCAAACCTCCTATTCCACTTTTTATAGAGCTTTCTTCCTTATCCTAGTATCCCATTATTGCTCCAATCCTAGAGCCTAAAACTTCAACATCCTCTCTTTCTCAAGAAGAGAGTGATCTTAAGACCCTAATGTCTAATTTGAACAACAAGGTGAATACTATAGCTATTCAAACTACTCTAAAACCATATCAAAACTATAACTAGAGGCAGACATCTATTTAGAATTAGAATCAAGGGTATAATCAAAATAGAAATCAAAAATGGAATCAGGGTTACCAACAAAATAGATACCAAAATCCTAACCGTGCACAACCTTTGCAAACTATTAGACCTATACAACAAATACCAGCTATAAATCTAGTTAGGGCTTTAGTCTGTACTCAAAACAATCTAGCCAAGGAGGTAGATTGGTGCTATCCCTACAACCAACCTCATAATCAGTCCACTTGTGCTTTTGGAGCATAGGAAAGAGCTTTAATGGTGTAGAACTTCAACACTCAGTAGGCATCACTATTAGAGGTATAAAATAGCATTCCTCAAGTGTTAAATTAAGTTACCAGTGATTTTAGTATGATGCTATGGACTATAGAAGATTTTTTTGCTATCAATTAGTACATGGATACTGTTGTTATGCCCATTGTAGACAACATCAGGTCAAAAAAGAGGCAGTTGGAGGCTAGTCCTATGCCTACTATATTACAAAAGAAGCTTGTTCCTAAGGCTAAAGTGACTACTGCCACAATTCCAATTCAGAGCAGAAAATCTGCTGCTACAAAAGAAATTCAATTAGGCTTAAAGGTGCATGAGTAACCTACTGGACAACCAAAGAAAGGAACATGGATTCCCCCTATGCATAAGGCATTGAATATTGTGGAGCAGATGAAAAAAACAAACATAAATGTTTCTTTGTGGTATGTAAAGTCCATCCCCTCTCAGAGGGATCTATTACAAGAAGCCTTAAGGAAGTTCCCATCAGTAAAGTTAACTACAATAGATTCATCAAAAAAGCAAAAAGAGAAGGCCCCTACCAATCTTGTGTAACCAAGTGAAGGACAAGTATGTACAGTCAAGAAACCATCTCCTTTCTATTTGTCTCTGATCATTGGCAATTTTTTAGTGCATAACTGCATGATAGACTATGGGACTAGTTTTTCAGTCATGCCCAAGAAGATTGCATATGCATTAGGTATCAAGTATATCTATTTCATCAGGAGTATTACAATTGCATTTCAACTCTGTGAACACTGTAGGAGTGATCAAGGGACTAGACTTGATTCTACATGCATGTCCTAACCTAACTTTCAAACAAGATATTTCAGTCATTGATCTTCCTCCTTTCTTTGCTATCTATATATCAAGGGACTATTGCAAGTATGGGCCTAACCGGTGTTGTCATTGATGTAAACATACTCCTGTTGCATTGATGATAAGGATTGGATGATTTGTATGCTGAGGATATTAAGAAAATTAGTCTTATCAGGAACAAAGAAGAACAGTGAAGACAATGAGGTAAAGATCCCAACTAAAATAAAGATCAGAGGATGCTCATCAAAGGGTTTGTAGATATGTGTCTTAAGATGATCTGAAGAACTTATGGCCACTTGAGTAAAACTAGTTCTGGCAAATGTTCAGAGGTGACAAAGTAATATAGATAGGTCCGGTGAGATCCAGAAATACAATATCCTATTCTACAGATTTGATGGAGTATTTAGGAAGTCAATGTGAATTGACAACTCAATTGGTTCATAGTCTAGAGGTCTGCAAGCATCTATTCCAATATGACAGTAATGATAAACTATGTTCTTGAGGTTTCGGATGAAGGAGAGAATGATTTCAGTAAGCAGAAGTAGTGTGGATGTTCTTGGTGATTCAGGCAAGCTTGTGGAGGCCTTTGGATTGTTTCCAATTCGTGTTGGTGATCCACATTGAATATTGAGCTCGTAATTGAAGAATTACTTCCGGATGATGATGTTCTTCCTAAGTCTGGCTGACCAGATGAGTTACACACCTTGTGGATGATCTTGAAAATGTTCTATGAAGATTGGCGTATTCCTAAAATAAGATTGAAGTCTCAGATCTGTGTGGCCGACAATGTGTTGATCTGCGTGAAGTCTTTTGTAATTAGTCATGTTGTATTTATGTATTTCCTCTATAATGTATGCCGACTTGGATGATTATCCCAAAGTCAAATGTATTGTATAAATAAGAGGTTGTGAAGTCATTTCAAAGGTATCTTGGCGGAGATGAGTATGTGGTAGAAAGGAGTAGAGAAAAAGGAAGAGTAGAAATATTGGGCTTAAATGGAACTGACTCAAGCATGGTGAAGATGCTATTCTTTAGTTCAAGTATGTAATATTTATTATTCTGTAGACAGTGTGTCTCCTGTAGGAAGTGGGCCTTTTATGAGCAGTGTGCTTGGGCAGTGAGCCCTAATTGGCATGTGCCATTTGTTCTTCTTATTCTTTTAATAGAGAATACAATCTTGGGTTAGTCACCTCGTGGTTTTTCCCTTAACTGGGTTTTCCATGTTAAAATCTTGGTGTCTTATGTGTTAATGTGTTTCTGCTCTTGATTTAATGCATTATGTTTCTATGATTGGTTTACTATTATGCTGCTGAGTTACAAAGAGGATTTAAGTGATTAATTAAAAGAAAGTCTTGGATAACTGATTCACCCCCTTCTTAGTTGTCTGCCCTGAATTGAACAATTGGTATCAGAGATAAGTTCCTCTAAAAGAGATTAACTACTTGAGGAGATCTAGGATGTCATCCTACAAGAAGGATAGTTCAAGGTTTGATGGAACCAATTACACTCTTTGGAAAAGCTGCATGGAATGTCACTTGTAATGTATGGGAATGCAATATTGAATCATAACTTCAAAGAAGTATGTTCCTCCACAAAATGGTTTGAGGACTATAGATGAAATTAGAGATGCTGAAATCAATCTTTGGGTGAAAGAAGCTCTACTAAGTGCCTTATCTGATTCAGAGCTTACAAATGTTGATCTAAAAACTACATATGAGATTTGGGAAAAACTAGAACTTCTACATGAAGGAGACAAGTATGTCAAATGTGCCAAGCTGCAGAGTCTAAAAGGAAAATTTGAAAACCTGAAGATGAGAGAAGATGAAAATATCACTACATTTATGCCAAGAGTAAATGAGCTTGTTCGTGGCATTAGATGTGTTGCTTGAATCTTGGATGAAGATGAGATTATTTCCAAAGTTCTCAAATCCCTTCCTGGTTCTTACAAGTACAAGGTTGTTGCTATTGAAGAATTCAGATCTTTTTCAAATATCACAAGAGATCAATTGGTTGGTAAATTAGCTGCATTTGAATTATTTGAGTTTAGAGATACACCCCCAAGACTGAATCTACATTCAAAGCTAGTGCCTCTGTAAAAGGTAAAAAAAGTTTGATCTGGGAGATAACTCTTCAAAGAAACTATCATGGTATGAAAAGATATGGAAGAAGATGAAGCAGAAGCTTCTCAACTTGAAGCCCTTATTGCAAAAAGACTTCCAAGAGGATCTGGTAAGTATGAAGGGAAATTGCATTTTAAGTGTTTTAACTGCAATAAGATTGGTCATTTTGCCTCAAGGTGTCTGGAAATATTTTCAAGACCAAATCCTAACATATCAAGATTCCAAAAGAAATGTTACTATGTTCATAAAGATGATGATGATGAAGGAGTAATAGATGATGAATCAGACACAGGAAACAAATCTGGAAGTGACTAGGTGTTTATTGCCATCAAGGAAGAAGATCCAATGCCCTCTGAATCTGTCAATCATAAAATGGTAGAAAGAGCTCTAGCTGCCCAAGTTGAAGAAAAGGATGATTGGGTCATTGACAGTGGATGCTCCCACCATATGACAGGTGACAAAAATAAGTTCATAGATCTGGAAAGATATGAAGGAGGAGTGGTAAAATTTGGTGATAATTTTGCTGACAAAATCAGAGGTAGAGGAACTATTTCTTTTGATGGAAAGAACAAAACCAGTAATGTATTGTATGTTGAAGGTTTGAAGCACAATCTTCTCAGTGTTGGACAATTGGTGCACAAAGGCTATGATCTTAGATTCAAAAATAGAAAATGTAAGATCTTTGAAAATTTTGGAACAAAGATTGCATCTGGTACTCAAACAAAAGGTAATATATTCCACTTGGTTGGTACTGGTAAAAGTTGTTTATTTGTTTAAATTGATCAGAGTTGGTTATGGCATAGGAGAATGTGTCATGTGAATTTTGATAATATCATCAAGATAAGCAACACTCAAGCAATAAGAGATCTTCCAAGACTGGTGAAACCTACTAATAGTTTGTGTAAAGAATGTCAGATGGGAAAGCAAAGCAGGGTCACATTCAAAAGTAAGGATTAGTCTTCTACTAGATTATTAGACTTAGTTCATACTAATCTATGTGGTCTGACAAGAATCAGGAGTGTGCAAGGTGATAGATACTTTATGTTATTAATTGATGACCACTCCTTGATGATGTGGGTGACTTTTCTGAAAGAGAAATCTAAGGATCTTGAGAAATTCAAAATATTCAAGGCTATGGTGGAGAATGAAATCGGGTTCAACATAAAATGTTTAAGGTTAGATAGAGGTGGCGAATTCACATCCGGTGAGTTCATAGAATTTTATGAGAAACATGGGATAAAAAGACAATTGTCTGCTCCAAGGACTCCATAGTAGAATGGAGCAGTGGAGAGAAAGAACCAGACCATCCAGGAAGCATCTAGAACCATGATGATGGAAGCAAACTCAGATCTACTGGAGAGAAGCTGTAAGCACTACAGTCTATACTCTTAATCGTGTACAAATCAGAAGCAATACTGGTAAGACTCCTTATGAACTCCGGTTTGGCATCACTCCCACTGTGAAGTATTTTAGAGTCTTTGGTAGAAAATGTTACATTAAAAGAGATGAAGATCTAGGCAAATTTGATGCTAGAAGTGATGAAGGAATAATATTAGGTTATTCTACTCAAAGCAAAGCATACCGATGTTATAACAAGAGATTGAGAAAGATTATAGAAAGTACAAATGTGAAGGTTGATGAAGGTATTGAAAAACCCTCAAGATTTTATGAATATGATGAAGATGATCAGAATGATGTTTTGGTCCAAGGAATCCAAGCCCCTTCTAAAATTCAGATCCAGACTGATCCGGTGAATCAGGAAAAAGAGATAAGTTTGAATGAACCTGTTCAAGAAATAGAAGTGCAAGAAATTTCCAAAATTCCCAGGTATGTAAGACTAAATCACTCCGAAGATCAGATCATAGGTGATAAAAGAAAAGGTGTTCAAACAAGAAGAAAGATTGTTCAAGATTCAGAAGAGTATTGTCTGATTTCAAAGATTGAACCAAAGTCAGTGAATGAAGCATGCAATGATGAAAGTTGGACTAAAGTAATGGAGGAAGAGCTGATGCAAATTGAGAAAAATCACACTTGGGATCTTGTTCCCAGACCTAGAAACAAGAATGTGATTGGAACCAAATGGGTCTTCTAGAATAAACTGAATGAAGATGATGTAGTCAGAAATAAAGCTAGATTGGTCTGCAAGGGTTACTCTCAAGTAGGAGTTGATTTTGAAGAAACTTTTGCTCCAGTGGCAAGAATTGAAGCAGTCAGATTATTTCTTGCCTTTGCTGCCTTCAAGGAGTTCAAAGTATATCAGATAGATGTCAAGTCTGCCTTCCTAAATGGTGACTTAATGAAGAAGTTTACATTTAGCAACCGGATCGATTCCAATTGTCTAATCATGGTGATATAGTCTACAAGTTGAAGAAAGCATTGTATGGACTCAAACAAGCCTCAAGAGCCTGGTATGAAAGATTGGATAAGCATCTTTTCAAGATTGGTTTCAACAAAGATACTGCTAATAGTAACTTGTACTTCAAAATTGATCATGAAAATATCTTAATTGTTGAAGTGTTTGTTGATAATATCATTTTTGGAGAAAGAAATAGTTTGTGTAAAACTTTTGCAAATCAAATGAAAAGTGAATTTGAGATGTCCATGTTTGGGGAAATGAATTTCTTCTTGGGTCTGTAAATCATTGAAACAAAGAAATGAATCTTCATTTCACAAACCAAATATGTGAAAGAATTGTTGACGAAATTTGGGATGGAAGACTCAAAACCAATGAGTACTCCCATGGCAACCGGATGTAAATTGAGCAAAGATGATGACTCTCCTAAGACTGATCAGAAAAAGTACAGGTCAATGATTGGAGGATTATTGTATCTCACTCAAACTAGACTTGACATTATGAATGTTGTTGGTCTTTTTGCTAGATTCCAAGTTGATCCTAGAGAATCTCATGTCATGGCAATCAAGAGGATTCTTAGATATCTAAAAGGGACAATTGAGTATAGTTTGTGGTATCCTAGAGATCATGATTTCTCTTTTCATCCATATACAGATGCGGATTGGGTAGGAGATGTGGATGACCAGAAGAGTACCAGTGGTGGAGCATTCCTTTTGGGGAAAAGATTGGTTTCTTGGCTGAGCAAGAAACAAGAGGCAATATCTCTGTCCACTGCATAAGCAGAATATATCATAGAAATAGGTAGTTGCACTCAAGTATTATGGATGAAGCAAATGCTAAGAGACATCAGAGTGGAGTATGAAGAACCTATCAAAATCTTCTGTGATAATTCAAGTGTAATAAATATATCATAAAATTTGGTGTTGCATTCAAAGACAAAACATATATCCATCAAGTTTCATTTTCTGAGAGAGTAGGTGAACAAGAATGAAGTCAGATTAGAGTTTGTGCCCTCCATGGATTAGATTGTAGATATTTTTACTATACCTCTACCTAAGGACTATTTTGAGTATCTCAGGGAGAAGTTAGGGGTTATTACCCCTCCAGTTCTGAAATAAGGTGCATTGATGTGCATCGGTCTAGTGGATCTCACAGTCATATCTTGTGGTTCAGATTGATGATGGGAAACTGCCACTCAGGGGGAGCAGTTGGAATGATTTTGAAGTGATGCAAGTATGTGCCCTTTGCCATTGATGTCAAAGGGGGAGAAAAGACATGTGAAAAACAAAAGTGGTTGCTAATCAAAGGAGGAGCAGTAAAGGAAGAGAAGACATGTGAATTGTTGTTGGTGATAGGGGAGTTATGCCAGTCAGTGAGGAGAAGTTCTTGTTTTGATGGTCAAAACAATTTTTCACATCATATGTTGCCATCAATGACAAAGGGGGAGATTGTTGCAAGTATGGGCCTAACCAGTGTTGTCATTGATGTCAACATACTCCTATTGCATGGATGATGAGGATTGGATGAGTTGTATGCTGAGGATCTTGAGAAAATTAGTCTTATCAGGAATAGAGAAGAATAGTGAAGATAGTGAGGTAAAGATCCCAACTAAAATAAAGATCAGAGGATGTACATCAAAGGGTTTGTAGATATGTGTCTTAAGATGATCTAGTAAAGATTTGAGAGGTCCACATGAAGATATGAAGAAGTTATGGCCACTTGAGTAAAACTAGTTCTGGTAGATGTTTAGAGGTGATAGAGTAATATAGATAGGTCCGGTGAGATCTAGAAATACAATATCTTGTTCTGTGGATTTGGTGGAGTGTTTAGGAAGTCAATGTGAATTGACAACTTAATTGGTTCGTGGTCTCGAGGTCCACAAGCATCTATTCTAATATGACAGTAATGACAAATTATGTTCTTAAGGTTCCGGATGAAGCAGAAAATGATTTCAGTAAGCAGAAGTAGTGTGGATGTTCTTGGTGATTCAGGCAAGCATGTGGAGGTCTTTGGATTGTGTCTAATTTGTGTTGGTGATCTACATTGAAGGTTGAGCTTGTAATTGAAGAATTACTTCCGAATGATGATGTTCTTCCTAAGTCTGGCTGACTAGATGAGTTACACACCCTGTGGATAATCTTGAAGATGTTCTATGAAGATTGGTGCATTCCTAAAGGAAGATTAAAGTCTTAGATCTGTGTGGCTGACAACGTGTTGATCCGCGTGAAGTCTTTTGTAATTAGTGCGTATGAGGAAAATTGACTAAATCAAAACTAATAAATCAAAGGCCCATAACATAAAGAGAACTAATCTAAATAAAAGCCATTATCAATAAATCAATGTAATAAGAAAACTTTTACTGAGATTTGTATTATTCCCTTTATTTGAATGTGGATTTCTTAATAGTGCTACGAAACCATGTTTGCAACAAGCAAGTAAAGTGCTCAAAGATCAATGTCAAAAGATCGTAAAGTTGCTCAATCGATGTGATGTATGCTCAAAGCACTATAAAGGATGCCTGAGAATAAGTGATCAAAGAGGATTTGTGAAGGAGATGAGTGGGGTTTATATAGGTTTCAACAGAGATCCATCAATGGTCTAGATAATTCAAAAAAATCAACGGAGGAGATAAATCAAATAACCATGATGAATGTGCACATGACATGTGTCAATCCATAAGGATATTTTTAGTAAAATATGATGAAAATAAGATTGATTGAATAGATAACTTAACTTGTAATTTTGTCTTTTTTAGAGTTCTAAAAATAAGATTGATTGTGCACATGAGTTAACAAGATATTTTACAAGGAATTGGAAGATAATTGAAATTAAATAAATAAATTTATTTAATTACTTGTGCATGATAGAGGAATAGAGGATTATAAATAAAATATTTGATTTTATTTATTTTTAGAGGATTGGAGGAATTAATTAAATAATTAGATTTATTTAATTAATGGAGACTTGAAATTTGAAAGAGGATAATGATTTAATTAAATAATTAAAATTATTTAATCGTGCAATAATATAGAGGAATTTAATTTAATTAATTAATTAAATATAATTTATTCAATTAATGTTAAATTTTTGAGTTTTGGAAGAATTTGATGAAATGCAAGTGGTACGATGACATGGTCATTTTAGGGTGTCTACATTTTACTCCTCTTTGATGCGATGCAGTTTACAGTGTTGCGTCAAAGAAAATTATTGTTGAAGACATGATACAATTTTTTATGCCCCAGTGTAGCTAGTTGCCCCAGCGTATGCCCCCTTGAGGGAAAAGATAGGGATGCGATAGAAGAACTGGGTTGACGCTCGACTAGAAGATTATGTTGGAGATAGGCTAGGTTAGGTAGAAGAAAGTGGGAGAAAGACTATTGATCGATCTTTTCTTGAAAAACTATATAAGGCCATGGATAAATGGATGGTTAAATGGATTGAGCTTGTTGCAATAGTTTCACAAATGTTTATAAAGAGCAATCCTTATTTTTGATATAGCACACTGATAGTTTGCCACCAAGGTATAAAAGACCAAGGTACTGTGCTATCTGAGTACGTCGACATTGACTCTGCAAGCAAGTGGTTTGAACTTAGATCCCTTAGACATAATATGACCTTGTTGGATATGTGAATGAGCCATAGTCTTGAACATAAAATAAACTTCAATACATAAATGCAAGAAGAATATTAATATGTAAGATGCTAGGATGTAACACACACACGATAAATATGCTGCCAAGAAAGACGCTAAATATCATTCCTCAAACACAACACACAAAAGCAATGACTATGCCCCCAATCCCTACTGCATCGCAACATACCAAGATTATAGATAAATCAAGGTAGCCTTGAATAGGTAATAGAAAAGGAACAACAAGATAAACCATAAAGCAAATTGACTAACTTACAAAGTAACATATAGCTAACATATTCTCTTGCCAAAGAGGTTGCTAATGATAGATTGGATAGGAAAGATAATAGACTTATCATAGGAGCTATATGTCCATTAAAGGGTGCTATCTACCTAAAAAAGGCAATGCCTTGCTGCAGGGAATGCTACATGTCACATGAGACGCGTGTTTTGGTCTCGACAATGGAACACTTGGCGAAAGACAAGCTTTGTGATCTAGTGCTTTGGTTAAGATGGACATAGTTGATGTTGGCAATCGGTACGCAGGATAGTAGATGACTCTGGAAGCAAGTTGCTTTGCTTCAGGTTTATTAAGAACTTTTGCTTTGAAAGGATGTGTTTGCTTGTTGTTTTGCTACTTGAGTTAGTCAAGTCGAGGTGAATGGGTTTTGATAAATGAAAGACTAGAAAGGTGACATGTTAATGAATTGAGATAGGTGAAGAATGATGAATCGTATGTGCTTGAGTACTAGATACATCCTTCATATTCTACACTACCTACATACCCTGCATCCATGGGATCGAGGCATATTACAAGGAAAGATGAAAATTGATAATATGTAGTTCTAGATAGAGTGATGTGTGGGTCAAGGTGGTGAGGAGGAGATCTTATGTACCTGAGTACTAGAAACTTCCTTCGTATTCCAGACTGCCTACATACCCATATCCATGGGATCAAGGTACCTAAGATTGAGATGAGATGATATGTAGTTTTGGTTGGTGTGATGATGTAGGAAAAGCATTGGGAAGATAACAGCCTTATCGTAGGAGTGATGTGTCTGTTAAAGATTGTTATCTACGGGAAGGAGAAAGATTGAAGTGTTTGTGAACCATGAATAAGGAACCACTCCTAGACCTAGGTTAAGGAAGGAATTGCCCCCATTCTAGTAGAGGAAATTACATGGATGACTGACGAAGCAGACATAGAAAGCTTTGACCTAGAACAAGACAGTGTTAACTTGATGACATAGATCAAGATGCAGGATGACGATGATGGACATTGACAAATTTCCAAGCTATGCTAGATAGGGAGATGGAAATGCAAACAAGGTCAATGGTTTTATTATGGATGGATGGATACAACTTGTTGTCAAATGGATATGGAAGGGGTAGGACTCGATAGATGATGGATGCTGACTCTACACATAGCGCCTGTTTGCCAAGTTTTCACTATGGTACTTATCCAAGGTGCCTTTTTGCCAAGTTTTCACCAGAGGATGGATTTTTTTTTTTGGAATACGCTAAGGATCAAGCATGGAACTTCTTGAGATGAACACTATTAAGTGGCTCATCTAGAGGAATGATGTCAGGTGTAGCTAAAGTAAAAGCTCCTAATCCATATGCTACTGTGACAATAAAGGGACCTAACCAGTTAGGCTCAAACTTGCTTTTCTTTTCTCGGTCTACTTGATTTCTTTGATTCTCTTTGAGTACAAGATCACCAACTTGAAACCATCTTTCTTTGATATTTTTGTTGTAATTATGCTGGAGGTGGTTTTGATAGACATGGAGATGATTAAGCATGGCAAGGTGCCTTTCATCTAGTATTTCTAGCTTAGCTAATCTGTAAGAGCGATACTCATCTCCATCGATCAGGTCCTACATGGATACTCTGAGGGATGGGATCTCAACCTCTATGGGTAGGATGGCTTCCGAACCATAGACCAAGGCATATGGTCTGGCACCAGTTGGTGTTCTGATACTAGTGTGGTAGGCCCATAGGGTAGAATTGAGTTGCAAGTGCCAATCACAACTAGCTTCATTGACCATTTTCTTGAGCATTTTGAGAATGGTTTTGTTGGAAGCCTCAGCTTGGCCATTACTCTGTGGATAGTAGGGAGTTGAAAAGTGATGTTGGATATTGTATTGTATGCACAAGGCATGGACATCTTGGTTTTTAAATGGTCTCCCATTATCAGTGACAATGGCTTGGGGAATAGCATACCAGAAAATGAGGTAGTTTAGGATAAACTTGGCTATTTGCTTACCAGTGATATAGGTCATGGGAATGGCTTCAACCCACTTCATAAAGTACTCAGTGGCTATAATAATGAATTTATGGCCATTAGATGAGGATGGGTGGATTTGTCCTACAAGGTCAAGACCCCATTCAGAAAAAGGCCATGGAGTTGTCACAGGTTGTAATTCATGAGCCGGTGCGTGAATCAAATCTCCATGCTGTTGGAATTGTAGACAATTCTTAGCAAATTGTAAAGCATCATTCTCTATTGTAGGCCAGTAGTAACCTATTCTTAGTATCTTCTTAGTGAGATTAGGACTGGTAGAATGTGCGCCACATACACCTTCATGTATGTCTCTTAAGATAGCTTCGGCTTCTTCCGCATTAAGACATCGTAAGAGGATACCATTGAGACTCTGGCGATATAGTGTATCACCTAGAATGGTGTAACAGGAGGATTGACGGATAAAGGTTTTGCATTAGGTGGATGATAGGTCAGAGGGAAATGTACTGTGTTTAAGGTATTCATAGATATCTTCGTACCATGGGGAATTGGGACCAACAAGTTTGCATATGATTTTAGTAACTGGAACATCGACAACAGGTATCAACAATTGCTCGATCAAGAATTCACATTTCTGTGCATTAGCAGGCATGTCTATAAGTGACCCTACAGAAGCCATAGAATCTGCAGCCTTGTTATGCTCTCTTGGAATTTGCTCAGATGTGATGCTACAAAAGTGTGATTTGTAGGTATCCACTAGTTGCTTGTAGGGGATCAACTTTTCATCTTTTATTTGGTACTCATCAGTGACTTGTCGAATGACTAGTTGTGAGTCTCCATATACTTGTAATTATGTGATGTCCCATTGAACTGTTGTATTGAGACCTATGGGGAGTGCTTCATATTTGGCTATGTTGTTGGTGCAAGGGAATGCAAGCCGATATGACTTTGGAGTATAGTCATTTTGAGGTGTGATAAATAAGATGTCGGCCCCTGATCCATGTTGTGTGTAGGAACCATCAAAGTACAACTTCCACATTATGGAGTTGGAAAGAGTGAAGAGATTCTCATCTGGAAAGTCTACTACCATAGGGTGTGTATCTGTCATTGGTAGTTTTGCTAGTTGATCTGCTAGGGCTTGTACTTTGATTGCTTTACGATCCATATACTCAATGTCAAACTCACTAAGTATCATGACCCATTTAGCTAGTTTGCCTGTAAGAGCTACTTTTGCTAGTAGATACCTCAATGGATCAATTTTTGCTATAATATTTGTGTGTTGGTTTAGCATGTAATGTCACAACTTTTGGGAAGCGAACACAACTGCTAAACAAGCTCTTTCCATAGATGAATAATTGAGTTCATATCCTACCAAGGTTCGATTGATATAATAAATTGCATGCTCTTTTCTTGACTCATAATGCTATGCTAGAAGGACCCCTAGGGATGAAGTTGTAGTTGAGATGTATAATATTAAAAGTTTATTGGGAACTAGTGGTACCAAGACAGGGGGTGTAGCCAAATACTCTTTAACATGATCAAATGCTACTTGACACTTATCGTCCCATCAAAATGAGACATCCTTTCAGAGCAAGTGTTGAAATGGTTGACATTTATCTGTTAGCTATGAGATGAAACACCTAATGGATTGTAACCTTCCCTGAAGGCTCCTTAATGCTTTGAGGTTCCTTGGTGGAGGCATCTCCACTATAGCCTTGACTTTTGTACGGTCTACTTTGATGCCTCTATGAGATACAATGTATCCTAGTAGCTTCCCTGATGTTACACCAAAGACACACTTCTTTGGATTGAGATGTACTTGGTATTTATCAATCCTATCAAAGATCTGTCCTAGAACTTGTATGTGATCTACCCTAGAAGATTTAGCTAGTATGTCATCCACATAGTCCTCCATGATATGATGAAAGAGATCATGGAATATCACTATCATTGCTCTTTGATAGGTTGCCCCGGCATTCTTTAGACCAAACGACATGACACACCAATAACAATTACCCCATGGACAAGTAAAAGTTGTTTTATGTTGATCTTCTTCTACTATCCTTAGCTGATTATAGCCAGAGAATCCATCCATGAGAGAAAGCATTTCGTGACCTATTGTCAAGTCTACTATAATATCAATGTTCGGTAATGGAAAGTCATCTTTGGGACATGCTTTGTTAAGATCTCTAAAATCATTGCACATGCGGCTGCACCCATTGTGTTTAGACATAGGTATGATGTTTGATACCCAGTCTAAATAGTCAATAGGTTGGATGAACTTTGCATCTAACAACTTTTGTATTTCCACTTTTACTAAGAGAGCTATCTGTGGGTGCACCTTCCTCAGATTTTGCTTGACAGGTTTAACTTTTGGATCAACTATGAGATAGTGAACTACTATCTTAGGGTCTAACCCTGGCATATCTATGTAGGTCCATGCAAAGTTGATGGTTCTCTGTAAGAAGAATGTGTTAAGATTCCTATGCTCTGTTTCTGATAATGATGCTGCTAGAAATGTGGTCTTGGGATTTTGCTCTGTGCTAAGGTTTATCTCTATAGAATCTTCCACTACGAGAGCTGACTTCTCTTGATACTTAGATGGTAGGGGAAGGTCAAATCCTCCATCCTTAGGTGCCACAGTTGGGTTTTCACCTTTGGACACATCCTTTTTTTTTACTATTTTATGATTAGGAGGTGCCATAGTGTGGTTTTCACCTAGAGATCTTTCTTTATTTTTACTTTTGCGACTAGAGGATATGGCATTCTCACCAAAATAAGTTGTTGGCTCTAGTTCCATTACAAAACCTGCTTTATGATCTCCAAGAGGGATACCCTCCCAAAGTCCCATGAACTCAGCTATAGCTTCGTCATTCTGAAATACAACTATAATGGGGGACCCTTGTTGGTCCCAATCGATAAGTTCAGGGTAGAGAAGTGTTACTTTCTGGGTGTTTGTGATGGATGTTAGGGATATGGAGGATAGAATGAATATGGAGGATTCTGTAAATAGGTCAGTCATATGGAGGGAAGAGTCATCAATGGTATCTTCATTAGACATAAAATCTACAAGAGAAGTTTCAGCCACCTTGTCGAGGATACCCTCGGTGTCCAAGGCACATGGTACCTTTCTACCAAATCCTAACCCCTTCTTGTCTAGTTTCTTTGTCACAATGATGGGCTCCATTGTTCCTAGATTCTACTTTCCAAGGCCACCTTTGCCTTTATAGCCCATGTTTTTTACTATCCTTAAGCCATTGCCATATTGCTTGATAGGTATTGTGACTGGTTCTTTCTCCTTATAGAGCCAAGAAGAAATGTCCTCAATAGTTTCCTCTTCCAATAATTTTCAATGTTGGAATTGAGTTAAAGATACTGGGGGAGGAATAGCTACTTTTTTAGTTGCTTTAGCAATGGGCGGTTGGCCATAAGATTTAGGGGATAAAGGCATCCGCCCTACACAACAAGATTTTAAGATATCATACATTCCAAAGCCTATATCACGGATGTGAGATTTGATATTAGGAAGAGGATCAGGTTCACTTGTAGAGCTTGTGTCAGATTGTCAGGATCAAGACATAGTGGGGATTCAAGTGCTTTGTCATTTTGTGGCACTTGGTTGCAATTCTTATAACTACCTTGCAAGACATGATAGAATTCAAAAGGATTGGGGTCTCTTGGGATAATTATCTTTGTACCATTGAATGGGAATTTTAGATACTGATGGTACATGGAGGGAACAAATTTCATTGCATGGATCCATGGGAGGCCTAGGATAATGTTGTATGGCAGCTCAATATCAAGGACTTGGCACCTGGTTTCAAGAATGACAGGGCCCAGTTGTATAGGAAAGTTGATAACACCTTCTGAACAGCGCTCAGCATCATCACATCCCTTGATTGTAATACTTTGATCAGTGTTGACATGATCCTCAGAGTATCCCAATTGCTTAAGTAACTTTAAAGAATAGATGTTGAAACCAGCACCACCATCTATGAGTATGCGTTTGATTTTGTGCTTATGGATGAGAACCTCAATATGAAGGGCATCATTGTGACATAGATCATGCGATGGGAGGTCTTTCTCAGAGAATACCACATTGTAGGGTGAAGCAATGTTACCTACTATAGCTTAGAAATCTGTGACCACTATGTTGTTAGGAACCGAAGACTCTTGGAGGGCTTTTTCTAGCACAACTTTATGTGTAGGTGACGACCGTAGAAGGTCCAAGATAGAGATCTGTGCTGGCATTTTCCCTAGATGTTCAAAAAGATTATAATCAGATTGAGGTGGGAGACTGGGTGCAGGACCATGAATGGTGACACAACCACAACAAGTTGTAATAGTGCAATCTGTAGATTTGCTTTTGATTGTGAGGGTAGACACTCGACTCTCTTCAAAATGACCCACAATGGAGTCAAAGGAAGTGGAAGCATGATTAACACCTTTACCTTTATCCTGAGGAGGAGGTGGACCATGGTGAGGGAATGGTTCCTTATACATGTTGAGGTCTTTGTTCATGTGTTGAGCTGGTGGGTCATCTTCTAAAGAGATTTGGTTGCCTTCGATGAGATTTTGGATTAGGTGTTTTAGTTTCATGCACGACACAGTTTTGTACCCTTTGCTCCTATGGAATTCAAATTATTAATTTTCTCTGTACCATGTAGTTTTGTAAATAGGTTCGCCATATGGGGGAGCATCAGGTAAGGTGATGAGGCCTTTGTGTAAAAGTTTCCATAGGATTAACTCTATGGGCTCTCCCAAGGGAGTGAATTGACGTCGCGGAAGGTAATCTTGTTGAGGTCACTCTTGTTGTCATTGCTATTGGTTTAGATAAGGTTTTCCTTGGTGTTGCTGCTATTGAGGAGGGGTTTGACTTGGTTTGGAAAGCTACAGTGGCATTTACAATGTTTGGACATGTTTAGAATCAACCACCCCATCGTTGACCATGTTTTTATTTTTGTTCCAATACTTTGGTTTATCATTTGTTTGTTGTTGAGGAGCATTGACTTTGGTTTCTTTGAATATTTTGACTACACCCTTAGCAATGAGGGCCTTTTCAATGTTGATTCCCTTGTACGTGATTTCATCGAAGGTTGTAGCACTAAGAACTTGCAAATGAAAACCTAACTCTTGGTTGAGGTTCTGCACAAATATGCTAACAAGTTGTTTTTCGGGTATCTTGAATGGGAACTTCCTAGCCATTTGTCTCCATCATTGAAGAAAAGAAATGAAAGTTTCTCCATTTTTCTATTTGTTATTGCATAGATCAGTCATGGAGATCTCATGCTTTGTGTTGTAGGAGAAATGGGTAGCAAATTTCTCTGCAAGTTTGTTAAAAGATTTGATACCCATGGTAAGTGTGAGAACCATTCTATAGCTTGACCTCCGAGACTATGAGGAAAGAGATGCATCAGTTATGTGTCATTATGTGAGACCTCGAAGCAAGCCAGATAGAATTCCCTAAGATGGTCTTTTGGGTCACCTTTTCCTTTATATTTATCAAACATGGGAATAGTGAAATTTTGAGGAAAAGGGATCATGGGTAATGACCGATCAAAAGGATAAGGACACACTTCTTCTAAAGAGATCTTTTTGGTGTGGCAAAATGTAAGATCAGATAGTTGTTGAACTTTCACGATTTTTAGCTCCATCATTGTGGGAGAGGTTGGAAACATCTCCTGTTGTCCTAGAAGTGTTTGTTGTTGCCCATACAGAAGATTGTAAAAGAAGCCATGGGCATTGGTGTTATAAGGGTCGTATGATTGGCTGGGGTCATATGTGTTGTACATTGGGTTTAGATTGGGTTGGAATTGGATGCTTTGATTTGGAGGAGGTGGGGGTGGTGCTAGGTAAGGATGTAGGTTTTACGATAGTTGAAGAAAAGAATTTGGGGGTGGAAAGCTAAAGTTCATTGGATTAGGTTACAGTTGCGGAACATAGCTTTGGGAAGTTTAAATTTGGGAGTATTCAGGGTGGATAGGCATTGTGTTGAAGAAGTTTAGCATTGATGATCGTCGCAGAGGGGTGGCATAGGTAGAAGTGTTTTGCGATGGTTGAGTTTGATTGAGGATGAGCATAGAAGAATGTTGTGGTTGGGATTACATAACCCTGGTTGGTTGAGAAATCCTAGGGTTTGATGATGATGAGGGTGGCACTTGTTGAGACCCTTGTTGCATGGCTACAAAAGTGTTTCTTGGATTATAATTAGGTGGGAAACCTTCTCGTAATGGGGTAGCCAAGTTTCCACTTACAATTGGCGTGGACACTTTAGGAGTGTGTTGTATATTTGATCGAGCTAAGGTGGCTTTCTTATCTAGCTCCGCTTGATCTTGGAGAGTATCTTGTTGGTCTTTGTAGATCTCCATAGGTGTCAGAAGTGGTGATATGGCCCTCTTTCCTGTTGGGTTTTGATAAAGGGGATTCTCATATTGTACGATCATTCTCCCTTGTGAGTTTTGTTCGGGTAAGGGTGTGGTCACTGTTGACATGGTTTGGACTGATTGTATGGCGTTTTGGGTGTTGTTTGTGTCCTTAAGGTTGGATAAATCAAAATCTTGAGGTAACTTGGCTCCTTGCTCTGCAAGCAAGTGAAAGAAATGATCTTGGTTCTCACTAAGGATTTTGTCAAAGGCAACCATGGCTCTAGGATCTTGTATGAATTCATCAAGATCTTGCCCATCTTCTTGAGAGGATTGACCTATTTCTAAGTGTCACTCTCCTTGAGATGAGGCTTGATCTATGGTATAACCTTGTGGAACAAAATTCGGGGGCATGCTAGTGGTATAGTGAGGTGTACGTACCAAAGGGACCCTACCTTCCTGAGATGGGACTTGATTGATAGTATAACCTTGTGGAACAAACTCTGGCAGCATGCCAGTGGTATAGTGAGGTATACTTACCAAAGGGGACCTACCCTCTTGAGGGTTGTTGGGTTGGTCAAGTTACGGTATGTTTGGAGAGTTGGTTGACCTTTCTGCGGGTGTTTTTGGAGTAACTTTGGGAGTAATGTTGGATCAGCCCGATTGCGGGGTGTGAGGAGGTGATTTGCACTTCCTAGGGACAACTTGCTTGGACTTCATAGTTTGCTGGAGTCTAGTGGTTACCATGGAATACACTAGGACAAAATGCTAGACTTCTGCTTGTGTTTGGGAAAAGACAAAGTTTGATGCACAGTTGACTTGGACAAAGGCACTGTACTATGTGACCATAGGTACAAGACTGTACAACCAAACACGAGCTACTGCAATACCAAAGGCGATGGACAGAGCTACCAAAGGTGAGGTACTGCTATACCAAAGGTGAGCTACTGTGACCAAAAGTGAGCTACTGTTATACCAAGGGCGTTGAAGTAGGGCTGCCAAAAGCAAGGTACTGTTATACCAAAGGTGAGCTACTGTACTACCAAAGGCGAGTTGTTGTAATACTAGAGGTACTGAAGTAGTGTCTGATGCTTTGAAAAGGCAAATTTTGATAGATTTTGGTTTGGTTCTGATTGGATTTACTTTGGCAAGAGAAAATATAGCAAATAAAGTGGCAAAAGGGACTAACACAATAGATAGTGTATGTTCGAGGCTCACAAAAAAGGCCAATGTTTCTACAAGTATAAGATAATTGCAATCAATATCAAGCACCTTTTATTCCTAGAGACAAGGTTTCATTGTAGTAGATCAGCTCACAACTTAATACTTTGTTGATAAAAATATCATTCCATAAAGGTATCAGATATTTTGTATCTTTGCAAGAGATGATAGGTAGGGATATCTCACCCTCCCCTTGGAAAGCTCAAGTAGGTCACAAGAGGTTTACGGCCAAGGGAATACTATCTCTTCTTAAGGGAGCCAATAGTGAGTATCTTAAGGGCTTAAATCGATTCCCCTTGCACTGATGATTACCTCAATGTTCAAAGGTAGATCGCGTAGTCACTATCTAGAATGGTTCTTAGTAACTTTGAGGGACCAACGCCTTACAAGAAATGTGACAAGCTACTAAAAGCTTTAACCAATCCTACTAAGAGTATCAAACAATTCGCTCGATGTGAAAATAATTTCCACAAAGAGCTAGTACACTTCTTTTTAGTTTGGAACCACAAGGTAAGGCTGACGTCGGTTAGGACTTAGCTTTTGCCTTATCCCTCTTATATAGCGGTTCAAAGGAAAACTCCACTTAGGATCATCCCTTTTGGATGAAATGCAATCCAAAAGTAGGCCCTTCTAAAGGAATAACTAAAATGTAATAGCAAGCACATCAAACAAAAGTTCAATTGTCCCGTTATAAGAAAAATAAGGTGCAACTAAACTAGGCACACACACGATTGTAGTTGTAAATTGTCCCTTATGGAATTGACGTGTTTGGCATTCATGTCCATTGTCCCTTAAAAAACTGAGGTGTTTTCGCATACATGTCCATTGTCCCTTAAGAAAGCAATATGTTCCTAAGACTTAGATTGCAAGAAAGATGTTTGTTCAATTATCCCTTAATAAGGCAATATGTTTCTAAGACTTATTGCAATAAATCAAGATTTCTTCAATGCTTGTCCTGCATGAACAGTTAGAAAAAACCTATTTGCTCTGTGTGAGTGATAAAAAGTTGCAACAGGTCAATTAGTTCCTTAAAAAACCCACAAGTTAGAAAAAATAAATCAAATTGACCAACTACGAGTTATTGTCTTACCGAAAGCAACCTATTGTGATACCGATAGCACTGCACTGTGTTACCAAAAGTGTGGTGATCCAAACTAGGGGCAATGCACTGTGTTACCTAAAGTGCTGAAGAAGGTCCAGAAGCGATGTACTATGATGCTAGAAGCGCCGTCCTATGCTACCAAGAGTGATTTACTGTCTCAAATCCATAAAAAGTGGTATTTTGTCAAAAACATTAGGTCAACAGATAATTTCATGTTTGTTTCGTAGATCTGGGATATAATAGTTGATAGATCTATAACCTAGGATCAAGAATAATTCAAAGAATGCTGCCAATAGATATGTTAACTCAAAAAAGGCAAATACTCCTAAATATGTCAACTTAGGATGTATAGAAGAAAATTGAATGACAAATAAACTAGCTTGTCAGTCAAATCAATGATAGGTATGTGAGTAAAACGCTGTAAAATCACCAAACAAGATCAGAAAAACCTATTTTACCAAAAGTGCTTTATGATACTACCAATAGCACTGGACTATTTCACCAATAGCGCATTACTGTGCAACCAGGAACGTAGCAGTATCACCTGAGGGCGTTGTACTGTGCCTCCAGAAGTGCTTTAAGATACTGCCAATAGTGCTTTTATGTGTCTTTTGCATTGTTCCATACTGTACTTCAAAAAAACTGATTTCTCAAAGAAAAAGAGGGATTAGTGGGTCCCACCAGGCATGCCAGAATGTGTATGAGGAAAATCGACTAAATCAAAACTAATAAATCAAAGGCCCATAACATAAAGAAAACTAATCTAAATAAAAGCTATTATCAATAAATCAATGAAATAAGAAAGTGTTTACCAAGATTTGTATTGTTCCCTTTGTTTGAATGTGGATTGCTCAATAGTGCTGCGAAACCATATTTGCAACAAGCAAGTAAAGTGCTCAAAGATCAATGTCAAAAGATCATAAAGTTGCTCAATCGATGCGATGTATGCTCAAAGTGTTGTAAAGGATGCCTAGGAATAAGTGATCAAAGAGGATTTGTGAAGGAGATGAGGGGGGTTTATATAGGTTTCAACAGAGATTGATCAACAGTCTAGATAATTCAAAAGAATCAACGGAGGAGATAAATCAAATAACTATGATGAATGTGCACACGACATGTGTCAATCCATAAGAATATTTTTAGTAAAATATGCTAAAAACAAGATTGATTGAATAGATAACTCAACTAGTAATTTTGCCTTTTTTAGAATTCTAAAAATAAGACTGATTGTGCACATGAGTTAACAAGATATTTTAAGAGGAATTGCAAGATAATTGAAATTACATAAATAAATTTATTTAATTGCTTGTGCATGATAGAGGAATAGAGGATTATAAATAAAATATTTGATTTTATTTATTTTGAGAGGATTGTGACAAATTTAAATAAATTTGCATGATTTATTTAAATTTAGAAGAACAATTGATTTAATTAAATAAATACAATTTATTCAATTAATGTTGAATTTTGGAGTTTTGGAAGAATTTGATGAAATGCAAGTGGTGTGATGACATGGTCATTTTAGGGTGTCTACAATTAGTCATGTTCTATTTATATATTTTCTCTGTAATGTATGCTAACTTGGATGATTATCCCAAAGTCAAATGTCTTGTATAAATAAGAGGTTGTGAAGTCATTTCAAAGGTATCTTGGTGGAGATGAGTATGTGGTAGAGAGGAGTAGAGTGAAAGGTAGAGCAAAAGTATTGGGCTTAAATGGAACTGACTCAAGCATGGTGAAGATGCTATTCTTCAGTTCAAGTATGTAATATTTATTATTCTATAGACAGTATGTCTCCTATAGGCAATGGGCCTCTTGTGAGCAGTGTGCTCAGGTAGTGAGCCCTAATTGGCATGTGCCATTTGTTCTTCTTATTCTTTTAATAGAGAATACAATCTTGGGTTAGTCACCCTGTGGTTTTTCCCTTAACCAGGTTTTCCACATTAAAATCTTGGTGTCTTATGTGTTAATGTGTTTCTGGTCTTGATTTAATGCATTATGTTTCCATGATTGGTTTATTATTATGATGCTGAGTTACAAAGAGGATTTAAGTGATTAATTGGAAGAAAGTCTTGGACAAATGATTCACCCCCCCTCTTAGTTGTCTATCCTAAATCTAATAGGGACTTCATAGCAAAGGTAGGTGGCTACAGTTCTTCTGACTGATCTCATATGTTGTTAAGAACCAGATATGGCACACAGTTTGCCATTAAGGATGAACTGATTTTAGATTATCATGTGGAAAATTGTGACCACAACCTGGTGAATCCACATGTGATGATTTAGGATGAGGAAGTGCATGACTCAGAATCTATTGAGGCAGAATCTTCACCTCTTCCTATCCTTGACTTATTTTTAGATGAGTGGGTAAGGGATCATGAAAATTTTGATCTTTATGATACTACGGAGGTGACTGACTTGGGTAACTACATGATACATGAAGGTGATCATTTAGTCCCTTTTGTACTTAAGCCAGATGATGACTCTAATGGTACATGGAAAATGTTCTTTGATGGTGTGAAGAGAAAGAATGGAGCTGGTGCAAGTGTTTTTCTAATCTCTCTGATTCGTAAGAAGTTTCATTTTACTCATAGGCTACATTTTTCTTGCATAGACAATGTAGTGGAGTGCAAGACATTGCTCCATGGCCTGTTGATTGCTGAGAAGAAAAATATCAATCATCTAGAGATCTTTGGTGATACCAAATTAGTGGTCAACCAAGTCAGAAAAAGATGTGTAATGAAAAACCAACTTCGAAGAGCTTACAGATAGAATTTGGGACTTTTTTGAGAGTTTTGATGCTCTCAACCTGTAGGTGATACCAAGAAAATTAAATTTAGAGGCTAATCAATTAGAAATGGTGGGGGCTCAGTTATCCCCACCTACAAATTTGTTTTAGAGTCTCGATTAGCATGTGAAAATGATCATCAGACACTCTATTCCTAACAATAATATTTATTAGAAATTTTTTGATAATGATGAGTAGATAGCATGCTTCATCTAGAATGAAGTTAAGTTCTCTTCAAGGGCACAACCAAGGTTACAAGAATTCTATGGTGATCAGATCATCTTTAGTAAGTATCCAAAGAAGAAAGGGTATTTTAGGAAAAGGGATAAGAAAAGCAAAGGTTCAAAGAAATGGGAACCTACCTGCTACATTTGTAAAGGAAAGTATTTCACAAATAAGTGCCTGGACAGACATAAGAAAAAGAGTAAAGGAAAATTCTGAGCTGACCCAGAAGCAGGAGTCGAAGAAGATGAATATGAATTCATCAACGGCTACCCATCAAACTCAGAAGATATCATTCTATCTAGCACTGATACAGAGATAGAATAAGAGTTTGGAGAATACACATCAGCTCCAGAGCAAGCTCAGGTAAATATGATCACCGAACAAATTCAATCATCTGATGATGATTCAGAAGTCTCCTTCTTTTGCAGAATGTTACTAAAGGACACCCATGTTGAGTTGGACAAGATAATTGAAGAAATTGTCCAAACTAAATCTAGACTCCAAGAAATGGATATGGGTCAAGAAACATTGAAAAAGTTAACCAATAAGTTGGAACAACTTAAGGTGAAAAAGTACTTCCTACTTCAAAAGGAAGAAAGGCCCCCTAAGCTCCCGGTTTGGAGAACACCCATCCTTCAATATGGGTTATCTTCATCAATAGTTGAGATTCAAGAATGTCATGGATATAAACCCTTACAAAGAAGAGAACCATGGCCTCCAGGTCCTCCTGCTCAAAGGACTTTCAGTGAATCCCTTACACCTGGTAGTATGGCTAGAAGATTATGGAGAAGAAGATGCAAAGCCTTTCTAGAAAAGGTTATAGCATAAGCTCAGGGAGAAATCTCAGAAATAGATGATGAAGAAAATCTCTATCTCACAGAAGAAATGGAAAAGTCTCCTGAAGCATGATAAGTTCGTTAACCGGTTTAATTCAACTGGACCTATATAGTTACCCTTACAAGCTTCTTTAAGGGACAATTGCAAATGACAAATGATATGCGGATGAAATATGTATTTGACACTCAGAAAGATATTGTAAATATTATTATCTTCATATCTAATACTCAGGAATACATTTATCATATTCAATGTGCACTGGCAATGATACAAACATATATGCAGAAAGAGGAGCTTAAAAGCTTTTACAATACTGAAAACTTGTTTGCATCAGATTTTCTAATTTACTTAGATCAGCTTAAAGCTACAAAGTGAAGAGCATACTCTTCTTAACAAACTCCTAACAGACTCGAGACTTAAGACTCTTACTTCCTAAGACTTCACTCACCTAGAATTCATTGAGGAATGAAGGTGTCCCTCTTTGCCTTTTATAGAGAGTGTGGACAAAACTTTAACCTTCTCTTTTGAATCCAATTTGAAATCCGTCCATAGAAAGTGGACACGTAACAACTTCTTTTTCGAAGAGTTACCCAAATGAAGATGAGCATCTTCTAGTGGGTCCCAATAACTCGTGAACAGAGAAAGGAGGAGACAGACAAGACAAAAAAGGAATCTACTTTTACATGTCTTCTTTTTTATCATGAGAAGGTTAACTCATGCTTATTGTGAGGCACGTAAGCTTTTCCCCTTTTACCATGGAAGGGCCCACATCTATCAAGTTCAATGAGGAGATAGATTCCTTGATGGATGACAAACACATCCATGAGCCTAGGATCTTGTGTTTGGTTGTGAATCGTCAGTTTCAGTGATGTAGATGAGAACTCAGGGATCATCCAGAGGATCATAGCAATAATTGGTGCAGGTCTACCTAGAAGAGTGTAGTTCACATCCTTGACTTGGTCTGTTAGTGCGATCAACTTCATTCTCCTTCCAGCTGATGCTCATGGTTTTCATCTTATATGGTCCATAGAGTCCCTGGGTCATGGCCCTTTGATCAATTCTATCCATTCAGTAGGTTTTGGTGTGTATCCAAATAGGCATGTTCTTAGAATGGAAGAATCTTAATCTGTTGGAGACATTCTAGTGTTTAAAGATAGATGAAGATCCAGCAGGTCCGTAGACTTGGCAAAGATGTTTGTTGATTGGATTTTCTTCAGGAGAGTCAAACATGAGTTTGAAAATACATCCAGTATAGGACGAAGTCCCATTGAACTGCATATCATTAGCAGGTGGGTAAGGTCCCTGGAATAGATCCCTAATCAACTTCTTCCCATGTTTGGCCTTTAACCATTAATCTAGTCATTATATTGGTGGATTGAGGAACATAACAGGGACAACAAAGTCCCCACACTAGTTCTAAAGAATATGACCAACATTGAGATCAATGGGTTCTGCTTCAGCTGAGAATTGGAAGAATGGGCTGTCAATCCATAAGCCTGGATACATTAGCTACTGTTTAGCCACTAACATCTTAAAATGATCATAGAGAAAATCATTGGCCATTTGGAAATTGTGAAGATCTCTTCTTTGGAAGGGATTTGTACTCCATTCTTGGCAACTTTCTTCATAAAATCTATGTTCTCTGATCCAGATTGTACGAACAACACTAGAGGTTGTCTAGTCTGCTTTAGGAAGAACAGGTTCTGAAGTGTGTCCTTCTCTAGAAAAGAAATATGCAAATAAATAATCAACTCCAAGAAGATGAACAAAATCAAATTCATAGGTGCTTAGAAGCTATGCCCATCTAAGGAGTCTTCTTCAAACAACTTTATTTTTTGATTATTTTCTAAAGAATCCTCGTAGATTTTGAAGATCAGTTTTTAGAAGAAATCGTTTGTCAACAATAAACATTTGGAATGCTTGAATAGTATTGACAACAACAAGGATTTCTTTATGTGTACTATGGTAGTCTCTTTCACTATTCTTGAAAATACTAAAAACATATCTAACAATCTCACCTTTATCCTTGGGGTTGTGAGATGTAGATTTTTGTTCTCTAAGAACAGTAGCCTAGGCACTTTCACTTGCATCAGTTTCCACAATCTTGAAACCATTACCCGGTAACTTTAGTGGTGGTAGCTGAGAACACTTTTGTTTGATTCTCGAGATCAGACCATCATGCTTGACCATCCATGGTGGTGGTGTCTTTCCCAGAAGCTTGTTGAGTTCACTTCTATCAAGAGCTGAGATTCTAGAACATCATGGATATAAACCCTTACAAAGATGAGAACCATGGCCTCCAGGTCCTCCTACTCAAAGGACTATCAATGAAGCCCCTGCACCTGGCAGTATGGCTAGAAGATTATGGAGAAGAAGCCATTTAGTTGTACTGCCAGCATGTCACAATCTAATTTAACTTCAGTTCTAACCCTCTGCAGAAGTTCTCTCTGTTGTTCTAAAGACCGCTGCTGAGCAACCCACCACATTTCTATTTGACTTTTGAACTCATTGTATTGAGCTTTGAGTTCCTGTAGGTCTTTATCGACAGAGGTCATCCACTGTTCAGTAAGACGCTTTTCCAGGTGTTCTAGAGTGGAGATAAGAGAATGAAAATTCTCTTGAGAACTTAGATGGGCCTTTTCAGCCTTGATAGCTTCGATCTGATGCCAGATCTTCTTGTCCTCAGCAAGTAACATAGATTTCCTAAGGCACATGTTAGTCCAGTTTAGCAATTTGCTTTGACTGGAACCTCAGAGACTTTCTGCTATAGGAAAGATATGAAGAGGCCAGAAATCAGCTTTATAAGTACCAGTGGTGTCAAAGAGCATAAAATCTCTAAATGGGGGAATAGCACTGGGTACAGGGTAAGGACCTACAGGAGTACCTATGACTTTTTAATGGACTTCTTTAATATCTTGTTTAGGCATTATAGCTTGCTTGGCCAAAAACATTTGGAAATGGCCTATTCTAGGAGGATTAAAAACAAAGGAACAATCCTCACATTTGTATATCCCATTTTCTAATTTAGAATACAATTTATGGGAGCAAGAAGGATGAGCAGCTGATGCTGTGGAACTGCTAGGTCTTGAAATAGAGGGGATCTTAAAGAGATCTTCAAAACCCTTGGCAGGTTAGAATCTTGCACTCTGAGTGCATGGTAACTGTGACATAGATGGACCAGGTTGGTTGTAGTTAAACACTCTTTCTATTCTCATAGAAGGGCTGCTGTGTAAAGCAGGCTAGCTACCGGATGAGAATCTGATTACTGCCTGATCATCTAATTCTTCAATTAAGATACCTCTCAATTGTGGTTGTTTTTCTTCTTTAGGTTGACTATCATGTTCCCAAAGATCTAATGCCCATTCTTCTAGAAACTTGATATCCTTATGATGGACTATATTTGGTGCAGTTAACCACGTGTTGTCATTGGTAGATTTCTAGATGGTTGACAAACCTTCTAGACCTTGTGCCTTTCTACAATTTATCATCAAGGGAAGAACCTTGTTGTATAACCTATAGTGAATGAGAAAGGTAAGAGAATGGTCTACTGACTAATTTTTCATATGAAGGTTCATGGTCTTGAAATTATATTTGCGAACATCTCGAAGATTACCATATTTTAAACTGACAAGGAAATCTAATAAGCAATCAATATAAAGTGACCCTTTGGACATGGAGTCACAAGCAGCACCTAACAAGGAATGTGACAACTTTAGGAACCTTGCATCTTTCAACATCATGAGGATGATGATTGGTAATCCCTTTTAGTAATGTCCAGTGATACCTATCCTTACATAGGACAAATGCATAAACTGGGGATTATCGGGACTTGCTAAGGCTTCCTTTTGAAATTTCTAGACTTGGACATATGAGAATAATCACAGTTTGCCTTTATTTCCTCTTGTAACTACATGCTGTAAAGTAGCTACATGACATCTCTGAGAAGATTTATAACCAAACCATTTTTTTAGACCTTTGTTTTTGTTGAACATATCAACTAGACTATTAGGAACATCATTACAAATCTCAAAGGGTTTTATCTTAGGCACACAAAATTCTTTATCATCAAACTGACTAGAGAAATTTTCATCTAAAATATTACTACTAGATTCAGGGGTAGAAAAAGAGCTTTCATTATCAACAAAGAAATTGGTGAACTTAACTTCTGTGTTGTGATCTGCTGTGTGGTTGATGCTTTCCATACTCGATCCAAAAGTTCTTGGTCTATCCATTTCTGTGCTAAAACCAACACTCACACCCGCACTTGAAATACATGATTACTACCTTAGATTTGCCCTAGATGCAACAAGCTAAAATAGGACTTACACGGAGAGGACTTACAACAGGCTTCTCATTTGTATGAGCAGTACGAGGAGCAATATTAGGAGCAATACAGCTAGATAGATTACCACTCGTGAGTCATTATAGTTAGACACCAACTATAACAATAGATGAACATCACATTGGCTCTGATACCAACTTTGAACAACAGTTGCAAATGATATGTGGATGAAATATGTATTTGACATTTAGAAAGATATTATATATATTATTATCTTCATATCTAATACTTAGGAATACATTTATCATATTCAATGCACGCTGGCAATGATAAAAACATATATGCAGAAAGAGGAGCTTAAAAGCTTTTACAATACTGAAAATTTGTTTGCATCAAATTTTTTGATTCACTCAGATCATCTTAAAGCTGTAAAGTGAAGAGCATACTCTTCTTAACAAACTCCTAATAGACTCGAGACTTAAGACTCTTACTTCCTAAGACTTCACTCGCCTAGAATTAGTTGAGGAATTAAGGCATCTCTCTTTACCTTTTATAGGGAGTGTGGGTAAAACTTTAACCTTCTCTTTTGAATCCAATTTGAAATCCATCCATAGAAAGTGGACACATAACAACTCCTTTTTCGAAGAGTTACCCAAAGGAAGATGAGCATCTTCCGGTGGGTCCCAATAACTCATGAACAGAGAAAGGAGGAGACATACATGACAAGAAAGGAATCTACTTTTACATGTCTTCTTTTTTATCACGAGAAGGTTAACTCGTGCTTACTGTGAGGTGCATAATATTTTCCCCTTTTACCGTGGAAGGGCCCACATCTATCAAGTTCAACGAGGTGATAGATTCCTCGATAGATGACAAACCCATCCATTAGCCTAGAATCCCATGCTTGGTTGTGAATCGTCCGTTTTAGTGACGTAGATAGGAACTTAGGGATCATCTAGAGGATCATAGCAACAATTGGCACAGGTCTGACTGGAAGAGTGTGGTTCGCATCCTTGATTTGGTCTATTAGTGCAATCAGCTTCATTCTCCTTCCAGATGATGCTCATGGTTTTTATCTTATATGGTCCATAAAGTCCCTGGGTCATGGCCCTTTGATCAATTCTATCCATTTGGTAGGTTTTGGTGTATATCCAAATAGGCATGTTCTTAGAATGGAAGAATCTTAATTTGTTGGAGACATTCCAGTGGTCAAAGACAGATGAAGATCTAGTAGGTTTGTAGACTTGGCAAAGATGTTTGCTGATTGGATTTTCTTCAGGAGAGTCGAACATGAGTTTGAAAATACATCCAGCATAGGATGAAGTCCCATTGAACTGCTTATCATTAGCAGGTGGGTAAGGTCCCTGGAATAGATCCCTGATCAACTTCTTCCCATGTTCGGCATTCAACCATTAATCTGGTCACTCTATTGGTGGATTGAGGAACATAACAGGGAGAACAAAGTCCCCACACCAGTTCTGAAGAATATGACCAACATCGAGATCAATGGGTTCTGCTTTGGCTGAGAATTGGAAGAATGGCCTGTCAATCCATAAGCCTAGATACGTTAGCTATTGTTTAGCCACTAACATCTTAAAATGATCATAGAGAAAATCATTGGCCATTTGGAAATTGTAAAGATCTCTTCTTTGGAAGGGATTTGTGCTCCATTCTCGGTAACTTTCTTCATATCATCTATGTTCTCTGATCCAGATTATATGAACAACACCAGAGGTTGTCTGGTTTGCTTTAGGAAGAATAGGTTTTGAAGTGTGTCCTTCTCTAGACAAGGAATCTACAAAAATATTATCAACTCCAGGAAGATGAACAAAATCAAATTCATAGGTGCTTAGAAGTTGTGCCCATCTAAGGAGTCTTCCTTGGACAACTTTATTTTTTGATTCTTTTCTAAAGAATCCTTGCAGATTTTGAAGATCAGTTTTTAGAAGAAATCGCTTGTCAACAATAAACATTTGGAATGCTTGAAAAGTATTGACAACAACAAGAATTTCTTTGTGTACTGTGGTAGTCTCTTTCACTATTCTTGAAACTACAAGAAACATATCTAACAATCTCACCTTTATCCTTGGGGTTGTGAGATGTAGATTTCTATTCTCTAAGAACACCAGCCCAGGCACTTTCACTTGCATCACTTTCCACAATCTTGAAACCATTACCTAGTAACTTTAGCGGTGGTAGATGAGAACACTTTTGTTTGATTCTCGAGATCAGGCCATCATGCTTGACCATCCAAGGTGGTGGTGTCTTTCCCAGAAGCTTGTTGAGTTCACTTCTATCTTCAATGAGCTTATAATAGAATCCTAAAATATAGTTAACAAGACCTAAAAAGTGTTGCAATTCTTTGACATTGGTAACATCAAGATTGAAAATTTTGTTAAGAATATGAGGTTGAGCCTCCATTCTTCCCCTAGGAAGAAGCTTGATGCCAATGAAAACAATGTGGTTTTGGGTGAAGTAAGACTTTATGGGATTGACAGCAAGCCCATGGTGTTGACAAATAGTAAGGAATTGTCAGAGGTGAGCAAGGTGTTGTGGCATATCTTGGCTAAAGACAAGAATATCATCTATGTAGGTTTGAATAAATTTGGCATAAGGCTGAAAGATAACATCCATTTTTTGCTATAAAATGGAGGGGGAAGTTTTGATTCTGAATGGGAGTACCTTCCATTCATAGAGGCCTTGTGGGACTGAGAAGGCGGTTTTGTAGAAATCAACACTTTTGAGTCCAATCTGCCAAAACCCTTTTGTTAGATCAAATTTTGAATAAACATGACTACCCTGAATGGTCTACCAGATATGGTCCTTGCTTGATAGAGGATGTCTATTATCAACAAGATAGTCATTTAATGGCTATAGTTGACAACTAGCCGTTTCTCTGGTAATTCTTTACCATTCTCATTAGTCTTGGGGACATACATAGCATGGCACAAGAATGGAGATTCAGAAGTCTGGATTAATCCAAGCTTATCAAGCTCTACGACTTCTATTCTACAAGTTACTACTTCAGTTGAACTCATTAGAAAATAATTAGCTTTGGCTTTTGGGGTGAGTTCATTACCTTGAGGATCTCTTTTGAGGGGGAGATCGCATGTCAAAGTCCTTTGTTGCTTTTGTAAGTCTTTTGTGAGCACTATTGAAGTAAAGGCACAATTAATCATAGTTAGAGATTCTTGACCTACATCCATTTGTTTGGCTTACCAAACTGCATTGACTGGTTTCTTTTTCTTTTCCTTTTCGAGCTTGGATGTATAAGCCAAATCCTAATAAAGATGTGTAAGCTGAAATCTATTCTGAATTATAATAAAGTCAAAATCAATGGTGAAAGGTTCCCATTATTGTATAGCTTTGCTTCCGATCACACCAACATATCCATCTACTTCATATTGGACAAATGTGAGTTTATCCATAAAACCATCAAAACCTATTTGAATAGGAACTTCACAAATTGTAGAACTATCACCCTTTTCAGAATTGCCAAAAGTGATACTTGTGGTTCCTTCCATCTAGGCATCTCTGGGGGACACATTGTATCTAGCAATATTTAGATCAGCTCCTATATCAATTAGAAATGCTAATGGATAAGCCATAATACCTAGAAAGTGTATTGTTAGGATTACACCTGGACATAAGGTATTCTTCTTGGTGCACTTGTATGCTTTCATCTGATGGCTGCTAGTACCTTCTTCAAAGGTTACTTCTAATTCTCCTTCGATAGCCTGATGAATGAGCGGACTATAGGGCTTCTCTTCACAATACAGTTGTTCCTCCCTTAAAGAAGCTTGTAAGGGTGACTGTATAGGTCTAGTTGAATTGAACTGGTTGATGAACTTATCAAGTTTGGGAGACTTTTCCATTTCTTCTATGAGATAGAAATTTTCTTCATCATCTATTTCTAAGATTTATCCTTGAGCTTGTGCTATAACCTTTTCTAGATAGGCTTTGCAGCTTCTTCTCCATAATCTTCTAGCCATACCGCTAGGTGCAGGGGCTTCACTGATAGTCCTTTGAGAAGGAGGACCTGGATACCATGGTTCTCTTCTTTGTAAGGGTTTATATCCATGATGTTCTGGAATCTCAGCTGTTGATGAAGATAACCCATATTGAAGGATGGGTGTTCTCTAAACTGGGAGCTTAGGGGGCCTTTCTTCCTTTTGAAGCAGGAAGTACTTTTTTGCCTTAAGTTGTTCCAACTTATTGGTCAACTTTTTCCATGTTTCTTGACGCATATCCATTTCATGGAGTCTGGATTTAGTTTGGACAATTTCTTCAATTATCTTGTCCAACTCAACACGGGTGTCCCTTCATAACATTCTACAAAAGAAGGAGACTTATGAACCATCATTAGATGATTGAATTTGTTCGGTCATCATATTTACCTGAGCTTGCTCTGGAGCTGATGTGTATTCTTTAGACTTTGATTCTATCTCTATATCAGTACTGGATAGAATGATATCTTCTGAGTGTGATGGGTAGCCATCAATGAATTCATATTCATCTTCTTTGACTCCTACTTCTTGGGCAGCTCGGACTTTTCCTTTACTCTTTTTCTTATGTCTATCTTGGCACTTATTTGCAAAATGCTTTCCTTTGCAAATGTAGTAGGTAGGTTCCCATTTCTTTGAACCTTTTCCTTTCTTATCCCTTTTCCTAAAATATCCTTTCTTCTTGGGATACTTACTAAATTTGTTCTTTTTCTTCTTGTAGGATTTTTTTGGCTTGTCGCAATCATAACAAGAAGATTTGCCTTTATCGAGAAATTGACTTGAAGGCATTATTTGGTAGCATACAAAAGAGGATAGTAAAGGTTGTACCTTTTTTATCTCCTTTGCTTTTCCTTCTTCACAGATTTCTTCATTAATCTGAGTAAGGAATTGAACTAACTAAGGAAAAGTTAGTTCTTTCATCTCAATATTTTTTGTTACCAGATTCTCAAGAACTTTCTTGTGATAGAATTCTCCTATCACATTTCCAAAGCTTTTCAGAAAAGTTGTGAACATGAAATCATGATTTTGTTCACGGCCTGACTGATAGAAATTCTGATATTGAACCTCACAACATTTTTTGAAATATTTAAGATATTTGCATTTACCTTTGATGAATTTATTGTAGGCCAACTTTTCTCTAGTATATGTTCTTCCTATGAATAGACGTGTCAATTGAGCACAGACTTGATCTGTACCTCTGCCTATTAGGTTTTCTCTAAAAGTGTCATCCAATCAATCCCAGACACTTCGTGCAACACCTGTTATAGCATTAAGAGCCTGCTTGATCACTTGTGATTCATCAGCATTAGCATTACTGGATAAATAATTTATTATCTAGGCTCTCATGTCATCTATTCCTCTTGTATATTCTATATCTTCAAAATTATCAAAATTAACAAGGGGAGTGTTGGCCATGATGTTAGTCATTCGCAAACATAGAATAAAAGTTACACAACAACCTTTACTCATCTTGAAAGATACGATGAATTCAAAGAATTCATGATCCCAAGTCTCCGTTGATTAGGTCTTAATCTACTGACGTTACTCAGTGGTTGATGTGTGTTGCTGTTTTCCATTCAGGGGCCTTACGTGTTTCTGCAAAGTTCATCATCATTATCTTCAAATATCCTGCTCTGGATGTTTGCTCTGCATAAATTTCCAACAATTCTACCTCTGCACTGTGAATTTAGTCAAATAATGTGCCTACAGGCTGATATTTGCATGATTTCTATCATTCTTTATGATTCTTTGCATGATATTTTCAATAATACATGCATTTAACTCAAATATGCTAATGATCTTCAGTTACCTACGGGATTTCAGCATATTTCTCTGTTCTGCTTGTTATTTATCATGATTTGCAGTTATGATGATGAATTTATGAAATTGAAAAAAGGAAAAGGGTTAAAGAATGAGATTCCCAAAACTACTTGACTTAGATCACTGATCCACATACAAGCTCCCATACATGCAATGAAAAGAAGGAAACTAGAATCATACTTCACCAGGACATTCCACAAATCCGCATGATCCAGTGCAAATCTTCAAAGGAAAAGTTGATAACAACATGTAATGAAATGAAAGCGCTTCTAGTTGAACACAGCATTCACCAGTACATATCCAGAAATCAACAGGAAGATTACATAAAATTTACAATCAGGATGTAATCTGAAGCTTCATATCCATTCAGTATGCTCAAGAACAGGTACATTTACAGTGATCTGAAGAAAGAACCTTGACATTTCAACAATTCTATCCTCATTAGTCTCAGTAATCCGATCTCCTAATTGATTCTACAGTAATTAGCTTTAATGCGCCAGATGCGTCTGTGTATTCTAATGTATCTCTCTTTTTAATGTTTTGACAAGCTCTGGCCTTTATATAGATCAAATGCCAGAAAACGGTTACAGTGATCCAAGGATCAGGATCCTCTCATAACAATCAACGGTCCAGATGAAAAGCACATGCTTCGTCAGTTGGCAAATGTACAGCTGGCACAGAATATTCCAGCATCTTTAACTTGATTCGGTCTCCAGCTGGCGAACATCATATTTGACAATATCCTCCTTATTTCTGGTTCATGTTGCCTCCATGTGCAACTTTGTAATTATCAGCTTCAGCAGCAGCTCTAACAGCATCATGACTTCAATGCTCAGCTTCAGCAGCATCATCATGACTTCCTGCAAGTAAACAGACAAACATTAAGTTCATCATCATGTGGATAAACAACAGGAAGTACAACGTTTTATTAAACAAGCCCCCAAAAATGTGCAGCTACAGGCAATCGGGCTCCAAATCAGTGGAAAATTATGCACTAAATGCATAAACATCTTCAAAACACCCGGGTCAACCATCGTTGACTGGGAAATCAGCAATCAGGTCTTCAAATTTCCATCGCTTCATGTTCCCACCCATTTTCTTGTATATCGAGTTCAAAATATGATCATGATGATCTCAAAATATACAAGGAAATAACCGCCCTTTAACCATCCTTCGAATCCAGATTTGCATGCTCTGTTTGTATGTTTCGGGTCATCATCATCATATTCGCATCGGTGTGACCACATATGATCAGGGTGACAATATTAGACTTGGCCGATGGCAACAGTTATACCGACGCCAAAAATCATGATGATGCCCAACTCTATGTCTTCTATCTAGCTGCAGGATATCATGAAATATGATGCTCCTCCCCTCCGAATGCTCTGATGAAAAGCACATCAGGATGTTTCGTTTCTGCATATTGGGGAAAGAAAGACATCATCATCATCATCATGTCGAAGGAGAATAGGAGGATTTGGAATATGATCCTGCTGCTGAGGAAAGGAATATCATGGTGACGTCATCGTCATATTCGGGCTTCATTAAAATGCAAAAGATGACGTCACCGTCATGTTTCGTTAAGATCAGGAGATAAATGTAATATCGGGTCACCTCTAAGGAAGATGATCAGGATGATGAATGTAATGTGACCCCTTTTTGCGGCCAAGGTAACCCTCTCGAAAGATCAGGATGATGATGATCATCATCATCATATCCGCACTAGGTGATTTAGAAATATGATCCTGCTGAAGGTCCAGATGATGTCATCAGGATATACGGGGCCTTCGTTAATCTTAGAACATGACGTCATCGTCATATTGGCGAACAGGATCATGCCTTGGAAAATATCCTGCCGAAGGAGAAATGTGATGGTGACGTCATCCTGATATTTGTTTCTTCATTTATCAGGTCGGGATGACGTCATCAGGATATTTGCAAAAGGTTATACTTCTCGGCAGGAGGATATTACGAAATGTCGGGCAGAGAAACAAGATCATGATGATCTTGTCAACATGACTTAGGAATGGAATATCACCCTCCCACCGAAAGATAGGGTGATCATCATGATTGTGCAAAAGGAGATCAGGAGGATACGAAATATGATCCTGCCTTGAAAGATCATGATGATGATGATCACCAGGACTTTGACGTGCGCATGCAAATTATGCAGATGGTGTATTTTCTAAGTAGGGTGATATTATAATATCAGCATGATATTATAATATCGGGTGATGTTAGAATATCATGATGCTCGCGATGTTTCCAAGGTTATTTGACGGGCAAAACACACTATCACCTAGGATTGATGTCCGGAATTGGGACTGCATGATTTTTATCGGGTGATAGACCAAGATCATGATGATGACCTTTCGCGATACAAAAGACCGCTCGACGGGGACAACTTACTACGACTTAAAGTTGACGTCCGGATATTTCAACCTCAGGATATTATCGGGGGGCGTTTCAAATATGATGATGATGATCTTCATACAACAATTATCAGGTTTGACCAAAACTTTGACTGTGCATAACTCCCTCATATGGACGAATTTTCGGGTGATGTAAAAAGGCAAACCTGCATGGAATTTCAAGCTCTTTCTAACTATGAGGTCATAGAAACAAAATATGAACTTTGACAAACTGACCTCATGATGATGACCAACCTCATCCTGCCCTTCATGATGATGATGCACCTGGCTTATTTTTACCAAACCGCCAGAAAGCAGACAACACAAGCCAAGCCAAAAGTTGGGTCCCTGTTTTGATAAGTTAAAATGGGGCGTGTTGTGTAACCACACAACAACTTGCCACCAAAGAAAACAACAAAATTCAAATAATTCAAGTGATATGATCATATTCATCTATAGTATTCTAATTCTTTCTAAGTAAAATCATCATGATCTTTGAATGATAAAGTTTCATCAAGGTAACAATGCTAACAAAGGATCATGTGTGTGCATATGATTAATTATCCTCATCTTGAAAGTAAGTTGAAAACATAAGTAACTGGTGTTAAACTACATAGTTGGAGATCATCCCTCATAGCCAACCTGGATAGAGCCTTGCTGCCAGCAGGCGTCCATAACCCCGGCAAGGTTATCTATACAATCTCCCTAAGTAGAGCCCCACTGCCAGCAGGCATCTATAGCCCCGGTAGAGTTACTTAGATGGCCTAAGTTTATTGTTTATATATTTTCTATTTATATACTTATATTTGATATCATCATGTCAGCTCATTTATACAAGGGGTAGTCACTTGCAGCTTTAGGTTGGAGATTGTATTGGTAGCAAGGGAGTCCCTTTAGATTTTTCACTTAACACCTATACTCATATCTTCAACAAGCCCAAGGCTGTTAGGTGTTTCATTGTGTTTGATTCACTTTGGACAAGAAAAGGCACCTAATGAAAAGATATTATAAAACCTGATCATGAGTATTTATCAGAATGAATTACAATCTATATCTAAATCTGATCTCATCACTTGAATCCTAACAATTTAGTTATTTTCTTAGGTGATGAAGTGCATCATCTTGACTTACCAAAACAAAACTCAACCAAAACAACACAAAACAGAAGAAACACTATACAAACAACTAACCTACAAAAAGGAAACAACAGGAACAGAACAAGAAAGCAAAACAAGCAGACTGTACAAACAACTAACCTACAAAATTATATACAAACCACTACTAGGCAAACAAAAACCAGAAAAAGACCTAAGGACACCTGTATTTGCATACTTCTTTTGATTGTGCAGGAGCATCAGGGTATTAGTTATGGTTCTCAACCTAGCAAATTTATCTTTATATTCTGAAGAATATTCTGATATTCTGAATTCACTGTATTCAACAGAATAACTCTTGATGATCAGCAACTGAGGAAGCTCATCATGTTCATGATTAATCCATGTGCATGTCTTATCTCCTGAATTTCCATAATCAAAATAGTATTCAACATCATTTACTGTGGAAAGGAGAAATACAACCTGGTGTATTTCTAGCTTTGCTGGACATGCTTCTTCATTGGCAGTTGGTCTTCCATTTGTCATTATATTTTCACTGCTTGGCTCAGTGCCTGGTCCCTCTTCAAATTGAAGGATGTATGACCTTTGATGTATTAATTCTTCATCTTTATCCAGCCTTATCCCTTCATTCTGGATGTTCAGTTTATCCTCCAGTTCAGGAAACTTCTCAATATTTTCTTCAATTTCCTGCACATCAGCATCTAAATAAGTATCTTTATTATCACAACCTGATATACAGAAATTTATCATTTCTAAATCATTTGACTGTAAAGGAGAAACAACTTTCACTTGATGAGGACACTCCCCTGTTTCATTTTCAAAATATTTCTGGAGTGATATCCGATTATGCACAACAACTCCAAAGTCTTCTACATCTTCATCTTTCAGGAATTGTTCATTAAATAATTCACATTTTCTATCTATTAGAGGATCTGGTTCCTTTAACCTGCAACATTCTTGCATTTGATCATTTAATTCAAAGAAGTCAGGTAATAAATCAGCATTTATTTTCTTTTCTATGACTCCCTGAATTACTATCATAGGAACTTCATCATCAGGAGTGCATTTAAATTGCTCTACTATCTGTTTACACTTCTCTTTACCATAGAATGACTCCAGGAAAGATGTTTCATCTTCTTTACCAAAAGTATTAGGATCAGAATCAAAAATATTATCCTGATGAGTGATTTCTTCTCTAAAATTTTCACAAGATTCATACCTGCATACTGACTGGTCCTTACTTGTCATTATATTTTCTAGAATCTTTTTCAACATGACCAAGCAAGGGTAACAATCTCTCTCTGAATGCTCTTCATCATGTAATCTGCACCAGCTTTCAATCAAGACATCATCAATGGGCAAACCTGATATTTGACTACACTGTATATTTCTAGACAAGTATAATTCAAAATCTTCAGAATGATCTACTTCAGTGTCTGGACAATTAATAACTTCTGGTGCTGCATCTGCTTGTTGCTCCAGAATTTCTTCATTTTCATGGCAGACTTCTTCATTTTCTTGGCAAATTTCAACCCTGAACACATCCAGAAAGAATATTAGTCCTTTCAAATATAAATCCAACCTTGTAAGGAAAGTTAAGCAATTTATTTCACTGTGTTCTATAGTCTGGCATATCCTGCAACAGGTACATAAACCAAAGTTAGACAAACTGTGAGGGTAAAGCTGCCTATTTAAAGTTTCCTGAAATAAAGGAATGTTAATTTGGCAATTATTTTCATATACATCCATCAAAATGAGACTCTATTCTTCAATTTTTTAGTATTTTGCAATTTTAAGGAGATCTATCATATCTCAGACTAAAACTTGAAAGTCCAGAAAATCAAACAAATATTTGATGCTTTGGGCTAGATCTTTGCAAAGGTGCAACCAAAACATCTCAGGTAAGAGATATTTGCAGACATTTAACTGAAATGCTGAAATATTTATGCAATATTTACAGAAATCAAAAATTCTTTGTTCAGGAACAGGATCTATTTGCTGAGAAACAGCTCAGCCCTCCTTCTAGCGCCTATTTATGTTGCGTTAGAAGCGAGGGGCCTACATAAAATGAATGATGACTGAAGCAGTGGTGTCTTTTCCAGTTCTGCCCTCCTTCTGTTGATGATGCTGAGAAACAGCTCAGCCCTCCTTCTAGCGCCAATTTATGTTGCGTTAGAAGCGAGGGGCCTGCATAAAATGAATGATGACTGAAGCAGTGGTGTCTTTTCCAGTTCTGCCCTCCTTCTGTTGATGATGCTGAGAAACAGCTCAGCCCTCCTTCTAGCGCCAATTTATGTTGGCCATGATGTTAGTCATTCGCAAACATAGAATAAAAGTTACACAACAACCTTTACTCATCTTGAAAGATACGATGAATTCAAAGAATTCATGATCCCAAGTCTTCGTTGATTAGGTCTTAATCTACTGACGTTACTCAGTGGTTGATGTGTGTTGCTGTTTTCCATTCAGGGGCCTTACGTGTTTTTGCAAAGTTCATCATCATTATCTTCAAATATCCTGCTCTGGATGTTTGCTTTGCATAAATTTCCAACAATTCTACCTCTACACTGTGAATTTAGTCAAATAATGTGCCTACAGGTTGATATTTGCATGATTTCTATCATTCTTTATGATTCTTTGCATGATATTTTCAATAATACATGCATTTAACTCAAATATGCTAATGATCTTCAGTTACCTATGGGATTTCAGCATATTTCTCTGTTCTGCTTGTTATTTATCATGATTTGCAGTTATGATGATGAATTTATGAAATTGAAAAAAGGAAAAGGGTTAAAGAATGAGATTCCCAAAACTACTTGACTTAGATCACTGATCCACATACAAGCTCCCATACATGCAATGAAAAGAAGGAAACTAGAATCATACTTCACCAGGACATTCCACAAATCCGCATGATCCAGTGCAAATCTTCAAAGGAAAAGTTGATAACAACATGTAATGAAATGAAAGCGCTTCTAGTTGAACACAGCATTCACCAGTACATATCCAGAAATCAACAGGAAGATTACGTAAAATTTACAATCAGGATGTAATCTGAAGCTTCATATCCATTCAGTATGCTCAAGAACAGGTACATTTACAGTGATCTGAAGAAAGAACCTTGACATTTCAACAATTCTATCCTCATTAGTCTCAGTAATCCGATCTCCTAATTGATTCTACAGTAATTAGCTTTAATGCGCCAGATGCGTCTGTGTATTCTAATGTATCTCTCTTTTTAATGTTTTGACAAGCTCTGGCCTTTATATAGATCAAATGCCAGAAAACGGTTACAGTGATCCAAGGATCAGGATCCTCTCATAACAATCAACGGTCCAGATGAAAAGCACATGCTTTGTCAGTTGGCAAATGTACAGCTGGCACAGAATATTCCAGTATCTTTAACTTGATTCGGTCTCCAGCTGGCGAACAGCATATTTGACAATATCCTCCTTATTTCTGGTTCATGTTGCCTCCATGTGCAACTTTGTAATTATCAGCTTCAGCAGCAGCTCTAACAGCATCATGACTTCAATGCTCAGCTTCAGCAGCATCATCATGACTTCCTGCAAGTAAACAGACAAACATTAAGTTCATCATCATGTGGATAAACAACAGGAAGTACAACATTTTATTAAACAAGCCCCCAAAAATGTGCAGCTACAGGCAATCGGGCTCCAAATCAGTGGAAAATTATGCACTAAATGCATAAACATCTTCAAAACACCCGGGTCAACCATCGTTGACTGGGAAATCAGCAATCGGGTCTTCAAATTTCCATCGCTTCATGTTCCCGCCCACTTTCTTGTATATCGGGTTCAAAATATGATCATGATGATCTCAAAATATACAAGGAAATAACCGCCCTTTAACCATCCTTCGAATCCGGCTTTGCATGCTTTGTTTGTATGTTTCGGGTCATCATCATCATATTCGCATCGGTGTGACCACATATGATCAGGGTGACAATATTAGACTTGGCCGATGGCAACAGTTATATCGACGCCAAAAATCATGATGATGCCCAAATCTATGTCTTCTATCTAGCTGCAGGATATCATGAAATATGATGCTCCTCCCCTCCGAATGCTCTGATAAAAAGCACATCAGGATGTTTCATTTCTGCATATTGGGGAAAGAAAGACATCATCATCATCATCATGTCGAAGGAGAATAGGAGGATTTGGAATATGATCCTGCTGCTGAGGAAAGGAATATCATGGTGACGTCATCGTCATATTCGGGCTTCATTAAAATGCAAAAGATGACGTCACCGTCATGTTTCGTTAAGATCAGGAGATAAATGTAATATCGGGTCACCTCTAAGGAAGATGATCAGGATGATGAATGTAATGCGACCCCTTTTTGCGGCCAAGGTAACCCTCTCGAAAGATCAGGATGATGATGATGATCATCATCATATCTGCACTAGGTGATTTAGAAATATGATCCTGCTGAAGGTCCAGATGACGTCATCAGGATATCCGGGGCCTTCGTTAATCTTAGAACATGACGTCATCGTCATATTGGCGAACAGGATCATGCCTTGGAAAATATCCTGCCGAAGGAGAAATGTGATGGTGACATCATCCTGATATTTGTTTCTTCGTTTATCAGGTCAGGATGACGTCATCAGGATATTTGCAAAAGGTTATACTTCTCGGCAGGAGGATATTACGAAATGTCGGGCAGAGAAACAAGATCATGATGATCTTGTCAACATGACTTAGGAATGGAATATCACCCTCCCACCGAAAGATAGGGTGATCATCATGATTGTGCAAAAGGAGATCAGGAGGATACGAAATATGATCCTGCCTTGAAAGATCATGATGATGATGATCACCAGGACTTTGACGTGTGCATGCAAATTATGCAGATGGTGTATTTTCTAAGTAGGGTGATATTATAATATCAGCATGATATTATAATATCGGGTGATGTTAGAATATCATGATGCTCGCGATGTTTCCAAGGTTATTTGACGGGCAAAACACACTATCACCTAAGATTGACATCCAGATATTGGGACTGCATGATTTTTATCGGGTGATAGACAAAGATCATGATGATGACCTTTCGCGATACAAAAGACCGCTCGACAGGGACAACTTACTACGACTTAAAGTTGACGTCCGGATATTTCGACCTCAGGATATTATCGGGGGGTGTTTCAAATATGATGATGATGATCTTCATACAGCAATTATCAGGTTTGACCAAAACTTTGACTGTGCATAACTCCCTCATATGGACAAATTTTTGGGTGATGTAAAAGGCAAACCTACATGGAATTTCAAGTTCTTTCTAACTATGAGGTCATAGAAACAAAATATGAACTTTGACAAACTGACCTCATGATGATGACCAACCTCATCCTGCCCTTCATGATGATGATGCACCTGGCTTATTTTTACCAAACCGCCAGAAAGCAGACAACACAAGCCAAGCCAAAAGTTGGGTCCCTGTTTTGATAAGTTAAAATGGGGCGTGTTGTGTAACCACACAACAGGGAGGTGTATCAGTTTTCAGAGTCTGGTCACCCTTGAATTCATCTTTAGTCATGATGATGAGTTTAGGGGCAAGAAAAATAACATGACCTTCAAGAAAGAAGATTACGAAAATCTGATCATCACCTAGAATAAAGAGTTGTTGCTGGGAAAGGTATGTGGCAATGTAGAGGCAAGAATTCATAAGACTTGCCCAAAAGTATAATGACATCCTGGCATGGACATATGAAGATCTTAAAGGATTTGATCTGGACATGGCTCAACATGCTATTGATCTAGATCCTAACTGCAAACTAATTCACCAAAAGTAGTGATCCATTAATCCATAAATTGAGCCACTCATGAGGAAAGGGCTTGTTAAGCTCATACAAGAAAGGATTATCTTTCCTATCAAGTATTCTACTTGGGTGGCTAATCTAGTCCTTGTGAGAAAGAAAAATGAAGAGATTAGGCTCTGTGTAGACTTTAGGGACCTGAATTAGGCCTCTTTGAGGGATCATTACCCTTTGCCCTCTATGGATCAAATTTTACAAATAGTTGTGGGGGTAGAGAGGTTTTCTTTCTTATATGGATTCTCTGGCTATAATGAGATCTTTGTCAAAGAGGAGGATCGATTTAATATGATATTCACAACCAAATGGGGAATCATGGCATATGCAAAAATGCCATTTGGTTTGTCTAATGCTGGTGCCACATTTCAGAGGGCAATCGATATTACCTTCAAAGGATTTATAAACAAGTTCATCCTGATTTATCTAGATGACATTACAATCTTCTCCAAGAAGGGAGAAAACCACATGGAGTATCTAGAGAAAGTTTTCTAGAGGTGCAGAGAGTTTGGGGTGTCTCTGAACCCCAAGAAATGTATTTTTGTTGCTGCCCAAGGTAAGCTTTTGGGTCACATAGTATCTAAGGATTGAATATCCATTGACCTAGATTGGACATTTGTTCTCCTTCTCTTCCCCTACCTGCTCACAAAAAATTTTGCCATCATTTTTAGGGAAGATCAACTTTGTTAGGAAATTCATTCCTAATTGTGCTACCTTAGTGAAGCCTCTAACCCTTATGCTGAAGAAAGATGTAGTCTTTAGATGGACTAAGGAGGGGAAGGATGGTTTTGAAAAAATCAAGGAAGAGATTATTCGGGCAGCTACTCTCATGAATCCAAATTATGAGAAGAATTTTGTCCTGTATGCATATGGAGGAGAGAACAACATTGTTGCTATCTTGATGCAACAAAATGAACATGGACTGGAGCAGCCTTTGGCCTTCTTCAATCAGAATTTGAAGGACTATGAGGTTAGATATACCCCCATGGATAAGCAGGTATTTTCCATTGTTAGAGATTTAAAAAAAATGAGATATATGCTGGCAAATAATCATATTACAGTTTTAGTTTCTCATCCTAGTGTGACATATTACATAATGGGGATTGAGATTAGTGAAAAGAGAGCTAGTTGGGTCACAAAGATCCTGGAATATGATGTGATCATCAAATACACTAAGTTGATTAGAGGTAGAGGATTATGTGAAGCTATCTCAAACATCAATAGATGAAGTGAATTCATCTTACCATTTGAATGAGGAACTTCTAGTTGAGTCATCAGTTGTGAGTTCTTACATGGAAGATATGGCTAGTTTCCTATCCACTAGTGAGTATCCCTATGGATTGAGCAAAACCAAAAGAAGACATTTTAGACTATAGTCTATCCCTTATGCATTGGTAGATGGTTTTCTCTTTAGGAGAAACTTGGATGGAGTCTTACTCAGATGCATAGAATAAGATCAGGTTTGTAGAGTTCTTAGTGAGTTTAATTATGGTCCAGCTAGTGGCCATTTATCTACTAGAGCTACAACAATGAAAATAATGAGGGTGGGTTAATTTTGGCCCACATTATTTAATGATGCCTAGGTATGGGTAAGAAAATGCAAAGAGTGTGCTCTCTTTGATAGAAAGAAAAGATTTGTGTATCTTCCCCTCCACCCTGTTCAAACTAGTCAACCCTTCTCACAGTGGGGATTAGACTTCATTAGCATGATAAACCCTATTTCTAGTGTAGGTCATAAGTGGGTTTTGATTGCAACAGATTACTTCACCAAGTGGGTTGAAGCAATCCCACTCAAGGAGGCCACTGAGTCATCAATCATGGATTTCTTAGAAGAAATCATGACAAGGTTTGGAGCTCCTCATATTATTATTTCTGATAATGTAAAAGCATTCACTAGTGTTAGGATTGCTGATTGGGCTCTCAAATATAATGTGTTCTTAAATACTTCTTCCAATTATTACCCCCAAGGTAATGGGTTAGTTGAGTCCACTAACAAGAACCTAATCAGGATCCTAAAAAGGACCATGGAGACAAACTGGAGGCAATAGCACAATAAGATAAGATTAGCTCTTTGGCCTAATAGGGTCACTTACAAGAGAGACATTAGGAACTCTCCTTTTGTTCTAGTGTATGGAAAAGGGGCTAGATTACCTATATCCTTAAAGCTTCATGCAATAGACATGGCTCATCAATTGGGGTTTGAAGGAGAAGATGCAAGCTCTGTCATAATGGCTAGATTGACTGAATTAGAAGAGAAAACATAGTCATCCATGATCACATTAGAAGAACACCAGCTATAGACCAAAAGGTACTTTGACAAGAAGGCCAAGGTCTAGATCTTTAAAGAGGGTGATCTTATCCTAAAATGGGATGCTAACCAAGCCAAACTAGGAGGCCACACCAAGTTTCATGCACTTTGGAGTGGGCCTTATTTCATCATCAACACCAAGAAAGAAAATGCCTTCATTCTTTTAGGGCTAGATGGTGAAGTTCTACCAATATCAATGAATAGGATCCATCTCAAACCTTACCATTAAGGTTGGTATGATGTCTTGTATATATTATTTTAGTTCATTTTTGTTTTAGGTTTCCCTTTCCCTAAGTGCCTTGCATAAGCTACATTCTCATTAGGAGAATGCAGGCCTTCTTATTTTGTGTTTTGGGAGGTAGGTTTTAGTTGTCTTGACTTACTTCATTCCTCTTTTTACCCCATGACCAATGGATGCTTAAGGCCACTGATCCAATTGTTTAGTAGGCAAACATCCCTGAGAGGTCACCAAAAATGTTAAACCATTTTCCTCTGTTTGGAGTCAAACAGTTCACCTTGAAAATCTTTTGGACATCCCTTGGAATATGGCCCTGCAAGCCTTCATCCTTCAAATCATCATACTTTTCTTGCCAAAAATCCCTAAATCTCATCTGGAGAATACTTCCAAAAAACCTAGAAAAACCCAGAGATCCTTAATCTTCAAATGCCTTCCTTTGTAGTGATTTTCCATTTTCATAATTAGTCATGTTGGTATGAATATCCTGGTGACGTCAGCCTAATCTTAGCTAACATCCTAGATATTATCTTAATATCTCAGACCTTACCTAAGGTTCTATGTCCCTTTCATATTCATACCTTAGTAAATTTGTGAATGCGCAGACCCTTGTGAATGTGACGATGATGTCATCCAGATATTTCCTAATATCTGGATCCTTCTTAATATCCATGGCCCTTGCGAATGTCCTTATGATGTCATCCAGACCCCCCTCCCCAAAGAAATGCATATGACGATGACATCATCTAGACATTCCACCTTTGGCATATTATTGTGCATTGATAAGGCATCCTAATGATGTCATCCATATCTCCTCTTCAATGAAGCTCTTCATGTTGATGACATCATCAAGATATTGAAGGGGTGGCTCATAAAGAAGCATCTGGATATTAAGTTAATATCTAGATATCAAGTTAATATCCTAATGACAGATATCCATATGGATGATGACCCCTCCATTCCATGAATGACGTAACAAAAAGTGTAAAGTATATTGAGTGCCCATGACCACAACTTTGAAGATCAGATGATAGCACATTGTCGCAGGGGAATCTTGTTTGTAAGAAAGATTCACTACACTACTATGAGATGATGACACATGGACATCAAGATGTCAATTGACCACAACAATTACTCCGGATATCTCCCTCATCCTGAGGAATTTCTACATGATCCAAAAGGCAAAAGTGCTTAGAATTTCTACCTCTTTCATTTGGTGGGCCTTTTCGGTGAGGGGGGATATTCTTACTTTCAAAATATAATCCAAATATCATGATTCAAATTTGGACATTTGGATATCAGGATGGTCACCAACTAAGGATGAACTTGCACTCTTAGAGATAAGACATCTTATCGACTGATTTAAAGTATTGTAGAATCTTTTCAGATGTAGATATTTGTTGCATTGATGGTTGCAAGTGAGTGATTCAGTAGCTTGCATTGAAGGCTGAAAATATCTCGCATCTATCTAGGGTCTAGATATTTTCTACAATGAATTCATGCAGGCCAACATTCCTTTTGGTGGACATATTTTCTAACAAATCTCATGGGGCAATTTATTATAACCTAATTAGGTCATTTGGAATTAGACACTATATATGCATGGATGTAAGATGTAAAAAAGGTTGGAAAATAGTTAGTCTTATGCTTCTATATTCCAAACAGAACTTTCCTTTGTTGTAATTGTGCCTCTTGATCAATACACATGGTGTTTTACTTCTTCATGCCTTTTAACTCTATGTAGTCTTACAATTGGCTATTGTTTTATAATGTTTAAATTCATGGTAATCCATTCTTTACCTCTGTTAAAATCTCCATGATCTATGTAACTTTATCATCTGTATTTCTTTATTTGTGCATCCTAGCTCTGTGAATGTTCTTTATTCAAACTTGGTGTATCACCTCCTTTTAATTTCTATTTCACTACCTCATCCTCTTTTCATAATTGGTAGATAGATTAGGTTTAGTCTTAGGTTGGATGAATATCTCATTCAGCAAAGGAACTAGCCTCTCTCTAGAGATTCGGCCTCCCTGTAGGGTCCCATACTTGGAGGTCATCTCAGTGTTTCACTAGATTGTTGAAGCCCTAAAAGCCTTCAACACCGAGTGCAAATCTATCTGACAACACAAACCTATAAACCTAAATGAAAACATATTCATAACAAATTTAAAATATTCAAAACCCATTAATTACCTACCTTACTGTTCACCTAACTACCATGTTATTGAAACTGTCCAACCAAACATTATAAAAACCCTACATTTCCCAATCAAAATTATCATGAAAACATCTCAAGGATAATTTACTGAGTTATGCTAGAAAACAATGAGCAACCAAATTTCAAACATCTTCAGTGACATTTATGTTTTTTTTATTTTCTATAGTTTTATCGTTGATCTTTCTGTTGCATTTGATATAAATTTTAGGGTTTGTAATAGTTTCAAATCATTTTTACAAAAATTTATATTTTGTTGCAAACAGAAACAATCTTCTATCCTTCATATATATCCTTAGGAAGTCTTCAAAATGTCATCTTTGTCAGCCTAAGTGTAATGTGTAATATGAAACATGTAACTGACCTTGCTTGTTGGCTCCCAGATCATTTGCAACAATGTGAGAGTAAAATCCCATAATGCGGTTGATACCAAGAGGTCTACTAGACCCACATTACCTTCTCCCAACCTTTCCTGCTAGCACATGCTTCCATGCACATGACACAATCACTCAAGTATAGCATGTCAACACTGCAAACACTTAAAATTTCATACATTAGCTCCAAACCCAATGCGGTACCGAAGAAGTAGTTCACACAATAAGTACTATGGGTCCTAACCATCTTGCTCATAAACTTTTCTTTCTAGTTCAAGCATCTTTTTAATGGTGTAAGTGATTAGACATTGAAACTTGTTATCCCTACACTTGCCTATCTCATAGTCCTACAATGGAACATTGCTAAACATAATTGTGATACTTTTTAAATTTTGAAATTTGGATATATTATGCAAGACACCATTATTCACATATGGTTCAAACCACCAGGCTATATCTTCAAGTGCAGAGAAATGTGGAGAATTATTTTGTACCTTTGAGACTGCAATAACATAGAAATTTGAAAAGCACACTTGTGGTACTTTGTATCCTTTGAAACTTGAGTAAGGCATTCTTGTACCTTTTCTTTACCCAATCTTCAAACTGCCAAGTCATACATGCAAATGCAGTGAGATGTGGCATCTTTCAATTTTGTCTCTGATGACCTTTCACAAGAAGATGACTTGTTCTCACTCTACTAACTTTGAAAAACTCCACGATAACTCTTAAGCTCTGAAACTTGGATCATGCATACTTCATAGCTATATTGGCTAACCTCCAAACCGTAAGGCCATAACTTCATATGCGGTAGAATGTGGTACAATCTGCTGAGCTTCTATAGTATAATTCCTTGTGTCTTTGATAGTTTTGTTCACTTAAACACTTTCCTTCAAATCCCATGCAATGCTTTTCAACAAGTGACAATATATGTAAAAATGTAACAAACATGAGTCCATATTATCAATGCATGATATTAATGAAAACATTTTGACAACCTTCACCTATTCATGAACTTCATAAGATAGTGTACAACTATGTATAGATGATACAAATCCAACAACATGCTCATGTCTTTCATCACCATATCTTTCACATCACACCTCCTCTTATCACCACTCATTTGATTGCTCCTCTAATCATCACTCCTTTGACAACATATGCAACAATATGCCTTCCACATCACAACACTATCACAACTCCTTTGACATCGATGACAACATATGCAACAACTATGTCTATGTTCTTAGACAGTGGTAGTGATTCCTTGTGATGGTGAGATGGGTTATAGTAAATAAAGTTAAGTTTTGGTTATGCATGTCCTTTTGGGCTGTTGTGGAAACCCTCTAGTAGTACTTCCTTGTCTTTTATTATGGAATAACAAATGAGATTCTTAAGGTGGTTATGTAGTTGACGCAACAACATAGTTGTAGGGTAAACCCTTTCTATCTGGAACTATTAGGTTCGATGGATTTTTGAAAGGTCTTAGGATGGGTCCCTTGTCCAATTGGTTGCATGATTCCATAATGATGTTCATAATGGAATTGAAAGATATTATGTTATAGAATGCAATCATTCTAGGTGGTTGGAATGTAAATAGTCACACACCCTTCGTGAGGGTAAGGAATATGAATAGTCACTTGAATTTTTATCTTGGAAGTGTTTGGGATTGAAAGTATGTGTTTGAAAGTTGAGTTCTATTTGTAAGTAATTGTAAGCTTGGTAATTATACCTATTGGTATTTAGTGGAGGAGTATTATGGATGACACATGTGATCTAAATAGATATTCCCATTGGAATGTTTGTTTGGGGATGATATTGAAGGCTAACGTATTGAGATCCATACACACCTTTAAATTATTTTTCATGTACCTAATTCTCCATGGGTACTAGATTTGTACTTCTATCTTTATCATATCCTTAGTATTGCATGAGGTTATGGGCATTATTAGTGCAATGGTCTTTGAACTTTGAGTTTAAATTCTAGACACTTTGGTTGGGTGTTTTCCAACTTAGTCACATGGAATTTTGCTAGGATAGTTGGTGTGATGTTATTCAGGACTAGGGTTGGTATGGGATGGCTCCCACTCAAGTATCTTGGTATCATGAAAGAGATTAGTTTTTGTATGTATGAATTGCTTTGTGTGTTTGTGAGTTATAGAAGTAAGTTGGATATTATGAGATGGTGTTTTGTAGAATCCATAAAGGAATCAGTTCATGTTCCTTGCTAGAAAGAACTCAAGGCACTATTATGGAGGTGACTCTTTAGGATACATGAATTTTGGCAATCACTTTAAAGTATGTCCTAGGTTGCATAGAATATGTGGGTGATCATTTAGATGAGATGTTTCATGATCTTAGTATAGAGTGTGACCACTATTCCTCTTCTCCCTTTTGTGACTATGTTATATATGTATGATGTTGTAATGTGAAATCTTGGTATAATTGTTGAAGATAATTGTTTATTTATTGATGAAAATTTATTGATTGCAAAACTAGGAATATTGGAATTCTTTTCCTAGGCTAAATACCTGATTTACTTTCTTGTTTTCCTCTTACCTCAAGGACTTGTTTAATTGTATTTTGATTCAAATTTTGAATGTTGAATTTTGGCACCACTTTTGAAATTGATTTATCTTTTGAATTTGATTTATCATTTGAATTTTATTTTTTTGAATTTTATTGGTTGGAATTGATTTAAAATCTTACTTTTGCAAGCTTGTTATTTTAAAGATTTGCTCATTATTGCTACTTTTGGTACATGTGTAGTAATGTGACTTATGTAATCCACCCTACCCATAAGAGATATTTGGAGAGTGGAAAAGGGGGATAGTTGGTATTGGTTATGATATTGCAATGTTAATAATTGTAAATAGAGTTGGTAAAGATTGGTCAAAATTCCTTCTTGTCCTTGAGTCTAGTCATGTATTCCTCTTCAACCTTCCTCTTTAGGAGGCTAAATATTATATTCTAACAAGAGAAGGGTGATAGAAAGGTTTAAAGGGGTGGCCATGATAGGAGACCCTAAGATCCTCCTATTGTTGTGTAGACCTAAGTTATCCTCATGATATTGGGTCCCTTGTGTTAAAGGATTTTTGTATACTTTGATCAAATTAGAAGTTGACTCTTGATTTTTGTAGTGACATGGGTGTTTAGTTTTTAATTCCTTGATGCTAGGGATGCATGGACTGTTGCAAGTATGAGGATAACCAGTGTTGTCATTGATGTAAACATACTCATATTACATTAATGAGAAGGATTGGATGAGCTCTGTGCTGAGGATATTGAGAAAATTAGCCTCAATCAGGAACAATGAAGAACAGTGATGACATTAAGGCAAAAGTCCAAGATAAGATGAAGATCAGAGGATACGGTTTAAAGGGTTTTCAGATATGAGTCTTGAGATGCTCCAGTCAAGATTTCAGAGGTTCACATGAAGATATGAAGAAGTAATGGTCACTCTAGTAGAACCAGTTCCGGCAGATGTTCAATGGTGACAAAGTGTAACAGATTGGTCCGGTGAGCTCCAGAATTACATTATCTCATTCTGTGGATTGGAGGGAGTGTTGCCGAAAGTAGTGTGAAGTGACAACTAGATTTGTTCATAGTTTGGAGGTCCAGAAGCACCTTTTTCAGTGTGACAGTGGTGATAGACTGTGTTCTTGAAGTTCCAGATGAAGAAGAGAAGAAATCTAGTAAGCTGATAAAGTGCAGATGTTCTTGGTCACTCAGGAAAGGTTTTGGTGATCTTTGATCATGTACAATTCTTATTGGTAGTCTGCATTGAAGTTGGAGTTTGCATTTGAAGAATTGCCACCGGGTATTGGTGTTCTTCTTGAGACTAGCCGACCAGATGTGTTACACACCTTGTGAATGATCTTGTAGGTGTTTACCGACTTAGATGATTGTTCCTAAGTCGATGCCTTGTATAAATAAAGGTTTGTGAATTCATTTTGTAGTGTGTCTTGGAGCGGATAAGTGTGGTGTAGCGAAGAGAAGTGCGAAAGGCAGAGCAGGAGTTTTTGGGCTTAAATGGAACTGATCCAGGCATGGTAAAGATGTCAATCTCTAGTTCAAGTTTGTAATACTTGTTACTTTGTAGACAGTGTGTCTCTTATAGGCAGTGTGCCTCTTGTGAGTAGTGTGCTCGGGCAGTGAGCCCTAATTAGCATGTGCCATCTATTTTTTCTTATTCTTCTAACAGAGAATAATCCTTGGGTTAATCACCCTATGGTTTTTCCCTTGACTGTGTTTTCCACGTCAAAATCTTGGTGTCTCATGTGTTGACATCTATCTGCTCTAGTGTTTATACTTTATGCTTTCATGAATGATTAATTGATATGCTATTACATAACGAAGAGGATTTAAGTGTTTAAATTAGAAGCAAGTTTTGGACAACTGATTCACCCCCCTCTTAATTGTCTGTCCGAAATCCAACAATTGGTATCAGAGCCAAGTTCCTCTAAAAGGAGCTTAACCGCTTGAGGAGATCTAGGATGTTGTCATACAAGAAGGATAGTCTGAAGTTTGATGGAACCAACTTCTCTCTTTGGAAAGGTCACATGAAATTCCACTTGGAGTGTATGGGAAATGTGTACTTATCCATGGTCACAAAAGCATATGTACCTCCACAGGGTGGTCCAACAACTCTAAATGAAATCACAGATGCTGAAAATAATCTACGGACCAAAGAGGCTCTTCTAAGTGCATTGACTGACTCAGAACTCTCAAATGTTATTGACCTACCAACTGCCTATGAGATCTGGGTTAAACTAGAACTTCTGCATGAAGGAGATGAGTATGTTAAGAGTGCAAGGCTGCAGAGTCTTAAAGGGAAATTTGAAAGACTGAAGATCAGAGATGATGAAAATATTACTACCTTTATGCCAAGAGTAAATGAGTAGGTGTGTGGAATTAGGAATGCTGGTGGAGTTTTGGATGAAAATGAGATTGTTGGAAAAATTCTCAGATCCCTTCCTGCTGTCTACAAAATCAAAGTTGCTTCCATTGATGAATTCAGAGCCCATACAACTGTCACAAGAGACCAATTGGCTAGCAAACTAGCTGCATTTGAAACGACCGAGTTTGGAGATGATCCCCCCAAAACTGAATCTACATTCAAAGCCAGTGCCTTTGTGAAAGGTAAACAAAGATTTGATCCAGGAGAAAACTCTTCAAGGAAGTTGTCATGGTATGATCAAGCAAGAAGAGACTTGGAAGAGGAAGAAGCAGAAAGAGCTCAACTTGAAGCCCTCATTGCAAAGAGACTACCAAGAGGATCCAGTAAGTATGAAGGAAAATTACCCTTTAAGTGCTTCAATTGCAATAAGATTGGTCATTTTGCCTCAAGATGTCCAGAAAGATCCACAAGGTCAAATTCTAACGAACAAAGGTTCTAATAAAATTATTATTATGTTCATGAAGTTGATGATAATGAAGGAGTAACAGATGATGAATCAGAAATAGGAAACAAGTCCGGAAATGAATGGGTGTTTATTGCCATCAAGGAAGAAGATCTAATATCCTCTGAATCTGTCAATCATAAGGTTGTAGAAAGAGCTTTGGCTGCCCAAGTTGAAGAAAAGGATGATTGGGTTATTGACAGTGGATGCTCTCACCATATGATAGGTGACAAAAACAAGTTCTTAGACTTGGAAAGGTATGAAGGAGGAATGGTAAAGTTTGGTGATAATTCTGCTGGTAGAATAAGAGGAAGGGGAACTATTTCTTTTGATGGAAAAAGCAAAACTGGTAATGTACTGTATGTTGAAGGATTGAAGCACAATCTTCTCAGTGTTGGACAGTTAGTGGACAAAGGTTATAATCTCTGGTTCAAGAATGGAAGATGCGGGATCTTTGAGAGCTCTGGAACTGAGATTACATCCGATACTCAAACAAAAGGTAATATCTTCTGTTAGCGCCTGAATTGACTGGTAGTTTTTTGAGCAATTTTCATTCAGGCACTCTCCCTGAGTATCCAAAAAATGTTCTAAGTGATGGACCTCCTCAGCATTTTTCAGCTGCATCATCATATTTTCTTGAGGAGGAGGTCATCATCATCATGTTTGTTTCGATGAAGGTCAGCATCATCATGTTCTCCATCGACCGTTTCTCATCGTCATCATCATATTGAAATATCGGGTGATGTTTGGTTTTCATCCTGATGATGCTGATGAGCTACAGTGCGCCCTGATCTGCTTGCGAGGGTGATTTTTCAAAGTATCCAGTGATCTTCCATTTATCACCTTGCGCAAACGTGATGATGATGTTGCCCCGTTATTCTGAAGGGGTTATTCTTTGAGTTGCTCGACCTAACTTGCTTTTTCTTAAGGGTCGTCGTCATCATCATCATATTTCCTTTTATCACCGTGTTGCTTGCGAGGGTCATCATATTATCTGCATCATGATATTTCGCCGGGGTGATATTTCTATCATCGGGTGATCTTGGTTATGATCATCCTGATGATGTTGTTGAAGAGATCCAAGTGCGACCCGATATTCACTAGGGTCATCATATTTTGAACGTCAGGATGATCTTAGTCAATATCATCCTGATGATGTTGTATCACCTTGTTCTTTGTTTCTCATCCTGATGATGCTGACGTCATCCATATATCAGGGTGATATCCGGTTCTTTCTGCCTATCTGCATCATGATATTTCCGAAGGAGAGGGTGATATTTTCATATCACTCGGGTGTGTGTTTGTTCCAGCATCATGATGATGCTGATATGAGGAGATATCCGCCTGCCGGCTTTGTGCGCTATCTAGAGGGGGTGATCTTTTCGAGCATCATCATATTCATCTATCGCCCTGATCTTACAGAGGAGCTACAGTGCAACATGATATTTGCACATCAGGATGATATTTCCAAATATCCGGTTGTCTTCCGAATATCATCCTGATGTTAATATGATGATGACGTCATCGAGGTCCCGGGGGGGGTCATGTTTCTAACACTGATCATCTTGAGGAGATCTCCTGACATTTGCAAACATGATGATGACGTCATCCGGATATGAGGAGGTGCGCAGTAGGCAGATATGATGATGACGTCAGCAGGATCTGATGATGACGTCATCAGGATGTTCATCGGCCAGACTTTTGGTTTAAGCTCAGCAGGAGGATGTTCCTCCGATGGATCCGGTTGTGCGGGTGAAGGCGAATATCATGCAGTTGTATTGCAATATCATGATGACGTCAGGGTGATATTTCGGGCAACAGGATATCATGCTGCTGGAGGATGATGATGATGAAGTCCTATACTAGTGTCGTCAGGAGCAAAAGCACCGACATCATATATGCTCATGACCTAGTATATAAAGTGTTAAAGAGGTCATCGCGGGGTGCATGTGGGATAATGTTATCCTGCATATTCGAAATATCATGATGATGAATATCGGCGGGAAGTGGTTGCGATTAACTGTTTGATGTTCTTCCTGAGGCCGCGGGTTGGTGCGCCATCAATGGCGATTGTTGCAGAGGTATGGGCGATGGCGTGGACGGATGTAGTACCTGATTGAAGATCTGGATCCCGAGGCAGCGGCGCAAGGCTCGAAAAATCTTCCTGTCTCCTCCCCTACCTGCTGCATTAATGTTTGAGCGCCATCTCTCTGATACTGTATATCTGGCGGGAGTTTTGGTCAACCTGGTAGTTAATGCTGAAGACACCCTCCTGCTATATAAGGCAGACGATGTTATTCATTCAAGGTTGTTGAAAGTTGATGATTTTTGGCTCTATAATCCATAACCAGCTGATCTGGTTGCTCTGTACAGTTTTCTTGTGAGTTTATGTATCTCCTGTTGTAGGACTTGGCATGAATCCACTGGTTTCATGGTTGATCTTATATGAGTAATGCTATCTTAGCATGTGTTGTGTTAATTCTGTCTCCAGTATTGCATGTATTCGTCTTCTGGATCTGGATATTTGTGTGATGTTTAGATTCTAGAGCATAGAATTCCTATGTTGAATGTCTGATCTTTTAACCTCTGCTCAAGGGGCAGATTAAACTGTTTTCAGGTTGAACATTGGGAAGGGTATACTGCAGTAGGGATGCCATAAGTAGAGATAGCTCAACACTCTATATTGGGAGATATCTGTAAGGCAGATATCATGTGTATCCCCCTGAAATCTAGTTCTAGCTATTCATGCTGATCATTCACAGGTGTATGTCTACCGACTCCAAGCCCTGGATAGGCACCAATCATGCTGTGTTCTTGTGTTATACACCTTGTCCAGCTTTGCATCCAAATTCATATCAAAACATTTCATACCTCCACCTGTTAGTTGTAGGAGTAGGATTAGGAACCCCCTGCATGCTCTCATACCTAACCAGACATCATGTCCAAGAATGTTGCCAGCCTTGTGATCTATCATGCAGATCTTGGTCCATACATGAGAGTATTCTGCCTGTTGTTGTCAAGTTAGATCTTTCTATCTTTGAGCTAGTCAAGGTTACATCTTGAGTTTTAGGGATACCCCCCTTGGTGCGGCAGAACCAGAAGTGAAGGGGAGGAGCTCACGCAACCTCCTGTATTCAGTTGGCCTGAATCTGCCTGTGCATTAGAAGTGGCAAACCCTAATGCTGATTCAGAAGAAATGTCAACAAAATGGCGACTCTGCTGGGGATTGAACAGCAAAAGTATTATCTAATCATCTCCAGTAATATATCTTGTGACCCATCCGAGTCACCAACAAATTAGCGACTCCGCTGGGGATGGACTAAAAAATGATATACTTGTGGCCCATCCGAGTCACTAGCAAAATGATGCTCTGCTGGTGGAATGAACCTGGAAAAGTAGCTTTCAGCTATTGAAAATTTTGTCCTCTCTGGAGAGGTGGCGACTCTGCAAAAAAGATCCCAATGCACGTGAAAGATAGATGTATGTTATTGGTTGAAAGATGTACATATTTCTGCATCTGTATGAGAAAAGGTACTTTGTTACTTCCCCTTTATTTGCTGTTTTACTGCATAGGTTAGATGCCAGGGGAAGCCTTAGGTCTTAGACAGACAAACAATGTCTAAGAGTAAGATTTTTATGAATCCAAGTATGAGTTATCCCACACTCAGTGGTGAAATGTTGGATAAAGGAATAGAAGAGATAAGAAATAGGTTGATATTCTTAGAGGCTGAGCAGGCCCAGTTAAGAAGCAGTAACCCTGTTGTGTCTGCCTGTCAGAAAGCTAAACCTCTTGTCAGCCCTTTTGATCCTTTGTATGACCAACTGGATTTGTCATGGGTGGATTACAAAGTAGAAACTATGCCTGCTAGGATATACTGTCAGATGCCTAGATTTAGTGGTCACAATGTATGTGATGGGAATGTACATATCCAAAATTTTCAAAGTTTTATGGGAAAATATTCATTCAGAGATGAGGATATGTGGATGAGGTTTCTTGTTAGGTCCTTTGATGCAAAAGCAAAAGATTGGTATTTGAGCTTTCCAAAGAAATCCTTTGCCTGTTGGGATGAGCTTGCTGACTGTTTCAAGGAAGAATTTGCAAAAGAACCGGCTGATCTTGTTGCAGAATTGATGAGAATCAGAAAACAAGATGAAGAGCCATGTGTTGATTTCAGTCATAGGTTTGCAGTAGCCCTTTCACATGTCCCTGAAAGTTTCAGACCTGATATTTCAGCCTGTGTTGGCATATTCTTTGAAGCTTTTGAGGAGGGCTCTAGTGCATTACTGAGGGATTTCAAGGTGACAAGTATGCAGATGGCATACAAATTTTTAGAAAATGTAGAAGAAATGAGAAATGTGCACCTGCTGAAACCCCTGTCCCCAGGCCTTGGTGTGAATAATGATTATGAAGCTGCAAATGACCAAATGATTATGGCATCGTGTGCAGATGAAAATGAAAATAAAAGCATAGAGGTTGAGACTGCTGTATTTGAACATAATGCTAACAATACTGCTCAACTGGATTGTTCACCAGTTGAGGATGCCAGTGAAAGGACTAATGAGGATTCCCATTGCAATGATGAGGCAGCTGATCATGAAAACAATAACGAGGTTGTGGACAGCAATGAGCAATTTTTGGAATGGACCTGTGGAGATAATTGTGAGTATTGTACTCAAGACAGAGAAGATATAAGCAAACAGAGAAGCAGCCCTATGTGTGACCCATTGCCTACCTTTCAAACACATGGAGATCATGAAGAGCAATCAGAAATTGAAATAAGTGCTAGTTCAGAGCATGATTGTTTTTCATTTGTTGGCTGTTTTGCTTATGACACACAGGCTGATACTCCTCCACAGAGTGAATCCATTGATGATGAAGAGGTGTGCTCTGCTGCCCATGAACAAATGGCATATTATGATGAAACTGATACACCTGGGTCACCCATTTATGACACATATGGTGATGAGGATCTGTCTGAGTATGGTGAAGATCTAGACATTATTTTTGACTTGGATTCTGTTTCTCATCTTGATGAAAGAGGAAACAACATACATCAGGTAAGTGACTGTGAAAATGTGCCTGACTTAAAACAGATGCCAGAGCCTGATCTTTTCCAGCCTGGTGTACCAGATGGTTGTGTACATGATGTACACAATTGTGATTTTGAAAGCTTTTCTTTTGATGAGCCAGCATATAATACAATGAGCCTTGATCTTCCTAGTTTTGTGGTGGACTCCGAGTGTTTCCTATTTACAGTCCAGCTAGGAGATCATGTTGCAATGCATGATGATGATATAGGTGATAAGTGCTATATGCCACATGAACACGCATTGTTTGATATATTCTGCACCCACATGTCACATGATGCTGAGGGTTATCTGCACAAGGGTGATAATGACAAGCCAAATTAGAGGGTTGAATATGCAGATGACAAGATTTGTTTGTGGGTGGATGTCTGTAGTATCTCCAAGCTTGACCCAGTGCATGCAGATGAAAACAAGATATTTGACAAAGGGAGATACATGTTTTTCTTTTCTTGGTGGCCTTAGGCCATCAAGTGTGTTTGGTGATGCAGGTCAGTGCAGTATTTGACTCTGTGCCCAATGGATAAGGGACTGGTCTGCATCCCAGAGATCTGGGGTTCTCGCTGCAGGTTTTCACCTGCACGTCCCCAGACAGAGCCACTGTTAGCACCTGAATTGACTGGTAGTTTTTTGAGCAATTTTCATTCAGGCACTCTCCCTGAGTATCCAAAAAATGTTCTAAGTGATGGACCTCCTCAGCATTTTTCAGCTGCATCATCATATTTTCTTGAGGAGGAGGTCATCATCATCATGTTTGTTTCGATGAAGGTCAGCATCATCATGTTCTCTGTCGACCGTTTCTCATCGTCATCATCATATTGAAATATCGGGTGATGTTTGGTTTTCATCCTGATGATGCTGATGAGCTATAGTGCGCCCTGATCTGCTTGCGAGGGTGATTTTTCAAAGTATCCGGTGATCTTCCATTTATCACCTTGCGCAAACGTGATGATGATGTTGCCCCGTTATTCTGAAGGGGTTATTCTTTGAGTTGCTCGACCTAACTTGCTTTTTCTTAAGGGTCGTCGTCATCATCATCATATTTCCTTTTATCACCGTGTTGCTTGCGAGGGTCATCATATTATCTGCATCATGATATTTCACCGGGGTGATATTTCTATCATCGGGTGATCTTGGTTATGATCATCCTGATGATGTTGTTGAAGAGATCCAAGTGCGACCCGATATTCACTAGGGTCATCATATTTTGAACGTCAGGATGATCTTAGTCAATATCATCCTGATGATGTTGTATCACCTTGTTCTTTGTTTCTCATCCTGATGATGCTGACGTCATCCATATATCAGGGTGATATCCGGTTCTTTCTGCCTATCTGCATCATGATATTTCCGAAGGAGGGGGTGATATTTTCAGATCACTCGGGTGTGTGTTTGTTCCAGCATCATGATGATGCTGATATGAGGAGATATCCGCCTGCCGGCTTCGTGCGCTATCTAGAGGGGGTGATCTTTTCGAGCATCATCATATTCATCTATCGCCCCGATCTTACAGAGGAGCTACAGTGCAACATGATATTTGCACATCAGGATGATATTTCCAAATATCCGGTTGTCTTCCGAATATCATCCTGATGTTAATATGATGATGACGTCATCGAGGTCCCGGGGGGGGTCATGTTTCTAACACTGATCATCTTGAGGAGATCTCCCGACATTTGCAAACATGATGATGACGTCATCCGGATATGAGGAGGTGCGCAGTAGGCAGATATGATGATGACGTCAGCAGGATATGATGATGACGTCATCAGGATGTTCATCAGCCAGACTTTTGGTTTAAGCTCAGCAGGAGGATGTTCCTCCGATGGATCCGGTTGTGCGGGTGAAGGCGAATATCATGCAGTTGTATTGTAATATCATGATGACGTCAGGGTGATATTTCGGGCAACAAGATATCATGCTGCTGGAGGATGATGATGATGAAGTCCTATACTAGTGTCGTCAGGAGCAAAAGCACCGACATCATATATGCTCATGACCTAGTATATAAAGTGTTAAAGAGGTCATCGCGGGGTGCATGTGGGATAATGTTATCCTGCATATTCAAAATATCATGATGATGAATATCGGCGGGAAGTGGTTGCGATTAACTGTTTGATGTTTCTCCCGAGGCCGCGGGTTGGTGCGCCATCAATGGCGATTGTTGCAGAGGTATGGGCGATGGCGTGGACGGATGTAGTACCTGATTGAAGATCTGGATCCCGAGGCAGCGGCGCAAGGCTCGAAAAATCTTCCTGTCTCCTCCCCTACCTGCTGCATTAATGTTTGAGCGCCATCTCTCTGATACTGTATATCTGGCGGGAGTTTTGGTCAACCTGGTAGTTAATGCTGAAGACACCCTCCTGCTATATAAGGCAGACGATGTTATTCATTCAAGGTTGTTGAAAGTTGATGACTTTTGGCTCTGTAATCCATAACCAGCTGATCTGGTTGCTCTGTATAGTTTTCTTGTGAGTTTATGTATCTCCTGTTGTAGGACTTGGCATGAATCCACTGGTTTCATGGTTGATCTTATATGAGTAATGCTATCTTAGCATGTGTTGTGTTAATTCTGTCTCCAGTATTGCATGTATTCTTCTTCTGGATCTGGATATTTGTGTGATGTTTAGATTCTAGAGCATAGAATTCCTATGTTGAATGTCTGATCTTTTAACCTCTGCTCAAGGGGCAGATTAAACTATTTTCAGGTTGAACATTGGGAAGCGTATACTGCAGTAGGGATGCCATAAGTAGAGATAGCTCAACACTCTATATTGGGAGATATCTGTAAGGCAGATATCATGTGTATCCCCCTGAAATCCAGTTCTAGCTATTCATGCTGATCATTCACAGGTGTATGTCTACCGACTCCAAGCCCTGGATAGGCACCAATCATGCTGTGTTCTTGTGTTATACACCTTGTCCAGCTTTGCATCCAAATTCATATCAAAACATTTCATACCTCCACCTGTTAGTTGTAGGAGTAGGATTAGGAACCCCCTACATGCTCTCATACCTAACCAGACATCATGTCCAAGAATGTTGCCAGCCTTGTGATCTATCATGCAGATCTTGGTCCATACATGAGAGTATTCTGCCTGTTGTTGTCAAGTTAGATCTTTCTATCTTTGAGCTAGTCAAGGTTACATCTTGAGTTATAGGGATACCCCCCTTGGTGCGGCAGAACCAGAAGTGAAGGGGAGGAGCTCACGCAACCTCCTGTATTCAGTTGGCCTGAATCTGCCTGTGCATTAGAAGTGGCAAACCCTAATGCTGATTCAGAAGAAATGTCAACATCTTCCATCTAGTTGGTTCTAATAAAAGTTGTTTGTTTGTTCAAGTTGATCAGAGTTGGTTATGGCATAGAAGGATGTGTCATGTAAATTTTGATAACATCATCAAGATAAGCAATACTCAGGCTGTAAGAGATCTTCCAAAATTGGTGAAACCTACAAATAGTTTGTACAAAGAATGTCAGCTAGGTAAATAGAGTAGAGTCTCATTCAAAAGCAAGGATCAGTCCTCTATTGGATTATTGGAATTAATTCATACTGATCTATGTGGTCTGACAAGAATCAAGAGTATGCAAGGTGATAGATATTTCATGTTACTGATTGATGACCATTCCTGGATGATGTGGGTAACCTTTCTAAAAGAGAAATCAGAAGCTTTTGAGAAGTTCAAAATCTTCAAGGCTATGGTAGAAAATCAAACCGGACTGAAACTGAAATGTCTGAGGTCTGATAGAGGTGGTGAATTCACATCCGGTGAATTCATAGATTTTTGTGAGAAGCATGGTATAAAGAGACAGTTATCTGATCCTAGGACTCCACAGCAAAATGGAGTAGTAGAGAGAAAGACCCAGACCATCCAGGAAGCATCCAGGACAATGATGATGGAAGCAAATGTTCCCCAGATGTTTTGGAGAGAAGTTGTCAGCACTGCAGTCTATACTCTCAATCGAGTTCAAATCAGAAGCAATACCGATAAGACTCCTTATGAACTTTGGTTTGATATCACTTCTACTATGAGATATTTTAGAGTATTTGGTAGCAAATGTTACATTAAAAGAGATGAAGATCTAGGAAAGTTTGATGCTAGAAGTGATGAAGGAATTTTCTTGGGTTACTCCACTCAAAGCAAAGCATACCGGTGTTACAATAAGAGACTGAGAAAGATAATAGAAAGTACAAATGTGAAGGTTGATGAAGGAATTGAGAAGCCCTCAAGGTTTTATGAATATGACAAAGATGATCAGAATGGTTCTCTAGTTCAAGGAGCTCAATCCTCCTCTGAAAGTCAGATTCAGACTGATCCGGTAAATCAGGAAGAAGAGGTTTGCCTGAATGAGCCTGATCAAGAAATAGTAGTGCAAGAAACTCCCAAAGTTCCAAGGTATGTAACTCTAAACCACTCTGAAGATCAAATCATAGGTGACAAAAGCAAAGGGGTACAAACAAGGAGGAGAATTGCTCAAAATTTAGATGAATACTGTCTGATTTCAAAGATTGAACCTAAGACAATAAATGAAGCCTACAATGATGAAAATTGGACCAAAGCAATGGAGGAAGAGTTGATGCAAATTGAGAAAAATTACACTTGGGATCTTGTTCCCAGACCTAGAAACAAGAATGTGATTGGAACCAAATGGGTCTTCCAGAACAAACTAAATGAAGTTGGTGAAGTAATCAGAAACAAAGCCAAATTGGTCTGCAAAGGCTACTCTCAAATAGAAGGAATTGATTTTGAAGAAACCTTTGCTCCGGTGGCAAGAATTGAAGTAGTCAGATTATTTATTGCATTTGCTGCCTTCAAAGACTTCAAGGTATATCAGATGGATGTCAAGTCTGCCTTCCTAAATGGTGATTTGGAAGAAGAAGTAAACATTGAGCAATCAGATGGATTTCAATTGTCTGATCATAGTGATATGGTCTGCAAGTTGAAGAAAGCACTGTATGGATTGAAGCAAGCCCCAAGGGCTTGGTATGAAAGGTTGGATAAGCATCTTGTGCAGATTGGTTTCAACAAAGGTACTGCTGATAGTAACTTATATTTTAAAACTGATCATGAAAACATCTTGATTGTTGAAGTATTTGTTGATGATATCATCTTTGGAGGAAAAGATAGCATGTGTAAAACTTTTTCAAATCAAATGAAAAGTGAGTTTGAGATGTCCATGCTTGGTGAAATGAATTTCTTCTTGGGTCTACAAATTACTCAAACAAAGAAAGGGATCTTCATTTCTCAGACCAAATATGTGAAAGAATTGTTGAGGAAATTTGGGATGGAAGATTCAAAGCTAATGAATACTCCCATGGCAACCGGATGCAAGTTGAGCAAAGATGATGACTCTCCCAAGGTGGATCAGACAAAATATAGGTCAATGATTGGAGGACTATTTTATCCCACTCAAACTAGACAAAATATTATGCAGGTTGTTGGTCTTGTTGCTAGATTCCAAGCTAATCCTAGAGAATCTCATGTTATGGCAATCAAGAGGATTTTTAGATATCTAAAGGGGATAGTTGAGTATGGTCTATGGTACCCTAGAGATCATGATTTCTCTCTTCACGCATATACAGATGTAGATTGGGTAGGAGATGTGGATGACCGGAAGAGCACCAGTGGTGGAGCTTTCTTTTTGGAAAAAAGATTGGTTTCTTGGCTAAGCAAGAAACAAGAGGCAATATCTCTATCTACAACTAAAGCAGAATACATTGCAGCAGTAGGTAGTTGCACTCAAATCTTATGGATGAAGCAGATGCTAAGAGATATTAAAGTAGAATATGAGGAGCCTATCACAATTTTATGTGATAATTCAAGTGCAATTAATATTTCTAAGAATCCGGTGTTGCATTCTAAGACCAAGCACATATCTATCAAGTTTCACTTTCTGAGAGAGCAAGTGAACAAGGATGAAGTCAGATTAGAGTATGTACCCTCCAAGGATCAGATTGTAGATATTTTTACTAAACCTCTTCCCAAGGACTCTTTTGAGTATCTCAGGGAGAAGTTAGGGGTCATTGCCCCTCTGGTGATGAACTAGTCCAGTGGATATCATAGTCATATCTTGTGATCCGGATTGGTGATGGGGAGCTGCTACTCAGGGGGAGCAGCTGGTATGATTTTGATGTGTTAAAATTGCAAGTATGAGCCCTTTGCCGTTGATGTCAAAGGGGGAGAGAAGACATGTGAAAAACAAGTGGTTGATCAAAGGGGAGCAGTAAATAAAGAGAAGACATGTGAAGAGTTGTTAGGGGGAGCTGTGACAGAAAGGAGAAGTTCTTGTCTTGATGGTTTTTCACATCATATGTTGCCATCAATGACAAAGGGGGAGATTTTTGCAAGTATGAGGATAACCAGTGTTGTCATTGATGTCAACATACTCATATTGCATTAATGAGAAGGATTGGATGAGCTATGTGCTGAGGATATTGAGAAAATTAGCCTCAATCAGGAATAGTGAAGAATAGTGATGACATTAAGGCAAAAGTCCAAGATAAGATAAAGATCAGAGGATGCGGTTTAAAGGGTTTTCAGATATGAGTCTTGAGATGCTCCAGTCAAGATTTTAGAGGTCCACATGAAGATATGAAGAAGTTATGGTCGCTCTAGTAGAACCGATTTCGACAGATGTTCAATGGTGATAGAGTGTCACAGATTGGTCCGGTGAGCTCTGGAATTGCATTATCTCATTCTACGGATTGGAGGGAGTGTTGCCAAAAGTAGTGTGAAGTGACAACTAGATTGTTTCATAGTTTTGAGGTCCAGAAGCACCTTTCTCAGTGTGACAGTGGTGATAGACTGTGTTCTTGAAGTCTCGGATGAAGAAGAGAAGAATTCCAGTAAGCTGATAAAGTGCAGATGTTCTTGGTGACTCAGGAAAGGTTTTGGTGATCTTTGATTGTGTACAATTCTTATTGGTAGTTCACATTAAAGTTGGAGTTTGCATTTGAAGAATTACCACTAGGTATTGGTGTTCTTTTTGAGACTGGCCGACCGGATGTGTTACACATCCTGCGAATGATCTTGTAGGTGTTTGTCGACTTAGATGATTGTTCCTAAGTTGATGCCTTGTATAAATAAAGGTTTGTGAATTCATTTTGTAGTGTGTCTTGGAGCAGATAAGTGTGGTGTAGTGAAGAGAAGTGTGAAAGGCAGAGCAGGAGTTTCTGGGCTTAAATGGAATTGAACCAGGCATGGTAAAGATGTCAATCTCTAGTTCAAGTTTGTAATACTTGTTACTTTGTAGACAGTATGTCTCTTGTAGGCAGTAAGCCCTAATTGGCATGTGCCATCTATTTTTTCTTATTCTTCTAACAGAGAATAATCCTTGGGTTAATCACCCCATGGTTTTTCCCTTGACCAGGTTTTCCACGTCAAAATCTTGGTGTCTCATGTGTTGATGTCTATCTGCTCTGGTGTTTATGCTTTATGCTTTCATGAATAATTAATTGATATGCTATTACATAACGAAGAGGATTTAAATGTTTAAATTAGAAGCAAGTTTTGGACAACTGATTCACCCCCCCTCTCAGTTGTCTATCTGGAATCCAACATGGACGTGTTATGGTTCTTATATATTCTGCAAGTTCAACCTTGATAGTCTAGTGAAAACTTGTTGATAGAAGACATAGTCAAGACTTGTGATTCTCATGCATATTGCATGGAATATAAAGAGATAACATAGCATCGATGGTATGGTGAGTTAAATGCATGTTTGGGACTATGATTGGGTTTGACAATTGACAACTAGTTGGGTTGTCCAAATTTTCCCCTTTGGCTATGTACTTTAGTCTAAGTTAATCTCAGATGGCTAAGAGAGGTTATGAATATGGTAAAGTTAGTGATACCAAAAAGGCCTATAGTGGTGCTCACTTTCTAGTGTGACTTCATCCATTATGACCTTGTAATACTTGGTGATCTATATTACGACATCTAATGCCCCTTGTTCTTTGTAATGCTAGTAAAGTTATTTGGTGAATGTGTTGTTTTTAGATGCTTGACTTCTCCTAATTGTAGGAGATTATCATCTAGATTAATTGTTAATTGATTACTTTTTTAAGTGCCTAATTGGTTTTCTTACCATTGATTAAGATATCATTTTGATTTTACCACCACATTGGCATGGCTTGAAGGTTGGTTGCTCCACCTCACCTCCATGCTAACTTATAGGAGGAAGTTTACCTCTAGAGGAGAGGATGTGAGGCCCACCCTTGTACAATAGGTTTAGTTACACTATTAGACCTAATTGTATTTCTTCACATAGATTTAGGATATGGTATATGGCATTGTGACCTTGTCCAATAGATGATATGGTATTATTTTGGATCTAGTTATAATGTATTTGTATATGATTTGAGTATATGTAGGAGATGTAAGCCTTAATTCATATTGATTGCATATCACTCAATTGTGTTTGGAAATGATCCTTAGTGAATCATTGTGAGGTAACCTTTGTTACACTTCTTGATTTGACTTATTAGACTTGTTACCTATGGATTTATATTTTGACACTTGATACTATTGGGGACTGTTGGCCCCATTCATTAGAGTTTTGATGACATTATTTTTGTGATTGGAGTAGATAGATGTGGTTTTATGTTATTGATGATGTATCTATACATCCTTAGGTTATATTTTGATCTTATATGATAATTAATTTCTTGAAATTACATGATGCATTTGAATTTAAAGAATGGGCTATATTGAGTACAAGAATTAGTATATTGAATTACATTTTAAATGATCAAGATTATGTTGATTTGAAAGAGAACTGATATGAAAATATAGTAAATTATACCATGTCTTATGAATTGACCTAATTTAAATATATGAACTTGTGCAACATCATGTGTGTGAAACTTGAGTTTCATTGGCTATGATATACATTGGACTATTGATGTGTGTGTGAAAGTGTGCAGGTTAATTCAGTGGCCAATGGAAATCAAAGGTCTCACAAGTAACCCTAGAAGTTAATAAACCTCATGATGTTTAACTAGTCCCTAACATGGACTATGGTTACATGTTTGAGAATGAATGTTAATGTGTTAATAATGTCTCTTGGTTTTATTTGAGTCTCCTAAGGTTTACTTAGGATGAGGTGGATGATGAGTGTCATCCATGTGTCCATTTTTGTTCATGGGTTTAGGGGCTAATCAATTGTTGATTTTTGAGCTTTATTATGTTTATTTCATGTGTTTTGAGGCCCTAGGTGAAGTACTATTGGGTGAATATTTTGTTGTTAACTAACTAATGGAAAAATGGTTATATCACCATAGCTATGATGAGAAATTTCTCTCCTCTCAGCAAGGGGAGGTTCCATTTCCTTAACTATTTCAAATTTATTTACACTAAAACTAACTTTGGGCTGATTTCATATCATCTATTTCTCTATTATCAGAAGCAATGTTTACAATATTCAATACAATACTCAAAACAATTTACTATCTAAAAAGTACCTACTTGTGTTGATAACCAAGAAACCCAAGAAAACACAAAGTTTCTCATTGCTTCTTATGCCAATTTGAAAATAAAAGATTTTAGAATAGAGTGCAGCTCAAAGTCTTCACTATATGCTGAGGTAAAATGACATGACCACGAACAATAATTTGCAGCCCAAAGTCTTCAAATCACTTTTCATTCACAAACTTAAACTCTATTCTCAAATATGAAATAGTAGCACAAAGTCTACAAATTCTGATTTTAATCACCTCCCAAACACTTGATATTCACGCTCACAATTCAAACATTCATATAAGATCATGTGATAGAAAGGACATAAGAACAATTCTATAACATTCACAAAATTGCTCCAAGACAAAGATTGGATGCCAACTTGCTTCTTTATATTGCTTGAAAATTGATTTACAAAATAAGCTCAAAGTCTCAAATTGCTCTTCAAAATGGCAGCGCTTCTCTTCAATAGTCAAAAGATAAATATTACAATAGAGGCCCTCTTTATTTATAGGGAGAGGCCTTGAGAAAATTTAGGAAAAACCTAACTACTTTGACTTATTCAAAAATAGGAGTCCTTATTGACTTGAGACTTCCTATATTTTTACATGTAATTACATATGAGAAAAGTACATGTAAATATGTCCAAAACTACATGAAAAGTACATATGAAAACATAAAAAAAAATGAAGTTATGAAAAGCTACATCAATTGGTATCACCATCTTTCTTCACATGAGCATCATACATGGTAAATGTTGCTTACATCCCCAAACTATTTGGACTGACAATGTTCCTAAAGATCATCCAAGCCCTGATCAGTGCATCCTTCATGGTGGAGGTACCCTTTCCATGACTAGTTAATTTAGTCTTTAGGTTATCTAATGTTAATTGATTATCCAAGATGTTATCCATAGAAGAAATTGAGAAAGCTTTATCTTCAAATTATTTCTAGAACATATTTTTGAATTCTTGGATCATCTCATCGGCAGGGAAGAAATGATGATCCTCTAAGACCAAATTACATGGAAGCTCCTCCAATTTATGCCCCAGACTAACATCACTTTGTTCACTTAGCTCCTTAGCACTTTCCAAATCTTTGATCAAGTTTTTCAAAACATTAATCTGATAGACCAATGCTTCTTTAGTTTCCACATATGAATCATGATTTGGAATAACACCAATTGATATTAGAATATTTATTTTCAACTTCTTCATTTCACTCCACTTCTCATAGTTCCCATCTAGATATTCAATTTCCTGAGAAATAATATCAACTAGATCATCAAGCTCTGCTCTGATTTTCTCCATCTTACTTGTCTTCTCGGCTGTTTCTGTCAGAAGAGACACTCCTTGTGCCTACATCTTTTCCAAATACTCTTCAACCACTTTTCCCTTTAGGTGAGTCTTCTTAGCCTTCTAAATAATAGGATCTTCTACAAAAATAGCTTTAGGAGTTATTGTCTCAGATGCCAGAGTAATTTTTCTTACCATGGCAGCCAGTTGTTCTACCAATGTGTTATAGTGGTCCTTCATTTCTTTTTCCCTATCAAACTTCTAGATTAAAGAATCCATTGTAGATTACATATCACCTTTTGCCCTTTCATGCACGATCTTTCCAAGTTCAATTCTAGAAATGGTGTAGTCTTTCATACTAAAATTCTCAATAGTGACATCTTGTGGTAGTTGAGCAATCTCCACATATCTGTGGCCTTTATCATCCAGCACCTAAGAAAGAGTTTTAGACTTCTTTTGAGTTTTATCCTTCATTGGTACCAATTTTCCAAAATCAAAGTCATCTAGAGAGATGGCTTGTTTCTTCCTCTTAGGTGTATTTTTTGAAAGCCATGGAGGAAGCACTGATGTATTAACATTTGGATCAAAACCCATTGTTGGTGTAGGAGGAACTGTACCCATACTTGTGGTACTAATGATAGGAGGAGTATTGGTAAACACAGTACCTAGCATATCCACATTTGAAACTTGCTCAGTACCCAAAACAAAATGATCAAAGATTGTAGAATAACCAATGTCATAGGAAGGTGAAGACAAACTAGGAATTGATTCAGAAGAATGAAGAACATTATCAAAGGTAACTTGAGGATGATAAAAAATTGTTCTTGAGGATGATGGTGACACAGAAGATGGAATATTGATTGGTGACACTGGGGTAGTAGGAAGGACAAACACGGGAGTTGAAATAGATACATTAGGTAAGGGAGAAGGATTTACAATTCCTTATGGATCATCCCTTTATGGAGACATGGATGTATCTTATAGACCTTCCTGACTATCTCCTTCTTCTTTCTACTATTCATCTCTTTTCTCCTCTGAAGACTTATCCTCCATAACCATTTCTTTAGCAAATGGTTCATCAATACCCTATTCTTCAACTTCCATGTCCTTAGTATTGGACTCTTCTTCTACATCTTATGCCTTTTTCCCTTTGGACACAAATTTGATCCTTGGTTTAGAAACCTTGGATGTGCCTAGAGTATCACTTTTATTCTTTGTCCTCAATTCAACCTTCTTACCTATTTTCTCCAAGACTTCTTCCTTAGATCTAGTTATGAAATCATTCAAAGGAATACCTTTGCTCTGAAGCCACAGATTGGGATTAGTCATAATAGGCTCAAACCTTTTCCTCAAAGAAGTTACCTCCTTCTTTGACCATTATATAATAGGCAAGGGAAAGTTAGCAATATTTTGATTGACATAGCTAGAATTGAGAAACTCTTCTTCATCAACCATGTCATCTAGAATATTAGCTAGACCCAAATATTCAATTTGGTCTAGAGTCAACCTACTATAATCCAACTTTCTGATTTCCTCTTTTGTTCTCAAATCAGCCTAGATATCTTCGACCATTGGCTCATGAAATTGAGTCTTTCTCTTTATTCTATCTTTCACTCCCCTGTAATCAAATTTGAGTCTCTTCTTGAACATTTTCATTGTGACCATCTGCATTTCAGTTTCCATTACCTTGGCCTTAGCAGCAGTAGCCATAGAATCTCTACTAATCTCAATAGGAAACCTAAATCTAGGCTTTTTCAATTCCATCTATTTGTTATGGACAACAATCATTTGTCGACACAACTCCATTAGAACAAGTTTATCAGAGGGTAATTTTGGAAGCATATAGGGATAACCTTGATAAAATCCAACTGTGAGATATGTGAAAGTTGAAAATTGAAGAAACAAATAGGCATAACCATTTACCACTGACCAGGCTTCATCAGAAACTCTTCTCTATTCCAACTGAGGATCAAAAAGGTAGAAGAAAATAGAAAAGAATGCATCATTCACCCTTCTAAATGATGAATTGAGCCTTTCAAAGTGAGCTAAGGATAGTACTAATAAACAGGTACAACTCTCCTATTCCATCAGATGTTAGGCCTAGGAAACTTCTCATAGAAGCAACTATGTACACAAGGTAAGAAGTCATGTAAAACTTTGAAGTAGTTGACAATCTAGATAGTTAACTATTCATGAAGAGCATTACTTATCTATTCACCCCAGAAGATAGTTTGAGTACCTTGAAGAATGACCTTAATGTATGGATACATCCATTCATGAAAAGTTGATGAGGAAGAAAGACCCCTCACTCTACTAAGAAGAGTTATCAAGTCACCCACTTCTTCTACAAATTCACTTCTAGTGAAACTCCTAGGCCATCTAGACAAATTAGGTCTGGTAGTCTTGAGCCACTTATTACTTATCACCTTTTTTGCCTTTTCTGCATTTTTTATCATACTCATGCTGAGTAATACCAAAATCTAGTTCTGCAACATTTTCAACTGCTGGACACATGAACACCTTATCTATGAACTCTGGATCAAGCCTTATAATCACATTCCTGTGAGCATCAACCAAAACTTTTGTATCTCTATTGTAGAAATAAACAACCTAGAGAACAAACTCCGTATTGTGTGCAGCAATAGGAAATGAAGATACCAAATGAATGTTGCTCTTAACAATCTTCTACATAGAGGAACTAGGCTTATCTAACTTCATTCTTTCCACAAATTCAGTCATGTCCACATGGCTGATCTTTGTATCCCGTATTTCATCAACATTTGATGACACTGAAGTTATGGGAAAGACACCTTGATATTTGTACTTCATGGCTTTGTCTTTCTTTGAAGATAGATCAGTCATTTGGGAAGAAGACTCCTTCAAATGAGTTGAGAACTTGGCAGCTACTTGCAAGAGAAACTATAATCAAAGAGTCATGATCTAGTAGTTAGGGGAAATACTGGCAATTTTGGGAAACTGCATATTGTTGATCATGACTAGAGGGATGAGCTTGTAAGGGTTAAGTACAAGGGAGTCAAAAAATGGATAAAAGAAGGCTCAGGATAGTAATTCAAAACATTCTCTAGAGTTAGAAAAATTCAACAGAGTCAATGCATGGGTGGAAAAATTTGCTGCCCTTACATGTAGAGAAAAATTTTATTCATGTCTAAGTTGCAAAATTTTTCGTATTAGCACATTTGGAAAAATTTGCAAGGTTTATGTAGGAGCGGAAAATTTTGCTGACTCTACATATTGGGTGTTTATGAGTTTTCTTTGTGTAAGGGTGGCAAATTTCACTGCCCATACACCTTTGGATGGAAATTTTAAACAATGCTAAGCAACAATATTGACCGCTTGTGCAATTTTGATATTGTTGTCAGTAAAAAGGGACTATGTGCCCAAGAGGTGAATTTCACTCACATAAAATAAAAATACCTAATGGTTCACATGCTTGAGTGGTAAATTTTACCAACTCAACATGTGAAGTAGGTTTTAAGTTTTGATGCTTGAGTGGTAAAACTTACCGCTCAAACATTCTTGAGAAGTTCAAAGTCTTTTAGGTAGTAAATTTATCTCTATGGCATGGGACCTAAAAATAAAAACAAAAACCTAGATCTAAACCAACAAAAGAAAACATAGAACCATGATATTAGAAAGATACAAGAAAAATAAAAGACTTCAAAAATAAAAATGAAAACAAAAACCTAGTCAACTAATAAAATAAAACTCAGAAAGTCTAGGGTTTCAAGACATCGAAATTGTAGAACAATGAACAATAGCGAAAAAATCTAATCACGTATTTATATTTATAAAACCCTAAGCATGAAATGACTAGGAGGGGGATAAAACAAAATAAACTAACCTGATATTGACGAATGGAAATAAAACAATCAAAATCTGATGAAGAATGCTTCCACAATCTGCTGAACCGATTCAAACTGGTGACTTGACACGCTCAAAGAAAGAAATGAAGGTAGGGTAGAAAGAAAAAGAAAAGAAAAATGATTTAAAAGACCTAAAACAAAACTAAATGTTTGTAATAAATGTCCCATGAGTTAAGTCATCGTGACATTTATTAAGTGTTGTGGAGGTTATTTTTACTGCTAAAACATTTAAAAGGAAACAAAATGCAATGGCAATAATTTTTACCGGCATCGCATATAATGGAGGAACAACATACTAGGTTGGTGAAATTTTCTACCCTTGCATGTTAAAGGGAAAACTCTGAAAGCATGCATAAGTGGTGAATTTCACTTCCCTAGCATGTAAATAATGAAAACTTTCTAACTCCCAAAAAGGTCAAAATTAATATTTTGACAAGCTTGTAACTCAGTCAATTTTCACAAATTTGGAGGAATCATCTTAGGGAAACATTACAAGCTATTATGAAGTGTTAGAGGACTATGCACGAGCTCAAAGAGACTTGCCTCAAAATGCATACTTAGAGTGTACACTACAGAACAGACAAGCTCCGTAGGGGTTGTTCTACAAAATGAGCAGAGCTGATTTTGAGGACAACAACTGGCTCTAACTGGGGAACTTCCTTCAATCGTTCTTTGAAATGATCAAAGGAAGAAGAATCTAATCTCTAAGTGCCTTCATCCATGCCATTGGTCTATAAAGTAAAGCTACCAAACAAAAACAAAAAAAGAAAAACACAAAACTATACAAATATACAAATGAACTCATCTGATACTTCAGGGATTGAAATGCTTCAGATGTTGTCCACTATGGGGCAGTAAGAATAGTGGCCCATCTTGATACTCCAACAAGAAACTATTCTCACCACAAAGTTGGTGAATGATGAATGGGCCTCTCCATTGGGAATCAAACTTCCCATGCATTCCTTTTGGCTCCCTCCTCTTGTCCCATAACAAGACTTGATCCCCAACTTGAAATTCTCTAGCCTTTGCCTTCTTGTCAAAAAGTTTCCTAACCTAACTTTGATGCTTAGCAATACGGCTTACTACCATAACCCACTGCTCCTCAAGTTTAGAAAGGTACATTATTCTTTTGTCAATAGAACTTTCAAAAGTTCTATCTTCCACTGCTTTCGCCAACTTCAAAGCTGGTAATTCCAAGGTAATAGGTATTTTTGCATTCAAACCATATAGAAGCTGGAATGGTGACATACCTATCGCTCTTTTAGGGGTAATTATGTCTACTCATAAAGCATTAAACAAATATTTATGCCACATTCTCTGATTGTCTTCCACTAGTTTCCTGATAATTGTAACTAGATTCTTATTGCTAGATTATGCCTGATTGTTCCCTTGCATAAAATAGTCTAATGAATGAGAAAGAATAATCCCATATTCAAAGCAAAAACTAGTGATCTCATTGGAAGAAAAACATGTAGCATTATCTGCTACAATTTTGTTTGGAACTCCAAAATAGGAAATAATGTTCTCCTTGAGAAAACTACATACTACCTCAGAAGTAGCATGCTTCACTGAAATAGCCTCCACCCACTTGGTGAAGTAATCTGTTGTAGTGAGAACAAAACTATGTCCTGTACTCGATGGTGGATTCACAACACCAATGAAGTCAATGCCCCAATGCTGAAATGGTTCTTTGATCACAACTAGATTTAGTGGTAATGTAGCTAACCTAGGCTTTCTGACAAACTACTGACAGAGTTCACATGATCTACGTACCCAGTTCTACGTATCTTGAAATAATGTAGGCCAATAGTACCTACCCCGCAAAATTTTATGAGCTATTATAGGTGCAGAAAAATGTCCACATGCCAAATTGTGAAAAGACTCCAAAAGTTTGCTTTGTTGTGCTTTATCCACACAATGAAGAAAAACTCCATCTAGGCTTCTTTTATACAAACCGTTATCCCACAAGACATAGTTTGCAGCCTTTTGCTTGATAGTTCACTTCTCTTTATAAGATAATGAGAAGGACACTCACCATATGTGAGAAAATACATGATATTAGAATACCACTCATCTGTTGTAGTAAAAAAGAGAACAGTTGGAACATCTTCAACCTCTACCTCTTCATCACATGTTTCTTTTGGGACATTATCAACAATCAACTGACACAAACCTTTGCCATGCACAAGTGGTGCAAGAGCACCTTGGCAAATTAATATTGCCCTGGACAAATCTTTGAGTTTGATTAAATTTGTATGCTTTCACATTGTAATGAGGTTTATCAAGTCATTTTTATGTGTTTAGGTCATTAGCAGTTTCAAAAATGCAAAATATTGCAAACCATGTAAAGGTTGTCAATGTAAAATTAGAAAAAAGATGCAAACTTGGAAGGTGAAGAGTCATTTGGCTCTTGGTTCACTCCAAATCAGTTATGAACTAAAGATACATGTTTTAGTGCCTTTAAAAGGCCTTGTAACCATGAAGAATTCATGGGTGGTTGAAGATTTGAGCATGGAATGAGAAAAAATAATGTTTTCCTGTATTTTCTTTTAAAAATTTGCTATCTTTTGCTATTGTACGACCTTATATGGAATTGAATGGATGCCTAATGGATTGAAAATGTTATATCCTTCAACCACCTTCCATTTTCTTCTTGTCCCATGCATTTTTATTTATTTTTGTGAAAGATATGAGTGTTTTATGGATTGTAATTTTTTTATTTTCCCTGCAATAGTCCTGTTACAGCGTTTGGTATGATTTTGTATGGACATATGTAGGAGAAAAACATATATGCTTGGAAATAGTATTGAGCCTACTTTCCATTTATTTTTGTTGCATCAAATTTCATTAAGATTTGAATAAGTTATGGGATTTTTATTGAGGGTAGGTCTGCAGAGTTTAATTTTCTGAAAATACAGTATGAAAATATGCATGGTACAACTTAGTACGGCCTCACATTGATGCATATAATAAATAGATGGAAATATGTGTGTTTCTAGTTTACAATTATTTTGGTTTGGTATAATTTCATTAATTTTTGTGAGAGATATTGCAATTTTGGTGATGGCAGGTCTGAACGCTGCCTAGGGTTTGTAGTTTTAAGAAAAGAGTCATAACTTTCTCTCCTACCATTGGATCTTCATGAAAATTGGAGGAAAAATATGTATTAATGTTATCTTCAACCTAACCAAAGCAATTGGATTAGTTCTTTGATTTGTTAATTTTATTGAGGATAGTTTTGGTCCTCCTACCTCTACATCATATTGGTATCAGAGCTGGCGAAAGATTTAGGTGGTGTGTATTTTTTTTTCTTGTCACTGAGAAGGCAGGTGAAGAACGAGAAGATCTTGATTGTGTAGGTAGATCGCCGAGGGATGCAATCTACACCTTTTAGATTTTGTATTGCTCAGTTGTTTGGTTGCAGGTGCTTGTTCCATCTAGCTGCAAGAAGGATGTTTTCTGAGGTTGTGTGTGTTGGCAGACAAGATGAGGTCTGTCACGACCATTCTCCAATAGAGATTTAGCTGGAGAAGGATGCAGAGAGAAACCATTGAGGAGAGAGTGGTAGTTGCATCACCAAGATCTGCTGTTGGGTGAGATGAATGGTTTGGTGAGTTGGTTTGTTGTGAAGCAGTGAGAGAGATGGATATCTGAAGAAGCACTTGATGTTGCAGCCCGAAGAGTACTCCACTGATGGGAGTAGAAGGAGCCTAAGGATGCTTTTTGAAGATGGTAGTTTGTTTTGTTGGTTGGTTGGTCACCATTTCTATAGATTGGAAGATTGTAGCTGAGAAGATTGAAGATAAAGACAGAGGAAAGAGACTTTTGTTGCAGATACATTTCCAAGGGACTTAAAAATTTTGTTGGTTGGTTGTATGGTGTAGGAGCACCTTGGCAAATTAATATTGCCCTGGAAAAATCTTTGAGTTTGATTAAATTTGTATGCTTTCACATTGTAATGAGGTTTATCAAGTCATTTTTATGTGTTTAGGTCATTAGGAGTTTCAAAAATGCAAAATATTGCAAACCATGTAAAGGTTGTCAATGTAAAATTGGAAAAAAGATGCAAACTTGGAAGGTGAAGAGTCATTTGGCTCTTGGTTAGCTCCAAATCAGTTATAAACTGAAGATACATGTTTTAATGCCTTTAAAAGGCCTTCTAACCATGAAGAATTCGTGGGTGGTTGAAGATTTGAGCATGGAATGAGAAAAAATAATGTTTCCCTGTATTTTCCTTCAGAAATTTGCTGTCTTTTACTATTGTACGGCCCTATATGGAATTGAATGGATGCCTAATGGATTGAAAATTTTAGATCCTTCAACCACCTTCCATTTTCTTCTTGTCCCATGCATTTTTATTTATTTTTGTGAAAGATATGAGTGTTTTATGGATTGTAATTTTATGATTTTCCCTGCAACAGTCCTGTTGCAGCATTTGGTATGGTTTTGTACAGACATATATAGGAGAAAAACATATATGGTTGGAAATAGTATTGAGTCTACTTTCCATTTGTTTTTGTTGCATCAAATGTCATTAGGATTTGAATAAGTTATGGCATTTTTATTGAGGGTAGGTCTGCAGAGTTTAATTTTTTGAAAATATAGTCTGAAAATATGCATGGTACGACTTGGTACGGCCTCACATTGATGCATATAATAGATGGATGGAAAGATATGTCTTTCTAGTTTACAATTATTTTGTTTTGGTATAATTTCATTAAGTTATGTGAGAGCTATTACAATTTTGGTGAGGGCAGGTCTGAACGCTGCCTAGGGTTTGTAGTTTTGGGAAAAGAGTCATAACTTTCTCTCCTACCATTGGATCTTCATAAAAATTAGAGAAAAAATATGTATTAATGTTATCTTCAACCTGAACAAAGAAATTGGATTAGTTCTTTGATTTGTTAATGTTATTGACGATAGTTTTGGTCCTTCTACCTCTGCATCAACAAGCTTGGTGGGTTTGATATCAAGATCAAATTCTTAAATTTTGGCAATCCAATTGCCCCTTTAGTTCCAAATTCTTGTTGTGTCAGGATAGATTTCACTATTGTATCTGGCACCAAAACAACAATATGTGAATTCTTAATGTAAAACCTGAAATGCTTCACTGCTTTGACTATAGCGTAAGCATGTTTCTCCATATTTGAGTACTTAAGTTCATGAGCCTTAAGTGGGAAACTCATAAATGAAATTAGAGATTCCACACCCTCTTCATTCTGCTGAACTAAAATCACTGAAAGTGTATGCTCAGAAGCATAACTATACATTATGAAATCTTTAGTGTAGTCATGACAAACCAGAACTAAAGCATGGGCTATGTGTAACGCCCTGCCATGAATACCTCAGAGAACAACACATTTATGCTATATGCAACAGGATAATTTTTTTTTTAAAAGATAGAAATAACAAAGTAATATTAACACATCATTTAAACTAATGACTTGTCCTCTAAGATAACATGGTTGCATTACTTGACCAAAACGATCAACATAATCTAACACACATCATGAATTAACATCAGTAACTCATTGTAAACCTAATGCACTAAATCAATAAACATTTACATTTACATAACATCATATAAGTATTCATCAGGATCTAGTACATCCAAGGTGGGAACGGAGGGGCACTACATCCTCCCCCCCTAAAAATTGACTTACTCCTAGAAGTCACAGACTAGGGTGGAAACATAACACATTAGTATTACAATTTTCTATTGCCAACATACACATTCACATTAAGCAATTGTTCCTAAGAGGAGCACAATCGTTCAATACAGGCATAAAAGACATCTATTCCTTACCTTTAAAGTGTATCATGTAGTCTACTTATAACCAATCACACGTATTTTGAGCATTTCATTTGGTTCAGGAATCTGTGTTTACATATTATTAAGGAAAATTACACCTAATTTCTTATTTCCACCATGGTTCTGACTAATTACCAAGCATTCAAGTACAATTCTCTGTAGAGTCCTCCCTTGTACACACTATCAGAGGTTCAAAATGAACATGATAGACAACACTTGACACAATACAGGGCTAACAAAAACAAACATTCAGAATAGTCACCATCAAAGTTTTAAAGAAGGTGAAAACCCAAGTGGGAAAATAACCAAATCCAATCTTAAGTCACAAAATGCCAGCAATTTCCAACAATAACTCAAGTATAGAGAAAAGAGTTTTGGTGACCACTCCTGTCATAAGAAATTTCAAAGAAAACAAATTCACTGTTAACCCTTAACAACACATGAAACAACCATCAAAATTTTCAAAATAACCAAATTGCAAACAAACCCACATCACAATGTGGCTACCTTTAGTCGCAAAAGGGAGTATCTGCTACACAACACCCAGGACACAAGGTCTAGAATGCATTAGAGAATGTACGCCAACACATAGATAATTAAGTTATCTACATCCTCAAACCTAAACAAGCTTTATACAAGGGTTTAAGGCAACAAAATCATTACTTATTTACAACAATCTCTACCTTTAATGCATTACAATTTCTTTATGTGAGGAAGAATAGATAATATTGCACACAAGAACATACTTAATCAAGGCTACATTTTACTTAAAGTATCACATTTATATGAGATGGGTCTAACACAAGCTCCAATTTGATCTCCTGCATTCGGTTTTTACATACATACACAATGATAACTTTCATAATCCACAAAAGAACTTCCACATGAAGACATGGCCACTAAAAAAATAGATGTCAAACTACTACTTTACGATACCCACACATGACAATACCACTTAAGCACATGTCTTACAATGCATGATGCCTCCAAATTTTTAAATCATTCCAATACTTACACAAATAATGTCATTAACATATAGATGGTATGGTGCTTCCACACCCTAAACATAACCTCACAAGGTATGGTTACTTCACCAAACTAGGGAAGACAAACACCACTGTCCTTTTACAATACCCCACATAAAATGGTTTCAGGATATTCACATCACTAGAGGGGCAAATTCCACTCTCTTGATTCCATGCACTATAAGTAATCGTGCCTCCAAGGTGGGAATGGAGGGGCACTACACTATGGCTCTCTTAGTATCCTCAAAAGTTGCTTTACCTTCCATGCTCCAACAGAAAGTGGTCTTACCTTTCATCATATTGACAATATGACAAGTTTTCTCTACGAACTCTAGAATGAACCTCCGCAGAAAATTCACCTTCCCGAAGAAAGAATGAACTGTTGTCTTACTAGCAGGCAAAGTAAGACTTTGGATAGATTTAACTCTCTCTAGTTAATTTTGGTACCCTCTTTGGACACAATGTGACTAAGAAGCTTACCTTCTGTAACCCCAAAAACTAATTTCTTGGGATTAAGACAAATACCATTTTGACGACACTGTTCCAAAACTTGTCGCAAATGGTAGGCATGATCTTGATGCTTTTTAGAGAAAATGGTCAAGTCATCAAGGTAAACCACAATGAACTTCCCCATTTCATCTTTGAAAGCGAGGTCCATTGCTCTTTGGAAAGTAGTGCCAGCATTAATCAAACCAAATGACATTTTGTGGTATGCAAATGTTCCCCATGGTGTTGTGAAAGAAGTCTTGTATTGATTTGTGTCACTGACTTCTACTTGATTGTATCCTGAAAAACTATCTAACATAGACATCATCTCCAAACTGATTACAGTTTGTAATACTTGATCCATAATAGGCAAAGGGTAGTTATCTTTTAAAGAAGATTGATTTAAATTTCTAAAACCAACACAAATACAGATTTCTCTATTCTTCTTTCTCACAGGAACAATATTCAAAATCCAAGTGGAATGATGGATAGGAAAGATTATCTGGGCATTCAACATTTTTTGGATTTCAGAAAGAATAGTACCTGATATCTTGGGATTATACTGCCTCTGCTTTTGCTTGTGAGGCAATGATCCTACCTTTAGAGGAATCTCATGTTGGATCTCCTTGGGTCCGAAAGACTTCAAATCATCATATGAATATGCCAACACATCAATGTAGTGGCGAAGAAGTGTAATGAACTTGAATTTCTCATCAAGAGTGCAACATTTCCCGATGTTAACCATCTTGGGATTTTCTTTAGAGCTCAAGTTTACTTGTTCAAATTCTATTGATGAATTTGAATCAAGTTGTTGCTATTGTTTAATATATCTATCATGCCTGTCAAATAACTTTTCCAAAGAAACCAAACCTTTCATAATCTTATTCCCTTTTAGCTGAAGAATCTCCTCACCAGTCTATGAATCTATTTCAGAAACATATTCCCAAGGTGGAGAATCATTGCCTTCAAAATAGAGCTCATCAAAGCTATCTGTCTTCTCTAAGAAAGCTATGATCTGATTATCACCATTGAAGGCTTGCCATTGTTCAGTATTATCTGGTACACTTGGTTAGAAGACCAACTCAATTGTGTACATATCACGTTTAAAATCCTTGTGAGGGACCATAAGGGTGGCAGAGATAGCCGGTGAATCAACACGATCATTAAACTCTCTTGGTACTGCAAAGATATCAAAAGCATCAAAACCTTCAATGCAATCCCATACATGATTGTGGTAATGTCTTAGCCTTTCATTCTCGGTTTGGTAAATATTTCTCACCTAACAAACAACAAGCTCTGCATCACCTTGTGCATGAAGATTTTAATACCTTTAACATGAGCAGCCTCCATTCCAAGTAACAATGATTCATAGTATTGTCAAACTACAACTTATAGGAGAAAGGAAAAATATCAGTTTGTGGAGATATTAGAACTACTCCAGCCATAGATCTAGTGGAAGAACAACTACAATCAAATTCTAAAATCCAAATATCATTTGAATTTCCCACTGATATTTTTATAACCAGTAGACTCCCCATCACCAGAGAAAGAAGAATCTGGCATCACTATGCTCTCATCTAAACTTTCATCTGAATTTTCTTCTGGATCTTCATCTAAATTATCTAAATTTTCATCTAATGAACTACAGGTGTTTTAAGTGGTCAAGAAATAATTACCCATCTTGGAAGACTAAAAAAGAATTTGAGCTTTTGGATCTTCAGTTTGAGTAACAATATATTTTGCCTCCTTTTCAGGAAGCAATTTATGTATGACACCTTTGACAGGTATCCTTGCCTCAGATAAATCCATGTTGAGTTCTCCTCCCACATCCTTACAAAAATTACATCCAAGCAAAATACCATAAGAGGCTGGCACATCAGCAACTTGGATGGTCATCTTGATTCTCTTCTCCAAAAAAAATGTAAATGCAAATTGTGCATCCTTAATTTGGCCTAACAAAGGCACTTGCTTATTTTCCATTGAAAAACATCTCTCAAAGGTCTTGGTCAAAGTGAGACAGAGAGAATCTACCACCTTGGTAGGCATGACATTGTCAGAAGCTCCTGAATCTATGATACAATTGCTTAGCTTCATTGACTAATAGAGAGACATAGAAAGGTTCTATTTTCCTTGGAGCCACAAGGGGAGTAGTAACTAGATTATTTTGGATGGATCTATTCTTTGAGGGGTCATGAATAGTCTTAGGAAAATCTTGCCCTGTAGGGGAAACCTTGTTTTTAACATACTTAGCTAACCTCTCAAATTGGTCAGGATTAGCTTATAGATATTCTACATCAAACATCTAGATTTTAGTTTTCCTAGCATGTTCAATTATGTCAAAGAGCTTAAATGAATTAGACACAGAGGTAGGAAATTCTTCATTCTGAGGTTTGATTGGGGTAGTACTAGTCTGAGGAATAGAAGTAGAAGTAAGATTGTTAGAAGAACTTACTTGTTTATTGGCAACCGGGTCCTTTGACTGAAAAGGTAATAGAGTCCCTCATTTGGAAATTGAAATCATAGGTTGAGGCTCTTCTCTTGACTTTCCTTATCAACTACTTTCTTATTTGATTGATTTTGGGACCTAGTGAAAATAGCATACACCCCACCATACACATATTCTTCTCTTTCTACTTCATCTTGATAGTTCAGGAACCCAATAGTAGAGTTGCCAGCTAATTCTTCTTCTCCTTCTATAAAAAGATTAGCATTATTTTCCTGATCCAAATTAGGTTGGAAAGAATTATCCTATTCCACTTCATAGTAGCCAACTACTGAGTTGACTAGTGGTGCTTCAATGGAAAGCTTCCCCTGTGTTGGTGGAAGCCTATTCTACCCTTGATTTCTCACAGAATTGCCTTGAAATGAATTGTTAGGGAATATCCTTCTTGGTATGTCCCTATAAGAAGGAGCAGACATACCCTAGGACATTTGCTTTTTTAAAGCTAGTAACTCATTTACTAGATTTTGCACCATAGGATCTATGTTTCTATGGAAGAATTATTAGTAGAGGGCTGACCTCTATTTCTGTTTGAATCCCTTCTTATCTTACCTGCAAGAATAAGATCTTCTTCAACCTCCATAGCCAAACTTTGATCTAAAGGAAGATTAGTGGGAATAGCCCGTCTTAATAAAAAACATACCTTAGGAATCTAGGTGTTGATGAGGAAACATTTAAGATTCTCCGCCGTTGATTGGGTGGTTGGTGGAATCCTATTTGGCAATTTATTGAACTTGGCGATGAAGTCTCACATGGGCTCATGTGGTTCTTTCTGTTAGTTTTAGGATAGGCAACTGAGAGGGGGGGTGAATCAATTGTCCCAAAAACTTTCTATTCTTTAAACACTTAAATCCTTCTTGTAATTCAATAGCATAATAATAAATTAATCATGGAAGCACAATGCAATAATTCAAAAGTAGAGACGTATTAACAAATATGACACCAAGATTGTAATGTGGAAAACCCAGTTAAGGGAAAAACCACGGGATGACTAACCCAAGATTGTATTCTCTGTTAAAAGAATAAGAAGAACAAAATGGCACATGCCAATTAGGGCTCACTGCCTAAGCACACTACTCACAAGAGGCCCACTACCTATAGGAGACACACTATCTACAGAATAATAAATATTACATACTTGAACTGAAGATTAGCATCTTCACCATGCTTGAGTCAGTTCCATTTAAGATCAACACTTCTACTTTGCCTTTCACTCTTCTCCTCTCTACCACACTCTCATCTTCACCAAGATACTTTGAAATGACTTCACAACTCTTATTTATACAAGACATCAACTTTGGGATAATCAACAAAGTCGACATACTTTATTTTATTACAGAGAAAATACACAAATACAACTTGACTTATTATGCCATGCTTCGTAAAACATCTTCAAGATCATCTGCAAGATGTGTAAATCATCAGGTCAGCCAAGTTTAGGAAGAACATCATCATCCAGAAGTAATTCTTCAATTACAAGCTTAATCTTCAATGTGGACCACCAACATGAACTGGACACAATCTAGAGACCCCCACAAGCTTGCCTAAATCACCAAGAACATCCACACCACTTCTGCTTACTGAAATCATTCGCATCTTCATCCAGATCCTCAAGAACACATTATATCATCACTGTCATATTATAATAGATGCTTGTGGACCTCTAGACCATCAACCAATTGAGTTGTCAATTCACATTGGCTTCCTAAACACTCCACCAAATCTACAGAACAAGATATTGCATTTCTGGATCTCACCAGACCTATTTATGTCACTCTGTCACGTCTAAACATCTGCCAGAATCAGTTTTACTCATATAGCCATAAGTTCTCCAAATCTTCATGCAGAGCTCTCAAATCTTGACTAGATCATCTTTAGACACATGTCTACAAACCCGTTGATGTGTATCCTCTAATCTTCACCTTAACTGGGATCTTCACTTCATAGAGCTTCATTGTCTTCACTGCTCTTCTCTATTTCTGATAGTACTAATTTTCTCAATATCCTCAACACACAACTCATCCAATCCTTGACATCAATACAAGAGGAGTATGTTGACATCAATGACAACATCAGTTAGGCCCATACTTGCAACAATCTCTCCCTTTGTCATTGATGGCAACATATGATGTGAAAAACTGTTTTAACCATCAAGACAAGTACTTCTCCTCACTGATTGACATAGCTCCCCCTATCAACAGTAATCATTCATATGTCTTCTCTTTCTTTTTTACTCCCCCTTTGATCAGCAATCACTGTTGTTTTTCACATGTCTTTTCTCCCCCTTTGACATCAATGGGAAAGGGCATATACTTGCATTAATTAGAATCATACAGATTGCTCCCCCTGAGTAGCAGCTTCCTATCATCAATATGGATCACAAGATATGACTGTGATATCCACCAGATTGATGCACATCAGTGCACCTTAATTCAGAATCAGAGGGGTAATAACCCCTTACTTCTCCCTGAGATACTCAAAAGAGTCCCTAGGTAGAGGTTTAGTAAAGATGTCTGTAATCTAATCCTTAGAGGGCACAAATTCTAATCTGACTTGATTCTTGTTCACCTACTCTCTCAGAAAGTGAAACTTGATGGATATATGTTTTGTCTTTGAATGCAACATCAGATTTTTTGATATATTTATTGCACTTGAGTTATCATAGAAGATTGTGATAGGTTCCTCATACTCCACTCTAATGTCTCTTAGCATTTACTTCATCCACAATACTTGAGTACAACTTCCTGCTGCTACAATATATTTTGCTTCTACAGTGGATAGAGATATTGCCTCTTGTTTCTTGCTTAGCCAAGAAACCAATCTTTTTCCCAAAAAGAATGCACCGCCACTGGTACTCTTTCGATCATCCACATCTCCTACCCAATCCACATTTGTATATGCATGAAGAGATAATTCATGATCCCTAGGATACCATAAACTATACTCAATTGTTCCTTTTAGATATATGAGAATCCTCTTGATTGCCATGACATGAGATTCTCTAGGATCAACTTGTAATATGGCAATAAGACCAACAACATTCATAATGTCAGGTCTAGTTTGAGTAAGATATAGTAGTCCTCCAATCAATGACCTATACTTTTTTCTGATCATCCTTAGGAGAGTCATCATCTTTGCTCAATTTACATCTAGTTTCCATGGGAATATTCATTAGTTTTGAGTCTTCCATCCCAAATTGCTTCAACAATTCTTTCACATATTTGGTCTATGAAATGAAGATTCCTTTCTTTGTTTGAGTGATTTGTAGACCCAAGAAGAAATTCATTTCCCCAAACATGGACATCTCAAATTCACTTTTCATTTGATTTGCAAAAGTTTTGCACATACTATCTCTTCCTCCAAAAATGATATCATCAACAAATACTTCAACAATCGATATATTTTCATGATCAAATTTGAAGTACAAGTTATTGTCAGTAGTACCTTTGTTAAAACCAATCTTCAAAAGATGCTTATCCAGTCTTTCATACTAGGCTCTTGGGGCTTGTTTGAGTCCATATAGTGTTTTCTTCAACTTGTAGACCATATCACCATGATCAGACAATTGAAATCCATCCAGTTACTCAATGTATACTTCTTCTTCCAATTCACCATTTAGGAAGGCAGACTTGACATCCATCTGATAAACTTTGAAATCCTTGAAGGCAACAAAGGCATGAAATAATCTGACTACTTCAATTCTTGCCACTAGAGCAAAAATTTCTTCAAAATCAACTCCTTCTACTTGAGAATAACCCTTGTAGACCAATCTGGCTTTGTTTCTGACTACTTCACCATCTTCGTTCAGTTTATTCTAGAAGACCCATTTTGTTCCAATCACATTTTTGTTTCTAGGTCTAGGAACAAGATCCCAAGTTTGGTTTTTCTCAATCTGCATCAACTCTTCCTTCATTTCTTTAGTCCAGCTTTCATCATTGCATGCTTCACTTATAGTCTTTGGTTCAATCTTTGAAATTAGACAATATTTTTCTGAGTCTTGAGCAATCTTTCTTCTTGTTTGAACACCTTTACTTTTATCACCTATGATTTGGTCTTTTGAATGATTTAGTTTTACATATCTGGAAGTTTTGGGTATTTCTTGCACTTCTATTTCTTGGATAGGTTTACTCAAACTTATCTCTTATTCCTGTATTTTAGGATTCTTCGGATCAGTCTAGATCTGAATTTTAGAATGGGCTTGAACTTCTTGGACCAAAACATAATTCTTATCATCTTCTTCATATTCATAAAACCTTAAGGGTTTTTCAATGCCTTCATCAACCTTCACATTTGTACTTTCTATAATCTTTCTCAATCTCTTGTTATAACACCGGTATGCTTTGCTTTGAGTAGAATAGCCTAAGAATATTCCTTCATCACTTCTAGAATCAAATTTGCCAAGTTCTTCATCTCTTTTAATGTAACATTTGCTACCAAAGACTCTGAAATACTTCATAGTGGGAGTGATGTGAAACCAGAGTTCATAAGGGGTCTTACCAGTATTGCTTCTAATGTGTACTCGATTAAGAGTATAGATAGCAGTACTTATAGCTTCTCTCTAGTAGATCTAAGGAACATTTACTTCGATCATCATGGTTCTAGATGCTTCCTGGATGGTGCAATTCTTTCTCTCCACTACTCCATTATGCTATGGAGTCCTTGGAGTAGATAACTATCTTTTTATCCCATGTTTCTCACAAAATTCTATGAACTCTCTAGATGTGAATTCTCCACCTCTATCAGACCTGAGACATTTTATGTTTAATCTGGTTTCATTCTCTACCATAGCCTTGAGTATTTTGAATTTCTCAAGAGCCTAAGATTTCTCTTTCAGAAAGGTCACCCACATCATCTGGGCGTGGTCATCAATTAATAACATGAAATATCTATCACCTTGCGAACTCTTGATTCTTGCCGGTCCACATAGATCAATATGTACTAAGTCCAACAATCTAGTAGAAGATTGTTCCTTACTTTTGAATGTGACTCTGCATTGCTTACCCAACTGACATTCTTTGTACAAACTATTAGTAGGTTTCACCAGTCTTGGAAGATCTCTCACAGCCTGAGTATTGCTTATCTTGATGATATTATCAAAATTCACATGACACATTCTCCTATGCCACAACCAACTCTGATCAATTTGAACAAATAAACAACTTTTGCCAGTACCAACCAAGTGGAAGATGTTACCTTTTGTTTGAGTACTGGATGCAATCTCTGTTCTAGAACTTTCAAAGATCTTACATTTTCCATTTTTGAATCAGAGATCATAGCCTTTGTCCACCAACTGTCCAACACTTAGAAGATTGTGCTTCAGACCTTCAACATACAGTACATCATTGGTTTTGTTCTTTCCATCAAAAGAAATAGCTCCTCTACCTCTGATTCTACCAGCAGAATTATCACCAAATTTTACAACTCCTCCTTCATATCTTTCCAAATCTATGAACTTATTTTTGTCACTAGTCATATGGTGGGAGCATCCACTGTCAATGACCCAATCATCATTTTCTTCAACTTGGGCAGCCAGAGCTCTTTCTATCATTTTATGATTGATAGATTCAGAGGGCATTGAATCTTCTTCCTTGATGGCAATAAACACCCAGTCACTTCTTGATTTGTTTCCTATCACTTATTCATCATCTGTTACTCCCTCTTCATCATCATCTTCATGAAGATAGTAACATTTATTTTGGAATCTTGATCTATTTCGATTTGCCCATGAAAATATTTTCGGACACCTTCAGGTAAAATGACCAATCTTGTTGTAGTTGAAACATTTGAAGGGAAATTTTCCTTCATACTTACCAAATCCTCTTGGTAGTCTTTTTGCAATAAGGGCTTCAAGTTGAGCAGCTTCTACTTCATCTTCTTACAGATCTTTTCTTGCTTTTTCATACCATGATAGTTTCTTTGAGGAGTTCTCTCCTGGATCATACCTTTGTTTGCCTTTTACAGAGGGACTAGCTTTGAATGTAGATTTAGTCTTGGGGGTGCATCTCCAAACTTGGCCAATTCAAATGCAACTAATTTTCCAACCAATTGATCTCTTGTGATATTTGAAAAAGATCTAAATTCTTCAATAGCAACAACCTTGTGTTTGTAAGTAGAAGGTAGGGATCTGAGAACTTTGGCAACAATCTCATCTTCATCCAAGATTCCACCATTACACCTAATGCCACAAACAAGCTCATTTAATTTTAGCATAAATGTAGTGATATTCTCATCTTCATTCATATTTGGGTTTCTAAATTTTCTTTTCAGACTCTGTATCTTGCCATATTTAACATATTTGTCTCCTTCATGTAGAAGTTATAGTTTTTCCCAAATCTCATATGCAGTTTTTAAATCTATAACATTTGTCAGCTCTAAATCAAACAAGGCACTTAATAAAGCTTCTTTAGCTCAAAGATTGTCTTCAGTATCTTTGATTTCATCTATAGTTGTCAGGCCATTCTTTGGAGGGACATACTTCTTTGAAGTTATGATCCAATATTGCATTCCCATACATTGTAAGTGACATTCCATGCGGCTTTTCCAAAGAGTGTAATTGGTTCCATCAAACCTTAGACTATCCTTCTTGTAGGAAGACATCCTAGATCTCCTCAAGCGGTTAAGCTCTTTTAGAGGAACTTAGCTCTGATACCAATTGTTAGTTTTAGGACAGACAACTGAGAGGGGGGGTGAATTAGTTTTCCCAAAAACTTTCTATTCTTTAAACACTTAAATCCTTCTTGTAATTCAATAGCATAATAATAAATTAATCATGGAAGCACAATGCAATAATTCAAGAGCAAAGACTTATTAACACATATGACACCAAGATTTTAACGTGGAAAACCTGGTCAAGCAAAAAATCATGGGGTGACTAACCCAAGATTGTATTCTCTGTTAAAAGAATAAGAAGAGAAAAATGGCACATGCCAATTAGGGCTCACTAGCCAAGCACACTGCTCACAAGAGGTCCACTGCCTATAGGAGACACACTGTCTACAGAATAATAAATATTACATACTTGAACTAAAGATTAGCATCTTCACCATGCTTGAGTCAGTTCCATTTAATCTCAACACTTCTTCTCTACCTTTCACTCTTCTCCTCTCTACCATACTCTCATCTTCGTCAAGATACTTTAAAATGACTTCACAAATCTTATTTATAGAAGACATCAACTTTGGGATAATCAACAAAGTCGGCATACTTTATTTTATTACAAATAAAATACACAAATACAACTTGACTTATTAAAAAAGTCTTCATTCGAATCACCACACTATTGGCCACACAGATCTGGGACTTCAATCTTCTTTGAGGAACATGCCATGCTTTGCAGAACATCTTCAAGATCATTCACAAGATGTGTAAATCATCCGGTCCACCAAGTTTAGGAAGAACATCATCATCTGGAAGTAATTCTTCAATTATGAGCTCAATCTTCAATGTAGACCACCAACATGAAGTGGACACAATCTAGAGACCCCCACAAGTTTGCCTGAATCACCAAGAACATCCACACCACTTTTGCTTACTGAAATCATTTGCATCTTCATCCAGAACCCTAAGAACACATTCTATCATTACTGTCATATTAGAATAGATGCTTGTGGACCTCTAGACTACAAACTAATTGAGTTGTCAATTCACATTGGCATCCTAAACACTCCACCAAATCCATAGAACAAGATATTGAGTTTCTGGATCTCACTGGACCTATTTATGTCACTCTGTCACCTCTGAACATCTGCCAGAACTAGTTTTACTCATATAGCCATAACTTCTTCAAATCTTCATGTGAACCTCTCAAATCTTGACTAGATCATCTTTAGACACATATCTATAAACCCTTTGATGTGCATCCTCTGATCTTCACCTTATCTAGGATCTTCACTTCATACAGCTTCACTGTCTTCACTGTTCTTCTCTATTTCTAATAGGACTAATTTTCTCAATATCCTTAGCACACAACTCATCCAATCCTTGACTTTAATGCAATAGGAGTATGTTGACATCAATGAAAACACTGGTTAGGCCCATACTTGTAACACTTTGTTCATCTATGTTATCTAGGCTAAAAAAGCATGTGCATCTTCCGCCAGGTTAAACCTAGCTTCAAAATTGGTTTTGAGAGTATTCCAATTGGTTATGGTTTGGGCTTGAAGATGATAAAACTAGTCTATAGCAACACCTTGAAGTGTTTCTACAAAAAGCCTCATAGCTACATCTTTGTGTTGTACCCCTAGCACACCACAAGCTATGCAAAAAGCTGCAATGTGTTCATCAGGATGGACTTTCCCATCACCATAAAATTTTAGAAAATTCTTCCTTGAACTATGGGGTAGTTCATGCAGTGGTGGTGTCAAATTCAAAGGTCCAAAAGTAATACCCCACGGGCCTTGAGCTACCATTATACGTTGATTGAAAGGCCCCGATAACAAACCTTCATGGAATTTGAACAGATAAAACTCTATTAGTATTTGAGCTGGAAGCTTCACTTGGTATAGGAGACCTGGCGTTGGTAGGAGGAAAACTCCTTGTTCATTGAAGTTGAGGTTTTGGAGGCAAAAGACCAACATTATTTTGCTGCATTAACTCAAACACAAGATCAATAATTCCTTGAGTTCTCTTACTTCTTGTATACCTTGAGTCTTCCAAAATGAAATGTACTTAAGAAAGATTTGGAAACAACATAAGACAATGGATGAGGATGAAATGCTTCAACTCAAAGCATGAAGCTCCAAGTTGCACGGTCTTCCCTAGTAGAGTCGCCAAAAAACTGTTGGGTGAATATTTTGTCATTAACTAACTAATGGAAAAATGGTTATATCACCACAGCTATGATGAGAAATTTCTCTCCTCTCAGCAAGGGGAGGTTCCCTTGCCTTAACTATTTCAAATTTATTTACACTAAAACTAACTTTGGGGTGATTTCATATCATCCATTTTCTTTTTTTTAGAAATGATGTTTACAATATTCAATACAATACTCAAAACAATTTACTATCTAAAAAGTACCTACTTGTGTTGATAACTAAGAAACCCACGAAAACAAAAAGTTTCCTGTTACTTCTTATGCCAATTTGAAAATAAAAGATTTTAGAATAGATTGCAGCTCAAAGTCTTCACTATATGCTGAGGTAAAATGACCTGACCATGAACTATAATTTGCAGCCCAAAGTCTTCAAATCACTTTTCATTCACAAGCTTAAACTCTATTCTCAAATATGAAATGGTAGCACAAAGTCTACAAATTCCGATTTTAATCACCTCCCAAACACTTGATATTCACGCTCACAATTAAAACATTCATATAAGATCATGTGATGGGAAGGACATAAGAACAATTCTATAACATTCACAAACTTGCTCCAAGACAAAGATTGGATGCCAACTTGCTTCTTTATATTGCTTGAAAATTGATTTAAAAAATAAGCTCAAAGTCTCAAATTGCTATTCAAAATGGTAGCACTTCGCTTCAATAGTCAAAAGATAAATATTACAATAGAGGCCCTCTTTATTTATAGGGAGAGGCCTTGATAAAATTTAGGAAAAACCTAACTACTTTGACTTATTAAAAAATAGGAGTCCTTATTGACATGAGACTTCCTATATTTTTACATGTAATTACATATGAGAAAAGTACATGTAAATATGTCCAAAACTACATGAAAAGTACATATGAAAATATAAAATAAATTAAGTTATGAAAAGCTGCATCAACTTGTATCACAATCTTTCTTCATATGAGCATCATACATGATAAATGTTGTTTGCATCCCCAAACTATCTAGACTGATAGTGTTCCTAAAGATCATCTAAGCCCTGATCACTGCATCCTTCACAGTGGTGGTGGCCTTTGCATGACTAGTTAGCTTAGTCTTTAGGTTATCTAATGTTAATTGATTATCCAAAATGTTATCCATAGAATAAATTGAGAAAGCTTTATCTTCAAATTCTTTTTGGAACATATTTTTGAATTCTTGGATCATCTCATCCGCAGGGAGGAAATGGTGATCCTCTGATACCAAATTACATGGAAGCTCCTTCAATTTCTGCAAGAGACTAATATTACTTAGTTCACTTAGCTCCTTGGCACTTTCTAAATCTTTGATCAAGTCTTTCAAAACATTAATATGATAGAGCAATGCTTCTTTAGTTTCCACATATGAATCAGGATTTAGAATAACACCAATTGATATCAAAATATTTATTTTCAACTTCTTCATTTCACTCCACTTCTCGTAGCTCCCATCCAGATATTCAATTTCTTGAGAAATAGTATCAACTAGATAATCAAGCTCTACTCTGATCTTCTCCATCTTACTTGTCTTCTCAACTATTTCTGTGAGAAGAGACACTCCTTGTGTCTGCATCTTTTCCAAATACTCTTCAACCACTTTCCCCTTTAGGTGAGTCTTCTCAGCCTTTTGAATAACATGATCTTCTACATAAATAGCTTCAGGATTTATTGTCTCAGATGCCAGAGTAATTTTTATTACTACCGTAGCCAGCTCTTCTGCCAATGCCTTATAGCGGTCCTTCATTTCTTTTTCCCTGTCAAACTTCTGGATTAAAGAATCCATTGCAGATTGCATATCAGCGTTCGCACTTTCAAGTGTGATCTTTCCAAGTTCAATTCTAGAAATGGTGTAGTCTTTCATACTAAAATTCTCAATAGTGACATCCTGTGGTGGTCAAGAAATCTCCACATATTTGTGGTCTTTATCCTCCAGCACCTAAGAAAGAGTTTTACGCTTATTTTGAGTTTTATCCTTCACTGGTACCAATTTGCCAAAATCAAGGTCATCTGGAGAGATGGCTTGTTTCTTCCTCTTAGGTGTATATGTTAAAAGCCATGGAGGAAGCACAGATGTATTAACATTTGGATTAGAACCCATTGTTGGTGTAGGAGGAATTGTACCCATACTTGTGGTAGTAATGATAGGAGTATTGGTAAACACAACACCTGGCATATCCACACTTGAAACTTGCTCAATACCCAAAACAAAATGATCAAAGATTGTAGAATCACCAATGTCATAGGAAGGTGAGGACAAACTAGGAATTGATTTAGAAGAATGAAGAACATTATCAAAAGCAACTTGAGGATTATCAAAAATTGTTCTTGAGGATGATGGTAACTCAAAAGATGGAATATTGATGGGTGACACTAGGGTAGTAGGAAGAACAGACACAAGAGTTGAAATAGATACATTAGGTAAGGGAGAAGGATTTGCAATTCCTTGTAGATCATCCCTTTGTGGAGACATGGATGTATCCTGTAGACCTTCCTAACTATCTCCCTCTTCTTTCCACTATTCATCTCTTTTCTCCTCTAAAGACTTATCCTCCATATCCATTTCTTCAGTAGCTGGTTCATCAATACCCTATTCTTTAACTTCCATGTCCTTAGCATCAAACTCTTCTTCTACAGCTTGTGCCTTTTTCCCTTTGGACACAAATTTGATCCTTGGTTTAGAAACCTTGGATGTGCCTGGTGATGCAGAGTGAAATGCAACGGAAGCTGACTAACAGGAAGGAGGAGCCAATAATACAAACAGCATGATAAAAATCCCTATCGGCTCAGCATCATCATCATATTTCTTGTAAACACCAACAGCATCATCATACTTCGGACGATCACAATTATCCTCCTGCCGACTACTGTTCACCTCCTCCGCCTGTCGCCTATCATCATCATCATGATACTCAATGGGCACAAACATCCTCCTGTTGCACTGTTCATCGGGCGCCAAATACTAGCGGCATCATCATGATATGCGACACCACCTTCGTCAGCACGATATCAAATATCCGGTTGCTCCAAATATCCTGATGACGACCACTTCAGCACCTTCCCTTCGATGCTCCGCTAGCCGACGACACAAGCAACAGCATCATGATATGATTTATCCGGTTCCCTCGAGACCTCCTGATGATGTTAACACAACTTTCTGCCTACGCCGATACCTAACCACTTAGCGACAACAGGATCAACATGCATAGGGGGATATCTCAATATCCTGATGACGATGACGTCATATGCGGATGACGATGACGTCACACAATATCCTGATGACCTCTTCAACACTTAGCCAAAAAAACTGAACTTTCACTCCCGCATCTGTTAGTGATATGCGGATGATGGGCACTCACAGAAGATGATCCTGACGGTGATATATACACTGAGTATATATCTGACTTACAACATCCTTATGTACTTGCAACCTGTAAACTTCAACAGTTTCATAACCCGATCTTCACCTTATGCCGATGTACTCTTCTTCGGCAACTCCTGACGATGATCACCCCGACGCACATTCACTTCATGCACTCAACTGCATCATGTTCATCTTCACTTATCCGGATGACGACGTCCAAAGTGACTGCAGGATATAAACCGAAATATCCTGATGAAGCCGTTTTGACGAACTCCCAACCTTAGCGAAATCTCACTTCGCCGATCCTCCAGGGATGACCCGATCCACTCTCAGGGTGATCTTCCAACTCAAACTTATCAACTTGACCTAGCACATACCCATGCTAGGGTCTTCAACATCTGTCGACCGCGATCCTGCACACCTGCATGCAAACAGAAAACAAACTACCTCCTAATCTACTATACACCACCATTCCACCGATTCGACGAAACAACCGATGGAATGGATCAGCATGTCCATGAAACCACCAGATCAGCAAAACGATTAAACAATGGAATCCAACCAAATAAAGAACACAAACAGGATCTCTTTATTGATTTCAAAAGATGCAATTACAATGCTCAATCTCTCTCTGCAATCTGACTTCTCAATGCGATACAATACTATGATCGATGATCTCTATCTGTATGCAATATCAATCGATCCTCATGCTTAAATAGATTTTCCTACGAGTACTACTGACCCGACTCCAAGCGGCTGGGACCTCTCCAGGCGGCTGGGAGATCCAACCGATCCTACAGCATGACAGCTGTTCTAACAAACTAACTAAAAATAGTAAAAGCATGGTCAGCGTGATCTTATCATGATCAACATGACCTTATTACATGCATTTGGTCTTATCAGACCTTCTTGAAAACATAACCAAGACTCAAACTAACTAACTACCTCAAGGAGGCCAGCTGTCAGGTAGGTGGTTCTGCACCATACTCCCCAAAAGAAAATAACTCATGTCCCATGAGTTAGGATATGGAAGTCCTCCACCTTTACACTTTGCCTTGTCAGTCTTCTGACCTGTTCCAGCTTTATCCTCTGCTGGCTCTTGGCTGCTCCAAGACTTCTGAACTGTAACTTGCTTTCTGGCAAGTAAATCGTCATGCCTGTCAATGTAGGCTTTTCTCTCACATACCTTGTGTTTGTCAGGTTGTCTGACCAGAACCTCTGTCTGAACTGCCTCTTGAACTGCTGCAATGTTCAACTCTATCTTCCTGTCAATCTTTATAGGACAAGCAATAGTCCCAACTATGACAACATCCCTGTCATTCTTCTGAACTGGTTGCTGTTTACCATCCTGTTTCTGAACCTGCTGCTGACCTCTGTCAGTCACAACTGAAACTTTCTTCAGCTTGTTGTCTTTAACAACTCCTTTCCCTGCAGTGTTCTCAACTGCCTGCATGCCTGCTCCTATAGGCTTCTGCACAAATTCCTTCTTTCCCATTAAAATGACTTGGGCTGCCCTCTGTACTGCAGCATTTGCCTGCAATGGCATCAACTTAATAGTCTTCCCATCTTTCTGGATGGTGTAGGTATTAGCATACCCATCATACAGTACCCTCCTATCAAATTGCCATGGTCTACCCAACAGTAGGTGACAACATTCCATGGGCAAAATATCAAACAAAATTCTATCCTGATATGCTCCAATCTGGAAATCCACATATGCCTGTTCAGAGACAAAAAGTGAATGACTATCACTCACCCAAGATGCCTTGTAAGGGTGTGGATGTGGAATCCTTTCCAAATTCAGTTTATCCACCATCTCCTGAGATACCATGTTGTCTGTTGAACCAGTAACAATGACAACCTTACATACTTTACCTTTACTCTTGCATGTGGTCTTGAAAAGAGCTCTTCTTTGTGGGGATTCTTGTCAATTACCTTCATGGTAGTCACTGTTTTTCTCATCAGCAGAGATTCTCCACTTTCTGGGTATCCATAATTATCAGGAGCATTCACACTCTGAAAATCATTAGAGCTTGTCCTACTTTGATTATCAGGTTCTTTGACCAGATTTGTTCTCCTTTCTCCTGCTGAGCTTGTGGCCTTGTCTGGACATCTGCTGGCTATATGGCCTTCTTTGTTACAGTTATAACATCTGATGGATCCTCTGCCCTGGGATCTTCCTCTGAAAGGTCTTCTACCTCTGAAGTTTCCTTGCTGGCTGTAATTCTCTCTCTGATTCTGACTATTGTTGCCCTTACTATTGTCATGACTGGATTCTCCTTGATATCCCTGTCCATGTCCTCTGCCTCTAAAAGGACCTCTTCCACCTCTTTGTTGTCTTCCTCTTCCTCTATTGTTTTGTTCTTGTTTTCTCTTCAACTTTTCTTCCACTTTCAATGCCAACTGAAAGCTTTTCTGCACTGTATCTGGGTTATGCAGACTTAGATCTTCCTGAATATTAAACCTCAATCCATTAAGGTATCTGGCTACCTTCTCTTCTTCACTTTCTTTTACCTTTGTCTTCATACAGAGTTTCATGAATTCTTCTGTATATGAGCTGACATCTAGCTCCTTCTGCTTCAGGTTTTGCTTCCTCTTGTGTAATTGGATTCTTGTGTAATTGGATGCTGTAATCCAATAGAATATAAGCTTCCTTTACTAATGCCATCATCTTCTTCCATGTGGCAACTCTACGTTTTCCTTCCTGTACTCTATCATCTTGAACAAAATTCCACCATGTCAAGGCAGCTTCTTTCATCTTTGACTGTGCTATCTTCACTCTCTGTTGTTCTGGTATCTCTTCTGTTACAAAGAAATTGTTCAAACAGTCTATCCACTCCATCACTGAATCAGGGTCCATCTTACCTGTAAACACTGGCAAATCCAGTTTCACATCCATGGTTCTCCTCTCCATGGCCTTGAGGGCGTTCAACAGTGGTCTCTGGTCTGCAGGAACGACCTCCTCGCTCCAATTAGGGATCTCTTCTTCTTCCCTATCATCTTCTCTACCAGAACCTACTCTGCTCCTCAACTTTGCTAATTCATCTTTCAATTCCTGATTCTGAGCCTTCACGGCCTTGCTTTCTGCAATCTGTTTCTTCACCAGAACTGCCAACTTAGCGTTGGTCATCCTTGCCGGAACCTCAAATGTTCCTTCTTCGTCTGACATCCTGCTTCTCTTTTCTAGAAGATCCTAACCTTTGCTCTGATACCACTATGATGCAGAGTGAAACGCAACGGAAGCTGACTAACAGGAAGGAGGAGCCAATAATACAAACAGCATGATAAAAATCCCTATCGGCTCAGCATCATCATCATATTTCCTGTAAACACCAACAGCATCATCATACTTCGGACGATCACAATTATCCTCCTGCCGACTACTATTCACCTCCTCCGCCTGTTGCCTATCATCATCATCATGATACTCAACGGGCGCAAACATCCTCCTGTTGCACTGTTCATCGGGTGCCAAATACTAGCGGCATCATCATGATATGCGACACCACCTTCGTCAGCAGGATATCAAATATCCGGTTGCTCCAAATATCCTGATGACGACCACTTCAGCACCTTCCCTTCGATGCTCCGCTAGCCGACGACACAAGCAACAGCATCATGATATGATTTATCCGGTTCCCTCGAGACCTCCTGATGATGTTAACACAACTTTCTGCCTACGCCGATACCTAACCACTTAGCGACAACAGGATCAACATGCATAGGGGGATATCTCAATATCCTGATGACGATGACGTCATATGCGGATGACGATGACGTCACACAATATCCTGATGACCTCTTCAACACTTAGCCAAAAAAAACCAAACTTTCACTCCCGCATCTGTTAGTGATATGCGGATGATGGGCACTCACAGAAGATGATCCTGATGGTGATATATACACTGAGTATATATCTGACTTACAACATCCTGATGTACTTGCAACCTGTAAACTTCAACAGTTTCATAACCCGATCTTCACCTTATGCTGATGTACTCTTCTTCGGCAACTCCTAACGATGATCACCCCGACGCACATTCACTTCATGCACTCAACTGCATCATGTTCATCTTCACTTATCCGGATGACGACATCCAAAGTGACTGCAGGATATAAACCGAAATATCCTGATGAAGCCGTTTTGACGAACTCCCAACCTTAGCGAAATCTTACTTCGCCGATCCTCCAGGGATGACCCGATCCACTCTCAGGGTGATCTTCCAACTCAAACTTATCAACTCAACCTAGCACATACCCATGCTAGGGTCTTCAACATCTGTCGACCGCGATCCTGCACACCTGCATGCAAACAGAAAACAAACTACCTCCTAATCTACTGTACACCACCATTCCACCGATTCGACGAAACAACCGGTGGAATGGATCAGCATGTCCATGAAACCACCAGATCAGCAAAACGATTAAACAATGGAATCCAACCAGATAAAGAACACAAACAGGATCTCTTTATTGATTTCAAAAGATGCAATTACAATTCTCAATCTCTCTCTGCAATCTGACTTCTCAATGCGATACAATACTATGATCGATGATCTCTATCTGTATGCAATATCAATCGATCCTCATGCTTAAATAGATTTTCCTATGAGTACTACTGACCCGACTCCAAGCGGCTGGGAACTCTCCAGGCGGCTGGGAGATCCAACCGATCCTACAGCATGACAGCTGTTCTAACAAACTAACTAAAAATAGTAAAAGCATGGTCAGCGTGATCTTATCATGATCAACATGACCTTATTACATGCATTTGGTCTTATCAGACCTTCTTCAAAACATAACCAAGACTCAAACTAACTAACTGCCTCAAGGAGGCCAACTGTCAGGTAGGTGCTTCTGCACCACCTGGAGTATCACTTTTATTCTTTGTCCTCAATTCAACCTTCTTACCTGTTTTCTCTAAGACTTCTTCCTCAAATCCAGTTATGAAATCTTTCAAAGGAATACCTTTTCTTTGAAGCCACTAATTGGTATTAGCTAGAATAGGCTCAAACCTTTTCCTCAGAGAAGTTACCTCCTTCTTTGACCATTGTATATTAGGCAAGGGAGAGTTCGCAATATTTTGATTGACATAGCTATAATTGAGAACCTCTTCTTCATCAACCATGTCCTCTAGAATATCAACTAGTCCCAAATATTCAATTTGGTCTAGAGTCAACCTACTCTAATCTAACTTTCTTATTTCCTCTTCTGTTCTCAAATCAGCCCAGATATCTTCAACCATTGGCTCATGAAATTGAGTCTTTCTCTTTATTCTATCTTTCACTCTCCTGTAATCAAATTTGAGTCTCTTCTTGAACATTTTCATTGTGACCATCTACATTTCAGTTTCCATTACCTTGGCCTTAGCAATAGTAGCCACATAATATCTACCAATCTTAATAGGAAACCTAAATCTAGGCTTTTTCAATTCCATCTATTTATTATGGACAAAAATCATTTGTTGACACAACTCCATTAGAACAAGTTTATCAAAGGGAAATATTGGAAACATATAGGGATAACCTTGATAAAATCCAACTCTAAGATATGTGAAAGTTGAAAATTAAAGAAACAAATAGCCATAACCATTTACCACTGAATAGGCTTCATCTAAAACTCTTCTCTGTTCCAACTGAGGATAAAAAGGGCACAAGAAAACAACAAAGAAGGCATCATTCACCCTTCTGAAGTGATGAATTGAGCCTATCAAAGTGAGCTAAGGATAGTACTGATAAATAGGTACAACTCTCCTATCTCCATCAGATGTTAAGCCTAGGAAACTTATCATAGAAACAACTATGTACACTTGAGGTAAGAAGTCATGTAGAACTTTGAAGTAGTTGACAGTCTAGTTAACTGCTCATGAAGAGAATTACTTATCTATTCACTCCAAAAGATAGTTTGAATACCTTGAAGAATGACCTTAATGTATGGATACATCCATTCATGAAAAATTGATGAGGAAGAAAGACCCCTAACTCTACTGAGAAGAGTTATCATGTCACCCACTTCTACAAATTCACTTCTAGCAAAACTCCTAGGCCATCTGGACAAATTATGTCTAGCAGTCTTGAGCCACTTATTGTTTATCACCTTTTTCACCTTTTCTACATTTTTATCATACTCATGCTAAGCAATACCAAAATCTAGTTCTGTAACATTTTCAATTGCTGGACACATGAACACCTTATCTATGAACTCTGGATGAAGCCTTATAATCACATTCTCATGAGCATCAACCACAAGTTTGGTATCTCTGTTGTAGAAATGAGCAACTTGGAGAACAAACTCCATAGTGTGTGTAGCAATAGGAAATGAAGACACCAAATGAATGTTGCTCTTAAAAATCTTTTATATAGAGGAACTAGACTTATCTAACTTCATTCTCTCCACAAATCCAGCCATGTCCACATGGCCAATCTTTGTATCCCGTATTTCATCAACATTTGAAGACACTAAAGTTACAGGAAAGACACCTTGATATTTGTACTTCATGTCTTTAGCTTTCTTTGGAGACGGATTAGTCATTTGCGAAGAAGACTCATTTACATGAGTTCAGAACTCAGCAGCTACTTGCAAGAGAAATTATAATCAAAGAGTCATGATCTAGAAGTTAGGGGACTACTAGCAATTTTGGGAAACTGCATATTGTTGATCATGACTAGAGGGATGAGCTTGTAAGGGCTAAAGTGAAAGCAATTCGAAAAAATGGATAAAGGATAGCTCATGATAGTAATTTAGAAAATTCTTTAGAGTTAGAAAAATTTAGGAGATTGAATGCATGGGTAGCAAAAATTTTTGCCCTTACATGGAGGGAAAACTTTTATTCATGTCTGAGCAGCGAAATTTGTCATCTTAGCATATTGGGAAAAATTTGCAAGGTTTATGTAGGAGCGCCAAATTTTGCTGACTCTACATATTGGAGGTTTATTAGTTTGCTTTGTGTGAGGGCAATGAATTTTTCTACCCATACACCTTTGGATGGAAATTTTAAACAATGCTAAGTGACAATATTGACTGCTTGTGTACTTTTGATATTGTAATCAGTAAAAAGGGAATATGTACCCAAGCGGTGAATTTCACCAACATAACACAGCAATACCTAATGGTTCACATGCTTGAGCAGTAATTTTACTAACTCAACATGTGAAGAAAGTTCTAAGTTTTGATGCTCGAGCTGTAAAACTTACCGCTCAAACATTCTTGAGAAGTTCGAAGTCTTTTAAGCGGTAAATTTATCGCTATGATATGGGACCTAAAAATGAAAACAAAACCTAGATCTAAACTAACAAAAGAAAATGCAGAACCATGATATAAGAATGATATAAGAAGAATAAAAGACTTCAGAAAGAAAAATGAAAACAAAAACCTAGTCAACCGATAAAAGAAAACTTAGAAAGTTTAGGGTTTCTAGACATGAAAATTGTAGAACAACGAATAATAGTGCTGAAATCTAATCATGCATTTATATTTATAAAACCCTAAGCATGAAATGACTAGGATGGGGATAAAAAAAAGAAACTAACCTGATATTGACAAATGGAAATAACATAGTCAAAATCCAAGGAAGATTGCTTTGACGATCTGTCGAACTAATTCAAACTAGTGACTTGACATGCTCAGAGCAAGAAACGAAGATAGGGTAGAAAGAAAAACAAAACAAAACAGATTTAAAAGACCTAAAAAAACTAAAAGTTTGTAATAAATGTCGCACGAGTCAACTCATCATGACATTTATTAAGTGTTGCGGAGGTCATTTTTACTGCTAAAACAATTAAAAGAAACAAAATGCAATTGCGGTAAATTTTACCACCGTCGTATATAATGGAGGAACAACATGCTAGGTCAATGAAATTCACCACCCTTGCATGTTAAAGGGAAAACTCTAAAAACATGCATAAGTGGTGAATTTTACCACCCTAGCATGTAAATAATGAAAACTTTATAACTCCCAAAAAGGTCAAAATTATTATTTTGACAAGCTTGTAACTCAACCGATTTTCAAGAATTTCGAGATATCATCTTAAGGAAATGTTACAAGCTATTCTTGAGCATTAGAGGACTACACATGAGGTCAAAGAGTCTTGCCTTGAAATGCATACTTAGAGTGTAGGCTACAGAACAGACAAGTTCCATAGGGGTCGTCCTACAAAATGAGTGCAACTAATTTTGAGGATAACAAGTACCTATGGTTAGGTACCTTATAGACATCAAATAATGAGTTTTAACTCATATTTGACCACTCTATTTGACCATGTGAGTTAAGTGATGAATTAGGGTTTTGGAATGAGTGTTGGGGGACTTTTCACATCCCAATCCCACTACACTAGGTTCATGTAAGGTCTTGGGGGAATCACAAGGGTCTCACATGTGTGAGCACACATTATAAGAATCTTTCTGAAGAGAACCCCAACTTAAGGGAGCTCTCCATGTAAGGGTGATTGTCTTGTATGGGGTTGAGAGAGGAGTGAACCTCCTTGGGCCAAGTTACTTCTTTTTAAGGAGATTTGGAAGGCATTGGCCTTGTCTTGGTGTTTTGGTGTAAGTTTGGATAGGCAAGAGTGCCTTGCTACCTTTGTATTTTGATTATCATTTGGATGGAAAGAGTACCCTTGTATATGTTGGAGTTATAAGTGGTTTGAGATAGCAAGAGGCTATGTATTATTGAGATCTATGATGTTGAGTATTATGGTATTTCTTAAGTCTTTCCCCTTGAGTGAGAGATGTTCACTCTCTCCCCAATTGGAATCCTTGTTTAGGGATTTGGTTATGTTGTGTTCCCTTGGGTAGGGAGTTATTGTGTTTGTTGTGTGTGTGTTTGAAACCCCTTGTGTTTGATGCATGAAACTATGTACTTGTAGGTCTCCTAGCTTGGGGGTGGCTTTCAAGAAAGCCTAAAGTTGGGAAGTGAGCTTCTCTTGGCCATTGGAAGAGTTTTATTGTCTTTGCAGGATTTCATGGCACTATGAAGGAAGGAGAGGAGAATAGCCTCCTTGATGTGGTGTTATGTTATTGTGCAAGTTGTAGTCTATATGGGTATGTATATGCCTTGGGTCATTGAACTTGTAAATGTGTAGAGTTAGGTTTGAGTTTGAGTGTCTCCTTGTATTTCATTGTATATCATTTTACTTGTGAAGACAAATGTATCTACTTGCAAAGTAACACCAATGAAGAAATATTTCTTTTTACTACCTTGTAGTTGCATTATGGATAAATTAATTTATGAAGATCAATATTCTAAATGTTCTCTCTCTCTCATCTACTCTTAAATGGACAAATATCTAAGTAATCAAGGAATAATAATAATCTCAGTGCTTTAGAAATATTCTATCTTGCAAAAGCTTCAAAACAAAAGTACATGTATTTGTTTTCAAAATATGTGTTATGTTTTAGGAGATTTACAAATCTTGAAACAAATACTCTTCTTTATTTTTTTTTAAGTTCATAGAAACTAGCATAATTAAAATGGATAGGTATGTTGTAAGAAAAAGGAGAATAGTATCACTTATTTTATTTGTATTTGGGAAAAGAAAAAAAATAGTGATGATTTTACTTATTTAACAAAAGAAAAATACTATCCCTCTCTCTCTTTGAAAGTTAAAAAGATAGTTAAATAAATGTGTATTAAGGTGTGTTTATTTAAGTTTTAAAAAAATATCTGTATTTCATTTTTAAGAGAAAAAATTAATAATAATATTGGTTTATCAAGATTTGAAAGATATACTATTAACCTTTATATTTTGTAATAATATTAAAGGTTAGGAATTAGTTTTAACATGTAAAAAAAAGGGGTTAATGTTATTATGGTTTTCTTTTTTATTTCCTTATGTGCCAAGGCATGGGGTAGGGCACCCTATACCCATTGCCACCTACGCATTGTTGTAGCAGTAGCAGAAGGTGCGGAGGACCCCCAGAACAGCTCCTCATCGGTACTGTGGGGAGGGGCTTGGACCTCCAAAAGAGAGCTGGCACCTTGGGTGCCATGAACCCCCTAGGGGGCCATGGTGCATAGTGGGTCAATCCTATTAGGATTAAGGTGCCATCAAACTTGTAAATCCTATATAATTAATTACTCCTAATTTTGTTTGTAAATCACCCATAAGGGATGAGAGGTTTTACAAGTAGCAGTCTTATTTCAGCAACATGTTTATATTTAGTCCTCGATGCTAATTCATGTGTGACGGGGGGTTGCACAGGGGTTTCCCCCCTACGAGGGGTCTTGGAGGATAATCCCCCAAGTAGGGGGACCGAGGATCACATGCCCCAGTGGGGGTTTGGGGGTAGCTCCCCTGAAACCACATTTTATTTATAATTTATCATTGTAAATCTGGACCATTTGTCATTAGGTCACAGATTTGATGGTTGATATTATGTCAGTTTTCTAGCCCTAGAAGGCAACCTCCTTTTATAAGGATATTTGTACTACATTTTTATTAGATTTGAGTGTAACATTCATCACTTGATTGAAGACTGAAGAAACAAAGGAAGTGCATGTATTGTAACCTCATATTTGAAAATAATACAACTTGGAGGCTCTTTTCTTAGTGGAGTTTTTTACCCAAAAGGGGTTTCTCCATGTTACATACTATGTTATGTGTTCAGTTCTTAATGCATGTTATTTCTATGTAGTGGGTTTTATTTCTGTTGCAACCTCCATTGATTCTACATTGTTTAGAGGATATAAATAAAGTTCAAATCACATTTCCATTGTATGGTTTTTACCTTCATTTCTAACATTTGGTATCAGAGCCTGGCCAGATTTGATTCTTGGGTGGTAGTGGGATTGTTTTTTAGCTACAGTGGGACATTTGGTTGCTGTTTGTTTGCAGATCTTGTGTAGATATCATGGCTTCATCCACTATTGCTTCAACCTCTCGTTTGGAAATTGAAAAGTTCAATGGCATGGGGTACGAATTATGGAAGCTGAAAATAGAGGATTTGCTAGAAGAAAGAAACCAGTGGTTGGTTGTTATGAATGAGAAGAAACTTGATAAGGTTGCTCCTAATGAGTGGAAGAGACTAGATAAAAAGGCACGAGGTACAATCCGATTATGTGTTGCAAATTCTATTCTACTGAATATTGTGAGTGAGAAGTCCGTACATAGTTTGTGGAAGTGTCTAGGTAAGATCTACCAAGCCAAGAGTGTGGTAAATAAACTTTATTTAAAGCATAAGTTATTTTCCATGAAAATGAAAGAGGGTGAATTAGTTGCAGAGCATTTGGCTTGGTTTAATTTTTTATTGAGTTAACTAGAATCTAAAGATGTTGAGGTGAATGAAGAAGATAAATGTATATTGCTTCTCTATTCTTTACCTGAGTCATGGGAGAATGCTATTTTGGCTATCACTGCTAACCTCACAGATCTGAAGTTGGATGCTCTTGTTTCATTTTTGTTGTCACATGAATTGAGGAAGAAAAGTTTGTATAGTTTAGGGGATGCTCTCAATGTCAAGGGAAGGTCTATGTAAAGAGGACCAAAAGGAGATTAGAAGGGGTTTAAAGAAAAGTCTAACCTAGTCATTCTAAGACACCTAGAAAGAAGAACATGGTCAAGTGTTGGAACTATGGAAAGAGAGGACATGTGGAAAAGGAGTGTACAAACCCAAAGAAACAATGGGATTCCATGACTAATAAGTCTTCAAATGCAGGTGATGAGGTTTTACTTTTTGCATGTAATGTTGTTTCTCATGATCATTGGTTGGTTGACTCAGGATGCTCATACCACATGACCCCACATAAAGAATGGTTTTCCACATATGAAGAGTATGATGGAGGAAATGTGTACCTCGAGGACAACTCTGCATATCCTACTATTGGACAAGGAAATGTCATGTTGTGTTTTAGTGATGGGAGAATTAAAACCCTCCTTGGTGTTTTGCATGTTCTTGGATTGGCTAGAAATTTAATTTTTTTCAAAGTTGAATGATTTGGGAATGCATGTGACATTTGATAAGCATGGCTGCAAATTGGTGAGAGGAAACTTGGTGGTATCAAAGGGGAAAAGATTGGGCACTCTATTTAAGCTAGAAGCCAATACTATTTGTAATGCCTCTTATGTATCTGAGGCTAATACTGAAAATACATGTATGTTGTGGCACCATATATTGGGCCACATAAGTTAGTCTAGTTTATAGACTATCTTAAATAAAAAATTGTTAGATGATTTATCCTATTTTGATGAGAGTTTCAAATTTTTTGAACATTGTGTGTTTGGAAAACATAATAGATCTCCATTTCCTTCAGGAACTAATAAATCTAATGATAAATTGGAACTTATTCATTTAGATGTTTTTGGTCTAGTGGATGTTTAATCAATTGGAAAATCTAGATATTTTGTTTCCTTAATTGATGATGTCTCAAGGTTTACCTGGATTTACTTTATGCGTCACAAATCTAAAGTTTTCACTTAGTTTAAGGAATTTAAAGCCTTAGTTAAAAAGAAATTAGATTATAAGATAAAGGTTTTGAGATCTGACAATGAAGGGGAATATTGTTCTAAGGAATTTGATGAATTTTGTAAGGATGCAGGTATTGCTAGACTAAAAACTACTCCCTATACTCCACAATAGAATGAAGTGGCAAAAAGGATGAATCAGACAATAATGGAAACAACCAGAAGTATGTTGAGTGAATCAAAGTTGAATAAATGTTTTTGGGCAGAACCTATGTGTACTGCAATCTACTTGTTAACAAATCTCCATGTAAGGCTCTTGTTTTAACTCCTTATGAAATGTGGACAGGTAAGAAACATTTTGTTTCACATTTAAGGGTATTTGGTTGTGAGGCATATGTTCATGTGCCTAAAGAAAAATGAACTAAGTTGGACCCAAAAGCTAAAAAGTATACTTTCATTAGATATGGTGATAATGTAAAAGGTTATAAGCTTTGGAATCCTCTAACCTGAAAGATTTTATATTCTAAAGATGTTATTTTTAGGGAACTTAGTGATATTTCAGACCTAAACAACCAAAGGAAAAAGAAGAAAAGGTGAAGAGAGTGCATTTTGATTTAGAGCATGAAGATACATCTTAGGAATAACACAATGATGGATTACGGGGTGAAGAAGTAGAAGAAGACTTGAGTGAGTTTTGATGAGGAAGAATCTGTTGTGACAGAAGAAGATGGTATAGATGAGCATGTAGAAGAACCTGAAGAGTCTACTACTCTACCTCTGAGAAGATCCATGAGACAATAGAACCCAGTTGACAGGTATAGCCCACCAGATTTCCATTGTATATTTGCTTTATTGAGTATTGACAATGAGCTTAGATCATATAGAGAAGCTATTCATACAGATGATAGTGAGTCTTGATAGTTAGCCATGCAGGAGGAGATGATGGCTTTAGAGTCTTGTAACACTTGGGATCTTTTTTGTTTGACCAAAGGAAGAAAGGTCATAGGTTGCAAGTGGGTCTTCAAGAAAAACTTTGGAGCAGATGGTTCATTGGAGAAGTACAAGGCTAGACTGGCAGCCAAGGGCTACTCCTAGAGAGAGGGAGTTGATTTCAGTGAAATTTTCTCTCTTGTTGGTAAATTAACTTATATTAGATCTCTCTTATCTATTCTTATAGCTCTTGATTGGGAATAGAGAAAATGGATGTTAAGACTGCATTCTTGCATTGAGATCTTGAGAAAGAAATTTACATGCAACAACCTACAGGTTTTGAGGTAAAAGGGATAGATCATTAGGTTTGTAGATTGAAGAGGTCTCTTTATGGTCTGAAATAGTCCCCCAGAATGTGGTACCATAAATTTGATTAATTTGTGTTGAAATTGGGTTTTGTTAGAAGTGAGGAGGATCACTTTGTTTAAATTCATTGTATTGATGATTCTATTCTGATCATTGCAATGTATGTTGATGACATGTTATTTTTCAGCTTAATACTAAGGGTATGATTAGTGAGTTAAAATCCCAACTTTCAAGTGCATTCAAAATGAAGGATCTTGGAGCTGCCAGGTATATTTTGGGGATGGAGATCAAAAGGGATAGAGGTAACAAAAAAATGTTGTTATCTCAAAACAATAAACCCTTTGTGTATACACAAATGCTTTTTATATATTTCTTATCAGATTATATATATAATATGTATACATCTTGTTTGTTCTCATTTATATATAATATATATTAGTGAATTTATATTTATATATAAATGTACCTTTTTTATAACTTAGAGATATTGGAAACTTGAAGAGAAATAAATATTTGTAAATGTAAGTAAACTATTTAAAAGGGAAAATTAAAAAGAAAAACCTTTTTAGCAACTCCATCTAAGAGACCTAAAATTGTTGGGAAATAATCTTTTGATGAGGAAGAGATTTCCTCTTGAGTGCAACTTGCAAAACCAAAAGAAACAATGTGAGTGAAATAGGCTAAATCCCCTTTTTATAAACTCACATTAGGTTGAAATGTGTTCCTAAAGTTTAGAGGGCCTAAATTGAATTTGGGTTAATTAATCCCCTTTTGTAAATTCCTTTAGTTTGGAATTTAATATTTAAGGTTTTATTTGTATTTGACCCTACAGGGATAATTTGAATGTCTTAAATGATGAGATTATTTTTAGGAAGCCTTCGTTTGATTTTGGAATATGGTTTAAACATTTTTCCTTAAATTCAAAATTTAATTAATTAATAATTATTATAATTTTAATTGTTTTTAAATGTCAAATTTGAATAAATTTTTGAATGCTATTCAATTATTGCTTTAGTTTGACATTATTCTTTAGATCTATTAATTATTCCTCAATCGTAATTTAATGTTGTATAGTTTTACTTAAAAAATCTTCCCTTTATTTATTAATGTCAGTCTATTGAAAAGGTATTTAATTTAATTTAATTCCTTGTGTTGAATTATTGATGGTGAATTAGTTTAAATTATTATTTTATTCTATATTTTGAACTTTAATTTGGAATTTTTTTGGTTAAATAAATTCTAGGCTTAGGGTTTTGACTTGGGTCAAAATCGATTTCTCACTTCATGTATAGAAAAACCTATGGATTGTCCCTTTAAAGAGACCTTCCCTCATGACAATGCTTGTTATGATACCTAAACCTTGTATGTTAACCCTCATATCTAAGGGATGCGAAAGGAGTTTTGTACACCCTAGACTTCATTGTTTTCTACCTCACTTTACTATGGCATGCTCAACATTAGTTTCCTATGCAACAACATTAAGTGTGCATGCCATCAAGCGAACATGTTGCCCACAAGGGGATTATAGTGTCAGTTATAGAAAATTTTTGTTAGTTCGGTTGTCGTGTCAATGTTTAAAATGTGGGCATGACATTTGGTATTAGAGCCAGGTTTCAAATAGTGGGAACTATGGGTGTGTACAAGTGTTTTTGTTGGGTCATTTGTTGGTCACACGTACCTAAGTCTCATGTCTAACTCTAGCTTCCTTATAAATGAGTTCATAAGACACCTTGTATGGGAATGACTAGTGTCCCTTGATTTCACTTTCTGCTAACCCCCATGGATGACTTAGTGTTGTAGGTTCTTGGAGAGTGTATTCACGATGAATAGATTGATTGAAGGACCATGCAAGTTCTGATTTGATGAGTTTAGAAAACTTGTGTTAATATTACATTAGAAAGAGATTAGGTGTATAATAATTGTAGGGTTTTTTATTCTGGTAAAGCCTTGCTCCTTTTCCTATTTAAATGGTTTAATTTGATCCTTCGATAAAGGTCATTAACAACCTTTAGGTATCACACCCCTAGAAGGGTGTTATTATGGTAAATTTTATCTCTTATAGAAACCTTGAAGGTTTTCCTTGGTGAATGGTTGAGTGGCATGTTGCAACTTGCGAGTGCTATTATGTCTTGTAAGACTCACCCAAATCTGAGTGTTGAACTGTGTATGTCCTACCATGTAGGAAGAGGAATTGTATTAAGTAGTACACCAACCTTGAGTGTAGACTTATGTACCCTATCACATTTATTCCCCACTTTTTTATTGATTAGATAACATATGAGTTGTGGAGTAAGTTTCCATGTAATTTATTAGACTCCTGGTTGAGATGGAAAGAAGATAAATTAGAGGTATCCTTTGAGTTACAATATAGGGTTAAAGTACTTTGATGGACTATTAACACTCGAGTGAAAAGAAGAGAATGATGATAAATTCCCTTTTGGAATGGGTTTAAGGTACCCTTATCTCAAGGATGGTGAAGTGGATGTCATAAGAGTATGGTGTGTAAGGCCTTTTATGGATATAATATTATGTATGCATTTTGGCTAAGTGCAAGGATAGTAGTGGCATTAAGAACTACTTCCTTGTTGTGAATCTTGTGACACTTGTTTTGAATACACAAGACAACTAAGAGGGGGGTGAATTAGTTGTATCAAAAATTTAAACTCTCAAAAGAAGAATCACATCCACACCAATTAACTTAAACCCTTAATCTATTATGAAGATTAAACATGAAAAATAGATAACATAAACTTAATCATGTCAACACCATTCACAAGAGAACACTAGATTTTTACATGGAAAAACCTAAAAGGGAAAAACCATGGTGAGTATTAGCTCACAATATAAAGCAAGAGCAATACCAAATTACAAGAGGCTCACTACCAAAGGGCTCATAGCCTAGTGCTCACTACACACAAAAGAAAGAATGCTTACTGCAAATGGGTAACTACCCAAAGTGTTAACCACCAAAAAGGCTCACAACCCTAAGGACATGTTGTCCAAGTAGAATCACTACCCATTGAGAAAGAAAGATAGAAGAGAAGAGGTGGCTCACTTCCATGAATTGGTATGATAGAATCTACCACATGCTTGAGTTCAATTCTAATGCAGCACAACAAACATCACCTTTGTAGCCTCTCTAAAGATTGTAGAAAACTTTCACTGCATTAGGTCTTCTACCACATGAAAGTCCTTACTGCATCTGATTCAAATTCACAAAAGAAACATCACCATCCTCATGCATGCATACATACACATGAATCCTTTACACTTATTTATATCATCATCAACTTTGAAACATTCACCAAGGTCAACAACACACTCTGCAACCCTTTAAACAATCTCTAAGGTCAGCAAACATAAAGAATTCAAATTAGGTCTAGACCTAAACATTCCCATGGAGCAAAAGGATGAAGGTGGAGCACTTCAGATCTTATCCTAGACCTAAAAACATCTTCACATGCTTCAACACGCTTCCTTAATCCATGGAGCACATCCGTAATTAGTGTTAATACCCAAGTCGTCTAAACTTGTGTAAACACCAAGGACACTTAGGCACACACTTTTAGGAACACAACCATAACTTGCAGACCAAGCATGGGCCTTTAACACCATCTAGAAACATCCACAAAAAAACATGACCTGGAAGCCAACAAATTCAGTTACATCAAATCTCACTTGAAGACAATTTACATACTACTTACAACCAACACTGCTAGGCTCTACTGCTCAAGAAAACTATATTGTGGAGCACCAAATCAAAAGTCCTTTGGATAGAACATAGATATGGACCTTGTGAACACTCAACTAAAACCACAAGACCAAAAACCAAACTATAGAGAAATGTGGAGCAAAATACTTTCTCCTAGTCACATTGCAAACACTGCTAGCACTAGTAGAATTTTGGGAAATAAATGACTATGTGACTAAAAATTTTAGTTACGAAAACTAAAAATGACTAAATCCTAATCATTTTTTGCAACACAACTATAAATGACTAATTTGATCATAATAAGTGACTAATTTGATCATAAGTGGAAAATTAAGTGGAAAGTAATAAAAAAGAGAGTGAAAGACTTAGTTTTTTTTGGGGCACCAAATAATTTAAAAGAGAATTTTCATGGCCACCAAACAATGAAAAAGAGAATTTTAGTTGAAGTTTCTATTGAGTGAGATTTTTAATTCGCTAGTTGGAAGAAGTCTAGAGATTTTTTTTGGGCATGGCGTACAACCAGCAGTTGGTTGCACCATCATCTATCCACGTTGTTGAGAAGATTTGGGATGAAGGCACATTGGGTTTGCTCTAAAGAAACCTTTCTTTGTTGGCTTTGAATTCATCCACACTGTAGAGATTCACAAGGGTTTGAAGAGCCATTGCATGCATGAGGAGATTGTCCAAGTTTTTGAGGAAAAATCATGCCCATGTTGAGATAATATTCAAGGTTTTCCTAGAAGCCTTCATCCTCACATCTTGCTAGGTATACTCTATGTCATTAGGGTTTTTAGTTTTGTTTGAATTTTTGAGGAAGATCTTGCTTGTCTCTTTTCATCTGATGATGACCCTTTGAAGATTTGTCATGACTCTCTTATTTATTTTGCTAATTGTACCCTTTTCTACATCTTGTAACTATCTGGGTTGTCTCTTTACAATCCATACTTGTACTATTCTAAAATGCATATTATTATTGAATGATTTGATGTGGTTGTCTATTGCATCTTCTTTCCATGAATATAAAGGCATAGAATGTCAATGTAACTCAAAATCTTGTTGTGGAACTTCACAGAGTTACAAGATAGAAACAAAAAAAGAAACATAGAAAACCTTTATCTTTTAACCTATTTCTTCTCAAAAAATGTGAATAAAACAAGGAATCTCTTTGCACTTGGCACAACACAATAGCCTTACTACAAGCCTTCCACTATGGGCTTAAATCTCCCATAGTAATTAACTCATTGCATTCATTAGTAATGATACAAAGGTAAGGAATGAAAATCTTGAAAACCTCTGAATGTAGGCTCTTTTACCTATCTTTGTAAACATTGAAAATGAAAGAAGTGCCTATCTGCACACTGTACCATCTTGTCCAAATGAAAATTCCATGTAACAAAACTCACATTCAATAGTCTTAGCCATACCAAGGTATTCCTCATTTCCACTTCTTGCTTTTGTTCCACTGCATTCATCTAACTTGCACTCATTTCAGTATAGCCTGCATCCCAAGAAGAAACACCATAACCCCTTACTATCATTTGTATGTGAAAACCCTGTCACTAGAAGTTTGACACTGTTTTCATGAGAAGTTCTTGAAGAGAAACAATTGTGCCCCCAAGCTATTTACTATCACTGAAGTAAAGCCCCCACTAGGTGCATGACCTTGGTCATATCATGTTATTATTTTATTTCAAATTAACAATGTTGGCTATAGATGACATTGACAATTGCTCTCTTATTTTTGATGTTAACTTCTTAGTGAATATCGTTGCAAGGCCTTTGTCAATGTCCATTAGTCTTTACCTTCACAAGGCTCTAGCATCCACTGTCTACCCCTATCTCACTATCCTCACAGTCTCCTTCACGCTGTTTCTAAATACTATCTCAGACTTGCCACTGTTAATATTACCACCCATCACATGTCAATTGCCATATTCCCACCCTCCAAAGCTTTGTATGGCATAATCCACCTTCTATATTGGATTGGGTAGTTTTGAAACCAATTCACCAATAATTTCAAACTTTTGTTCTAGATCAAAATATATAGGTTGCACAAGAGTCTTAAAACCTAGGACAAGGATGAAATCATAGACATTTTGGCATCACCCCAAAAGGTAATTCACATTTGGAGATCATGTTTTCCTTTTGTTGTACCTTTATAAATAGAAAATCCTTAGGAAGGGGGAGGGGCATAAGAGAAACTATCTCCCAAGTACTATTGTCCATTCATTATTCTTCAACAAGTTAGACCTATAGCCTATAAGGTGCAATTAGCTACCAGCCATAAGGTAAACATCATCTTTAATATGTCAAATTTAAAGAAGCTAGTAGATTGAAATCTTACAATCCACAATTACTGCATTTGCTTGATGTAGAGGGAAAATTGATTTTATTGCCTGAGGGCATCTTGGCTACCAAAGATAGAAGGCTAAGGAAGCAAATCCTTATGATATATACTGTAAAGGAAAGATCTTCCTATAGGGGATGCTTCATAAAAGGGACTTGCACACTTCTCTACTCTTTTTTCTTATGAGTTAACTAACTATTCATGGTGTTCAGTCTTGTCTATCTCTTGTTGATAATTTTGTTTGCATTCTTCCAAATCTAAGAACTGTAGTTTGCATATAACTTGTGAAAACATTTTAAGAATTTTACAATCAAAATGGTGTCTCGGTAGTTAGAAGGTGATTAGCTTTGGCAAGTCTTGGGCATATTTAGATGTCCGTGTTATATCCATTTTACTATGTTGTTTAATTTAGGATTACACTATTAAAATCCACATATGAAGATTTCATTTTCTTAACAATTTCTCCTGTAAAATTGCTATATTTATATTTTATTCATTTGATAGTTTTATTTATAATTATATTCAAAAACATAAAAAAATTATGTATTTGACAATGTTTCTTGTAGGTTGTCATGATTCATGAATGAATAGAGGAGGATCTCTTTTCAATGCTTGACATGGAAACTGATTCAATGTATGTTTCTCTCTATCTTCTCTTTTGTGTATGTAGACAAGAGAGGGGGTATGAATGTATGCATGTGTATACCTATTGACTTGTTTACATTTCTAGTTTCAGTATGTATGCATGTAGGCCTATAAATTTGGTTTTGACTACCTTTCTAGTATTAGTGTAAATGACATACCAACATTATGAAATAAATGATACCTAGGATGTATCCTTGGAATGCAAAATTGAGGTTTTAGAGAATGTCACAACATATTGCATTGTTTATAGGGGAGTGGATTTGCTTGAAAAAAATTCAACACCCCTCTTCTCTAAATGGCTGGGAATGTTTGATGCACCAACTTTCTAGAGGTATCTAATCTATTAGAAAATACTTCTTCCGCTTAGAGTGAAATTTCTATGCAATCTTTATCCTAAAAACATAGTTATGTAAATGTTGTGACGGGACAATAATTAACCTATCTAAAATGTGGAGTTCTTTCTAGTTTATACATGTTGATTATCACAATAGTAATCAACAACACATGAATCAAAGAGAATACCTTCTACCATAAATATGGTCCCAAACCTAAACACTATTACAATGTTTTATTTTTTTGAATATAACTCAAGCAAAGATTTATTGTTGTATTATAGATATAGAGGTGTAAATATTAAACTACATAGTAAAAGGTTATTTAGTTAATAGAAGTTAGTGAAAGACACCAGTGTTGTGATATTATCAATTTGTGTTATCCATTTTGTGAGTACCAACAATCATTGCATTCCAAGAGATGACATTTCTTTGAGCCATTACATCAAACAATTCACGTGCCTTATCTATACTTCCACATTTTGCATACATGTCTACTAGAGCATTTCCAACTATATAATATCTGACAAAAATCCACCTTCCATTATCTTATGATGGATGTCCATACCCTATTCCAAAGCTCCCATTTTGCCAAAGGTAGGGAGGATAATGGCAAAGGTTGTCAAATTCAGGTTTGCACTTGCTAATTGCATTTGCTTGACAGTTTCTAAAGCCTTTTCAAAAAATCCATTTTATGCATATCCCACAGTCATTGCATTCCATAAGATGACATCTCTTTGAGGCATTCTGCTAAATAGTTCATATGCCTTATCAATGCTTCCACATTTTGCATACATGTCTACTAGGGAAGTTGAAACTACAACATCTTAGATAAGTGGAATTTAGGTACCATCTATGAGTTCCACTATTAGATATGTTGAAGTGGATGTTGTTTCTTTAAGTATTTCAAGTCAATAAAAAAAGATGCTTCACCTCTTTCTCCAATGTACTGCACACGGTGCAATTTTCCTGTTCTATTTACTGCTTGAAGTCAGACTGGGACATTAATATAACTTTTTTTAGTTCATTTTGCTGATATTGTATAAATAGAGTTTTTAATCAGCCACCATGATAATTCTCTTTTTCTATTTTAAATGCCACTTCCATCTCCAACATTCAACAACTTGTGTTATGTTTCCTATAATATTTGTTGGTACGTAACTTAAGCATATCACATATTATATTTGTTCATAATGAGTTAAGAATTAGACACTTCAACATTTTTATTTCTTTTATGCTAAATTTATGAAAAGATGATATTGGTATTATATAGTGAGACATATGGTGCATATTATGGCATGTAATTCATATGCAATTTTTCTTTGTCCATACAGAATTGAAAGAAAAGTGGAACTAAGAATTAAAAACATTGCAACTTGGTCAGTTGTAAATATGTATTCTACTAGCCTATATTATGGCTAGTAAATACTTTTTGTATGTAAAAAACTTTGTTCTCATGAAGGAATATTCTTTTATTTTCTATACAGATTGGTTGGAGGAAAAACTTTCAAGGAAAGGAAATGACTCAATACCAAAACTTTTGACAATTATAAATCCTGGCAACCCATCTGGGTCTTATGTTCCAGATCCTCTTCTGTGGGTTTGTATCAACCTTATTTGTATATCTATATGCTTTAAAGATGCTTAGAGTGTTTAACCATTCTTATTTGACAAATAATCAGTTTGACACAATTTTAACTACTCTTTTATTTATATCTGTTTAGAGAATATATGAGCTTTGTAAAAATGTAAGGTCTTGGCTGGTAGAGGATAATACTTATGAGCAAGTTCAACATACCATTATACCATTATCTTGAATAGATAACTCAAATTTGAGGCAAAAATCATGCCAAATGAAATACCAAACATATGTGTTCCCTGAATTTCTAAGCAAGTTCATCCTGCACAACTACATTACTTACACCTCTCTTCATTCTTCTTTCATCCTTTATATTGCAGCCGATCAGGAGGCTAACAATATGAACACATTACCATTCAAATCATTATACATACCATGAAAGTTTCATGGTTCCTTCTCAATCATATGAGCTCTCTCTAAGTGGTTAAAAGATCTCTCTATGTAGTCCTTCGCGGGGATGTGGGGAGAGCTTACCATCCTGCGCGCTCATGCCTTGGTTCTTGTAGGGTTGTAGGGGAGCCTAGACACATAGAGATCAGTAGGTGAGGTAGAAATAATGCCAAATTAAATACCCAATAGATGTCTTCCCTAAATTTCTAAGCAGATTCATCCTGCACAACTACATTACTTACACTTCTCTTCATTCTTCTTTCATCCTTTATATTGTAGTTGATCAAGAGGCTAACAATATGAACACACTACCATTCAAATCATTGTACATACCATGAACGTTTCATGCTGCCTTCTCAATCATATGAGCTCTCTCTAAGAGGTTAAAAGCTCTCTCTATGTAGACCATGAGACCACATTTGTGCTCTTCCCACATCCCCGCGCACACATAACAGTTCCTTCACAGGGATGCAGGGAGAGCCTGCCATCCCTCGTCCTCATGCCCTGGTCCTTGCGGGGCTGCGGGGGATCCTAGATGCATAGAGATAAGTAGGTGAGGTAGTAATTATGCCAAATGAAATACCCAACAAATGTCTTCCCTGAATTTCTAAGTAGGTTCATCCCGCATGGCTACATTACTTACACCTCTCTTCATTCTTCTTTTTTCCTTTATATTGCAGTCGATCAGGAGGCTAACATTATGAACACACTACCATTCAAATCATTGTACATACCATGAAAGTTTCATGCCGCCTTCTCAATCATATGAGCTCTCTCTAAGTGGTTAAAAGATCTCTCTATGTAGTCCATGAGGCCACATTTTTGCTCTTCCCGTATCCCTGTACACACACAAAAGTTCCTTTGTGGGGATGCAGGGAGAGCTTGTCATCCCACACCCTCATGCCCTGGCCCTTGCGGGGCTGCGGGGGAGCCTAGACACATAGAGATAAGTAGGTGAGGTAGTAATCACACCAAATGAAATACCCAATAGATGTCTTCCCTAAATTTCTAAGTAGTTAAGGCTACATTACTTACACCTCTCTTCATTCTTCTTTCATCATTTATATTGTAGTCGATCGGGAGGCTCTTTCTAAGCTTTCTCTATGCAGTCCATGAGACCGCATTTTTTTGAGGCATTCTATCAAACAGTTCATGTGCCTTGTCCATGCTTCCACATTTTACATAGATGTATACTAGGGCAGTTGCAACTACAACATCTAACAAAATTCCTCTATCCTTCATGCTTTTGATGGATGTCCATACCCTATTCCAAAGATCCCATTTTGGCACATCTAGGGAGGATGCTAGCAAAGGTTGTGGAGTCTATCTTTACACCTACCAATTGCATTTGCTTGAAAGTTTTTAAAGTCTTCTCAAAAAGTTTAATTTGTGCATATCCTGCAATCATTGTAGTCTATGAGACCACATTTCTTTGAGGAATTTTGTCAAATAGTTCACATGCTTTATCTATGTTTCCACATTTTCCATACATGCCTACCAGGGCAGTTGCCACTACAACATCTAATAAAATTTCTCTATCCTTTATGCTTTGATGGATTTCTATACCCTATTGCAAAGCTCCCATTTTGTCATAGACTAGGAGGATTCAGGCAAAGGTTGTAGAATTTGTCTTTAGAACTACCAATTGCATTACTTGAAAGTTTTGAAAGCCTTTTCAACAAATCCATTTTGTGAATATCCTAAAATTATTGCATTCCATGAGGTTACATCTCTTTGAGGCATTATGTCAAATAGTTCACAAGTTTTTCTATGCTTCCATATTTCGCATACATGTCTAATAGAATAGTTGCAACTACAACATTTGACAAAATTTCTCTATCCTTTATGTTTTGATGGATGTCCATACACTAATCTAAAGCTCACATTTTGACATAGGTAGGGAGGATGCTAGCAAAGGTTGTGGAAATTGGCTTTACACCAACCAATTGTGTTTGCTTTAAAATTTCTAAATCCTTTTCAACAAATCCATTGTGTGCATATCCTATAATCATTGCAGTCCATGAGACCACATTTTTTGAGGCATTGTGTCAAACAGTTCATGTGTCTTGTCTATCCTTCCACATTTTGCATATATGTCTAATAGGGCAGTTGCAACTACAACATCTCACAAAATTCCTCTATCCTTTATGTTTTGATGGATGTCCATACCCTATTCCAAAGCTCTCATTTTGACATAGGCAGGGAGGATGCTGGGAAAGGTTGTGGAAATTATCTTTACACCAGCCAATTGCATTTTCTTTAAAATTTCTAAAGCCTTTTCAACAAATCCATTTTGTGCATATCTTGCAATCATTGCAGTCCATGAGACCACATTTCTTTGAGGCATTCTGTCAAATAGTTCACGTGCCTTGTCTATGCTTCCACATTTTGCATACATGTCTAATAGGGTAGTTGCAACTACAATATCTGACAAAATTCCTCTATCCTTTATGTTTTGATGGATGTCCATACCCTATTCCAAAGCTCCCATTTTGACATAGGTAGGGAGGATGTTGGCAAAGGTTGTGGAATTCGTCTTTACACTAGCCAATTGAAGTTGCTTTAAAATTTCTAAAGCCTTTTCAACAAATCCATTTTGTGCATATCTTGCAATCATTGCAGTCCATGAGACCACATTTCTTTGAAGCATTCTATCAAATAGTTCACATGCCTTGTCTATGCTTCCACATTTTGCATACATGTCTAATAGGGCAATTGCAACTACAACATCTGACAAAATTCCTCTATCCTTTATGTTTTGATGGATGTCCATACCCTATTCTAAAGCTCCCATTTTGACATAGGCAAGGAGGATGCTAGAAAAGGTTATAGAACTTGACTTTAGACCACCCAATTGCATTTGCTTTAAAATTTCTAAAGCCTTTTCAACAAATCCATTTTGTGCATATATTGCAATCATTGGAGTCTAAGAGACCACATTTCTTTGAGGCATTATGTCAAACAGTTCACATGCCTTGTCTATGCTTCCACATTTTGCATACATGTCTAATAGGACAGTTGTAACTACAACATTTGACAAATTTCCTCTATCCTTTATGTCTTGATGGATGTCCACACCCTATTCCAAAGATCCTATTTTGACAAAAGAAGGGAGAATGTTGGAATAGGTTGTGGAATTTGGCTTTACATGAGCCAATTACATTTGCTTTAAAATTTCTAAAGCCTTTTCAACAAATCCATTTTGTGCATATCCTACAATCATTTCAATCCATGAGACCACATTTCTTTGAGGCATTCTATCAAACAATTCATGTGCCTTGTCTATGGTTCCACATTTTGCATACATGTCTAACAGGGTAGTTGCAACTACAACATATGACAAAATTCCTCTATCCTTTATGTTTTGATGGATGTCCATACCCTATTCCAAAGCTCCCATTTTGGCACATGTAGGGAGGATGCTGGAAAAGGTTGTGGAATTTGGTTTTAAACTTTAAACTTTTATTTTTCTTCTTTTGGAGTTTATTTTTTGATTCCTTCCCTATATAGGTTGATTCTACTCATCTGTTAGTGCATCTAGTCTATTAGAGTTCTTAAGTAGAGTAAAATTACAAGAAACCCATCTAGCTTAGAACACGTTTAAAGATTCCATAGTATATACATGGGTGTGAAACAATGGTTTAATCCTTAATCACACATGGTAAATAACAAAATTATCAAATATATCAAAGTTGACCTAAAAAAATAGTTCTAGGTTTGACCAAAGATTTGTGCTACCATCCAAGTTACTTTTCCATCTCCCTAAATTTAATTTCAATTTCATTTTTGTTTTTATGGAGGGCTATTAAATATTCCTCTCTGCATATATTTGGTAGAGTATAAAATATATGAGTAGGTAAAATGGAATATAGAATCTTGTGTTGTTGTCTTTGATAGTTTAAATTGTTGTGTAATGAATGTAGAGGTAGCAGAGACAAGTAACTTGATTGATCTAAGCACCAAGGTAGCTCGCTATCATAAGCATAGTATTTCCAAAATGAAGCACATTTCTAGGATGAAGCTATAGTAAAAAATGGCATGTACTTCAACCTCTAAAAGATAACCCAAAATAAATCACACTAGTGTTCTATGTCGCCAAAAAATTCAGCATTCCACAAGCCCCATGAAGGTATGCTTTTCTCTTCTACTTTTTATAGTCTTCCAATATTGAAACATCTTTTGTTTGATTATGATAACTTACCTCTTTCCCTATGCCATATTTCCTTGAAGCAGATTGATAACTCCAACAAGAGGTTAACACTCCTCTTGTAGAAAGAATTGAAAATGAGCAATGTGAGCTCCCTTAGAAGGATGGTGCTTCCAAAGGTACCCAATTCTTGAACAATTCTAACTCCTTGTTCAATTCTTGATCAATTCTAACATCCAAATCTTCTTGTTCTTTTTTGTAGGGAGTTGAGCTAGTTATTTCTCCCAAAAGGCACACCTATCAGGAAACTTCTACCATCCTAGATAAGGACCAGTGGGAGGCAATTAAGCCATCTCACAAATCCTGAAGGGGGACGCTGACTTTTTTGCCAACAATCCCCCCCACAGTGTTACCTGATGGGCTTCAAACCTATGACCCAACTCTGATACCATTTGTAGGGAGTTGAGCTGGTCATTTCTCCCAAAAGGTGCACCTATCATGAAACCACTACCATCCCAGATAAGGACCAGTGGGAGGTAGTTAAGCCATGTCACGAATCCCGAAGGGGGATGCTGACTTTTTTGCCAACATTTTTATCTCTAGCCACTATTATAGTATTGAATACATTCTCTATATTCTTAAGCTTACTTTGTATCCTTTCAATATACTTCTAATTCAAATTAATTGTGACCTTCAGAAAGAAGCAGAAGCACACCTTCCATTATTGTCTACAAAAGATGGCATGATAATTGATAATTTTAAAGAGATGTCCATTGGATGACATCTCTTTGAGGCATTGTGTCAAGCACTTCCCATGCCTTGACTATTATTCCAAATTTTTCATATGTTTCTACCAGAGCATTTCCAACTATAATAGCTGTCAAGACATCCCCCTTCAATTATGCTTTGATTTGCTAATAAAGTATGTTTCAGATTTGAATTTTCTCTTTAAGTTTCATTTTAACTTTCACATGTTTGGAGTTGGGATTGTGACATTATTATGAAATAGTATCTACTAGCTTCCTAAACCTATAATCAATGAAAATTCATAGTTCACAAATTGATTACTAGGAATGGGGGTTACATGAATGTTTGTCTAAACCTGACTATTTATGAATTTGACTTACTCTATCTAAAAAGATTTAAGAAGATCTGTGAAGTCAAGAAGGTAAATATTCTTCCAAAGAACATGTTAAAGTAAGTTACTTATTTGCTTTCTGTTACAAAGGGGCAATTTACTTATTGCATTGCTAGGTTTTGTTTGTGTAGACCAAGGCAGGAGATGCAACAAGGAAGAAGTAATACAACAATTAGCAATATTAAGTGAGTTTTGATACATTTATTCATATTTTGAGATGTAAAAGCCTGTGATGAAATATTTAGGCTTCATTTTTCAAGTAGTTCTTTCCTGTTTTAGAGTTGTATAAGCAAAAAATAAAGCACTTTAACTCAGTTTTCTCAGTCACAGCACTGAGAAACACAATTTGTAACACATTTTTCAAAGCAAAGACATATTTAAGTCTTGTATCTGCTATAAGAACGCTTTTTCCTAATAAAATTTTAGTATTTTACCTTCCTAAATATAGTTATTTCATTATGTTCAAATGAATGATTAATTATGTTTTTCTGTGTTTTATGTTTAAATGTCAAAAACAATTAAATAAACTACCAATTGACTAAATATACTACCAACTGATAGAAATCAGTGAATAAATATGACTAAATATACTACATAATAAATATGACTAAAAATATACTACCAAATTGATCAATCAAAACAACCAAATAAATGACTGGGAATAAACTACTAATGGTCACGTGACAAAGCTCAATGAATAATATGACTAAATTAATGACCAAATATACTACCAAATTGATCAATCAAAACGGCCAAATAAATGACTAAAATTAGTTTAGTCATAAATTTGGTCGCATTATAAATGATTGGAAATAAACTACTAATGATCACATGACCAAGTTTAGTCATTTATAAGCAGTTTCTAGTAGTTTTTCTAATCACATATTGTTGTTTCTATACTAGTGCAAGCACAATGTTCAAACTGGTGAACATAACTCTCAAACCACAATGCTCTGGAGCACTAAATTTTGTATTTAACATCTTCAGCCATTTGTCTTAAACTTATCCAAACCTCACACTCTAGTCTTCAACATAGAAGAAATGTGGAGAAAAAACTCTAATAGTATCATGTAAGCCAAAATACTTCTTCATAACACTGTCTTCAATATTTATAATTTTTTTTGAAAAGCACTTGGAAACCTAGCAACAAGAACAATATACTAACATCATCAACACTTCTACAAGCCATTCAAATCACCTTAACACAATAACTCAATCAACCAACAACAACAACATCAGAAATACAATTGACACCAATGACAAAACAAACATGTTGATATCAATGACAACACTGGTTAGGACATACTTACAACAATCTCCCCTTTGCCATTGATGGCAACATATGATGTGAAAAACCATCATGACACAATTATGCACTAATCTCACTATCCCCCTTTCTTTTATACATCTTACTCTTCCTTTGTTTTTCACATAAACTCTCTCCCCCTTTAACATCAATGGCAATGGGTGATGCACCTTCTTTAAGCTTTCTCCCCCTAAATATGATATTGTACATACTTGCACTATTCTCAACTACTCTAAATACTCCCCCTTAGGAGTACACACCATCCTGTACCAACTCTTACTGCCCCTGACTATGACACTTTTCAATGCCACTACCTACTCCCCTTGAGAGGTAGCTTCCATCTTAGTTTCTGGAGGAAAAATCTATACTAGAGGCTGGTATAGATACAATCTCAGCCTCTATTACATCCTTCTTAATCCAAATCTTATTCATCTCCTTCTTAGTCTCTGCCAGATCAATTCTTTGTATTGGTTTTCTCTTCTCTACCAAAATATCCTTCTTCATACTTCTACTTCTATAGAACATTGAAATGTGTCCAGTCCTACTCCAATTGTAGCACATGACATTCCTCTGACCATTATTCCTTTCATTTATTCTGGGTCTACATTGATTAGCTTTGTGCCCAAATCTATTGCATATATAACAATTGCCATTAAAGGATTGAATCATTCTATCATTGTTATAGCCATTCATTCTTTGACTTATGCACTCATTAGCTTTATGACCAACTTTTTTACATGTGAAACATTGACCAAAAAAAGATGAAACATTTTGATTCATTCTACTCCTAAATTGTGTAGCCTTATGTCCAAATTTATTGCAAGAGTGACAATGACCATTGAAACATGGGTACCTTTGAGCATTGGGTTGTTTGATTGGTGGTCTTCTAGCTCATCTCTTCTAATTCTAGGTTTGCTTGCTATTGTTCTTCTTGTCTTTAGCTTTTGATGCTTGACTTGTTTTTTAAATTTCACCTTCCCTAATCCTCTTTTAACATTGGTATCTTTTAGTCTTGCAATTATCTGATTAAATCTTGCAGAGCTTATCATGAATTTTCCTTCATAATTCTTTGCCTTCTCTAGATCTATTTTTATTTTCACAACTTCTTGCTCTAGCCTTGTACATTTTTCAGATTTGCCTTTCAACATTGAGTTCAAACATTCCTTAGTTCTTACCTCTTCTTCAATTTGCACCTTTAGGCCAATCATGGATTCATTTGCTAACCTCAATTGTTCATTGATCTCTGTATGCCTTTGTTTGAAATTATTGACTTGTTCTTTCAGATTTCTAATACATTAATTTGCTTCTTTGACATTCTCCTTCAAATCTATGATTTCTTCTTTAGTCCTTTTTAGGTCTTCAAGAGAAATTTTGAGTTCTTCAATGTTAGCGGACATGGATTCATCTTTTGAAAATTTAACTGCAAGAATCTTTTCTTCTATAGCTCTGATCCAATGCTCATCATTGCAACACTTAGTCACTATTTTAGGTTCAACTTTAGAAATCAAACATAGATTTATTTGTTCTTCAAAAGCTCTACATCTTGTCAATATGCCTTTTCTCTTATCACTAATGATTTGGTCTTCAGTGTGATGCCTTTGCATGTACTTGGGCATTTCAAAGATTCTTTTTAGAGCTTCTTATTCTTCAACCTACATTTCTTTTTCTTTAGTTTCTTCTTCTTCTCTAATCTGCACTTCCCCTTTTGTAGCATTTTCTTTTTCTCTACAAGAGAACCCATCTAATTTTGATACATATTCATTAACTTTTGAATACTTCTATATGTCTTCATCAACCTTAACATTAGTACTTTCAACAATCTTCCCTAGCCTTCTGTTATAGCATTGGTGCTTAGGGTTAAAAATGAATAGGATTGATTTTAATGGTTTGTGTTGATCCTCCTTCCACTACTAAACATTCAAGGACATTCAAATGAGATGAGAACTCTACTATAGATCTCTTGTCACTTGGAACATAGGGGAAGATTGGAGTTGTGTAAATCTATTGTTCAATTAAGTCCAATTATGCTTAAAACCCTAATTTCATGAAATCGTAAACAAACGGACAAATTACGAAAAATGATTGCACACAGAGATATCAAATGACAACCAAATACATACCAAATTTTGAAGTTTAGTGTGAGGAAAAGTTAGGGACTAATGAACAGGTGCCCTAGTCTAGTGCCTCATTTTTTGTCAAGATCTAGGAATGTTATTTGCAAACACAGTTTTGTTGTTCCAGAAATTTTACAGTTCTAGGATTTGGAGGACTAATGAGTAGGCACCCAAGTCCATGTCCTTGTTTTCTTTTCAGATCTACAATTCTAATAGTCTACACTACTATCTTGCAACTCTACTTCTTTCGCTTCCACAACCTGTAACCTGTAATCATAAACAAGTGGATTGGGGGTTGTGGTGTTTAGAGGCTTGCCTAAGTCAAGCCCTAGAGAGACATTCAATTCTTCTGAACACCATTATTAGATAAAAAGTGCCTATCCCTATAGAATAGAGGTAAAATCCAAATGATAAATGATAGAAAACACAATTGATATCACTTTGTAGTGAAGATCTCATGGAAAGAAGATGCTCTTCATGCGATGAGGAGATGGATGCTAAATTTACAAATACAAACACAATAACAACACAAAATTCTGCTCTACAACATAATGAATGCCTTGAACCACTTTCACATAAAGCTACAAGTTCGCAATATCCATCTAGTTTACAAATGAATCATTATTCATACTTATTTATGCAACTACAAACATTCTCGCTAAGAATTTTGTAATTCAAACTTAGGATGTCGGTATAGGACCTAAAAAACAGTCATAAACTGACACCCAAAAATAGGTTCTAACCTAAAATAGGCTAAGACTAGGGTGCGGGTGCCCAAGTCCTCCCCCTATTTTAGGTAGGGTCTATCATAAATGCACCCCCTAAGTCCCATTTTCCATGAAATTTCAGGGTTTTCTCATCAAGAGTCATCAAAATCATGCAAGATACTCTAAATGCATTCTAAAGGATACAGGAGATAAACCTTAAAAGGGAAAAGCCCCTAAGGGGACATTTCTGACATGACATTTAGCCCCCAGTTTAATGTATGTATAAATGCAAGGCCAATGCATGCATTAAAGTACGGTCAACAAACACAGTAAACACACCAAGCATGGAGAAGACATGCCATTCATAATGAAGATAGTAACATTCATGCAAAACATGGAGAAGACAGTTACAGTCATGCAAGACATGGAGAAGACAACTCATTGAAGACACACAAAACATAGTGAATACAGTGATGATTTTCTTTTTCTTTTTCTCATTTATGAAATGCAGATGCAAGTACAAGGACAGTAAACACACCACCCATAATGCAGGAGGGACTCATCACCACCGGTCTTTAAACTACATATGTGATAACAAACATGCAAAATAAATCTCAAAGTGTAGGAGGGACTCATCACCACTAGTCTTTAAGACTACACTTGAGACAAGTTACACTCCATACACATCAAGCACGCCATACAAATCCCAAAGCATAGGAGGGACTCATCACCATTGGTCTTTAAACTATGCTTGGGAACAAACACACCATACACACACACATGGAAGACATGGAGAAAACATGACAGACAAGTTATGAAGTGTACCTATTTCTAGGTTCATCACCATCTCAAGGACATTATAAGCACACACTGATGATTGGGCTTTGCCACAACAATCACCAAAGACACACTTAAGGGTTAGGATAGTCTTAGATCTGCTCCCTAACTCCACAAAAGACTTTTAGAAAATGACAGGATGTGCACTCTCCTTGAGAAATACACCATCCTCGCCTCCACAGAGGGCTTAAGATAAAAGGATATATGCAATATCCCACCTTTACAGAGGTCTTAAATGATTGCAATAGATTTCAAGATTCACAAACACACTTTGCTAGCATCTAAATCAGACAGCTTACCTCATATATGCCCCCACCTTAAGGTGGTTGATATCATGTGATGATATCAAGCATGTTAAGGTAGGAAGAAAACACAAAACGGAACATGAGCTCTTGCAAAGCCCATGCCCCCCATAGGTGACATGTACTTTATGATCACCAAATATTCCCACAAACATATTCCTGCAAGAAAAGTGTTAGCATCCATATAATCATTATAAACAACAATGCATATGATCATTCACATAGAGAGATGAGGTTATACTACGGGTCTAAGATCTAAGTATAATCATGGGGCTAGACCATAGAAACCTCAAAACTGAGTGTAACCAAGGTGAGATTCAAAGATAAACAAAGTGCACAGAGCATATGTATTGGTATGGTTTGTAAGTGTGATAAGACAACATCAAGATCACATGGAGTGATTCTACTAGCCAAGCATTGGATAATATATTCTAACCCCATCGTCATGTATGGACTTGGTCCATTTTTTGATTTCTCACTGAAGAGACACTAGGTCTATATCAATATAATAAGTTTTTCATCATCCACCCACTAGATAGAAACACTAGAGGAAGGAAAACAATAAATCAAGAGAGGAGAAACAAGTGCCTTAGGGATAGTCACGTGGGTGCCCTTAAGTCACAAACCACAATGCTATGTCCATAAGACACAGCACACAACAGTGAAAAATAGAGGAGAAACAATGTAGAAGAATGATGATACAAATAAAAGAAAGTCACAATAGAGGTAGTCTCCCAGTATCCTTAACCTTACAAGAGAATCAAGGGTCATCCCAGGAGGCCTAAACAACACATAACACATCACAGGAGAAACACAACACAAGAGGTAAAGGGTTAGAAAAACTTACCTGTAGGGATAACCAAACTAAGGGTTGTCATCGAGAAAATCATCATCTTCCCACTCCTGAATGTTAGAGGAAAGTGGGACATAAGGTACCATAGCCCAACCCTTATTCTTGTCTTCGATTTGTCCATTCTTAAGGTCTTCTTGGTTTGATTCAAGGTTAGGTGAGATGTTTTCTTGTTGATATGTGTTTCATTGGGCATAAGCTTGTCATATCCTCCTCCTTTCTTTTGCTTGTCTATTTCTTCTTGTCTTACTATTTATCTCTTGTAAAATAGCATTTTGTCCTTTCATAGGTTTTTATGTTTTAGAGGAGGAAGCACCATGATCAAATCTCATTTGTCTAGGTGGAATATTTTTCTCTTGATGACTACCTCCCAATCCTTGTAAGGATGGTGGGAGAGGAACCTCAGCATAGGGTCCTTTTCCTTTCGGTCTAGGAAGTTCTTCAAATATGGGTTGTTCGTCTCTTGTTGTTTCTTGAATAGAAGGACCAGCCACTTGATGTAATAATTGTGTTTTGTAGTTTCTATAGCTCAAGAAGTTAAAATTTGTCCATGGCTCCAATTCCACTTCATATCATTCCCAAAATTAATCAAGGGCAAAGTGTTGTCCTGTAACCAAAGGTTTATACCTATTGCGAGGAATAGCATGCACTTGTCCATTCAAAGGAAATTTTACACAGTTATAAATTGTTGAAGGGATAGCTTTCATAGACTTTAACCATGGGTGTCCTAATTTTATGTGACAAAGATCAAAAATGGGGACAACATCAAATAATTGTTCTATAGATTTCTCAAATATGGTAACCAATAACGATATATTCCCATAAGTGTTTATAAAGGTTACCTTATGTGTCTTAATTATCATGTTCGAAGGGTCATAAAAGAGTTGTATCAACCCATGTGAATAGAGGAACTCTTTCATTTCCACATTAGTCATGAAATTAGGATCAATAAGGGTTCCATCCATAGGATTTTCCATTATCTTCACAGTGATATAAAGAGGTCCTTCAATGTTTTCAATTGTTCTATCATGAGGTGTAAACACAATTTTGGGTTCAGGGACCTTTCTTTTCATGTAAGGCCTAGGAGGGAACCTATTGTTATTGGTGTGATTATAAGCCATATGTAAATTTTTTCAAATCAATTTAAGATCAGATTTTAAAATATTTACAAAATTTATGCAAGAGACAAGTGCAAAACGATGTATGAAAATGACCTAAAATGCTTGATTTTTTAACTTTTTTCAATGCAAATAAGTGAAAGAAAAGGTGTTGTAAGAAAATTGAACAAGGGTAGCAAGTAATATGTCCAATATCATTAAAATAAAGAAACAATATCCTTCACAACACAACCTGGATGCAAATCTAGGGTGATGACAAGCCAAAACCTAGTGAAAATACAGTTAAAATATGCAATTTTCACAAATTTTCAATGCAAAGACCCAATAACAAAGGGTGTTGTATAGAATTTTAGGAGGGGAAGAATATTATAACACTAATATCAGTCACATAATTCCATAAAATTCATCACAACACAATTATAGTGCCAATCTAAGTCAAACCCTAGTGAAAATATAGCCAAAATATATGATTTTTCACAAATTTTCAATGCCAAGGACTAATAAAAAGGTTGTTGCAAAGTATTTTAGGAGGGGAAGTAGATAATAACCCTGATAACATCCAATTAGTGCATAAAAATCCTTCACAACATGCCTATGATACAATTCTAGAGAGACAATAAGGCCAAATCTAGTGAAAATGCAAGGTTTTCAAACCCTAGACATGAAATTTTGCCAGAAAGGCACTATGATGAAACACTATAGTTATAAATCAGTACTAATGAGTGTTTAAAAATTTTATTAAGATATGAAACAAGATTTTGACTACTAACCCTAGCTAATACAAAAGTAGTTTATATAGAAAAATGCACAATTTCAAGCAATTTTTATCAATGTAAGCATGAAAATGCAATGTAAATCAATGGTGAATGAAAAATTGATGTATTTTAAATCAGATATGATGATAATGACAGAAATTTATTGAAATTAAATTCAAACTAATTCAAATTATTTGAAGATGCAAGCTAAAAATGCTAATTTTTTCAAAATTTTCAATTGTTTTGTAGTTTTTCAAATGCAATAAGATGAACAATGAAATGAATGAATTAAATGAATGGAAATCTAAAGTACAAAACTCATAAAGGTGTAAAATTTGTTTAAAACATGGGTTCATGAAAATGTTTAGGGTTAAAAATGAAGAGGAATGATTTTAATGGTTTGTGTTGATCCTCCTTTCACCACTAAACATTCAAGGACATTCAACCAAGTAGAGAACTCTACTATAGATCTCCTGTCACTTGGAACATGTGGCAAGATTGGAATTGTGTAAATCTATTGTTCAATTAAGTCCAATTATGCTCAAAACCCTAATTTTGTGAAATCATAAACAAATGGACAAATTACAAAAAATGATCGCACACAGAGATATCAAATGACAACCAAGTATGTACCAGATTTCAAAGTTTGGTGTGTAGAAAATTTGGGGACTAATGAGCGGGCATCCTAGTCCAATACCTTAGTTTTTATCAGGATTTGGGAATGTTATCTACAACACAATTCTGGTGTTCTAGAGATTTTACAATTTTGTGATCCAGAGGACTAATGAGTGGGTGCCCAAGTCTAGGTCCATGTTTTCCTTTTAGATCTACAATTCTAATAGTCTGTACTACTCTCATGTAACTCCACTTCTTTCTCTTCTATAACCTATAACTTGTAATCATAGAAAAGCGGGTTGGGGGTTGTGGTGTTTAGAGGCTTGCCTCAGTCAAGCCCCGAAGAGACATTCAAGTCTTCCAAACACTGTTGTCAGATAAAGAGTGTGTATCCATGCGGGATAGAGGCAAAATCCAAATGATAAATGATAGAGAACACAATTGATATCACCTTGTAGTGAAGATCTAATGGAAGGAAGATTCTCTTCATGCCATGAAGAGATGGATACCATATTTGTAAATACAAACACAATAACAACACAAAATTCTTATTTGCAACACAATGAATGCCTTGAATCACTTTCACATAAAGCTACAAGTTCGCAATATCCATCTAGTTTACAAATGAATCACTAATCATACTTATATATGCAACTACAAACATTCGCGCTAAGAATTTTGTAATTCAAACTTAGGATGTTGGCATAGAACCTAAATACAGTCATAAACTGACACCCAAAAATAGGGCAGGACTAGGGCATAGGTACCCAAGTCCTCTGCCTATTTTAGGTAGGGTTTATCATAAATGCACCCCCTAAGTCCCATTTGCCATGAAACTTTAGGGTTTTCTCATCAGAAGTCATCAAAATCATGCAAGATGCTCTAAATGCATTCTAAAGGACTGAGGAGCTAAACCTTAAGAGAAAAAAGCCCCCAACAGGACATTTTCTGACATAACAATTGGTAAGCTTTGCTCTTAGTAGAATACCCAAGGAAAATACCTTCATTATACTTTGCATCATTCTTTCCTATTTCTTCCTTTATTCTGATAAAACATTTGCTTCCAAAATTTTTGAAATATTTAGCAATGGGAATCCTTTCATACCATAGTTCATAGGGAGTCTTTGTATCATTTGCTTTCACCTATACTTTGTTATATATGTAGACAATAGAATGAATTACTTCTCTCCAATATACTTCTGTTATATTTTCTTTCTTTATCATTTTGTCCTTACAACTTCTTGAATAGTCGTGTTCTTCCTTTCAACCATTTGATTCTACTATGGATTCTAGGAGCAGATAACTACCTCTTTATCCCATGATTCTCACAAAACACATTAAACTCATTAGAAATAAACTCTCCTCCTCTATCAAACCTCAAACATTTGATCTTCATATCCATTTCATTTTCAACCATTGCATTAAATGCTTTAAACCTATCTAGGGCTTCTATTTTTTCTTTAAGAAAAGTAATCCAAGTCATTTCGGAGTAATCATCAATGAATAACATAAAATACCTGTCACCTTCGAGATTCCTTACTCTTGTAGGACCACAAAGTTCTGTATGAACCAACTCCAACAATCCTGTAGAATATTTTTTTCATCTTGTAAACTTCCTCTTGCTTGCTTTCCACCTTGACAATCCTTGCAGATGGTAGTGATAGGTTTTGTAATCTCTGGTAGATCTTTCACAGCTTGAATTGAACTTATCCTTACTGGACTATCAAGATTGATGTGACACAATCTCCTATGCAAGAGCCAACTCTTAGTGATTTGAGTCAAAGAGCAATAAATTTCACCTTCTCTGATATGATAAATGTTTCCTTCTATCCTTTTTCTAGTAGCTATCATAGTTCTAGACTTCTTTCTGATCTCAAAACCATCATCAAGATTGTATCCTTTGCTACACAACTCTCCAACTCTCAAGAGATTTTTCTTTAAACTTTTAATATAAAGAACATCATTAGTATTATGTTTTCCATTGAGACTGATTAAGCCTCTTCCACATATCTTAGCAGTACAATTATCACCACATATAACTAATACTCCATCACATTTCTCAAATTTAACAAACTTACTTTTATCACTACTCATATGATTTGAGAAACTACTATCAATAACCCAATAGTTCTTTTCTTGAAAAGTATCTTCAATATTAAGACTGACCTCTGGATCATTTTCTTCCATACATCCTTTAGGGTCAGCACCACAAGTATCATCATTTGAATTAGTGAGCAAGAAGTCATTATATTTACTATCTTCAACATCAGATTCAAATATACTTGCATCCATTTTCACATAGTAGCTTTTCTTAGGCACTCTGCTTTCATTTTCCTTTTTCTTACTTCTCAAAACTCTTTTTACACATATTGATACATAATGACCAATCTTTCCACAACTGAAACACTTGAGAGACAACTTATCCATGTGCTTATCAGTACCTAATTTTATTCTTCTCCCCAAGTTAGCTTCCATATCATTAGTAATCTTCTGACCCATTTCCATAGTCTTCTTAGATTTTCCAGTCCTGAATGTAGTTACAACTGAGTTCCAGACTTCATATCCAAGAGAGATTAGATAGCTTACTAATCTCATTTTTAGAAAACAAACAGAGAGACATCCTTTCTATGCATCATCCCAGATCTACCTCAATTTGTTAAGCTTACTACAAAGGAACCTTGCTCTAATACCAATTTTTGAATGCACAAGACAACTAAAAGGGGGGATGAACCAGTTGTATCAAAAATTTAAACCTTCACAAGCATAATCACATCCACATCACTTCACTTAAACTCTTAATTTGTTATGAAGATTAAACATGAAAAACAAATAATAGAAACTTAATCACATCAACACCATGCACAAGAGAACACTAGATTTTTATGTGGAAAACCCTAAAGGGGAAAAACCATGGTGAGGATTAGCTCACAATATAAAGTAATAGTAATACAAAATTACAAGAGACTCATTGCCAAAGGGCTCACTACCCACAAAAGAAAGAATGCTCATTGCAACAAGGCTCACTACCTAGAGGGTTAACGACCCAAAAAGGCTCACTACCCTAAGGACTCATTGTTCTAAGTGGACTCACTACCCACTAAGAAAGAAAGATAGAAGAGAAGAGGTGGATCACTTCCATGAACTAATATGATAGCATCTACCACATGCCTGAGTTTAGTTCCAATGAAGCATAATAAATATCACCTTTGCAGCCTCTCTGAAGATTGTAGAAAACTTCTGATCACTGCATTAGGTCTTCTACCACATGAAAGTCCTTATTACCTCTGATTCAAATTCACAATACAACCATCACCATCCTCACGCATGCATACATACACATGAATCCTTTGCACTTATTTCTATCTTCATCAACATTGAAACATTCATCGAGGTTAGAATCACACTCTACAACCCTTGAAACAATATCCAAGGTCAAAAAACATATAGAATTTAAATTAGTTTTGGACCTAAACATTCCTGCAGAGAAAAGGGATGAAGGTGAAACACTTGACAACTTATCTTGGACCTAAAAACATCTTAACACACTTCAACATGCTTCCTCAATCTATGAAGTACATCCGCAATTAGTGTTAATACCCAAGTTGGTTGAACTTGTGTAAACAAAAAGAACACTTAGGCACATGCTTCCAAGGACACAACCATAACTTGTGGCCCAAGCGCATGTTGGAGTCTAGGACAACATTGAGAGGAGGGGAGGTGAATCAGTGTTGTGTAAACATTTACGAATTTTTGCACCTTTTATATTACAAGACAAAGAGAGATGAGGACATCAATAATTTGTTAAACACAAATTTACAAGTATGAATTAACACAAGATATGAGAGCAAGACACAAAAAATTATACGAGAGGAAAACCCTCCTGGGATAGAAAAACCTCTCAAAAATTACCTCACTGGCTTATTAAAAACCTCATTGGTTACAAATAGGTCTCATTGACCAAACAAGCCTCACTGGCTACAAGGAGGTCTCACTGACCATACAAGCCTCACTGGCAAATGCAACCACCATCAAAACAATACAAGTAATACAGAGGGTTTCTCTGTTTCAATACAAGCTCTTGAATCTGCAATCATACTCAATTCAATCTTCATATTTCTTTGCAATCATACTGCACTTCATTCTCATTATCTCTGCAAAAATTAATTCACCTGATTCAGATTATATCTACACAATTAATTGCATATTGTCTTCACACTTGACATGATTCAATCTGAAAGTTTATTGCATGATGTCTTCAACATGATCTCACAATATCATCTGTATTTTCTCTTCAAAAGAATCATCATAAAAATGTTTTCAACACTACATCTTGGTCCACTCAACAACACTTCCATTAATGCAAGTGTAATACAATTATATAAAAATTGAATGACTTTTCACATTCTTCTCTCATTCATTTTCACCTTCACAAAATAATAAATCTTCAATGAAATTTTAATCTTCCCTGATAAAATATCTTCAGACCAAACACCAATCCATCTGCAAGAAGAAAATCTTATTCACAATGTTATGAAAATATTTTTTTCATATTCTTCTCTCAAACAAAATTAATATCTTCTTCCAAAAATCATCTCCTTCACCATTAAGAAAAATCTTCAATGAATTTTAATTCATCTGCCCTGTTTATCATTCATCTTCCCTGCATAAAAAAAATCTTCAAAAATAATCTTTTCAATTTGGTCTCTTATTCAAAATTAATCTTGTTCATAATTCTTATATATTACTATCAAAGAGAATAATATCTTTAAAAACAAACTTGGCCTCTTTTAAAATAAAATTTCATCCTTTTTGATTCTTGCCCCAAGATGTAAAAAATAGAAAGGAATCTCAAAAAGATCTTCAAAAAAAAAATCTTTAAAAATCCTCAAAACTCCCTTGTAATCAGGCTACAAATAGCCTATCAAAAATATTTATCTGTAGTTATGGTAGTCTAATGACCGTCAAAAGAGAAGATTAAAAAAATGTTTCCAAATTTAAATTAAGGCCATTGATTTTGAAAAAACTGCTCACATAATTTTAAACTTGAACCATCGATATGCTTTTTCCTGCTTGAGCTCCTTATGTGGTGACTAGTGTAGATGGTAGACTAGGTGAAGGGGCCAGTTAGGCCATGTTGATGATACCCATAAGTTATGACTAAAGTTCCCTTTGACCTGCTATCTCAGGTCAACAACCAATAGCATAAAGTAAAAAAGACATATACAGGTAGTAGGGTTTTAACCTTAAGGGATTAAGGTTTATTATTTGAAACAAAAGGATTTTTGAACACCCATCAAAAACATGAAAACCATCTTTAGTAACCAATATGCATGAGACCCTTTGATGAAAAGGACATCTGATCCTATCATGATGTGCTCTAGCAAATGTGAACACCAATGATAATGAAATGTCTTGATTATGTATGTGTGAATTCCACATGGCATCATGGGAGTTAACTCATGAACAACTATCTCTTGTAAAGCATCTTGCATATGAACAAAGAATAATAAGACAATGCACATGCACATCTTTATATCACCTTATTATTTTATGCATGCAACCATCAAATATCACTTAACCTAAAATTGCCACCTCTTGTTTTTTATTACCATTGACAAATTCTTAAAGACTGTACATTACCAAACCAACTAAGATTATCTTCTCACATCTAAAGTATGATGCAAGATCTTCTGCATAATGCAATCTCTCAAGTTCCTTGAACACACCTATGTCACGATTCTGATAAGCAACAAACTCCTTCATCTCCATCAATGAACTGAGAACACTTAAGACCATATCATATCATACAAACTCCTTGCATGTAAGCATGTGAATAGAACCAATGAGCCACATTGAACAATATGAAATTTGTGAGCCAAGACAACAAACTTACATCATGCATTTCTTAGACCATCTGCATCTCCTGACCCAAACATGAAGCAACTTATACTTTGCATTGTATCAAGACAATCCAACATTATCAAACTAGTGATACAATCAATGATAAGACAAGTCTTATGAAACAAGAGAGATGACTCTTGAAATGAGAAATCAAACCTTCTCAAATGAAGCATGATCATCAAGATATGAGCTTCATCTTAAATAGACATGAAACAACTTCATCAAGCATGTTCACTAAGTGAACTCTTGTGAACTCCTAAAAGCATGATCCAATTCCTATCATATGAAGACCAATCTAACATTCATTATGATGTATCTGCATCATCAACTCACACCTTTTTGACATCAATGACAATCAACATCCATTAGCACATACCTTTAACATGATCTAGAAACATCCACGAACAACATGAAATCATCTAGGAGCGAATAAATTCAGCTACAACAAGTCTCACTTGAAGACAATTCACAAACTACTTACAACCAACACTACCAAGCTCTTCTACTCACAAAAACTATATTCTGGAGCACCAAATCACAAGTCCTTTGGATAGAGCATAGATATGGACCTTGTGAACACTCAACCAGAACTGCAAGACCAAAAAGAAAACTACAAAGAAATGTTGAGCAAAATACTTTCTCTAGTCACACTGTAGACACTACCAGGCACAATCTTCAAACTAGTGAACATAACTCTCAAACCACAACATTCTAGAGCACCAAATTTTGGATTTAACATCTTCAACCATTTCTATAAAACATATCCAAACCTCACACTCCGGTCTTCAACATAGAAGAAATACAGAGCAAAAAATTGGAAAGTATCTATTGATGATTGTTTTTACACATTCATAACAAAAGTTAAAATTCACAAAATGAACCTAAACTGTCTTGAAAGATATGAAGAAATCACTTAATAATTCTTAATCCCAAGTTTCTGTATGGTCAGGTCTTGACCTTGTGGACAATTCAGCAGTTTGATGTGAACTATAATATTCAAGGGGCCTTATTTCATTTAGGATGATCTATGACTAACTGGACTCTAATTTTGCAAATTATTGTAAAGACAGATAGATTATTCACTCCTTTGCATAAATTTACTACTACATCACAAAGCTTTGTATGATTTACAATGAAACAACCTTCTCCTTTCAAATTAATATGAAAATTGTCAAATATTAACACAATTCTGCATGCTCCTTTCAAATTAATATGAAAATTGTCAAATATTAACACAATTCTGCATGCTCCTTTCAAATGTAAGACAATTTCCTTAAAATCTCTGCGTTTTAGCTAATTATTTCAAAGGTTTGGGGAAAAGTTAGAGAAATTCAAATTGAATATCATTTTACTATAGGATCTAAATGTTCTGATATTCATGTTGTAAGAAATATAGAAAACTTGATCAAATCAACAGACTAAATCTCCAAATGTGAACCCCTAAGTATTTTCATGAACACACATCCAAGATTTGCAAGCTTTTAAAGAGGTAGTATTTCAGATACAAGTAAGAGCTAGAAAACACTCTAAAAATAGATGCAGAATCCTATATTTACTTGTATTCAAAGTACACAGTCATATATTGATTACAATGTAAGAATGACCTCTTTGCTTCATTAATCAAATCAATAGAAAACTTACAAACATCTTACAGATACAATAAGGAAGCTAGATACTCCACGCATTCCTTAATGTAGACATAGGCGACCTCCTCCTCTAAACTAAAATACTTCTCTACTCAAAATGTTCAAACAAATTACAAGTGCAAGCTATCTTTCAAAAAATCCCTATGTAACTAATATACAAGTAGCAGAGCTTCTTATATAGAATTTGAAGCTTCATACTGCTACGGCTACAAAACAATCTACGGTCAGGATCCATCTATTCTCAATCAAGGGTGTACATTTGTCTCTAACAATTTCTCAAAATATCTTACTATTATCTTTTCTTCCTCAAAGGATGCCATTGGAATCTTTTCAAAAATAAGATTCCCCTCCTTTGACTTCTTTCCTATAGACTTAGCCCACAGATACCCTTTCACTTGACTCTTTCAACAATATTATTTTCTTTCTTTAACATTTTCTTACTCCTTCACATATGTTTTGAAATCATTAATTACACCTTCTATAAAGGTGCAATCTCCTCCCGGACTCTTTGTCCATACATATTCCTGCATTGTAACCCCTTCTTTCAGCTTCTTTTCTTCTTTATCTAAACCTTCACTCTTCTTCTTGTATTTCCTCATCTTGGCATTTTCTTCCATCAATGAATCAATCATTTGCTTACTTAGATATGCTTCCAGACACTCCATACATCGTGTAAAAATAGCATTGAATTCTGTTAAAGCTCTTTGCAGTTCATATGCTAATGTATCCATGCACTCATGATCTAAGAGCCTTTCCACTATCCTTTTATGCATTTTGATCATGTCATCTACCTTTTCTTCTAAATCCTAAGCGGCTGCTATGCACCTTCTGAGATTATCCTCTTCAAATTTTAATTCTAACCTTGCCTATGGAACTTGATTTGCCATTGAAGGGGTAATTACTCCTTCATTTATTAGTTCTACTCTCTCTTCAATTTCCTCTAACTGTTCCAATTTAGATTTGCATTCCTCTATTCTAAATTGGCAATTATATACAAGTATATTGCATTTATTATTTTCCCTCGTAGCCAATTCCCATCTTTTCACTGCTTGTTTTATTACCTCTTCTCCTTCTTGCATGAAGTCCTTGAACCATTCTTCAAAAACATTGGCTTTAAGCCTCTTACTCTCCATATCTTCTATTTAATATTTAGATACAACTACTATCTCACTAGGCAATTCTGGCATTGTTGTATTGGGATCAAATATTCTCTTAATGAATTGTTGTAATTGGACAATGTATCCTTTCAAATATTCTTGTTTATCTTTATCCTTCTTTAACATTTCTACCGTAACCTCGTGCATATCCTCCCATTCACTTATGTGTTGTTCCCTTGTTGTATGCCCTAGGTCAAATTTGAGTATTTAATATTCATCTAATGTTATTTCTCCTTTTGCCTTCTCTTTTTGTGGTATGGCTAAGTTTAGCATCATGGATCCATCTGGACCCCTTTGTATGGCTGACATGGTCCTGGCTTTCTTCTTTCCTTCCTTGGCATTGTATCTCCCAATAGACTTTTAATGTTAATAGGTACTAATTGTACATCCTTCTTTTCTTTCCTTATCTCCACCCCTAACCAGGTTGGAACTTCCTTTGTACCTTCAATAGTTTTTTCTTAATTAATTACCTCTTCTTGAGGTCTTTCTGCTTCTCCCTACTCTTGTTGTTGCTATTGTTCTTGTTGCTATTGTTGTTCCTATTGTTGTTATGGAGGAGGTTTCTGTTGAGGGGCTTCTTCTTGTCTCATTAGATCATCCTGTTGTTTGAATTCACCCTCATTTTCTTCCTCTTCAATTTAAGTATCCCCTCCATCTTCATCTTCTTCCTCAGGACCTTCCTTCCTTGATGATTCCTTTCTTGGCCTTCCTCCTTATTTGTTTGTTCTACATTTGACATGTCTATATCTTCTGCTTGTTTATCAGTTTAACCTTCATTAATGTTTTATGTATTTTCTTCACCTTCACATTTCTTGGCTGCATCCCCTATTTTTTCACCTTCCTTTTGTCCTTGTTCTGTATGTGTAGGTGAACCTACTATTGTATCAGCACCTTTTATTTCTTTTTCTTGTTCCTTTCTACTTTCTGTAGTCTTCTCCTCTTCACTTTTCTCACCATACATTTTTAGAATGTTTAGTACATCTACACCTGAGGTACCAACTCTTGTTCCTTCTTTGGCTTAGGTAGGTATTTCTTTTATTGTCTCCTTAGGTGCATCTTCCTTTTCAGACTCTTGAATTTTATGTGCTTCATCTTGCACATCCTTTATTATTTTAGGAGAAACCAGGGAACCAAAAGGATCTACTATTCCTGATTCTTCTTGTACCCTTTCTTTTTCAGACATCGAGCCTTGTTCAATTTCCATCTCATACTGAGTGTTTTGCTCCTCTTCTTCACTAAGAAATTCACTAGATTCTTCTTCTTTAATTCCAACTTCTTTTCCTGAATCCATTTCTTTCTTTTCACCTTCAATGTTGTCACTCTCAATGTGGACAGTTTCAGTGGCTTGTTTGGCTTCATGTGCTTTTGACCCTTGCAACATTTCTCCATCCAATTTTGTCTTGACCTGAGCATATACTTGTCTCTTTTCTACTGAGGTGGATGCACCAGGTATATCACTCAACTTTGCACCTACCTGTTGTACTCCTATGACTTCACTCTTTTTTGAAGTCTCCCCTTTTGATATGCTTATTGGTATTGCTTTCCTGACCTTCTATCCTTTTATCTCTTTGGAGGTCTGTGCTTCTTCTGTACTAATCTCATGTCTTAATGATTTTGCCTCCACAAATGTGCTAGATGACACTAGTACCATCACTTCCAATGCATAATGATCCATCAGAGTAGCATTTTTATCCTTTTCCATAATTTTGGCTTCCACAATCTTTCTCTTCTTTTCATAGAAGCACTGGAGATCATCCCTATGCTCCCTTACTCTCTTTTTTCCCTTCTTTGGATATGTGATCTCCATTCCTTCATCTTTAAGCTCTTCAATTCTATCTTTTAACCATGTTTTTGAAAGCAAGATAACTAATTTGGACAATGTGTCCAAAGAAGTGTTCCATGGTTGTGACTAATCAGGCTCTCCAATAGGAGCAAGCCGGACACTTTCATAACTATGATGTAGCAATTTATCATCTTCTTTAACCTATAGGGGAACATATATATCTCTCATAGACCTCATTTGATCAATTGTTAATCTTTTATGAGCCCTCTTTCTTACGTCTTTATCATTCTTACAGTCTAACCAAAAATCTTCAATATGTATTTGATGTTCGAACTTAGAATCAATTATATTTTGGATTCTATGAAAGCGATCAAACCTTTAGGCCAACTCAAATTCCTCAAATCCATAATACCTCAATTCCTATTCTAAATAACTAGCAACCTTCTCACTATAGCATGAGTTTCTAACAATTGACTAAGGTAACTTAAGATTTCCTCTGTTAAACTTCTTCTTGTTCATTCTAAAGGCATTCAAGTTCTGCCTTGAGAATTCCAGAACAATCAATTTATTGGAAGGATATCTGGGTAACATGAAAGGTTTTCCCTCAAATCCTTCAGTTCTAATTTAAGTAAAATGTAGAAATTGAATATACGAAGAACTGTGCAGCCCAATTGTGTCTTCTACATCTTTAGATAATATCTTATCAGGCTCTTCCCTCAAAATTCTGACCATATATTTATATAACACATCATTTACTAGAGCATACTTCTTCAATGCATTCTCTTCCTATAAATTAGGGTAATGTCCATATACCAACTTCTGACCTAGACCATTTCCTAAGGTTCTAACCCTGTCTATTCCATGTATGAACGGTTGAACCTCTACTGCACATGAATATAATATGTATGAAGACAAATAGAAAGGCATCAACTTTTGCTTCTTTAGCATCGCCTATTTGCATATGGCTGTGCTTATTGCCTTAGCCCAGTGAATTTGTCCTTGCTCTTTTTTTGCTTCCCTCATGAACTGGATGATAGTAAACATCCATGGCTCACACTTGGTGCCATCCCTCAATCCCACTAATCTTCTTAGCATTGTAGTCATCAAGTATATTTCTTCTTTAAAGTCTATTCTTTGCAGATTCTTGTGCACTCTTGCCACAACTTTGGGTTTATTTTCTACATTATACCAACTATAGAAGATCTTGCCTATACAATCCCTTTCATTATTATAGAAATCTTCATTGTATTGATCTATATCAATATCCACCATTTTCTCATGTATTTCCAGACTGAATGTTTTTGCAATACCTTCTATAGATAAGTCTGCAATGAGTCTATCATAAAACATTATTTTCCTGGTAGCTAGGTCATACAAGTATATGCAATCTAGACACAAATCCCCATCTTCCATAGCTAATGGAAAACCTACAGCCCTATACAATCCACTCTCCCATATACACCTCATGTTAGGTGTAGCGTCAACAGTTGTGATCTTCTACAAAACATCATTTGCATCATAGTTCTCAGTGTTGGTGTCTATCCCTACTCCAGTGTAACTAATCAATGAAGGGTACTCTCTATGTAGTGGCAACTCCTTTTCTATTTCTTTGCATGGATTGCTTTTTTTTTTAATTTCACCGCCTATATCTACCTTTTTCTGCTTTAGGGCCATCCTGTAAAAAATGCATCTTTTTTAACTTTTTGTTTTACCTTCTTACCTAGGGTTTTACTACAAATTTTCTACTTTTTTACCATTTTACCCTAACCCCCATTTGTCTTTTCCATTTTGACTTTCACATTTGTTTAACCTAACCCGGCTAATTAATAGTTAAACCAGTAATTTAATGGATGTTTACATTTCATAATGAAATTACTGAAATCTACTTGCATTTTTATTAATAGAATTATAACAACGTTTAAGATAAATGCCTATATCCTTTGACCACTCAACTTTATGTCATTGACTTACTTTACCATTTTTACTCCGTCCAGCTTTTGGAATTCCGTTGCTTTGATGAATTTTGTTCAATTTCTATAGCAATTCTTTTTTTTGGAGTTTTAATTTTTTGACAATGTAAATCTGAAAGGAAAATAGCTTCTAATTTACCCTAACCCATTGAATTTTACTCTTTTGGGTGTTAGCTCGACATAATTATAGAAATTAATGAGCCTAAGGCTTCGGCTTTTTTATTTCAGTGTTTTGTTTTAAACTTCTCTACAATGAGCCATAACCAATGTTAACTCCTTTTCCTTTATATCCATGTTTATATCTTTGATTTGTATATCGCAATGTATATGACATAGTTATAAGTGCACATACAAACAACCCATAGAAACCCCTTTTTTACCTTTTATATTTCCGTCGATGACTTACTTTATTTCCTTGTATATCGGAGATGTATATTGTTAACATATAATTACCCCAAACATACAAAACCTTTCCTTTATTTAATTCCCTTTTGAAATCTGTCTTGCATCTTTTGTTTGTATCTTCCCTTGTATGTCATCTTGTATATTCATTTGTTGATACAATACAACCCCGAGATACAATCTGTAGGACCCGCCTTACTTTCCACTTGTATTTCAACGATACAACAAATACTTGTATCTATCCTTATATACAAGCCTCAATACATGCAAACTCCCTTGTATAATCATCCCAGACTCCTCATCTTTTATAAACCACTTTTCATAACCCTTCGGCTCCGCATATGCATATAAAGTGAATATATCTTTTAATGCACATTAAGGTATGATGCATCACTTATATCAGATTTTAATTCTTTTGACTTCCGCGTTGTATGTATCTCGAAAGGTATAACCCGAAGCATACAACATACAAACCATGAAACATACCTCGATAAAGCCAAATTTCATATTCTCCTCGGGTCCATGATATGTATATCGTGTTGTATATCAACTTGTATCTTTCTTTTTGCCAAACATACAACCTAATATGTAAACCAAAGACTTAACCAATTATCCATTTTATCTCTTAATCCTGTTAGGTCCGACTTGTATGTAAAGAATAAACATTAACAATATCTATACAAGTATAATAGTTCATAAACTCGACAACTCTTTGTGACTATGACAATGACCCCACATACAAACGACCTTGTACATGCAACATACAACCCTACCTATAGTGCATTTTACCAAAACACACATATCTTGCAAAATGTTAGGAATTTTGAAATGGTTCAAAAAGTAACCCCTATTCATTTTCAACAAAGAATTCACCCCTATTCTAATTTGGCACTTAATGCTAGTTTCTTTCAATTTTCACCAAGGTTTGTAACATTTACCTCCTTTTCCCTTTTACCACCAACAAGACCCACACATAAGCAAAAGCCACAGCCACAACAGGGTTGTTCGTTTTGCTAAGAAGTAAAATGAGGCATGTTGTGAGCATCACAACAACTAGCAACTAAACAAAACAATGAAATTAAAACCATTAAATAAAACTAAATGAAATAAATTCATAACTTCCAACTTTCTTTTCTGCAGATCATTATTTAACTTGAGACCTAATGTATTCAATAAGGTGCATGAATTTCCCCATTGAGTTTAAGTGGGTGCATGTGATTAATAATCCTCATCTTGAAAATAAGTTGAATAAACGAGTGACTGATATTAAACTACATAGTTGATGTCATTCCCTCATAGCCAACCAGATAGAGCCTTGTTGCTAGCAGGCATCTATAGCCCCGACAAGGTTAAGAGCCCCACTACCAGCAAGTGTCTAAAGCCCCAGTAGAGTTACTTAGATGGCTTAATCTAGATTTTTAGTAAAATCCATTTTATTTATTTATTTATTTTATATATTTTGTGTAAGATAGAGACGTTATAAGATATTACATTTGTAACTTCATGATGTAAGGTGTGATCACTTGCTGAAATTAAGCTGAGAATTGTAATGGTAGCAAGGGTGACCTTTAATTTTTCACTTAACACCTACACTGGTATGTTCAACAAACCCAAGGATTTTAGGTGTGTCATTGTAAGAAAGTTCCCTTGAATACTCAACCCAGAGTTATTGAATACAAAATTTCACAAGCTAAACCATTTTCTACCTTCATGACAGTCACAACAAGTTATGCATAAGTTTCAAATAATTAACCTAAATGTTCTAAATTTTCTATTGTTTTTAGTGGTTGTTAATCTACTCCTGTATAGTTCAAAATAGAACAAACATCCTTACCCAGGCAACACCACACACAAACCAACACAACAAAACAAAACAAAAACAAAACAAGACAAAACCCAACAAAACTATACATTATTTATACTATGATACACATCATACCAACTACCCTCACCTCAAGCCTGAAAGTAATGTTTCAAATGTTGGCCATTAATAGGTAATGGCACATCTTCCCCAGTCAAGGTCTTGAGCCTGAACGTATTATCTCCTACTATCTTTGTGACTTGTAATGGGCCTAGCCTTAATTTGTCGAATTTTCCATGATTTCCTTTCTTTTCATGAGCTTTATCCCAACACAACACTAAGTATGATATTCTGAATGTTTTGACTCTTACTCTTTTGTCAAATCATCTTTTGACCCTTGTTTGATGTTTGGCAAACCTTTCAATGGCTTGATCTCTTTTCTCATCCAATTGTAACATTTGGATTATCCTAGCTTCTCTGTGATCATCAAATCCTAAATACTCATTAGCAAACTTCTAGACAGGTATTCTTAGATTCACTGGAAGTATGGGATCAGTCCCATAAACTAGGTGGTAAGGTGCATTGCCTAAGGCTGACTTAACCTTAGTCTTATCTACCCACAACACATATTTTAATAATCTATTCCATTCTCTAGGATTTTTTACAATTAGTTTTTTGATTATATGCAATAAAATCTTGTTTGTGGACTCAGCTAAACCATTCCCCTGAGGATAATAATTTGAAGAAATTTTTAAAACTATCCCATATTCAAATGCCCATTTAGAAACTTTTAGAGAAGAAAATGCAGGGCCATTATCACATACCAGCGAATATGGAGCTCCAAACCTTGTTATGATGTTTTCTTCAAGAAATTTGATAACCACCTCAATCATAGAAAACTTGCATCATGTGGCTTTAGTCCACCTTGTACAATAGTCAGTTAGTGTCAATATAAGATTATGTCCTGCAGATGATGGAGGATTTATAACTCCAATGAAATCTAAGCCCCACTGTGCAAATGACCTAGACTCAATGACTGGTTGTAATAGATTAGCCTGATTCCTTCCCTTGTCTTCTGTAGTCTAATAGGTATGACAACTTTGAATATGACCCTCTGTATCTTTAAACATTATTGACCAATAGTATCCCGCTCTTAGTATTTTCTGCATAGTAGCTAAATGAGAACCATGACTAGTTCCATACTTATCATGCAACTCTGACAACACCTTATCTACTTTAGTTCTGTTTAAACACCTTAAATATATACCTTCATGGTTCTTCTTGAATAGAAGACCTCCTTGTACCATGTACCTCTGTACTTTAATCTTTAAAGCTCTCCTTTGAGAAGACTTCATCTTACTTGGATGTTTACCTGATATCAGAAAGGTATTCAAATCATCATACCATCTTGATGCATCATTGGAATTTAATACATACTGCTATTTCACCAAATTTGGATATGTGTTTTCTATGGTCTGTACTAATGCTTGTCCTTTGACAAACTTCATTGTAATAATCTCCATATCAAACTCTTGCAATATCGTAATCCATTCCATTTAGCTCTTTTCTCTCCAGGCTCATTCTGCATTAGCAACATTTTTACTGTTGCATTTGGTACTATGGCCTTAACTTGACTTCGTAAGATGTAATGTCTAAACTTTTTAACTACCCTTACTAGTGCAAATGCATGTTTCTCTGTGTCCAGATACTTCAATTGTGCATCTTTCAGAGGTGCACTCATGAAAGCTATGGGCTTTTCTTCATTATCTTATCCTTTTTGTGTCAAGGCAGCTGCAACTAAATGTGTAGATGTGAAAGAATATATGTAAAATGGATTTGTATAATTTGGACTTGCTAACATAGGAGCATTAGAAATGGCCTCTTTAATATCTTCAAATGCAACTTTGGCTACTGGTGTCCATTCTATCTTTGCATCTTTCTTGAGCATGGTGTTTAATGGTTGCACAATTTTTGCAAATCCTGTAATAAACTTCCTGACAAAGTTAATCTTACCAAAAAAGGACTTTAATTCCTTCTTACTACTAGGTAATTGCAATTTTCTTATTCCTTCTACTATGTCAGGATCAATGGATATCCCATTTTCAGAAATGACATGTCCTAACAATTTTCCTTCAGTTATACCAAATGAACATTTCTTTGGGTTAAGAGAAATCCCATACCTTTCACATCTTTAAAGTACTCTTCTCAAATCTTCTGCATGAGTGGATACATCCTTGGAGTAAATAGTTAAATCATCCATATAAATAACAATGTATTTACCTGATAATCTATGAAATGCAATGTCCATGGCTCACTAAAAAGTGGCACCTGTATTTATTAAACCAAAAGGCATTCTCCTATATGCATAATTACCCCATTTGCAAGTAAAAGTAGTCTTCAACCTATCTTCTTTATCAACTAAGACTTGGTTAAATCTTGAGAATCCATCTAAGAAATACATCATCTTAGCCCCATTTACTACTTGCAGTACTTCATCTATTGGAGGCAAGGGATAATTATCTTTTTTAGAAGCTTTGTTCAAATTTCTAAAGTCGACACATAACCTAATGTATGCACTTTTCTTTCTCACAGGTACTAAATTAGCTACCCAGGTTGAATGTCTTACTGGGAAGATTATCCTAGCAGATAGTAATTTTTTCACTTCTTCAAAGATTAAAGGCTCTAAAATAGCATTCATAGGCTTTTGTTTCTATCTAAATGGTTTAACTTCAGGTTTCAAGGGTATTACATGAGTTATGATGGACGTATCATATGTCTTCAAATATTCATATGTCCATGCTATTACATGTTTGTATTCTTTTAAAATATCCACAATTTCTTTTCTTAACTCCTCAGAGCAAGCCTTTCCAATTAGTACATTTTGTGGACTCTGCTCTATTCCTAGGTTATAGGGATCACATTTACCCCCTTCAATTTTGGGTAAATCTTTCTGCCTAACTACCCCATCAAAGTCAAAAATCTTTTCTAATTCAATTACCCCCTTAGGTAGGAAATTACTTTTCAAATTTATTATGTCTTCTTCATCCCAAGACACATCAAGCCTTTCCTATACATCAATGATTTGAGCCTCAAACACTTCATTACAAGTGAGAAAATCCACAATTTGCTGATCTCCTTCAAATACCTAAAAATGAGTAACATTATCTGGTATGCTTGAAACATTTACTAATTCAACAGCAAATCATTTTAAACGTGACAATGTTAAGGGTTCCAAAGTGCTAGCAGTAACTGCTAATGCATGTGGTCTATGATTTGATTCCCTAGGAATATGTTCTATGTTAAAGGCATCAAATGAATCAATTAAATCCCACACTATATGCCTATAACAAATCATCTTCTTATAATTGCATGCATATAAATTTCTTACTTGTCTGACCACTAACTCAGAATTTAAGAACACTCTGATCATTTTCACCCTTTTCTTGATAGCCATAACAAGTCCATAAATCAAAGCTTCATATTCTGCTACATTATTAGTACAGGGAAATTTTAGCCTATATGCTGCTAAAAATGACTTACCATTAGGATCTATAAGTTCAATACCTGCACCTGCACCTTGTTTAGACTTAGATCCATCACACTTCAGTGTCCACATGCCCTCTTTATTATTTTGACCTTTTATCTTGGCATGTCTTACCTTTTCTATTACATGTGTTGTACTATCTTGTTTCTTCATGGGTAATTCATTTTGACCTACTTGCATATTTATATTATCAATTTGTGAATCAAAATGATTGGTACTCTTGTCTTTTTTTTCTTTCTCTAAATCTAGAATTAATACATCCATGGTATCCTGAAAGTATATCTCTGGTTGATTAGGATTAACCTTTCCTTCTTGCAATTCCATCCCTTTTGTGCACCTTATGTATTGATATTCTACAATATCTCTACACATTCCACAATTCTCTTTAGAATGAGGTTTATTATGGACTCTGCACATGCTCTTATATAACTTCCATTAAACTAGAATCTTTTCTTCAATGCATTTTTCTATTTCCTGCCTAATGATCTGACCAAAACTATTTATTGTATTAGCTTCCTCATCAGAAATTTTTTTGTTAGACTCAATGAACACTACTGTTTCTTTACTAACAGGTTTTTATTTAAAATTTAGCATCAAGATTTCTTTAATTTGCACTCCTTTATTAGTGAATCTATAAACCCCAAGTTCAACAAAAGCATATAATATCTCATTAGTCCTGTTGTATTCTGTAATCATGTGTTTCATTCTGGGTCCAACTTCTATCCTGATCTAATTTGGAACACCTCTCCAAGGTAACCACATGTGTGAAAAATCAATGGCCATATATCCATTTAATGTTTTGGACCAGTCTCTACTCAACAACATCCCATAATTCATAGGTATATCCACTACCTAAATGTCAATAAACTGACTCACCCTAGGATCTGAGGCTAACTACATTTGAATGTGCATTAATTCTCCTATCACATTGACCTCAGTTTTGTCTAATTGTGTAACAACCTTGGTAGATTTGGTAGGGTTCAATCCTAAAGTTTTGCATATCCCTAAAGGCATTACATTGGATGATGCACTAGAATCTACCATGCAATTATGTATGTTCTTTCCCAACAATGTAATGGTTAACAAGAAAGGAGGGGCTTCCCTCTTATCTGTATACATGACCACATTAGTGTTGGAAGGCTGTTCAGTTTTCTTAGGTTTTTCTTTGGATTGTGGATCTTTGCTAGGAACATTCATATCAAAAGAGACCTCACTTGTCAGTTATGTATCCAAGGACTTTATGAAAGCATTTTTGACCCCTGGACTTTTCAATAATTAACATAAAGGTATACTGACTTTGATTTTCTTTATCTCTTTAGACAGGTAATTCATTAACCTCATTATTTCCACTGTCTTTGTTTTCCCTATTTGGATTTTTGGTGCTACTGTCCCACTATTCACATGATGATTAGCCTTTAGTATAGAAGGATTATTACTAGCATTTTGATCTAGAGGAGTATTGAAATTGTTAGGAGAAGTGGAAGTAGTGAAAGGACCTCCTGGCCTAGTGTTACTTCTCAAATTGTAGGTATGATTTTTGTTACACTATTGAAAAGCTTGTACCTCCTCTGTTTCATATAACACTTAATTTTTAGTTTCAAAGGGAAATTGAAAAGCATTCAATACTAAGGTTGATTTAGGGTATAGGTTCTTACAAAAGTAAGGCTCATCTTCTAACAGTTGATCTTCTTCTTCCTTAGTTGCAAAGGTAAAAGTCTCTAAGACTAAAGTAGTCTCAAATCTTGAGGGCACTATTTCATTACCTTTGGGAATGAGAAACTCAGAGGTGGGAGCCTGTACATCTATATTGAAAATACTTGCTCTTAGATGAAACTAAGGGCAATCTAGTTCATCATAGGCACTGGTATTATGAATCCTACACCAATTCTTTAATGCTACGTTAGCCATTTGAATTCTAGTTGTTAGTTTTGTCTCCTAATTATCCAAACTCTCAAATGGAGAAGCTAGAGTGCCATTATTTGGCCCTGTGTTCCATGTCCTAGGTGGCCTTGGCTGATTCGGATTTCTATTGTTATTACCCTAGGTCTTATTATTTACAACAGGTCCTCTATTTAGCATTTCTTGTCCCGGATTATGATTTTGACTCTGACTATAATTTTGGCCTTGGTTTGAACCCTGACCCTGGTTATAATTTTGGTAATGATTTTGGTTGTGGTTTTGACTATATCCTTGATTATTTCTACTATAGAAATTTTTGTTTCTCAGTTGTGTCATTTTAGTAGTCAATCTTCTCAAGTGTGCAGTAATTTCTTTGATTTCTTCCCTATCCTCTTGTGCCTTTGCCACAAATGTATCCTGAGGAGGCTGGAAGAAAGACTGACCATTATTCTAATTGTTATTGGTACTGTTACTAGTATAAGGGACTATAGTCTGGATTGGGGAAGGATTATACATAGGTGTGTATGTAGGAATTGGGTTTAATAATGGAGTATTATGTATAGGAATTCCATTCCATGGTTGTGTTTGACTTTGCATCCTAGGGTTTCCTCCATTAAGAAATGGATTATAAGTTGTTTGTCTCATCTCCTAGTTTACTGAGGCTGCCTCCTTATAAGCCTTGGATATTGTATCTAAATCAACCTTTCTTTTGACAAACATGGTAGTTAGTGGATCAAGGGTGACATAATACATGACTAATAATGCATCAGCAGTCACTGTGTAAGGAGCTACTAACTTGGAATAAGCCTTTTGAAACCTATCATTAAAGTTATCAATCAACTCTCCTTCACCTCTTTTGATTGTAGCTAATTTATGATATAAGGTGGAAGGATTAACTGGTCCCCTAAACCTAGAAAAAAATGCCTCTTCCATAAGTGCCCAAGAAGAAATATAACCATTAGGCAAGTGCACATACCAATTAGAAGCTTGCTCATTAAAGGTGTAAGGAAACAATCTACACACAACATCTTCATATTCTACCCTAGCTCTAAAGCATGCCTCCTTGAATATCCTAATGTGATCTTCTGGATCCTAATGCAATTGATATTTAGGACATATCTTTTCAAGTTTTTTTGGCATCTCATGATAATCATTAAATGTTATAGGAGAATTGACATTGAAATAAGCCATTGCAAGTCCTTGTGCTGGGCTTGGACCTCTGGGAGTACCTGGATTTCTAGGACTTGGACCTCTAGGGGTAATAAGACTGAGATTCAAAGATCTAAATGAAGAACTATCCAAGATTACTATGTTATGGATGTTAAAAGATGATCCAGGAGGCATTCCAGATGAGCCTCCTATGTTTGATATCTTAGGATTCCAAATCAAAGGACCTTTACTTTGCTTTCTATTAGGTAATTGCACAAAGATGTCTTCTGAACTAGATCTAGACCTAGTCACCCTACCACTATTATGAGCTAGCTTTACTCAAATCCTATCTTAACTCCAATTAGGCCCTCCTTCTAGCACCAAAAACTATTGATGATTATTTTTACACATTCATAACAAAAGTTAAAATTCACAAAATGAACCTAAACTGTCATGAAAGATATGAAGAAATCACTTAAGAATTCTTAATCCCAAGTTTTTGTATGGTCAAGTCTTGACCTTGTGGACAATTCAACAGGTTGATGTGAAACTATAATATTCAAGGGGCCTTACTTGTTTTAAGATGATCTATGACTCACTGGACTCGAATTATGCAAATTTTTGTAAAGATAAACATATTATTCACTCCTTTGCATAGATTTACTACTACATCACAAAGCTTTGTATGATTTATAATGAAACAAGCTTCTCCTTTTAAATTAATATGAAAATTGTCAAATATTAACACAATTCTGGATGCTCCTTTCAAATGTAAGACAATTTCCTTAAAATCTCTACGTTTCAGCTAATTATTTCAAAGGTTTGGGGAAAAGTTAGAGAAATTCAAATTAAATGTCATTTTACTATAGGATCTAAATGCTCTATTATTCACGTTGTAAGAAATACAACAAACTTGATCAAATCAACAGACTAAATCTCCAAATGTGAAGCCCTGAGCATTTTCATTAACACACATCCAAGATTGCAAGCTTTTAAAGAGGTAGTATTTCAGATATAAGTAAGAGCCAAAAAACACTCTAAAAATAGACGTAGAATCCCAGATTTACTTGTATTCAAAGTACACAATCATATATGGCTTACAATGTAGGAATGACCTTTTTTCTTCATTAATCAAATCAACAGAAAACTTACAAACATCTTACAGATACAATAAGGAAGCTAGATACTCCACGCATTCCTTAATGTAGACATAGGTGACCTCCTCTAAACTAAAATACTTCTCTACTCAAAATGTTCAAACAAATTACAAGTGCAAACTATCTTTCAAAAAATCCTTGTGTAATGAATATACAAGTAGTAGAGCTTCTTATATATAATTTGAAGCTTCATACTACTACGGCTACAAAACAATCTACAGTTAGGATCCATCTATTCTCAATCAAGGCTGTACATTAGTCTCTAACCATTTCTCAAAATATCTTAATGGTATCTTTTCTTCCTTAAAGGATGTCATTAGAATCTTTTCAAAAATAAGATTCCCCTCCTTTGACTTCTGCTTTCCTGTAGACTTAGCCCACATATGCCCTTTCACTTGACTCTTTCAACAATATTATTTACTTTCTTTAACATTTCCTTACTCCTTCACATATGTTTTGAAATTATTAATTACACCTTCTATAAAGGTGCGATCTCCTCCTGGACTCTTTGTCCATACATATTCCTGCATTGTAACCCCTTCTTTTAGATGCTTTTCTTCTTTATCTAAACCTTCATTCTTCTTCTTCTATTTCCTCATCTTGGCATTTTCTTCCATCAATGAATCAATCGTTTGCTTGCTTAGATAGTCTTCCAGACTCTCCATACATGGTGTAAAAATAACATTGAATTTTGTTAAAGCTCTTTGCAGTTCATATGCTAGTGTATCCATCCACTCATGATCTAAGAGCCTTTCCACTGTCCTTTTATGCATTTTGATCATGTCATCTACCTTTTCTTCTAAATCTTGAGGGGCTGCTATGCACATTCTGAGATTATCCTCTTTAAATTTTAATTCTAACCTTGTCGGCGGCACTTGATTTACCATTGAAGGGGTAATTACTCATTCATTTATTAGTTCTTCTACTCTCTCTTCAATTTCCTCTAATTGTTCCAATTTAGATTTGCATTCCTCTCTTCTAAATTGGCCATTATACACAAGTATATTGCATTTATTCTTTTCCCTCGCAGCTAATTCCCATCTTTTCATTGCTTGTTTTATTACCTGTTCTCCTTCTTGCATGAATTCCTTGAACCATTCTTCAAAAACATTGGCTTTAAGCCTCTTACTCTCCATATCTTTTATTTCATCTTTAGATATAACTGCTATCTCACTAGGCAATTCTGACACTATTGTATTGGGATCAAATATTCCCTTAATGAATTGTTGTAATTGGACAATGTGTCCTTTCAAATATTCTTGTTTATCTTTATCCTTCGTTAACATTTCTGCCGTAACCTAGTGCATATCCTCCCATTCACTTATGTGTTGTTCCCTTGTTGTATGCCCTAGGTCAAAATTGAGTATTTTATATTCATCTAATGTTATTTCTCCTTTTTCCTTCTCTTTTTGTGGTATGGCCAAGTTCAGCATCCTGGATCCATCTAGACCCCTTTGTATGGTTGACATTGTCCTGGCCTTTCTTCTTTCCTTCCTTGGTGTTGTATCTCCCAATATACTTTTGATGTCAATAGATACTAATTGTACCTCCTTTTATTTCCTTATCTTCCCCCCTAACCAGGTTGGAACTTCCTTTGTGCCTTCAACAGTTTTTTCTTCATTAATTACCTCTTCTTGAGGTCTTTCTGCTTCTCCCTGCTCTTGTTGTTGTTGTTCCTATTGCTGTTGTGGAGGAGGTTGCTATTGAGGGGCTACTTCTTGTATCATTGGATCATCCTGTTGTTTGGATTCACCCTCATTTTCTTCCTCTTCAATTTCTATATCCCCTCCATCTTCATCTTCTTCCTCAAGACCTTCTTTCCTTGATGATTCCTTTTCTTGGCCTTCCTCCTTATTTTTTGGTTCTACATTTGACATGTCTATATCTTCTACTTGTTTTTTAGTTTTACCTTCATCAATGTTTTCTATATTTTCTTCACCTTTAGGTTTCTTGGCTGCATCCCCTATTTTTTCACCTTCCTTTTGTCCTTGGTCTGTATGTGTAGGTGAACCTACCATTATATTAGCCCCTTTTATTTCTTTTTCCTGTTCCTTTATGCTTTTTGTATTCTTCTCCTCTTCACTTTGCTCACCATACATGTTTAGAATGTTTAGTACATCTACACTTGAGGTACCAACTCCCATTCCTTCTTTGGCTTGGGTAGGTGTTCCCTTTATTGTCTCCTTAGGTGTATCTTCCTTTTTATACTCTTCAATTTTATTTGCTTCATCTTGCACATCCTTTATTATTTCAGGAGACACCAGGGTACCAAATGGATCTACTATTCCTGATTCTTCTTGTATCCTTTCTTTTTTAGACATCGAGCATTGTTCAATTTCCATCTCAGCCTGAGTGTTTTCCTCCTTTTCTTCACTTAGAAATTCACTAGATTCTTCTTCAATTCCAACTTCTTTTCCTGAATCCATTTCTTTCTCTTCACTTTCACTACTGTCACTTTTAATGTGGACAGTTTCAGTGACTTGTTTGGCTTCATGTGCTTTTGACCCTTGTAGCATTTCTCTAACCAATTCTGTCTTTACCTGAGCATATACTTGTCTCTTTTCTACTGAGGTGGATGCACCAGGTATATCACTCAACTTTGCACCTACCTATTGTGCTCCTATGACTTCACTCTTTTTTGAAGTCTCCCCTTTTGATATCCTTATTGGTATTGCTTTCCTGACCTTCTGTCCTGTTATCTCTTTGGAGGTATGTGCTTCTTCTATACTAATATCATGGCTTAATGATTTTGCCTCCACAAATGTGCTAGATGACACTGCTACCATCACTCCCAATGCATAAGGATCCATCAGAGTAGCATTTTTATCCTTTTCCATAATTTTGGTTGGCTTCCACAATCTTTCACTTCTTTTCATAGAAGCATTGGAGATCATCCCTATCCTCCCTTACTCTCTTTTTTCCCTTCTTTGGATATGTGATCTCCACTCCGTCAACTTTAAGCTCTTCAATTCTATCTTTTAACCATGTTTTTGAAAACAATATAACTAGTTTGGACAATGTGTCTAAAGAAGTGTTCCATGGTTGTGATCAATCAGGCTCTCTAATAGGAGCAAGCCTGGCACTTTCATAGCTGTGATGTAGCAATTTATCATCTTCTTTAGCCTCTAGGGGAACATATATATCTCCCATAGACCTCATTTGATCAATTGTTAATCTTTTATGAGCCCTCTTTCTTACCTCTTTATCATTCTTACAATCTGACCAAAAGTCTTCAATATGTATTTGATGTTTGAACTTAGAATCAATTGTATTTTGGATTCTATGAAAGGGATCAAACCTTTGGGCCAACTCAAATTCCTCAAATCCATAATATCACAATCCCTATTCTGAATAACCAGCAACCTCATCACTATAGCATGAGTTTCTACAAACTGACCAAGGTAACTTAAGATTTCCTCTATTAAACTTCTTCTTGTACATTCTAAAGGCATTCAAGTTCTGCCTTGAGAATTCCAAAACAATCAATTTATTAGAAGGATATTTGGGTAACATGAAAGGTTTTTCCTCAAATCCTTCAGTTATGATATAAGTAAAATGTGGAAATTAAATATACTAGGAGCTGTGTAGCCCAATTGTATCTTCTGCATCTTTAGATAACCTCTTATCAGGCTCTTCCCTCAAAATTCTGACCATGAATGTATAGAACACATCATTTACTAGAGCATACTTCTTCAATACATTCTCTTCCTATAAATCAGGGTAATGTTCATATACCAACTTTTGACCTAGACCATTTCCTAAGGTTCCAACCCTATCTATCACATGTATGAATGGTTGAACCTCTGCTACACATGAATATAATATATATGAAGACAAATAGAAATGCATCAACTTTTGCTTCCTTAGCATTGCCTTTTTCCATATGGTTGTGCTTAGTGCCTTAGCCCAATGAATTTGTCCTTGCTCTTTTTTTGCTTCCCTCATGAACTGGATGATAGTAAACATCCATGGCTCACACTTAGTGCCATCCCTCAATCCCATTAATCTGCTTAGCATTGTAATCATCAAATATATTTCTTCTTTAAAGTCTATTCTTTATAGATTGTTGTGCACTCTTGCCATAGCTTTGGGCTTATTTTCTGCATTATACCAACTGTAGAAGATCTTGCGTCTACAATCTCTTTCATTATTATGGACATCTTCATTGTAATGATCTATATCAATATCCACCATTTTCTCATATATTTATAGACCGAATATTCTTGCAATACCTTTTGTGGATAAGTCTGCAATGAGCCTATCATAAAACATTATTTACCTTGTAGCGAGGTCATACAAGTATATACAATCTAGACACAAATCCATAGCTTCCATAGCTAACAAAAAACTCGCAGCCCTATACAATCCATTCTCCCATATACACGTCATGTCAGGTGTAGCGTTAGCAGCTGTGATCTTCTGCAAAACATAATTTGCATCATAGTTCCCAATGTTGGTGTCTGTCCCTACTCTAGTGTAACTAATCAATGAAGGGTAGCCTCTATGTAGTGGCAACTCCTCCTTTTCTATTTCTTTGTGTAGCTTCCTCTCTTTTTTAACTTCACCACCTATATCTACCTTTTTTTGAGTTGGGGCCATCCTATAAAAAATGCATCTTTTTTAACTTTTCGTTTTACCTTCTTACCTAGGCTTTTACTACGAATTTTCTATTTTTTTACCATTTTACCCTAACCCCCATTTGTCTTATCCATTTTGAATTTCACATTTATTTAACTTGACCTAGCTAATTAACAATTAAACCAGTAATTTAACGGAGGTTTACATTTCATGATGAAATTACCGAAATCTACTTGCATTTTCATTAATTGAACTGTAACAATGTTTAAGATAAATACATGTATCCTTTGACCACTCAACTTTCTGTCATTGACTTACTTTACAGTTTTTACTCCCTCCAGCTTCTGGAATTCCATCACTTCAATTAATTTTGTTTAATTTCTATAGCAATTCTTCTTTCTGCAGTTTTAATTTTTTAAAAATGTAAATCTAAAAGGAAAATAGCTTCTAATTTACCCTAACCCATTGAATTTTACTCTTTTGGGTGTTAGCTTGGCATTAATTACAACAATTAATATGCCTAAGGCTTTGGATTTTTTATTTTGGTGTTTTTGGTTTAAACTTCTATCCGTTAGTTTATTTTTTGCATATATCTCATTTTTCTTATATCTTTCTTTGTATATTGTTCTTTGTATGTCCCCTTTGTATCTTCTCAACATACAAGTCCATATGTAACGAGCCATAACCAATGTTAACTCCTTTTCTTTTATATCCATCTTTGTATCTTCAATTTGTATATCGCAATGTATATGACATAGATACAAGTGCACATACAAACAACCCATACAAACCCCTTTTTTACCTTTTATCTTTCTTTTGTTGACTTACTTTATTTCCTTGTATATCAGAGATGTATATTGTTAACATACATTTACCCCAAACATACAAAACCTTTCCTTTATTTAATTGCCTTTCGAAATCCGTCTTGCATCTTTTGTTTGTATCTTCGCTTGTATATCGGCTTGTATATTCATCTATTGATACAATACAACCCTGAGATACAATCTGCGGGACCCACCTTACTTTCCACTTATATTTCAACGATACAACAAATACTTGTATATATCCTTATATACAAGCCTCAATACATGCAAACTCCCTTGTATAATCATCCCGGACTCCTCGTCTTTTATAAACCACTTTTCATAACCCTTCAGCTTTGCATATACATATAAAGTGAATGTATCTTTCAATGGACATTAAGGTACAATGCATCACTTATATCAGATTTTAATTTTTTTGACTTCCATGTTGTATGTATCTCGAAAGGTATAACCCGAAGCATACAACATACAAACCATGAAACATACCTTGATAAAACCAAATTTCATATTCTCCTCGGGTCAGTGATATGTATATTGTGTTGTATATCACCTTGTATCTTTCTTTTTGCCAAACATACAACCTGATATGAAAACTAGGGACTTAACCAATTATCCATTTTATCTCTGAATCCTATCAGGTCTGACTTGTATGTAAAGAATAAACATTAAAAATATCTCTACAAGTATAATAGTTCATAAACCCAACAACTCTATGCAAGTAAGACAACGACCTCACATACAAATGACCTTGTATATACAACATACAACCCTTCCTATAGTGCATTTTACAAAAACACACATATCTTGCAGAATATTAGGAATTTTGAAATGGTTCAAAAAGCAACCCCTATTAATTTTCAAAAAAGAATTCACCCCTATTCTACTTTGGCACTTAATACTAATTTCTTTCAATTTTCACCAAGGTTTGTAACATTTACCTCTTTTTCCCTTTTACCACCGAGTAGACCCACACACAAGCAAAAGCCATAGCCACAGCAGGGGTCCTCATTTTGCTAAGAAGTAAAATGGGGTGTTTTGTGAGCATCACAAGAGTATCATGTAAGCCAGAATACTTCTTCCCAACATTGTCTTCAGTATTTATTAAATTTTCTCAAAAGCACTCAGAAACCTAGCAACAAGAACAATATACTAACATCATCAATAGTTCTGCAAGCCATGTAAATCACCTTAACATAATAACTAAATCAACCAACAATAACAACATCATAAGATACAGTTGACACCAATGACAACACAAACATGTTGACATCAATGACAACACTAATTAGCACATACTTGCAACAACTTGTGCCACATCAAGATAATCTCCTTATAACATATTAGTGTCTAGTGTGAGTAAAGGCTATGCGTTACTCATAAACATTATTTAGTAATGTGTTATTATCACTTAAAGAAAGATACATTGTTTAGTTGATGGTATAAAGGTGGTGTATTTGCATGGTGCTTGAACCATGTTATGATAGTCAAGGATTAAGATCTAGTTGTGTCTATAATTTCATATGTACTAATTAAATAACTAAAGAGAAACTTAATACACACCTTGCCACCCTTGTTTCATTGGCATTTTCTTGTATTTATGTCTTGCTAGGGTGATGAACAACACTTTTGGTGTAGTCATGGTAGGAGGGTTCATAGAATGAACTTTCCAAACCATGCAGCTAGAGTAAACACAATGTAAAAAAAACAAACATAGAATGTAGTACAAGATTCAAATGCTTAATATATCAAAGAATTATAATCGTCATATGCCAGCAACATGTGGGATACAATTAAAGGGCTCACAGACCTACTTTTTTGGTTTACAACAGATATGCAAGATATGGCATGGAAGTGCCTTCCAGAAATAATTTCAAACTCCAAATCACATTCTAAACCTACTGAATTCCTAATGCATATGGGAGATCTATATATATCATCTTCAAGCTCCAAGAATCCTTTGTGTCTGCCACAAGAGGTTACAAACTCCAATGAAAGATGTAATGTGTAGAAACAAGTAGGTCAACCTACAACATATGGTATTGCTTCGCAAATGAATAAAACTTGGTGTGGACCTCAAGGAAGGTGTATCTGATCCTTATGTATTGTGTATGATGATCCATTAGGCTCCATAAGTCATGGGAGTGCTCTGCAACCTTCTCCTTCCAACTAACTACTTGAATGCTCTATTCTGTGAAAATTAATTATCTGTTGATAGTGATAACTTGCAAGAAACAAATCTAAATAACTTAAAATCTAAATATGATGTAGATGATAATATGTAGATGCTAAGTCCTAATCCATGAGCTTTGATATGAAGATGTAGTAAAATACAGTACAAAATGCTGAAATTGCAAAAGACTGAATTGACTGAAAATGAAAGAAACTAAAAGAATGCAAATATTTTTTTTGGTTGATGCAAGATTGCTCTACAACCTAGGATGCTCCTACATTAGACACTTGGGGTTGTTAAAAAAGTGAGTCCCTCACTTTTTTGGGGCTAGAGGAAAACTAATTAGGTGGTCTACCTCAGCTTGAGAAATCTATGATGAATCTTCTTTTGGTCTTCCTTTCCACTTGCCTAGGTATTCTTTGAATTGCTTGCCTCTGGTACTACATCCAACTCTACTATCTAAGATGTCCTCTATTTGATCTAGTTCTTGTTGTGATAACTTATCCTTCCATCCTTCTCCAATGTTGTCACTTTACTCTCCCTCATGATACTAATATAGTCTGCAATATTGAAAATAGGTGATATACCCAGTGTCTTTGGTAACTTTACTTCATATGCATTCCATGAATAAAACTTCTTAAGAATCTTACATGGTCCAAACTTCTTCATCTTCAACTTGTTGTATGTCCCCACTAGAAATCTCTCCTTTCCTAGATATATACCATAACTTCATCTCCCACTAAAAATTCTTTATGTCTCCTCTTCTTATCTGCTTGCTCCTTATACTTACTATTCATCTCCTCCAAATGCTTTTTGAATTGATTATGTAGTGTCTCCATGTATCCTACAAATCCTTATGCCTCTACACTTTTCTTGTTCTCCATATTGATGTCTCTCAGCTCTACAACTCCTCTAGGTTTTATTCTGGTCACCACTTCAAATGGTGTCTTCCACCTATTCATTGAATTATTGTATGCAAACTCTACTTGTGGTAGAATTAGATCCCAATTTCCTATCTTATCTCCTACTAAACATCTCAAAAAGTTACCCAAACTCCTATTTACCACTTTTGTTTGTCCATCTGCCTATGGGTGAAATGTTGAACTAAACCTTAGGTCTATCTTCATCTTCTTCCACAATGTCCTCCAAAAATATTTAATGAATCTTGTATCCCTGTCTGAAACTATACTCTTAGGTAATCCATGCAACCTCATAATCTCCTTAAAAAATAGGACAGCAACATGCACTGCATAATTTGTCTTCTTACAAGGAATGAAATGTCACATCTTCAAAAATCTATCCACCACTACAAATATAGAATCATGTCCCCTTTGTGTTCTTACAAAACCTAATATATGAAATCCATGCTTATGTCTTCCCAAGGTCTCTCCGGTATTGTCAAAGATTTATATAATCCTGTATTCTGACTACTTCCTTTTGCAACTTGACATATTCTACAACTTTGCACAAACTTTGTTACATCCTTATATATATTTGAGGCCAAAAATAATGTTCACTTACCAAAACTATTGTCTTGTCAATCCCAAAATGTCCTGCTAATCCACCACTATGTTTCACCTTGATCAAATTATCTCTCACTGAACTCTTAGGTATACACAATTGAGTTCCCTTGAACAACATATCCTCCTGAATGAAATAATCCAGCCACTTCCTTCTATTTGTCACAATAGGTTCCTTAAATTATTTCCATGCTTCTACAAAATCAAGATCTTCTTCATACATGTGCTTCAGTTCTTCAGATCCTAATACTTCTACCATCATCTATGTCAACAAATTTCTTCTTCTACTCAATGCATCTACAACTTTATTTGACTTCCCACTTCAGTGCTTCAATACAAATGTGTAACTTTCATGAACTCTACCCATCTCATATGTCTCTAATTCAACTTTCCTTGACTATTCAACCACTATAAATCTTGATGATTAGTGTACAACACAAATTCCTTAGGCAACAAATAATGTCTCCACTTCTTCAAGGCTTGAATTATAGCATAGAAATCCTAATCATAAACTAAATATCTTCTCCTTGCATCATTCAACTTCGCACTAAAATATGCTACTGGTCTCCCTTCTTGACTAAATATTGCTCCTATAGCATTTCCACTAGCACCACAATCTAATTGAAATACTTTGTTAAAATTTGGCAATGCTAACACTGGCTACTCTGTCACCTTTTCTTCAATAATTCAAAACTCTTATTGGCTCTTGATATTCACTTAAAATCCTTTCTGTCACTTCTCATTGTCTATGTCATTGGTGTCCATACTAAACTTAAATTTTTTATGAACTTCTGGTAGAAACTTGCTAATCCATGAAATGATCTTACCTCCCCAATGTTCACAGGTGTTGGCCACTCAACAATTGCTCTAACTTTATCAGGGTCCATCTTCAATCCTTCTGTAAAAATCACAAATCCCAAGTATACCAATTCTTCATGAAACTACATTTCTTGATGTTTATCAGCAATTTCTCTTCTCTTAATCTCTACAATACGTGTCTAATATGCCATAAATGTTCTTTTATCTTACTGAAAATCTAAATATCATCCAACTATGCAATAACAAACTTACCCAAGAATTTCTTGAAAACCTCATTCATCAACCTCATGAAAGTACTCAATGCATTAGTCAACCCAAAAGGCATTTGTCTTGAATGCAATCTTCCACTCATCTCCCTCTCTGATCCTGACATGATGGTATCCACTTTGTAAAATATTTTGCTCCACTCAAATAGTCCATGATGTCATCCATCCTCGGCAATGGAAATCTATACTTAATAGTGATCTTAATTATTTCTCTAGACTCTGTACACATACTCCATTCTCCATCTTTCTTCAGTACTAGTACTATAGGTATCACACATGTGCTTAAACTTTCTCTAATCAATCTTCTCCTCAACAGCTCCTATGTTTGTCTATTTAGCTCCACATTCTCTACTGGTGTCATTTGGTGTACTGCTTTGTTAGGCAAACTAGCTCCATGTATAAATTCCATATGATGACTAATACTCCAAATTGGTGGCAATCTTTCAAGTACATTATATAATATGATATCTTTGTACTATGTCAACAATTTAGTTATCTCCTCTAGCTATGGTTCTTCTTTTTTGGTAACAATCTCTAGACTTAGGGTTCTGCATTTCTTAGGAATCAAAAGAAAAACACATATTCTCATGTCTCAATCCATCCAGAAATTTCCTTCAATCTTCCAAATAGATTCTACCATTACCACATACTTCACTCTTAGGTTCATCTTCCAAAGGTATCAAGATATGCTTCTTCCCATTTGATGTTATACTATAAATAATCTTTCTCCCATAATGTATAGTTTTCCTATCATACTGCCATGGTCTCCCCAACAATATATGACATACATCCATTGGCATAATATCACACAATACTTAATCATTATCAGATCCTATATGAAATTTCACCAAACATTATTCACTCACCAGTACCTTGTGTTCATCTTGAATCCATGCTATCTTGTAGGACTTAGGGTGTTTCAATCTCTCCATATTTAGCTTAGTCACCATCTCCTCTAAAACGATGATATCAGTACTACCACTATCAATTATCACTTTACAATATTTACCTCTTGATTTACATCTTGTCTAAAAAAACTTTTCCTTTCTAGTGGTTGCTCAGTTTTCTCTGCTTGAAATAATGCTCTCCTCATGACTAATGATTCTCCTTTCTCTAGTTTTCCAATGAAACTAGGTGATCCAATAGGTTCTTCCTCCATATAAGCTACTCTTGTACTATTCTCTGTCTTCTTTCTTGTACTTCCTTGATGACATTCAAATGCTCTGTGTCCTTCACCTCCACACTTAAAACAAGTTCCTCTGAATGGTCTCTTATCAAACCCTCTTTCATTTCTCATGTATCCTTCATTACGGTAAGAATTATGATTCCCTCTACTGTTGCGGTAGAAACTTTTGTCATCTCTCCAGTATGAATTGTTATCTCTATCTTCCTTCTGGTATGGGCTACTTTTTTTCTTTTTCTCTGCATAAGGTCTTTCTCCTCTATAATGTGTTCTACCTCTTTGAAATTTACATCCTATACCTCTTTGTCTTTTCTCATGCTTCTTAATAAACTTGTCTTCAACTTTCAATGCAAACTGATATGCTTCTTCTATTGTTGTCATCCTTACAAAACTTAGTTCTTCTTAAATATTCATCCTCAATCCATTTATGTATCTTGCCACTTTCTCTTTGCTTTCTTCACTATGTTCATTCCTTATGATCATATTATGAAATTTCTTAGTAAAGTCCTTCATAGATTTCTCCTGTTGTCTCAGGTTTTGCAGTCTCTTCAACAATTCCAACTCATAGTTAGCAGGGATGAACTGATTCTTCAACTTTGTCACCATCCTATCCCATTTTATGATCTTCTATTTTCCTCTCCTATTTCTATCCAATTGAACTTCTTTCCACCAAATAGCAGCATGTCCCTTCTACTTAGTCTTTGCAAATCTTACTCTCTCTGAATCTTCCATTTCTTCATATTAAAGTATACCTCCAAGTCATTTATCCATTCAATCAACTCCTCTAGATTCAAATTTCTAGTGTAGCTTGGTACTTCCACTCTTGGTCTCTTTCCAATCTTAGAAATAGATCTCAACATCTTCACCTAATCAAATTCTTCTTCTTCTAGGGCTTCTTCATTTTGTTCAGATGATTAAAATTCTTCATCATCACTTTCATCCTCATGTCTAGGGTTTAGTCCTCTTCTTCTATCTTCTATAGAATCTAGTCTAACTTTCATTTTCCTCATCATCTCAATCATTTCTTCCATTCTCCCAACAACATTGGCCATAGTAGGCATCCTCCTTGGTGGCATCTCTTCCTAGGATCTGGTGCAACTGCCTCAATTCAACAATCTGGCTACAGGCTATCAACTACCTCACAATTAGTGCTCTATTGACAAACACAAGTAGACTACCTCAGGTCAGCACTCTATTCACCACAAGATCTTATGGAATACCTTCACTTACCGAAGGATTCAAAACTTTGCTATGATACCACTTGGTACATTCATGGTAGGAGGGTTCACAGAATAAACTATCCAAACCATGTAGCTAGAGAAACACAACATAAACATAAAATGTAGTGGAAGATTCAATGCTCAATATATCAAAGAATTATAATTCTCATATGTTAGAAACATGCGGGCTACAATCAAAGGGCTCATAGGCCTGCCTTTTGAGTTACAATAGTTATGCAAGATATAGCATGGAAGTGCATTACAGAAAGAATTTTGAACTCTAAATCACATTCTAAACCTACTGACTTCCTAATGCATCTGGGAGATCTATATATATCATCTTCAAGCTCCAAGAATCCACCACGTTGGCCACAAAAAGTTACAAATTCCAATGAAAGATGTAATGTGTAGAAACAAGTAGATCAATGTTGATGGTGGTTTTAGCGTGCATCAACATAGATGAAATACCAAGATATCTCACCTCTCTTGAAAAGTATCCCATCCTAGATAAGACTACTACAAGGTTTATATAGCTAGATCTTAGCTTGCAAGAATAACTTCAGTGGAATGTATTAGTTGTACCAACTAAGGGGACTTACAAGCAATGCAAACAAACTTTAGTGCATTAGGGCTTGATTGCACATGACCTTGATCAGTTTTTTGATTTGACAATGGACAAACTAACTAATATGTACTCAGATTGCTACAAAATATGTGATTTCAGCATATAACCAACAATCTTCTAACTTGCATCCACTAAACATAAAGTCTGTGATAGCCCTATGCAAGTTTATGAAACCTAACCTAACCAACTTTGATAAATAAAATGCAAAAGGAAAAGGGAAGAGAAGGGATATAGATCCTATAGACAATTGTAGAAATGATCAACAAGTAGATAGATAGATTCCCAATAATAAATGAATATCTGCTTAACCAGGTAACCCACAATCTTATAGAGACTGTGCAATCTTCTAAGGAAACATAATGATTTTCAAACTATGGAGGATTCATTCAACACCCAGTTCCTGGTGCAGCTTAATGAACTCACACAATCAAACTTATCTCATAAACTATGCCCAAACTAACCATGCACAATGACATACAATCAGCAAGCCATTAATAGTATGGATAGGAAATCCATCAAATATTTGAATGATTTATTTCAAATGTGTGCCTAATTGGTGTTGTCATTGATGTCAACATATTCTTGTTGCCATTGGTGTAAACTGTATCCTATTTTGTTGCCTGTCTAGAAGACTAGAATGTTGAGGATATTGAGAAAATTAATGAAGATCAATGGATGTAGACCATTTGGTAGTATAGAGGATTGTCCTAAGTAGCTCCAGTTAAGACTTCAAAAGTCTACATGAAGATTTGAAGAAGCTATGGCCATATGAGTAGAACCAAGTTTTGTTGTGATCAGAAGAGACAGAGTGACTGTAAATTGGTCTGGATTGCTCTGAATTGCAATGTTATGATTTGTGGATCTAGAGGCATCATTGGTAAGTTAGTGTGTATCATCAACTCTAGTGGTTCATGGTTTGGAGGTCCATAAGCAATCTTTCTAGTGTGACAGTCGTGGAAAACATTGTTCTTGAGGTTTCAGATGAAGATGCAAGTGATTTAGATGATTTGGAGGAGTGTGGATGTTCTTGTTGATTTCAATATGCTTGTGGAAGTCTCTAGATCATGTGACTGTTGTGTTGGAGGTCCGCATTGAAGATTGAGCTCGTTGGTCAAGATTTCTTTCTTTGTGTTGTTGTTCTTCCTAGTTCTTGGCTGACCAGATGATTCAAGTATATTGTGGATGATCTAAGAGCAATTCTCTGGAGCGTGGCATGTTGTTGGAGGAAGATTCAAGTTTCAGTTATGTTTGGTTGACAATGTAATGATCCGTGTCAATTTTAGCTAACCTTGATGTTCATTCCAAGGTTGATGAAGCATATAAATACTTGTTGATGAGTTGTGGAAAGTGTGTGTGTGGAAATGATAAAATCCTAAGAGAAATACAGAAGTAGAGTAGAGAAAAAGAAGTGTAGAGGATTAAGAGCAGTAAGGATGAAGATATAACAGACAAGTGGTTGAAGATCAGGGCAGAAGTTGTGAGCTCTCAAAGGGACTAAAATAGGCATGAAATAGATGCTATTTGTTAGTTCATTATGTATGTGATAAACTTAGTTCTTGTAGGCAGTGAGCCTCCTATAGGTAGTGAGCCTCTTTTGTGCAGTGAGCTCTGGGTAGTGCACCCGAAGGCATGTGCCTTCTATTTTCTAAAGTGCTTTTAATAGGGTACTAATCTTTGTGGGTTAACCCCCACTATGGTTTTCCCTTAACCTAGTTTCCACATAAAAATCTTGGTGTTATGTGTTCATTTATCTCCACTCATGTGTTGATGATTCATGCTTTAAATGTTTATATCATTAATCAGTTTTGTGTGGTAAAGAAATAGTTGCAAGTGTTAAAGATTTGGGACAATTGATTCACCCTCCTCTCAGTTGTCCGGCCTAATTCCAACAATTGGTATCAGAGCAAGGTTCCTCTAAAAGAAGCTTAACCACCCAAGGATATCCAGGATGTTGACCTACAAGAAGGATAGTCCAAGATTTGATGGAACAAATTACTCTGTTTGGAAGAGTCGCATGGAGTGCCATTTGCAATGCATGGGTGATGCTTATTGGATAATAACCAAGGATGAGTATAAACCTCTAGAGAAAGGTCCTTCAACTCTAGATCAACTCAAAGATTCTAAAAATAACCTAAGAGCTAAAGAAGCGTTGTTGAGTGCCCTGACTAATTCAGAAATGACAAATGTCTTTGAAATAAAAATTGCTCATGAAATCTGGAAGAAGTTGGAGAATCTTTATGAAGGTGATGAATATGTGAAATGTGCCAAGCTACAAAGTCTGAGAGGAAAATTTGAAAATCTGAGGATGAGTGAAGATGAAAACATCATAATCTACATGCAAAAGATAAATGAACTTGTGTGTGGTATCAGGTGTGTTGGTGGAACTTTGGAAGAATCAGAGATTGTGGAAAAAGTGCTCAGATCTTTACCTAATTCATACAAACATAAGGTTGCTTCTATAGAAGAGATCAGGACTATCTCAAAAGTTACAAGAGATCAGCTGGTTGGCAAAATTTTAGTTTTTGAATTAAGTGAGTTTGGTGATTCTATTCCTAAGTCTGAATCTACATTTAAGGCCAGTTTATATGGAAAACAAAGATATGATCCAGGTGAAAGCTCTTCAGCAAGATCAAACAGATTTGTGAAGGCAAGGAAGGATCTTGAAGTTGATGAAATTGAGACTACAAATCTTGATGCTCTTATTACCAAAAGAATGCCAAGATGATCCAGTAAGTATGAAGGAAAGTTACCATTCAAATGTTTTTCTTGTAATAAGATTGGTCATTTTGCCTCAAGATGTCCAGAGAGGTTTTCAAAACCAAACCCTAACATATATAAAGGTCAAAAGAAATGTTACTATGTCCAAGAAGCTAGAGAAGAAGGAGTCATAGATGATGAATCTAATCATGGAGGTTCCACTAAAAATGATTGGGTGTTCATTGCTATCAAAGAAGAAGATCCGGTGTCTACTGAATCTGCTAGGTGTGCAAATGTGGAAAGTGCCTTGGCTGCTCAGGTTATTGAAAAGGATGAATGGGTGATTGATAGTGGATGTTCTCATCATATGACTAGTGATAAAAGTAAGTTTGTAATCTTTGAAAAATATGAAGGTGGGCTTGTAAAATTTGGAGAAAACTCCGCTGGTAGAATTTGTGGCAGAGGATCCATCTCTTTTGATTGTAAGAATAACACCAATGATGTTTTGTATGTGGAAGGACTGAAGCATAATCTTCTCGGTGTTGGACAGTTGGTTGACAAGGGTTATGATCTCTGATTCAAGAATGGAAAATGTAGAATCTTTGGAAGCTCAGGAATAGAAATGGTATATGGTACTCAAACTAGAGGTAACATATTTCATTTAAGTAGTTCTGGTAAAAGTTGTTTGATTGTTCAGACACATCAAAGTTGGTTATGGCATAGGAGGATTTATCATGTGTATTTTGATAACATTGTCAAGATAAGTTCTATTCAGGTTGTAAGAGATCTGCCAAAACTTGTGAAACCTGATAGCATGTGTAGAGAATGTCAATTAGGTAAACAGAACACAATTTCATTCAAAAGTAAAGAACAATTTTCTGTAAGTATATAGATATTTTATGTTGCTAATTGATGATTACTCCTAGATGATGTGGGTAACCTTCTTAAAAGAAAAATCAGAAGCTTTGAAAAATTCAAAATGTTCAAGGTTGTGGTGGAGAATGAGATTGGTGGAAAGATAAAGTGTCTGAGATCTAACAAAGGTGGTGAATTTACCTCTAGTGAGTTTGATTCATTCTTTGAAAAGCATGGAATAAAAAGATAGTTATCTACTCCTAGGACTCCACAGCAAAATGGAGTAGTGGAAAGAAAAAACCGGACCATTCAAGAAGTTGCCAGGACCATGATGATGGAAATAAATGTTCCTCAAGTCTATTGGAGAGAAGTTGTGAGTACTGCTATCTACACTCTTAACTAGGTGTAGATCAAAGGCAACTCTGGTAAGACTCCTTATGAACTATGGTTTGGTCATCATCCTACAATGAGATATTTTAATGTTTTTGGTAGCAAATGCTATATCAAAAGAGATGAGGATCTAGGCAAGTTGAAGCAAGAAGTGATGAAGGAATATTTCTAGGTTACTCTACTCAAAGTAAGGCATACTGGTGCTTTAACAAAAGATTGAATTTTTTTTTCTAAAGTGCAAATGTTAGAGTTGATGAAAGCAAGGAAGGTCATTCCAGGTCTTGCGGATATGATTCAGAAGATCAAGATGAAAGTCAAATTCAAGGCAAGTTCAGACCTAGATTTAGATCCAGATTGATCTCAAAAATCTAGTAACTCAAGAGGATAGTGTAGAATTTGAGGAACAAGCTCAAGAAACAAACGTTCAAGCAAATCCCAAAACCCCTAGGTATGTAAGGATGAATCATCCTGAAGATCAAATCATAGGAGATAGAAATAAAGGTGTTTAAACTAGGAGAAGAATTGTTGAAGATCAAGAAGAGATTTGTCTGATTTCAAATATTGAACCAAAAATAGTAAGTAAAGCCTGCAAAGATGAAAATTGGGTAAAGGAAATGGAAGAAGAATTAATGCAAATTGAAAAGAATCACACTTGGGATCTTGTTTCTAGACCTAAGGACAAAAATGTGATTGGAACTAAATGGGTCTTCCAAAATAAACTAAATGAAGATGGTGAAGTTGTAAGAAATAAAGCAAGGTTGGTATCTAAAGGATATTCTCAAGTGGAAGGAATTGATTTTGAAGAAACTTTTGCTCTGGTGGCAAAAATAGAGGCAATCAAATTGTTTCTTGCTTTGGTACTTATAAAGATCTTAAAGTCTAACAGATGGATGTCAAGTTAGCATTTTTAAATGGAGAGTTAGAAGAAGAAGTCTACATTGAGCAACCGAAAGGATTTTAGTTGTCTAATTAGAGAGATATGGTCTGCATATTAAGGAAAGCATTGTATGGACTCAAACAAGCCCCAAGAGCCTAGTATACAAGATTAGATAAGTATTTGCTAAAGCTAGGTTATAGCAAAGGCACTACTAACAACAATCTTTACTTCAAGATTGATCATGAGAATATTTTGATTGTTGGGGTATTTGTTGATGATATCATTTTTGGTGGAAATGAGAGTATGTGCAAAACATTTGCTAATTAGATGTAGAGTGAATTTCAAATGTCCATGTTTGGTGAAATGAACTTCTTCCTAGGCTTGAAAATCACTTAGTGAGATAAGGGTATCTTCATATCTCAATCTAAGTATGTAAGAGAATTATTGAAAAAGTATGGAATGGAGGAGTCAAAACTAGTAAGTACTCCTATGGTAACTAGATGCAAGTTAAGTAAAGATGATAATTCACCTAAGGTAGATCAAAAAAGGTATAGATCAATTATTGGAGGATTGCTTTATCTGACTCAGACTAGATCTGATACCATGAATGCAATTGGACTTGTTGCTAGATTTCAAGCTAATCCTAGAGAATCCCATGTGGTAGCAATCAAGAGAATTTTTAGATATCTCAAAGGGACAATTGATTATGGATTATGGTATCCAAAGGATAATGACTTCACTCTTCATGCATAAATAGATGTTGATTAGGAGGGAGATGTGGAAATAGAAAAAGCACTAGTGCTGGTGCATTCTTCTTGGGAAGTAGATTGGTTTCCTGGCTGACCAAAAAGTAGGAGGCAATATCCCTATCTACAACAGAGGTAGAGTATATAGCAGTAGCAAACAATTGTACTCAATTTCTATGGATGAAGCAAATGTTGAAGGACATCAGAATTGTGTTTGAGGAGCCTGTCATAATCTTCTATGATAATTCAAGTGCAATAAGCATCTCAAAGAATCTTGTGTTGCATTCAAAGACAAAGAATATATCCATCAAGTTTCATTTCTTGAGAGAGAAGGTAAATGAGAATGAAGTCAAGTTGGAGTTTGTGTCATCAAAGGCTCAGATTGCAGATATTTTCACTAAGCCTCTTCCCAAGGATACTTTTGAGTGTCTCAGGGAGAAGTTAGGGGTAATTACCCCTCCTGATCAGAATTAAGATGCACTAGAGTGCATCAGTCTGGTGGAATTCATAGTCATATTTTGTCATCCAGATTGATGTTAAGGAAGTACTACTCAAGGGGAGTAGTCAATATGTAAGTTTTGAGATTTGTCTAAAATAAAAAGGAGAGAAGACTGCAAATATGTGCCCTTTGCCATTGATGTCAAAGGGGGAGAGAAGTCATGTAAAAAACTAGTTGCTGATGAAAGGGGGAGTAGTAAAGATAATGGTTGTAGAAGTGATAAGAGAAAGGGGGAGAATGTCCTGTCTTGATGGTTGAATCATTTTTTCACATCATATGTTCCCATCAATGACAATGGGGGAGATTGTTGAAAATATGTGCCTAATCGGTGTTGTCATTGATGTCAACATATTCTTGTTGCCATTTGTGTCAACTGTATCCTATTTTGTTACCTATCTAGAAGATTGGAATGTTGAGGATATTGAGAAAATTAATGAAGATCAATGGCTGTGGACCATTTGGTAGTATAGAGGATTGTCTTAAGTAGATCTAGTTAAGACTTGAGAAGTTTGCATGAAGATTTGAAGAAGCTATGGCCATTTGAGTAGAAATGGGTTTTACTGTGATCATAAGAGATAGAGTGACAATAAATTAGTCTGGATTACTCTACATTGCAATATTATAATCTATGGATCTAGAGGCATGATTGGGAAGTCAGTGTGTATCATCAACAATAGTGGTTTGTGGTTTGGAGGTCTGCAAGCAATCTTTCTAGTGTGACAATCATGACAGATAGTGTTCTTGAGGTTCCAGATGAAGATGCAAGTGATTCAGATGATTTGGAGGAGTGTGGATGTTCTTTTTGATTTCAATATGCTTGTGGAAGTCGCTAGATTGTGTGACTGTTGTGTTGGAGGTCCGCATTGAAGATTGCGCTTGTTGGTGAAGATTTCTTTCTTTATGTTGTTGTTCTTCCCAGTTCTTGGCCGACTGGATGATTCAAGTATGTTGCGGATGATCTAAGAGCAATTCTCTGGAGTGTGGTGTGTTGTTGGAGGAAGATTCAAGTCTCAGTTATGTTTGGCCGACAGTGTAATGATCCACATCAAGTTTAGCTGACCTTGATGTTCATTCCAAGGTTGATGAAGCATATAAATACTTGTTGATGAGTTGTGGAAAGTGTGTGTGTGGAAATGATAAAATCCTAAGAGAAGTATAGAAGCAGAGAAGAGAAAAAGAAGTGCAAAGGATCAAGAGTAGTAAGGATGAAGATATAAGGGACAAGTGGTTGAAGATCAGGGCAAAAATTTTGAGCTTTCAAAGGGACTAAACTAGCCATGAAACAAATGCTATTTCTCAGTTCATTATCCCTATGATAAACTTAATTCTTGTAGGCAGTGAGCCTCATGTAGGCAGTGAGCCTCTTTTGAGTAGTGAGCTCTAGGTAGTGTACCTGAAGGCATGTGCCTTCTATTTTTCTAGAGTACTTTTAATAGGGTACTAATCTTTGTGGGTTAACCCCCACTATGGTTTTCCCTTAACTGGGTTTCCATGTAAAAATGGTGGTGTTATGTGTTCATTTGTCTCTACTCATGTGTTGATGATTCATGCTTTAAATGTTTATATCATTAACCAGTTTTGTGTGGTAAAGAAATAGTTGCAAGTGTTAAAGATTTGAGACAACTGATTCACAACCCCCCTCTCAGTTGTCCAGCCTAATTCCAACATGATTAACCACAACTATGACTAAATAACTAATTGAAAGGTGAAGAGGAACCAGGAAAACCATATCCAACCAGTAAAATCAACTCAAATGGTAGAGGCAAATGAAATTCTATTTGTATTGATTCAAAAAAAATGGAAGACTTTCAACAATCCTTTCTTTAGTGCTTTCTCATAACCTTTACAATGAGAGAAGTTGCCTTTATATAGAGAAGCAACCATACCAAGTTTTTCAATGGACGATGGAGATTAACTCAACACAAATGGTCTAGATTACATTGCATTTAATTTGGTCATTGGGTAGTTGCAATCTTGAATTTGTTTTTGTTTTGTAGGAAAAAGATAAAATTACAACTTTTAGCTCATTAGAACAAGACGAAATATCAACTTTTGGAGTTGTCTAATGGGACAAATGACTTTTCCAATGTGTTGACTTGTCAAGGGGAGTATGTGGCAAATTTTTATGAAGGTCCATCCAACTAGATGCTTGTTGGATCAATTCTTGATGACTGGACTGCTGGAACAATTGTGGAAGTGTCCTAGACATTGGACTAGATTTGCAGGAACAATAGTGATGTAGACTTGATTTTCTATGTCTTCAAGCTCCTGAGACTTATCTTCATCATCTTGGACATCATACTAACTTCCTCTTGCATGTGAAACATCAATTTGGTTGATAAAATAGTGATTTTGCATATTCAGGTCAGTAGTGTACTTTTGTGTGTTCATCCTTCCAATACAACTCCAATTAGCTCCTTTGTCCTTTCAGTCCTACAATTGACAATGCCAAGCATCAATTTCACTATAAACAATCATTCTCCATCAATTTGAACCAAAATATGTCAATTTGAAGCCTTAGATTCATTAGCAAAAGCTCAATGTCAATGTTACGTTCTTATGCCCATCTTCACAAATCTAGTGATTTTCACATAATTTTGTAAGTTTTCCACCATTTTTAGGTACACATTTGGCCAATATAATGATTTGGGATGTTTTTGTGGTCATTTGGATCAATTTGAAGGCTTTTATTTCATGTTTTAATAGCCTTTTCTGCAAAAAGCGAGATTTTTGGGGGTCATTGGATATGAACAACTGTAGTGGCACTAATTGATGCCAAACATGCTCAAAATCCACAAAAACATGGTAAAAATGTCCATCATGATGTGATAAATGGATATGCAATTAAAATTTACCATTAAAATCTAGTTTACACCTTGAAAAAATGAGATTTTTAGCCCAAAATGTCAAAAAGCGAGGTTTTTGGCCCTCACTAGATATATCCAGTGAGGTTCAATCTTAGCATTAACCTTAAACTCTTAGCGGGCATTTAATATGTCACTAGATAGTGGGGAAATTGTTGGACATGTGCAGTGGATGCAGTTTTCCGCGCAAATCCTGTGAAGTGTTCTTTTAGTGCAAAAATAGTTTAACCTTCATTAGTGGGGAAATCAACTGTCACTGGATAGTGGAGTTTTAGGGCACTACTAGATATGTCCTAGGGATGCAATTTTTAGTGTCGATCTAGTCAAGGTGAAAAATCTCGCTTTTCTTTTAAATTGCCTTAGTGGAAGATTTGGTGGGTGCCAGACATGTTCGGTACGAAGGATTTTTAACGCCATTCTAGTGAGGCATGTTTTTAGCACTGGGATATGTGAAAGGTCTTAGCACTTATATTCAGTGACACTAGATATTAGTGCAATATGTAGTAGGATGTGTTTTTTTTGCTAGATTTTGAAAGTCCCTGGCTAACAATATATTTAAAAATATATTTATGTATAGGTTTCCTATACTTTAAATATTTTGAAATATACAATCAAGATGTTTGAGATAGGTCCCAGATCCATGGGATTTAACATGCAGATTCTAGATTTTTGAGGATCCACCAGATTTTAGACTTAGTCAGTTCTTTGGTGTTTCAGGACACCAGACTTAGCCAATTTTAGGGTATCAAAGCTATGTGTCAGGATGAAGGTATATGCACCCCTTAGTGAAATGTTGTGAAATTTGACATGATTTTGTAACTCTAAGGCATGGAAAGTAGGAAGTTCAACATGACACATCTTGTAGTAGTAGTTTTAAGGACTATATCCAGTAATAAAGGATTTTAACACAAAATATAGTAACACCTAATTTTAGTGCAAAAGGCAACAAATGGCTACTTCTTAAGCACAAATCTAATCAAGACTTCTCCAAATCAATTATGAAAGACAACAAAAGACTTCAAACATACTAGATACTCAAAATTTGAACAAATCCTACATTCTAATAACAATTTCACTTTCTCATTTTCATAAAGAGGAAAGGTTGAGACTCCAAGCCAAAGCAAAAGAGGGGTTCTCCATTTAGCAAAATGGTGTGTGTGTGCAAGGCACAACAAATGGTGACTAGATACTAGAGAAATGTGCCAGAGCATTTCAAAGATAAATGGTAGTTTTGAACCCAGAATCTCTGTGTTTCCCACTAATTAAACTAGACAACATGATACAATATCACAGAAACAGAGATCACTAAATTAGTACAATTCTTCATACCCTAAAAGTCTAAGTGTATGTAGTTGCATTCATTCCAATCCTTCTACAACCAAGATCGTCGAGGCTCACTTGCATTAAGCTACAAAAAGATACACACCTTTTGAACTACTTTGGACATTTCCCTACTGCTAGCAGGTGTCTATAGCCCTAACAAAGTTGTTTCTATGATTCCCTCAAGCATTGCTTTACTACCCATTAGGCATCCATAGCCCCTCATAGAGTTACTTGACTCCTCCAGTTGATTGAACATTTTATAAGGAAATTTAGGAAGTATTAATTTTAACAGAATATTCATTTGATAATGTATTTGAGCTTAGCTCTTGATATAAGTACTATAAAGCACCACATGCCCTTGTAGCGCATGATAAATATCACATCAGCTACAAATTGGCTCAACTTCATTGGGCTGGGAATCATAGTGGTGGCAAAGGTGAGCCTATAGATTTTTTGCCTAACCCAGGATCACCAAGATTCCATTGAAGGCTTCAGGATTATTTAAAGGTGTGAGAGATATATGACAAGAAAATACTTCAAGTGAACCAAACTAATGACTCATTTCCCATGAACAAGCATCATACCATCTAAGAGTAACAATGGAACCCAAATGGAGACCTGAGTGGAAAACCAAAGTTCTTAAAGAAATCCTCCAGATTACTTACCCAAAGAGGACCTTTTACAGGACTGCATAGTGGCCACCACATTCAAGAGATGGAGAACCTTGGTAAAATAGATGCACGAAGCAAAAAAAAATAAAGAAAAGAAGCTAACCTAAACAAAGAAAACTACTCTAACCAAAGAAAAATGAAAGCAACAACTAACAGCAACAAACAACTAACAACTAAGGAAAATAGAGAAGGAAGAAAGCAGAAACTAATCTAAAACAGTAGACTACTAACTAAAACCTAACTAAAAAACAAGAAAGACTATGTACAAAGGCTTTGGACAACAATTATTTACACTTCCCTGTGATTTATTTCTTAGTATATGTAGGAGTAACAAGGTGCATATCAATGTCCTAAGTCTGGCAAATTCATCTTTATATTATGAATAGTAATGTATGGGCATGCTAGGCTCATGTTCAGGGTACCAATCATGCAGAATTAGCAATCGGGGCAGTTCATCAGGGCCATGATCAATCTAAATGTAAGTTGTCTTACCCAAGTTACCATAATCAAATTGATAACTGTCAAAATTCAATGAGGAAAGAGAAGATACAACCTGATTTGTAGGACCATCAGTTGGGAATGTAAGTTCATCACCTTGTTGCATTGTATCACCTACTTTCACACCTTCAAAAAGTTTCATCTCATGGTGGGTCATATCATGTATATTAGATACCAATGGATCACTAAATGTTGCAGCAATCTCCCAAGCCAACAAGAAATCTGAACAATCTCCTTCAGAATGTGAATCATTTGGATGGATTCTACATGAATCAGTCAAAACAATGTCTGTCATGTGTGGTGAATTTCCATGTAGTAGCATATCCTTTCTCATTGTTGATACCAACTTGAAAATGATGTGATCAAGTGACTAGTATGAAAAAACTTCCAAGCCATCACTTTGCATGACTGTTTAATTTTTATTCTTAGATTGTATACTTTTGCTTTCCTCTCTCATTATAGAGTCAGCATCAACTATGTGGAGATCTTTTATGTAAGTATGAACAGGATCAACTCGATGAATACATGATATACTTGAATCTACTTCATCAAAATTGGTCACATGTTTTGAAAAAAATTCCTCTTTATCCATAAAAAATCTTCCTATTTGGACTATACATCCATTGTCTGCAGCAATAAAAGGGTCTCCCTCTTCTTACATAACTAAACTCATGATGTCAATATTATCTTGGAGTGATGCATCATCTTGATCTTCTTCATTTGGCTTAGATTGAGACTCTGTTGGGGTAACTATATTAGCTTGATATGACTGATCATGATGATATGCTGGGATGATACAGTCAAGAACTTGATCACTTTTCCCTAAATAATATGATTGATGCTCAAATATGTCAACTAGAACAACTTCCTGCATTGTTGTCCATGACTGTTCTTCATCTGGAGGACTAATTTCTTCTTGTTTCTACTCTTTTTTGACTTGATCAAGCTACTGTTCAAATTTGGAATTATCAACCAATTGACATGAACTATTGTTCTTTACCTCTGGAGCATCAAATTCAGGCTTAGAACTTGATATTTGTGAAGCATCTGATTGTTTATTAGCATTCTTAACATTACTGTTTATCAAATATGATTCCTTATCTATCTTATCCACCTCCTTGTTAGTAGAAATCTGATCTTGTACATTGCTCTGTTCATTGTCCTATGATTAAAAACTAGACTTCAACCATATTGGGACTATCTTGTCAAGGCCTAGTGAATGAAAACTAGGCTTTAACCAATGAAGGACTATATACTCCTTAGTTGGGTGACATGTAGACCACATGCATTGTCTACCATCATCATCTTGACATATAATCTGACAAACAACTTGAATTTTTCCATATGCAGATTGCCCTTTTCATTGTGATCACTTATGATTGGTGGATTTACAGTTCTTGTTGCCTTAATTCCTTGGGTGTTATGAACTAAGACATGATCACATGCATATGCATCCATACATATTGTAGCTCCTCCACGCATTATCTTACTCTGAATATGTTTGTTATGCATATATCCTACTTTAGTCTTGTATATTTCAAAAATAGGGAGTAGTCCTTATAAATGCAGATCCAATCTTTGGAGAAAAGTTAAACAATGAATCTTGTCATGCAATTTTCTAAGATGTATAGTGCAGACCTAGGGTGAACCAAAATCAAACAAGGTTAATCAAGGATACTTCACCCTAATCTACCTATCTAGCACTTCTTTGAAAAGTGGCATATCTACTTCAAAGTACTTTTCATGATATGACCATTGTGAAAGCCCTCTGAAGAATGAAGGGATCTCATGACTGAAACCCTTATGTGTATCTATTGGAGCTAAATCTCTTGAATTTCAATTCATTTGCATAAAAACTTTTGTCCAACCCCTCCTTCTAGCACCAATTCTATTGATGGTGGTTTTAGCATGCAACAACACAGATGGAATACTAGGATATCACACCTCTCTTGAAAAGTATCCTATCCTAGATAAGACTACTCCAAGATTTATATAGCTAGATCTTAGCTTGGAGGAATAACTTTAGTGGAATGTATCAGTTGTACAAACTAAGGGGACTTACATGCAATGCAAACAAACTTTAGTACATTACGGCTTGATTACACATGACCTTGATCAATTTTTTGATTTGACAATGCACAAACAAACTAATATATACTCAGATTGCTACAGAATATGTGATTTTAGCATATAACTAGCAATCTGCTAACTTGCATCTGCTAAACATAAAGTTTGTGATAGCCCTATGCAAGTTTATGAAACCTAACCTAACCAGCTCTGATAAAGAAAATTCAAAAGGAAAAGGGAAGAGAGAAGAGATAGAGATCCTATGGACAATTGTAGAAATGATCAATAAGTAGATAGATAGATTCGCAATAATAAATGAATCTCTTCTTAACCAAGCAACCCACAATGTTATAGAGATTGTGCAATCTTCTACGGAAACATAATGATTTCCAAATTGTGGAGGATTCATTCAACACCCAGTTCTTGGCGTAGCTCAATGAACTCACATAGTCAAACTTATCTCATAAACCATGCCCAGACTAACCATGCACAATGGCATACAATCAGCAAGCCATTAATGGTATGGACATAAATCCATCAAATATTTGAATGATTAACCACAACTACAACTAAATAACTAATTGGAAAGGTGAAGAAGAACCATGAAAACCATATCCAACCAATTAAATGAACTCAAATGGCAGAGGCAAATGAAATTCTATTTGTATTGATTCAGAAAAATGGCAGAGTCTCAACAATCATTTCTTCAGTGCTTTCTCATAACCTTTACAATGAGAGAAGTTGCCTTTATATAGAGAAGCAACCATACCGAGTTTTTCAATGCATGGTGGATATTAACTCAACACCAATAATCCATATTACATGACATTTAATTTGGTTAGTGGGTAGTTGCAATCCTGGATTTGTTTTCATCTTCTAGGAAAAAGACAAAATTACAACTTTTAGCTCATGAGAACAAGATGAAATAGAAACTTTTTGAGATTTCTAATAAGACAAATGACTTTTCCAATGAGTTGATTGGTCAAGAGGAGTATGTGGAATGTTTCTAATGAAGATCCATCCAACTAGATGCTTACTAGATCAATTCTTGATGAATGGACTACTAGAACAGTCATGGAAATGTCCTAGACATTAGGTTGGATTTGCAGGAACAACATTGATGTAGACTTGATCTTCTAGGTCTTCGATCTCCTAAGGATTATCTTCATTATCTTAGACATCATACTAACTTCCTCTTGCATGTGCAACATCAACTTGGTTGATAAAATAGTGACTCTACATATTCATGTTAGGAGTGTACTTTTGTGTGTTCATCCTTCCAAGACAACTCCAACTAGCTCCTTTGTCCTGTCAGTCCTGCAATTGACAATGCCAAGCATCAATTTCATTATCAACAATCATTTTCCATCAAATTGAATCAAAATATGTGATGTAGATCCAAACACCCTAGCCTGCATTACCCCCTGTATGTCTACGTTTTACTTAACATACATTCTCCATTGTATACACTTACACCTCTTGCCTATCGGCAAGACCATTCTCATCGGCCACCTTACAAACAATCACTCCGATCTTAATACTCTCCCCGATGTATGTCTTCAACACTTGTATCTGCCATAAGATACATTACCCAATGCACATTCAGAATATGCATATACATTCGCAATATACATTGACTTCGGTGAAACACTAACTGTCGGCAGACCCTCCTAGCATCCGGCTAATACACTAAGAGAAAACAACTTGTATATACTTCAGTTGACCTGTGATCATCAGTTTCCTTCACTGCTATTGCCGATCACCTCTTGCATCTGATACAATGTATCTACGCAATGTATATGCTCAATATACATTCGAAACGTACAACCTGAATATGCATTCGAAACATGCATTCAGATAATGCATTTGATGAAGCCGACCATTGACTTTCCTTGTATCTAACTCAATGTACATTCACAATGTACATTCACAACATTCACTTGTAGGATACACACGAACATACAACTGCGAGATACATAGGAAATGAACCTGACATACATTAGCAATATATGCATAGAATGTATATTCGTAATGTATGTTCACTACATACAATCTTGACATACAATGCACCAATGATTCATGATATAATTTACGACATACACACTCAATAGACTCTTATGATATACACATGGAATGTATATCTGACATGCATTTGCGATATGCATACAAAATGTATACTCAGTGAAACAACGTGAATCTTCATTGATTTGAACCTCTGCAAACTCTGTAACTTCACAGATCTATTTCTTCGATGATCTTACAGACCTTTCACCCTGTCAACCTAGTACATGATGGCGCTAGGATCTATCTACACCTGGTATGCGATCCTACAAACATGAAATTGAACAAAATGAAATCAAAACACAAATTGATATGTATAGCCATTCCACTGATTTCAAAGAAATCTAACCGGTGGAATGGGCTAAGAACCCATCTCAACCACAAAACAAGAAAATTGATTACACAAAGAAAACTAAGGAATCAAAAGACAGAAAGATGCACAATATAGAATTTTATTATGCTTTTCAGAAAATGTGCATACAGATGCTCTGTTTCTCAAATACAATCACACTGATCTCTGATCCGATCTCAACTGAACTCAACTCAACTACAACTACTACTCTACTGATTACATTCGATGATCTTGGGGTATTTATCTACTTGCTCTCAATAGTACTAAATTGACTCCAAGTGGCTAGGAGATCACAACCGACTAACAACCTTGTGATTACAGATCGACAAGTGTCCTTGGGACTTACAACATAAACCTAGATACAAACTAAAATAACATGCATTGGTCAAACAGACCTTGTTACATGAATGGTCTTATAGGACCTTATTGGAAACATCAAAATGAACATTAAACAGTTAAATGCCTCATGGAGGCCACCTTGTGTTAGGTGCTCCTACACCATACACCCCACCTTGAAAAGAACTCATGCCACATGAGTTAGGTCTTTGTTTTTCTCTACCTATATCCTCTGTTGTCTCATGTCTTCCCCATGATCTCTAGACTGCAACCTGCTTCCATGGAACCAAAGACTCATGCCTAGCATTGTAGGCTGTACTCATGCCATGCTTTCTTACTGTCATCTTTGTCAGAACACCTAAATTGGAAACCTTGGGTAATGCTTCTTGTACTACTGCTATGGCAGAATATGTTTGTTTTTCAACTCCTATTAGTTCTAGAGGACAAATAATTGTCCCTACTATGATAACATCCTTGTCTTTCCAATCAACTTGTGGCTACGTGTAAACCTACTCTTAGACCTTCTACTGATCCTTCTGATCTCCATCATCCAAAACTGAAATTACCTTCAAACTTTGATCTCCACTCCTTGAGGTATCCTCAACTGTCTTTGTGTTTTCTGCATTGAGCTTCACAAACTCTTTCTTACCCACCAAAATGATTTTGGCTACCTTCTTTGCTTTAGTATCCTCCTACAATGGTGTCATCACAAAAGTTCTCCCATCCTTCTTGATGGTGTATGTATTAGCATATCCATCATACAATGCTCTCCTATCAAATTGCCATGGCCTACCTAAAAGTAGGTGACAACATTCCATGGGCAAATTATCACATAAAACCCTATCCTAATATTCTCCAATCTGAAAATCAACATATGCTTGTTCATATACCAAAAGTGATTAACTATCACTTACCCAAGATGCTTTGTAAGGGGTTTGATGAGGAATCATTTCTAGTTTCAACTTATCCACCATTTTCTGAGATACCATATTATCTGTTGAACTAGAATCTATTACTACCTTGCATTTCTTACCTTTGCTTTTGCAATTGCTCCTGAAAAGTGCTCTCCTTTGTATCATCTCCTTGGATGTCTTCAAGAGTGTTCTCCTTAGGATCAATGATTCTCCATCTTTAGCTAGGGCTGAACTTCCCATTGGAGGGTTAACACTTTCATCTACCTTCTCTTCTTGCACATATTGAACCCTCTTGTCATTCTTCCTATCACTTCTTGATCGTGAACCTTGCCTTTCTAGACATTTGAATGTTGGATGACCAATTTCATTACAATGATAACATCTTCCAGTGAAAACATTAGAACCTCTGCCACCTCCAAATCTGCCTCTTGTGCCTTTCCATCCACCTCTGAAATCAGACTGCTCTTGTCCTTTACTAGTCTCTTCTTGATTCTCATTGACTTGTCTTGTTGTAGGGGCTGATCCTCTCCCCCTTATATTTCTGCCTCTTCCCCTCATGGACTTATCCTATCTCCTTTTCATCTTCTCCTCAATCCTGATTGCCATTTGATAACAGTCTTCTACACTCTTAGGATTAGCCAAAACTAATTCATCCTGCATGTTCAATCTCAAACCAGCCAAGTATCTAGCAACCTTTTCAACCTCATTCTCATGATGACTAGACCTCATACTCAATTTATAAAATTCCTCAGTATATGCCTTCACATCCATTTCCTTTTGTCTTAAAAATTGAATCTTTTTAAACATTTGAACTTCATAATCTTTAGGTAAGAATTTACCTTTGATTCTTGCTACCATCTTATCCCATGAAGAAATATTTGACTTATCCTTCTTTCTCCTCTCTGATTGTATGTAATCCCACCATACCAAGGCATGACCTCCCAATTTGGTCTTTGCAATCTTTACTTTCTGCTCCTCAGGAACTTCCTCACATTCAAAGTGATTATCTAATGCAACAATCCAATAAAGTAACTCTTCCTCATTTAAACTTCCATTATACTTTGAAACATCAATCTTTACCTTTGGTTTGTCATTCTCGACTACCCTTAACAGTTTTGCAAATATCTGATCTTCAAGATTCAAATCTTCACCTACATCTTCAAATTCTTCACCATCCTCTTCTTCTTCTAATTCACTTTCTTCCACTTCTCTTTTTGTTCATCTCCAAGGCTGCAAGCCTGGCTTGAAGTGCTTATGCAAGCTCTTCCATCTTCCCCATCTCTTTAGCATGTTTTCACTTCATCTCCTGTAACTCTCTGGTAGTACCATTACCTTTCAGAGGCATCTTGTCAACCTCTCAATCCTTCTACTTCTACCTTCTCAGTGACAAAATCAACACACAACAACCTAGACCTTTTATTGAGCTCTAATACCACTATGATGCAGAGCCAAACACCCTAGCCTGCATTACCCCTTGTATGTCTACGTTTTACTTAACATACACTCTCCATTGTATACACTTACACCTCTCACCTATCGACAAGACCATTCTCATCGGCCACCTTACAAACGATCACTCTGATCTTACTACTCTCCCCAATGTATGTCTTCAACACTTGTATCTGCTGCAAGATACATTACCCAATGTACATTTAGAATATGCATATACATTTGCAATATGAATTGACTTTAGTGAAACACTGACTATCGGCGGACCCTCCTAGCATCCAGCCGATACACTAATAGAAAATAGCTTGTATATACTTCAGTTGACCTATGATCATCGGTTTCCTTCACTGCGGCTGCCGATCGCCTCTTACATCCGATACAATGTATCTAAGCAATGTATATGCTTAATATACATTAGAAATGTACAACCTGAATATGCATTCGATGAATCCAACCGTTGACTTTCCTTGCATCTAACTCAATGTACATTCGCAACATTCACTTGCGAGATACACACAAACATACAACTGCGGGATACATAGGAAATGAACCTGACATACATTAGCGATATAGACACAGAATGTATATTTGCAATGTATGTTCACTACATACAATCTTGACATATGATGCACCAATGATTCCCGATATGCTTTGGGACATACACACTCAACAAACTCTTGTGATATACACACAGAATGTATATCTAGCATGCATTTGTGATATACACACAAAATGCATACTCAGTGAAACATCATGAATCTTCACCAATTTAAACCTCTACAAACTCTGTAACTTCACAGATCTGTTTCTTCAACTATCTTATAGACCTTTCACCCTGTCAACCTAGCACATGATGGCGCTAGGATCTATCTGCACCCAATACATGATCCTGCAAACATGAAATTGAACAAAATGAAAACAAAACACAAATCGATATGTATAGCCATTCCATCAATTTTTAAGAAATCTAATCGGTGGAATGGGTTAAGAACCCATCTCGACCACAAAATAGGAAAATTGATTGCACATAGAAAACTAAGGAATCAAAAGACAGAAAGATGCACAATATAGAATTTTATTATGCCTTTCAGAAAATGTGCATACAGATGCTCTATTTCTCAAATACAATCACACTGATCTCTGATCTGATCTCAACTAAACTGAACTCAACTACAACTACTACTCTACTGATTACATTTGATGATCTTGGGGTATTTATCTACTTGCTCTCAGTAGTACGGAATTGACTCCAAGTAGCTGGGAGACAACCTCCAAGCGGCTAGGAGACCACAATTGACTAACAACCTCTAACTGTCTAACAACCTTGTGATTACAGATCAACAAGTGTCCTTGGGACTTACAACATAAACCTAGATACAAACTAAAATAACATGCATTGGTCAAACAAACCTTATTACATGAATGTTCTTATAGGACCTTATTGGAAACATCAAAATGAACATTAAACAGTTAAATGCCTCATGGAGGCCACCTTGTGTTAGGTGCTCCTGCACCAATATGTCCATTTGTAGCCTTGGATTCATCACGGATAACTCAATGTCAATGTCACTTTCTTATCCCCATCTTCACAAATCTAGTGATTTTCACATGATTTTCTGAGTTTACCACCCTTTTCAGGTACCCATTTGGCCAATATAATGATCTAGTATGTTTTTGTGGTCATTTGGATCCATTTGGCAGCTTTTATTTCACATTTTTATAGCCTTTTTTGCAAAAAGTGGGATTTTTGGGGGTCACTGGATATTAAGCTCTAGTGGCATTAATTGATACCAAACATGCTGAAAATTCATAAAAAACATGGTTAAAATGTCCATCATGATGTGATAAATGGATATACAATTCAAATTTGGCATTAAAATCTGGTTTGCACCTTGAAAAATGAGTTTTTAGACCAAAATGTCAAAAACAGGGTTTTTGGCCCTCACTAGATATATCCAGTGAGGTCCAATTTTAGCACTAATCTTCTTTAAGCTCTTAGCGAGGATTTCACATGTCCCCAGACAACGGGGAAATAGGGGCTTGTTGGACATGCGTAGTGGATGTAATTTTTCACACAAATCCTATGAAGTGTTCTTTTAGCACAAACACAGTTTAACCTTCACCGGTGGGGAAATCAACTATTATTGGATAGTAGAGTTTTAGGGTACTATCGAATATGTCCTATGGATGCAATTTTTAGCACCGATCTGGTTAAGGTGAAAAAGCCCGCTTTTCTTTTAAATTGCCTTAGCGGAACATTTGGAGGGTGCTGGACATATCCGGTAGGAGCAATTTTTAGTACTGATCCAGTGAAGCAAGTTTTTAGCACTAGGATATGTGAAAGGTCTTAGCGGTGATATTCAGTGACACTAGATATTAGCACAATATGTAGTAGGAGGTGTTTTTTCTACTAGATTTTGAAAGTCCCTAACTAACAATATATTTTAAAATATATTTAAGTATAGGTTTCCTATACTTTAAATATTTTGAAATATACTATTAGGATGTTTAAGATAGGTCCCAGATCCATGGGATTTAACATGCAAATTCTAGATTTTTGAGGATCCACCAGATTTTAGACTTGCTCAAATTTTCAAGGTTTTAGGACACTAGACTTATCCAATTTTAGGGTATTAGAGCTATGTGGCAAGATGAAGGTATATGGATCCCTTAGTGAAATGTTGTGGAATTTGACATGATTTTGTAACTCTAAGGTGTGGAAAGTAAAAAGTTCAACATGACACATCCTGTAGTAGCAATTTGAAGGACTATATCCAGTGACATAGGATTTTAACACAAAATGTAGTAACACCCAATTTTAGTGCAAAAGGCAACAAATGGCTACTTCTTAAGCACAAATCTAATCAAGACTCCTCCAAATCAATCATGAAAGACTTCAAATGACATCAAACATACCAGATACTCAAATTTTGAACAAATCCTAAATTCTAAGCACAATTTCACTTTCTCATTGTCATAAAGAGGAAAGGCTGAGACTCCAAGCCAAAGCAGAAGAGGAGGTCTCCATTCAGAAAAATGGGGCATGTGTGCAAGACACAACAATCGGCCTACAACATATGATATTTCTTTGTAAATGGATGAAACTTGGTGTAGACATCAAGGAAGGTCTATCTGATCCTTATATGCCATGTATGATGCTCCATTAAGCTCGACAAAGTCATGGGAGTTCTCCACAACCTTCTCCTTCCAACTGATTGCCTAAATACTCTGTTCTTTGAAAACTGATGATCTGCTAATAGTGATAACTTTCAGGAAACCAATCCAAATCAATTGAAATCTAAATATGATGTAGATGATACTATGTGTTGATGTGATTGTTAGTCTCATTAATGTTAGAAAATGAAAGCAATACTACTCAACATAAATCTGATTCAAATATAAATTTCTACAATCTTTAACTGTGTATTATCAATGGAGATTGTAACATGAAATTGAAACTATGCAACACAGAAACATTGAAATAGAAAATTGAACACACAACACAGTGTTTACATGGAGAAAACCCTTGTGGGTAAAAAAACTCCACTAGGAAAGAGGTACAAATTTGTATTAATCTAAATAAGATTGTACAATACTACTCAATAACTCTCTCCACTAGTCTTTAGCCTGATAGCACCTGAGTACCTAAAATCTATATTATAGAAAAAAATACAATGGAAAATACATATAGAAGTGTTTTCCCTCCATTCTAGGCATCTAATTTCTCTCTCCATGATTCCCCCACATGCAACCATTAAATGTCGTCATACATGCAACCTCCAAGTGGAAAAAACTTACCCATCCAAAGTTAGATGCCCATGTCCAAGAATATCATGTAGCAACATCTTATGATGCATCATAATTGTCATAGATATCACAAAAAATAAATCTTCCCAAGATCTACACCTATGGCTAAACATAGGAAATATACAACTAATAATATCCATCATATGCATTATAGTGTCATAGAATCTTATGATAACTTGTAGCTATCATAGATTCTTTACATGCACCCATCAAATGTTATGATAATTGTCATACATGCTAAAAATAGAAAATTTTCTAAGGGTGGTGCCTACACTCATTTACGTTTGAGTTTTACAATTGCCAACAGTAAATGTCACTCCGTAACTACCACCGGTAACTCTGAAATAACCACTGCTAGTGAAACCACCTCATTCCCTTATGGGTAATTACAAATAAAAAATAATAAATACAATAAATACAATATTGGAATTTACAAGGTTAATGGCACCTTATTCCAACATTCTCTAACTTGACATTATAAATTGTAAATCAACCTATAGGAAATCAAATGAAATAATCAGGTACTCGAAACAAGACCCATGGCCTCTCTACACCACACAAACTTCTTTGTGGTCACAGATTTGGTCAATGAATCTGTAACATTCTCCTGATTGTCTATCTTCTTTAGCTCAATCTGTCCATTTGGAACCTACACTTGAACAAAGTGATACTAAACTTCAACATGCTTAGTTTGAGCATGATACATGGGATTCTTGTTCAAACATATAGCACTTTGGCTATCACAACCAATCTAAATGATCCTGCAATCAAATCCAATACCTGTACATATTCTCCTCAACCAAACTTCCTCCTTAGAGATATTAGTAGTAGCCATATACTTTGCCTCTGTGGTGGACAAAGCAATTGTAGGCTGCCTCTTAGTCATCAAACTCACTACTCCTCCAAAAAGAGTAAGCACATAGCCACTAGTGGACCTTCGATTATGATGCAAGAGCATCCCTAGTTCAAGATCAATCTTGCATCAACCAAAAACATTTGCATTTCATTTTGTTTGCAGTTCAAATAGTTTCTTTTCATTTTCTAGTTCAGTTCAGGCAGTACAGTCAAAAGTAGTTCTAGCTTTTGGTCTAGTATGCTACTGTAGTTTCATTCCACATCTTGCAGATCTGGACTTAGCATATTCATTCATTCATCTACATCATATCAAGAATTTAGAGCATTTCAATTAGTTACTGGAAAGATATCGCTATTAGAAGATCAGCTATTTTCTTAGAGCAGAGCATCCTGACAGTCTCAGATAAATCAGCTGAAAGAGAAGGCTTGTGGATTATTCCTTGACTTGAAAATCTCAATGACACATCATTCAATGATCTTTGGTTCATGGCTGACCTTTCATTCATTTGAGGAAGTGTTCTATGCATTTAGGTCCATCCTATCTGTGAACATGTTACAGCTCTTCATTATAGTTTGTGACCTTCCTTAGCTAATGCGGAGGAATCTATTGGTCCAGAAAGGTTATATATTGATGTAATAGATCCCTAAGAAAGTAGTAGTGGATATAGTGATAGCTGATAGTTTAGATTTTGTACGAAGGAGCTTCAAAGATTTATCTTGTGCATGTATGTAATCAGGCCTTGAGCCCTAATTGTAAGCCCGGTTGATGCCGGCCAGATCGTATTTGAATTCTATGATATACTGAATCACAAAATCTACATTTGTTCCATTTCTTTGAGTTGTTTCCATTGTGTTTACTCTTGCTGCACAGTCTGGAGAGTTCATTATGTGAACCCTCCTACCATGACTACACCAAGTGGTATCAGAGTGAAAGTTTAAATCTTTGGGAGTGAATTGAGTGAAGTTGGCGAGGGAATTCCACAAGATCTTGTTGTGGACAGATCACCAAATTGAGGCAGGTTACTTGTGTTGCAACTGATCACCGATTATGAGGCAGTTGTCACCTTGTAGCCCGATCACCAAGCCTGAGGCAATTTGCACTTGATCCTAGGAAGAATACCACTGAGGAGAGTTGTTGCTATTGGAAAAATGGCTAGTAGAATGGATGAGATGATGGAGATGATGAGAACAATGCAAATCTGATTGGATGTTGTTGAAGAAGATAGACAAAGAGGATTGACACTGAGACCTAATGTTGAAAGTATTGATGAAGAAGAATTTTAATCTATTGAACAAACTGGCAAAACCTTAGGAGGTGATGACGAAGAAGAATCAAATCAAGTAAAGATGTTACAAGCTATTTCAAAGATTAAAAAGAGACCTAGAGTTGATGTGCCGAACTACACTAGTAATTTGAACTCTGAATAATTGATTGACTGGATAAATGACATGGAAGAATATTTTGAATATGAATAAATTGAAGATTTGGAGAAGGTGAAATTTGCAAAAACAAAATTGAAAGGACATGCTACTATATGGTGGAAAGAAGTTTAGTTGGAAAGAAATAGAAGAGGAAAAGAAAAGATTACAAAGTGGGACTAGATAGTGACAAAGTTGAAGAATCAGTTTATACCTCCTGACTATGAGTTGGAGCTGTTGAAAAGATTGCAAAACCTAAGACAAAAGGAGAAATCTGTGAAGGAGTACACTAGAGAATTTCATAAAATGATCATAAGGACATAACATAGCGAAACAAGCAAGGAGAAAGTGGCTAGATATATCAATGGACTAAGATTGAACATTCAAGAAGAACTAAGCTTGGTAAGGATGACATCTCTGGAAAAAGCATATAAGTTTTCCCTAAAGGTTAAAGAGAAGATGAATAAAAGACATGATCAGAGACAAAGAGGCAAAGGAGGTAAATTTAAGAGAGGAAGGACATCTTCTGGATGAGATAGATCATTTGTAGAGCAGAACAAGTTTGACAACCCGTTCAACAAGGATGATAGAGATAACAATGCTTACCAAAGAGATGACGAAAATTTTTACCAGAGAAGAAACCCTAGTGCATACCAGAATGAAGGATACAGGAGAGAAGGAAGAGGATTTGATAAGAGAACATTTAGAGGTACTTGTTTTAAGTGTGGAGGTGAAGGACATAGAGCATTCGAATGTAATCAAGGTAGTACAAGTAAGAGGATAGAAAATAGTGGAAGAGTAGCCTATGTTGAAGAAGAACCTATTGAGTCACCCAGTTCAATTGGAAAACCTAAGAAAGGAGAATCATTTTTGATAAGGAGTGTACTATTTCAAATAGAGACAAATGAGGAACCATCACATAGGAAAAGTCTATTCAAAACCAGATGCAAATCAGGAGGTAAGTGTTGTAAAGTTGTGATTGATAGTGGTAGTTCAAATAATCTAGTTTCAGAGGAGATGGTGACTAAACTAAAGTTGGAAAGATTGAAATACCCTATGCCTTATCAGCTATCATGGATTCAGGATGATCATAAGGTACTGGTGAGTGAACAATGTTTGGTGAAATTTCATATTGGGTCATATCATGATGAAGTCTTGTGTGATATTATGCCTATGGATATTTGTCATATCTTGTTGAGTAGACCTTGGCAGTATGATAGAAAATCTATTCATGATGGGAGAAAGAATACATATACTATAACATCAAATGGAAAAAGAATTACTTTGATTCCTTTAGAAGATGATCCTAAGAGTGAAGTACGTGGGAATGCTAGAATCTATTTGGTAGATGGAAGAAATTTTTTGGATGGTTTGAGACATGAGAATATGTGTTATGCCTTGATTCCTAAGAAGCCTGAAGCATTGAAGAAAGAAACTGAAGAATCACAACTGGAGGAGATAAGAGAGTTGTTGACAGAGTATGAAGACATCATATCAAATAATGTACCTGAAGGATTACCACCTATAAGGAGTATCAGTCATCACATGGATCTTATACTAGGAGCAAGTTTTCCTAACAAAGAAGCACATAGAATGACACTGGCACAAAATCAAGAACTAAATAGACAAATACAAGAGTTGTTGAGGAAAGGTTTGACCAGAGAAAGTTTGAGTACTGTTGATCATGATGTTAGTCATAAGCAAACATAGAATAAAAATTGTACAACAACCTTTACTCATCTTGAAAGATATGATGAATTCAGAGAATTCATGATCCCAAGTCTCCGTGGATTAGTTCATAACCTACTGATGTTACTCAGTGGTTGATGTGCGTTGCTGTTTTCCATTTTGGGGCCTTACGTTCATCAACAGGATCTGATAAGATGCTACAAAGAAACATTATTTCACAGTATATTTCTCTAGATGATGTATTTATACTTAAATCTTTACATGATATTTATCAATTTGACATGCTTTAGCTCAAATATGCTATTAATTTTCAATTATCTTTGAGATATCTGCATATTTATTACTATTTGATTTTGATTGATAATTATTGCAATTATGATGGTAAGTTATTCTAAAATTAAAAGAAACTGAAAAGAATACTTCAAATAATGATGAACCTTCAACTATTGAGCCACATACACATCAGATATAGTCATGAAGAGAAGAAATCAGACCATATGTCACTAGGACATTCCACAGCTAGATACAATCGGTGCTAACTTCAAAGGAAAGGACTGAAGACTATGCACTCCAAGGGACACAGCAAATCAAAGCATGTATCAAGAATTCATACACTGATTACTCAAGATTTATGATGGATTGTAATCAAAACAGTCTTCTCATTCATTAAGTATGCAAGAACATATATGTATACAACAACTTTGAAATAAGCCCTAAATACTTCAGCAAACAGATTTCAATTAAGTTTTGAATGTCTAAAACAAGGCATCCCTGCACCTTTTATAGAACAAGGTGAGGGAGCAGTTACACATGATCTACGATCAAGATTTATCTATTAAGATCTATGGTGGATATTCATCCTTGACTTAGTCAACATTTCACGTGGCACAGGTTGCCAGCTGGAAACCATCTAAATTACTTATTTTCTCCAAATGTCAGATGCTTATGCCCTCTTTGGTATCACATCTTCATCTACTCTTCATCAGGAGCATCAGGATCATCACTTCCTGTACCTTCATCATCATGATGAACATTACTTTGCATATGGGCCTGCATGATTATCCTGACATTTTCATATGCTCCCACCACTCGCTCAACTTCTCCGCCATCCTGAGGTTTTTCTTTGGCAATGGCGTGCTTGTGGGCCTGATATTTATTTCGAAGAGCCTCTAATTTACTCCTCCTACTGCTTGATGTTTCATTGTAATTCTCCACCTTGACTTTGATCCTCATGATCTTGTCCATGGCTTCTTCTGTCAGGTGAATAAGAGGGTCATCAGCTATAAGCTGAAAGTTATTATGCAAAGCCTTTACTGCAAAATCTTTATCTTGATTTTCAATCTTTCCTTCTATTTTCCCCTCTAGGGCTTCCAGGATCTCTGCTTCAAATGACATCATGTCATGCAGCTTCATGCTGATGTCTCTTAACTTGCTATTGCATATTTTTAATACATCATTTTCAAGTATGATATCTTTATACCAGATATCCATTAGTATGGTGGTATTACTATCCAGCACCTGTTTGTGTATTAGAACTTGAGGATTAATCCTCTTCATTTCATCCAAAGCACTCAAGGCTTTCTCTAATTGGAATGACCTTCTTTCGACATCCATTTGCAATTTATAAACCTTCCTTCTAGAGATACTTAGAGAATTCCACCTCTGCAAAGAGGCTTTCACTATTTCTTCTGCTCCACTGAGTGCGGATAACATCCACTTTCTCATTATTACTGATTCGTGCTTCATAAGGTCTAGCTTATTGACCTCTTCTTGAGAAATTGCAGTCAATGGGATTACTTTTGCATTTGAAGTATCATCAGGGTTAATTAACCCTTTTATGTAGGCATCCAGCTGAGCAATGTGCTCCTTATGCTGCTTATTTTTCTCTTTTTCCTTCTTTACCCTTTGGGTCAAAGACTCAATTATATTTTTTCCCTCTTGACCTTCCTAGTCTTCATTGGCAAACCCTAAATCAATAGTAGTAATTTGGAATTCTTCCAGGGTGCTCTTGCCTTTCTCATTCTCTACTATGGGAAGTGCTATCTGAGTGGTCCTTCTGCCCATAGCAGGATCTCTTCTTATGGCCGAGGTTAACCTAGCTTTCCTCTTCATCTTCATGATGGTCTCTGAAAATAGAGTTGACATGTCAAACTCTTGAATCTCCAAACCTGACTCTGTATCTATTTCTTTCTCAAGCCATGTAGGAACTTGATCTCTGGATCCTTGGCATCTACCATCATCATGCTAATCACCCTGATCTCTAGTAACTACATCTATTTTTGATGGAGATGGTGACTTCCGTATTTCTTCCTCATGATGCTCTTCATGAGGGTGATCCTGGGGTATTTCCTCCTATTGAGGAATTTCTTCTTGTGGTGGAGGATCTTGCGATGCATCCACATGATGATCTTGTAATTGGTCCTGTACTTCATCATTTTTTGTTTCATCCCCTTTGGGAATTTCCTCATTATGAGACACATTTACATCCGTAGATGTCATTGTATCTACCTTAGGTGCCTCTACCTGATTTTGGATCACATTCTGATCCGTACTTGTAGTATCTACCTCTTGATTCCTTAGGTCATCCTAACCTAATGTACTCTTTTCATTTCCACCCTTTTCTTGGACTTCAACTATTTTGGGCCCATGAGATATATCTTGTTGTTGTTGACGCATATCTGCAGTGTGGCCTTCTGTTTCTGTCAACTTGATCTCCTCAACATTTTCTATTCTCTTAGGTGTACCCACTGGATTTTTAGGATGTGCTACATCCTCCCTATATGTTAAATCTATCACTTCAGGGCTAGTCACCTAATCCACTAGTTTATCAAGCCCTATTTGTTGTGCAATCCTTTCTTGGCTGTTTTCCTTTTCTTGTTCCACTTGCTTCAGTTCTTCTAACACAACCACCTGTACTGATGGAGTTTCTTGTGGAGTTATGCAGGTGTTAGTAGCAAGGGTTTCCATTTGTTGAGAGGTTACATCCTTTACTACCTCATCATCAGATAAGTCAACTGTCTCTTCTAGTGAGACAAGACTACTTTGAATTGGCCTAGAGGCTTCTTTCATTCGTTCTTTAGCTTGTTTAGTCTTAAACTAAACAATGGTGGGAAGTGGCACATTATGTTTCAATTCCTTTTTGAATACTTCTCCACCAGCTCCCCTCAATACTATGGGGTCATGCTTTACTTCACCTCTCATGGTGTTCTTGGTTTCTTAGGTGTGGATGCCATCACCTGAGGTGCTTTTCTGTTTCTAATTAGGGGCATTGGGTCTTCCTCTACTAGCTCTTCATCAAGAGGAACATCCTCTTCCATTTGTTTTTGTGATGCCTGACCCTCCTCATATGTTTCAATAGTTTCAACATTTGGACTCTATATCTTTTTATCTTTTTGTTTATCCATAGGAGGCAGTGTTGATGAGGCCGATGCCTGTCCTAATGCTGATGCATCCTTAGCTGTTATACTCACTCTTTCAACTATTACCCCTTTAGGTTCATAATCAACTTTCTTACCTTTGGGGCGTCTCTTGCTTTGTTCTTGAGGTAGCATTCTTTCTCCTTTAGATTTCCTCTTTTCAATCAAAAAGTCATCATATTCATTGCCAGGAAGCTCCTGGCTCTTCTTCTTATTATCAACTGTAAGGGCTACACCCTTCTTCTTTAGTGTATTTATTTGTTCATTTACCCAAGACTGGGTTAATTGCAACATCCTACCTGTAAATTGATCCAATGAGATATCCTCAAGCTATGTAAGGTCAGGTGTTGAGATTGTGTCATTGTATATCTTCCTTTCCTCATATTCATCAGCTATTATTTTTCCATCATCCCTCTTTAACTAAGCAGGCACTAGAATACAATCAAAAGTTTTGATCTAGCTGAGAGTCAACCTTTGGTATTTTCTTCTTCTAGCCTTAGCTTCATCCTCACAATCTGTCTAGAAATCCTCTAAGTGCTTCTGATGGATGGGCTTCCCCATGATTTTCTGCATCCTCCCATATGGGTCATATGATCTTGCCAATGGGAATGGCTATAACTTCATCATGTCTAGACCAGCTATGGCCTTCTTAATGTTATCAGAATCTTGGCATATATACCAACCCATTGTTACTGGAAACAATACTGGTGGAATCTTATTATTTACTTAATAGGCATCCAGTATTGTGGATATCTATCTCATTAACTCCATGAAAACAACTGCATCTGTGGGATATCTTGGGAGCATGAGGGGTTGTCCTACAAAGCCCTCTATTTTGATATAAAAGAATGTGGTATATTGTATAAACCAAGCACCATACATGTATATGACTTCTTGAGCTTCCATTCTCAGTCTTTTAGTCCTATCTTCTTCCATTGTCCTGACCAGATGCATAGAAAATGCATCATTCACTAATTTGTAATCTGGAAGATAATTTTGTCTTTGTAGTTAGGGATAATGATCCCAGATGTGCGCATCATTAGTAGTGCCACCGATCTTTCCTTCTGTTGCAAGTGCACTAAATGTACCTTTGTATGCACATGAGTATACCACATATGAAGTCATATGAAATGAACATTCCAGGCCTCCTAGGTTCATGAGCTATTCATCTAGGGCATCACTTATCATTTTGGCCCATAATGGCTTGTTTTCTATATACAAACACATCAGGATAACCTGATACATCCAATCTTTGAAACTCTCAGCATCAGGCTGGCCTGTCACTCTGCTAAGTAGGGCTATCATAAATTGGTACTCATCATCAAAATCAAACGTATACATGTGCACTGGTAATTTGGCGGTAGTAGGGTAGGAACTGTTCTTTTCCCTCCATTGATACATTCTCTTCCTAGCAGCTTTCTTGTTGTTTATATATTTGGTTTCTAGCTTCTTCAGATCCATGCTGACAACCTTCTTTCCCAATGGCAAATTGAAAGTAGCTGCAATCCCCCTGATGGACAGATCCGTATACACTCGACCATGCTTTTCCACTTTCCTTGTTTGTGGATTGTAGTTTCTAGCACATTCAATAATCAATTCTGGAGTCTCCATAGAATAGGGAAATCCAACTACGTTCCACATTCCTGACATGAAAATGGTGTCCAACAAGGTATTATTCTTGTCATCATGCATTCTAGATGCCCAAGCGACCAAATCAGTGCTTCCCTGGTGTGTATCTGTGATAACGCCATATTTGAACCATACACCTTTAGGTGGAGCGAACATTGGTTTAAGAAATTCAGCATCAAATTTGATCAACCTCTTGTCTGCCATGATTTCCTACAATAAACAGGACCAGTCTTACCATACAATACTTCACATACATGCATACAACATTATATCTTCATGGCATGATGCACATTATATTGATTAATCATCACTTCATCATGATATGCATAACATATATCTTCAAACTAGAAAAAGCATACTACTTGGATATGTAGAAAATGACAGGAGGAGGGTTTTAATTACTTACTTGATAGCATTTAACTCCTCGATTATGCTGATGCTTATATGAAAGAGATTTAGATCCAGTGATAATCATGGGTCCTATTTTGTTGCAAGCCATGTGTGTCCACAGGTAGGTCGTATGAGGGTTTGAAAGCTCTATGCTCTGTAAAAACTTGTTTTATTGCAAGGTAAGTGTAAATTCACTTTATCCTCCTTATTAGGGTAATTTTAGGGCAACGCAGGGTTTATTCAATCTTAACCATTGATCTCTTGTCATTAATTCATGGATGCTACCAAGTGTCTGGATTGCATTCACAATCAATGGGAATGCACCTACTGCATTTATGGCATTTAATGTTGCACAGTAAGAAGAGCAGGTTGATCTTTCATAAGATGAGGTGATATTCTGAATATCAGGTCATGTTTAAAATGTCAGGTGATATTAAGAAATATCAGGATGATATCATCAGGATAATGACTTAGTTTATCATTGTCATACTATGACGTCATCGTCATGTTATGTAGAAAGGGTCGCTATTGGAAATATACCTCCATGAGGTGAAAAGGATGATGATGTCATCGTCATTGCAATTTTCTTATCTCATTGGGATTATATGACATCACCATGATATTGGCTTTAGGGTGATACTTTGTGACAGGGTGATATTCAGAATATCGGGTGATAATGGGAATATGACCCCTGTAAAATATATGACGTTGTTCGATGGGTAAATGTTTCTATCACCTAAAATTGATGTCCAAATCTCTAGATAAATGATTTATTGGGTGATAAAATTGGATCGGGGTGATCTTTCATAAGATGATTGATGTTAAGAAATATGACCCCCCCTCAGAATATCAGGTTTGACTAGGACTTTGACTTACCATAACTCTCGTTCCCTAAGGAATATCAGTGTGATCCAAAAGGCAAACCTACATGAAATTTTGTCCTCTATCCAACCATGAGGTTATTGACATGAAATATGAACTTTGAAAAACTGACCTCATCATGATGACTTACCCAGTCCCCTTATGCAGGATAATCTGCATGACTTACTTTTACCAGACCGCCAGCAAATAGAAAACACAAGCCAAGCCAAGCAAAAACATTGGGTCCCTGTTTTGTCAAGTCAAAATGGGGCATGTTGTGTAACCACACAACAACTTGCCACCAAAGAAAACACCAAAATTCTAATGATTCAAGTGATGTGAATACGTGCATGTCCATCACAAGATCACAAAGCAAAAAGAATCAAGAAATGGCAGAACAGGGGCAATTTGGTATGCCTAACACCGATAGCTACAACAGACCCATTAATCCAAATCCACCTACATATTCCTTCATCCCCCCATATGGTCCCAATGAAAATCCCTTCAGTTACTTACGATAAACACAACCATCACACCCCCACCACCGCCAACACAAAACGTCCCCATTCCTTCCCAAGATGACCTAGATGTCTTAAGCTTCACGTAAGATGCCGATAACATGGACATGCTTGACAAAGTCCTACGATCGGATCCAAATAGATTTCTAGATTATCTTCTCAAAATTAGTGCTCAACTACCCCCCATCACGACATCTGCACAACCATCCACTTCGACAACCACCCCTAACCCATCAAATCAACACGCATCCACATCCAACACCCAACCCCCTATCTCTCAAATGTCCACCCCTGTTGTATCTACCACCAACATGACCTCCACCATCACTACCAATATCCCTAACCCCACCACTTCATAACCCATCACCACATCCACTACTACAACAACAGTAAACCCTTCCATATCACAAATGACCATGGGCATACCAGGCAACATCATGCAAGCAAATACATCCACAAGTGTGCCTCCACCCAATCCCAACACCATTGCCTATCTACGATAGTTGTTCTCACAGTACAATACATCCAAGCCATCCCACACATACCAATCCAACGTCAACCCATCCACTGTCACATATCCACATAACCTTGTACATCATCTACACAATATCAAACCCTACCCCAATACCAACATCTCAACCAAATCAATCCTCAATATCAAACCCCACCCCAATACCAACATCAAATTCCACCCCACCCCCAATACCTCACTAACCAACAGGCATACATACAACAACCACTGGATATCAACACTGTTGTACAAGGCTGAATCCAATAGGTAGCGGACCTACAAACTGGGGGCAAACACAAATATTATTCTTTTGAGGATATTTGCCCCTACTCTTTCGATCACACCTTGTACATGCCCCCTTTCCCCAAGAACTTTGAGACACCTAAATTTGACAAATACAAGGGAAAGGAAGACCCTAGGGACCACCTTAGGGAGTTCTACATCGCTTGCCTAGAAATCTCTAACAACGACACATATCTTATTAGACTCTTCCCAAGAAGCCTCGGCAGCCAAGCCGCTGAATGGTTTGCCCATCTTCCACCGGGAATTCGAACATTCCCTGAACTTGCCGAGAAGTTTGTAAACCACTTCTCTTATAACTTTGAACACGAGGTATCTATGACAGACCTCTGCAACACCAAACAAAAGAACAGAGAAGCTTTCACTTCCTTCTTACTACGGTGGAGAGGCTTGGCAAGCAAACTCCCATGGCCCATTCCTGAGAAACAACTTGTCACCATGTTTGTGGTCAATCTCAATCAGGAATTAGGGTTTCAATTACAAATTCTTTACACATCCACCTTTGAAGAGGTTATCGACAAAGGCACTACTATCGAATGAGCCCTCATTGCCAAGGGCTCCATCAAACTATATGACAACAAATCCAACAACAATCACAACAACAACAACTACAAATCCAATCCCAACACCCCCAATACCAACACAAAATCCAACGATAAATCATGCTATTCGAGGAAGAACAAGAACAATCTAAACGACAGTGTCACAGATGTGAAGGCTGTCCAACATATCCAAAACCACACACCTGCACATACATATGCAACAAATGTAAATAACCACAGAGGGCCAAACAAACCATGCAAACCTTGGTAAACATTCACACCATTAGCAGAACCCGTCGAGGACATCCTCGATAGATGTCTCAAACAAGGAGTCGTCACACTCCCACCTATTCGCCCATGTCAAGACAATGAATTAAAAGCCACGTGGTACAATGAGAACGACTACTACGACTACCACCGCATTGCAGGACATAAAACAGCTGACTGTATGCAACTAAAACATTGTATCCAAGACCTTATCAAACAAAACCTAGTTAGCCTCAACCATGGTGTCCAACCATCACCAAACACTAACCTAGGAGCTTACAAGGATCCCCTTCCTAATCATAACAAAGCCTCCTCGTCCAACCAAGCATACAATATCACCCCACCACCCGTGCACTACGACTCTATCATAGGACATATAGAAGCATCATCACATCATGTCAACACAGTTACCATTCAGGCACAAGCACCTAATTGTGCTGTTACAACTCGTCATGGCCGTGTATCCATCTGCATAGCCCCTCCCAATAATCAAACACCTGCATCCACCTCAAATCCCTTACCTCCTTGTCCAACCTCACATCCTTCACCTACCCACCAGTACAGCCTCCTAGAACACCTTGGCAAGACACCCGCACAAATCTCCATCGTCGAGTTGCTTCGCACATCTCCCCTTTGTAAGGACATCCTTGATAAAGCACTCTTGCAAACACAAGTCCCTGCCAACTTGAATGTAATAGAATTCTAAGCCATGGTAGGACACATCACCTCACCCCATCATCTCACCTTCTCAGAAAAGGACCTACGTGCCTCCGATCACGTCCATAACGACGCCCTGCACATCAAAGTCTGCATCCACAAGCACACCATTAAAAGAGTCTTAATAGATGGTGGTTCTGGCCTCAACATATGCACTCTCAAACTATTAAAACACTTGGGGTACTCAAATGTGGTTGTCGACACCAGTGATTGCATTACGATCAAAGGCTATGATGATACTGAATGGCTCTCTGAAGGTACTATCAAGCTTCCCATACAAGTGGGACCAAAGATTCTTGAAACAAAATGTCAAGTTCTAGATCTTGACCTCCCCTATAACATCCTTCTCAGCTGACCATGGATCCATGCCATGCAAGCTGTCCCATCCACCTTCCATCAATGCATCAAATTCCCTCACAACGACACAGAAGTCATAGTTTATGCTGACCCCCGCCCCTTCCAATATTGCAGTTTTCTGGAAGGCCACAACCAAACATTCTGCCCATATAATAAAGCCACCGCTGAAGCTAAACCAACAACATCCAACTTATATATCGACCCCACAAGCATCGCTTCCACTTCATCCCAAGCAACCCCACCACCTGAGGTCCAGATCAAGCTATCCGACATGGGATGTGGGGAATATGACCTACATGGCACTTTTTGTGTGGGCACATTACCCAATCCTAAGACATTTGGCCTCCCAACAATGGAGACAACCAATACAGTCATCATAAAGTGCAAACCCTCGCCCACCTTTGAGAAGAAGCATCTCCTAGATCAGGATGTTCTTGAAGACATTTCATCTTGGCTTTACAAAGATGACGAGCCTGAACAAGAAGTCCCTACAATCCCCACAGAAATCTATGGCAAAGGTTTTGAAATTGTCAAAAGCATGGGGCTACAAAGGACAAGGCAGTATAGGCCTTCATGAACAAGGCATTGTAGAACCACTAATAGCAACAAAGAATCCCTATACTCAAGGATTAGGGTATGGTCAACCACAATGCATCCTTCCTTCTGGCGAAGGTATCTTATTGACGGCTACGACGCCCCCCTTAGACGTCAACGATGTTAATGAAATGGGCCTTCAAGACTCCTTTAGCCATTTTTTTGACTTCTTCAACTCATCCATTTGTACCATCTACTCCGTCACCACCCTTGCTTCATCTTCCACTGACTTTCCACTAGCTTACCCTAACCTCATTGATTGGGACCAATGGGGACCTCCTATCTTTGACATCGCACCTAATGATGAGGCCATCACCGAAATGATGGGGGTAAGAGACCACTTCCCTTTGGGAGATCATCAAGAAGGGTACATAATGGAACTCCATCCAGACACCTATTTCAGAGAGACAACCCTTGCTTCCAGTCACAAAAATAAAAATAGAAAAAATGGATCTGATGGTGAAAATTGTTCCGCAGCAGTATCAGATCCCAAAATAGTAAAAATAAAAGACGTATCTCCTGGTGAAAACCTCCACGAGGCACCAGAAGATGGAAGCATGGGCCTCCCTGAGATAGACAAGGTATATCCAGACAGATCACCCATCTTGGTAGAACCGGCTCAGGGAATGAATCTGGGGACAGAACAAGAACCAAAAATTACATACCAAGCAGAATCCCTCAGCATGTTCGAACAGGAAAACTTCTTGGCATTTTTTACATGAAGAAATCATAATTTCGCATGGACCTATGTAGACATGTCAGGGCTAGATCCCGCCTTGGTTGTTCATCATCTTACAATACGTCCCGATGCCAAACTAGTCAAACAGAAACTCAGAAAGATGAATCCTCAGGTGGCCCTTCTTGTCAAAGCCGAGTTAAAAAAGTTACTGGATGTTGGGTTCATACGCCCTATTGATTACCCCGAATGGGTTTCAAATCTAGTACCAATTGCTAAACCAAATGGCAGAATCTGCTATTATACTGAATTCAGAGACATCAACAAGGCCTGCCTGAAAGATGACTTCCCACTACTGAACATTGACATGATAGTGGATCTCACTGCAGGACATGAGATGCTATCTCTCATGGATGGCTTTTTAGGGTACAACCAAATAAAAATTGCTAAAGAAGATCAGCATAAGACATCCTTTATATGCCCATGGGGGACCTACTGTTGGGTAGTAAAGCCATTCAGCCTAAAGAATGCGGGAGCTACCTATCAAAGAGCAATGACAGTCATCTTCCACGACCTCTTCCACCACATCATGGAGGACTACGTTGATGACTTATTAGGCAAATCAAAGACAAGAGAAGAACATTTGGATGTATTGGCCAAATCTTTGATCGATTAGACCAATATAATGTCCGCTTGAATCCAAAGAAGTGCATCTTCGGCGTCACCTCAGGCAAACTCCTGAGATACATAGTCTCAAGAAGAGGAATCAAAGTTGATCCCGCAAAGATCAAGGCCATAACAGAAATGCCTCCTCCAAACACACTGAAATAGCTAAGAAGCCTACAGGGGAAACTCTAGTCTATCCGACGATTCATTGCCCAACTTGCTGATAAGTGCCAACCATTCCAGCATCTCCTTTGAAAAGACATAGCTTTCGTCTAGAACACTCAGTGTTAGGGTGCCTTTGATCAATTAAAAGAATACCTATCTAATCCTCCTGTCTTAACTCCACCAAGGCAAGCCGAACCCCTCTTGCTGTATATCTCCGTAACAAAGACAGCTATTGGGGCCTTGCTAGCACAACTGGATGAACAAGGGAAGGAAAGAGGCATCTACTATATCAATCACACCTTGATCTTGTATGAGCTCAATTATACACAAATTGAACGAGCATGTTTAGCCCTTGTCTTCACAACCCAAAAGTTGAGACACTACATGCTCAATAACAAGACCAAGCTCATCGCCAAGATCAACCCCCTAAAGTATTTGCTAAGCAGAGCGGCTCTCACTGGTAGAATGGCAAAATGGGTTATGATTCTATCTGAGTTCGACATTGAATACATAGAGAGAAAGGCCATTAAAGGATAGGTCATAGCAGATCAGCTAGCTGATGCACCTCTCCCTGCAGAATATCCCACTATTGTAGACTTTCCAGATAAGGCTATCTTAATAATCACGCTATCCACCGACACATGGAAGATGTATTTTGATGGATCCTACACTCATAGAGGCTCGGGGGCAGGCATCCTGTTTCTTACCCCTCAAGGCGACATGATCCCTAAATCATTCAAAATCACATTTCCATGCACCAACAATGTAGCAGAATATGAGGCCCTCATCACAGGTCTCCACATGGCCATCCAATGGAAAATTGAAAAGCTACTGGTGTATGGCGACTCTCAATTGGTCATTAGGCAGATCACTAATGAATACAAAACCAAAGATGACAAACTCCTGCCCTATAAGAAGATGGTTGATGATTTCAAAGACTACTTTGATGACATCCAATTCGAGCAGATCCCAAGGCTCAATAACAAAGCAACAGACACCATGGCTACTATCAGATCCCTGGTCGATATGAAAAAGGGCAGCAAGAAATATGAATTCCTTATAGAAGAGCTACCCATCCCAGCATACGATGTTCCTCAATCAGAATTAGTGTGCGAAGTCGTTGGCCCCTTGTCCCCATGGTACCAAGAAACATACCTTTACCTCCATGACAACATCCTTCCCCCTAACCTATCCAATTCCCAGCACAAATCATTCATCTGTCGAGCCTCCCGTTTCATTCTTGTCGGTGACACACTGTATAAAAGGAGTCTTGACAGCACGCTTCTACGATGTTTAGACTCTAGGGAAGCCGAAGCAGCCTTAGAAGAGGTACACACAGGTATTTGTGGGGCACATTCTAGTGGGCCTACCCTCTCTAAAAAGATCCTCCAGATCGGATACTACTGGCCACCCATGGACCGCGACGCCCACAGGTTTACCAAGACATGCCTCCCATGTCAACAGCATGGCAATCTCATCCACGCACCAACACAGGAGCTGCAACCGATCACAACACCATGGCCTTTCTCATAGTGGGGACTCGAGCTTCTAGGGAAAATATATCCTCCATCTTCCAACGGCCATAAGTTCATAATCACCGCCACCGAATAGTTCACAAAGTGGGTGGAAGCAATACCACTCACCTTCACCATAGGTATCCAAATCTCCAAATTCATCCTCCACTATATCATCTGCTGATATGGTATTCCCCATTCCATCATCACTGACGATGGAAAACCCTTCAAAAACCAAGAAGTTTGCACTTTATGTTACAAATTCAACATCAAACACCATTTCTCCACACCATATTACCCCCAAGGAAATGGTCAAGCAGAGGCATCTAACAAAACCATCCTCTGCATTCTCAAGAAGACAGGCAATGAAGCTGGCCGCGACTGGCACCTCCAACTCAACCCTACCCTATGGGCATACCACACAAGCATCTGCAATCCTATAGGAGCCACCCCATTCTCACTAGTATTCGGATCTGAAGCCATTTTACCTATAGAGGTCGAGCTCCCATTTCTCTGAGTATCATTGCACAACATTATCTCTGATGAGGACTATTGCGTCGCACAGTTGCATCAACTAGAACTACTAGATGAGAAATGCTTGCATGCCTTAAATCACTTACAGGCATATCAAAACCGCCTCAGAAGAAGCTACAACAAAAAGATCAGAACCAGAAAATTTGAGGTAGGTGACCTTGTCCTAATGGAAAATCAGAAGACCCTGCAAAAGCGTTCGACGCAAGGAAAGTTTGAACCCAATTGGCTAGGACCCTATGTTGTCATAGCCGATTATGGGTTAGGAGCCTATCATCTCACAACATTAGAGGGGCAGCCTCTCGATGAGCCAATTAATATCATGCATCTCAAGAAGTTCTATGCATAACCTATCTGATGCCCCAAGTCAAAAAATCAAAAAAATTAAAAAAATCAAAAACACCAAAAAAATCAGAAAATCAAGAAAAAAAATCAGAGTGCAATAAAAAAACTTCCAATCGTGAAAATCACTTCGGTGACACCTTGGATAAGTACCATGGTGAAAACCTGTTCCAGGCGCCATGTGTAGTGGCTAATTCTACCATCTAATAAGTCCTCGTCTCGTCATACCACTCCATATTTCACACATCCCATGGCTTGGAATTCTGAAACATCAAGTCATATCGCATGACTCATCCTATTCCATCTCAAGGCTAACCCATGATGCAAGGACCCTTGTAAGCTCCATATGTACATACAAAATCAAAAAATCCAAAAGCATCGCAAAATCAAAAAATCCAAAAACAATACAAAATACTGAAAATCTAACAAAACAAACACATCTCATCATCAAAAACACATCAATCGTCATCACATCACACCCATCCTGAACCATTCCCACATCATCAAGTCTTACCAGAACTACATATTTATTTCACCCGCATCTTCAAAGTACCTTGATCCCGTGGACACAGGGTATGTAGGCAGTCTAGAATATGAATAATGTTTCCAGTACTCAGGTATCTAAGATGCACCCATCCACCCCATTGGATGGTACCCCGTTTACTGAGCTCTCTGATCTCATAACGGACACACAAGCTACATATACACTCCAAACAGGTTCCCCAATGCAAAAATCATCAATCAACATACCAACCATAATCCTACACATGGCTAGACTGTTCTTTTGCCCTCCTTCCCATAGTTCTCTAATCAATGCCAACAGATCTACGTCCTAGGATATAACTTTCCAACAATGGACAAAAATCTATCATTCTATCATCAATGTTTGTTGGCAAGAGCATAGAAAGGCTATTTGTATCTTTTCGTTGGTCTTTTTATTTTTGATTTTTATCTTTTGACCTATTTGAAGATCGCATTAAAGCTACCTTGATCTCATTATATCATGGTATGTGGCGACAACATCTAGAATGGGGCATAGTCTTGTTTTTGTATGTTGTGCTTGTGGGTTGGTCTCATTACTCCAAGCTAGTATTCATATCTTGATTGATCCTAGGGTCGGTTCTAGCATATTGGTCTCCTTATGCATCTAAGGTTCATCATACCTTTTTTGTACTAAGGGCTTATGCTATGAGTCCCCTTCCCTCGTCTTGACAAGGTTGTACTATCTTGGGCATGCATGAGATCATCCCATTGTCTGTGTGTCTAGTCCATGCAAATCTTGGATAAACATCATCACCCTAGTCTTCTATACCTTGGTGAACATATCCACTTTGCTATATCAAACCTAGGATTGCTCAAATTCAGTTTCAGCACAATGATCATCTCCCAACATCATCATCCTTTCATCCCACCACTTATCCTCTGACCAGTTCAACCAATCTGTCCCATCCATTTCGAGAGCACAACTATGTTCTCGCATCCTGCCTATACTCTCGAGGGGGCATCAGCCTTACCAATTATCCCCAAACCTTACCCTATTCTTCCAAACCAAATTTTTTTTTTCTATCCAATCCATCTCTATGTTTTAACTTCTTTGAAATGATGTTGCTTAGCTGCAACACCATCTCAAATAGGGGCAAATGTAGACACCTAAATTAGACTGCTCTGCAGACCAATTTTCTCTACCTCGCACTCATCTACTCCCCCAATTTAAATGTCCCTTATGATCAATTAATTCACCCTAATTGAGTCATTTAACCTCACAACCCTAATCCCTATCAATTGAATGAATATTCTTAATATTCATTTAATTGATTTATCCATTTCCCTAAATCTCTATTAATCCTGATTATCTGATTAATCATGCTTAAGTTAATTAAGATGACACTTAATTAACCTTGTCCCCCACTCATCCACTCACCTAAATATAATATTTAGATGTCTCCCACTCACTCCCAATCACCTGAATATAATATTCAGATGTCTCCCACTCACCTCCACTCACATTAATTTAAAATTAATTTGTCCCCCACTCATCTCCACTCTTCCCAAAATGGGAATTTTTAATTCAATCCTTAGGAATAAAAGATTCACTTTTATTCCTAGCCCTTGATCTGATCAGATGAATCCTGACCCTCCATCCTCATCTCCAAAATCCTATAAATAGGACCCCTCTCTAAGCCATTTGATAAGGCCTCTTCATGCCTCAAACCTCTATCAAAATCACTCCAACATTCCCAACCTCCATCCAAATCAGGCCTCAAACCACTTGTCATCCCATTTACATTCTGTTGTAGGCATTGAGCAATCCACATTAGTCACTTTGCACTCTAATCACAGGAGAAATCTTGAGGAGCTAAGTAGGCGTACTCCTTCCTGCATGGATTTGTGAGGTCCAATGAAGGTATAATCATTTTGTTATGCATTAGATTAGTCATTATCTTCATTTTAATCTCACATATCACAAGAACCATGGAGGAGGAGAGAACAAAGAGGTTGTGCATGGAAGCTCAAGAGATAATCCACAGGCATGGAGCCTGGTATATACAATTTGCCACATTTTCCTATATGAGGATTGAGGGTTTTGAGGGACATCCCCTCATGCAGCCAAGGTATCTCACTGATGCTATGATACTAATGGAATTTATAAGGCAGAGCTCCACAATGTTGAAAACATACAAGGATGCCTGGAAGCTGCCACCAATTTTGTTTCCAGTCACCATTGGCTGGTACATGTGCCTGATTCATAAAACATAAAAAAGGTGATGGTCACCTTGAATAAAATGAAGCTGCAGCCTTTTCCATTGATAAGACCATATGATCCTTATGGGAGGATACAGAAAATAATAGGAAAGCCTATTCAATAGAGGCACCTAGAAGACTTCTGGGCCGACTGTGAAGATGAAGCAGAAGCAAGAAGAAGAAGATATCAAAGGCTAACACTGAATCAAATCATAACCTTTGACTGCATCCCCATTCCTCAACACTTGAAGAAGGATGATGGCAGGATAATTGAAGATGAATATGAAGAGAAGAAGATATATAATGATACTATCTCTGCACCTGACCTTACCATACAAGAGGACATATCCTTGGACCCTTTCATTGCCAGGACCATACAGCTAACCCAAGCCTGGGTTGATGAACAGATAGAGGCTTTGAAGAAGAAAGGTGTTGCCATTACTGTGGACAACAAAAAGAAAGGGTAGGATATTCCTGATGGGGAATATGATGACTTCATAAATGAGAAGAGAAAGTCTAAAGAAGATAGGCTCCCTCCACAACAACAATAGAGAAAAAGACCCCCAAGGGGCAAGAAGGTTGATAATGAACCCAAAGGGGTTATTATTGAAAGAGCAGTGTTTATAGCTGAGGAGGCAGTAGCATCAGGATCAGCATCACCTCCATGGACAAGAAAACAAAAGTCCAAGAAAGGTAAGACAGTAGAGGTTGGAATTATTGAGACCCAAGAAGAGGGCCAATCCTCAAGGAAGCCAGATGAAGAGGATATCCTCATGGAGGAAGAGCCTGAGGAAGAAGAGGCTCCTTTGCTGTTCAAAAGGAAGAGAAGAGCTCCATAGGTTGTGGTATCTACCCCACCCTAAGAGACCAAGAACCTCCATGAGGGGTGAAATAATACAATCCCCTACATTGTTACAAGGGGCAGGTAGTGAAGTGCATAGGGAACTTTAGCATAATGTTCCACTTCCTACCATCGTCAAGTTCAAAACTGAGCTCGCAGAAGAGTAGATGAAAGAAACCTCCCAGACACTTGAAGGTCACATCTCACTGGAGGAGACAATAAATTTGTCTGATGATGAAGTTGTGAAGGAAGTGGCTTCACAAAAGATGGAAACCCTTACTGCAGGTACACACATGACCCCTCACAAGACTCCACCAGTTCAAACTATACTGGAGGAGATAAAGCAAGTGGAAGTTGAAAAAGAAAAGAGCCAAGAGCAGATAGCCCAAGAAATGGGGCTAGATACATTAATTGTAGAGGTGACAAGTCCTATAGTGGTAGATTTGACAAGAAAATAGGATGCAAGTCCTAAACGTCTAGTAGGCACACCTGACAAAGGGCTAGATGCAGAAGAAGTGAAGATGGTAGAATCAGAAGGCCATGCTTCAGAGATAAGCCAACATGATACATCAGTGGAACCTACTATAGTAGAGGTTCAAGAAAAGAAGGCTGATGAGAGAGATGTGGTAGAGGATCCTGCCGCTAAAGTTCAAGAAGTAAGTGGTACAGGTGCAGAACAAATCATGGTTGTGGAACCAATATCAGCACCTAAGGAGACTTCCCAAGTATCCACTACTGTGAATGTTCCTCAACAGGAGGAAAAATTGAAAGTGGATGAGGTGATTATGGAAAAGGATCATGATCAACATATAGATACATCACAAGATCCTCCACCTCAGGAAGATGTTCCTCTGGAGAAAGAAGTTCCTCAATAGGAGGATGTGCCACTGGATCAACATCAAAGTGAGCATCATCAAGAAGAACTAAGGAAATCACCTTCTCCATCACATATGCTGATAGAAATAGGAGATAAAGGTGAACATCATGATGGTGTAGAGAAACATGATCAGGTACCTCCATGGTTGGAGAAAGAAGTAAATGCAGAGGTAGAATTTGAAATTCAACAATTTGATGTATCTACCTTATTTTCTGAGAATATAGTAAAACCAAAGAGGAAGGCCAGAATGACTTCGGCCATTAAGAGGGATCCAACAACTGGGAGAAGGATTGCATAGATTGTAGTACCTACTGTAGAGAAAGAAAAAGGTAAAATTACCTTAGATGAGTTTCAGATCAGCACAGTGGAGTTAGGGTTTGCCAATGAAGACCAAGAGGGTCAAGAGGGCAAAGATATTATTGATTCTTTAATTCAGAATGTGAAAAGAGAGAAAGAGAAAAATAAGCAACAGAAAGAGCACATTGCTCAGTTGCATGCCTATATAGGAAGGCTGACTAATCCTGATGATACTTCAACTGAACATGCAGTCCCATTGACTGCTATTTCCTAGGAGGAGATAAATAAATTAGATTTCATGAAACATGAGGCATCTGTACTAAGGAAATGGATGTTATCCACATTGGATACTATAGAGGAAGTGGTAAAAGCCTCTTTGAAGAGGTGGAATACTCTTAGTGACTCCAGGACAAAGGTAGATAAATTGCAGATGCAGACAAGCAAAAGGTCTTTCAAGTTGGAAAAGATATTAGACATCCTGGGAGAGATAAGGAGGATAAATCCTCAGCTGCTCATCAACAAGCAAGTGCTAAATAGTAATACTGCCTTGTTTGTTGACATATGGTATAAGGAAATTCAATTTGAATGTGGAGTACTCAAAAGATGCAATAATAAACTGAGAGATATCAGCATGAAGTTGCATGATTTGATGTCTATTAAGGCAGAAATGTTAGAAACACTGGAAGGAAAATTGGAAGGGAAAGTAGAGAATCAGGATGAAGAGTTTGCCATCAAAGCTTTACATGGCAACTTCCAATCAGTAGTTGATGATCCACTTGTTCACTTGACAGAAGAAGTCATAGATAAAATAATGAGAATCAAAGTCAAGATGGAAAATTACAATGAGACACTGAATAATAGGAAGAACAAGCTGGACAGCAGCAGACACAAGTATGAGGCACACAAGCACGCCATCATCAAAGCAAAGACTCAGGATGGTAGAGAAATAGATAAAATTATGCAGTTATATGAACAGATCTAGAGCAGCATGCAGCCTCATATTGGAGGTCATCATCATGATGATGATGAAAGTTTAGGAAGTGATGCACCTGGTGAAGAAGCACATGATTCTAATAAGGTAGATGATGATGCATCATAGAGTAAATATCAGCATCTGATACTTAGTGAAAATAGCTTTTTAGATAGTTGCCAGCTGGCAGCTTGTGCCATTTTGTAAAGGTTGAGGTAGTCAAAGGAAATATTGACCATAGATATACATTGACAAATCAAGATCATTGATCTTTTTGTAACGGATTCCTCACCTTATTCTATAAAAGGTGCAGGAATGCTTCTTTTTGAACATTCAAAACTTAATTGAAATCTGTCTACTGAAATATTCACGGCTCGTTTCAAAGCTTTTTGTATACATCTATATCTTTGCATACCTAGTGAATGAGAAGACTATTTTGGTTACAATTCATAGTAAATCTTGAGTAATTAGTGTGTGAATTTTGGATATATGTGGTGATTTGCTACATCCTTTGGAGTGCATGTCTACTTGCATATGTTGTTTTCACACAATTCCTTTGAAGTTAGCATCAACTGTATCTAGCTGTGGAATGTCCTAGTGAACATATGGTTTGGTTTTCTTCTCTTCATGACTGTATCTGATGTACATGTGGTTCAATAGCTAAAGGTTCAACATTCATTTGAAGCATTTCTTTCAATTTCTTTAAATTTTAGAGTACTTCACCATCATAATTGCAAATAACTGATAATCTTAAGTAAATAATGCAAATATGTAGACATCTCATAGATAATTGAGAATATTTAGCATATTTGGAACTAAATCATGCATTATTGATGAATCTCATGCAAATATTTGAGTATAATTGTATCATTTGATCAAACAATTGTATAAAATGACCTCTATGAAGAATCTTTGCAGAAAATGATGTCATGATGATGAACTCAATGTAAGGCCCCAAAATGGAAACAACAACACACATCAACCTCTGAGTAACATCAGGTGATTAAGACCTAATCACTGGAGACTTGGGATCATGAATTCTCTGAATTCGTCATATGTTTCAAGATGAATAAAGGTTAATGTGTACTTTTATTCTATGCTTGTTTATGACTAACATCATGACCAACATAAATTGGGGCTAGAAGGAGGGCATCTAAAAGATGGTGCTCATCATCATTATTTTTAGGTTTGATGATGCAGAGAGTAAGGTAACCCCGAACCATCTGTGAATTTTAAATATTGCTCAAATATTTACCATAGCAAGCTTGTAGATGCTTATTCTATGTAAAGATTTCCAAATTAAACATAAATATTGCAAGCTTTATAGTAGATCATCATGAATTCACAAATATCCACCAATGTTAAGTAAATTTGTTTAGAGCTTGGAAGAGTTTTGTCTTGGAAGCTTGATATCTCAGGATAAGAGTCATCCTACCTCAAAGATCACCTCATATTTGGATGATCTTTACAAATATTGTGCAAATATCCAGTCAGATCAGTAATCCGATCATAAATATCACCTCAGCTGGTGAAATTCAACCAATATTTATAGTCATCCAGCTAGTTTCCTACCAAATTTGAGAAATCCTGGCTCACAGGATAAATACCAGGTCAAGATCCACCAGACCTTTTGAAGAACTACCTGTTAGAGGTTTTAGACCTAGGACTATTGACATTCATCACACTCCTAGTTCCAGTGCATTCGGAACACCTCCAGAGTGTCCTCCTGTAACTCCTATCAGTTTCAATATACCTGCAGGATCTCCTCAAGGTGTACCTTTAGTCCAACCTCAGCCGGTTATACCTCAAGCTCAACCTCTTCCGGTTGCAATGTCTTTCTTCATGACAGAATCGCCTTTAACCTTCAATGCATATCATGAGTTACCAAAGAATCCAGACAAACTTTGTCCAAAATATCATCCTTATCAAGATGCTGATGATCATATCAGAACCTTTAAGGAGGCCTACTGTAGAGCCAGAATAGAACATCAAGATGTTGTAAGCAGATTATTTCATTTTTCCTTAGTGGAAGAGGCTTATAATTGGTTTATTAGTCTTGGTTAGGGTTCTGTTGGTTCATGGGCTGTCTTAGAGAAAGCTTTTACTGATAGGTTCAAAGTACCAATTGATCCTTCAATGAACTATCACCTATTTGCCACTATCAAACAGTTTGAAGGAGAACCTATTGCCAATTTCAATGCTAGGTTCCAGAAAATGCTATCCAGGTTAGTTGGTCCTTATGTATAACAGATGCTACTACTAGGAGTATCTACTATTTAGCCCTGGATCCATTAACTTCCATGTTCATCAGGAGAACACATCCTAAAATCACTACCTTGACAGAAGCCTTTCAAGAAGCTATCAGAGTAAATCAGCAGTTAGTACCTACTCCTACTCCAAATATAGCATTCCCTACACTACCTAGCATGTATCCATCATATCTTGCACAACATCCTACATCATATCCTGTACAACATTCTGCATCATATCTGGCACAATATCCTAATGGTGCAATGATTCCCCCAGCAGTCATGCTTGCACCCTTGCAAGTGCCTCCATTGAGTATCATGCCGCCTCTTAATGGGAATGGCCAAATGTCACAATATCCTGCACAAACTCAGACACCTTAGGGTGCGGATCTATCCAATAATAACCATGGATCCTCTTTCTTCAAGCCACAAAGTGAAAATGTAGTAGCCAAAGCTCAAGAGGAAAAAGAGGAAATCAAGGAAATTTCTACTCAGCTAAGAAAACTCACTACAGAAGTGACTCATTTAAGAAATCAGAATTTTTATTCCCAGTCAAATCAGAATAGAAATTATTCCAATGATAGACCAAATTATCCTGACAAAGGATACAATAGTAATAATTTCAACAATAGTGGTGGAAATAACAATAACCCTCAGAGACATCCTAGAGTATGGAACTCCAGGCCAAATAATGGTTCATTACCCTCACCCTTAGATAATCAACCATCTAGTGAAGCCAAACAAACTACTAGAGTCAATCTTGCTGAGGTAGCTCTCACTAACTGGTGTAGGATCCACAATACAAATGCTCATGCAGAGCTAGATTGTCTACAATTTCAAATTGCTGCCAGCATTTTTCAAACAGAAGTATCTAATACTGCAGGGAATCCACCTCAGGTGGAAGGTAATGAAATAGTTCCATGTGGATATGATTTAGCCCTAGTACTAGAAAGTTATACTGATCATCAGATTGGTTCACAAGCATCTGAAGAATCTACTTTAGCCTTTGAGTCAAATTATGTCTTCCCTTTTGAAGATGAGAATGAGTCGTCCATTGAACATGAGGAGATGCATGCATACCAGCAGCAATATCCTAGCAAGCATAATTATAACTTGAGAAGTGGTTCCAACAGACCTACTAGTCCATTGACCTCATCTCTACCTCCAAACAATTTTAACACACCTCTTGATCCCAAAGCAAGCAATAATCCTAGATTTCCCAAGGTAAATGCCCAATATTTGTCACCTCAGAATACAGCATCAAAGGCTATTAGCTTACCTCATGAGTCTGATAAACTTGTCACATACTTAGCAGATGAGATGAAGAAGATAAAGATCAGCTTGTCTTTATCAGAGTTATTGAAAACCCCTGCAATTAAGAAGGCATTCATGAAATCACTAGATGATCCTGCTCCTAAAGAGGATATACATCCTTCAGGTCAGTCTAGTAGTAAAGATCATGTTGCTAGAGATAATAATACCAAGCCTAAAGTGTCAGCTACTGTCCAAGCTGCAGAAACCTCACATATGACGTTATACCGAGATAAGACTGAATCACCACCTTTCCTCCTTACCATAAGGATGTTTGGTAAGAATTTACACAGCTGTTTGGTGGATTTAGGTGCCTCTACCAATGTGATGTCCTTGTCCATATGTAACACATTAGGACTGCATCCTACTAAATCCCTAAAGAAAGTGACACAGCTAGACAAGATAGAAGTGAGTGTGATAGGTGAATTAACTCATATACACATGCAACTAGCATCTTATCCCAGGATCCAGTATTATATTGATATCCAGGTAGTTGATATACCTGATACATATGGGATGCTCCTTAGCAGAGACTGGTCAAAAACTTTGAATGGTTATATGTCTACTGACTTCAGTCGTGTGTGGTTGCCTTGGAAGGGTATACCTAACTTGATAAGAATAGATGCTGAACCCAGGATGAAGCACATGATAACTGAATATAATAAAACAAATGAGATAATGTACGTAAATGTTGAACCTGGAGTTTATGCCATTAGACCACAGACGGTTAGGATAGAGGAGATCCTGATGTTGGATTTCCATTATCATCATGATGATGATCATCAGGAGGATATACTTGCTGTAGGGCCTGATATTAATGCTGAAAATGAAAATGAAGGAGACTATTTCAGAAATTTTGAAAAGCACTTATCCAAATAGATAAAGCGATGTAAGCTAATGAATATATCAGCTAATGATATTTTGATTGATGGATGGTGCAGGTTACATAATGAACCTCACTCAGAAAAGACCTGTGAAACATGCTTAGATATGATGATGCTGGAGTAGACATACAATGATGCATCATCATCAGAGGTAAGTTCATCAGATAGTGATAACGATAATGATTCTGATTCTTACTTGTTTTCTACAGGTACCATAGAAAAGGTAACGAATCATGATGAGGATCATATACGAAGAACAGAAGAAATTCTAGTGTATGACCAGATAAATGTTAAGAAAAAAGAGGGGATCACTTCAGGAAGTGATTGTTTTATGGAGTCAGATTATGAATTATCTGATGAAGATAGAGGTAGTAACCTGACCAGATTCGAAGAGTTCTTATCAGGAGAAATTAAGAAAATGATAAAACAAAAGAAACATCCACAGGATGCACTAACTAAAGATTGGTGTAGGTTGCATGAGGCGCCTCACTTAGAGACTACATTTTTACTATGTTTACACATTTTAAAGAAACATACAGAGCCAGATCCAAAAGATCACCCTCCTGATGATGGAAAACAAGAAGAAAAATTAGCTTCTCAAAAGAAAGAAAAAGTGAAGTCCAAAGGTACTAAAATTCCTAAACTAAAGTTGATATCAGGTGGAGCAGCAACTAGAGCTGCAAAGAAAAGAGAAGGCTTTGCTAAACCTCATAATGAAGATAAACCCTAGATCCTAAGATTTGATGGATCCAAGTCCAAACAAGGAGCTAGAGTAGGAATTGATCTTATTGACCCATCAGGAAAATCCTACTTAGCTGCATACAGATTACAGTTCCCCTGCACTAATAATGTGACAGAGTATGAAGCTCTGATTCATGGGATACTATTTTCTCGCAAGAAGGTAAAAATTCTGCATGTCTTTGGAGACTCAGAATTAGTTGTCAGACAGGTAAGGGGAATTTACCCTTGCAATTATAAGAGATTGTCAAATTACAGACACAGAGTGTGGGATTTAATTAAAGATTTTGATGCATTTAATATCACCCATGTTCCTAGAGAGCAGAATCACTGGGCAAATGCACTTTCCCAGGCTACCAGTACACTAGAACCATTATCTATATTAGGTCTAAAGAGATTTTCAGTAGAGCTAGTATCAGTACCCTTAGTACTTGATAATGTTACTAATCTCCAGGTTTTTGACGATGATTAGTATATTCTTGATTTCATTTTTAACAAGGATATATTTGATACTCAGATCATAGACGAGAATAGTATGGAAGATCAAGTTTGGGAAGAAGATGAAATATTAGAATTGCCTAGCAACAGAATTCCCAAAGGTATGATTGAATTAGAAAGAGCCTTTGATCTAGACAATATGCTGAAATAGAAGGATCTTCTCAAAGCTGATGGAGGTCAGTATTCACAAGTGAATATTGGACAAAATGAGGACAAAAGAAACGTTCTGATAGGTAAGGTTTGCACACCAGAAGAATTGGAAGGAATAACTCAAGCTCTCAAAGATTACATGCATGTTATTGCCTGGACATATGATTAGCTGAAGACATATGACACATTAGTCATAACTCACACTATACCCCTCAAGCTAGATGCTAAACCTTTCAGATTGAAGCAAAGGCCAGTCAATGCTCTGCTTGAACCCATAATTTTTGAAGAAGTCAAGAAGTTGTTAAATGCCAGGATAATCTTTCCTGTAAGGCACTCCACTTGGGTGGCCAATCTAGTCCCAGTCAGAAAGAAGAATGGAGACATTAGGTTATGTGTAGATTTCAGCAATCTGAATAGAGCATTAGAGAAGGATAATTATCCCTTACCATCACTAGATGAAGTTCTATAGATTGTAAATGGAGCTAAGATGATGTCTTTCCTAGACAGTTTCTCAGGATATGACCAAGTGATGGTTGATAAGATTAACAGATTGAAAACTACCTTCACCACCAAGTGGGGGATATTTGCATATAGACGTATGCCATTTGGACTTATAAATGCTGGAGCTACATTCCAGCGAGCAATGGACATAGCCTTTAGAGGCTTGATAGGAAAGTGTATAGTCATCTAGCCTTTAGAGGCTTGATAGGAAAGTGTATAGTCATCTACATGGATGACTTGACAGTATTCTCCAAAGAAAGGGGAAATCATGTAACAGATCTCAGAAATGTACTGAAGAAATGTGAAGAGTATGGAATATCCTTGAACCCCAAGAAATGCATATTTGGGGTAACAACAGGCAAACTATTAGGCCATTTGATAAGTGAGGATGGGATCATCATTGATCCTGCCAGAGTGGAGTCCATCATGAAAATACAACTCCCTGGAAGTAAGAAAGAACTTAAGTCTTACTTTGGTAAGATTAACTTTGTGAGAAAATTCATCACTGGTTTTGCAGAGATAGTCAGACCACTAAATGCTATGCTGAAAAAAGATGCCAAGATTGAGTGGACAGCAGAGGCCAAAGCTACTTTTGAAGACATAAAGAAGGCCATATTAGATTCTCCTATCCTCATCAGTCCAGACTACTCAAAAGATTTCTACATTTTTTCATTTGCCTCAGAACATACCTCTGTAGTAGTATTGACCCAAAGGAATGAAGAGAAAGAAGAGAAACCAATAGCTTTCATGAGCTGTCCTTTCAAGAATGTTGAACTAAGATATGTGGATGTTGAAAGACAAGCACTTGCATTAGTCAGGGTAGTAAACAAGTTTAGGCATTACATACTAAGAAGCAAAGTGATTGCAGTAGTGCCTGATGCAGCAGTGAAGGTGTTGCTAATGCAGAGTGAGCCTAGTGAGAAAAGAGCCAAGTGGATTACTGTATTACAAGAATATGACATGGAAATTACGCCAATGAAGCTGGTAAGAGGACAGGCCTTAAGCCAGATGATATCTGAAATTTATCCAAACATTACAAGTCAGCAATATGTAATCAATGCAAAGGACAGTAAAGAGTGGTATTCAGATATCAGGCACATCCTAATTACTGGAAGATGTCCTCCTAGAATGCAAGCTTCACAGAGAAGAGCCTTGAAGATAAGGTCACAAAAATATATGATGAAGGGAGGAATCCTGTTCAAGAAGAATTATGAAGGAATATACCTGAGATGCTTAGAAAAGCCAGAAGCAAATAAGGTTTTATTAGAACTACATGACAAGTCCAAAATAGCACATGGATCAGCCCTGGCCACAACACATGCAATCCTCAGAGTAGGATATTATTGGCCTACAATTTTTAAAGATACAGCTGATCATGTTAAATGTTGTCATGTATGTCAGGTTGCTACCAATAGAGAGAAATATGTTGCTCAACCCTTGTAGCCAGTGATGGAAGAGCACCCATTTGTACAATGGGGCATGGACTTCATAAGACCAATCAATCCTCCATCCTCCTCAGGCCATAGGTATGTTTTAATAATTACTGACTATTGTACCAGATGGACTGAAGCTGTCAGCAGCAAGACTTGTACTGCAGATGATGTTATTAAATTTCTAGAAAGCAACATTGTTACTAGGTATGGAACTCCTTATGCTCTGGTAAGTGATAATGGTTCTGCCTTCACTTCAACTAAATTGTCAAGTTGGGCTTTTGATCATGGGATCATACTCAAGTTCTCATCTAACTATTATCCTCAAGGGAATGGATTAGAAGAATCCACCAATAAAAATTTGCTAAATATTATAAAAAAAATTAATAGAAAAGAACCCTAGGGAATGGAAGTCATTTCTGAAGTATGCCTTATGGGTAGACAGAACTAGAATGAAAACTGCACTAGGAAACTCACCTTTCCAACTAGTATATGGGGTGGATCCTATCCTCCTTGATAACTTGAAAATTCCTACCTTGCAGTTTGCCCAAGAGTACCTAGGCATAGACAATAGATGAGAATTCAAGTTGCTTCAGTTGATGCACTTGGAAGAGAAAAGAAGTCAAGCAATTGACCAATTTGCAAAACATCAGGTTGTTGTCAAACACTAGTTTGACAAGAGAGCCAAAGTTAAGGCCTTCAAGATATCTGATTTAGTCCTGATGTGGGATAATGCCCATGAGAGGAAAGGTGACCATGGTAAATTTGACAGATTATGGATAGGTCCCTTTCAAATTTCTGAGATATTAGGAGACAACACTTATAGGCTTAAGAACCTGACAGGTGAGGATGTCCCATTGCCAGTCAATGGGGAATTTCTCAAACATTATTTTCAAGTCTAAGTGACTTCATGACAATCATGTGTATCATATTGTATATTTGTATAGTTTCTTGTATAGTTGTGGTTGTTTCTTTGTTTGTTTTATTTTGTTTTGGTTGAGCTTTTGTTTTGGTTAGTCAAGATGATGCACTTCATCACCATAGAAAACAATTAAATTGTTAGGATTCAAGTGATGAGATCAGATTTAGACATAGGTTATGAGTCAGTCTAAGAAGTATTCATGATCAAGTCTATGATATCTTTTCACCAGGGTGCCTTTTCTTGACCAAAGTGAATAAATCACAATGAAACACCTAACAGCCTTGGGCTTGTTGAACACACAAGTATAGGTGTTAAGTGAAAAATCTAAAGGGACTCCCTTGCTACCAATACAATCTCCAACCTAAAGCTGTGAGTGACTATACCTTGTATAAATGAGCTGACATGATGATATCAGATACAAATTTTAAAAGAAAAATTAGAAAAGAAATAAAATTAGGCCATCTAAGTAACTCTACTGGGGCTATGAACGCCTGCTGGTAGTGGGGCTCTACTTAGGGAGATTGTATAGATACCCTTGCCGGGACTATAGATGCCTACTGGCAGCAAGGCTCTAGCCAGGTTGGCTATGAGGGATGATCTCCAACTATGTAGTTTAACACTAGTTACTTATGTTTTCAACTTGCTTTCAAGATGAAGATAATTAATCATTTGCATACACATGATCCTTTGTTAGCATTGTTATCATGATGAACTTTTATCATTCAGAAGATCATGATGCTTATGCTTAGAATGAATTAGAATACTATGGATGAATATGATCTCACCACTTGAATCATTGGAATTTGTTTGTTTTCTTTGGTGGCAAGTTGTTGTGTGGTTACACAACACGCCCCATTTTGACTCGGCAAAATAGGGACCCATCTTTTTGGCTTGTTATGTTCTTTCTGGCGGTTTGGTAAAAGTAAGTCATGCAGAGCATCAGGCATGGAAAGGCTAGGTAAGTCATCATCATGAGGTTAGTTTGTCACATTTTATATTTTATTCCAGTAACCTCATATTTAGAAAGAGCATCAAATTTCATGCAGGTTTGCCTTTTGCATCACCCTGATATTCGTTAAGGTGTGAAAGTTGTGAACGGTCAAAGTTTTAGTCAAACCTGATATTTCTAGGGGGAGGATCATATTTCGTAACATCCGTCATATTATAGAAGATCACCCTGATCTAATTTATCACCTGATAAATCATGCAGTTCAAATATCCAGACGTCAATTTTAGGTGATAGTAACCTTTACCCGTCAATAGCCTTATGCATTTCGCAAGGATCATATTTTTCAATGTAACCCAATATTTCGTAATATCCTCCTACTACGAAATATCCCCCTAAGCCAATATCCTGATGATGTCATCCAAACCCGATAAGCGAAGAAATGAACATGACGATGATGTAATCATCTTTTTTACCTCTGGGGAGCATATTTCTTGAACATGATCCTACTCGTATAACATGATGATGACGTCATGATGCCTTGCTGATACACTGAGTGAATATCTGGATGACATCATCCCGATATTCCGAAAGAGAGACATATAAGTTTGTTTGGTCATCATCATCTTTGAAACATCACCCGATATATCAAAATATCCTCCTGATGTACTAGACATAACCAAATGGTGCGTTCATCACCATATCTTGTCAATTAGAGTTATTCCAATCTGAAAGAGGATGATCACATTAAACTCGAGATGATATTTGCGAATATCATCCTGTCTTTTGAATATCATCCTGACATATGAATATCACCTTGCTCCCGTTGCTGCCATTAACATTTAATGCGCGCAGGCATGGTAGGTAGTTCTCACCAACCACAAGACCTGATGAAACAGCTGGCAAAATCCTAAGTTTCCGTGTGGAAAATTAATGAATAAGATCCCATCTATCAGGGTTTACCCTAGTTTCACCCTAATTGCATGGTTAAAAGGTGAATTCACCATCATTTCATTTTTTACCTTGCGATAAAATTATTTTACAGAGCACCAGCTTCCATACTCTCATACCGGTGACCCTTGTACGAATGAGCTTACAGACAGGAGGAAGTGTGTGATCATCAGTAGAATTAAGAGCACTTTCAGAAGTTCACTGGTATAAAGGAAATTTGCATATTCAGGTAAGTAAATGAAACCCTCATCTTGTTGTTTTTATAATAGTCAGGTATGGTGTTGTTAATCTAAGGTTTTGGTTTATGCACCCCCATGATTAGTTAATGTTGAATAGATATAGTAAACATGATGATTAGCAGAAATAATTGTTATATGCATGCATATGGGTATCGATTGTAAGACAAGATTTTGTTAATTGTAGGCAACCATGGCTGACAAGAGGTTAGCTAAGTGTGAGGATGAATTCAGTAAGCCCATGTTCTCATCTCAAAGGGGCATCCTATTCAAATACGGTGCAATTACAGATACCCATCAGGGGAGTACTAATTTTGAAGCCTGGTCAACTAGGCTAAATGATGAGAAGAATAGAAGTCTTGTACTAGATGTCGTATTCGTGTCCAGAATGTGGAATGCCACCGGTTTCCAGTACTCCATGGAGTCTCCGAAGCTGGTCATTGAGTGTGCCAAGAATTACAATCCAGAGACCAGGTAGGTCATGAAGCATGGGAGAATATATGCGGACCTATCCATCAAGGTTCTCTCACAGACATTTGGATTGCCATTAGGTAGGAAGGTCAACAGTGTGGACCTGAATAAAGCAAAAAAAGAATATGAGAACAACAAGAAACAAGCCAGGAAGAATATGTATCAATGGAGGGCTGAGAACAACACATATCCTGCAGCTGCCAAACTTCCTGTGCATTTATTCAAATATGATTTTAGTGATGAGTACTAATACATGATTGTGCTATTGAGCAGAGTAACAGGCCAACCTGATGCTGGTAGTTTTAAGGATTGGATGTACGGTGTGATCATGATGTGCATATATTTAGACATCAAGCCACTATGGGGCTAGCTAATAAGTGATGCTCTGCATGAGCAGCTGATGAACCTGGGAGGTTCAAATTGTGCTTTCTATATGACATCATACATTGTCTACTCTTGTGCTTATAAAGGCACGTTTGATGCACTGGTTACAGATGGGAAGGTCACAGGTAGAATCAATGCAGTACATATTTGGGATCATCATCCCTAGCTACAAAGAGCTAATTACCTCGAAGATTATAAACTGGTAAATGATGCATTCTCTAAGCATCTGGTAAGAACTATGGAGGAGGACATAACAAAGAGGTTGAGCATGGAAGCTCAAGAGATAATCTACAGGCATGGAGCCTGGTATATACAATTTGCCACATTTTCCTATATGAGGATTGAGGGTTTTGAGGGACATCCCCTCATGCTGCCGAGGTATCCCACTGATGCTGTGATACTAATGGAATTTATAAGGCAGAGCTCCACAATGTTGAAAACATACAAGGATGCCCAGAAGCTGCCACCAATTTTGTTTCCAGTCACCATTGGCTGGTACATGTGCCTCAATTCAGAAAACATAAAAAAGGTGATGGTCACCTTGAATAAAATGAAGTTGCAGCCTTTTCCACTGATAAGACCATATGATCCTTATGGGAGGATACAGAAAATAATAGGAAAGCCTATTCACTAGAGGCACCTAGAAGACTTCTGGGCTGACTATGAAGATGAAGTAGAAGCAAGAAGAAGAAGATATCAAAGGCTAACACTGAATCAAATAAGAACCTTTGACTACATCCCCATTCCTCAACAATTGAAGAAGGATGATGGCAGGATAATTGTAGATGAATATGAAGAGAATAAGATATATAATGATGCTATCTCTACACCTGACCTTACCATACAAGAGGACATATCCTTGGACCCCTTCATTGCCAGGACCATACAGCTAACCGAAGCCTAGGTTGATGAACAGATAGAGGCTTTGAAGAAGAAAGGTGCTGCCATTACTGTGGACAACAAAAATAAAGGGTAGGATATTCCTGATGGGGAATATGATGACTTCATAAATGAGAAGAGGAAGTCTAAAGGAGATAGGCTCCCTCCACAACAACAATAGAGCAAAAGACCCCCAAGGGGCAAGAAGGTTGATAATGAACCCAAAGGGGTTATTATTGAAAGAGCAGTGTTTATACCTGAGGAGGTAGCAGCATCAGGATCAAGATCAAGATCAGGATCAGCATCACCTCCACAGACAAGAAAACCAAAAGTTCAAGAAAGGTAAGATAGCAGAGGCTGGAATTACTGAGACCCAAGAAGAGGGTCAATCCTCAAGGAAGCCAGATGAAGAGGATATCCTCATGGAGGAAGAGCGTGAGGAAGAGGAGGCTCCTTTGATGTTCAAAAGGAAGAGAAGAGCTCCATAGGTGGTGGTATCTACCCCACCTAAGAGACCAAGAACCTCCATGAGGGGTGAAATAAGACAATCCCCTACATTGTTACAAGGGGCAGGTAGTGAAGTGCATAGGGAACTTTAGCATAATGCTCCACTTCCTACCATCGTCAAGTTTAAAACTGAGCTCGTAGAAGAGCAGATGAAAGAAACCTCCCAGACACCTAAAGAAGGTCACATCTCATTGGAGGAGACAATAAATTTGTCTGATGATGAAGTTGTGAAGGAAGTGGCTTCACAAAAGATGGAAACCCTTGCTGTAGGTACACACATGGCCCCTCACAAGACTCCACTAGTTCAAACTATACTGGAGGAGATAAAGCAAGTGGAAGTTGAAAAAGAAAAGAGCCCAGAGTAGATAGCCCAAGAAATGGGGCTAGATACATTAATTGCAGAGGTGACACGTCCTGTAGTGGTAGATTTGATAGGAAAATAGGATGCAAGTCCTGAATGTCCAGTAGGCACACCTAACAAAAGGCCGCATGCAGAAGAAGTGAAGATGGCAAAATCAGAAGGCCATGCTTTAGAGATAAGCCAACAGGATACATCAGCGGAACCTGCTATAGTAGAGGTTCAAGAAAAGAAGGCTAATGAGAGAGATGTGGTAGAGGATCCTGCTGCTAAGGTTCAAGAAGTAAGCGATACAGGTGCAGAACAAATCGTGGTTGCGGAACCAACATCAGCACCTAAGGAGACTTGCCAAGTATCCACTATTGTGAATGTTCCCCAACAGGAGGAAAAATTGAAAGTGGATGAGGTGATTATGGAAAAGGATCATGATCATCATGATCAACATATAGATACATCACAAGATCCTCCACCTCAGGAAGATGTTCCTTTGGAGAAAGAAGTTCCTCAATAGGAGGATGTGCCATAGGATCAACATCAAAGTGAGCATCATCAAGAAGAACTAAGGAAATCACCTTCTCCATCACATATGCTAACAAAAATAGGAGATAAAGGTGAACATCATGATGGTGCGGAGAAACATGATCAGGTACCTCCGTGGTTGGAGAAAGAAGTAAATGCAGAGGTAGAATTTGAAATTCAAGAATTTGATGTATCTACCTTATTTTCTGAGAATATAGTAAAACCAAAGAGGAAGGCTAGAATGACATTGGCCATTAAGAGGGATCCAACAACTAGGAGAAGGACTGCACAGATTGCAGTACCTACTGTAGAGAAAGAAAAAGGTAAAATTACCTTAGATGAGTTTCAGATCAATACAGTGGACTTAGGGTTTGCCAATGAAGACCAAGAGGATCAAGAGCTCAAAGATATTATTGATTCTTTAATTTAGAAGGTGAAAAGAGAGAAAGTGAAAAATAAGCAACACAAAGAGCACATTTCTCAATTGCATGCCTACATAGGAAGGCTGAATAATCCTGATGATACTTCAACTGAACATGCAGTCCTATTGACTATTATTTCCCAGGAGGAGATAAATAAATTAGATCTCATGAAACATGAGGCATCTGTATTAAGGAAATAGATGTTATCCACATTGGATACTATAGAGGAAGTGGTAAAAGCCTCTTTGAAGAGGTGGAATACTCTCAGTGACTCCAGGACAAAGGTAGATAAATTACAGATGCAGACAGGCAAAAGGTCTTTCAAGTTGGAAAAGATATTAGACATCCTGGGAGAGATAAGGAGGATAAATCCTCAGCTGCTCATCAACAAACAAGTATTGAACAGTAATACTGCCTTGTTGGTTGATATATGGTATAAGGACATTCAATTTGAATGTGGAGTACTCAAAAGATGCAATAATAAACTGAGAGATATCAGCATGAAGTTGCATGATTTGATGTCTGTTGAGGCAGAAATGTTAGAAACACTGGAAGGAAAAGTGGAAGGGAAAGTAGAGAATCAGGATGAAGAATTTGCCATCAAAGCTTTACATGGCAACTTGCAATTAGTAGCCAATGATCCACTTGTTCACTTGACAGAAGAAGTCATAGATAAAATAATGAGAATCAAAGTCAAGATGGAAAATTACAATGAGACACTGAATAATAGGAAGAACAAGCTAGACAGTAGCAGACACAAGTATGAGGCACACAAGCATGCCATCATCAAAGCAAAGACTCAGGATGGCAGAGAAATAGATAAAATTGTGTAGTTATATGAACAGATCTGGAGCAGCATGCAGCCTCATATGCGAGGTCATCATCATGATGATGATGAAAGTTCAGGAAGTGATGCACCTGGTGAAGAAGCACATGATTCTAATAAGGTAGATGATGATGCATCATAGAGTAAATATTAGCATATGATACTTAGTGAAAATATATTTTTAGATAGTTGCCAGCTGGTAGCTTGTGCCATTTTGTAAAGGTTGACGTAGTTAAAGGAAATATTGACCGTAGATATACATTGACAAATCAAGATCGTTGATCTTTTTGTAACGGATTCCTCACCTTATTCTATAAAAGGTGCAGGAATGCTTCTTTTTGAACATTCAAAACTTAATTGAAATCCATCTGCTGAAATATTCAGGGCTCATTTCAAAGCTTTTTGTATACATCTATATCTTTGCATACCTAGTGAATGAGAAGACTATTTTGGTTACAATTCATAGTAAATCTTGAGTAATCAGTGTGTGAATTCTAGATATATGTGGTGATTTGTTGCATCCTTTGGAGTGCATGTCTACTTGCATATGTTGTTTTCACACAATTCCTTTGAAGTTAGCATCAACTGTATCTAGTTGTGGAATGTCCTGGTGAACATATGGTTTGGTTTTCTTCTCTTCATGACTGTATCTGATGTACATGTGGTTCAATAGCTGAAGGTTCAACATTCATTTGAAGCATTTCTTTCAATTTCTTTAAATTTCAGAGTACTTCACCATCATAATTGCAAATAACTAATAATCTTAAGCAAATAATGCAAATATGTGGACATCTCGTAGATAATTGAGAATGTTTAGCATATTTGGAACTAAAGCATGCATTATTGATGAATCTCATGTAAATATTTGAGTATAATTGTATCATTTGATCAAACAACTGTATAAAATGACCTCTCTATGAAGAATCTTTGCAGAAAATGATGTCATGATGATGAACTCAACGTAAGGCCCCAAAATGGAAACAACAACACACATCAACCTCTGAGTAACGTCACACGATTAAGACCCAATCACCGGAGACTTGGGATCATGAATTCTCTGAATTCATCATATCTTTCAAGATGAATAAAGGTTAATGTGTACTTTTATTCTATGCTTGTTTATGACTAACATCATGACCAATAGTTACTACCTCTGTCGTCATCAGATAACTCATAATCTGACTCCATCAAACAATCACTCCCTAGGGTGATCTTATTATTTTCTTTACCCTTAATCTTATTGCAGACTAGAATTTCTTTTGTCATCTGGATAAAATCCTCATCTTGAGTCATATCTTCTCCTGTTCCTGCAGCAGATGAACAAAAATCAGTATGATCATCATCACTATATGTGGAACTTACCTCTGATGATGATGACACCTCTATGCATGTTTGCTCAAGCTCCATCATGTCAATGTAGGCTTCACAAGTTTTCTCAGAATGTGCTTCATCGTGTAATCTACACCAACCATCAATCAAAATATCGTGAACAGGTATATCCAATAATTGACAATGTTTTACCTTTTTGGACAAGTACATTTCAAAACTCTTGAAATGATCTATTTCTATTTTGTTTCCATGATCATGATCAGATCTTAAAACTACAGCATTATCGTCATGAGGATGATCATCAAGATCATGATCATCATGAAAATCATACATCAGGACTTCCTCTATCCTGACAGTCTGAGGTCTAATGGAGTAAACTCTGAGTTCAACATTCACATACATGATCTCATTTGTTTTGTTGTACTCGGTGATCATGTGTTTCATTCTTGGTTCAGCATCTACCCTTATCTAGTTTGGTATCCCCTTCTAAGGTAGCCACATATGACTGAAGTCGGTAGACATATATCCATTGAGGGTTTTGGGCTAATCTCTACTAAGTAGCATCCCATATGTATCAGGTATGTCAACTACCTGAATGTCAATATAGTACTGGATCCTAGGGTCTGATGCTAGTTGCATGTGAATGTGAGATAATTCTCCTATTACATTCACCTCTGTTTTGTCTAGTTGGGTTACCTTCTTCAGAGATTTAGCTTGATGCAACCCAAAAGCATTACATATGGACAAGGCCATGACATTGGTGGATGCTCCTGAGTCTACTAAATAGTTATGCAAATTCTTACCAAACATTCGTATGGTAAGGAGAAATGGAGGTGATTCACTCTTATCTCTATACAAGATCATGTGAGAGGTCTCTGCAGCTTGAACAGTAGCTGGGACTTTAGTTTTAACATTATTATCTCTGACTACATGATCCTTACCTCCAGACTAACCTTAAGTATGGCTATCCTCTTTGGGAGTAGGATCATCTAGTGATTTCCTGAATGCTTTCTTAATGGCTGGAGTTTTCAGCAACTCTGACAAGGATAGGCTGATTTTGATCTTTTTCATCTCATCTGCCAGATAGGTGACTAACTTGTCAGATTCATGAGGCATATTCAACACTTTTGATGCTATGTTCGGTGATGCTAAATATTGAGCATTAACCTTAGGAAATCTTGGGTTATTTCTTGCTTTTGGATCAGGAGGTGTGTTGAAATTATTCAAAGGTAAAGAAGAGGTCAATAGACTAGTAGGTCTGTTGGCATTATTTCTCAAGTTATAGTTATGCTTACCTTGATCCTGCTGTTGGTAAGCATGTACCTCCTCATGTTCATTTGATGGCTCATTGTCATCCTCAAAGGGGAAAACATAATTTGACTCAAAAGCCATAGCTGATTCTTCACATGTCTGGGTATAATGCTAAAGTGATGACATAGTCTACTGATAAGGCTGATCACTAAAACTTTCTAGTACTAAAGATGAATCAATCCACAAGGAACAAGCTCATTCCCTTCTACATGATGTGAATTTCCTGCAGTATTGGACACCTCAGTCTAGAAAATACTTGCAGCAATTTGAAATTGTGGACAGTCTAACTCTGTATGAGCATTAGTATTGTGTATCCTACACCAATTAGTGAGGGCTGCCTCAGCAAGATTGACTCTAGTAGTTTGTTTAGCTTCACTAGGAGGCTGATTATCTAAAGCTGATGGTAAGGAACCATTATTTGGCTGGAGTTCCATACTCTAGGCTATCTAGGAGGATTGTTGTTGCCACTTTTATTGTTGTAATTATTGTTGTTATACCCCCTATTAGGATAACTAGGTCTGTCATTGTTATAGCCTCTATTCTGATTAGGCTAAGAATAGAAGTTTTGTCTTCTCAGGGGAGTAATCTTAGTAGTAAGTTTCCTTAGCTGGGCCGATATTTCCTTGATTTCCTCTGTCTCTTCTTGGACCTTGGCCACTACATTTTTAGTTTGCAGTTTGAAAAAGGAAGATCCATGGTTATTGTTGGACTAGTCAGTACCTGAGGCACTTGTGTTTGACTTGGATACTGTGGCATCTGACCATTTCCATTAGGAGGAGGAGGCATGATACTTAGTGGAGATATATGTAATGGTGTTGGCATGACTACTAGAGGTATCATAGCTCCATTAGGATATTGTACAGGATATGTAGGATATCTAGGTAGTGTAGGAAAGGCTATGTTTGGTGTTGGAGTAGGTACCAGCTGCTGATTGACTTTGATAGCTTCCTGGAAAGCTCATGTCAAAGTTGTGATTTTAGGATGTGCTCTTCTGATGAACATGGAAGTCAATGGATCCATAGCTGAATAATAGATACTCCTAGCAGCTTCATCAGTTACAATATAAGGGGCAACTAAATTGGATAGCATTTTTTGGAACCTAGCATTGAAGTTGGCAATGGGCTCTCCCTCAAATCTTTTGATTGTAGCAAATAAATGATAGTTCATTGAAGGATCAATGGGAACTTTGAATCTATCTGTGAAAGCATTCTCAAGAACAGCCCATGAACTGACCGAACCCTAACCAAGACTAATATACCATTTATAAACCTTTTCCCCTAAGGAAAAAGGAAATAATCTACATACAATGTCCTGATGCTCAATTCTGGCCCTGCAACAGGCTTCCTTGAAAGTTCTGACATGATCATCCACATCTTGATAAGGATGATATTTTGGACAAAGTTTATCCAGATTATTTGGTAAAGGATGATATGCATTAAAGGTCAAAGGTGACTCTGCTGCAAAAAATGACATTGCAATTGGAGGAGGTTGAACTTGAGGTATGACGGGCTGAGGCTGAACCTGAGGTTGGACAGGTGATCCTATAGGTATTTGCAAACCAATAGGAGTTATAGGAGGACGTTCTGGTGAAGCTCCTGATGCACTAGAACCTGGAGTATGATGAATGTCTACAGTTCTAGGTCTAAATCCTCTAATAGGTAATTCATCAAAGATTCCACTGGATCTAGACCTGGTATTTGGCCTAAGAGCTAGGATTTCTCAATTTAGAGGAAAATTGGCTAGATTATTGTAAAGATCAGTTGAAATTCACCAGCAAAGGCTATTTCTATGGTCAGAAAAGTATACTAACTAGATATTTATGGAATATTTGTAGAGATGCTGCAAATATGAGGTAATACTTGAAATTCTGGGTCACAAATGGTAGGATATCAAGTTTTCAAGAAAACTACCTCAAAGATTTGGGCAAATTTAAATGAGACAAGATTTATTTCTACAAATTCATGATGATCACTGGTAAAGCTTGCAATATTTATGGTTAGCTTTGAAAACTTCACACAAGATTAGCATGTACAAGCTTAGAACAACAAATATTCACATCTAATCAGAAATTTGGCAGTGTCTGAGCATTACCTTACGATCTTTATCATCACCAGAACGCCCTCCTTCTAGTGCCAATTTATGTTGATCATGATGTTAGTCATAAGAAAACATAGAATAAAAATTGCACAATCTTTACTCATCTTGAAAGATACGATGAATTCAGAGAATTCATGATCCCAAGTCTCCGTGGATTAATTCATAACCTACTGACGTTACTCAATGGTTGATGTATGTTGTTGTTTTCCATTTTGGGGCCTTACGTTCATCAACAAGATATGATAAGATGCTACAAAGAAACATTATTTCATAGTATATTTCTCCACATGATGTATTTATACTTAAATATTTGCATGATATTTATCAATTTGACATGCTTTAGCTCAAATATGCTACTGATTTTTAATTATCTTTGAGATATCTGCATATTTATTACTATTTTCTTCTGATTGTCAATTATTGCAATTGTGATGGTAAGTTATTCTGAAATTAAAAGAAACTGAAAAGAATACTTCAAATAATGATGAACCTTTAGTTATTGAGTCACATACACATCAGATACAGTCATGAAGAGAAGAAATCAAACCATATGTTCACCAAGACATTCCACACCTAGATACAGTCGATGCTAACTTCAAAGGAAAGGAATGAAGACAACACATGCAAGCTGATATGCACTGCAAGGGACACAACAAATCAAAGTATGTATCAAGAATTCATACACTGATTACTCAAGATTTATGATGGATTGTAATCAAAACAGTCTTCTCATTCATTAAGTATACAAGAACATATATGTATACAACAACTTTGAAATAAGCCTTGAATACTTCAATAAACAGATTTCAATTAAGTTTCGAATGTCTAAAACAAGGCATCCCTGCACCTTTTATAGAACAAGGTGAGGGAGTGGTTACACATGATCTATGATCAAGATTTATCTATTAAGATCTACAGTGGATATTCATCCTTGACTTAGTCAACATTTCATGTGGCATAGGTTGCCAACTAGAAACCATCTGAATTACTTATTTTCTCCAAATGCTAGATGCTTATGCCCTCTTCGGTATCACATCTTCATCTACTCTTCATCAGGATCATCACTTCTCGTACCTTCAACATCATGATGAACATTACTTTGCATATGGGTCTGCATGATTATCCTAACATTTTCATATGCTCCCACCACTCGCTCAACTTCTCCGCCATCCTGAGTTTTTGCTTTGGCAATGGCGTGCTTGTGGGCCTGATATTTATTTCAAAGAGCCTCCAATTTAGACCTCATGCTGCTTGATGTTTCATTGTAATTCTCTACCCTGACTTTGATCCTCATGATCTTGTCCATGGCTTCTTCTGTCAGCTAGATAAGAGGGTCATCAGCTATAAGCTAAAAGTTATTATGCAAAGCCTTTACTACAAAATCTTCATCTTGATTTTCAATCTTTCCTTCTATTTTCCCCTCTAGGGCTTCTAGGATCTCTGCTTCAAATGACATCATGTCATGCAACTTCATGTTGATGTCTCTTAACTTATTGTTGCATCTTTTTAATACATCATTTTCAAATCTGATATCTTTATACCAGATATCCATCAGTATGGCGGTATTACTATCCATCACCTGTTTGTTTATTAGAACTTGAGGATTAATCCTCTTCATTTTATCCAGAGCACTCAAGGCTTTCTCTAATTGGAATGACCTTCTTCTGGCATCCATTTGCATTTTATCAACCTTTCTTCTAGAGATACTTAGAGAATTCCACCTCTGCAAAGAGGCTTTCACTATTTCTTCTGCTCCACTAAGTATGGATAACATCCACTTTTTCATTATTACCGATTCATGCTTCATAAGGTCCAGCTTATTGACCTCTTCCTAAGAAATTGCAGTCAATGGGACTACTTTTACATTTGAAGTATCATCAGGGTTAATTAACCCTTTTATGTAGGCATGCAGCTGAGCAATGTGCTCCTTATGCTACATATTTTTCTCTTTTTCCTTTTTACCCTTTGGGTCAAAGAATCAATTATATCTTTTCCCTTTTGACCTTCCTGGTCTTCATTGGCAAACCCTAAATCAACAATAGTAATCTAGAATTCTTCTAGGATGATCTTACCTTTCTCCTTCTCTACTATGGGAAGTGCTATCTGAGCGGTCCTTCTACCCATAGCAGGATCTCTTCTTATGGCTGAGGTTAACCTGGCCTTCCTCTACGGCTTCATGATGGTCTCTAAAAATAGAGTTGACACATCAAACTCTTGAATCTCCAAACTTGACTCTGTATCTATTTATTTCTCAAGCCATGGAGGAACTTGATCTATGGATCCTTGGTGTCTACCATCATCATGCTGATCACCCTGATCTCTAGTAACTGCATCTATTTTTGAAGGAGATAGTGACTTCATTATTTCTTCCTCATGATGCTCTTCATGAGGGTGATTCTAGGGTACTTCCTCCTATTGAGGAATTTCTTCTTGTGGTGGAGGATCTTGCGATGCATCCACATGATGATCTTGTAATGGGTCCTGTACTTCATCATTTTTTGTTTCATCCCCTTTGGGAATTTCCTCATTATGAGGCACATTTGCATCCGTAGATGTCATTGTATCTGCCTTAGGTGCCTCTACCTAATTTTGGATCACATTCTAATCCATACTTGTAGTATCTACCTCTTGAGTCCTTAGGTCATCCTGGCCTGATATACTCTTTTCATTTCCACCCTTTTCTTGGACTTCAACTATTTTGGGCCCATGAGATATATCTTGTTGTTGACCCATATCTGCAGTGTGGCCTTCTATTTTTGTCGACTTGATCTCCTCAATATTTTCTGTTCTCTCAGGTGTACCCACTAGATTTTTAGGATGTGCTACATCCTCCCTGTAAGTTAAATCTATCACTTTGGGGCTAGTCACCTAATCCACTAGTTTATCAAGCCCTATTTGTTGTGCAATCCTTTCTGGGCTATTTTCCTTTTCATGTTCCACTTGCTTCAGTTCTTCTAACATAGCCACCTGTACTGATGGAGTTCCTTGTGGAGTTATATGGGTGTTAGTAGCAAGGGTTTCCATTTGTTGAGAGGTTACATCCTTTACAACCTCATCATCAGATAAGTCAATTGTCTCTTCTAGTGAGACAAGACTACTTTGAATTGGCCTAGAGGCTTCTTTCATTTGTTCTTCAGCTTGTTCAGTCTTAAACTGAACAATGGTGGGAAGTGGCACATTATGTTGCCATTCCTTTCTGAATACTTCTCAACCAGCTCCCCTCAATACTATGGGGTCATACTTTATTTTACCTCTCATGGATGTTCTTGGTTTCTTAGGTTTGGATGCCATCACCTGAGGTGCTTTTCTTTTTCTAATGAGGGGTATTGGGTCTTCCTCTGCACACTCTTCATCAAGAGGAACATCCTCTTCCATTTGTTTTTGTGATGCCTGACCCTCCTCATATGTTTCAATAGTTTCAACAGCTGGCCTCTGGATCTTTTTATCTTTTTGTTTATCCATAGGAGGCGGTGTTGATGAGGTTGATGCCTATCCTGATGCTGATGCATCCTCAGCTATTATAATCGCTCTTTCAACTATTACCCCTTTAGGTTCATTATCAGTTTTCTTACCTTTGGGGTGTCTCTTGCTTTGTTCTTGAGGCAGCATTCTTTCTCCTTTAGATTTCCTCTTTTCAATCAGAAAGTCATCATATTCATTGTCAGGAAGCTCCTGCCTCTTCTTCTTATTGTCAACTGTAAGGGCTACACCCTTCTTCTTCAGTGCATTTATTTGTTCATTTACCCAAGACTGGGTTAATTACATCATCCTTCTTGTAAATTGATCCAATGAGATATCCTAAGGCTGTGTAAGGTCAGGTGCTGAGATTGTGTCATTGTATATCTTCCTTTCCTCATATTCATTAGCTATTATTTTGCAATAATCCCTCTTAACTGAGAAGGCACTGGAATACAATCAAAAGTTCTAATCTGGTTGAGAGTCAACCTTTGGTATTTTCTTCTTCTAGCCTTAGCTTCATCCTCACAATCTGTCCAGAAATCCTCTAAGTGCTTCTGATGGATGGGCTTCCCCATGATTTTCTGCATCCTCCCATATGGGTCATATGATCTTGCCAATGGGAATGGCTGTAACTTCATCATGTCTAGACTAGCTATGGCCTTCTTAATGTTATCAGAATCTTGGCATATATACCAACCCATTGTTACTAGAAACAATACTGGTGGAATCTTATTATTTGCTTTATAGGCATCCAGTATTGTGGATATCTATCTCATGAACTCCATCAAAACAACTGCATCCGTGGGATAACTTGGGAACATGAGGGGTTGTCCTTCAAAGCACTCTATTCTTATATAAGAGAATGTGGTATAATGTATAAACTAGGCACTATGCCTGTCTATGACTTCTTGAGCTTCTATGCTTAGTCTTTTAGTCCTATCTTCTTCCATTGTCCTGACCATATGCATAGAAAATGCATCATTCACTAATTTGTAATCTGGAAGATAATTTTGTCTTTGTAGTTGGGGATAATGATCCCAGATGTCAGCATCATTAGTAGTGCCACCGATCTTTCCTTCTGTTGCAAGTGCACTGAATGTACCTTTGTATGCACATGAGTATACCACATATGAAGTCATATGAAATGAACATTCCAGGCCTCCTAGGTTCATGAGCTGCTCATTTAGGGCATCACTTATCATTTTGGCCCATAATGGCTTGTTTTCTATATACAAACACATCAAGATAACCCCATACATCCAATGTTTGAAACTCCCAACATCAGGCTAGCCTGTCACTTTGCTAAGTAGGGCTATCATATATTGGTACTCATCATCAAAATCAAACTTATACATGTGCACTGGTAATTTGGCAGCGGCAGGGTAGGAACCATTCTTTTCCCTCCATTGATACATTCTCTTCCTAGTAACTTTCTTGTTGTTTATATATTTGGTTTCTAGCTTCTTTAGATCCATGCTGACAACCTTCTTTCCCAATGGCAAATTGAAAGTAGCTGTAATCCCCCTGATGGACAAATCCGCATACACTCAACCATGCTTTTCCACTTTCCTTGTTTGTGGATTGTAGTTTCTGGCACATTTAATAATCAATTCTGGAGTCTCCATAGAATAGGGGAATCTAGCTGCATTCCACATTCCTGACACGAAGACGACATCTATGTATGAGGAAAAATTGATTAAATCTAAACTAATAAAACCAAAAACCAATCACATAAAGTGAACCAATCTAAGTAAAAGCCATTATCATAAAATCAAAGACAAATGAAAGCTATTACCAAAATTTGTGTTGTTCCCTTTGGAGATGTGTGGATTGCTCAATCAAGTTGCGAAACCATAGCTGCAACAAGCAAGTAGTGTGCTCAATATGCTCAAAGATCAATGTTAAGAGATCGTAAGGTTGCTCAATCGACGTGTTTTGTATACTCAAAGCTCTGTTAAGTATACCTGAGAATACGATCGAAGAGAGAGAGACTTAATGAAGGAGATGAGGGGGGTTTATATAGATTTCAATGAAGATCAATCAACGGTCTAGATAATTCAAAAGAATCAATGGAAGAGAACAGTTGAGGAACATGCAACGAATAAGAAGAAGACATGTGTCTTGCTTTCTTTTGCATAAGAGGAGTTATCAAGAATAGAAGCATGAGTTAAAGCAATTAACAAAATGTAATAGTCAGTTAAGTGATTTAAAACAAGAAGAAGGGATTTGCATGAGAAAAGAAGATATTTTGCTTTATTAAATATTAGAAATATTTAATTGCATGAGCAAGAAAGCTTGAGTTATTTTAGAGATAACTCAAATTTATAAGAAAAAGTAATTTAAATAAATAATTGATTTATTTAAATTTAGAGAAGATATTTATGGAAGAAATAATTAAATAATTAGAATTATTTAATTTAGAAGATTTGAAATGAAATTAAATAAATAAATTTATTTAATTGTTGTGCATGATTTTGGAAGAACAAATTTTGATTTAATTAAATAATTAAGAATGATTTGATTGTAGATAAGAGGGAATTTGTTGAATTAATTAAATAATTGGATTTATCTAATTAATGTGGATTTGATTTTTGGAAAGAGGATAATGATCTAATTAAATAATTAAAATTATTTAATTGTGGAAGAATATAGAGGAATCTGATTTAATTAATTAAATAAAGAGGATTTATTTAATTAATGTTGCAAGTATGTGATTTAGAAGAATTTGGTGAAATTAATTAAATAATTAGATTATTTAATTAACGTTGAAATGTAGGTGATTCGACATATTATGAAATGCAAGTGATTCGATGACACGGTCATTTTAGGGTGTCTACATTTTGCCCCTCTTTGATGCAATGCAGTTTATAGCGTTGCTTCAAAGAAAATGATTGTTGAAGACATGATACATATTTAATGCCCCAGTGTATGTAGTTTCCCCAGCGTATCTAGCGTAGGGTGCCCCCTCAAGAGGAAAGATAGGGAAGCGACAGAAGAACTATGTTGACGTGCGACTAGAAGATTTGTTGGAGATAGGCGAGGTTTGAATAGAAGAAAGTGGAGATAGAAAAGAACATAAGAGAAAGACTGTTGATTGATCTTTGTTGGAAAACTAGATAAGGCCATGGAAAAATGGATGGTGTAAATGGATGAGCTTGTTGCAATGGTTTCACATTTGTTTATAAAGAGCAATCCTTATTTTTGATATAGCACATGGATAGTTCGCCACCAAGGTATAAAAGACCAAGGTGCAATAATATCCAAGTGCGTGGACGTTGACTCTGCAAGCAAGCGGATTGAACTTAGATCTCTTTAGACATAATATGACCTTGTTGGAACATGTGAATAAGCCATAGTCTTGAACATAAAATAAACTTCAATACATGCAAATGCAAGAAGAGTATTAAATATGTAAGATGCTAGGTCGTAACACACACAAGATAAATAGAATGCTAAGAAAGATGCTAAAGATCATTCCTCAAACACGGCATACAAAAAAAGCCAATGACTATGTCCCCAATCTGTACTGCATCGCAACATACCAAGATTATAGATAAATCAAGGTAGCCTTGAATAGGTAATGGAAAAGGAACAAAAGATAAACCAAAAAGCAAATTGACTGACTTACAAAGTAAACATACAACCAACATATTCTCTTGCCAAAGAGGTTGCTCAGGATAGATTGGATAGGAAAGATAACAGCCTTATCATAGGAAATCTGTGTCCGTTAAAGGGTGCTATCTACCTAAAAAGACAATATCTTGCTGGAGGAAATGCCACATGTCATAGGAGACGCGTGTGTTGGTCTGGACAATGGAACACTGCGCAGAAGACAAGCTTGTTGATCTAGGGCTTGGGTTAAGCGATACTTAGCTGATGTTGGCAATCGGAATAGTTAGGACAGTAGTTGACTTTGGAAGAAAGCCGCTTTGCTTCAGGTTTGTTAAGAACATTGGCTTTGAAAGGATGCACTAGATTGATCCTTGAGTTAGTCAAGTTGAGGCGAATGGATTTTGGCAAATGGGAGACTTGAAGGATGAAGTGAAACTGGATTGAGACAGGCAGAGAATGATGGATCATGTGTGCCTGAGTACTGGATACATCCTTCATATTCTAGACTGCCTACATACCCTATATCCACGGGATCAAGGCACACGATGATGAAAGATGAAAAATGATAAATATGTAGTTCTGGATAGAGTGATGAGATGGGTCAGGGTGAAAGGGGGCGATCTTATGTACCTGAGTACTGGAAACTTCCTTTGTATTCTAGACTACCTACATACCCATATCCATGGGATCAAGGTACCTTAAGATTAAAATGAGATAATATGTAGTTCTGGTTGATGTGATGATGTGGATCGAGGTGGAGAGGAGGGGATCTTATGTACCTGAGTACTGGAAACTTCCTTCGTATTCTAGACTGCCTACATACCCATATCCATAGGATCAAGGTACCTTAAGATTGAGAAGAGGTAATATGTAGTTTTGGTTGGTTGCGATGATGTAGGAAAAGTACTGGGAAGATAACAGCCTTATCATAGGAACTCTGTGTCCATTAAAGGGTGTTATCTGTGAACAATGAGAAAGAGATTGATGTGATTGCGAATCATGAACAAGGAACCAATCCTAGACCTAAGTTAAGGAAAGAGTTACCCCCATTCTGGTAGAGGAATATGTATGGATGACTATCGAAGAAGACATAGAAAGACTTGACCTAGGACAGGACAGTGTTAACTGTAGACAAGGATCAAGACGTGGGGTGACGATGATGGACATTGACAAATTTCCAAGCTATACTAGATAGGAAGATGGAAATGCAAACAAGGTCAATGGATTTATTATGGATGGATGGAAAGTGCACTGCGAACTAGACAAGGAGTGGACAGGACTCGATAGACGATGGATGCTGACTCTACACATAGCGCCTGTTTGCCAGGTTTTCACTATGGTACTTATCCAAGGTGCCCGTTTACCAGGTTTTCACCAGAGGACGGATTGTTTTGGATTTTTTTGTTTTTTTGCTTCTTTTTTTTTTTGAATACTCTAAGGATCAGGCATAGAACTTCTTGAGATGGACACTACTAAGTGGCTCATCCAGAGGAATGCCATCAGGTGTAGCTAAAGTATAAGCTCCTGATCTGTATGCTACTGTCACAATAAAGGGGCCTAACTAGTTAGGCTCAAACTTGCCCTTCTTCTCTCGATCTGCTTGATTTCTCTGATTTTCTTTTAGTACAAGATCACCAACTTGAAACCATCTTTCTTTGATCTTTTTGTTGTAATTACATCAGAGGCAGTTTTGATAAACATGGAGATGGTTAAGTGTGGCAAGGCACCTCTCATCTAGTAGTTCAAGCTCAGCTAATCTAGAGGTACGATACTCCTCTGCATTTATCAGGTCTTGCATAGATACTCTGAGAGATGGGATCTCGACCTCTATAGGTAGGATGGCTTCAGAGCCATAGACCAAGGCGTATGGTGTGGCACCAATGGGTGTTCTGATATTAGTGCGGTAGGCCCATAGGGTGGGATTGAGTTGTAAGTGCCAATCACGACCAGCTTCATTGATAGTTTTCTTAAGGATTTTGAGAATAGTTTTATTGGAAGCCTCAGCTTGGCCATTACTCTGCGGATAGTAGGGAGTTGAAAAGTGATGTTGGATATTATATTGTGTGCACAAGGAACGGACATCTTGATTCTTGAATGGTCTCCCATTATCAGTGACAATGGCTTGGGGAATACCATACCGACAGATGAGGTAGTTAAGGATAAACTTGGCTATTTGCTTGCCGGTGATATAGATCATGGGAATGGCTTCCACCCACTTCATGAAATACTCAATGGCGGTAATGATAAACTTGTGGCCATTGGAGGAGGAGGGGTGGATTTGTCCTACGAGGTCGAGACCCCATTGAGAAAAAGGCCATGGCATTGTTACAGGTTGTAATTCATGAGCTGGTGCATGAATCAGATCTCCATGCTGCTGGCATTGTAGACACTTCTTAGCAAACTGTGCAGCATCTTGCTCTATTGTAGGCCAGTAATAACCTGTTCTAAGTATCTTCTTAGCAAGATTAGGACCGGTAGAATGTGCGCCACAGACACCTTCGTGTATGTCTCGTAAGGTAGCTTCAGCTTCTTTCGCATTAAGACATCTAAGAGGATACCATCGAGACTCCGGCGATATAGTGTATCACCCAGAATGATGTAACGAGAGGATCGACGGATAAAGGTTTTGTGTTGGGTGGATGATAGGTCAGGGGGAAAGGTTTTGTTCTTGAGGTATTCATAGATATCTTCATACCATGGGGAATTGGGACCAACAAGTTCGTAGATGATTTCAGTAACTGGAATGTCGACGGTGGGTATCAACAATTGCTTGATCAAGAATTCACATTTCTGTGTATTAGCAGGCATGTCGATTAGTGACCCTACAGAAGCCATAGAATCTGCAGCTTTATTATGCTCTCTTGGAATTTGCTCAAATGTGATGCTAGAAAAGTGTGGTTTGTAGGCATCTGCTAGTTGCTTGTAAGGGACCAACTTTTCATCCTTTGTTTGGTACTCATCCCTGACTTGGCGAATGACTAGCTATGAGTCTCCATATACTTGTAATTCTGTGATGTCCCATTGAACTGCTATATTGAGACCTATGAGGAGCACTTCATACTCGACAATGTTGTTGGTGCAAGGGAATGCAAGCCGATATGACTTAGGAATATAGTCATTTTGAGGTGTGACAAACAAGATGCCGACCCCTGATCCATGATGTGTGTAGGAACCATCAAAGTACAACTTCCACAGTATTGAGTTGGAAAGAGTGAATAGATTCTCATCTGGAAAGTCTGCTACCATAGGGTGTGTATCTTGCATAGGTGCTTCTGCTTGATCGGTGAGGGCTTGTCCTTTGATTGCCTTACAATCTGTATACTCAATGTCAAACTCACTAAGGATCATGACCCATTTAGCTAATCTGCCTGTAAGAGCTGCTTTAGCTAGTAGATACTTCAAGGGATCAATTTTTAGCTATAAGAATTGTGTGTTGGTTCAACATGTAATGTCGCAACTTTTGGGAGGTGAACACTACTGCTAAACAAGCCCTTTCCATTAGTGAATAATTGAGTTCATATCCCACCAAAGTTCTACTGATATAATAAATTGAATGCTCTTTTCCTATTTCATCATTTTGTGCTAGAAGGGCCCCTAGGGCTGAATGTGTAGTGGAGATGTATAATATCAAAGGTTTGTCCGCAACTGGTGGAACCAATACAGGAGGTGTAGCTAGATACTCTTTAAGTTGATCAAATGCTGCCTGACACTTGTCATCCCATCGAAATGAGACATCCTTTTAGAGCAAGTGTTGAAATGGTTGACATTTATCTGCTAGCTATGAGATGAAATGCCTAATGGATTGCAACCTTCCCTGAAGGCTCCTTAATGCTTTAAGATTCTTTGGTGGAGGCATCTCCATTATAGCCTTTACTTTTGTTGGATCTACTTTGATGCCTCTATGAGATACAATATATCCCAACAGCTTTCCTGATGTTACACCGAAGACACACTTCTTTGGATTGAGTCTTACTTGGTATTTTTCAAGCCTGTCAAAGATCTGTCCTAGAACTTGTATGTGATTTTCCCTAGAAGATTTAGCTAGTATGTCATCCACATAGTCCTCCATGATATGATGAAAGAGGTTGTGGAATATCACTGTCATTGCTCTCTGATAGGTTGCTCCTGCATTCTTTAGACCAAAAGGCATGACACACCAACAATAGTTACCCCAAGGGCAAGTAAATGTTGTTTTATGTTGATCTTCTTCTACTATCCGTATCTTATTGTAGCCCAAAAATCTGTCCATGAGAGAAAGCATCTCATGACCTACTGTCAAATCCACTATAATGTCAATGTTTGATAGTGGAAAGTCATCTTTAGGACATGCTTTATTCAGATCTCTAAAGTCATTACACATGTGGATGTGCCCATTAGGTTTAGACATAGGTACAATGTTTGAGACCCAAGCTACATAGTCAATGGGTCGTATGAACTTTGCATCTAATAGCTTTTGTATTTCTACCTTTACCAAGAGAGCTATCTGAGGGTGCATCTTTATCAGCTTTTGCTTGACTAGTTTTACTTTGGGATCAACTGTGAGATAATGAACTACTAGCTTAGGGTCAAGCCCTGGCATATCAACATAGGTCCATGCAAAGTTGATGGTTCTTTGTAAGAAGAATGTGTTAAGGTTCTTGTGCTCTGTTTCTGATAATGATGCTGCAAGGAATGTGGTCTTTGGATTTTGCTCTGTGCCCAGGTTTATCTTTGTAGAATCTTCCACTAGGAGAGCTGATTTCTCTTGATACTTAGATGGTAGGGGAAGGTCAAATCCTCCATCCTTAGGTGCCACAGTTGGGTTTTCACCTTTGGATACGTCCTTTGTTTTTACTATTTTGTGATCAGGAGATGCCACAGTGTGGTTTTCACCTATAGATCTTTCTTTATTTTGACTTTTGTGACTGGAGGATTTGGCATTCTCACCAAAATAAGTTGTTGGTTCTAGTTCCATTACAAAACCTGCTTTATGATCGCCAAGAGGGATACCTTCCTGAAGTCCCATGAACTCAGCTAAAGCTTCGTCATTCTGAAATACATCTATTACGGGGGACCCTTGTTGGTCCCAATCGATAAGTTCAGGGTAGGCAAGTGTGACATTCTGGGTGCTTGTGGTGGAAGTTAAGGATATGGAGGATAGCATAAAAATGGAGGATTCTATGAATAGGTTGGTCATATGGAGGGATGAGTCATCGATGATATCCTCTGTAGACATCGAATCAGCGGGAAAAGTGTCAGCTACCTCGTCGAGGATATACTCGATGTCCAAGGCATGTGGTACCTTCTTACCAAATCCTAATCCCTTCTTGTCTAGCTTCTTTGTTACAACAATGGGTTCCATAGTTCCTTGATTCTATTTCCCAAGGCCACCTTTGCCTTTATAGCCCATGTTTTTTACTATCCTTAAGCCATTGCCATATTGCTTGACTGGTATTGTGACTGGTTCTTTCTCCTTATAGAGCCAAGAAGAAATATCCACAATAGTTTCCTCTTCCAATAACTGTCCATGTTGGAATTGGGTTAGGAATGTTGGGGGAGGAATAGCTACTTTTTTGGCTACTTTGGCAATGGGTGGTTGGCCGTAAGATTTTGGAGATAAAGGCATCTGCCCTACACAACAAGATTTTGAGATATCATAAGTGCCAAAGCCTATGTCTCGGATGCGAGCTATGATTTCAGGTAGAGGATTAGGGTTGCTTGTAGAGGCTGGAGTCAGCATTGCAGGGTCAACATATAGTGGGGATTCAAGGGCTTTGTCATTTTTAGGCACTTGGTTGCAATTCTTATAACTACCTTGCAAGAAATGACAGAATTCAAAAGGATTGGGGTCTCTTGGGATAGTTATCTCTGTACCATTGTACGGGAACTTTAGAGATTGATGGTACATGGAGGGAATAGCGTTCATTGCATGGATCCATGGGCGGACTAGGATAATGTTGTAAGGCAACTCAATATCAAGGACTTGACACCTGGTTTCAAGCATGATAGGGCCGAGTTGTATAGGCAAGTGGATAACACCTTCAGAGCGGCATTCAGCATCATCATACCCCTTGATTGTAATACTATGATCAGTGTTGACATGATCCTCAGAGTATCCCAATTGCTTTAGTAACATTAAAGAATAGATGTTGAGGCCAGCACCACCATCTATGAGTATGCATTTGATTTTGCGTTTATGTATGAGAACTTCAATATGAAGGGCATCATTGTGAAAAGGATCATGGGATGGGAGATCTTTCTCAGAGAAGACCACATTGTAGGGTGAAGCAATGTTACCTACTATAGCTTGGGAATCTGCGACCGCTATGTTGTTAGGAACTGAAGACTCTTGGAGGGCTTTTTCTAGCACCACTCTATGTGTAGGTGATGACCGTAGAAGGTCCAAGATAGAGATTTGTGCTGGCATTTTCCTGAGATGTTCGACAAGATTATAATTAGATTGAGTCAGAAGACTGGGTGTAGGACCACGAATGGTGACACTACCACAACGAGTTGTAACAGCGCAATCCATAGATTGACCTTTGATTGTGAGGGTAGACACTCGACTCTCTTCAAATTGACCTACAATGGAATCAAAGGAAGTGGAAGCATGATTGATACCTTTACCTCTATCCTAAGGACGAGGTGGACCATGATGAGGGAATGGTTCCTTGTACATATCGAGATCTTTGTTTGTGTTTTGAGCTGCTTGTTCATTCTCAAAAGTGATTAGGTTGCCGTCGATGAGATTTTGGATTAGGTGCTTGAGTTTCATGCATGATGCAGTTCTATGTCCTTTGCTCTGATGGAATTCACAGTATTCATTTTTTCTATACCTTGCAATTTTGTAAACCGGTTCACCATATGGGGGTGCATCTGGTAAGGTGATGAGTCCTTTCTGTAAAACCTATTGTAGGACTGACTCCATAGGCAATCCCAAGGGAGTAAACTGACGCCGTGGAGGGTAATCTTGTTGAGGTCGCTCCTGTTGTCATTGTTGTTGATTTTGATACGGTTGTCACTGTTGTTGCTATTGTTGAGATGGAGCTTGACTTGGTTTGGAGAGCTGTAGCAGTGTTTGCAAAGTTTGGACATGTTTAGAATCAACCACACTGTCATTAACCACGTTTTTGTTTTTGTTCCAGTATTTGGGTTTATCATTCTTCTATTGATGAGGAGCGTTGTCTTTCATTTCTTTGAATATTTTGACCACACCCTTAGTAATGAGGGCCTTCTCAATATTGATTCCTTTGTATGTGATTTCGTCAAAGGTTGTAGCACTGAGAATTTGCAAGTGAAAACCTAACTCTTGGTTGAGGTTCTGCACAAATATGATAACAAGTTGTTTCTCCAGAATCTTGAAAGGGAATTTACTAGCCATTTGTCTCCATCGTTGAAGGAAAGAAATGAAAGTTTCACCATTTTTCTGTTTATTGTTGCATAGATCAGTCATGGAAATCTCATGCTCTGCATTGTAAGAAAAATGGGTGGCAAACTTCTCTGCTAGCTCATTGAAAGACTTGATACCCATGGGTAAGTGTGAGAACCATTCTATAGCTTGACCTCCAAGACTGCGAGGAAAGAGACGCATAAGATATGTGTCGTTATGTGAGACCTCGAAGCAAGCAAGATAGAATTCCCTAAGATGGTCTTTTGGGTCACCTTTTCCTTTGTATTTATCAAACTTAGGAATAGTGAAATTTTGAGGAAAAGGGATCATTGGTAATGACCGATCAAAAGGATAAGGACACACTTCCTCTAAAGAGGACTTTTTGGTGTGGCCAAACATAAGATCAGATAGCTGCTATTGAACTTCTGCGATTTTTAGCTCCATAGTCGTAGGAGGGGTTGGTAACATCTCTTGTTGTCCCAAAAGTGGTTGGTGTTGCCCATACGGAGGATTATAATGTAAGCCATGCACACTGGTGCTATAAGGATCGTAAGATTGATTGGGATCATACGGGTTCTACGTTTGGTTCAGATTGGGTTGGAATTGGAGGTTTTGATTTGGAAGTGGTGGAGGTGGTGCTAGGTAAGAATGTTGGCTTTGTGATGGTTGAAGAAAAGTATTGGGTGGAGGAAAGCTAAAGTGTGTTTGATTAGGTTGTGATGGCGGCACATAGCTTTGGGAAACTTGAAGTTGGGAATGTTGAGGGTGGATAGGCAAGGTGTTGAAGAAATTTAGCACAGATGAACGTTGTGGAGGAGGGACATAGGTAGATGTGATTTGCGATGTTTGAGGTAGATTGGTGATGAGAGTAGAAGAATGTTATGGTTGGGGTTGCATGACTCTAATTGGTTGAGAGACATGAAGGTTTGATGATATGGGAGGTGGTATTTGTTGAGACCCTTGTTGTATGGCTATATAATTGTTCCCTAGATTGTAATTTGGTGGGAAACCTATTCGTGATGGGGTAACCAAGATTCCACTTGCGATTGGGGTGGACACTTAAGGAGGTGGTTGCATATTCGATCAAGCTAAGGTGGCTTGCTTAGCTAACTCTACTTGAGGTTGCAGAGTTTCTTGTTGGTTTTTATAGATCTCCATAGGAGTTAGAAGCGGTGATACGACCCTCTCTTCTATTGGATTTTGAAAAAGGGGATTCCTATACTGCGAGCCTTGTGCAGGTAAGGGCGTAGTCACCGTGGACATGGTTTGCACCGCTTGTATGGCACTCAACGTGTTACTTGTCTCCTTGAGAGTGGATAAATCAAAATCTTGAGGTAACTTGTCACCTTGCTCTGCAAGCAAGCGAAAGAAATGATCTTGGTTCTCACTAAGGATTTTGTCAAAGGCGGCCATGATTCTAGGCTCTTGTATGATTTCATCAAGATCTTGCCCATCTTCTTGAGAGGATTGACCTATTTCAATGTGTCGCTATTCTTGAGATGGGGGTTGATCTATGATATAACCTTGTGACACAAAATTCGGAGGCAAGCCGATGGTATACTGGGGTGTACTTACCAAAGCGACCCTAACCTCTTGAGGATTGCTTGGTTGGTCAATGTGCGGCATGTTCGGAGAGCTGATTGGTTTTACCACAGGTGTAATGGGAGTTACCTTGGGAGTAATGTTGAGACGACCGGATTGCGGTGTGTGAGGAGGCAATTTGTGCTTCCTAGGGCCAACTTGCTTGGACTTCATAGTTTGCTGGAGCCTAGTGGTTACCATGGAATACACTAGGGTAAAAAGGTAATGCTGGGATTCTATGAGGTGCTTTGAGAAAAGGACAAACTCTAAGGCACAATGTACTGGACCAAAGGCACTATACTATTTGACCAGAGGTGTAGGACTATGTAACCAAAAGCGTGCTACTGTGACACCAAAGGCGATGGACTGAGCTACCAGAAGCGAGTTACTGCTATGCCAAAGGCAAGCTACAGTGACCAAAAGTGAGCTACTGTTATACCAAGGGCGCTGAAGTAGAGTTTTTGCCAGAGGCGAGTTACTACTATACCAAAGGCGATCTTCTGTACTACCAAAGGTGAGCTACTGTAATACCAGGGGCGCTGAAGTAGTGTCTGATGCTTCTAAAAGGCAAAATTTTGATAGATTGTTTCTATTTCTAATTGGATTTGTTTTGGCAAGAGAAAACACAGCAAACAATGTTGGCACAAACAAGGGATTGACACAACAGATAGTGTATGTTTGAGGCTCCAACCAAGCCCAATGTTTCCACAAGTATAAGACAATTGCAATCAATAACAAGCAGTTTTTATCCATAGAGACAAGGTTTCATTATAGTAGATCAGCTCACAGCTTAATACTCTGTCAATAAAAATATCATTTCATAAAGGTGTCAGATATTTAGTTTTTTTGCGAGAGATGATAGGTAGGGATATCTCACCCTCCCCTTGGAAAGCTCAAGTAGGTCACAAGAGCTTTATGGCCAAGGGAATACTATCTCTTCTCAAGGGATCCAATGGTGAGTATCTTAAGGGCTTAAATCGATTCCCCTTGCACTGATGATTACCGCAATGTTCAGAGGTAGGTCAGGTAGTCTCTATCTAGAATGGTTCTTAGTGACTTTGAGGGACCAACGCCTTATGAGCAATGCCACAAGCTACTAAAAGCTTTAACCAATCCTACTAAGAGTATCAAACACTTCACTCAATGTGAAAATCATTTCCACAAAGAGCTAGTACACCTCTTTTCAGTTTGGCACCACAAGGTAAGGCTGACGTCGGTTAGGACTTGGCTTTCGCCTTATCCCTCTTATATAGCGGTTCAAAGGAAAATTCTACTTAGGGTCATCCCTTTTGGATGAAACGCAATCCAAAAGTAGGCCCTTCTAAAGGAAGTACAGAAATGTAAGAGTAAGCACATCAAACAAAGGTTCAATTGTCCCGTTATAAGAAAAATAAGGTGCAACTAAATTAGGCACACACACGATTGTAGTTGTCAATTGTCCCTTATGAAATTGAAGTGTTTGACATTCATGTCCATTGTCCCTTAGAAATTTGAAATGTTTTTGCATACATGTCCATTGTCCCTTAAGAAAAGCAATATGTTCCTAAGACTTAGATTTGCAAAAAAAGATTTGTTCAATTATCCCTTTAAGAATGCAATGTGTTTCTAAGACTTAGTGAAAAAATTTCTTCAACGCTCGTCCTGCATGAACATGTTAAAAACACATATTTGCTCTGTGTGAGTGATAAGAAGCTGCAACAAGTCAATTAGTTCCACCAAAAATTCACAAGTTAGCAAAAACAAATCAATTTGACGAAAAAGCGAGCTACTGTCTTACCGAAAGCAACTTACTGTGAATCAAAAGTGCTTCACTGTGCTACCAGAAGCGATGTGTTGCAGACCAGAAGTGACCTACTGTCTTACTAGAAGTGATGCACTATTCTACCAGAAGCATGGTACTATGTTACCAAAAGCGAGCTACTTTGACCAAAAGCGAGCTACTTTGCTACCAAAAGCGAGCTACTGTACTACCAAACGCATGACACTGTACTACCAAATGCATGGTGTAATAATAGGCTTGCAAAAAATAATATTTTGTCAAAAATGCTAGATCAAAGGATGATTGAATGATTGAGTGATGATCTAGGATGTTGATAAGTGATAAGACACTGTACCAAGTGATATTAGCTCCAAAGAAAAGAACAAGATGTCAGAAATCAAGTCAAAACCTTAACAATAAGTGAGAAACCCTAGAAAACCAAAGTGAAATCCATAAATTGGTAACAAATATGATGAGATACAAGAGATTAAATATCACCAATGGATTTCTTATGATTTTCTATGCAATTTTAAAAAAAAGCATCGACTTTCGTTAAGTTTTGAGAAAGTTATGGGGTTTTGAAGTTTGCAAGCCTGCTATCTCAACCAAAAGTGCTTTACTATCATACCATTAGTGCTTTTCTGTTATACCAAAAGCGCTTTACTTCTATACCAAAAGTGCTTTTCTATTTTTTAAGTGCGCTTCACTGTATTACCAATAGCGCGATTCTGTGCTACCAAAGGCGCTACGGGATGGCCCGAAAGCGTTGTACTGCTCTACCAAAGGCACTTTTCTGTGTCAAGATGCGCTATTCCATACTGTACTTTAAAAAAAATCAATTTCTCAAAGAAAAAGAGGGATTAGTGTGTCCCACCGAGCGTGCCAAAATGTGTATGAGGAAAAATCGATTAAATCTAAACTAATAAAATCAAAAACCAACCACATAAAGCGAACCAATCTAAGTAAAAGCCATTATCATAAAATCAAAGACAAATGAAAGCTATTACCAAAATTTGTGTTGTTCCCTTTGGAGATGTGTGGATTGCTCAATCAAGTTGCGAAACCATAGCTGCAACAAGCAAGTAGTGTGCTCAATATGCTTAAAGATCAATGTTAAGAGATCGTAAGGTTGCTCAATCGACGTGTTTTGTATGCTCAAAGCTCTGTTAAGTATACCTGAGAATACGATCGAAGAGAGAGAGACTTAATGAAGGAGATGAGGGGGGTTTATATAGATTTCAATGAAGATCGATCAACGGTCCAGATAATTCAGAAGAATCAATGGAGGAGAATAGTTGAGGAACGTGCAATGAATAAGAAGAAGACATGTGTCTTGCTTTCTTTTGCATGAGAGGAGTTATTAAGAATAGAAGCATGAGTTAAAGCAATTAACAGAATGTAATAGTCAGTTAAGTGATTTAAAACAAGAAGAAGGGATTTGCATGAGAAAAGAAGATATTTTGCTTTATTAAATATTAGAAATATTTAATTGCATGAGCAAGAAAGCTTGAGTTATTTTAGAGATAACTCAAATTTAGAAGAAAAAGTAATTTAAATAAATAATTGATTTATTTAAATTTAGAGAAGATATTTATGGAAGAAATAATTAAATAATTAGAATTATTTAATTTAGAAGATTTGAAATGAAATTAAATAAATAAATTTATTTAATTGTTGTGCATGATTTTGGAAGAACAAATTTTGATTTAATTAAATAATTAAGAATTATTTAATTGTAGATAAGAGGGAATTTGTTGAATTAATTAAATAATTGGATTTATCTAATTAATGTGGATTTGATTTTTGGAAAGAGGATAATGATCTAATTAAATAATTAAAATTATTTAATTGTGGAAGAATATAGAGGAATCTAATTTAATTAATTAAATAAAGAGGATTTATTTAATTAATGTCGCAAGTATGTGATTTAGAAGAATTTGGTGAAATTAATTAAATAATTAGATTATTTAATTAACGTTGAAATGCAAGTGATTCGACAGATTATGAAATGCAAGTGATTCAATGACACGGTCATTTTAGGGTGTCTACAGCATCAAACAGAGTATAATTCTTGTCATCATGCATTCTAGATGCCCAGTTGACCAAATCAGTGCTTCTCTAGTGTGTATCTATGATGACGCCATATCTGAACCATACACCTTCAGGCCGAGCGAACATTGGTTTAAGAAATTCAGCATCAGATTTGCTCAACCTCTTGTCTGCCATGGTTTCCTGCAATAAATAGGACTAGTCTTACCATACAATACTTCACATACATGCATACAACATTATATCTTCACGGCATGATGCACATTCTATTGATTAATCATCACTTCATCATGATATGCATAACATATATCTTCAAACTAGAAAAAGAATACTACCTAGATATGCAAAAAATGATAGGAGGGTTTTAATTACTTACTTGATAGCATTTAACTCCTCGATTATGCTAATGATTATATGAAAGAGATTCAGATACCAATGATAATCACGGGTCCTGTTCTGCTGCAAGCCATGTGTGTCCGTGGGTAGGTCGTATGAGGGTTTGAAAGCTCTATGCTTTGTAAAAAATAGTTTTATTGCAAGGTAAGTGTAAAATGATGGTGTAAATTCACTTTATCCTCCTTATTAGGGTAATTTTAGGGCAACACAGGGTTTATTCAATCTTAACCATCTCCTGTCATTAATTCATGGATGCTGCCAAGTGTCTAGATTGCGTTTGCAATCGGCGGGAATCCACCTGCTGCATTTATGGCAATTCATGTTGCACAGTAAGAGGAGCGGGGTGATCTTTCATAAAATGAGGTTATATTTTGAATATCAGGTCATGTTTAAAATGTCAAGTGATATTAAGAAATATCAGGATGATGTCATCAGGATAATGACTTAGTTTATCGTTGTCGTACTATGACGTCATTGTCATGTTATGTAGAAAGGGTTGCTATTGGAAATATACCTCCGCGAGGTAAAAAGGATGATAATGTCATCATCATGGAAATTTTCTTATCTCATCAGGATTATATGACATCACCATGATATTGTCTTTAGGTTGATACTTTGTGACAGGGTGATATTCGGGAGATAGGGTGATATTCGGGAGATCGGGTGATAATGGGAATATGACCCCCACAAAATATACGACGTTGTTCGACGGGTAAATGTTTCTATCACCTAAAATTGACGTATGGATCTCTGGATAAATGATTTATCAGGTGGTAAAATTGGATTGGGGTGATCTTTCATAAGATGACTAATGTTAAGAAATATGACCTCCCCTCGAAATATCAGGTTTGACTAGGACTTTGACTCACCATAACTCTCGTTCCCTAAGGAATATCAGTGTGATCCAAAAGGCAAACTTGCATGAAATTTTGTCCTCTATCCAACCATGAGGTTATTGACATGAAATCTGAAATTTGAAAAATTGACCTCATCATGATGACTTACCCAGTCCCCTTATGCAAGATCATCTACATGACTTACTTTTGCTAGACCACCAGCAAACAGAAAACACAAGCCAAGCCAAGCAAAAAAGTTGGGTCCCTATTTTGTCAAGTCAAAATGGGGCGTGTTGTGTAACCACACAACAAGTCCTTGTGCAATACCTACAGTTTTGGCACCTAAGAAAGATGGAGAATGGAGAATGTGTACTAATTCCAGAGCAATAAACAAGATCACAGTTAAGTATAGATTTCCTTTATCTAGGATGGATGATATCATGGATTGTTTGAGTGGAGCAAAATATTTCACAAAGATAGATTTTAAGAGTGGATACCATTAGATTAAAATTAGAATCAGAGAAGGTGATGAATGGAAGACTGCTTTTAAAATAAATGAAGGATTATATGAGTGGTTAGTGATGCCCTTTAGATTAACAAATGTATCGAGTACTTTCATGAGATTGATGAATGAAGTCTTGAAGAAATTCTTGGGTAAGTTTGTGATTGTATATTTGGATGATATTCCAATTCTCAGTAAGACAAAAGAGGAACATTTGTGGCATATTAGACAAGTTTTGCAGAGGTTGAGAGAGGAGAAATTGCTAATCAACATCAAGAAGTGTAGTTTCATTAAGGAAGAACTAGTGTATTTGGGATTTGTGATTTCTGCAAAAGGATTGAAGATGGACCCTAAGAAAGTAAGAGCAATTGTTGAATGGCCTACACCATAGAGCATTGAAGAAGTTATATCATTTCATGGATTGGTTAGTTTCTACCAAATGTTCATAAAAAATTTCAATTCAATTTGTAACCCTATGACGGAGACAATGAGAGGTGACAGAAAATATTTCAAGTGGACATCTGGAGTAGATAAAAGTTTTGAGTTGTTGAAGTAGAAAATGACAGAGCAACCTATTTTGGCATTACCAGATTTCAATAAGGTATTTCAAGTTGATTGTGATTCAAGTGGAAATGTAATTGGAGCAGTGTTAAGTCAATAAGGTAGACCAGTAGCATATTCATTGAGAAGTTGAATGATGCAAGAAGAAGATATTTAATTTATGATCAAGAGTTCTATTCCATAATTCAAGCCTTGAAAAAGTGGAGACACTACTTTTTGCCTAAGGAATTTGTGTTGTGTACAAAACATCAAGCTTTACAATATTTGAATAGTCAAGGTAAGTTGAATCAGAGACATATGAGATGGGTAGAGTTCATGCAAAGTTATACTTTTGTGTTGAAGCATAGGAGTGGAAAATCAAACAAAGTTGATGATGCATTGAGTAGGAGAAGAAACTTGTTGACAAAGATGAGAGTTCAAGTGTTGGGTTTTGATGAATTGAAGAAAATGTATGAGGGAGACACTAATTTTGTAGAATGTTGGAAAGTATGTAATGAACCTATTGTGACAGATAGAAGTAAGTGGTTGGACTATTTCATTCAAGAAGATATGTTGTTCAGAGGAAGTCAGTTGTGCATACCTAGAAGTTCAGTGAGATATAATTTGATCAAGGAGAAGCATAGTGGTGGATTGGCAGGAGATTTTGGCATTGATAAGACAGTGGCTTTGGTAAGTGAAAATTACTTTTAGCCTCATATACATAAGGATTTTTAGAGATTTGTGTAGAGTTGTAGAGTTTGTCAAGTTGCAAAAGTGAGTAGTTAGAACACTAGATTGTATAAACCTTTAACAGTACTGGAGAGACCTTGGGAAGACATAAGCATAGATTTTGTAATGGGATTACCTAAAACATAGAGAGAACATGATTCAATATTTGTAGTGGTTGACAGATTTTCAAAGATGGCTCATTTCATACCTTGTAAGAAGACAACTGATGTAATGCATGTAGTTGACCTATTTTTCAAAGAGATTGTGAGATTGCATGGATTACCTAAGAGTATAGTTTCAGACAGAGACACAAAGTTTGTTGGATACTTTTGGAAGACACTTTGGAAGAAGATGAAGATAGATTTGAAGTTTAGTTCAACTTTTCATCCACAGACAGATGAACAAATAGAGGTAGTGAATAGGATTTTGGGAAACTTGTTGAGATGTTTGGTTGGGGAGAAGATCGGAAGTTGAGATTTGATTGTTTCACAAATAGAGTTTGCATACAATAATTCAGTAAATAGGAGTACCAGAAGAACACCTTTTGAGATTGTTACCAGAGTACATCCTAGTGGAGTTGCAGAATTGAGAGATATCAGTATAGAGGAAAGGAGAAGTGCAGAAGCAAAAGAATTTGCAAATCGCATGAAGACAGTATATGATCAAGTGAAGAAACATTTGGAGAGCATGAATAGTAAGTATAAAGAGAAGGTAGATGAGAAGAGAAGACATAAGGAATTTAAAGTGGGAGATGAAGTGACGGTATACTTCAAAAAAGAAAGATTTCTAGTTTGGACATATAGCAAGTTGAAGATGAAGAAGTTTGGACCTTGTAAGATACTCAAAAAATTTGATTTAGGAAATGCATATGAAGTGGAGTTACTAGAAAAATTAGGTATATCTCCTATTTTAAACATTGCAGACTTACATCAGTATCATGAAACAGAGTTCAGTGATAGCATGGAAGAAGACTTGAAGAAGCAGCTACCAAACAAAGCACTGGAGCAGATTGAAGACATTTTGGACAACAAAGTTAGATGTAGCACTAGAGGAAGATAATACAAAAGAATATCTTGTGAAGTGGAAGGGAAAATCGAAAGAAGATTCATCATGGATTTCTTAGGCTGAGGTGGACCATCTTGGTTCTCCCCTAGCCCCAACAAAGTGAGGGACTCACTTTTTCAATAAACCTGGATGTCTGATGCAGGAGCATCCCTGGTTCAAGAGCAATCTTGCATCAACCAAAAACATTTGTATTCCATTTTGTTTGCAGTTCAGATTGTTTCTTTTCATTTTCCAATTCAGTTTAGGCAGTTCAATCAGAAGCAGTTCCATCTTTTGGTCTGGTATTCTACCATAGTTTCATTTCACATCTTGTAGATCTAGACTTAGCATATTCATTCATTCATCTACATCATATCAAGAATTCAAAGAATTTGGATCAGATACCAAAAAAATATTATTATAAGAAGATCGACTATTTTCTCAGAGCAGACATCTTGACAGTCTCAGATAAATTGGCTGAAAGAGAAAGCTTGCTGATCATTCCTTGACTTGTGGATCTCAATGACACATCAGTCAATGATCTTTGGTTTGTGGCCGACCCTTCCTAGAGGTTTGGATGTTGTTTCATTTATTTAAGGAAGTGTTCTATGCATTTAGGTTTGACCTATCTGTGAACACATCCTTCCTTAGCCAATGTAGAGGAATCTATTGGTTTGGAAAGGATATATATTGATGTAATAGATCCCTAGGAAAGTAGTAGTGGACATAGTAATAGTTGATAGTTTAGATTTTGTACGAAGGAGCTTCAAAGCTTTATCTTGCACATGTATGTAATTAGGCCTTGAGCCCTAATTATAAGCCCACTTGATGCCGACCAGATCATATTTGAATTCTATGATATACTAAATGCTAGAATCTACATTTGTTCCATTTATTTGAGTTGTTTCTATTGTGTTTACTCTTGTTGCACAGTTTGAATAGTTCATTATGTGAACCCTCCTACCATGACTACACCAGACTATCCAAGTCACCTACTAAATCTGAATCAACAAAACCTTTTATGTCCAAAGATTTATTAGCACTATCAGTACTAGAGTAAATCAAACAATAATTAGGAGTACATATAATATATTTAAGCACCCTCTTTGCATAATTCCAATGTTGTCTACTAGGGTTGAATATAGATTTGCTCAAAAGTCCCATTGCTTGGGCAATATCTAGCCTAGTGCAAACCATTGCATACATAAAACTCCCTACAACACTAGCATATGGCACATTAGACATATCCTCAAGATCATCCTCAGTCTTTGGACACATATCTAATGAAAGCTTAGTACCAATGGGTAAAGGAACTTTAACTAGGTTACAATCCTGCGTACTAAATCTCTGCAAAATAATATTCACATACTTACTTTGTGACAGCCAAAGCTTTTTGTTACCTTTGTCCCTCCTAATCTCCATTCCCAGAATATACCTAGTAGTTCCAAGATCCTTCATATCAAATGCACCTGAAAGTTGAGCTTTCAGCTCACTGATCATACCCTTAGTATTGCTGAAAAATAACATGTCATCAACATACAATGCAATGATCAATATAGAATCACCAATATAATAAATGTAAACATAGTGATTCTCATTGCTCCTAACAAATCCTAATTTGAACAAAAATGAATCAAACTTTTGATACCACATTATGGGGGACTATTTTAAACCATAGAGAGACCTCTTTAACCAACAAACTATTCTTTTCCTTTTACCTCAAAACATGTAGGTTGTTGCATATAAATTTCTTCCTCAAGATCTCCATGCAAGAATGCAGCCTTAACATCTATTTGCTCAATCTCCCAATTAAAGGCTATAGCAATGGATAAAACAAATATAATAGAAGTCAACTTAGCAATAGGAGAGAAAAGCTTTCCAAAATCAACTCCCTCTCTTTGGGAGTAGCCCTTAGCTACCAGTCTAGCCTTGTACTTCTCCAATGAACTGTCTGCTCCAAAGTTCTTCTTGAAGACCCACTTACATAATATAACCTTTATTCCTTTGGGAAAACAAACAAGATCCTAGGTGTTACAAGAGTCTAAAGCCATCATCTCCTCCTGCATGGCTAACTCGCAAGACTCACTATCATCTACAAGAATAGCTTCCCTATAGGATTTAGGCTCATCGTCAGTAGTTAATAAAGCAAATATACAATGAAAATATGGTGGGCTATACCTGTGAACTAGATTATGTTGTCTTGTGGATCTCCTCAAGGGTGGAGTAAGAGTCTCAACTCATTCTTCTGCATGATCATCTGTACCAACTTCTCTTGTAACAATAGATTCATCTTCATCAGAACTACTCAAATCTTCTTCTTCTTCACCCCCCAATCCATCATTCTATTCTTCCTAAGGTGCATCTTTCTGCTCTAAATCAAAGTGCACTTTCTTTACCTTTTCATCTTTTTTTTTGCTACTCAGGGTCAAAAATAGCTCTAAGCTCCCTGAAAATGACATCTCTAGAAAAGATAGTCTTACAGGTTAGTGGATTCCAAAGATTATAACCTTTGACATTATCACCATATCCAATGAATGTACACTTTTAAGCTTTTGGATCCAACTTAGATCACTTTTCCTTAGGCACATGAACAAAAGCCTCACATCCAAAAACCCTTAAATGTAAAATATAAGGTTTCTTACTTGTCCACACATCATAAGGTGGCAAATCAAGAGCCTTACAAGGAGATCTATTAATCAAGTAGAAAGTAGTACAACTAGCCTCTACCTAAAAATATTTATCCAACTGCGCATCACTCAACATACTTCTAGCTCTTTACATAATTATTTGGTTCATCCTTTCTGCAACACCATTCTATTGTGGTGTATACATAGTTGTCTTTTGTTTGATAATACCTGCATGGTTGCAAAACTCATCAAATTCCTTAGAGAAATATTCCCCTCCATTGTTATATCTTAACATTTTTATCTTCAATCTCGATTGGTTTTCAACTAAACTTTAAAATCCTTAAACTTAGTGAAAACTTCATATTTGTCTTTCATAAAATAAATCTATGTAAATCTAGATACATCATCAATGAAGGTAACAAAATAACAAGACTTTTTGATAGAATCATTATCCACAGGTCCAAACACATCTGTATGAATAATTTCTAACTTATTTTTGGCTCTATTACTTCCTAAAGGAAATGATTTTCTATTTTGTTTATCAAACACACAATGCTCACAAAAATCAAAGTGCTCATTAGAATAAGAGAAACCATCCAAGAAACATTTATTCTTAATAGTTTTCAAAACATTATTACTTATGTGACCCAATCTACGGTGCCATAACATACATGTATTTTCAGTACTGGCCTTAGATACATAGGAGGCATTACAAACTGTAGTGGCTTCAAGCTTGAACAGGTTTCCCAATCTCTTCCCCTTCACTACCACCAAGTTCCCTCTCACCAATTTGCATCCATGCTTGCCAAAAGTTACATACATTCCCAAATCATTCAACTTCAAAACTGAAATGAGATTTCTAGCTAATGCGGGAACATGCAAAACACGAAGGAGGGTTTTAATCCTCGCATCACTAAAAAATAACAATACCTTTCCTTTACCAACTATTGGATATGTAGAGTTGTCTCCAAGGTAGATATTATCTCCATCATACTCTTTGTATGTGGAAAACCATTCCTTATGTGGGGTCATATGAAATGAGCATCCTGAGTCAACCAACTAGTGATCATTAGAAACAACATTACATGCAGAAAGTAAAACATCTTCACCTACATCTGAGGACTTACCTAAAGCACTCTCCCACTATTTCTTTGGGTTTCTACACTCCTTCACATGTTCCCTTTTACCACAGTTCCAACACTTAACTTTGTTCTTCTTCCCAAGAGTCTTAGAATGGCCCTTCGACTTGTCCTTAGCCCCTTTCTAATCTCCTTTTGGTCCTCTTTCCTTAGACCTTCCCTTGACATTGAGAGCATCCCTTGAACTATCTGAACTCTTCTTCCTCAATTCCTATTGTAGACACCTAAAATTGGACTGCTCTGCAAGCCAATTTTCTATTCCTTTGCACTAATCTACTCCCCCAATCTACATGTCCCTTATGATCAATTAATTCACCCTAAGTGAGTCATTTAACCTTACAACCCTATCCTATTAATTGAATGAATATTCCTAATATTCATTTAATTAATTTATCAATTTCCCTAATCCATGTTAATTAGGTTAATCACGCTTAAGTTAATTAAGAAAACACTTAATTAACCTTGTCCCCCACTCATCCACTCAACTGAATTTAATATTTAGATGTCTCCCACTCATCTCCAATCACTGAATTTAATATTCAGATGTCTCCCACTCATTCCCAATCACTGAATTTAATATTCAATTGTCTCCCACTCACCTCCACTCTTCCCAAAATGGCAATTTTTAATTCAATCCCTAGGAATAAAAGATTCACTTTTATTCCTAGCCCTTGATCTGATCATATGAATCCTGACCCTCCATCCTCATCTCCAAAATCCTATAAATAGGACCCCTCTCTAAGCCATTTCATAAGACCATTTTATACATCAAACCTCTGTCAAAACCATTCTCCAATCTCCTCATCCTACCAAACCTCTATCAAAATCACTCTAATATTCCCAACCTCCATCCAAATCAGGTATCAAGCCACTTGTCATCCCATTTACAGTGTGTTGTAGGCATTGAGCAATCCACATTAGTCATTTTGATCAAGGGAAACATCTGAGGAGCCCTTGGGTGCATCTCCTTCCCACATGGATACGTAAGGTCAAAAGGAAGGTATAATCGTGTTGTTTATGCATTTGATAAGTTATTATCTTCATTTTAATCTCAAGCTAAAGCCAAGTTCTTCCAAGATGCCATATAAAATAAGGCGTTTGGGATGAAAGTCTCAAGTGACAGGTGTTGCTGTGTTATACTGACAGCCAACCTCCCCCAAAACCCTCCAAGGCGTAACCCTTGGAGGCTGGGAGACTCCATAACGGAGAGTAGCACTACCGCATGTATAACCACCTGAACGGATGCCCTTACTATGAACCTTTGTTTTAGACAAGCCAAAATCCTTCTATTTGTTGACGCAGAGGGCAAAACCCTTGAAGCGGCCCCAATTCATGCGGTGCTTAGCCGAGGTAGCAGGGACAATCTAAAGGTTTGGTGAGGGACAAGCCTTATAAGAAAACCAGATTTTGGTATGCGTAAGAAGTGTGTGCAATTGTAAGGAGGAGCCAGTGCTACCAAGATCCTGGAGCTACCCGCTTTGAATAGGCGCAGCTAGGGGATTCAACAAATACTGTCACATTCTCACCTTAGGTTGTGAAAAAGTGCTTGTTCAAACAAAATCATATGTCATTTCACAAAACAATCTTGGTTGTTGTGCATTAATGTGCTTATTTGTGTGTTAAATGTGCTTTTGTTGTACACAAACAACCTACCAAGCGACATTGAAAACAATTTGATCAAAATCCCATCAAAGCAAATCCAAATTTGTCCTCAATCTGACACCAATCCATCCATTTTCTTCCAATTTTTTTTTCAAAAACCCCACCTTCTCTTTTGACCTTAGAGGATTGATCACCACCATTTTGGACCCCCTTCACCATATCAAACCCATTTCACTTCCTATCTGCTTGTCTTCAGTGATCTTTACATACCTGTTGGACCAAAACCAAAATCCTTGTCATAAGAAAATCATCCCAAAAATCCCCAAATCTCCCAAATCAAAACATCATCAAAAATTTGTCATCCTCTTGAGCTGAAAAAATTGACCTAGATTTTTCTTCTACACACATCATATCTTGCTTGGAAAGTCAATAGTCTACCTTCCAAGTGAAATCATTATCCCTCTTTGTGTAAGGTCATTTGTCAACCCCAAACAAAGAACGACATCCCTTTTGTGCAAAACCACAAATTTAGGTCTTATCTAAGCTCAATTTTGTTGACTACCAACATCATCCATATCACACATCAAACAAATCAAACGTCAAATCACATCTCCTCCAAAACAAACATCATCTTTGGTCCAACATCTATGCAAATTCAATCCCAACCATCCACATCACCTTTTGATTAATAACCCTAGCAATACATCCACCGCATCGCCTCTTCTACTTCACCTCATTACCCCATCCATCTTTGGGTCCAACATAATCAAATCAAATTCTCTAAGGTCTCCACCCCCATCTCATCCTACATCTAGATATCAACCCCATATACGTGCATGCCCATCACAAGATCACAAAGCAAAAAGAATCAAGAAATGGCAGAACAGGGACAATTTGGTATGCCTAACACCAATAGCTACAATAGACCCATTAATCCAAATCCACCTACATATTCCTTTATCCCCCCATATGGTCCTAATGAAAATCCCTTCAGTTACTTATGACAAACACAACCATCACCCCCCAGCACCGCCAACACAAAATGTCCCCATTCCTTCCCAAGATGACCTAGATGTCTTAAGCTTCACACAAGATGCTGATAACATGGACATGCTTGACAAAGTCCTATGATCGGATCCAAACAGATTTCTAGATTATCTTCTCAAAATTGGTGCTCAACTACCCCCCATCATGACATCAGCACAACCATCCACTTCTACAACCACCCCTAACCCATCAAATAAACAAGCATCCACATCCAACACCCAACCCACTATCTCTCAAACGTCCACCCCTGTCGTATCTACCACCAACATGACCTCCACCATCACTACCAATATCCCCAACCCCACCACTTCACAACCTGTCACCACATCCACTACTACAACAACAGTAAACCCTTCCATGCCACAAATGACCATGGGCATACAAGGAAACATCACACAAGCAAATACATCCACAAGTGTACCTCCACCCAATCCCAACACCATTGCCTATCTATGACAATTGTTCTCACAGTACAATACATCCAACCCATCCCACACCCACCAATCCAACGTCAACCCCTCCACTGTCACATATCCACATAACCTCATAACTTCATCTACATAATATCAAACCCCACCCCAATACCAACATTAAATCCCACCCCACCTCCAATACCTCACTAACCAACAGCCGTACATACAACAACCACAACAACCACAGGATATCAACACTGTTGTACAAGGCTTAATACAATAGGTAGCGGACCTACAAACTGGGGGCAAACGCAAATATTATTCTTTTGAGGATATTTGCCCCTACCCTTTCGATCGCACCTTGTACATGCCCCCTTTCCCCAAGAACTTTGAGACACCTAAATTTGACAAATACAAGGGAAAGGGAGACCCTAGGGACCACCTTAGGGAGTTCTACATCACTTGCCTAGAAGTCTCTAACAATGAAACATATCTTATGAGACTCTTCCCAAGAAGCCTCGGTGGCCAAGCCACTGAATGGTTTGCCCATCTTCCACCGGGAAGTCGAACATTCCCTGAACTTGCAAGGAAGTTTGTAAATCCCTTCTCTTATAACTTTGAACACGAGGTATCTATGATAGACCTCTGCAACACCAAACAAAAGAATGGAGAAGCTTTCCTTCCTTATTACAACGATGGAGAGGCTTGGCAAGCAAACTCCCATGGCCCATTCCTGAGAAACAACTTGTCACCATGTTCGTGGCCAATCTCAATCAGGAATTAGGGTTTCAATTACAAATTCTTTGCATATCCACCTTTGAAGAGGTTATCGACAAAGGCACTACTATCGAATGAGCCCTCATTGCCAAGGGCTCCATCAAACTATACGACAACAAATCCAACAACAATCACAACAACAACAACTACAAATCCAATCACAACACCCCCAATACCAACACGCAATCTAATGATAAATCACACTATTGGGGGAAGAACAAGAACAATCTAAACGACGGCATCACGGATGTGAAGGCCGTCCAATATATCCAAAACCAAACACCTGTGCATACATATGTAACAAATGTAAATAACTAGAGAGGGCCTAACAAACCACGCAAACCTTGCCAAACATTCACACCATTAGCAGAACCCATCAAGGACATCCTCGATAGATGTCTCAAACAAGGAGTCATCACACTCCCACCTGTTCGCCCACATCAAGACAATGAACTAAAAGCCGCGTGGTACAATGAGAATGACTACTGCGACTACCACCGCGTTGCAAGACATAAAACAGCTAACTGCATGCAACTGAAACATTGTATCCAAAACCTTATCGAACAAAACCTAGTCAGCCTCAATCACGGTGTCCAACCATCACCAAACGCTAACCTAGGAGCTTACAAGGATCCCCTTCCTAATCATAACAAAGCCTCCTCGTCCAACCAAGCATACAATATCACCCCACTACCAGCACACTACGACTCTATCGTAGGACGTATAGAAGCATCATCACATCATGTCAACATAGTTACCATTCAAGCAGAAGCACCTGATTGTGCTGTTACAACTCACCGTGGCTGTGTATCCATCTGCACAGCCCCTCCCACTAAACACACATCTGCATCCATGTCAACCCCGTTACCACCTCGTCCAACTGCACGTCCATCACCTACCCACTAGTATAGCCTCCTAGAACACCTAGGCAAGACACCCGCACAAATCTCCATCCTTGAGTTGCTTTGCACATCTCCCCTTCATAAGGACATCCTCGACAAAGCACTCTTGCAAACACAAGTCCCTGCCAACTTGAATGTAATAGAATTCCAAGCCATGGTAGGTCACATCGCCTCACCCCATCATCTCACCTTTTCTGAAAAGGACCTACCCGCCTCTGATCATATACATAACGACACCTTGCACATCGAAGTTTGCATCCACAAGCACACTATTAAAAGAGTCTTAATAGATGGTGGTTACGGCCTCAACATATGCACTGTAAAACTGCTAAAACACTTGGGGTACTCAGATGTGGTTGTTGACACCAGTGAGTGCATTACGATCAAAGGCTACGATGATACTAAATGGCTCTCTGAAGGTGCTATCAAACTTCCCATACAAGTGGGACCAAAGATCCTTGAAACAAAATGTCAAGTTCTGGATCTTGACCTCCACTATAACATCCTTCTCGGCCAACCATGGATCCACGCCATGCAAGCTGTCCCATCCACCTTCCATCCATGCATCAAATTCCCTCACAACGGCACAAAAGTCACAATTTATGCTGACCTTCACCCCTTCCAATATTGTAGTTTTCTGGAAGGCCACAACCAAACATTCTGCCCATATAATAAAGCCACCGCTGAAGCCAAACCAACAACATCCAACTTATATATCGACCCCACAAGCATCACTTCCACCTCATCCCAAGCAACCCCACCACCCGAGGTCTAGATCAAGCTATCCGACATGGAATGTGGGGAATATGACCTACACGACACTTTTTGTGTGGGCACATTACCCACTCCTAAGACATTCGGCCTCCCCACAACAGAGACAGCCAATACAGTCATCATAAAGTGCAAACCCTCGCCCACCTTCAAGAAGAAGCATCTCCTGGATCAGGATGTTCTTGAAGATATTTCATCTTGGCTTTATAAAGATGATGAGCTTGAACAAGAGGCCCCCACAATCCCCATAGAAATCTATGGCAAAGGTTCTAAAATTGTCAAGAGCATGGGCTACAAAGGACAAGGTGGTATAGGCCTTCATGAATAGGGAATTGTACAACCATTACAAAAAACAAAAAATCCCTATACTCAAGGATTAGGGTATGGTCAACCACAACGCATCCTCCCTTCCGGTGAATGTATTTTATTCACAGCTGCTACGCACCCCTTAGAGATCGAAGCATGGGCCTCCCTGAGATAGATAAGGTATATCCGGACATATCACCCATCTTGGTAGAACCGGCTCAGGAAATGAACCTGGGGATAGAACAAGAACCAAAAATTACATACAGAGTAGAATCCCTCAGCATGTTCAAACAGGAAAACTTCTTGGCATTTTTTACATGAAGAAATCATAATTTCGCATGGACCTATGCAGACATGCCAAGGCTAGATCCAGCCTTGGTTGTTCATCATCTTACAGTACATCCCGATGCCAAACTAGTCAAACAGAAACTCAGAAAGATGAATCCTTAGGTGGCCCTTCTTGTCAAAGCAGAGCTAAAAAAGTTACTGGATGTTGGGTTCATACGCCCTATTGATTACCCCGAATGGGTTTCAAATCTAGTACCAGTTGCTAAACCAGATGGCAGAATCCACTATTGTACTGACTTCAGAGACATCAACAAGGCCTGCCTGAAAGATGACTTTCCACTACCCAACATTGACATGATAGTGGATCTCACTACAGGACACGAGATGCTATCTCTCATGGATGGCTTTTCAGGGTACAACCAAATAAAAATTGCTGAAGAAGATCAGCATAAGACATCCTTTATATGCCCATGGGGGACCTACTGCTAGGTAGTAATGCCATTCGGCCTAAAGAATGCGGGAGCTACCTATCAAAGAGCAATGACTATCATCTTCCACGACCTCTTCCACCACATCATGGAGGACTACGTTGATGACTTACTGGGCAAATCAAAGACAAGAGAAGAACATTTGGATGTATTGGCCAAAATCTTTGATTGGTTAGACCAATATAATATCCATTTGAATCCAAAGAAGTGTGTCTTCGGCGTCACCTTCGGCAAACTCCTGGGATACATAGTCTCAAGAAGAGGAATAGAAGTTGATCCTGCAAAGGTCAAGGCCATAACATAAATGCCTCCTCCAAACACACTGAAACAGCTGAGAAGCCTACAGGGGAAACTCCAGTCTATCTAACAATTCATTGCCCAACTTGCTGATAAGTGCCAACCATTCCAGCATCTGCTTCAAAAAGACATAGCTTTCATTTGGAACACTCAGTGTCAGGATGCCTTTGATCAATTAAAAGAATACCTGGCTAATCCTCCTATGTTAACTCCACCAAGACAAGGCGGAACCCTCCTGCTTTATATCTCTACAACAGAGATAGCTATTAGGGCCTTGCTAGCACAACTTGATGAACAAGGGAAGGAAAGAGCCATCTACTATATCAGCCACACCTTGATCTTCTATGAGCTCAATTATACACAAATTGAACGAGCATGTTTAACCCTTATCTTCACAAGCCAAAAGTTGAGACACTACATGCTCAATCACAAGACCAAGCTCATTGCCAAGATCGGCCACCTAAAGTATTTGCTAAGCAGAGTGGCTCTCACTAGCAGAATGGTAAAATGGGTTATGATTCTATCTGAGTTCGACATTGAATACATAGAGAGAAAGGCCATTAAAGGATAGGTCATAGCAGATCAGCTGGCAGAAGCACCTATCCCTACAGAACATCCTACTATTGTAGACTTTCCAGATGAGGCTATCCTGACAATCACACCAGCCCCAGACACATGGAAAATGTATTTTGATGGATCATACACCCACAGAGGCTCGGGGGTAGGCATCCTGTTTGTTACCCCTCAAGGTGACACGATCCCTAAATCATTCAAAATCACATTTCCATGCACCAACAATGTAGCAGAGTATGAGGCTCTCATCACAAGTCTCTGCATGGCCATCCAATGGAAAATTGAAAAGCTAATGGTGTACGACGACTCCCAATTGGTCATCAGGCAAGTCATTAATGAATACAAAACCAAAGATGACAAAATCCTGCCCTACAAGAAGATGGTTGATGATTTCAAAGACTACTTTGATGATATCCAATTCGAGCAAATCCCAAGGCTCAATAAAAAAGTAGCAGATGCCATGGCTACCATAGGATCCCTAGTTGATATGAAAAAGGGTAGCAAGAAATATGAATTCCTTATAGAAGAGCTACCCATCCCGACATACAATGTTCCTCAATCAGAATTAGTGTGCGAAGTCATTGGCCCCTTGTCCCCATGGTACCAAGAAACATACATTTACCTCCATGACAACATCCTTCCCCCTAACCTATCCAATTCCCAGTGCAAATCATTCATCCGTCGAGCCTCCCGTTTCATTCTTGTGGGCGACACACTATATAAAAGGAGTCTTGATGGAACGCTTCTACGACGTTTAGACTCTAGGGAAGTTGAAGCAGCCTTAGAAGAGGTACATGCAGGTATTTGTGGGGTGCATTCCAGTGGGCCTACCCTCTCTAAAAAGATCTTCCAGACCAGATACTACTGGCCAACCATGGACCGCGATGCCCACAGGTTTACCAAGACATGCCTCCCCTGTCAACAGCACGGTGATCTCATCCATGCACCAGCATAGGAGCTACAACCGATCACAACACCATGGCCTTTCTCATAGTGGGGACTCGACCTTATAGGGAAAATACATCCTCCATCCTCCAATGGCCATAAGTTCATAATCACCACCACCGAATACTTCACAAAGTGGGTGGAAGCAATACCACTCACCTTCACCACAAGTATCCAAATCTCCAAATTCATCCTCTACTATATCATCTGCCGATATCGTATTCCCCATTCCATCATCACTGACAATGGAAAACCCTTCAAAAACCAAGAAGTTCAAACTTTGTGCGAAAAATTCAATATCAATCACCGTTTCTCCACACCATATTACCCCCAAGGAAACGGTCAAGCAGAGGTGTCTAACAAAACCATCCTCTGCATTCTCAAGAAGACAGTTAATGAAATTGGCTACAACTGGCACCTCCAACTCAACCCCGCCCTATGGGTATACCGCACAAGCATCCGCACTCCTACAGGAGCCACCCCATTCTCACTAGTACTCAGATCTGAAGCCATTTTACCTATAAAGGTCGAGCTCCCAGCTCTCCGAGTATCATTACAAAACATTATCTCTAATGAGGACTACCACGTCGCACGGTTGCATCAACTAGAGCTACTAGATGAGAAATGCTTGCATGCCTTAAATCACTTACAGGCATATCAAAACTACCTCAGAAGAAGCTACAACAAAAAGATCAGAACCAGAAAATTTGAGGTAGGTGACCTTGTCCTAATGGAAAATTAGAAGAACCTGCAAGAGCGTCCAAAGAAAGGAAAGTTTGAACCTAATTGGCTAGGACCCTATGTTGTCACGGTCGATTATGGGTTAGGAGCCTATCAGCTTGCAACATCAGAGGGGCAGCCTCTCGATGAGCCAATGAATATCATGCATCTCAAGAAGTTCTATGCATAACCTCTTTGATACCCCAAGTCAACAAATAAAAAAAAATCAAAAAAATCAAAAAATCAAAAACACCCCTAACAAAATTAGAAAATCAAGAAAAAATTAGAGTGCAATAAAAACTTCCAATGTTGAAAATCACTTCGGTGACACCTTGGATAAGTACCATGGTGAAAACCTGTTCTAGGCACCATGTGTAGTTGGCCGGTTCTACCATCTAATAAGTCCTCGTCTCGTCACACCACTCCATATTTCACACATCCCATGGCTTGGAATTCTGAAACATCAAGTCCTATTGCCTGACTCATCCTATTCCATCTCAAGGCCAACCCATGATGCAAGGACCCTATGTACATACAACATCAAAAAAATCCAAAAACATCGTAAAATCAAAAAATCCAAAAACATCGCAAAATCAAAAAATCCAAAAACATCGTAAAATCACAAAATCTAAAAACATCGCAAAATCAAAAAATCCAAAAACATCGTAAAATCACAAAATCCAAAAACAATACAAAATACTGAAAATCCAAAAAAACAAACACATCTCATCGTCAAAAACACATCAATCGTCATCACATCACACCCATCTCGAACCATTCCCACACCATCAAGTCTTGCCAGAACTACATATTCATTTCGCCCGCATCTTAAAAGTAGCTTGATCCCGTGGACATAGGGTATGTAGGTAGTCTGGAATACGAAGAATGTTTCCAGTACTCAAGTATCTAAGATGCACCCATGCACCTCATTGGATGGTACCCTGTTTATTGAGCTTTCTGGTTCTCATAATAGACACACAAGCTATGTATACATGCCAACCAGGTTCCCCAACACAAAAATCATCAATCAACATACCAACCATAATCTTGCACATGGCTAGACTATTCCTTTGCCCTTCTTCCCATAGTTTTCTAATCAACACCAATGGATCTGCGTCCTAGGATATATCTTTCCAACAATGGACAAAAATCTATCATTCTATCATCACGTCTCTTGGCAAGAACACAGATAGGCTATTTGTATCATTTTGTTGGTCTTTTTGTTTTTGATTTTTATCTTTTGTCCTATTCAAAGATCACATCAAAGCTACCTTGATCTTATTATATCATTTTATGTGGCGAAAACATCTAGAATGGGGCATAGTCTTGCTTTTGTCTGTTGTGCTTGTGGGTTTGGTTTCATTACTCCAAGCTAGTATTCATATCTTGATTGATCATAGGGTTGGTTCTAGCATATTGGTCTCCTTATGCATCTAAGGTTCATCATACCTTTTGTGTACTAATTGCTTATGCTATGAGTCCCCTTTCCTCGTCTTGACAAGGTTGTACTATCTTGGGCATGCATGAGATCATCCCTTTGTCTGCATGTCTCGTCCATGTAAATGTTGGGTAAAATCATCACCCTGGTCTTCTATACCTTGGTGAACATATCCACTTTGCTATATCAAACTTAGAATTGCTCAAATTTGCTTTCAGCACAATGATCATCCACCAATCATCTCCCAACATCATCATCCTTTCATCCCACCACTTATCTTTGACCAGTTCAACCAATCTGTCCCCTCCATTTCGAGAGCACAACCATGTTCTCGCAACCCGCCTATCCTCTCGAGGGGGCATCACCCTTACCAATTATCCCCAAACCTTACCATATTCTTCCAAACCAAAATCTTTTTTCTATCCAATCCATCTCTATGTTCTAACTTCTTTGAAATGATGTTGCTTAGCTGCAACACCATCTCAAAGAGGGGCAAATGTAGACACCTAAAATTGGACTGCTCTGCAAGGCAATTTTATGTTCCTTTGCACTAATTTACTCCCCTAATCTACATGTCCCTTATGATCAATTAATTCACCCTAAGTGAGTCATTTAACCTTACAACCCTATCCTATTAATTGAATGAATATTCCTAATATTCATTTAATTGATTTATCCATTTCCCTAATCCATGTTAATTAGGTTAATCATGCTTAAGTTAATTAAGAAAACACTTAATTAACCTTGTCCCCCACTCATCCACTCAACTAAATTTAATATTCAGATGTTTCCCACTCATCTCCAATCACTGAATTTAATATTCAGATGTCTCCCACTCATTCCCAATCACTGAATTTAATATTTAGTTGTCTCCCACTCACCTCCACTCTTCCCAAAATGGGAATTTTTAATTCAATCCCTAGGAATAAAAGATTCACTTTTATTCCTAGCCCTTGATCTAATCAGATGAATCCTGATCCTCCATCCTCATCTCCAAAATCCTATAAATAGGACCCCTCTTTAAGCCATTTCATAAGACCATTTTATACATCAAACCTCTATAAAAACCACTCTCCAATCTCCTCATCCTACCAAACCTCTGTCAAAATCACTCCAATATTCCCAACCTCCATCCAAATCAGGTATCAAGCCACTTGTCATCCCATTTACAGTGTGTTGTAGGCATTGAGCAATCCACATTAGTCATTTTGATCAAGGGAAACATCTGAGGAGCTCTTGGGTGCATCTCCTTCCTGCATGGATATGTGAGGTCAAAAGGAAGGTATAATCGTGTTGTTTATGCATTTGATTAGTTATTATCTTCATTTTAATCTCACTTATCACACCTGTGACAACAGAAATAAAACAAGTGCATCCAACTTTGGATCTGTGAGGTTAGCAATGATAGCCAGTATGACATTCTCCTAAGATTGAGGTAAAGAACAAAGAAGTAAGATACATTTATCTTCCTTATTAACATCAACATCTACGAATGGAAGCTAACTCAACAACAAATTAAAAGAATTTAATTGCTTTGCAACTGAATCAACCTCTCTCATTTTCATGGAAAACAATTTATTTTTTAAATAGAGTTTATTTACCATACTCTTGGCTTGGTAGATCTCACCCAACCATTTCCACAAACTATGTGTAATCTCTTCCTTCACGACATTCAATTGGATAGAATCTGCAAGACATAAGTAGATGGTTCCCATGCCTTTTTAGCCAACCTTGTCCATTCATCCAGAGAGACATGATCAGGTTTCTTCTCATTTTGAATAGCCAACCACTGGCTTCTTTCTTCCAGCAAGTCCTCCATTTTTAGCTTCCACAACTCATACCCTATTCCGTTGAACTTCTCAATGTCCAATCGAGAGGTTGATGCAACCATAATATCAACACAAGATCTGCAAAAGAAATACAACCAAATCTCCCACTATAGCTATAGCTTCCACACTACCACTTGAGAGTCAAAGTTGGCCAGGCCCTGATACCAAATGTTAGAAAATTAAAGTAATACTACTCAATGGTAATCTACTTCAGATATAAATTTTTGTAATCTTTAACTGTATATTATCAATGGAGATTGTAACATGAAATTGAAACTATGCAACATAGAAACATCAAAATAGAAAACTAAACACACAATACAGTGTTTATGTCGAGAAAACCCTTGTGGGTAAAAAAATCCACCACGAAAGAGGCACAAGTTTGTATTAATCTGAAAAAGATTGTACAATACAACAACCGAACAACTCTCTCCACTAGTATTACCACTGCCAGTGAAACTACCTCATTCCCTTATGGGTAATTACAAATTACAAATAATAAATGGAATAAATACAATATTGGAATTTACAATGTTAATGGCACCTTTTTGCAACAATTAACAAAATAAAAGTTTACACAACAAACCTTTATCATCTTGAAAGATACGATAAATTTAGGATGAATTTATGATCCCAAGTCTCCGATAGTCAGGATATGCCCTTCTAACAGTCACTCAGAGGTCTGATGTGATAATGTTCTTAATCATTTTGGGGCCTTACATACTTTTCATTAGAAATCTTGTCTGTATCTGCAAATACTTGCTTTGTTATGCCTATTCTACATCAATTATCACTCAATTATGTTAAATCCTATAATTTCTAGTCTGGATCTGCAAAAATTTAAGTGAATTTATCTTAACTTTGCACAACTCTTCCACAATTCATCAATATTTGAGACTATTTACTAGAATTTGTTCTCACTTTGATTAGTTCTTCTGGATATGTCTCAAATTTACTTAATCTTTACTTTTGCACTTAAATTCCTTCAAATATTGTGCCTGTAAGCATATATTTCAATGTTCTTCACCATTATTTATCGATCTTTGCATGATATTTTAATTTGACATGCTATTTGCTCAAAATATGCTAAGGATGCTTAATTGTCTATGGGAATTTAGTATATTTCTCTATATCTTCTTATTATTCATCACTATTTGCAATTCTGATCCGATTACTTATGAAAATTAGCTAAAATAGAATGGAATGCATCTAAATTCTAAAATTAACTAAGTTCAATCACTGATCGACATGTATATTTGATACTTTCATGAAAAGGAGATGAAAATCAAACCATACTTTTCTAGGACAGTCCATGACTACAAATGATAGGTGTGAATCTTCAAAGGAAAGGAATGATGACAACATGCACTTTGTGAATGCACCTCTATTGAGCGCAACAATTCACAGTTACACATGTAGAAATCACTCATACATTATACAAGATACATGATAAGTAATAATCTAAGTCTCCATCTTCATTAAGTATGCAAAAGGAGTACACATATACAGATGATCTAAGAAAGAATAATGAAGAATCACAAAGTTATAGAATGTACACTTAGTGTTCATAAATCACCGATTCAATCTCCCTACAAAATGGCAATCAATATCCTTTTATAAAACAAGGATATGATGTAGTTGCATTGATCCACCAGTTAGCATCCCATCAAGATAATCAAGGGTTAGTAATAAATAGTATGTGATTGAATATTTGGCAATCCTTGGTGGAGGACAATTGGCACAAGAAGAATATTCTTCACATATTTGACTTAGTCTTCATTTTCTTTATTCAACATCTCCTTCAGATTCCTCCTCCATTGATCATCCTTCTATAACTCAGAATCTAGTGCACATGCCCTTGTAGAATACATATGCCCCAACTGCCTTATTTATTTCCTCTTTGTTTTGCACCTTGGCCTTCTTAGTAGCATGTTCTTGGGCTTTTAATTGCTCTTTTAAGGATATCCACATGTGTGTCATGTTATCCAATTCTTCATTATATTCATCTATCTTTGAATTCATATGCATGGCCTTATCAATAGTATATTCTGAAAAATGTTGGACTGGATCCTTTGTAGCTAGGCTAAAGTTGTCCTTAAATGCTTTGATTGCAAATTCTTCATCTTGATTCTCCACCTTACCCTCTACTTCACCTTCTAAATTTTCCAAAATAGCCAACTCTTCAACCAAAAGTTCATGTGCCTCTCTTCAAAATAGCTGATGCTGATATCAATTGCTTTTGTATTGCATCTCTTCAAAATGCTGACCTCAAACTTTATATCCTCTATCTAGAGGTCCATGTTAGGAATGGCCTGTTGTGTCAAAATCTTGTTATTTATCAGGACTTGATCATCATTTTTCCTCATATTGTTGAGCATGGTCAGGAATCGACTACTCTAGACAAGTCTCTGGCCTACTCCCTTCTTCAAGGCACTACCTTTCTTTTCATTTGGCTCAACATGTCCCAATTGGATAATGAGGTTTTTGTTACTTTCTCCCTATCCTCCAAGAATCTAACAAACCATTTATTCACCACATTGGCCTAATGCTTTTATGCATCCATCCCAGTTATTTCCTACTGTGAAACCAGAGCCAAAGGTATAGTGGGTGTGATGGGGATATTTGCAAGGGTGACCAATCCCTTTATGAAAGCCTATAGTTGGGCATTTTCCCCATATACTTCTTATTCTTAGTCTCGTCTTTTGTTATTCTAGCTACCACTGCATCTATGCTTTCTCCTAGCTCTTGAATGTCTTTATCTATAGCGGTGTGCCCCACGTCTATTGTTGTTACCTAGAATTCATTAGCACTATTTCCCCCTTTATTCTTATTAATAGTAGGAACAACTAATTTAGTTGTCCTCTTCCTAGTGATTGGATTGTGCCGTATGGTGGAGGTTACCCTTACTCTATGCTTGGGATTTGTAGCCTCAAGTGAAAACAATGATTGAATATCAAAATATAAAGAATCTTGGACAAGTGGCTGACTTACCTCATGTGCCAACCAATGTGGTGCACTAGATATTGGCCCTTGCTGACCTATCTACTCAATGTGAGCATCATGCACATTTGTGTCTTTCTCCTTTGGAACTCTTTCATTCACATGTTGTTGATCTTTGTCAGTAAGAACTTCTTCATTTATTTGTTGATGACCTTGATCCTGTAGAACTTCTTGGGATGTCATATCCTGATCCTATGATATTTCTTTTGATGGCTCATGGTCATCAGGTACATTGCTCCAAACATCCTCATCTTGTTTATTTTTATCTCTAAGGGTACCCTCATGTACTCCCATATCCAAATCCTATGTATCATGTTCCTTTTGGATATTGGGGTCATCTTTATCTACATTTTCTTCCCCTTGGATATTATTATTTGGAACATTTGAATGTATATCTTGATCTATTCCCTCACCACCTTTATCCTTTAGACCTTCATGTCCAAATGTGGCTTCATCTTTATCTTTTAGACCCTCAGGTCTGGATATTGCTACTATACCTTCATAGAATCTGTCATAAGCTATGCATCATAGAATTTGTCATAAATCCTTACACATGACTACAAGGTACTGACACATGGCTAAAACATGCCAAGTTAACATGGAATGCCTACCTCCTCATATGAGGACAAAATTACATCTAGTCACCTTCCATGTAGCATGACACTTCACTGTGCCAACTCCAACAAAGTGACAAAATAAATATTACATGTTTAATTACAATAGTTGGCTAGAAATAAATAAATAATTAAATACCAATATTAGGAATTTGCAAAGGTTGAGACACCTTGATTCCCAACAAATTGGTTTCAAATTTATAAATGAATGTTGTGTACATGAGATAAGAAGGTAGAGATAAATTTACTAACAAAAATGAATACAAAACAATAAAGAAAACTTTCATTTCATCTAAAAAATAGATTAATGAAATTTATAAAGGATGAATGCATAGTCACAACATATTATTGAGCTCAATAATTACAAAACATTTTCCATAAAGGCCTAATTGCCAAAGTAGTAGGGCTTCTCCAATAAAAATGATCCTCACTTTCTTGTTTGAATGAACAACTATATATAGAAGGAGAAGAATAAAAGAAGAGACCTACAAAAAAGATGAAAAATCAAAGAAACAAAATATCTCAATCTAATAATTCCTTTCATGATGAAACCTCTCTCCATTCATTCCTCCTTCTACCTTAATTTATACTTTCCAAACCTCCTTCAGATGCAAAAATCTCTCTGCTATATTGCATGTCATCCACCTCTCTTTGTTCACATTTTCTTCTTCTTTTACACTTATTTTATTAAATGAATCTCATGTGTGAACTATATATTTTCATCCTATAGATCTTACTTATCATAGTCTTCACTTATTGTGCTTTATACAATAAAGATTTTTCTTTATTACTCTCATGACATAAAAAGGCATGTAATTTTTAATAAATTTCTTCCCTTTTAAAAACCCATTTGCCCTACCTTTCTATTTCCCTCCTTTCCATTAGATCAAAATAATTTAAATCTTGATGTGAACTTTAGAAAAAAAAATTATAAATTTAATAAAAACATTCTTTTCTAGGCCCACATGCCATGTCACTTGCTTAGTGATGAATGACACATCAAAATAAAGAAGGTACTTCTAACAATGTTGATATGGTGTGCTAGTCGTTGGATGGAGGAAGAAATTGTTGGCAAGACACTATTATGATGATTGAATGTTGTCATTGATGGCAACAAAGGAAAGAGACTCCACTAGTATGACAAAGAGACTTTACTCCGAAAGTAGAAATGACTAAGTATGAACAATATACATTATACAGAGTAAGCAACAATGTTTGGGATGGTATGCCTCCACAGTAAAAGTTTAGTATATGCAATTTAGGTATGTTGTTCATAGCTTCTTGAAGGTGAAGTATCCAAGGTTGTAAGTTCTGAAGATCTCTAAAAGACATACTATGATTTAGCTAAGTCCGGGTGAACACGGTTAAGTCAGGAACAATGCACAGTGCTTGAGAAAAGGGTCTGCATTCCTCCGCAGTTGTATATTTTGTTATACATTTCTAAATGTATGCTAAGAGATCTAGAGTGATTATTGGTTATGCATCTTAGAGTCTTATATGGTCTGCAGTGGAAATTATGGTGTGACAAATGAGTTGATCAAGTATACTCTTAAGGAACAAGTTGACAAACATGTTAGATTCTTATGTAGAGAAGTTATATTATCTGAATAGTCAATATAAGTGATGGTATGATTGAAGCCAACCTATATGAAGTCTTGTGTATGTTTGTTTAAGTCCACATTGTAGATTGTACACAAGCTCAAACTGACAAGATGTAGTATTTGTGTACACAGTTTAGTTTTTGCTTGATGACCTAATTATGAGATAAATCTTCTAGCGAATATATATACCCAATGGAATTCGATGATGGGGTGTGTTGCTGAAGTATGTGATGTGCGAATTTGAAGTGTGTAGGATTATAAGCAGAGTGTAAAGTAGAATAAGTTGAACAAGGTTAGAAAATAGATTATATGTAGTTAAGTTCATAAACAAGGGTGGAATAAATGAAGACCTTTGAATTGGTATATTGAACCTTCAATGGAACTATAATCCAACATGTGGCAGATGTATTTATAGCAGTTCATCTTCTGGCAGTGAACCAATCTTCCTTCTTTCTTTCTTTTCTCTTGGCAGTGAGCCTTTGTGTATTGAGCACTTCTTCATAGGGCAGTGAGCCCTAAGGCAGTGAGCCTTCTTGTAATCCGGTATTGAGCTATCATAATATATTGTGAGCTAACACTCACCATGGTTTTTTCCTTTTTGGTTTTCCACATAAAAATTATGATGTCCATGTGTTATGTCTTTATGGTTGTTGTTATGCTTATTCTACTTTCATGTTATTGATTTTGGAAATTGGATTAATAAACTTGTTAATAAGTGGTTTTGTGGAATACTAATTCACCCCCCTCTCAATATTCCTTATATTCAACAGATCCTATGGTTTCAAAGGTATTTATTTTTGGTGGGTCCCTTTTCCAAATCAAACTAGTTTGAACTAAAGGTGCAACATATAAGACTAAGTATATTTGACAATTTCTCTGGGATGCACCATTCATTTGATTGGACATTTGATCAGATAGTTTTGAGGGTGTTGGGAATTTCATTTCCATTTTACTGTTGTGCCTAATTGAATCTATAGTTTAATTTCCACATACAATTATTTATTATGGTTGATTAATGAATGTAGAACTCTTAGAGGCCACACACTTCTTTTGATATGGTTGCACCATGAATGGATTGACTTCATTAAATTTTATGGCCACACCCTTAGATTTCATGGCATGCTTTATTCTCTATTGTGTCACCCTCCTTGATGGTAGAAGTTGAAGAATTGTTCAACTAGCAATGGTCACATGGTCAAAATAGAAGCTTGAGCTAGGGTCTAGATGGCTACACAAGAGCTTGGAGGATTGTGCACCTTTTGTAGTGGTTGCATAGTGATTTTTCAGAGGTTCATCCCCTTGAATGCTATGTTGAATCTTTCTATGGATCAAGCGTTGAATATTTTTATAGTGATGTGTATTAGTGTAAATTAATCTCACTTAGGTATGACTATAATATGGTGTGTTATCCTTAATTGGGCACATGCTAAAATAGGTGTCCTTGTGCCTTTATTGGCATGTCTATGATTAGCTAGGTGTCTAGGTTAGCATATCCTAAGTTAATTAGTTGCATGCCTATCTATGGGTCGCTACTATTCTTAGCCTTGATTTTCCTATTCAGGCACCTCTATTCTTAGGGACTACATACCTATATGTACTCTATTATTGAGCTAATTCATTCATCCAATTTTTTCTTTACATATTGCTTATGTCTTTGACAGTGTTGAGTGTGTAATTATTTGATCTCTCATGACTCCTTGTGTCGGTACTAGAAATCTTCCACGATAGTTCTTGATTTCCACTTGGTATCAGAGTGGGAATGGGTTAGGTTGCAAGTCTGGTAAAGTTGGCATTGTTGAAATCTTGAGCACAACATATCTTTTGCATGGTGGATCTTTGTTTTGTGGTGGATCTCTATTATTTAAGGTAGCTAGAGGCATTTTTTTTGTTGTAGAGGTGTTTTCTCTATTGAGGAGGCATTTTTCTGAATCCTACAATATTTTTTCCTCTAAAGGCATCTTTTGCTTGACTATTTTATTGTTTGAATTAGCCACGAACTCTTTGTAGGGCATGGAAAGGCATCCAAAAACACCAATTAGAGGTATTTTAACCAATTAAATGTGCTTTTAACTTGTTTTGGAAGCTTTTTTGCTACAGAGGTGTTTAAACTATTCTAGAGGCATTTTCTTCTGCTCTGAGGCATTTTTTTTAAATAGAGATTTTTAAACCTGGTTTTGAGGCATTAAATTTGCTACAGTGGCATTTGAACTTGTTTTGGAGGTGTTTAACATCACCACAAGCACTTATAGGATGTGTGAAAGCATCAAAACATGAGATTTTTTGTTACAGAATAGGCTTGAGCTTTGAAACTCCACACTACCCCATCAAATCCACCTAGAAACCTACCAAATCGACCCTCCAAACACCAATTAGAGGTGAATTAACCTTATTTTTGCCTATTTTTAGATATTTTCAACCTTTCTTTTGATTGGTTTTGTAGGTTTTTGCCCAGCTTTGTGTTTTTTAAAATTTAGGGTTTTTTAAGAAAAGGTATATTTAGACTTGATTTAAAAAGTTTTTTCTTCAAAATCAAAGTTCTACTCCTTGTAAAAGTTTAATTTTATCCAAATATTCTTTGGAAAATTAAACTAAAAGTGCATATAAATCATGTAATAGGCAATTTTTACCCACATATTTCTTACAACATGGAATCTAATCGGTCTATTTATTTGTTAACCCCATTTACTTATCATGACTAGAAATCTAAAATTCATCTCATGTTAAAGAACAAAGGGTTATATAGGGTTACAATGGGCACTGAAATGGAACCATCTAATGATGACACTAAATTTAAATAGCTTAACAAGTGTCATTAGGCCTTCGATTGTCTATGTCATCATCTCTCCAGAACTCATCTTTCATGTAGAATCTTTTTCAACTCCCAACGAGGTATGGCTCACCCTCAAGAAGATCTTTGGGAAAGTAGACGAGATGAGAGCTCATGAACTAGAAAATGAGTTAATTAGTTTGAGTCTAAGTACATTTAACACATTAGATGACTTTTCACCAAGTTTAAATCTATCAAGTTGTACTTAAAAGAGTGTGGAAATGATAACAAAGATGACCAACTAGTTCTCTCAATTCTGTCCAAACCAGGTCTTGAATACTCTATATTCGTGTCTACATTCTATTCCATCAAGAAATCTCTTGGAGCCACTTGGAGAATGCCATCTCTAGATGACTTCATTGCTGATCTAACTAGACAGAAAGACAAGTTAATCCACATGGGCACTATGAAGTTCTCAAAACCTCATTCCCTAGTAGATGGAAATGGTAAACACCAACATGCTTCAAGCATCAAAGGAAATAAATAAAACACTCAAAAGGATCAAGAGACAAAGAAAGAATAGAAAGCTGAGACATTTAAAAGTCACATAAAAAACTTCATCCAAACAAGGGAAACGTAAAAAGGACAAAGTAAAGTGTGCCTACTATAAGAAGATAGGGCATGATGAGCACAAGTGTATGAAGAAGAAAATTGATCACCTCACTCATCTCTTTAAAGAGAAGAACAACATAGTGCTGCAAATATGTGCCTAAGTAGTGTTGTCATTGATGTCAACATATCCTTGTTGCCATTGGTGTTAGCTGTATCCTATTTTGTTGCCTATATAGAAGACCGGATTGTTGAGGATATTGAAAAAATTAATGGAGAACAATGTATGCGGACCATATGGCTATGTAGAGGTTTGTCTGAAGAAGCTCTAATTAATATTTGAGAGGTTCACATTAAGATCTGAAGAAGTTATGACCATCTAAATAAAATTAGTTCCTGGATTATTCAGGAGAGACAAAGTGACAGGAAAGAGGTCTGGATTGCTCTAGTAGTGTAAAATGATGATCTACAGATCTAAAGGCATGTTTGGTAAGTTAGTGTGCATCATCCATTCAAGCAGTTCATGGTTTGGAGGTCTACAAGCAATCTTTCTAGTGTGACAGTTATAGCAGACAGTGTTCTTAAGGTTACCGGATGAAGATGCAAGTGATGTTGATGATCTGAAGGAGTGCAAATGTTTTTGTTGAATTCAATATGCTTGTGGAGATCTCTATATCATGTAGCTATTGTGTTGAAGGTTCACATTGAAGATTGAGCTCATTATTGAAGATTTTCCTTTTCGGTGTTGATGTTCTTCCCAGTCTTGACCGATCGAATGATCCTAGCATGTTGCAGATGATCTAAGAGGATTAGATAGAGCATAGCATGTTTATTAAGGAAGATTCAAGTCTCAGTTGTGATTGGTCAACAGTGCATTGATCCGCATCAAGTTTAGCCGACCTTGTTGTTCATTCCAAGGTTGATGAAGTGTATAAATACTTGTTGAAGAGTTGTTTAAAATCATCCTTGAGTGAAATGAATTAAAATCTGAATAAACGATTAGAACTAGAGCAGAGAAGAAAAGGAGCGAGAGCAGTATAGAGTGAAGAGTTAGTGAAGAAGAATTTGGAGACAGAAGTAGAAGTTTTGTGAGAATTCAATGAAAATGAATCAGGCATGAAAAGATGCTAATTATCAGTTAGTTTGTTCTATGTCAAACATAAATTACTTGTAGGCAGTGAGCCTCTTTCGAGTAGTGAGCTCTGAGTAGTGCGCCCAAAGGCATGTGCCTTCTATTTTTATAAAGTACTTTTAATAGGGTACACAACTTTGTGGGTTAACCCCCACTATGGTTTTCTCTTAACCGAGTTTCCACGCAAAAATCTTGGTGTTCTATGTTCATTTATTTCTACTCATGTGTTGATGATTCATGCTTTAAATAATCAGTTTTGTGTGATAAAGAAATAGCTGCAAGTGTTAAAAATTTGGAACAACTGATTCACCCCCCCTCTTAGTTGTCTAGCATAATTCCAACAATTGGTATTAGAGTAAGGTTCCTCTAGAAAAAGCTTAACTGCTTGAGGAGATTAAGGATGTTGACCTACAAGAAGGATAGCCCGAGATTTGATGGATAGCCCAAGATTTGATGGAACAAATTACTCTATTTGGAAAAGTCGCATGGAGTGCCATTTGCAATGCATGGGTGATGCTTATTGGGCAATAACTAAGGATAAGTATGAGCCTCCAGAGAAACCTTCAACTCCAGATGAAGTTAAAAATGTTGAAAATAATCTTCAAACCAAAGAAGCCTTGCTAAGTGCCTTGACAGATTCAGAAATGACAAATGTCTTTGGACTAAAAATTGCTCATCAAATCTGGAAGAAGTTGGAGAATCTTTATGAAGGTGATGAATATGTCTGCCAAGCTACAGAGTTTGAGAGGAAATTTTAAAAATCTGAGGATGAGTGAAATGAAAACATCACAATCTACATGCAAAAAATAAATGATTTTGTTTGTGGTATCAGATGTGCTAGTGGGACTTTAGAAGAATCAGAGATTGTGGCAAAAGTGCTCAGATCTTTACCTGATTCATACAAACATAAGGTTGCTTCTATAGAGGAGATCAGGACTATCTCAAAAGTTACAAGAGATCAACTGGTTGGTAAAATTTCAGCCTTTGAATTAAGTGAGTTTGGTGATTCTCTTCCTAAGTCTGAATCTACATTTAAGGCAAGTGTTCATGGGAAACAAAGATATGATCCAGGTGAAAGCTCTTCTACAAGATCAAATATATTTCTAAACACAAGGAAGGATCTTAAAGATGTTGAAATTGAAACTGTAGATCTTGAAGCTCTTATTGCCAAAAGATTGCCAAGAGGATCCGGTAAGTATGAAGGAAAATTGCCACTCAAATGTTTTTCTTGTAATAAGATTGGTCATTTTGCCTCAAGATGTCTAGAGAGGTTCCCAAAACCAAACCCTAATAGATACAAAAGTCAAAAGAAATGTTACTATGTCCAAGAAGTTGGAGAAGAAGGAGTCACAGATGATGAATATGATCATGGAGGTTCCTCTAAAAGTGATTGGGTGTTCATTACTATCAAAGAAGAAGATACGATGTCTACTGAATCTGCTAGCTGTGCAAATGTGGAAAGTGCCTTGGCTACTCAAGTTATTGAAAAAGATGAATGGGTGATTGATAGTGGATGTTCTCATCATATGACTGGTGACAAGAGTAAGTTTGTGAGTTTTAAAAATTATGGAGGGCTTGTGAAATTTGGAGACAACTCAGTTGGTATAATCCATGGTAGAGGATTCATCTCTTTTGATGGTAAGAATAACACCAATGATGCTCTGTATGTGGAAGGACTAAAACATAATCTTCTCAGTGTTAGACAGTTGGTTAACAAAGTTTATGATCTTCGATTCAAGGATGGAAAATACAAAATCTTTGAGAGCTCTAGAACTAAAATTGCATATGGTACTCAAACTAGAGGTAACATTTTTCATTTAGGTAGTTCTAGCAAAAGTTATTTGATTGCTTAGACAGATCAAATTTGGTTATGGCATAGGAGGATGTGTCATGTGAATTTTGATAACATTGTCAAAATAAGTACCACTTAGGCTGTAAGAGATCTTCCAAAACTTGTGAAACCTAATAGCATGTGTAGAGAATGTCAATTGGGGAAATAGAACAACATTTCATTCAAAAGTAAGGAACAAGCTTCAAGTGGATGATTGGAACTAGTACATATTGATCTCTATGGTCTTCCTAGATTTAGGAGTGTGCAAGGAGATAGATATTTCATCTTGCTGATTGATGATTACTCCAAGATGATGTGGTGAACTTTCCTAAAAAAAATCTGAAGCTCTTAACAAGTTTAAGTTGTTCAAGGTGATGGTTGAAAATGAGATTGGTGAGAAATTAAAATGTCTAAGATCTGACAAAGGTGGAGAATTTACTTTTAGAGAGTTTGATGCTTTTTGTGAAAAGCATGGCATAAAAAGACAGTTATCTACTTCTAGGTCTCCCTAGCAAAATGGAGTTGTGGAAAGAAAGAATCGAACCATTCAAGAAGCTGCCAGGACCATGATGATGGAAACAAATGTTCCTCAAGTTTATTGGAGAGAAGTTGTGAGTACTGCTATATACACTCTTAACCGGGTGTAGATCAAAGGTAATTCTAGTAAGACCCCTTATGAACTATGGTTTGGTCATCCTGCTACTATGAGATATTTCAGAGTTTTTGGTAGCAAATGCTATATCAAAAGAGATAAGGACTTAGGCAAGTTTGATGCAAAAAGTGATGAAGGAATATTTTGGGATACTCTACACAAAATAAGGCTTACCGGTGCTTTAACAAGAGGTTGAAAAAGATTATTGAAAGTGCTAATGCTAGAGTTGATGAGAGCAAAGAACAATAGTCCAAGTACTACAGATATGATTCAGATGATCAAGATGAAAGTCAAAATCAACCAAGGCTAGTTCAAACCTAGACTCAGACTCAGATTGATCTAGAAACTCCAGTGACTCAAGAGGATAGTGCAGATGTTGAGGAACAAGCTCAAGAAATAGAAGTTCAAACAATTCCCAAAACTCCCAGGTATGTAAAGCTGAATCATCCTGAAGATAAAATCATAGGAGATAAGAGTAAAGGTGTTCAAACTAGAAGAAATTTTTTTGAAGATCAAGAGGAGATTTGTCTAATTTCAAAGATTAAACCTAAATCAGTAAGTGAATCTTGTAATGATGAAAACTAGGTAAAAGCAATGGAAGAAGAATTGATGCAAATCTAAAAGAATCACACTTAGGATCTTGTTCCTAGACCTGAGGACAAAAATGTGATTGGAACCAAATGGGTCTTCTAAAATAAACTAATGAAGATGAGGAAGTTGTAAGAAACAAAGCAAGATTGGTATGCAAAGGTTATTCTCAAGTGGAAGGATTTAATTTTGAAGAAACTTTTGCTCTGGTGGCAAGAATAGAAGCAGTCAGATTATTTCTAGCATTTGCTACCTTCAGAGATTTTAAAGTTTATTAGATGGATGTCAAATCAGCATTCCTGAATGGAGAATTGGAGGAAGAAGTCTACATTGAGCAACCAGAAGGATTTCAGTTGTCTGATTAGAGAGCTATGGTCTGCAGACTAAGAAAAGCTTTGTATGGACTCAAGCAAGCCCCAAGAGCCTGGTATACAAGATTGGATAAATATTTGCTTAAGATAGGATTTAGCTAAGGTACTGCTTATAGTAATCTTTACATCAAGATTACTCATGAGGACATATTGATTGTTGAGGTCTTTGTTGATGATATCATTTTTGGTGGAAATGAATGTATGTGCAAAGCATTTGCTGATCAGATGAAAAGTGAATTTGAGATGTCAATATTTGGTGAGATAAATTTCTTCCTAGGTCAGCAAATTGTTCAGTCAGATAAAGGTATCTTCATATCTCAGTCCAAGTATGTGAAAGAATTGTTGAAGAAGTTTGGAATGAAAGATTCAAAGTCAGTAAGTACACCTATGGTAACTGGATGTAAGTTAAGCAAAGATGATGACTCCCCAAAGGCAAATCAGAAAAGGTATAGATCAATGATTGGAGGATTGCTCTATCTGACTCAAACCAGACCTGACATCATGAATGTCGTTGGACTTCTTGCTAGATTTCAAGCTGATCCAAAAGAATCCCATGTTGTGGTAGTCAAAATAATATTCAGATATCTCAAGGGGACAATTGGTTATAGATTATGGTATCCAAAGGATAATGAATTCACTCTTCTGTTGATAACTGAGAGGGGGGTGAATCAATTATCCTACTAATTTCTTCTTTCTTAACTTTCTTTATAATCAATGCAGCATTAATTCAAATAAGCAAACATAACCATGAAATGGAAATACACATGACAGTATTTTTTATGTGGAAACCCTGTTAAGGGAAAAACCACTGGGTGATTAACCCAAGATTGTATTCTCTGTTAGAAGAATGGAAATACAAAATGGCACTTGCCAATTAGGGCTCACTGCCCGAGCACACTGCTCACAAAAGGCACACTGTCTACAATTTATAAAGAGTGTAATACAGTACTTGAACTGATAAGGAGCATCAACATATGTTGGAGTTCAGTTCTGGTTAGGCTCAATACACTGATCTGCTGCACTTCATCTTTCTTCTTCTTTTGTGCTGCTTCCTTTCACATACTGAATCTTCCTTTCTGCTTTTACTTGGGTCTACTGCTTTTCTTCACACATTACACACAACCACACCCTTCTCACAACTAAATCCATCTTGTATATATATCTGCACAAGTGATTTCATCACCTTTCTAGTCGGCATCCGGAATAGTCAATCTTTTCACAAACTCTAATCTGTCAGCTGAATCCTTGCTTACCAAGTAATGCGGATCAAGGATATACTTGTAGAAGTCATCAATCATGTCAGAAAAACATAACTTATCCCTTAAGAACCTTTTCCATCATCAGTAACACATCCGGAATAAAGTCTGATGTTCTGCCAGTCAGTTCTTCCTCTGTTCACACTGTCACTTGGGAGCCCGACACTCAAGCATTCATATCTCTTTATCCTTTCCACACCAGAGGCTCAAACCCTAGAATCTATCAGTCAAGATACTCCTCTTGACTTCCCCAAATCTGTACTTCACTGAGATACTTCTACTGAGAGATCCGGACCTATCTGTCGGACCTTACTAACTGCTCTGTTCTTGCTTACCGGACCTCAACATTTCTTCAATCTAACTTCTGGCAAGGACTTATCATGTCTTGCAGATGTGTGGGATAACCTTTGTTGCCATCAATGACAACAATCAAGAAGCTCCAATGTGTCTCTTGCCAACAATCTCCCCCTTTGGCATTGATGGCAACACTTAGTGAAAAATGACTAAGTGTTATACTATACTCCCCCTTAGCAGATGCTCTGTCTTTATGTACATTTTTCGGAGCTCTCCCTTAGCTAGCTACAACATTTTTCACTTCTCCTCACTCCCCCTTTGACATCAATGGTGAAGGTTAGGGTCCGCATACCAAAACTTTCAAAAATTCAACTATACTTAGCCACATAAGTATATACATATGGCATACTTACATATACTGAAGTATGTCTGCAAAAGTTGTCTTTAATTGAATAAATTCTATAGCCCAACTTTGTTTCATTCTGTCCAAAATTGATATATGACCACTCAATAGGAATGCAAACGCATCTGCCCTTTTTAGATCTGTTGGGTCATTGGTCCGGGCTGTGATTTGAGCTTTGTTTATGGCCTTATGCATGGCCTCTAACTTAGGGACAATTATCCCTCTGAGCTCATTCAACCTACTGATTCTATTTTTCTTCTCTTTTTCAAGCTTCTGAATTTCATTCAAAACTACAACCATTTGACATTCTTGATTTATGATGGATGTAGTAAGTGGATCAAGATTTTGAGAAAGTTTTATCAGTTTATCCTCCTATTCTTTCATTTTCTTCTCAATCTCCACTGTTATTTTACACTAGGATATACAAATTTTGTATACTTCTCTGCCATCTTTAAGAGCATTTTCTAAGCTCTTTATCCCAATATTCATATTTCTCCTATCATTAATTATCAACCCTTGTACCTCTGATAATCTTTTTGCAAGAAATTCTTTCTGGACCTTATCTTCTGCTAACTTCTCTAGGGAATCAAATTGTGTGCTAACACTATTGACTAGAGTTTTGATATTACCAGATGAGGAGGCTATGGGATCCTTCTGAAATGATGGCATAATCTTTTCTAGCACTCTGGAGGTAGCTTTTATCAACTCACAGTCTTCCCTGTGAGACTTTAGGAGTTTTTCTTTAGCCTTTGCATTAGAAAATGAAGCTATCTTCATTGTCTGTACTGGAGATAGAGAATCAAAATTAAATGGTCCTTGTAAAAGCTCCGGTTCATCAATCTCCATTGTTTCTTTGTTCAAAAATTCTTGGACAGTTTTTGTAGTGTCTCTTGCCAGAGACAGATTTTTCTTTTCTTCTACATTCTTAGAGTTGTCTCTTGGAGCTTTCTCTCCTACATTCTTACCACTAGCAGTTGTGGTCTTCTCTGTTGAAGTCGTCTCTCCTTCTACAACCTTGGTACTGTCACCTTCTTTTTCTTTCACCTCTAGTTCTTTGTCATGTATTCTTTCTTCTCCTTTAGATCCGGAGACTGTAGGGGAAACCGTAGGAGAGATATTTGTTTGTTCATGAGCCACCTCTTCTGAAGTGGAGGATTTTGAGCCCTTGTCTTTACTAGAGTCCTCTGTGATGGGAATGTTGAACTTTTTAAGAGCATTTTAGAGGATCTCTTCAGTCTCTCTTGCCACTTTGTCGGTTTCACCAAGCATGAGATGATTCATCTTGGCTTTGCTCCGGAACTCATCCTTGCAATCTTTGAAGATCATATTCATTTGCTGTTGAGTGATTGAAGGGAAGAGCTGAATGGTGACCTATTCTTGGATCTTGAGATCTTTTGCTCAAGCATTGTTCTTCCTCATTTCAAGTTTTTTCTCTAAGCTTTTGAGAATTAGAGAGATAATTTCAATAAAAGTTTTATTGTAAGTGTTCAAAAACTTGACTGTGGCTTCCTCCATAATCTTTTTATCTACTTCATTATATGCATCATAGAATTCTGTTAGGGGTTGCAGGTTCCCATCCACAGTGACTGCTTTTACTACAACATCTAAGGATAGAGTAGGTTTTTCAACAAATTCCTCTTCCTTCTCTCCTTCTTCTTGACCGGTAGAGTGTTCACCGGATGATTTCTTCTTCTTTAGTTTCTTTATCTCCTCATCTGATTCAGTTTCTTCATCATCCTTTAGGCTATCATAGGACCTTGTTGCCTTTTTCTTTGTTTTCTTTTCTCCTTTTCTAGATGCCTAGAATTCTAGTTTTGATGTTCTTGAGCTTTTGGCTGTGACAAGTGCAGATCTCTTTGATGATCTTGTCTGAGTGGAAGATTCCACCAGAGCACTTTCCTTACTTTTCTTTTCTACCTTTTTCTTCTCTTCCTCAGCCCTTTCCATCTTTTTCCTATTGGCATCAAGTGCCTCCTTTGAGATGCCAAAGCCTTTGGCAACATCTTCTACTTCTTTTCTCACTTTCCTCTTGATCTCTGGCTGCCTTAGCTCTGTATGAATTTTCACACTTAGTTCTTCAAAGGTTCCAAATCTTTCTGCTTTTGGGTCCTTTGGCTGACTGAGCATGTGTTTTACATGCAGCTCTATAATTTGTTCATCAACTTCATACCCCACAGGCATGATCCAGACTATCCTTGGCTCTACTACCTCCATTAGGCATTGATCAGTGTCTACCATGAAGCACACTGTATCCTTGTATTTCTCAACTACTAATTTAGGGATTCTTTCTCTAATTTGCATTGAATTTTGAAAGTGCTTGAAGTAACCCCATAGAGCTGTATTCCTTGCCTTAGCATCCCCAAGTTCATGGAAGTAATCTCTGATCTGAGTTTCTACTAGTTTGTCATTTTGCCATACCCATCCATTTGATCCGGGTAGCTCATTCATGAAATAGAAAAATAAACATAATATTAGTCCACCATATTCAAAGGAGTTCTTCTTGTCCCTTTTTATCTTCTGTATGTTTTCCATTAATTGGCTCAAAAGAAGTTCACAGAGATCATATTCTACATTCTTTCTCAGCATCTCATAGGCAGTATATACTACAATTCCAGATACAGAATTCTCCCTACTGGAGTGATATATCTTGTATCCTATTATCATAGATGCAAACTTGATGTCTGGGTGAGTAATATCTTCAATGGTCATTACCCTCTTATCAAATTTTGATCCGATGGCCTTAGTTACAATGTTGATTTTGACAAATTTGAGGATAAGTATTCCTTCAGAGGAGTGTAAACCAGTTACTACCCTAATTGCCTCCTTGGTAATTTTGCAAGGTCTATTTAGCTATAGAAAGTTGTCATGTACCCTATTCAATACATATCAGACCCATTCATCTTCTTCAAAGTAGGGGAAATGAATGAACTGATCAAAATGTTTCTCCTGGATGCCCTTATATTCTAGTTTAAGCTCAATAGCATCGTCTATCAGTTGTTTGTGATAGATATCTCTTAGTTCAAATTCCCCCAACTCTTCAATATTTGCGTGTATGTAAACCCTAATATCTTCTGTGTGCAAAACACCATGCAGAACACTAGAGAATGCTCCTAGGGGATCTACCTCCAATGATTTGTATGGATGTTTGATAAATTTAGGGCAGGGCCTATCAGAGATCTTTACTATATTCAGAGTATCCATCTTTCAAAAGATTTACAGAGAGATATTGAGAACGAAAAATACCTTTTACGCTTCTGGGTTACATGAAGTGAGTCGAATCAATTGCTGGATGAATCAGATTCTGCAAATGATCTTTGATGGGCTTGAGGAATTTCTATTGCAGAGCTTCTTTTTGTTTCTTCTTGAAAGCAGAATGAACAAATGCTTAATGAAAAAACCCTTATATTGCTCCGCAAACCCTAATATCAAGTTGTAATAAATGCTAGACCTAAGTCATTCCAGTTTGCCTTATTCAGATGACTTGAAGAACTGGATCAATCTTGATCTTAAACATCTTGCGGATCTTCCAAATCTTAACCATAGTTTGCTTAGATGTTTCTCTTATGAGCCCTTTAAACCCAACTCTCCTTGTGCATGTTCTGGCACCTATTGACTGGCTGGGGTAACAAGGTTTTCTTTGTGTCTCCCCCTGAGCTAGAGCTCACTTTTTAATTTCTGGAAGGAATATCAGCACCAGAGTCTGGTGTGGATCCATCCCCTACATTCTCTATACTTTTCTTCACCCAAATCTTATTCATCTCATTTTGAACTTCATCCACATTCACCTTCTGTTTTCCCTTATCTTGATTCTAATTATAATATACCAGACCTCTTCTATCCTAGTTCTTATTTCTACAAAATTTTGCAATATGACCGGATCTATTGCAAATTTGGCAAACAATATTTCTTTGCATATTTGATTGATATCCTTTTGATCTGCATTGATTGGCCATGTGACCCATTTTATTGCATGCAAAGCATCTACCATTGAATGAATTGTTCATCTGCATATTTCTACATTCATGAGATTTGTGACCATACCTTTTGTAGCTAAAACACTGTCTGGAGAAGGATGTATTAGTCTGATTTATTCTCTTTCTACATTGATTAGCTCTATGACCAAAGTTATTGCAGTTGTGGCAATATCCATTGAAGGATGGATATCTTTGAGCATTAGGTTGTCTTACTGGAGGTCTTCTAGGCCTGATACTTGGATTTTCTGATCTAAAATTCTTTTGACTAGATCTGGAGCTTTCTCCTTTCTCATATCTCAAACAACACTTGTCATCTACCCTCTTTTGACTTTCAAGAAGAACTTCAAGTTGAACAGAACTTATCTTGAATTTCTCTTTATATTCATTTGCTGTTTAAAGATCCCTTTTAAGAGAGATAATTTGATCCTCAAGTTTTTCTTCATTATCTTTAGCATCCTCAAGATCAGATTCAAGATGTCTGATGATTCTATCCATCTTGTGGCAATCTTCTGATTTCTCCTTGAGGGATTGTCTTAGATCATCTTCAATTTTTCTTTTCTCTTCAACCTCTTGGGTAAACTTCATAACTCCTTATTCCATTTCATGTCTTACCATAATGATTTCTTTCGATAACTTTTCACATAACTTGGTTTTCTCCTTTAGATCTTCATTTGTATCATTTGCTTCACCTTGACTTGCCAATTGTTGAAGTAACTCCTTTCTTTTTTTCATAGAGAGACTTAATTTGTCTTTTAGTTCTCTTATGAAATCATCAGCCTATTTGAGTCTTTCCTTTAACTCATTGACTTCAGAGTTTGACTGCTCAAGATCATCAAGGCCAGTCTTGAGTTGCTCCCTTAAGCCATATACATCCATTTGAATTCCCAGATCTTCCTCAAGCTGTTAGACTTTGTTAGGAGGAACTTGGCTTTGATACCAATTGTTGATAACTGAGAGGGGGTGAATCAGTTATCCTACTGATTTCTTCTTTCATAACTTTCTTTATAATCAATGCAACATTAATTCAAATAAGCAAACATAACCATGAAATGGAAATACACATGACATAGTATTTTTGACGTGGAAACCCTGTTAAGGGAAAAACCATAGGGTGATTAACCCTAGATTGCATTCTCTATTAGAAGAATGGAAATACAAAATGGCACTTGCCAATTAGGGCTCACTGCCTGAGCACATTGCTCACAAAAGGCACACTGCCTACAAGAGACACACTGTCTACAATTTATAAAGAGTGTAATACAGTACTTAAACTGATAAGGAGCATCAACATATGCTAGAGTTCAGTTTTGGTTAGGCTCAGTACACTGATCTACTGCACTTCATCTTTCTTCTTCTTTTGTGCTGCTTTCCTTTCACATACTGAATCTTCCTTTCTACTTTTACTCAAGTCTACTACTGTTTTTCACACATTACACACAACTACACCCTTCTCACAACTAAATCCATCTTGTATATATATCTGCACAAGTGATTTCATCACCTTTCTAGTCAGCATCTGGAATAGTTAATCTTTTCACAAACTCTGATCTGTCGGCCGAATCCTTGCTTATCAAGTAATGCAGATCAAGGATATACTTGTAGAAGTCATCAATCAAGTTAGCCAAACATAAATTATCCCTTAAGAACCTTTTCCATCATCAGTAACACATCCGGAATAAAGTCTGATGTTCTGCCAGTCAGTTCTTCCTCTGTTCACACTGTCACTTGGGAGCCCGACACTCAAGCATTCATATCTCTTTATCCTTTCCACACGGAGGCTCAAACCCTAGAATCTATCAGTCAAGATACTCCTCTTGACTTCCCCAAATCCGCACTTTACTGAGATACTTCTACTGAGAGATCCGGATCTATCTGTCAGACCTTACTGACTACTTTGTTCTTGCTTACCAGACCTCAACACTTCTTCAATCTGACTTCTGGTGAGGACTTATCATGTCTTGCAGATGTGTGGGATAACCTTTGTTGCCATCAATGACAACAATCAAGAAGCTCTAATGTGTCTCTTGCCAACATCTTCATGCATATATAGATGTTGATTGGGTAGGAGATGTGGATGATGGGAAACATACTAATGGTGGTGCATTCTTCTTGGGAAGAAGGTTAGTCTCTTGGATGAGTCAAAACCAAGAGGCAATAGCTCTATCTACTATAGAGGTAGAGTATATAGTAGCAGTAAATAATTGTACTCAAGTTCTATGGATGAAGCAAATGTTGAAGGACATCAGAATTGTGTTTGAGGAGCCAATCACAATCTTCTGTGATAATTCTAGTGCAATAAGCATCTTAAAGAATCTGGTGTTGCATTCAAAGACAATACATATATCTATCAAGTTTCATTTATTGAGAGAGAAGGTAAATGAAAATGAAGTCAAGTTAGAGTTTGTGTCTTCGAAAGATTAGATTGTGGATATCTTCACTAAGCCTCTTCCCAAGGATACTTTTGAGTATCTCAGAGACAAGTTAGGGGTTATTACCCCTCCAGATTAGAATTAAGATGCACTAAGGTGCATTAGTTAGGTGGAATTCACAATCATATCTTGTGATCCTGATTGGATGTTAAGGAGATACTACTCAGGGGGAGTAGTCAGTATCTAAATGTTGGGATCATTCTGAAACAAAAATAGAGAAAAGATTGTAAATATGTACCCTTTGCCATTGATGTCAAAGGGGGAGAGAAGTTTATGTTAAAAACTAGTTGCTGATAAAAGGGGGAGCAGTGAAGAAAGTAATTGCAAAAGTGAGAAGAGAAAGGGGGAGAAGTTCTTGTCTTGATGCATGAATTTAGTTTTTCACATCATATGCTTCCATCAATGACAAAGGGGGAGATTGTTGCAAATATGTGCCTAAGCGGTGTTGTCATTAATGTTAACATATCATTGTTGCTATTGGTGTCAACTATATCCTATTTTTTTGCCTGTATAGAAGACCAGATTGTTGAGGATATTGAGAAAATTAATGGAGATCAATGTATGTGGACCATATGGCTATGTAATGGTTTGTATGAAGAAGCTCCAGTTAAGATTTGAGAGGTTCACATTAAGATCTGAAGAACTTATTGCCATCTAAATAAAACTAGTTCCTGTATTATTCAAGAGAGACAGAGTGATAGGAAAGAGGTCTAGGTTGATGTGGTAGTGTAAAATGATGATCTGTGGATCTAAAGGCATGTTTGGGAAGTCAGTGTACATCATCTATTCAAGCAGTTCATGGTTTGGAGGTCCGTAAGCAATCTTTCTAGTGTGACAGTTATAGCAGATAGTCTTCTTAAGGTTACCGAATGAAGATACAAGTGATCCTGATGATCTGAAGGAGTGGGGATGTTTTTGTTGAATTCAATATGCTTGTGGAGATCTTTGTATCATGTAGTTGTTGTGTTGAAGGTTTGCATTGAAGTTTGAGCTCGTTATTGAAGATTTTCCTTTTTGATGTTGATGTTCTTCCTAGTCTTGGCCGACAGGATGATCCTAGCGTGTTGTAGATGATCTAAGACCATTCTATGGAGTGTAGTGTGTTTATTGAGGAAGATTCAAGTCTCATTGTGATTGGATGATAGTGCAGTGATTCGCATCAAGTTTAGCCAACCTTATTATTCATTCCAAAGTTGATGAAGCGTAAAAATACTTGTTGAAGAGTTCTTGAAAATCATCCTTGAGAAAAATGAATTAAAATCTAATAAAGGATTAGAAGCAGAGTAGAGAAGAAAAGGAGTGAGAACAGTATAGAGTGAAGAGTCAGTGAAGAAGAAATTGGAGACAGAAGCAGAAGTTTTGTGAGCATTCAATCAAACTGAATAAGGCATGAAAAAGATGCTAATTATTAGTTAGTCTGTTATGTGTTAAACATAAATTACTTATAGGCAGTGAGCTCTGGGTAGTGCACCTGAAGGCATGTGCCTTCTATTTTTCTAAAGTACTTTTAACAAGGTACAAATCTTTGTAGGTTAACCCCCACCGTGGTTTTCCCTTAACTGGGTTTCCACATAAAAATCCTTGTGTTCTGTGTTCATTTGTTTATGATCATGTGTTGATGATTTGTGCTTTAAATGTTTACATCATTAATCAAATTTGTGTGATAAAGAAATAACTGCAAGTGTTAAAAATTTGGGACAACTGATTCACCCCCCCTCTCAGTTGTCTAGCCTAATTCCAACACAGGTGTACTTGAATCTTTCAAAAAGTCCCCATCCACTAATGAAACTTCTAAGTCAAAAGGTAAAGATAAATTTAAGGGCAAGACTCTTATTGTAGTTGGATCTTCTTGGCATCTTCATGGATTATTGACTCTAGTGCCTCACACCATATGGGTTTTTCATAGGTTGAACTCACTTCCTTAGAACCCCACAACATGTCCACCATTACTCTAGGTGATGACACTCTAGAAGCAGTTCAGAGAGGGCATGTTGAAATTAAGAGGGGACATTCACTAATATTCTTAGTTTACCTTCACTTTCAGCTAATCTATTATCTGTGTACTAGATCATTCACATAGCAAGGGCATAACAGTACAATTTACACCAAATTCAATTGAGATTAGAGAGTTGCACAAAAATAGATTAGTAGCATTGGGAAGGGTAGATCAGCAAGACAGGTTGTATACTTTCTCACATTGTTCGCCTAATGTTTCTTCCATCACATTTCTTACTCATTCATGTGAGGTTAGCAAAGAATGGCATGAGCAGTTTGGCCATCTCAACTACCACTATCTTGAGTAGCTCAAACAACATGATATGGTTACATGATTACCTAGAGTTAGATTAACTAAGGATCTTTGTGAGGGATGTGCCCTTGGGAAGCATCCTAAAGAGAGATTTGACAAAGGAAAATCATGGAGTGTGACACAAATCTTGGAGCTTGTTCATAGCAATGTATCCTGGGCTTTTCCCCATCCTTATTTTACTAAGGATAGATATATCCTCACCTTCATAGATGACTTCTCTAGGTACACATTGATCTACTTCGTTCAGTAGAAGTCTAAAGTCTTCAACCACTTTTGAGACTTCAAGGATCTTGTTGAGAAACAATCAGGGAAGGTCATCAAGGTTCTTCAAATAGATAATGGAGGAGAGTATGTTAATAATAGGTTTGAGTCATTTTGGACAATAGAGGAAATAAACTTGTAGTGTATAGTTCTTTATACTTCTTAGTAGAATGGATTTGCAGAACGTAAGTACGGGACCTTGAAAGAGTTGGAAAATTGCATGATACACTCTAGGAACCTTCAACCACAGTATTGGGTAGAAGCAATCAACTGTGCATGTTACATTTAGAATAGAGTTCCTCACAAAGCCTTGAAGGGTATCACACATTTTAAAGCTTGGAAAGGAATGAAACCTTCAATTGAGCACTTCATAGTCTTCAAATCCCTAGCTGTGGCACAAATACCTTCCCAAAATCACAAGGAAATGAAACCTCAGTCCAAACCTTGCATATTTATAGGATATCCAAAAGTTGTGAAAAGTTATCATCTCCTACATTTGACCACTCATGATCTATTCATCGAGAGGAGTGTTAAGTTCTAGGAAAGTCCCACTGACTCTTCTCTTGACATTCCTCCTTCCTTTGTGGACTCATTTAGCTTTGATGATACATATTCTGATGACTTAGACCATCCATGGCTAATTCCTAAGATAGAGATTCCTTCTTCCAGTTCTGACAGTGATAACCTACACAATCAAAATCATGATGTCAGTGGCCTGGGGTTGTCGAGTCTTATTTTAGCACACACATGGACCCTTGCCTCCTTTCCATGGGACAAACCACCACGTCACTCTCACTCTCATGGAAGTAGCCAGCCGAGAGGAGGTGAGACATGGGGGTGGTCTAGCTCATTGGAGAGCTAGACTTCACGGAGAGGGGTCAACACATCTTGGGGCCTATGTTGTTGTGTGCTTATGTAGATGTGTTGTTCAATGTTCATGGTTGTAAAGATAACTATATGACCCAAAGGGTCTGTTGGTGTAATTAAATATTTAATTACACTTTAATAAGTTTACTTAGGGCTTATTTTTAGTCTTAGGTTATTCTTAATTCATATTAGGGTTTTTCTCTAACTTGCAAATATAAAAGCAAGTTCTCACATGTAATTCAAGAATCAATTTCATTAATTCATCCTTATTGTGCAAATTATTCCTCTTTGATTTTTTCTTTTATGGAAAGTAAATCTTAGGTTTTGCAGGTGATCCTCATGTTTCGAGTTAATTATCAAATCTAACATGGTATTAGAGCTCCAGATTTGTAAGCCCCTTCTTAGATCTAGGAAAATTTTGAGAAAGAGCTTTTGTAGGATGCATTTTCAGGAAAAATAGGCCTCACCATTGTGCTCAGAAGACCCAAAAACCCCTATTTTCATATAAGGCACTCTATATTTTGTTGACAGAAAATTTCTAGGTGTTTTTGTAGGGTTTCAAAAATTTTGGTTTTATGAAATCCGTACGACCTGTATGGAATCCATACTGCTGTACGAAACCTCGATTTATGTGCTTCCTTGATTTGCATGCCATTGTTATTTGAGCTAATTTTGATTGTGGAACTACCTTGATTTACGTGCCATCTCAATTTCCGTGCTACCTCAATTTCCATGTCGTCTTGATTTGTGTGCATGGGTACAGCTGAGTTTTTTATTAATTTCTTAATAAAAAAGGAGTTTTTTATTTTTTTAGGGCTAGCCCCTAGGTTTTAACCCCTGGTCATATGGGGGACCAACCCCTAGCTTCCAGGTGCCAGTCCCCAAAGACTTAGATCCTAGTCATATGAGTGACCAGTGCCTTAGCCACCAGCCCCTAGTCACATGGGCATCCAGGAGCTTCAATAGTGCTTTTTTTTTTGCCTCTTTGCCCTAAAGGAGCAATTTTGGTAAATTGGGGATTTTCAAAAATAAATAGGCATCAAAAAGCTAGTTTTGAACACAATCCATTGGTGCAGGTAGTTTTTCCAGATTTTGTTGCTGATACAATTTATTGCTATTTGAAGTCTAGATCATCTTTTTGTCTTTTGAGCTTGTATCTTTTTTCCATGATCTCCAATTTTCATGATTCTTGTAGTGTTGGAAAGGTATTGAGGAGCTCTACATAGCCATCTATGTACTTTTTCCAGATTCAGCCCCATGTATTCTTTATTCAATTTGTCAATTTTATGGCTTCTGTTTGATATTCTAGACATTTTGGCACTTGGAGAAGTTCTATTTGTTTTGTTGGGCTTCATTTATCAATATTAATACATATTCAAATTATTGATCTCTACTCTGATTTATTTGAGGAGATATCATGGGTTTTATTATTCACCCTTTTGTGGTTACATTGGGTAAGGATAATTATGAGTCTTGTCAAAAGGGCATCTTGACACATCTTAGGTGGCTTAATCTTTTCCCTTATCTTTATGGACTCATACTTGAACCACATACACTAGGGAGGAAATCTGCATGGGGAAATTATATTGATCATATTGTAGGATTGATTGATTCTAGTGTTGACTATGACACTCTATGTTTTATCTCACATATTAAGTGCCCACACGCTCTTTGGACTAGCATTTGGGAGATCTATGGAAACCCACATCTCTCTCCATTCCTAGATGATTTTGTTATGGATTGCCACATGCCCCTTGATGATGCAGATTGCATACCTTTTGATGATGATATAGTTGAGAAGCTTGCATATTTGACAGGTCTTGCTAGTTCAGATGACACAAAGACTTCACTTGATTCTCCTTCTATTATTGAGATCACATCTTTATTACTTGTTGCTACATCAAATTCTTTGCAGCAGGACATTATCAGTTTTCTAGAGATAGCTCATTGGGACACTTATCTACTAGATATATCATTATTGTTTGTAGAGTCCCATCTTATAGATTTGGAGGACCACATTGAGAACATTTGTCTTCTCTTTGATGATAGCTTCATTGGAGTTGCATCACCATCATTTGCTTCAGATATTGTTCTTCATCCTCCTATTTAGTCACAATTTTGTAGTGGATTGGAGATATTTGAGCAATTTTCTAGAGCATCATTGTTGTCTTTGGATCATGTGCAGAGTTTAGATACATTTATCTTGATTCTTGTTTATTCCTATTTGGAATGGGAACATGTTATGCACACATATGTAGTTCTATTTATTTCGAAGGAGAGGAATGTTGTTTGACGTTCATGGGTCTTCATCTTTATTCTATGTCGAGCATCTTCTAACACTGTAGGAGTCATCTTGAGGAGCACATGCATTGTCTCTCTTCTCATCTCTATTTTGGGAGGGAGCATTTCCTCACATGGGTTTCATCATTCTCACTTTTGGGGAGGTAATCAGGCCTTCTCTCTTGTTCCTCTCTTATGGGGGCATTGTCGATTGTACTTTTGTGATGGATTTAGTTCTTGGGGGGTCTTAGTGTTAGGCCTTCTTCCATCACATGTTCATGTACTTGTATTTTCTCTCTTTCAGAGAGGAGTTTTCTCCCATTAGGATTTTCTCCTTTTCTTTAATTTATGAGAGATTCTTGTTGTTCATGGGTACCTAACATGGCCTTGTAGCTGGGACCCATTCTTACATTAGTTGCATGCTTTTCATTTCTCCCTAAGTTGCACTTATGGGGAGGTCTTGGTGTAATTAAATATTTAATTACACTTTACTAAGTTTACTTAGGGCTTATTTTTAGTCTTAGGTTATTCTTAACTCATATTAGGGTTTTTCTCTAACTTGCAAATATAAAAGCAAGTTCTCACATGTAATTCAAGAATACATTTCATTAATTCATCCTTATTGTGCAAATTATTTATCTTTTCTTTTTTATCTTGTGGAAGGTAAATCTTAGGTTTTGCAAGTGATCTTGGTGCTATGAGTTAATTATCAACTTCAACAGGGTCACTAGTAACTCTTCTCCTGTTTGTGTTTCTGATATTCCACCTATGCGTGGGTAAGCTATTGCTCTTGTTGATTTCTTGGTCACGTTGACATTATCTTTCAAAGTATATGGATGAATGCTTGTTGTACTAAGAGTTGCCTATTTTCTTCTTGTTGCTGGATGACTAGTGGTTCTTGTTGTGGTCTTGGGTGGATTTCCTCTATCTCGTCAAGGATTGACCTCACCCACTCACCTCTTAATCCAAGGCACATTCATGAGCCGAGACAAGAGATAGGTGATTGCAAGCTAACCTTGAATAGACTTAGGGTTTGACTTAGGGTTTGTTTGACCTAAGGTTTGATTAGACATTGACCTTGCTTGACCTTGTGATAAAATAAAGGGTTTTGACCAATGTTTGACTGTGGTCAACCTTGTGATGGAATCAAGGGTTTGCAAATTTTCTAAGTCTCTAATGTTTTCGGTCCTTTTGATATTTTATGAATGCAAGCCTAAATGAATGCAAAACTTCTTTTTATGCTTTTTTAGTGTTTTGGAATTGAAGATGCTTTCTTCTAATCTAGGAATTAAAGAATGTATGCAAGCTATAATGAATTTACCTAATGGAATGTAAACTATGTTTTTGGGGTTTTTTGAATATTTGGAACAAATTAATCTAAGAAAAGGGAAATTACTTTTAAATGAATTAATATATGAACTTTGAAAGCAGATTACTCTAAGAATGCAAGATCTATCTATCCTATCAAGGAAAAAGAAACAAGATTACTGATTCCAAGAAAATGTTTGGTGATCTAATTACTACAAATTGAAAGAAAGCATAAAGGAATATGGAGATGCATGAGCCTCCACTACCCTTAGAAATCCTTGTGATGGAAACCTCGTATCCTCTTGTAGCAATGGGGAATCCTCTTAGCGATAAGATAACAATGGAAGAAAAAGAAGCTTTTGAAGCTTTGCAAAGAGAACTAAATGAGATCTTTGTTGAGAATTATGGCTTGATATGAGAAGTGTATGGATGTGTAATGAGATTTATATGAAAGATTGATGAATTAATGAATGAAAACAAAAGGCTCCTATGTCCTATATGAGCATGAGAATGCTTGATGTGGAGAGAAATAAATTACAAGAGTTGTGTGCACAAATGAAAGTGCCTCCCTTTGTGCCTGAGGGAGGGGGTATTTATCTGTTAGAAGAAGGGATGAGAGGTGAAGAATGAGAGTTAACTCAATCCAATTGGAGAGTTAACACAAAGGATTCAAGAGTGATTTGGGATAGAATTGGAGTGATCTTCCTAGTAAAAGCTTATCACTCAAGAAGAAGTGAAGAAGGAGGAATGCATGGGAATGCATGCAAGTGCATGACTTGTAAATTAAAGATAAAATAGAGCTAATTATGCATGTGTAGGTGCATGAAATAGTTAACTCTATATTTGCCATGAAAATCCATGCAAACAAGAAGAAAAATAGGTGAAAACAAAGCTTTTTTGAGTTAGAAACTCAAGTTTTTCTATAGCTAGAAACATGATAGGGTCACCCAGGGGTCACCCCTTTCACAAGTCAGGTTGAAAAGGGGGAGACCCATAGAGAAGTGCACCTAGGTTGACATGATGGAAGAGGAGGAGAAAAGAAGGGGATCTACCTCAGAAAAGAGGCCAGTCATGTATGAAAATCTAAATCTCCACTTGCAAAGTAGGATCTTTCTAGGGGAGATCTAGAAATAATAGGGGGAGATTTCGATTAGTTGAGTGAAACTGAAAAATGAAAGTGAAATATGGTTACAGGGGACCTCTAGAAGGCTTCTAGGGGGTAGAGATGCTGAAAAGATTGAGGAGAGGTGAAAACTCACCTACAAGACGCATACAAGGTTGCAAGCTCAAAATTACAAATCAATAAGTGTTGAAAAGTATTGACAATGAAGAGAGAGAAAGTGAGAAAGGGGAAACAACACAAGACAAAAGAATAGACACATCACCAAGAGAATTACTGCTGAGAGGATGTTATTTCATGCTTACATGTACATGATAAGGATTATAAATCATAATAGGGGTCCTCATGGAGGTTGTGCGTGATTTTGGTGCTTACATATTTGCCTCCTTAGGGATTATAGTCTACATGAAAGGTAGGTACCATTCCCAAACTAGGCCTTACCTATTGTCGATTTTCCCACAATTGTACCTATAATAACTAGTATTAGTATGACATCTAAATATATCAAAACAAATAATGAAAACTAAAATGACGAACATACCATAGATCATTTGAGTTGGGCTAGTTGTTTTCCTTTGTTAGTGAGACCTATAGGAATGAATGCATGCAAAAAAATGTATGAGAAATGCATAAAAGAAAAAACTAGTCTAAGAATGCTTAAAAGAAGATAAGCTAAGGGAGAGGAAAAAGAAAACAAATTAGAGAAATTTGAGTGAATCGGTGATGGAATCGATTGTATAAGCAGTCACTGGGTAGATATTGTCGAGGAGATCACAAAGATGGATACTACTTCTACCACTAAGAATTAGGTACACAAACAATGAAAAACTCTTCTCTAAACCCTAGGTTGAATTTTGTGAAAAATATCTTGAAATTGTCTATTTTTGATGATTTTTTCTGGTGCATTGTCTTTGTTTCATCGTTTAGAGTAAGACCAGTCTTTTGTTTTCTAAAATCAGCTAAGAAACAGGGTTTTTAGAGTATTTTTAGTTTGGGGGATCACCACATAGGATTGTCTCTTTTGCCAGGCATGTCACCTAGGGGGAGATTTGTTGAGCAATAGGGTTTCCCAGGGCGAGATCTGACTGACATCTGGATCACCCAGGGGGGATCCGACTGATGAAAAGGGTGACTCTGACATAATAATTATGACTAAAATTTCATGCCTTCTAACATTTACTTCACTCTGTTTCGATCTAATTTGACTATTGTATTCATTTGTTTATTAATTTTGATGATTTATACACTTTTTTTGTATGATTTTCTGCAAGTTTTACAAGTTTTAGGATTTTTGTGAGTTGACGAGATCTAATCTAAAGTTCTTTTCTGATTGATATGATATGTGCATTTGATGGAATTCTTGCCAAGAGCAATTGTGTCTCTCAAAGATGTTTACAATACTAAACAATGATGAGCTTGCTATCTTGAGGAGAGTAGGGTTAGCTAGAGTTTACATTGTGCTAGTCGTTCATCCTATGGCACGTATTTGCTATGGTATCCTGACATATTGGGATGTAGATAGGAATACTTTTAGGTTCCCATAGGTTTTAGGAGAGTTGACTATCACTCTATTTGATGTTTACCTCATTCTAGGGGTTCTTGTGAGAGGGCACTCACTTGATCTACCACCTAGTGAGTCCTTCGAGGAGAAGGCTTCTTGGGCACAATTCATGGAGGTGAGTCATCCTAAGGATCAGATAAGTGTTTAGCTTACCTCTGTGCCATGAATTTGCATTCCTCATTTGAGGAAGTTTCTAATTGGTTTGATTGCATCAAGGTTGTCTAGAGACAAGGCCTCGGCTCGCTTGAGATGGTGTTGGGCACCAACTATACAATGTCTTGAGCAAGGTAGAGTCTATGCTTGGGGACCATACATTTTGGCCATGGTATATATAGATTTATATCATATGACATGATGAGGGGCTCTTGCTTTAATCCATTCTTCTTTGATCATCACTTGGATCTTTGAGCACATCAAGCCTTATCAAAAACTTCTTTCAATTCTTGACAAACGGCTACCGAGAGCAACTAGGTGGGTTCAGGTGGCCCACTTTGATATGTCTTTATGCACTATGGCTACTCTCACTGATGTCAACATGATTTTTGATCTTTACTTAGATATAGAGGGGGCATGGTCACATGATGGTGAGATCAGGGAGTATTGCTTAGGTGTATCAGAGCTTTCAAACCATATGGTCTAGTTGAGGCTCATCGTGTCGAGCGTGTCCTACAACAATTTGGTGAGGATTTCCCTAAGGATTTGTCCCTAGTGCCTACTTGTTATACATCTGGCTAGGATATGGGTGAGATTAACTAGAGGGATATTACTTGGACCCCCTTGACTCCTAGAGTTTTTATTACCAGAGCTTCTAGAACTTCAAGAGGAGGATAGAGGGGAGGGAGAGGAACTCCTTTCTAAGCATTGATTGTGGTTAATGATTCAGACTCTACTAATGAGGACTATGTTCTTGATAGGGATTATTCATTAGATGAGGGGCCGATAGAGGATGCACAACATAATGGTTCAGATGGTGTCGATGATGTTGATGATGCTCCTGAGGGTCCATTCATAGTTCCTAGACCTCCTCATTGTGATGAGGTGATGCAACAACTTGACCCTTCCTAGTAGTCTGGTGACCCGTGTAAGTCTTAATTTTCTTTACTATTTTTGCATTTTTTTCTTCCTTCTCTTTCCTTTTCGTCAAGAACTAACACATTTTTTGTCTTTTGGCTCACTTCGTAGGTAATGTTGAGGAGTGGAGCACTTTTATTCATGAGGTGAATATTAGCTTGGTTGCCCCCTTCACTAGGATGATTCGAGAGATTCTTTTGATTGATCATGTTGTGTCCCCTTCTCTTGGGTGACATATTGACATTTTTTCTCTTGCCTATCATGGATGTCAGGCAAGTCCTGATTTGAAGGCTAAGAATCTCATCCTTAAGGGTGAGAATCGAGTGCTTCGTGAAATGACTCACCTTGAGTTTAGATAGTGAGACCTTACTACTACAGGGCCTTCACAATCACACACTTATTTCAAGGTACCTTGCTCCCATAGGTCTCATAGATTGACTAGTGGCACACATAGGTAGAGGAGTAGGAGTCTTGAGGGTTTTGTTGGAGGGAACAACCCTTGAGTTTATCTTGTTCTTCTTTGAAATCATGCCCCCTTGCATGGGGATCCTTTACTTTGCTCAAGAGCATTTGTCTTAGCTCTTGTACTCTTATACATGTACACTTTAGATGTATTAATGAAAGTTAGTCTTTATATGATTTTATCTATCGTATGAGTACTCATCTCTTGTGCATTTTGGAAGCTTAGGAACTCTTCGATTATGTTTTGACCTTCAACTCTAACAATGCAAATATTATAATGATGACATTTTTTGTAATTTTTGGCATATATATGAAAAGTAATTTATGATATGTAGATGCAAGAACACAAGGGATGCTTGAAACGTGTTGCAAGTATGTGCCTAAATGGTGTTATCATTGATGTCAACATATCTATGATGTCATTAGTGTCAACTATGCTCCTATCTTGTTGTCTGCTTGTAATGAGTAAGATGAGTTGTGTTTACTTATCTAAGCAACCTTGATGTTGAGGATATTGAATAAATTATCCTCTTTGGTAGAAACAGTGAGCTGCAATGGAAATAATGTATTGCATATAGTTGAATAGTCTAGAAGAATGCTCCGCATTTTCTATAGAATGCATATCTTTGTCTATGGATTGGAAATTATTTAGAATTCCATCTCTAGATGCTATGTTCTAAGTTTAAGCCTCTGGTATGAAGAATTGAGTGAGTTATGTTCATCAGAGTGAAAACAACTTTTTTTGTATGTTTGGCAATGACAGGGAGAAAGTGTTATCCTCTGCATTCCTCCACATTGAAGTATTTTGATCTGTGGTTCTGGAAATAAGTTTGAGATAATTTTAAGTACCTTCAACTCTAATGGTTCATGATTTGGTCATCCACAAGCTCTCTTTTCTTTATGGCAGTGGTTGACAGTGTTGTTCTTGTGCTCTGGTTTGAAGAATCTAATGGGTAAAGTGTTTGGCTATTGTGTGGATGTTTTTGATGATTATAATGTGCTTGTGGATGTCTTCTGGTCACGTTCCTATGTTCAAATTGGTCCATGGAGAGAAAATTGGATTGTGGTTGAAGAATTCTCTTAGAAGACCTAATGTTCTCATTAGTCTTGGCCGACTCGGTTGATTTCATTATTTGCGGAGAAGCATTGAAGATTGTAGAGGCATGACATGACATGGAAGATTGCATTTGCATCCCAGCTAAGGAGAAATGTGATCCATGTACACCTTTACATATTTTCCTTAGTTGATTTGTATTAGGTCTAGACCTATTCTATGTATGTTTGTAAAGCTGACCTTGGAGATTACTCCAATGGTTGATGAATGTATTGCCAACCTTGATGTACATTCCAAGGTTGATGACTTGTATAAAAACTTGTAATGAATTGTGAAAATATGTATGATTGTACGAATATGAGAAGATAAGTGCAAAGGTGTTAAAGAGCAGGGCAGAGAAGTTTTATTATGCTTCAAAGGAATGAAACTCAGGCATGGTGTAGATGCTACTTAATCAGTTCACCATTTTGGCAGTGAGCCAACCCTTGGTAATGAGCCACCTCTTTGGTAGTGACCTATTCTTTACAGTGAGCAATTTGAGCAATGAGCCATGTAGGCAGTGAGCCTCTGTTTTTTGGTATTGATAAAACTTATATATTTATGTGGGCTAACACCCACCGTGGTTTTTCCCTCTTAGGGTTTTCCACGTAAAAATTTGACGTCTTTCGTGTTGATTATGTTATTGTGTTAAGCTTCTCATTTTATGCTTTCATCATTATATCAAAATAAAAGTAATTGATAAGTTGATGTTCATATTTGGTTAAAAGTTTTAGGACAACTGATACACCCCCCTCTCAGTTGTCCGGTGTAGTTTAACAATTGGTATCAGAGCCAAGTTCCTTAGAAAAAAGCCTAATAGCTTGAGGAAGATCTAAGATGTCTTATAAGAAGGAAGTTCCATAGTTTGATGGGACAAATTATGCTCTTGGGAAGGTACGAATGAAAATTCATCTCCTCTGTCTTGGTTATAAAGTATGGCTAACTACATAGTCACAATTTGTCATGCCTGAAGGTGGTTTGACAACTAAGGATGCTATCAAAGAATATGAGCTATATGTCAAAGCAAAGGATGCTCTGTTAAGTTCCCTAAGTGACTCAGTATTGACAAAATTTGTGGACCTTAAATCTACAAATGAGGTATGGGAGAAGCTGAAAATTTTGTATGAAGGAGATGATTCTATAAGAGAAGCTAAGATATAGAGCTTGAAAGTGAAATATGATGGTTTGAAGATGAATGAAGATGAAAACATAACAACCATAATGCAAAGAGTTGATGAACTTGTCACTAGAATAAATGGTATGGGAGGAACTCTCAGTGATAAGGAAATTGTGATGAAAATTCTCAAATCTCTACCAAAGTCCTATAGTCACAAGGTAGATGCTATTAAAGAATTTATGAGTATGAAAACTATTGACAGAGATCAGTTACTTGGAAATATTACAACCTTTGAGATGAGAGAATTTGGTGATACCCTACCAAAAGTTGAATTATCTTTTAAAGCCAGTACATTAGAAAAGATTTCCAGAGCAGAGAAATATAATGTGGATGATGACTTTGATGAAATTGAAGCTAACATTGTTGACATGTTACAAAGAGGTTCTAGTAAGTTCAAAGGTAAATTACTTTTCAAGTGTTTTTCTTGTGGTAAAGTAGGACATTATGCTTCTAGATGTCCTGAAAGAATTGAAAGAAATAAGAAAAGATATGAGAGTAGGCCTAGAGTTCCAAAGAAATATTACTATGTTAAAGATTTTGATGATGAAGGAGTGACTGATGATGAATCTGATGATGCTAGTACCAGTGCAAATGAATGCATGTTTATTGTTATTAAAGAAGATACTATGTCTATTAATTCTTCTAGTCGTGTGAAGGAAGAAAAACCAGTGGAAGAAAGTGCTTTGGCTGTTCAGGTTGAGAAGGATAAGGATGACTAGATTATTGATAGTGGATTCTCACATCGCATGACTGGTGACAAAAGTAAGTTTGTATGTTTTGAAAAGTATGATAGAAGATTGGTTAGATTTGGAGATAATGCAGCTAGTATGATTTGTGGAAAAGGATCTATTTCATTTGATGGAAAGCATAATACTGACAATGTCCTATATGTGAAGGGTCTGAAGCATAATCTTTTGAGTGTTGGTCAGATGTGTGAAAAAGGATATGATCTGAGATTCAAATATAATGGGTGCAAGATCATGGAAAGCTTCAGAACTATAATTGCTACCGGTAAGAAGACAAAATTTAACATCTATCAATTAAGAGGAACTAATGATTATTGTTTATTGGCTTAGGCAGATGAAAGTTGGTTGTGGCATAGAAGGATGTGTCATATAAACTTTAATAATTTGCTAAAGATAAGTTCAGGTTAAATTTTGAGAGATTTACCAAAACTTGTGAAACCATCCAATACAATCTGCAAGGAATGTCAGTTAGGGAAGCAGACAAGAACAAGTTTCAAGATCAAAGAACAATTCTCTATCGGATTCCTGCATCTAGTGCATATAGATCTCTGTGGACCTACAAGGGTGAGAAGTCTACAAGGAGACAGGTACTTCATGTTGCTCATTGATGATTATTCTAGAATGACTTGGGTTACTTTTCTAAGAGACAAATCAAAAGCCCTAGAGAAGTTGAAATCTTTCAAGGCAATGGTTGAGAATGAAATAGAATTGTAAATAAAATGCTTGAGGTCTGATAGCAGAGGTGAATTCACATCAAATGAATTCAACATTTTCTATAAAGAGCATGGGATAAAAAGATAGTTGTCTACACCTAAGACTCCTCAGCAAAATGGAGTTGTGGAAAGGAAAACTAGGATAGTTCAAGAGGCCATTAGGACAATGATGAAGGAAGCAGATCTACTGGAAGTCTTTTGGAAAGAGGCTATTCATACTACTATTTACATCCAAAATAGAGTTCAAGTGAAAGGTAATGGTACTCAAACTCCTTATGAATTGTGGTATGGAAGAGTTCCTACAATAAAATATTTCAAAATCTTTGGAAGCAAATGCTAAATCAAGAGAGATGAAGATCTAGGAAAGTTTGATGCAAGGTGTGATGAGGGAATCTTCCTTGGATACTCTACAAACAGTAAGACCTATTGGTGCTACAACAAAAGGCTCTAAAAGATTGTTGAGAGTACAAATTATGTGAAGGTAGATGAAGGCAAGGAAAAGATATTAGACCTAAATTACTGTGAACCAAATGAACTTGTGACTATAATGAATGAAGAAAAATATGAGAAAGAAGACAGTCAAGATGAAGAAGAGGCTCCAGAAAATGTTGTCAAGACTTCCAAGTATGTAAGGATCAATCATTCTAAAGGTTAGATTATAGGTGACAAAAACAAAGGTGTGCTGACAAGAAAAAGAGCTATAGAGGAACAAGTCAATTAATGTTTTCTTTCAAAGGTTGAACCAAAGACTTTGAATAAAGAATGCAATTGTGAAAGCTGGGTAAAATCCATGGAGGAAGAGCTAATAAAAATAGAAAAGAATGATACTTGTGAATTAGTTCCCAGACCTACTGAAAAAAATGTTATTGGAACCAAATGGGTTTTCAGGAATAAGCTGAATGAGAATGGAGAAGTTGTAAGGAATAAGGCAAGGCTATGCAAAGGATACTCTCAAATTGAAGGAATCAATTTTGAAGAAATTTTTACTCTTGTGGCTCAGATTGAGGCAATTAGAATATTTCTAGCATTTGTAGCCCATAAAGATTTCAAAGTGTATTAGATGAATGTGAAGTCTGCATTTCTGAATGATGAGTTGGAAGAGGAAGTTTACATTGAGCAACCAGAAGGATTTAGGTTATCAGACCAAAGTGATTTTGTGTATAGATTGAAGAAATCTTTGTATGGACTCAAGCAAGCTCCTAGAGCCTGGTATACAAGGTTGGATAAGTACTTATTGCGGTTATGATTCAATACAGGTACTGCTGATAGTAATCTTTATTTCAAAATTAATGTTGATCAAATTTTGATTGTTGAAGTCTTTGTTGATGATATTATCTTTTGAGGAAATGTAAGTATGTGTATGAAATTTACTTGTGAAATGCAAAAAGAGTTTGAGATGTCCATGTTTGGTGAGATGAATTTGTTTCTAGGTCTGCAAATAAACTAATTAGATAAAGGAATCTTCATATCTTAGTCTAAGTATGTGAAAGAGTTGTTGAAGAAGTTTGGGATGGAAGACTCTAAACTGGTATGTACTCCCATGGTGAATGGATGGAAGTTGAGCAAAACTGATGAATCACCCAAGGATGATAAGAAAAAATATAGATCCATGATTGGAGGATTGATTTATCTAACTCAAACTAGACTTGATATTATGCATGCAATTTATCTTGTTACAAGGTTTCAAGCTGATCCAAGAGACTCACATGTGATGGCAGTCAAGAGAATCTTGAGGTATTTAAAAGGTACTTCAGATCATGGATTATGGTATCCAAAGGACAATGATTTCACTCTCAGTACTTTTACAGATGCAGATAGGGCTAGAGATGTTGATGATAGAAAGAGTACAAGTGGAGTTGCTTTCTTCTTGGGTAATAGATTGGTCTCATGGCTAAGCAAGAAACAAGATTCAATCTCTTTGTCAACTATAGAAGCATAGTGTATTACAACAGCATGTTGTTGCACTCAAGTGTTATGGATGAAGTAGACTTTCAAGGATATAAGAGTTGTGTATGAAGACCCAATTGTAATCTTTTGTGACAATATAAGTGCCATAAACATTTCAAAGAATCTAATGATGCACTCAAGAACGAAGCACATACCAATAAGGTATCACCTTTTGAGAGAAAAGGTTATAGCAAATGAAGTAAAATTGGAATATGTGTCCACAAAGGATTAGATTGCAGACATCTTCACTAAGCCTCTACCTAAAGATACCTTTGAGTGTCTCAGAGAAAAGTCAAGGGTCATTACCCCTCCTGCCCTGAACTAAGATGCATAGGAATGCATCAATCTAGTGGAGCTCAAAGTGTCATTCCTTGATCTAGATTGATGTTCTGAAGGCTTCCTCTCAGAGGAATAGCTAGATGTTTTTGATGAAGTAAGTGGATTAGAGTAACAACATGCAAGTATGTACCTTTGCCATTGGCATCAAAAGAGGAGAGAAATCATGTGAAAAACTCAAGGGGAGAAAAAATGTAGATGTGTAAAGAGAAAGGGGTGGAATCTTGTCTTGATGGTCTTTTCAATTTTTCACATCATATGTTGCCATCAATGACAAAGGGGGAGATTGTTGCAAGTATGTGAATAAATGGTGTTGCCATTGATGTCAACATATATGTGTTGTCATTGGTGTCATCTGTGCTCCTATCTTGTTGTCTATTTGTTATGAGTAAGATGACTTGTGTTACTTATCTAAGCAACCTTGATGTTGAGGATTTTGAGAAAATTAGCCTCTCTGGTAGAAATAGTGAGTTGTAGTGGAAACAATGTATTGCATATAGAAGAATAGTCCAAAAGAATGCTCCACATTTTCTGTAGAATGCATTTCTTTGTCTGTGGATTGGAAGTTATTTAGAAGTCCATCTAAAGATGTTATGTTTCAAGTTTGAGCCTCTGGTATGAAGAATTGAGTGAGTTATGTTCACCGGAGTGAAAACAACTTTTTTTGTATGTTGGCAATGATAGGGAGAAAGTGTTATGTTTTGCATTCCTCCGCATTGAAGTATTTTGATCTGTGGTTCTAGAGATAAGTTTGAGATAATGTTAATTAGCTTCAACTCCAATAGTTCGTAATTTGGTCATCTACAAGCTATCTTTTCTTTATGATAGTGGCTGACAATGTTGTTCTTGTGCTCCAGTTTGAAGAATCTGATGGGTAAAGTGTTTGGGTATTGTGTAGATCTTTTTGATGATTATAATGTGCTTTTGGATGTCTCTTGATGATGTTCCTACCTTCGGATTGGTCTGTGGAGAGAAAATTGGATCATGGTTGAGGAATGCTCTTAGAAGACCTAATATTCTCATTAGTGTTGGTTGACTCAGTTGATTTCATTATTTGCAAAGAAGTACTAAAGATTATAGAGGCATGATGTGATGTGGAAGATTGCATTTGAGTCCCAGCTAAGGAGAAATGTGATCCATGTACATATTTAGATATTTTCCTTAGTTGACCTTGGAGATTGTTCTAACGGTTGATAAATTATTGCTGACCTTGATGTACATTCCAAGGTTGATGACTTGTATAAAGACTTGTAATGAATTACAAAGAGATGTATGAGTGTGTGAATATGAGAAGATAAGTCCAAAGATGTGAAAGAGTAGAGAAAAGAAGTTTTATTGTGCTTCAAAGGAATTGAACTCAGGCATGGTGTAGATTCTACTTAATCAGTTCACCATTCTAGCAGTGAGCCAACCCTTGGCAGTAAGCCACCCTTGGTAGCGAGCCACCTCTTTGGCAATGAGTCATTCTTTGCAGTGAGAAACTTGGGCAGTGAGCCTTGTAGGTATTGAGCCTCTATTTTTTGATATTGATATAACTTATATATTTTTTTGGGCTAACACCCACTGTGGGTTTTCCCTTTTAGGATTTTTCACATAAAAATTTGGTGTCTTCCATGTTGATTATGTTATTGTGTTGAGCTTCTCATTTTATTCTTTCATGGTTATATTAGAATAAAAGTAATTGATAAGTTGATGTTCATATTTGGTTAAAAGTTTTAGGGAAACCGATTCAACCCCCCTCTTAGTTGTCTGGTGCAGTTCAACAAAATTAAACTCTTACTTCTTTGGAGTGTCATGATTTTGTGACATTGACTTTATTTCTTTGGGACTCTTTTTCTGATTTTGATATAAATGCAATGTGGAACAAACAATATGACTGCTCTTTAATATGATTTTCAATCCAGGGGATTGCAATTTGTCTTGATATAAGAGACCTAATCAAGGCTATGAGATAGAGTTTGTAGAACTCAATTGGGAAGTGGCAGTGAAATGGAGTGCTTCTAAACTTGGTCTTTGCTAAAAGCTAAAACACTGATCCTTATCTAGATAAGACATCCTGACAAACTTTCAACTTAGACAAGTAACAAATTTTATTGATGTTTGCTAGACTTAGATCATAGATGGCAAGTGAGATAGAACGAGAGTAGAGGATAAATAGGAAAGAACTGGGGTCCCTAGATAGAAAATGGTCCTAAAGACTACTAGAATCTTAGCTTTGCTTACCTAGTGTGTGTGTGCTTTGTACCTTTCTCTTTTATTTCCTCTACTAGAATGTCACCCTTGAGGCTTCAAGCTTAGACTGATCTCCACCCAAGAATACAAACATTTAGCAATCTTATCTCTTTCACTCTTTTTTTCTTGCTTTTTCTCTTTTTTTTTGGTATTTTCTAGTATATTTCACTTGGTTTTCTATTTTTTTTAGATTTTTGACTTTTATGAAAATGAATGTTTTTGGAACTTTTGATATGCAATAATTTGATCTCTCAATACTCACTTTTCTCAACACTCTTATTTTTATCACTTATTTTTTTATTCACTCATATTTTAGATTACTTCCTTCAGAATTTTGATCCTCCTAATGTTTTTAGCCAAGAAAGATAAGGGCTTGAGCACCACCTAAAGTTTCTGTAATATAGTCAGACTTCTATTAGGGAAGAATTGGGAAGGTCTACTTGCAAGCTTCCTTTGAATACTATAGGTTTGAATACTAACTTTGCTTAGACCTAACATCTGGGCTCATTAAGATTGGGATCAGTGTAAAGCTAAGAGCTAGGCTTTGATTAGAATCATTGGGAATGAAAAGGGATAGGGGATTGTGAAAATGGGGAATCTCTAGGACCTGAAAGGATCATGTATACTTAGGCAACCTTAGACTCCTTACTGTAATGAAAATAATATAAGAGTGAGTCATTCACTATAATGCAAGATTTTTATTTTTTTTGTATTTTTTGGAATATTTGATTTTTTTGTATTTTTATGTTTTATGCTTTTTATGATTTTTAGACATAGTATTTCTTGAGGTGAAAGGCATTGAATGTTTCACCAAATTCCTCTCTCTCCATCATGCACAAGAGATAGGCACCATTTTTGACATCTTCTTTAACCATGTAAGGACCTTTCCAGTCCTCTATGAATGTTCTCTTTCATCTTCTCTTTTTGTTTTTTGTGCTACCTCTTCTTAGGACTAGTTCTCCTATTCTATAGGGTTTATCATTTGATTCTATTGTTTCCAGTTTAGTGGTTCCTCTTGGTAATGTAAGATGGAGAAAATCTTGGAGAGCTTGTTGATGTGAAGGTGTCCAATACAAGACTCCATCGCACCTTAGCAATTCCATTAGCATGTCAAATTGCTCTTGCATGTACATCTTTACATCTTGTCTTCCTTGAATGTTTTGCAAAAACTGAAATAGTTCAGAAGGAGTTTGAGGTTCCCTTTGCTCATCAGGAGGGTCGAAGCTTAAACTTGTCCTCCCATTGGGCTCAAGTCTCAAATCCATAGAATATCTAATATAGCTTCTTGGTAGTTCAGAAATGATAGGATCATCAGTTCCATCTGACACTTGCATTTTCCATTCTTTATGAAACGCACCCTCACTCTCTTCTTCTTCATCTGGGAGTCTCTCAACTATTTCAATTTGCACTAAGGGTGCTTCTCATTGACCAAGCTCATTTGATTGCACTAAAGATGAAGTGGTGGGTTGTGCTTGTGCCTGAGATACCATGAACATTCTTGGGAGAACTATTATTACATTGGTTGATTCATTGTCGATAGAACTCACATCCTCCATAGGTGTTAATGGTTTATACAGTTATTCTATAGGTGTGAGAGGTTCATACAACTCACTCTCTTCTAGTGTCTCAGGGACACATGATTTGCTCAAGGGTGATAGAGGAGTATAACTCTTTGTCATGTATTCTTTAGGATCTAAGAAAGAAAGAGGGTTTGTATATCTCAAATTCAACGTAGTTGTTTCAAATACTAGTCCTTCGGTCCTATGAGACTTCTCTCCTATGCAAGGAAAGATTTTGTATATCGATTGTACATTAATCATGAGGACTTCCAGAGGGAATTGGAGAGGTCCATCCTTCTTTATCCATTCCATGATCTTCACAACTTTTCCTTTGGGAATAACCTCTTTTTGCATTGGTAATGTCTCACTTTCTAGGGCTTTCATCTCTACATTGTTTATAGTCTTTTTTGTGACCAGTCTTTGTCCTTTTGATGCATATTGATTAGGGTGTAGGACTAGGAACTGAAAGCTTGTTTGTAGGAAGTTCATAATCTATGGGAATGCTTATACATTTATTTGATGTGTTTGACTTTATCATGTTCAAAGGTTTTGGATCTCCTTTCATGACATATACATTTCGTAGACACTAGTAGAATTTTGGCAAATAAATGACTATGTGACTAAAAATTTTAGTCAGAACAACTAAAAATGACTAAATTCTACTAATTTTTTGCAACTCAGATATAAATGAGTAAGTAAATGACAAATTTGGTTGCTAAAAAAATATTTAGTCACACAAATAAAAATGACTAAATAGTTAGTCATTTATTTAGTCACAATCTGTAATGTGTCATAGCTGTTTGTAATTTTTAAAGATCTTTTATGTGTTTTATTTTAATTTTACTGTGATCTTTCAGACTAGACAGAAGAATGCAGAAGGGGTTTTCAATTTTCCTGCAGATGTGTTGCCGTAGCATACAATATAGAGGATAGAATGCAAACCCAGAAAAATACAATAGATATGAAGAAAATAACAAAGACCTAAATAGAAGAATGGCCAAATATTAATTACTATCACATACCCATCTACATAAATACAACTACAGTTTTATGCTGTCACCAGACCAGCTAATAGGTATGGCTAGAAATGCTTCAAACTCCAAGGAATGATAAGAAATGCTCACACAAATGATAACAATAGAGAATAGGGCACTAAATGCCTCACAATGTCTAGGTATGAAGCTACAAATACAATGTAATGAGTCTTCTATAATACCCACCTCCCCTCAAGACATGGTACGGCCATGGATAGACTAGATAGCTGTAAACAACATTGAATCTTCTTCAAAAACCTCTGCAATGTGATTGAAAATGTGTGCAATGGCTAGGCAACTAGATAACAAGAGGTTTTCACTCCAAACTCCACATTCAATAGTACGGCCTGGCTAAGGTAGTACAACCGGCAAGGAAAGAATGTTGCAGTCATAAATCACTATCAATCTTGCCTCAAATATGTCTAACATTCTTGTCTTCAGCTGTCTATCACCAATCTACGAATGATATAGAAATATAGCCTGGAAATCTCATCTTACAAACTCCATTTCAGTGCATATGTGAATACTAGATGCATCCACAATCAATGCCACCTTTGGATGGTATTGCACACCTGTAGAATGTCATCACTCAACGAGGTTTTCGTATCCAAGAGCCTGGTTCAAATCCTCAAACCCTCAAAACCCTAGAAGAGCTCACAAAGAGAAAATATCAAACATAGCATAATAGAAATGACTTTTGATTTCACCTTTTATTTCCTTCCTCAAGCCCAACGCCCCAAATGGAGGGAATTACAATTGTTTTTAATATTTAATTTCATCCCTTTATGTCTCCCATGGGCATCCAACTCCTAGGGGGGTCACTTCTCATGTTGCAACTTAATTTTATAAAGTGAAAATATAACATTTATTTATAAAGTCCCAATAAATAAATATATTAAACTTCAGACTTAAAATAAATATCAAGATGATATTGGAATGCCATGATTTGTAGATCGTCAGAAAACCCTTGACGAGATGAATCCAGCCCCACTCTAAAAATTTTGATCTGGTACCACCCCTAAACTTACTAAAAATAGTAAGTACTGCCAAGAATGCTAAAAACCAACTCTGAGGGTTCCAACTAGATCAACTGAGATCGAACCACCACTCCAATGTTGACAAACACCTCCACAACCAAAATAACCACAGTTCCCTAACCAAATTGCTAGTGCACAGGAACCCAATGTTGGACTAACCATGTATCTAGAAGGGGACATTACAGTCTGCCCTCCCTAAGATTGCTTGCCTCAAGAAATCTTAGATCAGTATGCTCTAATATCTGCTCATTCTCCTAGGTAGCATCCTCCACTAGTAGGTTCTTCCATTTAACCAAGCACTCTCTGATAATCCTCCTCCTCAAAGTACATTCCCTGTTCTCAATTATTGCCTCGGGTACTAAGATCAACTTCCCCTCTTCATCCAGAGGAGGCTACTCAACTGATGGTGTCACATTATGCCCCAGTGCCTTCTTGAGGTGAGATACATGAAACACATTGTGTACCCTACTACCTTCTAGAAGTTCTAACTCATAAGCCACTTCTCCAATCCTCTTGGAGATCCTAAAAGGTCCATAATACCATGGCTTAAGTTTATCTGTTCCACTCTTCTTGACAGTAGATTGTCTATATGGCTATAGCATTAAATACACAATGTCACCCACCTCAAAAGACAACTCAGTCCTTTGCTGATTTGCATACTGCTTTTGCCGATTTTGAGCTCTCTGTATGTTCTCTTTCAAAGACCTCATGATATCCTAGCTCTCCTAAAGAAGGTCTTTGGCCTTAGGCACTCTGCTATCTCCAAATACTAAATCAACAAAGCTTGATGCCTCATACTCGTACAAAGCCATGAAGGGTGACATCTGAATAGACATGTTATAAGTGGAATTGTAATAGTAATCTCCCATGTGAAGCCACTTAATCCATGCCTTCTACTACCCCGAAACATAATTTTAGAGGTATCCTTCCACCCCTTTATTAACTATCTCTATCTGACCATCTATCTGTGGGTGGTATCTCATGCTAGGGGTGAGCTCTGTTCCTATCAACCTGAAGAGCTCCTGCCAAAAATTACTAAGGAACCTGTTGTCCCTATTACTGACAATGTTCCGTGACAACCCATGTAGACAAAATACCTGACAAAAAAATAACTCTACAACCTAAGCTACAGTGAAGGTGGTAGGGATGGCAAAGAAGTCTGCATACTTTGTCAACCTATCAACTACCATGAAAATACAATCCTTGCCTTAGACTTTAGGTAACCTTATGATAAAGTCCATATAAATTCTATCCCACTTCCTCTCAGGAATGGGTAGGGGCTATAATAATTGTCCTAGAAATGAGTGCTCATGTTTTTTCTGTTGGCATATTGGGCACTCTCTCATATACTACATCACTTTAGTCTTGAGGGCCTTCCAGGTGAACCTCTCCCTGATCTGTCTATAAGTTTTGAAGTATCCTGGATGCCCTACCATAGGAAAGTCATGGAATGCCCTCAAAACCTTCTACTTCGTCTATGAACCTAGAACCAAGAAGATCCTATCCTTGTAAATGATTAAATCATTTACCAATGTGTACCTGTCATCTTTGATAGTACCATTTATTATTCCAATAGCTTGTGTATCCTTAGCATATTTAGCTAATATCATGTCCCTCCAATCATTTGCAATGGCACCTAATGCATAAAAATGGGGCCTCCTGGATAATGCATTAGCAACAATGTTCCTTTTACCTTTGACATAAACAATGTCAAAGTCGTAGGCCTCAAGCTTGCTGATCCACTTTTGCTACCTCTCATTTAAATCCTTCTGCCCAAGGAAATGTTTCAGACTGTTATGATCTTTATTAACTACAAATTTGCTACCCATCAGATACTATCTAAATTTAGCCAACACATGCATTATGGCTAACAACTCCTTGTCATAAATATTGTAACTCCATTCCATACCCCTCAACTTCTTACTATCAAATGCTATGGGGTACTTATCTTGCATGATTACCACACCAATGCCTTCTCCTGAGGTATCACACTACAACTCAAAGGGTTTTCTAAAGTCTAGTATTACCAACACTAGACATGTACTAATAATCTCCTTAAACTTATTGAAGCATTCCTATGTCCCTCCTATCCAGCTAAATGCATCCTTATGAGTCAAATCTGTGAGGGGTGTAGTTGACTGAGAAAACCCCATCATGAACCTGTGGTAATATCCACAAAGACCAAGGAATCCCTTTAGCTGAGTGAGATTATTTGGTGGTGGCCAATCTACTATTGCCTGAATATTTTCTGGGTCCACCTTCACGCTGCCAGCACTAATAATGTGACCCAAGTACAACAACTCAGTCATCCCAAACTCATATTTTGAATTTTTTGCATATAGTGACTCCCTCTCTAAGATGCTCAGGACAATGTCAATATGTTTCAAGTGTTCATCCCAAGTCTTGTTGTAAATCAATATGTCATCAAAGAATATAAAAAAAATCTCCTCAACTGCTCATGGAATACTTTGTTAATGCAAGATTGGATAGTGGCTAGAGCATTAGTCAATCTAAAAGGCATGATCAGGAACTCAAAGTGCCCATAGTGACACCTAAAAGTTGTCTTCTTCACATCCTCATCTCTGACCTAAATCTTATGGTAACCAGATCTCAAATCTATCTTGGAGAAGTAACAAGCCCTATGCAACTCATCAATCAGCTAATCTATCCTAGGTATAGGGTAGTTGTTCTTGATTGTTATCTTGTTCAATTCCCTATAATCTATACACATTCTAAGAGTTCCATCTTTTTTCTTCACTAGAACCATAGATGATGTAAATAGATTCTTTCTAGGCCTAATATGACCCATCTCAAGAAGCTCTTTGATAGCTTTCTTGATCTCATCCTTATACCTCTTTGGGTGCCTATATGGTGTAGTGATCACTAGTTTTGCACCCTCCAACTCAATCATGTGCTCAATTCCCCTGTCAGTGAGTCTACTTGGTGGAATATCACTAAACACTTTGGTGTGTTTAGTCAAGATAACCTATATGTCAGGTGTATACTCTCATTTCTACTGCTCTAAAATTACAAGAATCACCATCACCTCTGCTGCCCACTGCACCTTATCATGGCGAATCAATCTCTCCATATGCTTGAGAGAAACTACTCTTAGACCACCATCTGAAATGCCCTTGAGCACATGTCAAACTCCATTCACTTCAAACTTCATTTCCATGGTCCTCAAGTTGAGTGTGAACTCTCTTATCTCATGTAACCACTTCATACCCAGCACAACATCCATGTCACCCATGCTAACAACATAAAACTCTAATCAATAAGTGTAATTATTTAGTTAGATGGTCAAATTGGGAATCCTCCTAGTGCAAGTGAGTATGAATCCATTAGCTACCTTCACCTTGAAACCTTGAAACGCCTTTGTCTTTAGCCCTCTCTTTGCAACCAAGCCCTCATCTATGAAGTTATGAATGGCACCTGTATCAAGTAATGTAATGCATCTCTGTCTAGCCAATACTCCTCAGAACCTGAATGACCCCTCTTTGAATGCTCAAAATATCAGCTGTAGGTAGGGAGGTCTCCACATCCTTATCTGATGTCTCAAATGTAACATCTATAACTAAATCATTATCATCTGACTACTACTCTGAATGTCTCTCAGACTCAACGGACTCATCTACTAAGAATTATTCTATCTGCTTTGCCTTTCCTTGGGTAACACACTTGTGCTTAGGATTTGAAGGCTCTTTTTAATGGAAATAGAGCTTCTTCCTCCTAAGGTCATTCAACTGATCATTGTCTAACCTAGAAGAACTCTTAGGCTGCTAATGTCCTGAATCCTTATGGAAATGTTTCCTATCTCTCTCCTTATCCCTCCTGTACTGGAAACTCCTAGTCTAAAATTTACTACTCCACATAAAAGACTCCATATCACATGCCTTCTTCATAGCCTCCTACAATGTCTAAGGGTCCAACCCCTTAATCCATCCTTATAGAGGGTCTGACAATCCATCAAGAAATAGCATGATCAATCTATGCTCCAAGATATCAGAAACCATGACTGAAAGGTCCTAGAACTCTAAAATGTATGAGCCCATCGATCCACTTTGTCTCAACTATGCTAGCTCCTTGAACTACAAATTAGGGTCCTTCTTGTTGAACCTATCTATGAGCCTAGCTATGAACTCCACATAAGATGTAATTTGGTCATGTCCCAAAGTCACCTTCCCATTGCTCCACCACTTGTGTGGACTTCCCTCCAAGTGTAAGGTTGCATATGTGATGGCATCAGTCTCTAGCATGGGGCTGATCTAGAGATAACTGTCCAACTTTTGGACCCAAGCTCTCACTAAATTTTTACTTGAACCATTGAAGTAAGGTAAAGTCATTTCACTAACTTTTTTTTGAAGCTCATGATTCTTCTGCCTATTACCCCCTCTAGGTCTATGTCTCATCCTGAGATCAGAATAATCCCTAAAAGTCATCTCAACCTGAAACTCTGCACTAGAAGCCTCCCAATCTCTAAAAATCTCATCTTGAAATTCCACCTGTGTAGCGTCCCATTTAGAAATCTCATCCCTCGGTATAAAAATAGGAATGCCTAGTTGATCAGTGGCTGTGAGTTGTGTAACACCTCTGTTATTCACCAAAGCCTCTCCATCAGGATCCATGTGTCTATTCCTATCGCCAATATTCCTATCTCCATTCTGTTCTCCATTACCCCAGTCTCTATGTCTATCTACATCATTCCAGTCTCTATTCTTATCATTCCAATCTCTGTTCTTGTCTCTACTATTCCTATCCTCATCCAAATTAGGAAACAAACAACCAAGAAGTTGTGTGAGTGCCTCCTATGACATGTCCATCCTATTAATCAACTATTGTTGTCCTCTCACCAAATCATTTAGAATATCTCATGTGTGAGGTTCTCTGATGTCCATGTCTCCCATCTCTTCAGCCTGTGTAGGAAGAACACTTGAAAAGGGGTCTATTCATGAAACTTCAAGATCTTCCTCACTATACAATACTACCAGTAGCTCTTTAGTAGCTACAATCTCCATATCTGACTCAAATGGATCAATCTATGGTACTTCTCCTTCCTATATTCTTTGTGGATTCTATGTTCCTGGTCTCGGTCTAAAATTATATCTATTTGTAGGTTGCATGTCTCATTTTCATCTTCTGCATGTCATATTCAACCTCACATGATGGCAAGATACACTACTCTAATACCAATGTAATGTGTCGTACCTGTTTGTAATTTTTAAAGATCTTTTATGTGTTTTATTTTAATTTTAGTGTGATCTTTAAGGCTAGACAAAAGAATGCAGAAGGGGTTTTTAGTTTTCCTACAGATGTGTTGTTGAAGCATACAATATAGAGCATAGAATGCAAACCCAGAAAAATTACAATAGATATGAAGAAAATAACAAAGACCTAAATAGAAGAATGGCCAAATATTAATTACTATCACATACCCATGTGTAGAAATACAACTTTAGTTTTATGATATCACCAGACCAACTAATGGGTATGGTTGGAAATGCTTCAAACTCCAAGGAATGACAAGAAATGCTCACACAAATGATAATAGTAGAGAATAAGGCACTAAACACCTCACAATGTCTAGGTATGAAGCTATAAATACAATGCAATGTGTCCTCTATAATACCCACATCCCCTCAAGACATGGTACGACCATGGCTAGACTAGATAGCTACAAACAACATTGAATCTTCTTCAAAAATCTCTACAATATGACTGAAAATGTCTGCAATAGATAGGCAACTAGATAACAAAAGGTTTCAGCTCCAAACTTCACTCCAATCTCCACATTCAATAGTACGGCCTGACTAAGGTATTATGGCCAAAAAGGAAAGAATAATGTAGTCACAAAACACTATTAATCTTGCCTCAAATCTATCATAACATTCTTGTCTTCAGTTGTCTATCACCAATCTAGAAATGATATAGAAATATAGCCCAAAAATCTCATCTTACAAACTTCATTTCAGTGCATATGTGAATACTGGATGCATCCACCATAAATGGCACCTTTGGGTGGTATTGCACATTTGTAGAATGCCATCACTTAGGGAGGTTTTCATCTCCAAGAGCCTGGTTTGAATCATCAAACCATCAAAACCCTAGCAGAGCTCACAAAGAGAAAATATCAAACATAGCATAATAGAAATGAGCTTTGATTTCACCTTTTATTTCCTTCCTCAAGCCCAATGCCCCAAATGGAGGGAATTAAAATTGTTTTTAATATTTAATTTCATCCCTTTTCAAGTTGCAACTTAATTTTATAAAGTGATAATATAACATATATTTATAAAGTCCCAAAAAATAAGTAAATTAAACTTTAGATTTTAAAATAAATATCAAGATATACCAAAATGCCATGATCTATAGCTCATCGGAAAGCCCTCGACAAGACAAATCCAATCCCACTCTAAAAATTCTGATTTGGTACCACCCCCAAACTTACTAAAAATAGTAAGTACTACCAAGAACACTAAAAACCAACTCTAAGGGTGCCAAATGGATCCACTAACCTTGAACCACCACTCCAATGCCGACAAACACCTCCACAACCAAACTAACCACAGTTCCCTAACCAAACTACTAGTCCACGGAAACCAAATGATGGACTAACCATGTATCTAGAAGGGGACATTACACAATCCATTTGAATAAATCATTTAAGGAATCAAGTATAAAAAATGTGCCAAAATACTCTAAAAATTTAATAAACATACTCTAAAACTTTCGTCAAAATCTTATTTTTAGGCATAGCCCACCAAAATGGAAGTTTCATTTTAATAAACATACTCTAAAACCTTGGTCGAAACCTTATTTTTAGGTGTAGCCCACCAAAATGGAGAAGTGTTTTAGTGAAGAATGACAAAGAATGGTAAGGAGATGTGTGTGACAAGAGGCATAGGATTCATTGCTGCTTATCTCAATCCTGTTGTGCTCAACAAGGGTTACATTGTTTGCACTACTATTTGTAATTCATGTATTTAATTGACATATATTTGCATAATTTCAAATTCCTTCAAATGCTTTTGAAGTTTCAGTATATGCTATATAGGATTTAGAATGATTTATTTTAGTTTTAAAAAATAAATAAATGATGTATTTGCTTGTGATTAGATAATGTGGAGATCTACTAAATCTACCCCAGCTCACTGTCCTCCTTGGCACTGTATTCATTACTCCAGCTACTAGGGTTTTGCATGTGATATCTTTAATATCTTCATGACAGTGGATTTTAAATAGATTTTAGTCTTTTCTTTAATGTTTATCATCGTAACCTAATAAATCTAGAGCATTTTCTCTTTTAGAGTCAATCTTGGTGTTGGAAATCGATGATGAAGTTCCTAGATAAATATTCCAGGGTAGTTATTATCTATTTCAACAAATCTTCTAAAGCATAGTCACCAGGAAACTCCAGTTCTACCCCTCTACCTCTACCTACAGCTCTAGAGTCTTATATTTAAATGTGATATAACCTGTACCATTATTCATATATTCATGTATCCTATTTTAAAATGACACCTCTGTCTCCATATGCCATATTTCCATATGTCTGGCTATAATATTTAGATAAATAACTAAACTATCATGTGTTACTAATAAAACCAGTAGCCATATATAATGTCAAACTTAGACAAATAGAGAAATGGATCTCACTAATACAATTAAATATAGGATAGCCACAAGTATGAGAAATCAAATAATTGTGGCCACACATTATTGCCTTGGAAGGCAAATAAAGGCCAAGAAATTAGTAGATGCTCTGATAGACTGATACCACTTGGTATGCTCCTAGGGCATTTTGATTTAACCCTTAGTAGGTAAATATAAATGAATATAGTACTTTGGGTGTAGATTGATTGGGGTAGTCTGCTTACTTCTGCACTTGTAAAAAAGGTTGACATTTGGGTATAAAGTTTCGACATATATGGCAAATGTTAACACATTGGCACTTGAGTTTTAATTATAGGGTTCCATAATAAGACAATTAAGGAATGTGGGAACATCCTGAATTGTTGTAGTCTGGAAAAGTGTAAATTTGAATAACCATGTGATTATTTTTGGTGTAGAAAGAAGGTCTTGGGGCACCAAGAGGTCAATCATGGACAATAGAGTGGCATAAATTTGATAATTCTTATTTCATGGCACAGAGTAGAGCTGAATTGAACCTCATGTACTAGAATTTTCCTTGATCATGAATGAGCAAAAGTTTTTTTCTTGATTTTGTGAAGGACATAAAAGAGAGGAGGGACTTAGATCTTTTGGTATTGCTGACTGACGCTATTCTTTTTTAAGATCCTAGATTCAAGGTGATTCTTTAATTAGTTGTACTTTAGAGTCTCCATGGACCTACTTTGTCATTTGTGGTGGTTAATATAATTTCTTTCTTTCTTTCTAGTTCTTCAAGCTCAAAAAGAATATTCCATTTTAACCTACCCTTATTTTTGCAAAATTGGGCATTTTAAAATCCATCTTGAACTCTAACAAAGATTGATGTCAACTTATGTGAGTTCAAAGAAGTTGAAGAATATTGATGAAATATGTCAAAAGAATCAATCTTTCCATTGACATAACATACTAATAATGCTAAGCCAATATCTCAAGTCTTGTAGGAAATCTTTTTCTCCTTTTTGAAAAAATTGAGAAATATTTTACTAGATAATTCAACTCGATGAAGGATATATGCATCTGAAATAAAGTTTTAGAGGATGCCTATAGTTGATTTCCTTTCAATAATAAGGAAGCTACTGATTGGATTTTAATTTTTTTTTACAGGTATATGCTGAGAAATCTGCAGTTGATCAAGATGCATTTTTCAAGGACTATACAGAGGCTCATGTAAAACTTAGTAACCTTGGTGCCAAGTTTGATCCTCTTGATGTAAAGTAACTCAACTCTTGAACACTCTCTGCCTGTCATATTCATTTTTCATTTTTCTGTTGTTTCATGATGTTCATGTGATAAGCTTAATTTTATGAGAATATTTATTTGGGGATTAGAAATGATAAATTCACATATCATGGTATTAGTTACGGTTTGAAAATATTATTTTTAAAGTTATCTTAAAAAGTCTCTTATGCATGATGCTAAAAGAAACAAAACCTCCAAAACAATCAGGAAAAAAGAGTTCTTCTATGGTTTTTTGATATTTTATATATTATAATTCACATGAGCTTTACATGTTTTGATAAAATGCCTGTCTATGGTCATTTTGTTAGTTGACATCTTAAACATTGCAATTTTGCCACTAAGTCAACATTTAAGCTACTTTGGGTGTAGGTGGATCGTAAATCTGGGTTTAGTATGCATATATGTTCATATATAATAGGGAGGGGATACATCTCCAAGATCATGAGGGCTATTACAAGCAAATGCCATGACAAGCAAATTGCTATAGATTGTGATGCCATTCCATCACCATGAGACAAGGTAGTGAACCATTCAAAAAAATGCCTCAAAGAAATGTGCTCTCAATGTGCTTGTCATAGCATTCCATCACCATGAGACCACATTTCTTTGAGGCATTTTTTCAAATAGTTCATTGCCTTGTCTATGTTCCTTCTATGTTGCAATTGGAATATGCATGCTCCTATCATTATTATTTGTTCAACACTTGTCTTTAATGTCCCTTTTAGCTAGTACTACCCTTCTACAAGGATGTCTTTTGTGAGAATACTATGACAACCTTTGTCACTATCCTCAACACTATCTTCTTTAGGATGGAATTACCCTCTCAATCAATAATGAAACTGTATGTTTTAAAGAAAATTTTCACCTTCCAGTGTACATTTCTTATCATTGTGATCTCTCCTTTGGTGCTACTGTCGCTTGAAGATTACTATCCTCTATATCAGGAAACTTCTAATAGTGTATGTCATTTTGGTTCGGTCATGCATTCTACTCTTTAAAAGTTCCCTATTGTCATGAATTATTCTTACCCTGGGTCATAAGCACTTCCATCAACATTGTTCTTCAATGAAGACTCTAACAATGTTTTGGAACTGTCATCTATTGAGTTTTGAATTTATTGTTTTATGACTGTCTTGTGGACTATGATTAAACCCCTTTTCATTGTCATATGAATGGCTACTATCATTTGTGATTATCATAGTCCATCTTATTTAACTCTATCCTTGTCGATCATGAATTGTCTACTAACAACTCACTATCTTATGTGTCTTTAAAGTCATTCACACTTAGCTCATAGTGAGGTATTTTGTTTAGTGCTCATTTTCATATCCTAATTGAGTCATGATCTTTGATAAGACCTATAGGTGTGATTATATAAATGCACCATAAGGATTATCCTCCAGGTCCATATTGTGTATTTGGTTGAATATTATCTTATGGACTATCCTTTTTACTATGACTATATTCTTAAGGACTGTCCCACTTCATGTAAACCTCTCTTTCCTGTGATCAACACCTTGGAATTGACTGTGGTAGCTCCTTGGGATATTGTCTACGCACTCCTTAATACACTTGTAGGTTGTCCTCTTTTGAAACTTTGTGAGATGGAAATATTTATTAGTTTACCATACTACTTTGAAGACAATGAACCCTTGACAAGATTTATGATCTTTTAAAAGCCATTTTGACTGCTTAATTACTTGTCTTTATGTATCTTTTAAAGTCTATCATACTACCTGATTAATATTATTATTAATTTCAATGCCCCCTTCATGGTTATACCATGGACTATCATTGTTTATTTGAATAGTCATGATTGTGATCTCCTTTTGGGAATCTATAGGAAAGTGTCATGCCTTACTTTGAAGTCCATTTCCTTAAATCTTTACTCTCTACTTGTTGATCCTATCCTAGTACTCAGGGTCTCCTTTTTCTCTTTTCCCACTAAATAGCTTGAAGTCTTGTATGCTGATGTGCCGTAGACTCCTTCCAATTTGGGCAGTAGACTCCATTTTGTGAGAATGAATGGTCAATAAAGAGTCAAAGTTTGATACTACTCCCATTGACCCCAAAAATGTTTTCCTATGGGTTTTGATTCTCTTGGATATTCCTTCATAGAAGGAACTTCATCATCATTTTGAATCAAAGTAGATTATGCCTTTAAATCCTCTAAATTGAAAATTTATGCATTGATCCCACAAATGCATTAACTCTATCCTTTTATTATAATGGCTGCCATCTTTTACATTCACTTTTCACATTATGATTTTGACCACTTGATCACATATTCATATTAAATCATGTCTATTTACTGTCCTTGTAAATATTTCTTCATTATTTCTGACTTTCACTCTTTACCTCTTAACACCATGGCCATAATTATTTTTATTGCTCTTAGATAGAGGATATTGTCACTATCATCACTATCTCTTATTTTTTTGAAGACTTTGTCTCTATTATTCATGCTTGACAGTCATCTATACCTTCATCTTAGCCTTCAACCTTCTACAAACATCTCTTCCCTACTGCATAGGTTGAAGAGTTATCATTGTCTCTTTGTAACTTAACAAAAAACTATGTCTAAAGAGATCCTCTATTAGGATTTTATATGTGATTTTTATTCTGTCATGTATATCTCCAGATATGAGGTTTTCAACAAAGGTTAACAATGCTCAAAACTACTTTCAAGATCAAGCAGCACCTCTATTCACTCTATCCACCCTTAGTCTTCTTGACCCTCTTCATTCTCTATCTTCTTGACCTCATATTTGTAAGCTTGTCTAGAAACTCTTCCTCTTTGCAATGTATCTTAGTCTTTATTACTTTGTAGCTGTCTCCTACGCATTGTCATGCAACCATGGAAACCTTTCTTTGAATTGAATACATGATTTGTAAACCTTGGTCTCCCCAAACTCTGGACAGTTGGAGTGAATGATCTTGAGAGGTCTCTGATAGAGATCAAGACTATCACTACATTCTATAGGCCTATTTGATAGTCTACAAGACCATACAAAGTTTGAAGATCTTTGGAGGTTTAAAACATGCATAGATAGGCTTGATGAGAATCTAGAGAAGTGTGACAAACCTAAAAGTAAAAATGGTAAAGATTTAGACCTTAGGATTAAGACAAAGAAAGATCACAGTGAAATTGCATTTGCTTGAGAGTTTCTAGAGCATTTTCAAAAAATCTAATTTGTGTGTATCCTACAATCATTGAAGTCCATGAGACCACATTTTTTTGAGGCATGATATCAAATAGTTCATGTGCCTTGTCCACGGTTCCACATTTTGCATACATGTCTACCATGGTAGTTGCAACTACAACAAATGCCAAAATTCCTCTATCCTTCATGCTTTGATGGATGTCCATACCCCATTCCAAAGCTCCCATTTTGGCACAAGCAGGGAGTATGCTAGCAAAGGTTGTTGAATTTGGCTTTACACCTACTAACTACATTTTCTTGAAAATTTCTAAAGCCTTTTCAACAAATCCATTTTGTGCATATCCCATAATCATTGCATTCCATGAGATGACATCTCTTTGAGGCATTCTGCCAAATAGTTCACATGCCTTGTCAATGCTTCCACATTTTGCATACATGTCTACTAGGGCAGTTGTGCAGAAGACCACCGTAACACTGGAAGGTGGTTGTTGGGCCTTCACAGTGATGTGGGGAAATTCCCCGCATCACCGTAAAGGCCCAACAACCACCTTCTAGTGTTGCGGTGACACAGGCACCTTCCTACTTTAGAGTCGTGCTAATGGGAATCAAGATATTTTTGATGGGAACAGATAGACTAGGGTGGTTAGAGAGAGGACCATTCAATTATAAATATAATGGCATTTCTATAATAAAAAAACATTCTATTTTGGAGTCATTGGCAATTGTAGTGTGGAAGTAGCACAAGGTGTAGATTTGCATAAGCTTGGTCTGATCTATGCAAAGAAAATGAAGAAAAATGGAGGAGAATAGGTTTGGATAATCTATTCTTTAGCAACTGTTGCATCTTGTGTCATTGGAGGGTCACTCAACAATGGAGCTACTTGAACATACATAGTCCATATGTCCAAGTGCCATATGTCGTCTCTCTTTAACAGTCATCAACTATGGTATTCATCTCTTGTCAAATCCTTGGCTATTGAGAAAGAAGGTGAATCCTAGAGCCTTCTTTACAATTATGATCAAGTTTTGCATGGGTTTGCAGCGAAGCTCACCATTACACAACCTGAGGCCTTGGAGAAGATGCAAGGAGTTTTAGCCATGCATGAAGAGAGCATGCATGAGCTTCACACTACCCTATGTGTGTTCATGGGTCAATTGCTGCCTAGGTCACTACAACACTGCAAGGCAATTGTTGGGCCTTCGCGGTGATGCGGGGAGTTTCCCCACATCACTGTGAAGGCCCAACAACCACCTTGCAGTATTGCAGTGGTCTTCTACACAACTACCCTAGTAGACATGTATGTAAAATGTGGAAGCATTGACAAGGCATGTGAACTATTTAGCAGAATGCCTCAAAGAGATGTTATCTCATGGAATGCAATGATTGCGAGATATGCACAAAATGGATTTGATGAAAAGGCTTTAGAAACTTTCAAGCAAATGCAATTAGCAGGTGTAAAGCCAAATTTGACAACCTTTGCCAGCATACTCCCTATCTGTGCCAAAATGGGAGCTTTGGAATAGGGTATGGACGTCCATCAAAGCATGAAGGATAGAGGAATTTTGTCATTTGTTGTAGTTGCAACTACTCTAGTAGACGTGTATGCAAAATGTGGAATCATTGACAAGGCATGGGAACTATTTGGCAGAATGCCTCAAAGAGGTGTCATCTCATGGATGCTATAGTTGCAGGATATGCACAAAATGGATTTGTTGAAAAGGCTTTAGAAACTTTCAAGCAAATGCAATTAGCAGGTGTAAAGCCAAATTCTACAAGCTTTGCCAACATACTCCCTGCCTGTGCCAAAATGGCAGCTTTGGAACATCCATCAAAGCATGAAGGATAGAGGAATTTTGTCATTTGTTGTAGTTGCATTCTTGTTGAATTATTTGAATTAGCATAATAAATGGCATTATTTTCAAGTTCAACATGGATGACAAGATAATGGTAATGTTATATTTTGGTTGAAAGTTTATTGAAATTTTTGAGGACTATCTTACATTGTTGTAATATTGATCTATATGATAAGTAGTGAATGTTCACAAATAACAACAAAGTTCTTCCTTACAGTCCTAAAGACTATCCTTTACCGTCAGATGCTTGTTATTGCATGGTCTAACCTCATATCTTATGACTACCTTTTCACTATACTCTGCTACCTTTGATCCATCAAGATTAATGTCATTTGTTGCATTCATGGTTTTGATCCAAAACATAATCTATGACTGTCTTCTTATGAGATCACTGGAACTGTCCTTCTTGGTGACTATCACCTTCAATATGGACTATCATACTTACTTTATAATGCTTGATATTTCCCTTATGTCTGCCTCAAGGCCACTATCATAAATGATAAACCACTCTCATCAATGAAAATGACTTAAATAAAGTTATGGCTATCCTTACATGCCATAAAGAACTTGGTCTTCTTTGTTACACATCCCTTCAACCTTGACCAATGACAAGGTAGGGTTACAAGAGGTTATGAGCCATGTTTAACAAACCAAATACAATTGCTAACTTTTCACTATGGTGGTAGATAAATGATTATTTTTTCTTCTATTCCACAACATTAAGTAAAAGTCTTGAATTTGGAAATACCCTACTACCTTCATTTTCTAAGTTGTTTGATAGTTGTTTGACTCTTTACTCGATATAAGAATAGTCAACTCCAACTGCTCTAATGGAGTTGTTAGCCATTCCACATGTTATACCCTTGTAATCTTTGATAGCAAGCACCGATTACTTGTATGTTATAAGCATATTTGAGCTCTAGGTGATTTGACTTTGGATTGTCAGTTGTATCAATTTGATGCAGAGGCATCCACACTATAACCTTACAATACAGCAAGGATGTCTGCAGCCCATCATCATCATCATCATCATCACCATCATCATCATATTTTGCTTAACACTGTCAGCATCATCATCATATTTCGCCTGCTGACCGATATCCTCCTGATGACAAGCCCTCGCCCTTTCGCATGTCAACAGCATCACCTTATTCGATTATCGACAGCATCATCATGTTCGACCAACGCAAACATCCTCCTGACGTCCACTGTTCACTTCGGCAACAACTTCGACCTTCACTACCTTCAACATCATGATAATCAGCAGGATAAAGAACATCCGGTTCCTCCCATTTATCTTGATGATGACCAACCTTCACTTCTTGCACCGTCCCTTCCGATGCTCACGTCACCCGATATCCTGATGACGTATATCCTGATGACGATGACGTCACCCGTAGCTCCTCAATATCCTGCTGCTCCGAAATATCCTGATGACGTATATCCTGATGATGATGACGTCATATCCTGCTGTTGGCCAAACTTAGCTTTTTCGGGCCGCGATCAACCCGATCTTCAACCTGATGCCGATACGCTCCTCCTCGGCTCCTCCTGATGATGATCACCATGACGCACTTGCACTTCATGCAATCGAAAGCATCATGCTCTCCTCCACTTATCCGGATGACGATGCCCAACGCGACTGCAGGATATTTGCAGAAATATCCTGATGATGCCGTTTTCACGAACTTTTAGCCTTAGTGAAATTTCACTTCGCCGATCCTCCAGGGATGACCCGATCCACTCTCAGGGTGATCTTCCAAACTTTATCAGCTCGACCTAGCACCTGCCCATGCTAGGGTCTTCAACACCTTTCAACCGCGATCCTGCACACCTGCATGCGAACAAACAAACTAACATCTACCCTACTGTACATCACCATTCCACCGATCAGACAAATCAACCGGTGGAATGGATCAGCGAATCCATGAAAACCACCCAGATGTAGTAAATCGATTAAACAATAAAGACCAAACAGAAGTTGAACAGAACAGGATCTCTTATTCGATTTCAAAAGATGCTATTACAATATTCAGTCTCTCCTCTCGCAAAGTCTGATCGATGATCTATAGTCAACTGATCCTCATGCTTAAATAGATTTTCCTGCGAGTACTACTGACCCGGCTCCAAGCGGCTGGGAACTCTCCAGGCGGCTGGGAGATCCAACCGAACATATATCATGACAACTGTCCTAACAAACTTCCTAAAAATAGCAAAGCCTGGTCAGCATGATCTTATCATGATCAGCATGACCTTATTACATGCATTGGTCTTAACAGACCTTCTTGGAAACATAAACAAGACCTAAAACAACTAACTGCCTTATGAAGGCCAGCTGTTAGGTAGGTGCTCCTACACCACAATTTGTCACTAATATTCATTGATCTATTTGAGGTAATTTTTTAGTATCTTGGGAACCTTGTACTTATATGGTAAATTGTATTTTCAATGTCATTGGCAGTTAGGATCCTGACATTCACTTCAAATACATTGAAGCAGCAGCCAAAATTGGACAAATCAAGGAGGTGGAACGTGTAACCAGAGAGTCAAACTTCTATGGTGCTGAAAAGACAAAGAACTTTCTTATGAAGCAAGACTTCCAGATGCTTGTCCACTAATAAATGTTTGTGATCAGTTTGGATTTGTCCATTGTCATGTTCAGTAAGGCTTATTAGTCAAGGTATATGTAAAACATAGTTCTCAGTTCATACTGAGTATTCATGGTGTGAAGTATGCAAAGGAGTCTTTCATAGTACCCTTAGACATCATTTTTTCAGGTAGTTCTTTCATGTTTTGGAGTTGTATAAGCAAAAAATAGAGCATAGTGTTCTCAGTTTTCTCAGTCACAGTACTAAGAAACATACTTTGTAACACATTCTTCAAGGCAAAGACACATATTTCTATCTTGTATCTACTGTAAGAACATTGTTTCTCAATAAAATTTCAATATTTTTCCTTCTTAATAGTTATTTCATTATGTGCAAATGAATGTTTGATTATGTTTTTATGTGTTTTATGTTTAAACCTCAAAAGCATTGCCTCATTTCGAGTGCTTTTAGGCAGAAATCAGTGAACAAAAACAATTAAATAAACTACCAATTGACTTAATATACTACCAAATGATAGAAATTAGTGAATAAATATGACTAAATATACTACCAGTTGATAGGAATCCGTGAATACATATGACTAAATCAATGACTAAAAATATACTACCAAATTGATCAATCAAAACAACCAAATAAATAACTAGCAATAAACTACTAATGGTCATGTGACCAAGCCCAGTGAATAATATGACTAAATATATGACTAAATCAATGACTAAATATACCACCAAATCGATCAATCAAAATGACCAAATAAATGACTAAAATTGGTTTAGTCATAAATTTGGTCACGTTATAAATGACTGGCAATAAACTACTAATGGTCATGTGACCAAGTTTAGTCATTTATAAGCAGTTTTTAGTAGTTCTTTTAATCACATATTGTTGTTTCTATACTAGTGAGATGTAGGAATCGAGCTTCCTGAAATAGCATAGATGGCATAGCATTCATCTGATGTATCCATGATCTTCTAAGAAGCAAATTATATCTGATGTTCTTGTCAATGACATAAAATATGGTTGGGACTATCTTAGGCCCTAGAGTTACAAGAAGTGTGATTTTCCCTATCATAGCGGCCTTTAGATTATCATACCCACTCAAAGTGCCTCGGGAAGCGGTGATATTAGTGTGCCCATAACCCATTCTCTCTAGAAGAGAGAATAGAACAATGTTCACTATTGCTCCATCATCTTTAAATGTCCTTTTGATGTAGGTATCATAGATCCATACTTGCAAGTACAACATAGGGTCTCCTTTATTGGTTAATTCTGCCTTAGAAGGCATTTGCTTTAGGTCAAAGAAGAAACCTGGGTTTTTGAGTTTAGAATTCAGTGGGCTCATGTCAAAATCCACATGGTTGATTTGCTTTCTAGGTGGAGGTGTAATTTGGTCAAGATACTTCAATCCTATTGCTTTCAATAGTGTTGAACAATGTGAGGGGGAATTCCTAAGAAGGTCAATGAACAATATGTGTCCATAGGTTTTCTTTCGATGAGCTCATAGAGACTAATCGACATTGGTATTGGTTCAACCACTAAGACTGTGGTTTCATGCACTTCCTCTTTTTCATTCTCAAGATCTCCTTCCTCTTCTTTTCTATGTAGTATTTTGACCAACTCAAACATCCTGGCTTCTCCTTTTTGTCCTAGCTATGGTGGGATATTGGCATTATTACCCTGAGTGGCTTCATTTTGGTTTATTGCCTCTATATCTTTATGTGCAGGAAATGGGTCTTGATAGATTCTCATGTTAGCATTCTATAGAGCAATCGAAGATTGGGTTTATCTTGTGCCCTTGTTATCTAGAGTGACCTCTTGTGGGTTCAAGAACATCTCTATGAACAACCATTGTTGGTCTTCCAGTAGTCTTGCTATAAATCATTTATACTCCCTATAGGATTCTGTGTTGTGCCCCCTTGGTCTATGAAAAGAAAAAAAATTGGTTGTACTCATATGGGCGTCTTTCATACCTTCCATCATTACCATTCCCATTATGATTCCACCTCTGATAGTTGTCCCTTGAGAAATATGTGTTGTTTCTTGGGCGATCAATTGCATTGATGTTGGGAGGGTAATAGTCTCTTCCATTATAATCATCTCTTACTTTCCAAATAGGGGATATATTTGTCACCCCATCTATTGTTGCATTTCTTTTTTTTTGAGAATCTTGATTATAGGGGCATTGTTTCCTATGTCCTCCCTCACTAATTTTCTATTTGACTTGTAGATCTTTCTACCACTAGCGATGGTTGCCTGATCGGTCCTCAAAGCACTTTCCAATGCTTCTTCATAAGATTTGTATGGTAATTTTTGAAAGTCTTCTCTCTTATCCTTGTTCAAGGCATCTAAGAAAAGATCACATAACTCATAATGGTCCATGTTTAAGGCACTAGTTGAGGAATAGAGGACTTGTCTCCACCTGGTAATGAGGTGGGCTACATATTCATTCATCTCTTGTTTCATGGTTAGGAACTCTTTGATCCCTATTTTGACGAGTTTGTTCATGTCAAATGCCATGACAAACTCTCCAATTAGTTGTCTGAATAAGTGGATTGAAGCTTCTGGTAAATGATAGTACCAATCTATAGCTATTCCTTCGAGGGTCTTTAGAAAGATCTTAGTCACAACCCATCCCAAGGGAGGAGTTCTCTTATCGTAGTGGTATAAGATTTGATATGGGAATTTGGATCACCCTCTCCCTTGAACTTTGGGAGATCAGGTAACGGTTGAGGCAACTGAATATTTCTTATGTTTAAGTCAAGAAGTTCTTTTAAGTACTCCAGATATGTCCCTAGTAAGGAACTTTGTGATTAGGGAGTTGATAACATCAATCCCATAGGAGGGTTTTGGTAACCCATTGTCTGATTTTATTCATTTCCTAACATTGCTTGATTATTCTGAATAGGAGGGTCCCCATTCAGACATGTGTCTCTACTTGCATTTCTTGAGTAATAGTTGAGATAGGGGGGATTCTAAGATGTCCCCTAGTCTTGTTCAATTTAGATGTTATCATAGGACTTCTGTCTTCTTTCAAGAGTAGGTCGTTCTACTTCTAGGGTTCTAATCCTTTGCACTAGAGTTGTAATTAGATCTGCAGGCATGGCAGCTCTAGGTATTTACTCATTTCTAGTGTTTTCTCTTCGAGTGTTGTCATGATGTTGTGCTTCTTCTCGCATAGCATTGTCTCTTTGTTCTTCTCATAGGGCAATTTTTAATGCTTCTTGAGCATCTCTTACCTCTTGTATGTGTCTTTCCAACCTTTTTACTTCCTCATCGAGATGAGTACTTGAGGTGTGGAAGGTTGATCGGGTCGATGTATTTCTAACCTTAGTTGAACTCTAAGGCTTTATGAGGTGTATTTGGTATGGTAGGATTGTGTTCCCATGCAGGCTTGTTAAAAGACAAAGAGCATCTAGGTTTTCTTTGGTCTTGTTCATAGTCAGAGTCTTCATAATCAAAGCAATTTTTGATTGGTACATTTGGGTGAGGCAACACATACCTATTGAAAGGAGTTTTCAATTCTCTTGAGGGAACGTTCCCTAAGTCTAGATCTAGTTTTGTGATATTTAGGGGTGTCGTAGACACCATAGAATAAATGGAACAGATAATGGTGAAGGCGACAACGGCTGAAGCGGTGGAAGTGGATACAAAGGATAAAGTGAAAATGCTTGAAGATTGTTGTTTTAAAATGTCAAATGTTTAAATTTTTTGATGTGATCTACGTATTTAGAATGCAAAAAGCATAAACAATTTTTTTTCTCTTCATGTTAGGTTCACCAAAATATGTATGTTCAAAATCATGACGTTAGTGGCCTAGAGCTATCGAGTTAGATTTTGGTGCGCATGCGTACCCTTCCCTCCTTGCCATGGGGTGAACTGACACATCACTCTCGCTCTCGTGGAAGTAGACAATCAAGAGGAGGCAAGACATTAGGGTGGTCTAGCTTGTTGGAGAGCTGGACTTCATGGAGATGGGTCAACATGTCTTGGGGCCTATGTTGTTGTGCACTTGTGTAGATGTGTTGTTCAATGATCGTGGTTGTAAAGATAACAATATAACCTGAAGGATCACTAGTCGCTCTTCTCCTATTGGGGTTTCTGATATTCCATCTTTACATGGGTAATCTATTGCTCTCATTGATGTCTTGGTCATGTTGACATTTTCTTTCAAACTGTTGGATGAATGCTTATTGTACTAAGAGTTGCATATGTTCTTCTTATTGTTGGACGACTAGTGGGTCTTGTTACAGTCTTGGGTGGATTTCCTCTATCTCATCAAAGATTGCCCTCATCCACTCACCTCTTAATCCAAGGCACATTTGTGAGATGAGACAAGAGATAGGTGACTGCGAGATAACCTTGACTAGACATAGGGTTTGACTTAGGGTTTGTTCAACCTAAGTTTTGATTATGTGTTGACCTGACTTGACCTTGTGATAAAATAAAGGGTTTTGACCAATGTTTAATTGGGGTTGACCTTGTGATGGAATCAAGGGTTTGCAAATTTTCTAAGTCTCTAATGTTTTTGTTCTTTTTTGATATTTTATGAATGCAAGCCTAAATGAATGCAAAACTTCTTTTTGTGCTTTTTTAGTGTTTTTGGAATTGAAGATGCTTTTTTCAAATCTAGGAATTAAAGAATGTATGCAAGCTATAATGAATTTACCTAATGCAATGTAAACTATGTTTATGGGGTTTTTTGAATATTTGGAACAAATTAATCTAAGAAAAGGGAGATTGCTTTTAAATGAATTAATCTATGAACTTTGAAAGTAAATTACTCTAAGAATGCAAGATCTATCTATCCTATCAAGGAAAAAGCAACAAGATTACTGATTCCAGAAGAAATTTTGGTGATCTAGTTACTACAAATTGAAAGAAAACATAAAGGAACATAGATGAATGAGCATCAACTACCCTCAGAAATCCTTGTGATGGCAACCTTGTATCCTCTTGTAGCAACAGGGAATCCTCTTGGTGACAAGATGACAATGGAATCAAAAGAAACTTTTGAAGCTTTGCAAAGAGAGCTCAATGAGAGCTTTTTTGAGTACTATGGCTTTATATTAGCACCGTATGGATGCACAATGAGCTTTATATGAAAGCTAGATGAAGAAACAAATGAAAGAAAAAGGCTCCTATGTCCTGTATGAGCATGAGAATCCTAGATGTGGAGAACAATAACTTGCAAGAGTTGTGTGCACAAATGAAATTGCCTCCCTTTATGCTTCAAGGATGGGGTATTTATAGGTTAGAAGAAGGGATGACAGGTGAAGAAGAAGGAGAGTTAACTCGATTTCATTGGAGTGTTAACACAAAGAATTCAAGAGTGATCTGGACTAAAATTGGAGTGATCTACCAAGTAAAAGCATATCATTCAAGAAGAAGTTAAGGAGCAGTGCATGAAATAGTTAACTCTATAATTTGGCATGAAAATCCATGTAAATAGGAAGAAAAATAGGTGAAAATGGAGCTTTCTTGAGTTAGAAACTCAAGTTTTCCCATAGCTAGAAACATGATAGGGTCACCCCTTTCACAAGTCAGGTTGCTCGTGGGGTGACCCTAGGTTGGCCAGAGGGTATCCCATGGGCAACCCATAGAGGAAGCAACTTGGGTTAACATGCATGATGGGAGATGGAAGAGGAGGAGAAAAGAAGGGGATCTACCTTTAGAAACAGGTTAGTCATGTATGAAAATTGAAATCTCCACTTGCAAAGTAAGATCTCTTGGGGGGTGATCTGGAAATAATAGGGGAATATTTGGATTGGTGTAGTGAAACAAAAAACTAAAAGTGGGAGATGGTTAGGGGGGACCTCTAGAAGGCTTCTAGGGGGTGGAGAAGCTAAAAAACACTAAGGAGAGGTGAAAAATCACCTATAAGATGCATACAAGGCTTGGGAACAAGGTCGCAAGCTCAGAAAACACAAATTAAGAAGTGTCGAAAAGTGTCAAAAAGTGTTGACAACAAAGAGAGAAAACAACAAAGAGGAAACAACACAAGATGAAAGAACAGACATGTCACCAAGATAATTACTACTGAGAGGATATTATTTCATGCCTACATGTACATGACAAGGATTATAAATCATCATAGGGGTCCTTGTGGAGGTTGTGCATGATTTTGGTGCTTATAGGACCATGATGGGGTTCATCCTTATCTTCTTATAGTCTTTCTTTGAAGGTTGATCTCTCAACACCCGATTCACCCACATCACAACCCCTTTGGGCAAAGAAAACACTTTAGAGTGTAGGGACATGGGTGGCGAATCTAGTAGACTGGAGACATACACGGTTAGATTATCAAAGAGGGCCACATTCTTACTTTGCCTCAGCCTCTAATCCACAAATATTGAGAGAGGCTTTAGGCATACCTGAGTGGGATAATGCTATGAATAAGGAATATGATTCCTTACTGAGAAATCACACTTGGGATTTGACACCTCTTCCTAAGGGAAGAAAGATGATTTGATGTAGATGGGTCAGTTGATAAGTATAAAGCACGTTGATAGCTAAAGGGTTTTCACAAGTTCCTGGTATTGACTACACAAAGACGTTTACACCCATGGCCAAGGTGACTTCCATATGACTCACACTTCCTATTTCTATAGAAAAGTGTTGGGAAGTGCACTAGATGGATGTGAAGAGTGCTTTTCTTCATGGAGACCTTGAGGAGGAGATCTACATGGAACATACACTAGGGTATCTTCAAGATTCCTCCTTAGTATGTAGACTTAGGAAATCTCTTTATGGCCTCAAACAGGTCCCTCAAGCTTGGTATGCCAAGATGAATTCCTTCATCCTTTATTTAGGTTTTACTAGGTGCCACTCAGATCCAAATGCTCATCTTCTATGATAGGATGATTCATTACTAATACTGGTAATTTATGTTGATGATCTTTTGATCACTGGGAGCCATACATCAGCTATTGGAGCAGTGAAGATAGCTCTTCAAGATAAGTTTGACATGACAAACTTAGGATTACTACATTACTTCCTTGGCATTGAGATTTCAAAGATAGACTCAGGGATCACTTTAGCATAGCCTAAGTACTCTCTTAATCTTCTTGCTCGGTTTCACATGACTGATTGTAATCCATCTACTACTCCTTTTCTATCTAGAGTCAAGCTTGAGGCTGATTATACTACACCATTGGTCGATGCTACTTTGTATTCAGAAATAGTTAGAAGTCTCATCTATTTGACCCATACCAAGCTAGATATTTCATATGCAGTTGGCATGGTTTTGAGATTCATGCAAGAGACTCAAGCTGCACTAGAACAAAGCTAAGAATATCCTTCACTACCTTCAGGGGACTTTTAGCTTTGGGATCCATTACACATATGCACTAAGGTTAACTTAGTTGGATACGTAGATTCATATTGGGTTGGTGATACTTAGAATCGCAAGTCCACTTCCAATTACAATTTCTTAGTTAGTTCTAGACCTATTAGTTGGTATAGAAAAAAGTAGAATGCTATTACTTTATCATCCACAGAGGTAGACTATAGGGGAGTTGTTAACATAGCTATTGAGGCTTTTTGGCTTTAGGGCATTCTCACTAAGTTTGGCATTCCATTCTGACAGTGCATAGTCATCTATTGTGACAACTAAAGCACCATTCATATATGCAGGAATCCAGTCAAACATCAATGGACAAAGAACATCAAGATTCATATTCATTTCATTTGAGAGCTTCTTCATGCAGAGATCAAATGTTGACTTAGTCTTTTCCCAGTCATCGGAGTAGGTTGGTGACATCTTCATGAAATCCTTCACTGAGAGCAAGATCATTCATTTGTGAAATCTTTTAAGGCTACTGGTACATCCCCAATTTTTGTCTTTCTATACTTTTACTTTTTACTTGGACATAAGTATATTTATTATGATGTTTAGATTAATGACAAGGAAAAATATGGATTATATTGAATGCCATTTATTGAAATTATAGGAATGATTATGCTATTATCGATTTAATATTTGTATTATGAGATTAGATTTATTATTTCAATTAATTGAATAATGATGCACACTGATCACAAATTGTTTGATAACAAGTTGAAACAGGATTACAGGTTACCAGATGACTCTCAAAGAAAAGAGAGAGAGAGAGTATCTTTCCAAGAGAGAGATGTAGACCTTGGGTTATGAGTGGTTTATTTGCCAAACCGAGTTATAAGTGTTTAATGAAAAGTGTGAACCAATGTGTCATAAGAGGTAAGCCTTGTCTTGTCAATTCACTTTTGAACCTAATTGACAGGTAGTTGATATTGTTTTACAATCTTTCTAAGTCGTATTAAGTCATCTTAGTCATTAATAACGTTAACACCATCGTTTGAGTTTGATTTACGACTATTTATGTTTAACCTAAATATTACGACGTTATTGTCGTAAAATGGTTGTCATATAACTACTAATTCACTTGAAGTGTTTTAACCAATTCTTAACATTAAGACTTTATCTTTGAGTTAAGATGACGTGTTTTGTCAATGGATCGTGATAAGGAGACTAGCTCAACCCAATCACGTTATCCGTAATTCTTGTTTTAGTATTATCCTTTTATTGATTAAATCGTAAAATCAAATAGAGATAATGATATGTAAATAATATTTGATTTAATCAAATATATATATATATATATATATATATATATATATACGAGTCGAATGAGGTAATACCTCATCATATTTTAGTATGGTTTTCAAGTTGAGTAGCCTTAGGCATCTATTGAGGAGTGCCTTAAATGTTAAAAACATGATGGATCAAATTTACTCATTACGAGTAACCAATTGCTCAAGTTAGTTTAATGAGTTGGTGGCCTCTTATAAGAGGAGTGGCGAATAACTCAACCGCCATCGTTGATCTCCTCAAATGATGTTTTCATCATCAACATTTATCAATATTTGCACATTTATAATTGTTCTTGGAGTCGAACCATAAAGCAATACCCTTGGAATTAAATGAGTTTTTGAACTATTTAGAGTGGGAACGAACAGAGAGAATGACTCATTGAGTCTATTTTGAGCTCTTAAAGCCACGACTTGGATAGCCGATGGCATATCTTTTGGTGCATATGTTTTGTTTGTAGAGTCTGGATAATCAGTAGAAGGGAACTCATGGTGGCTAGTAAAGAAACAAGTAAAAGTTAAGTGAAGAATGTGGACGTCTTGGATGAACATAGAAGCTTACTACCTACCCATACACCTCTGTAAGCCAACGTTGTCAGGTAGATACTCCTGCAAGTTATGTTTTATAAGACAAAGATAATCATAATGAATGTTTGTTATGGACAATCGTTTAACTGAGTTCAGTTATCTTGTCAGTATTTTGTATAAACTATCTAATGTGATAAGCTGATTGTGTCAACTTGAATACTATCAATATGACTTGTTTATTTGAGTCAATGGTGTATGTGTATGTTTTAGTATAACCAAGGAAGTGTTGTTTAGCCTGAAAAGGCTGATGCAAGATTTTGCAAATGATATCAGTTTTGAATTATCATATTGAGTCGATATTACATCTATCATAAAATTGATAGCTAGACCCTTCTATTATTTAGGAAATACATGAACTTTCTTTAATGGAAACTATTATTTTCTTCTAATCTTTAGAAAACCAGTCGCTCAGTTGAAATGAGAAATCATTTTGAAATAAGTTGATTGCTTTATCATAGGATAGATATGTATCAACTCTTGATGCAGAGGCATGGAGGATTCACCCAAAACTCACAAACTTCCATTATGCTTTGATGAGAGCAGCAAATAAGGTAAATTTGACATAATTTTTAAAATAAAACTCAAACCCATGATCTAAAAACTGATTTGGATACCCATTATCCTCTTACACAACATATCTCACATGCAACATAGGTTGTTTTTGAAAGTATTCTTAAAAAATGGACTGTTATAGAGATGGAAACCCTAGTGGATTGCAGACCTGCCCTCACTAAAAATGACATAACTCACTTAATTATTAATGAAAATTGCCCAAACAAAACTAATATAAAACTAGACTCATATCCCCATGTTTTCCCATTGGTTTCAACATGTACTTGATCTGTACAATCTGTACTATTCCAAACAAGATGACTGTTACAGTAAACAAAACTGGAAGTATCAATCACTAAATTCATCATAACTTTTACACAACATAATAAAAATTGATGCAACCAATGCCAAAAGAAATAAGACTCTAAGATCTTTCTATAAAATCTAATTTTATGCCATTTGGGATTCTATACAGGGCCATACCAACCTTAGGAACAGTAAAAAAAGTCAAAAAAATGCAAAAAATTAAACTTTTATTTCATTTCTCTTCTCTAAACTTCATCTCTCCTTCATCTGTCTGCCTCTTACATGAAATTTCAAGGCATAAATATTGTTTTTACATCCATATTTTCTGTTCCATCACTCCACTCTCTTTTACATGCAAAAAGAAGAGGCTAAAAATAGCCAAACCACTAACACTACTCAACTTAGAAAGTACTAAACTTGAGCAAACTTAAAGCTCCACTACCAAATGACCTCTAAATACATAAGAGTGGTCTTACATAGACATTTATTACAAGAATAATAAAATAAAACTCCTCAAATATAAGAAACTACCTTTTAAACTCCCTATGACCCTTCATATTCATCTTTTGTTCGCCTTTTTTGTACTTTTTGCAATATTAACAATTTTGCAATTTTTTGCAATCATTTACAAAATAACTCCAAATCCTACTAGAACCTAATCAAATGCCTCTAATACATTGCCAATAGTCAATTCATGACCTTATTAAATCATTAAAACACCAAAACTAGATTAAAACCAAAATTTGCCTCATGGAGGCTTAAAGCTAGCAAGGTGCTCCTGCACCATACTCCCAGAGAAAACAAAATTCAAGTCCTCTTGAATGCAAGTCAACTCTTTCTTCCTAGTTCTCCAATTCTTCTGCAGCATGTCCTTCATCTTTGCAACTATCCCTGGGTCCTTCTTCTTCTTCTTTTTCTTATGCCATCTCTTATTCAGCATTCTCTCAACTTCTAGGCTCCAAAATTCCATTTCTTGTGTATATAACTCAGTAATATCATCCATGTCTTCACTGGCAACATATTCATCTGAAAAGGAAATCATTTCCTTAAGTGTTTTGGAAACATCTTCTTCACCATAATCTTCATACATGGTAGGCACTTCTTCTTGTTCTTTATAACTTGCACATACATAATCCAATGAAATATTAGAAATAAAATATTGAGACCTTGAGGTCTCCTCCATGCTTCCTTGCACCATGCACTCTACTTCAACCTTGTCCTCCAAGGGTTTCCTTTGATGAACAACATCTTCTAATTCCTCCATCATAGTTATTAATTTCTTAGGACTTTCATATACATAGTAGTATTCCTCTTTGTCCAAACTTGTCATCTCCTTCCAAAGGATTTGATCAATCTCTTGCTGATGCACTTCAGGGCTGCATTCAATTTGTCCTACTACTGCAACTTCCTCTTCCATAACTATTCTTTGTTTTCTTCTTTGAACTATATTCTTAATAGGCCATGATACCTTCTTTTTTATTGTCAAGTGCCAACTAAGTGCTCTTTTGAGCAACTGCTCCATCTCATCTTCCATCCTTCTGCTCATCTCTTCCATAGCTTGCCTCAATTCTCTTATCTCTTTCTCAACCTCTATTTGTCTCATCTTTTCCTCTTTCCTCTTGCTGTCTTTTTCTTCTTTCTTCTTCTTTTATGAACCTCTAGCCTGCAAGTACCTTCTAAACAAATCCATCTATCCTCAAGCAAGTCTCTTTCACCTTGCTTCTTCTTTGCCTTTGCCTCACCTAGGTCTCTTCTCTTTTCCTCTACCTAGTCTTTTGGCAACTAGGTTCTCTCTTCAACCTGCACAAACACAAACACACAAACACCAAACTCTCTTGCCCAAACCTTCTGAGCTCTAATACCAATTGATGCAGAGGCATGGAGGATTCACTCAAAACTCACAAACTTCCATTATGCTTTGATGAGAGTAGCAAATAAGGTAAATTTGACATAATTTTTAAAATACAACTCAAACCCATGATCTAAAAACTGATTTGGATACCCATTATCCTATTACACAACATATCTCACATGAAACATAGGTTGTTTTTGAAAGTATGCTTCAAAAATGGACTGTTATAGAGATGGAGACCCTAGTGGATTACAGACCTGCCCTCACCAAAAATGACATAACTCACTTAATTCTTAATAAAATTTACCCAAATAAAAATAATATAAAACTAGACTCATATCCACATCTTTTCCCATTGGTTTCAAACCTATAATTGATCTGTACAATCTGTACCATTCCAAACAAAATGACTATTACAGTAAACAAAACTAGAAGTATCAATCACTAAATTCATCATAACTTTTACACAACATAATAAAAATTGATGAAACCAATACCAAAAGAAAGAAGACTCCAATATCTTTACAGAAAATCTAATTTTATGCCATTTGGGATTCTATATAGGGCCATACCAACCTCAGGAATAGTAAAAAATAGTAAAAAAAATGCAGAAAATTAAACTTTTATTTCATTTCTCTTCTCTAAACTTCATCTCTCCTTCATCTCTCTGCCTCTTGCATGAAATTTCAAGGCATAAATATTGTCTTTACATCCATCTTTTCTGTTCCATCACTCCACTCTCTTTTACATGCAAAAAGAAGAGGCTAAAAATAGCCAAACCACTAACTCTACTCAACTTAGAAAGTACTAAACTTGACCAAACTTAAAGCTCCACTACCAAATGACCTCTAAATACATTAGAGTGGTCTTATATAGACACTTATTATAAGAATAATAAAATAAAACTCCTCCAATATGAGAAACTACCTTTTAAACTCCCTATGACCCTTCATATTCATCTTTTGTTTGCCTTTTTCGCACTTTTTGCAATATTAATAATTTTGCAATTTTTTGCAATCATTTACAAAATAACTCCAAATCCCACTAGAACCTAATCAAATGCCTCTAATACATTTCCAATGGTCAATTCATGACCTTATTACATCATTAAAACACCAAAACTAGATTAAAACCAAAATTTGCCTCATGGAGGCTTAAAGCTAGCAAGGTGCTCCTGCACCAACTCTCAATGAGATTACTGTAATGGTCTTCATTTAGTAAACTTACCAACCAAGAGTAATACAAGATAGAGTATTTAGTGGTGTCAATATTATTTTGAAAACAATCTTGTTTTCGATCATATACTTTGTCTAAATGATATCTTATCCAAAGAACCTAGATTCTTGGTGGTCTATGGTGACTATGATGTAACCTTTTAGAATGATAGAAGAAATAAGGATAGTTAGATGAACGGGATAAAATGTCAAGATTTTCTCATATCTATACTAGAATCATGATGAGTTCAGCCTATAGTAGACCATTATGTAGTAATAGACTATGTCTATATAGAAATAACTTTGCGTAAAATCATATATGAGTATATATATATAGTGATAATCAATGGCATCACGTAGAGTTTAATTAAATAGGTATTCATATTCTTTTTGAATAGAAGTTAATACCTTGACAAGATTTATTGTATACCTAACTATGGTTGAGTTAAACCAAAGGTCTATTATGAACCTTAGCTTGCAAGAAATGAGATATGATAAATATAGAAATATTGTATTATTCAAGGGTTATTTTAAAACCCTAGAGTCGAATATGAACCAAATGAAGGTTTATGTTATTTAGACTTATCTAAGTCTAAGAAAACTATTATCATGACAAGATGATTAAACTAATTATGTAAAGATAGTCAGGGTGAATAACTGCAAGAATATGACAGTATCCAAGTCGAGTAGGGGTGGGTGAACACAATGACTACATTCATTATGAACAATATTGATATTAAAAACTTTGGCCAAAGTAATGTATTTGTTTTCTGCATGCATTGTCAATTCACTGTATTCAGATTGCTCATCCTATCAGAAATCATACTTAGCTAGAGGATATCTAGGGTTGTATGGTTGATAGAGTTGAGTAGAATACAACACTGTGTACTTGTGAAAGGCAAATTACCACTGGTCACCTAAGGTCTATATTCCTCTTGAAGGGTAGGGTCACTTCTTGTGTGGAAGCTGTGTGGGAGACCGCTGGTCTATGGATGGAGGTAAATCAGTGGAAAGATACTCTCTCTCCAAGAAGGAAACATGCCAAGAGTTGTGATAAAGATGTCAGATATTCGAAAGCAGTACTTATTCCAAATTTGTATATGTAATAGAATTACATTTGTAAACATTGTAAATGAGAAAGACAATATGGTTTATTGTATTTTGTAAAATAAATCTTGTAATTTTAGTTACTTGATTATTTGTTGAATCAAAGAAATATTTTCTCTATCTCATTTTTACCTTGTTGAGTTACTCTGTGGTAAAATTTTTGTTTTACGATATTTTTAGAACATGGATGTTACATATGGTATCAGAGCTACCAGATTCAACACTAGGGCTCATCAGACCACTATGCTTGCCTATAGTCAACATTATCTGGTTAGCTAATGTTTGAAAATTTCTATGCCATGATGGTACGTTTTAAAAAGACAACAAGAAAATCTGTTAACTCAAGTCAACATTTCCTTAAAGCAAAAAGAGAATGTGAGGCCATTATCAAAACCTTTGAGGGAACCAATGATGAGAGTGACATTTGGTTAAGTGATACAGAAACTCTAGTGACTGCCTTAACTTGAATCAAGCAAGTGAGAAAGGAGTACTTGGAAAAGGTAAAAGCTAAGGAAATAACTATGGTTAGGTTAGATCCCTGCATACCCTCAATTGTTGAGATCGTAGAAGTTAGGTCCGATAGTGAGTCAGAGGGTTATATACCTCAAGATTATGTATCTAAAAATGAGTCTAAGGGATATACTCCTCTTGATCATGACTTTTGAAGTCATTTCTTGTAAAAGGAAGGAAACTCTTTATTTTTGAAAAGAAAATAAATAAAAAGAGTTGTTTTTGTGCCAAACTATTGTTTAAATTGAGTATTATGTTTAGATTTAATGGGTTACATTATAATCTTAAACTAATGGACAATTCAATATTCTTAGGTGTGAGAAATTGATAAACATGGTGTGGACAAGAACTAACCAAGGAGAAATTGAAGAGGAAAACCACTTGCCAAATAATAAGCTGGACCAAATAATAACCATACTTGAGGAATCCAAGAAAAGATTGGGTGATTTGGAAAAGAAGGTGGATGATAAAGGGAATACTGAAGGAGGAGGTGAAAACTCTCATGGTGAAAGTAGAGAAAATCATGAAGATCAAAGTAAGAGTACTAAACCTCATAAAGAGGCAAGGGATAGATTGACCTTGGATCTCTCAAAGGATATGAAGAAGGTTGTCCCACCAAAATTTGATGGGACAGAAACTAGAGATGCTACAGAAGCTTGGTTAATAGAGATGGAAAAGTACTCCAAGATAAGAAATTACTTAGAGGTGACCAAGGTAGTATGGGGAGCATTCCAACTGGCAAGAGAAGCATCCACTTGGTGGATGAATAAAAAGATGGAATTGAATCTAAGCTCTCTAAGGGTAACTTGGGATGAGTTCATGGAACTCTTCCACCAAAGATGGTTACCACAACTCTATTTTGATCATAAACTGACCAATTTTTAGAACCTTCGACAAGGAGATATGACAGTGGTAGAATATGGAGAAAAATTCACTCGACTCCTAAAATATATTCCACAGTATAAAATAAAATGAGGATAATAATTGTAAGACTTTAGATAAGAAAGGACCCATTAGAGGATTCTTTACTTGTGGGGGTGACCATTATGCAAATTGTTTCCCCAACAAGAATCAAAATGGTTAACAAAGAAGTACTGCGCTACCTACTCAGCAAGAAGCATTCCAGCAAAGGATTCATGCATCTCGCAACAACCATCAAGAAGAGTATCAAATCACACCCATTGAGATGACCGGTACTTTGTTTGAAGTCCCTATATCTATTTTGATTGATATAGGAGCCACATAAAACTTTGTTTCAGCTAGAATTTTGAATAAATTTTCTAGAAAAGTTGGTTATATGTCCAAACCTTGGTCAGTAGAATATGCTAACTATTTAGGGTAAAATTGGATTTTGTAAATCTTTTATTATTTAGATGTTTGAATCCTCCTTTCACCCTAATATTGAAGGATCTAGGGTCAAGTGACAAGCACTATCATACCCTGGGTCACTTACAAATGAAGGGAAGCTTGGATTAGGGAATTAATTATCAAATTTTCCTTCTCCTATGTCCAATTGACCATTAAAACCCTAATTATGCAAATACGGCCACAAATTGACGAAAGATGGAAAAATTTCTTGTAGATGGGAGTAAAATAACAAATCACAGAATACCTATTTTTGGGGTTCCAAGGTGGAATAGTTGAGGACTAAGGTGCGGGTGCCCTAGTCCAAGGTACCTACTTTTTTGAGGAATTTGGACCTCCATCTGACACTGATCAGCCCTATAACTTCTATTTCCTAAGATCTATCTATAGAAGACACTGTTATGGGTACCCTAGTCCTAGAAGTACTCCTTTGTCCAACTTTTCTTTAGATCTTGAATCCTTGATGCTTTCCAATCCTTCCTGCAACTCCACTTTTTCTAGATGTGACACGTATAACCTACAATCACAAGACTTGGTTTGGGGGTTGTGGTGTTTAGAGGCTTGCCTCAGTCAAGCCTCAGAGGACACTTAAGTTTATGAACACCATTGTTAAACAAAGAGTGTGTGCCCTTGTGAGGCAGAGGCAAAAACCAAAGGAATCAATGATAAAAACACAATGATATGTCACCTTGTAGTGAAGCTCTCATAGAGGAAGATGTTCTTCATGACATGAGGACATTAATGCTCAAATCTACAAATATCAACACCCAAAACACACAAGTCTGCTCTTGCAACACAATAGAAAGCCTTGAATCACCTTGAGAACACTTGAATATCACAATTTCCATCTAGTTTACAAATGAATGCATAAACATGCTTATATATGCACCTACAAGCATTCTCGCTAAGATTTTAAAAATCAAACTTTACCGTGTTGGCAAAAGAACCAACTAATGGTCATAAACTGACACCTAGAAATTAAGGCTGCCCTAAAATAGGGTAGGACTAGGGCGCGGGCACCCAAGTCCTCCCCCCTATTTTAGGTAAGGTATAGCTCAAGGGGTCCTCCTAGGTCCCATTTGCCATGAAACCTAGGTCTTATTCCATCAAGATGCTAAAATATGAACTAAAATGTCCTAAATGCATGCTAAAGACCCAAGAGCTAAATCTTATGAGGCAAAAGCCCCCAATGGGACATTTTCGATGTTACATTTAGCCCCCACTTTAATGTATGTATAAACATGAGGCCAATACATGCATTAAAGTAAGGTCACAAACACAGTAAACACACCAAGCACAAAGAAGATACGCCAATCACATAGAAAATAGTAATAGGCATGCAAAACACGGGGAAGACAGTTATAGTCACATAGTACACAGAGCAGACAGTCAATGCATAGAGGACACATTAATGCATGGAAGACATAAATGATATTTTTTCTTTTCTTTTTCTCATATATATGAGATGCAAATGCAAGCACTAGAAAGTAAACAAACCTCCCATAATATAGGATGCACTACCCTAGGGCATAGGTCTCTGTATATATGGGGAAGCACACATGCAAGACACACAAAACCTCCCAAAAATGTAGGTAGCACTACCCAAGGGCACTGGTCTCTGCATACGGGGCAATAAAATATTCCACACAAAATAAGCACGCTAAAACACACACACTTGAAGATAGAAAAATCACGGTAGACAAGCGATGGAGTGTACCTATTTCTAGGTCCAACACCATCTCAGGCACATTACAGGCACACACCAATGATTGGGCTTTGCCACAACAATCGCCGAAGACACGCTTAAGAGTTGAGTTAGTCATAGAACCTCTCCCTGCCTCTGCACATGACTTTTGAAAATGATAGGATGATGCAATCTGCTCTGAGAAATACACCATCCCTGCCTCTGCAGAGGGCTTAAGAAAAAGGATATGCTCAATATCCCACCTCTACAAAGGACTTACATGATTGATTGATTGATTGATTCCAAACAAACTCAGGATGCACGATGCACTACCCTAGGGTGCAAGTCTTTGCATCTAAGGTCAAGCACATTGCTAACGTCTATAACAGATAGCTTACCTTATATATGCCCCCACCTTAAGGTGGTTGATATCAAGCATCAATATCAAGCACATTGAGGTAGGAAGAAAACACAAAAGGGAACACTGACTTTTGCAAAGCCCATGCCCCCTGGAGGTGACATTTACTTTATGATCACCAAATGTTCCCACAAATGCATCCCTACAAGAAACATGTTAGTATCTACGAAATCATGATAAATAACAACATCAATGCATTAGATTAACCACACAAAGAGCCAAGGTTATACAATGAATTTGAAGTTTGAGGATAACCATGGGGCTATATCACGAAGCTCTCTGAATTGAGTACTGCCAACGCCAAAATCAAAGATAAACCAAGGTGCATAGAGTAGTAGTATTGTTAAGGTTTGTAAATGCAACAAAAACATCATGAAATTCATTATGTGGAAAGCATGAGTACTTCCACTAGCCAAGCATCGAATAAAATATACAACCCCATCGTCATATTAGGAACTAAGTCCATTTCTTATTGCTCTCAAAAGGGACACTAGGTTTGCATTAGTATAAATGTTTGTCATCATCCGCCTACTAGGTGGAAACACTAGAGGAAGGGAAACAATAAATAAGAGAGGAGAAACAAGTGTCTTAGGGATAGTCACATAAGAGGGTGCCCCCAGGTCACCAACCACAATGCTATGTCCATAAGACACAACACACAACAATGAAATCAGAGAGGTAATTTAGAAGAATGATGATACAAATAGAAGAATGTCACAATAGAGGTGGTCTCCTGGTATCTCAAACCTTATGGGAGAATCTGAGGTAATCCCAGGAGGACTAAACAACATATAACACATCATGGGGGAAACACATCATGAGAGAGATAAAGGGTTAGAGATACTTACCTATAGGCCCCTTTCGGGCTAGAAATTATCTATAAGCAAATCATCATCGTCATCTTCCCACTCCCTAATGTTGGAGGATAGTGGGACATAAGGTACCATAGCCATATTCATATCTTGTTCATCATGTTGTTCATCATTATGATCATTATTGTTTGTTTGAATGTTGGGATCAATGTTTTCTTGTTGAGAGGCAAGGTTTATGGCATATTCTTGTCTTCTTTTTCTTCTTTCTCTTGCTTTTCTATTTCCCTTTCTTCAACCACTTATCTCTTGTAAGATAGGGCCTTACTCTTTCATAGGTTGTTGCAAATTAGAAATTGAAGCACCAAGATCAAACCTCATTTGTTGTGGTGGAACATTTTGTTGTTGACAATGATTTCCCAATCCTTGTAAGGATTTCGGGGGAGGAATCTGAGCATGGAGGAACCTGAGCATAGGGACCTTGTCCTTTCAATCTAAAGTTCTCTTCACATGCAGATTGTTTCTCTTTTGTCATTTCTTGTGTAGAAGGACTAGGTACTTTAATTTTATCCCAAAAGTAATTCAACTTGTAATGTTTTTGCTAAACCAAAGGTTTATACTTGTTTCGAGGGACAGTGATTATAAGGCCATCAAGAGGGAAGTTCAGACAATGGTGTATTGTTGAAGGGATAGCTTTCATTTCTTTTAGCCAAGGATGTCCCAATTTAATGCAAAAAAGGTCAGAAATAGGGACAATGTCAAACCATTGTTCAACACATTTTCTGGATAATGTTACTAACAATGATATCTTACCCAAAGGCTTGATAAAGGTTCCCTTATCTGTCTTAATCATCATGCTCGAGAGGTCATAAGAACCTTGGATTAACTGATGTGAAAAGAGGAACTCCTTAGTGGCAACATTAGTCATACAATTATGATCAATAAGAGTTCCATTCACAGGGTTTCCCATTATTTTCACAGTGATGTAAAGAGGTCCTTCTTTGTCCCCAGTTGTTCTATCATGAGGTGTAAAGACAATTTCAAGTTCAGGAGCCTTTCTTTTCATGTAAGGTCTAAGAGGGAACCTATTCTTGCCATTGTGATTAGAGGCCATATTTATATGCTCAAACCAATGCAAATCATATTTTTGAAGGCTTTTCAAAATCAATGCAAAAGACAAGAGCAAAAACAACCCAGAACGCTTGATTTTTCTATACTTTTTAATGCAAATGAATGAAAAAAAGGGTGTTGTAAGGATTTTAGTCAAGGGAAGCAAGTTATATGTTTGATATCAGTCCAAAATAGCAATATAATCACTCTCAACAAAAAAATAGCAATATAATCACTCTCAACACACTCTTCATGCAAATCAAAGATAATGTGAAGTCAAAATATAGTGAAAATTTGTCGAAACATGCACTTTTTTCACCAAAAAAAAAGAGCATAATAAAGGGTGTTGTGAGGAAAATGATAATGAATAGTGAATAATATTAGTAATAATAGCCACTTGGTGTCAAAATACCTAGCACAACACACTTTTAGTACGACTTAAGGTAAAACCCTAGTGAAAATATAGCAAAAATATGCAATTTTTCATAGTTTTTCAACTCCAAGACCTAGAAAAAGGGGTGTTGTAAGAAATTTTATGAGGTATAGAAAAAAACATCAATAATATCAGTCACCTCAATCCATAAAATTGATCACAACACACTTGGAGTGCAAACTAGGTGAAACCCTAGGGCCAAAATAGCCAAAATGTGTAGTTTTTCACCAAATTTTCACTACAAGAGCCCAATAAAAGTGTGTTTATGAGGGAAGAAAATTATTACCCTAGTAATAGAAAATTATTGCAAAAATATCTTTCACAACACACCTATAGTGCAAGTTTAGATAGTCGATAAGGCCAAATTTAATGAAAATCGTTGTTTTTGAAGCCCTAGGTTTGAGATCTTGGGACAAAACTATATGTGAATGTTTTGAAGTCTAATTTGTGATGTAAAATAAATATTCTCAGATCTAAAAAATATTTTTAATCTTGAACATGCAAAATACCCATGCAAATTTAATAAAAATTCATCAAAATTGCTAGTTTTTGTTGAAATTTTCTATGCAAAAATGCAAATAATTTAAATCTAAATGCAAATTCACACTAAAATGCAAGACTACAGACAAATGAAAATTTTAATGAACCTCTAAAATTAGTATAAAAATTTGATAAAAGATTTTGCCTACAAACCCTAGATTTTGGAATTACTAGGTTATATAAAATTGTCAAAATTTCCACAAAACCTTAGCAATTAAATGATGAAAATGCAATGTAAATTTCTGATTTTTTTGGATTATTCTATAGTTTATATCAGATCTGATGTAAAAATCATGAATTAGGAAAATTTAGAAAGAATTGATGCAATTTAGTAAGCCAAACAATGCAATTTTTTTATATTTTTCCAATTTTTCAATTTTTAAAAAAATTCTTAATGCAATAAAGTAAATGACCAAATAAATGAATGAAATCACACCAAATCTGAAGACAAACACTTAGCAAGTTGCAATTTAAGTCCAAAAACATGGGTTCACCAAAATGTTTAGGGTAAAATTGGATTTTGTAAATCTTTTATTATTTAGATGTTTGAATCCTCCTTTCACCCTAACATTGAAGGATCTAGGGTCGAGTGATGAGAACTATCATACTCTAGGTCACTTGAAAATGAAGGGAAGCTTGGATTAGGGAATTAATTATCAATTTTTTCTTCTCCTATGTCTAATTGACCATTAAAACCCTAATTATGCAAATATGGCCACAAATTAACGAAAGATGGAAAAAGCTCTTGTAGACGGGAGTAAAATAACAAATCACATAATACCTATTTTTGAGGTTCTAAGGCAGAATAGTTGGGGACTAAGGTGTGGGTGCCCAAGTCCAAGGTACCTACGTTTTTAGGGAATCTAGACCTCCTTCCGACACTAATCAGCCCTGTAACTTCTATTTCCTTAGATCTGTCTACGGAGGACACTGTTGTGGGCACCCTAGTCCCGGAAGTGCTCCTTTGTTTAACTTTTCTTCAGATCCTGAATCCTTGATGCCCACCAATTCTTTCTACAACTCCACTTTTTCTAGATGCAACACCTATAACCTACAATCACAAGACTTGGTTTGGGGGTTGTGTTGTTTAGAGGCTTGCCTCAGTCAAGCCTTGGAGGACACTTAAGTCTTCGAACACTGTTGTCAAACAAAGAGTGCATGCCCTTGTGAGGCAGAGGAAAAAACTAAAGGAATCAATGATAAAAACACAATGATATGTCATCTTGTAGTGAATCTCTCATGGAGGAAGATGCTCTTCATGCCATGAGGAGATTGATGCTCAAATCTGCAAATATCAATACACAAAACACACAAGCCTGCTCTTGCAACACAATAGAAAGCCTTGAATCACCTTGAGAACACTTGAATATCACAATTGCCATCTAGTTTAAAAATGAATGCCTAAACATGCTTATATATGCACCTACAAGCATTACCGCCAAGATTTTAAAAATCAAACTTTACTGTGTCAGCAAAAGAACTAACTAATGGTCATAAACTCGCACTCAAAAATTGGGGCTACCCCAAAATAGGGCAGGACTAGGGCATGAGTGCCCAAGTCCTCCCCCCTATTTTAGGTAGGGTACAACTCAAGGGGTCCTCCTAGGTCCCATTTGCCATGAAACCCTAGTCTCATTCCATCGAGATGCTAAAATATGAACTAAAATGTCCTAAATGCATGCTAAAGACCCGAGAGCTAAACCTTATGAGGGAAAAGCCCCCAACAGGACATTTTCTGACATTACACTAACCAATCTAAGGCTCAGGTCGAGCAATGTTTGTTTGAAGCCAAAGTTGACCTTCCTATTTTCTCAACTAAAGTAAACCTTTGTGTAGCTCCCTTGGGTTCCTAGGATGTGATCCTAGGAATGAATTGGTTATGGAAACATATCAGGATCGGAGCCTATATCAAAAGCACCTTACCATATGACAGCAATAGAGTTAATGGAATTGAAAGCATAATTACAAGAATTGTTGGCAAAAGGTTTAATCAGACCCAGTGTTTCACCTTGGGGTGCTCTGGTTATTTTTGTTAAAAAGAAGGATGGAACCCTTTGTTTGTGTATAGATTATTGTATGCTTAATAAAGAAATGGTAAAGAACAAATATCCTTTGCCATGTATTGATGATATTTTTGATTAGATGCATGAAGCTGCTATGTTTTCAAAGATTGATTTGCGATCAGGATATCATCAGTTAAGACTGAAGGATGAAGATATTCATAAGATATCTTTAGAACCAGATATGGACACTATGAGTTCACAGTGTTGCCATTTGGTTTGAAAAATGCACCTGCTGCATTCATGAATCTCATGAATAGTATATTTAGAGATATTTTGGATAAGTTTGTTTTAGTCTTTTTGGATGATATATTCATTTATTCTAAGAGTGAGGAAGAACATCAATGGCACTTGCAAATTGTTCTGCAAAGGTTAAGAGAACATAATCTATATGGGAAACTATCTACGTACACATTCTTTCAAAAGGAGATTCAATACCTAGGTCATATTATATCAGCTAATGGAATATCTATTGATACTGCAAAAATCACAACTATTCTGGATTGGCCGGTACCAACAAATGTGCATGAGGTGTGTAGTTTCATGGGCATGGCAAGCTATTATAGAAAGTTTGTTCTAAGTTTTTCTAGTATTCCTAGTCCAATCACTTCCCTGCAGAGGAAAGGAAAGAGATTTGAATGGACAGACAAGTTTCAAAAGGCATTTGATCTTTTAAAAGAAAAAGTTAACTACAACTCCAATCTTGAAAGTTCCTGACCTCGAAGGACAATTTGAGGTAATCATAGATGCCTCTAGAGAAGGATTAGGAGGAGTGCTTATGCAAGATAGAAGAATCATAGCATATGAGTCAAGGAAATTGAAATCCTATGAGAAAAATTATGCACTGCATGATTTGGAATTGGCAGCAGTAACTCATGCCTTACAGATGTAGAGACATTATTTGTTGGGAAAGACTTTTGTACTTAAATCAGACCATCAAAGTCTTAAATATATTTTCTCACAACCGCATTTGAATGCTCGACAAAGGAGATGGTTAGAATTGATATCTGACTATGACTTTGAGATAAACTACATCAAAGGAAAAGAGAATAGAGTAGTTGATGCTTTGAGTCATAGAAGACATAACTTCTATTATTTCCATTCATGGAAATTTCAAGAATTTGGTATTGCAAAATTTGTCTGGTGATGAGTTTTATGAGCAAGTTAAGTAGGCTCTGGAAGATAATCCTAAAGATCTAAGGTATGATGGTTTTCTGTTTGAGTCAGATGAACTATTGAGGTACAAAGATATAATTTACTTTCCTAATTTAGTTGGATTAAGAGATCTAGTATGGAAAGAAGTTCATACTTCACCGTATTATGGACATCTAGGAGTGACCAAACTTCTAGCAGATGTTAAACCTCTTTATTTTTAGAAAGGAATGAAGAATGATGTAGAAATATTTGTAGCAAGTTGTTAGAATGTCAAAGGGTAAAAGTAGAGCATCCTTATCCCATAGGATTGTTGTATCCACATGATGTATTAGAGTGGAAATGGCAAGTTATTAGCATGGACTTTGCTCAAGGTCTTCCTATGTCAAGGAATCGACATGATGCCATTTTAGTGGTAGTTTGTAAACTCACAAAGGTAGCACATTTCATAGCAGGGAATTTGACTGATGGAGCACCTGTGTTAACTCGCAAATTTGTGTAAGAGGTGTTTAGATTGCATGGCTTCCCTAAAAAGATTATCTCGGATAGAGATGTGCGAGTAACATCAAGGTTTTGGCAAACTTTGTTTTCTGTGCTAGGGACTAAACTCAATGTGAATACAGCTTACCATCCTGAAACTGATGGGAAAACTGAAAGAGTTAACCAAGTCTTGGAAGAGTGAATGTATTGCATGGATCAACAATATAAGTGGGAAGAATACTTATAATAATTCCTATCATTCCGCTATTAAGATGGCACCATTCGAAGCAATGTATGGAAGAAGATGTCAAACTCCTATAAGATGGGATAAGCTAGAGGATAGGATTAGCATCAGACCAGAAATGCTAGCTAAAATGGTAGAGAAAGTTAAGCTGATCCAAAAAAGATTGGTAGAAGCCAATGATAGGCAAAAGATCTATGCAAATGCAAAATGTGTTACAAGGCAATTCTCTCTTGGAAAAATAGTTCTTTTGAGGGTTAAACCTTAGAAAAGTTCTATTAAGTTTGGGAAGTCTTCTAAGTTGGCCCCTCAATATGTGGGACCCTTTGAAGTGCTTTAAGTAGTCAATCCGGTTGCCTACAGAGTTGCTCTACCACTAGCCTTATCTAGAATACACAATGTTTTTCACGTGTCTTATTTAAAGAAATATATTGCAGGTAATAATCATATTTTGACTTAGAATTCTTTATAGATGCAAGACCTAGGGGTGGTCACGATCAAGCCACTCAAGGTGTTAGAAACACACAAGCTTCGCTTGCATAACAGAGAGGTCTTGCAATGCAAGGTCTAATGGGACCAATATGCTAAGGAAAATGCTACATGGGAGGATTACCATGAATTTTATCAAAAATTTCCTCATTTATTTAATAATGTTACCAGTTGAGAACAATGAATTTGCTTTTTAGATACTTTTCAATACCTTATATCATCGAGGATGATGAATCTTTAGGGGAAGGATATGTTACATCCCCAATTTTTGTCTTGCTATACTTTTACTTTTTACTTGGACATAAGTAAATTTATTATGATGTTTAGATTAATGACAAGAAAAAATATGGATTATATTGAATGTCATTTATTGAAATTATAAAAATGATTATGTTATTATCAATTTAATAATTGTATTATGAGATTTTATTTATTATTTGAATTAATTGAATAATGATGCACTGATATCATATTGTTTAGAAAAGAGAGAGAGAGAGAGAGAGAGAGAGAGAGAGAGTATCTTTCCAGGAGAGAGATATAGACCTCGGGTTATGAGTGGTTTATTTGCCAAACCAAGTTATAAGTGTTTAATGAAAATGTGAACCAATGTGTCATAAGAGGTAAGCCTTGTCTTGTCAGTTTACTTTTGGACCTAATCGATAGGTAGTTGATATTGTTTTACAATATTTCTAAGTCGTATTAAGTCCTTAATAATGTTAATGACATCGTTTGAGTTTGATTTATAACTTTACGTTTAATGTAAATATTACGACGTTATTGTTGTAAAATGGTTTTCATATTACTACTAAGTCACTTAAATTGTTTTAGCCAATTCTTAATGTTAAGACTTTATTGTTGAGTTAAGATGACGTGTTTTGTCGACGGATTGTGATGAGGAGACTAGCTCAACCCAATCACATTATCCATAATTCTTGTTTTAGTATTATCCTTTTATTGATTAAATCATAAAATCAAATAGAGATAATGATATGTAAATAATATTTGATTTAATCAAATATAATATATATATGAGTCGAATGAAGTAATACCTCATGATATATTAGTATGGTTTTTAAGTTGAGTAGCCTTAGGTGTCTATTAAGGAGTACCTTAAATGTTAAAAACATGATGGATCAAATTTACTCATTAAGAGTAATTGATTGCTCAAGTTAGTTTAATGAGTTGGCGGCCTCTTATGAGAGGAGTGGCAGATAACTTAGCCACCATTGTTGATCTCCTCAAATGATGTTTTCATCATCAACATTTGTCAATGTTTGCACATTTATTGTTGTGTTTGGAGTCAAACCATAAAGCAATACCGTTGGAATTAAATGAGTTTTGGAATTGCTTAGAGAGGGAGTGAATAGAAAGGATGACTCATTATGAGTCTATTTTGAGCTCTTAAAGACACAACTTGGATAGTCGATGGCATATCTTTTGGTGCATATGTTTTGTTTGCGGAGTCTGGATAATCAGTAGAAGGAAACTCACAGTGGGCAGTAAGGAAATAGGTAAAAGTTAAGTGAAGAACATGGATGTCTGGGATGAACACATAAGCTTACTACTTGCCCAGACACCTCTGTAAGCTAACGTTGTTAGGTAGATACTCCTGCAAGTTATGTTTTATAAGACAAAGATAATCAAAATGAATGTTTGTTATGGACAATCATTTAATTGAGTTTGGTTATCCTATCAGTATTTTGTATAAACTATGCAATGTGATAAGCTGACTATGTCGACTTGAATACTATTGATATGACTTGTTTGTCTGAGTCGATGGTGTATGTGTATGTTTTAGTATAACCAAAGAAGGATTGTTTAGCCTGGAAAGGCCGATGCAAGCTTTTGCAAATGATATCAGTTTTGAATTATCATATTGAGTCGATATTACATCTGTCATAAAATTGATAGGTAGACCCTTCTATTATTCAGGAAATACACAAACTTTCTTTAATGGAAACTATTATAGTCTTCTAATGTTTAGAAAACTAGTCGCTCAGTTGAAATGAGAAATCATTTTGAAATAAGTTGATTACTTTATCATTGGATAGATATGTATTAACTCTCAAAGAGATTAGTGTAATGGTATTCATTTAGTAAACTTACCAACCAGGAGTAATATGGGATAGAGTATTTAGTGGTGTCAATATTATTTTGAAAAAAATCTTGTGTTAGATCCTATGCTTTGTCTAAACAATATCTCATCCAAAGAACCTAGATTCTTGGTGGTCTATGGTGACTATGATGTAACCTATTGGAATGATAGAAGAACTAAGGATAGTTATATGAACATGATAAAATGTCAAAGATCTTCTCATGTCTATACTAGAATCATGATGAGTTCAGCCTATAGTAAACCATTATGTAGTAATAGGCTATGTCTATATAGAAATAACTTTGCGTAAAATCATATATGAGTATATATATGTAGTGATGATCAATGGCATCACGTAGAGTTTAATTGAATAGGTATTCATATTTTTTTTGAATAGAAGTTAATACCTTGACAAGATTTATTGTATACCTAACTATGGTTGAGTTAAACCAAAGGTCTATTATGAACCTTAGCTTGCAAGAAATGAGATATGATAAATATAGAAATATTGCATTATTCAAGGGTTGTTTTAAAACCCTAGAGTCGAGTATGAACCAAATGATGGTTTATGTGATTTAGACTTATCTAAGTCTAAGAAAACTAGTATCATGACAAGATGATTAAACCAATTATTTAAAGATAGTCAGGGTGAATAAATGTGAGAATATGACAGTATCCAAGTTGAGTAGGGGTGGGTGGACACAACGACTACATTCATTATGAACGATATTGATATTAAAAACTTTGGCCAGAGTAATGTATTTGTCTTTTGCATGCATTGTCGGTTCACTTTATTCAGATTGCTCATCCTATCGGAAATCATACTTACCTAGAGGGTATCTAGGGTTGTATGGTTGATAGAGTTGAGTAGAATACAAAACTATGTACTCGGGAAAGGCAAAGTACCACTAGTCACCTAAGGTCTATATTTCTCATGAAGGGTAGGGCCACTTCCTCTATGGAATATGTGTGGGAGACTGACGGTCTATGGATGGAGGTAAATCACTGGAAAGATGCTCTCTCTCCAAGTAGGAAACATGCCAGGACTTGTGATAGAGATTTCAGGTATTCGGAAGTAGTACTTATTCCAAATTTGTATATGTTTAATAGAATTAGATTTGTAAACATTGTCAATGAGAAAGACAATATGGTTTATTGTATTTTGTAAAATAAATCTTGTAATTGTAGTTACTTGATTATTTGTTGAATAAAAAAAAAAATTCTCTATCTCATTTTTACCTTGTTGAGTTACTCTATGGTAAATTTATGGTTTTACTATGTTTTTAGAATGTGGATATTACAGCTATGGTCCACTTCATTAGCAACATCATCCTCAAGGGGGATTTCTAGATTCTCCACTTCCTTTTTTTTGTCTTTTGGGGAGGAGTTTTTTCCCATGAAGTTTTCTCCCTTTCTCCTCTTTATGAGAGATTGCATTGTATTTCATTGTACATGGGTATCTAATCAGGCCTAGTTGCTGGGACTCTTCTTCATTTCATCACCTAAGCTTTGCTTAAGTGGGTGAATTCATTCATCTAGTTTTTTCTTTGCATATTGCTTAGGTATTTAATAGTGTTGAATGTGTGATTGTTTCATCTTTCATGACTCCTTGTGCCAGTACTCACAATCTTCCATGACAGTTCCTGATTTCCACAATGTACACCCTTTTGAAGTGTTACACACCATTTTTTAGCATCAATGCACACTATTTTATGGATAACTATGTCACCCCTCATAGGCAAACAGTGGACTTTATATGCTTATGCCTTAATTTGAAGTCATATGCTCTATTCTAGAGCATTGCACAATAATTGGATGATTGTGTTGTCCTCCTTGATGTTGCGCTTAGAAATCTTGTAAGGATGGGAATTGGAGTTTGAAACCATGCCCTCCTTTCTATGATGGTTGTGCCTTGAATTCATCTATATGAGGCACCAAAATTTGTTTGTTGAGATCTCTATGTGTAGACACCCAAAATTGTCCCAAATTTGTCCATGTCCGGCAACACCTAGTCAAATACATTACTTAGACGTCATGTAGCATTTTGTCCTAATCCCACTCTTAATCCCACTTATCTGATTAAGCCAATTAATTAAATAAAATTTATTTAATTAATTAATTTCTACATCATATCCCAATCATATCCTAATCCCACTATCCAATTAATTAAATAAATCTTATTTAATTAATTAATTTCCCTCACATATCCCAGCTAATTCAAATATTTTATTTGAATTAGGTTCTCACCTCTCATCATATTTCGACACTTGTCCATCTTTCAATTCAATCATGTGGGGTAGTGCAACTTTCATTTAAAATCCTTCACATGTACAACTAATGGGACCTAATTTTAGTATTTGTGTACACAATCACGCATGAGCCCTATCCTCCTTTGTACACTTGTCACATGACTACAACTCTTTTGAAGAGTGGGAATAACTAATCAATCCTAGTTGTCCATGTCATGCTCACATTCATGTGTGGTCACAACATGCACACACGCATGTTGTGACCACATATGACATGTAGTCATGATACGAACTATCAATTTTTTTTCTTTTTTTTTCTCCTGTCTATTCTAAATTCCCCTTCGCACGCGTAAGCGTGCTCGGTTGCGTAAGTTTAAGTTGTCAATGATAAATGCCTATAGAATAATCCACACATGTGAACATTCATTTTCGCTTGCAAGATGTTCACTATGTTTGTTAAAGAGTTGGTCTCTATAGGTTTCCTCGCCTGTTTTATTTACCTCGCATTTTTTTTTTGCGTTTACTCCTCTATCTAATTGGAATACGGTTTCTATTACAGATCGACCTTTAATTCTTTTAATAATAAATGTTAGACTTTATCATCTCATTATTTCACTAATTAATTATTTAAATATTTTATCTTACTTTTAATATAAAATTTTTCTTTTAAAAGTAACAAATCCCCTTTCCATAATGATTAAATGATTAAACATATATAATTTAAATATATATATATATATATATATAATTTATATATATATATATATATATATATATAATTTATATATATATTTATTTTTATATATTTATAATTTCCTTTTAAATCAAGTTGTGGAAACTCCACTCATAACCTTATTAGAGTATTTCATATAAGTCCACTCATAATATTCCCATGTATTTAGAAATATATATATATGTTAAATATCCTTTTAGTGCAAGCTCATTTACTTATAATTAATATATATATATATATATATATATATATATATATATATATATATATATATATATATATATATATATATATATATATATATATATATATATATATATATATATATATATATATATATATATACTCATATAATTGTTTATTTTTTAATGTTAGTGGGAAACCCACTTAAAATTTAATGGAGTATTTTGATAATCTCCAACTCATAGTGTAGAGTAGAAATAACCCTAACTTTTATGTTCTTTGTGTGTTTTTTTGTGATACAGGGATCGGTGGAGTGGCGGCGGCGGACATACAATGGAGGCCGATACAATGGGCACTGGTCGGTGGAGGGTGTTTGGTGGTGGAGAGGTGGAAGGGGAGTGGTACGGACGGTGGATGGGGAGGATAGCGGCGGTGATGGCCGCATAGTGCAGTGGAGGGGGAGGGAAGCACGGACGGAGGTGGTAGCAGGGTTCCCGCGGCAGTGCGGGAGCTAGAGGTCCCGGCAGGGATGTGGGGAGGGGCGGAGCCCCACCCACATCCCACTTCGTGGGTGTGGGTGGGGCTCCGCCCCTCCCCACACCCTCTCCTTAATATGTATTTCAGTGGGGGTTAAACCCCCACCATTAATCTCTGTAAAATCTATGACTGTATTTTGTTTATTAACCGCGATCTCTCATTTTCATTGCATATGCCTTTTCGATATTTTAAATAAAAATAAATTTTAATATGTATATATATATATATATATATATATATATATATATATATTAGTTTCACAATTTCATTGAACTTAATCATTTAAATATATATGTTTATGCATATATATATATATATACATATATATATTTATATACATATATATATATATATAAATATAATTATGTATATATATACAAGTAACCCAAACTTTCACAACATCGTTTATTAATACAGTTTTACATATGCATGTGTATCTTCTTTTTTTTTTAACAATTTCATTTCATATTAAAACAAGTATATATATATATATAATTTTTAACAAATTTCCGAAGTAAACCATTTCACACTATCTTTAACATTTTAATTTCAATATAACAATTATTCAAATGAAAAAGAAACATTAACCATTTAAAAATGTATTTGCCATTTTTAATCTATCAAGTAAATTTTCCATTTCAACTAAATTTAAGGATCAGAAATAAATACATTGAACTATTAAATCTTTTCATTTCAATAACACACAATAGTCTAGTAAAATTTGATTTAAATTATTTCCCATTGCAAACTTAACTCAAGTTTTAATTTTTGTTTTCAAGGGCAAAATTTGCTTCCTTCATAATACTGTAAAGATAACTTTCTTACTAATAAATGCAAGAGATATATCTTATCAACTGATCTAATTCAACAACCATTCTCACAATTTACAATTTAGATAAACAAGAACAAATATCTATAAGATTCCACAACACACAAGCATTCCAAGGGAGTAATACTTTCTTCTCCCAGCTCACACAAATGATGTAATGTAATAACCAAATAAAGTCACATCTAACAACATAATAAGGGAGGATATTCTCTCCACTTCCAAGATAACAACTTTTACAACAATTTCAAGAGAGAAGTACTCCCCTCTAAAATTCTTACAGAATGAAACTTTTAAAAGAACAAGCTCTCATTACAAATAGGGAGATAGATCATTTTCTTTAACAAGGCAAAATCCCTTCAATCTTTTTAACATGCTCCAACAGTAACCTGCATGACAACAAGGGAGAAACAACAACCAACTAGCTCTCCTCCCTACCTTAGACCCACAAGAGGGTCACCCCCGAGCTAGGGAGACCATCCACATACCTAGGGTAGAATAGACCAAAACACTTCACAACATTGAACAACAACAACAAATCAAATAAGACACACACTCCCATGGTTTACTCACAATACAAAGACTGAGCTTAGGTGAGTTCAGGGAGGGTAGGGAAGTAGACATCTCTCACTCAAGGTGTCATTCTTTACACATTTTATCACAAGGCCTCAAGCCAACAAATCACTCTTTCTCAAGGCCTCAGGCCTTCCAAATAATCAAATTTCCAGGGATATCCCAATAGACTCTCAAAGCCTTAAATCCCTCTTGGCTAAAAAAAGTACCAACATGCCCTCAAGGAATTTCATATATCAAGAAACAAGATGACACCTGAGGAGGTTCACACCTTTCCTTCCCTATACAAGATGAGCATTGCCTTCCAACTGGAAGGAGCTCTTTCAACACCCAACACAAACCCCAAAATAATAGAAAACACATAGAAGACATTTGCAAACTCATTCATCAAGAAAGAACAAAACATACATATCAAGCAACAGATCATACAAGAGAGTAGTCTTGTTCACCAACCTTCCAAAGCCCAATTATGGATGAAATTTGATGAAGAGCTCCACTCTTAGCCTCCTCCAAGTTCTCCTTCTTTCCACAATAATCCAACCCCCTTACTCTCCTCCTCCTCTCTCTTTTAAAACTAATTCCCTCCTTTTTCCTAATTTCCTAAGTGGCATTAAACAACTAATCCACAACTCATCCATTATCCTAGTGGACCTAAAACAATTAACCCCACTCAATAGGTCCCCCACTATAGTCCTTTTTACAACACATGGAGAATTAAAATACAATAAGTAAAATAAAAATACAAAGGGAGTGGATGACACACTACCCTTATTAAGGGGAACCTCACCAAAAGAGAGGCACAAGGAGACAAACACTCCATTATTAGGGGATCATGGAGTTGTTCCATGACTTGGAAGTGGGCCTGAGTGTGGATTCAACTCATCCCATTGTCCCCATGCTTCCAAATTCGTCACTTAACTTCACTGTGAAGTTTAAGTGACCATATGGAGGTTAACCCAAGGTTATCCTAGTCAAAAAGGTCCCGAGACCCATGGGGTATAACCCAGGGTTGATATTTGCCTAGTTAGAACTCCTAGAGTCAAATAAAAGCACAAGAAAAGGGTCTAAAAGAAATAAAATTTAAACAAGATTTAAAACAACATTTCTTACAACACTTATCATAATAAAAGTAAATTAGAAGATAGCCCTTATTCCCTTGACCTCATGCAACATTAACACATTACAATATTATAACATTTCTCCAAACACGAGGTTGATCTTAGCTCCTCGTGGAACTAGATCGGCTCACAAGGGATACAACATAGGGTATGGGATGGTCTCCTGTATTTGTGGTTTCGTTAGCAATACCTGCACACTCAAACTCAAAGTCAATAACACATAAAGATATCATAGCCAAAGCAATCTAAATACATGCATCCTAAACATCCTACCATATAATCCTACTGAAATCACATTGAAGTTCCATATCTATTCATCATTTTCTTAAAAGCAACATCTAATGATCATTGCATAATTATTTCCTTAAAAATCAATTAGGTTTAATAAACAAGATTCAAGATCAATAGTCTCTCAACATAAAAATAATAGCAATATCACTGCAAATAGTCTCATGAACAGTAGTGTAAAAAGTAGGTCTCACATCCTCTCCCCCTAAGATTGTACTTCCTCCTGGAAGTCATCAAAGAGATGAGGGTAAAGCGTCTTCAGTCTCGTAGCATCTTCGCATGTTGCAGTGACCTCATCGTACATATCCCACTGGACCCTAACCTAGTCTAGCTCTCGACCTTGAAGGCCCGGCGTCCGACGAGCCAATATGCATATTGGCTCCAAAGCTAGCTGTCTGTCTGCCTCTACCTGAGGAGCACTCCAATCCAATACGTGAGACAAGTCAGATATATAATGACGTAAAACTAAAACATGAAAGACATCGTGGATACGAGACAGGCTAGGTGGCAAGGCTAAACGATAGGCTACAGGTCCTATCCTCTCTAGAATCTCAAAAGGTCCTACAAACTGGGGTGCGAGCTTAGAGCCTTTTTCGTAATAGATTGGACTCTTATGCGGTCGCACTCTCAAGAATACCATGTCACCTACTAAAAAGCTTCGACCCGTCCTCTTCGCATCTGCATACTTCTTCTGTCTATCTTGAGCTTCCTGCAGTCTCTGTCTAATCAAAGTGACCTGCTATTCCATATCCTAGATTATTTTGGGACCAATGGCAACTTGGTCCTCTAACCGATTCCAACTCAAAGGCGTTCTGCAAGGATTGCCGTATAAAGCTTGGTAAGGAGGCATACCCAACGAGCTGTGATGCCCATTATTGTAGGCGAACTCAACCAGATACAGGTACTCCTCCCATTTAGACTGATGATCTATAACATACATGCGCAGCATATCCTCTAACATCTGATTAACTCTTTCTGTCTGGCTGTCGGTCTCAGGATGGTAAGTGGAACTGAAGTTGAGCTGTGTTCCCAATGCCTGATGTAAGGCTCTCCAAAAAGATGATGTTAAAACATAGTCTCTATTAGATATAATGCAGCAAGGTACTCCATGCAGTCTGATGATCTGATCTAGAAACACTCTCGCCACCGATGGTGCATTGTACGTTGTGCGTAGTGGTGAGAAATGCACCACCTTGGTCAACTTGTCAACTGTCACCATGATGGCATCATGGCATCATGATGACATAGGTAGACCAACAATGAAGTCCATGGAAATGGTGTCGCATTTCCATTCAGGTATCTTGTATGGATACAAAAGTCCTTCTGGATGCTGATGCTCAGCCTTGACCCTCTGACACTCAAGGCATCGAGCAACAAACTCTGCAATATCACGTCTCATCCCAGCCCAATGGTATAACTGCCACAAATCTGCATGCATCTTCTTCACTCCTGGATGAGCTGCATAGGGTGCTTTATGTACCTCAAAGAGTATCACTGTACGCAGATCACCCGCACGGGGTACGTAGATGCGCTGCTTATGTCTAAGTAATCCATCTGACTCCAAGGAATATCCTACGAATTTACCCTTCAGGATCCTCTGATTCTGGATTTCCTGTTGCACCTCAAGAAACCACTCATCCTTAGGCAGATGTTGTAAAATATGTTCTCTCAAATCATCTTTCAAAGTTAGAGTCAGAATCTCATGGTGCCTTCGACTCAAAGCGTCAGTGACCACGTTCTCCTTTACTTTGATGTAGTGGACATCAGAGTTGTACTCACATAAGAACTCCATCCAACGCTGCTGGCGGGCATTCAAATTTGGCTGAGTGAAGATATACTGCAAGCTATGATGATTCGAATGGAACTCAAAATGTTAGCCCAAAAGAAAGTGTCTCCAACGAACGAGAGCATGAATAATAGCTGCTACCTCTAGATCGTGAGTAGGGTAGTTTAGCTCATGTGTTTTAAGTTTTCACGATTCATAAGCAATCGTTCTACCACCCTGCATAAGCACAGCTCCAAATCCCTCTAAAGATTCATCTGTGCAGACAACAAAATCTTCTACCGAATCAGGAACAGCTAATATGGGAGCACTGGTAAGCCATTCCTTAAGGATTCCAAAGGCCTTCTCACACTACTCAGTCCAAGTGAATCCTTTCCCTTTTCGCTGAAGGGAAGTGATAGGATGAGCTATTCTAGAGAAACCTTCGACAAACCTACGGTAGTAACCGGCTAGTCCCATAAAGCTCCTTACTTCTGTAACACTGGTGGGTGCTGGCCAATCCTAAATTCCTCTGATCTTTGATGGATCTATGGAGATACCATCGCCTAATAATATATGTCCCAAATACTGCACCTCTGTCCTAAAGAAAGCACACTTCACCAGGTTGCCATACAGCTGATGCTCATGTAAACACTGCAATACCTGACGCAAATGGTCCACATGTTCCTCCTCGGTCCGTGAATAGATCAAAATGTCGTCTAGAAAAATGATCACGAACCGATCTAGGTAAGTGCAGAACACCCCGTTCATAAGACTCATGAACACTGCAGGGGCATTTGTTAATCTGAAAGGTACCACTATAAATTCATAATGGCCGTATCTAGTTCGAAAAGTAGTTTTGTGAATATCTGCCTTTGTAATTCTTAATTGGTGATACCCAAATTTTAGATCAATCTTTGAAAACACTCTGGCTCCTTGCATTTGGTCAAAGAGATCGTCAATTCTCAGCAGAGGATATCGGTTCCTCACCGTCACTTTGTTTAACTGCCTGTAGTCCATGCATAGCTAAAGAGATCCATCCTTCTTCTTTACGAAGATAACTGGTGTGCCCCATGGTGAAATGCTAGGTCAGATGTGTCCCTTCTCTAATAATTCTTCTAACTGCAGTTTAAACTCTATAAGCTCATGTGTAGTCATTCTATAAGGTGCACGAGATACTGGTTCTACCCCTGGTACTAGATCGATGTGGAAATCAACTTCTCTGCGCGGAGGCATACCGGGTAACTCTAGTAGAAAAACATCTACAAATTGTCTCAGGATGGGGTGATCATCTAATGTAGTCTCAGGTTCGTCTTCTGATCTATCACTGATTATGATAGAAAACATCTGACAACCCTTCTGCATGCAACGCTTAAGTTGTTGAGCAGATATCGTTCGAGCAGTCGTGGGCTTCTATATGCCCACTATCTCGACTGGTGTGCCATGATCATTTGTGCAACTAATCATCTTCTGACGGCAATCTAGCTTGGCTCTGTGACCCGCAAGCCAGTCCATGCCAAGAACTATGCCGTAGGTTCCTAATGGCATCACCCTAAGATCCCATGTTGTAATGAAGGAACCCAAGGAAACTTCACAATTTCTAACAATGGTATCGACTGACATTCTGGCCCCAGAGGCCAATTCCACCTCCCACCTAATGTCTTGCCTAGAAGCCACTAGCTTGCAATGTCCCACTAATGATGTAGATATAAAAGAGTCGGTAGCTCTAAAGTCAAAAAGGATAGAGAGATGGGAGATTCTGCAATCATACCTGCTATCTCAATAATTGAAGCCTAAAAATTAGTCTGGCAATTGTCAACCGCTGCAAACATATGGTGGGATTTACCCACATCACCCATAGTCTGCTTGGAACCTCCTGCATGATGATGTCCCCCTGCTGTATAACCCTGTGGGCACTCTCTAGCTATGTGTCCAGCTTCACCACAAGTATAACAAGGGCCCCTAACCTGCACATGTACAGTCTAAGTCCTACTCGACTGCTACTGTCCTATTCTGCCAGTAGACCCCTGTGAACCCCTATATGACTGCTGTGGTCTCGTGGGTCCTGCAGGTGGTCCCTGTTGTCTCTGATCTCTGCGCGGGCCCTGCTGCTACCAACCTCTATTATTTCCCCCATACAACTTCTGTTGTGTTTTAGCTTTCTGTTGCTGCTGTGACTGCTGTTGTTGTGGGGGCCTAGGAGGTAATGGTGCTGAACTGTATCCTCCTCTAGGGGGTGGCTGTGTTGGCCTACAGAAATTATGTTGATGCTACTACTATCCCTGATCCTAGAACTGAGGGTGAGAACTCTGCCCCCGTCCCTGAATCTCCTCCGCAATATAAGCCTTCTCGGCAACATCACTCAAAGTTTGGGCATCTACCATCCTAATAGGTCCTGCTATACTGTGGTTTAGACCTCTGATGAACTTATGCACTAGGAGTTTCTCATCATGGAGATACTCTGCATATCTGGATAGCTCTGTAAACTTGCTCTCATACTGTGCCATTGAGAGTCCCCTCTGCTGTAGGTCATGAAACTCGTCTATACGATGCTGTCTGTAATAATCTGATAGATAACGTGTGTTGAAGCACTTAATAAAAGTTTCCCATGAGAGGGTATCTAAGGAAAGGTAGCGCTTGCACTCCTCAGTGTGCCACCAGGTAGCTGCTGCATCTCGTAATAAGTGTACTGCCACATGGGCCTTTGTGTTGCCTGTGTACGGACGCAACACGAAGCACCTGTCCAAACTAATAAGCTAGGCCTCTGCCTCAGCTCCCTCTGTGGTTCCAATGAAGGTAGGAGGGTTCAATCTCAGTATATCCCTAATGGGATCTCCTCTATCACTACGCCCCCTATAAGGCTCATCTGTATGATGCTCATAAGGCTTGGGACCAAATTGCTCTATTCTCACTGTCTCGTCATGCCTGGCATGACGTGTGGGGCTCCTGCTACGGGCCCTACTGGCCAAACCCACCTCCTCTATATCCGGCAACTTGACATAAGGCTCCACACATGGTACCCCCTGCGGCTCTACGCAGGGCTCCTCACGTGGCTCGACATGAGACTCAGCTTGTGTCTCCACGTGTGGCTCCTCTCGCGGAACACCGCGGGGCTTCACACGTGGCTCTATGTGCGGCTCAACTACAGCCGGTGGGAGCCTATCTAAGATAGCTTGTAAGGCCTATAATATCTGTGGTCCCATATCTGGTGGGACTGGTGGTGCCTGTGGTTCCTGAGGAACTGGTTGTGTCTGTAGAATTGGCTGAACCTGTGGAATTGGCTGTTCTGGTGAGGCTGGCTAATCCGGTCCCACAGCTGAAGAATCAGTATGTACCTTGGTGGCTGGAGTGAAGTGGGACAGTGTTTGCTGAACTCGTGTGGGAGGTATCCTACAAAATGAGGTAATCTCTAGTCAGTTTGGTCATGGAAGTGATAATGTTCTCATACAAGCCCAGTGTTTTAAAATGACTGGGCTCTGATACCAAATGTTATGCCCACATTTCACATGCGGTCACAACATGCACACACGTGTGTTGTGACCACATATGACATGTAGTCATGATACGAACTATCAAATTTTTTTCTTTTTTTTTTCTCCTGTCTATTCTAAATTCCCCTTCACACGCGTAAGCATGCTCGGTTGTGTAAGTTTAAGTTGTCAATGATAAATGCCTACGGAATAATCCACACACGTGAACATTCATTTTGGCTTGCAAGATGTTTACTACGTTTGTTAAAGAGTTGGTCTCTATAGGTTTCCTTGTCTGTTTTATTTACCTCGCATTTTTTTTTTGTGTTTACTCCTCTATCTAATTGGAATACGGTTTCTATTACAGATCGACTTGTAAATTTTTTAATAATAAATGTCAAACTTTATCATCTCATTATTTCACTAATTAATTATTTAAATATTTATTTATATTTAAATATTTTATCTTTCTTTTAATATAAAATTTTTCTTTTAAAAGTAACAAATCCCCTTTCCATAATGATTAAATGATTAAACATATATAATTTAAATATATAAATATATATATATATATATATATATATATATATATAATTTATATATATATATATATATTTATTTTTATATATTTATAATTTCCTTTTAAATCAAGTTGTGGAAACTCCACTCATAACCTTATTAGAGTATTTTATATAAGTCCACTCATAATATTCCCATGTATTTAGAAATATATATATATATATATATATATATATATATATATATATATATATATATATATATATATATATATATATATATATATATATATATGTTAAATATCCTTTTAGTGCAAGCTCATTTACTTACAATTAATATATATATATATATATACTTACTCATATAATTATTTATTTTTTAATGTTAGTGGGAAACCCACTTAAAATTTAATGGAGTATTTTGATAAGCTCCAACTCATAGTGTAGAGTAGAAATAACCCTAACTTTTATGTTCTTTGTGTGTTTTGTTGTGATACAGGGAATGGTGGAGCAGTGGCGGCGGACATACAGTGGAGGCTGATACAATGGGCTTTGGTCGGCGAAGGGTGTTTGGTGGTGGAGAGGTGGAAGGGGAGTGGCGTGGATGGCAGATGGGGAGGACAGCGGTGGTGATGGCAACACAGTGGAGGGGGGAGGGAAGCGTGGACGGAGGTGGTAGCAGGGTTCCCGCGGCAGTGCAAGAGCTAGAGGTCGCGGCGGGGATGTGGGGAGGGGTGGAGCCCCACCCACATCCCACTTCGTGGGTGTGGGTGGGGCTCCACCCCTCCCCACACCCTCTCCTTAATATGTATTTCGGTGGGGGTTAAACCCCCACCATTAATCTCTATAAAATCTGTGACTGTATTTTGTTTATTAACTGTGATCTCTTATTTTCATCACATATGCCTTTTCGATATTTTAAATAAAAATAAATTTTAATATGTATATATATATATATATATATATATATATATATATATATCAGTTTCACAATTTTATTGAACATAACCATCTAAATATATATATGTTTATGCATATACATATATATACATATATATATTTATATATATATATATAAATATAATTATGTATATATATACAAGTAACCCAAACTTTCACAACATCCTTTATTAATACAGTTTTACATATGCAAGTGTCTCTTTTTTCTTTTTTTTTTAACAATTTCATTTCATATTAAAACAACATATATATATAATTTTTAACGAATTTCCAAAGTAAACCATTTCACACTATCTTTAACATTTTAATTTCAATATAACAATTATTCAAATGAAAAAGAAACATTAACCATTTAAAAAAGTATTTGTCATTTTTAATCTATCAAGTAAATTTTTCATTTCAATTAAATATAAGGATCATAAATAAATACATGGAACTATTAAATCTTTTCATTTCAATAACACACAATAGTCTAGTAAAATTTGATTTAAATTATTTCCCATTGCAAACTTAACTCAAGTTTTAATTTTTATTTTCAAGGGCAAAATTTGCTTCCATCATAATACTGTAAAGATAACTTTCTCACTAATAAATGCAAGAGATATATCTTATCAACTGATCCAATTCAACAACCATTCTCACAATTTACAATTTAGATAAACAAGAACAAATATCTGTAAGATTCCACAACACACAAGCATTCCAAGGGAGTAATACTTTCTTCTCCCAACTCACACAAATGATGTAATGTAATAACCAAATAAAGTCACATCTAACAACATAATAAGGGAGGATATTCTCTCCACTTCCAAGATAACAACTTTTACAATAATTTCAAGAGAGAAGTACTCCCCTCTAAAACTCTTACAGAATGAAACTTTTAAAAGAACAAGCTCTCATTACAAATAGGGAGATAGATCATTTTCTTTAACAAGGCAAAATCCCTTCAATCTTTTTAACATGCTCCAACAGTAACCTGCATGACAACAAGGGAGAAACAACAACCAACTAGCTCTCCTCCCTACCTTAGACCTGCAAGAGGGTCACCCCCGAGCTAGGGAGACCATCCACATACCTAGGGTAGAATAGACCAAAACACTTCACAACATTGAACAACAACAACAAAGCAAATAACACACACACTCCCATGGTTTACTCACAATACAAAGACTCAGCTTAGGTGAGTTCAGGGAGGGTAGGGAAGTAGACATCTCTCACTCAAGGTGTCATTCTTTACACATTTTATCACATTTTATCACAAGGCCTCAAGCCAACAAATCACTCTTTCTCAAGGCCTCAAGCTTTCCAAATAATCAAATTTCTAGGGATATCCCAATAGGCTCTCAAAGCCTTAAAGCCCTCTTGGTTAAAAAAGGTACCAACATGCCCTTAAGGCATTTCATATATCAAGAAACAAGATGACACCCAAGGAGGTTCACACCTTCCCTTCCCTATACAAGATGAGCATTGCCTTCCAACTGGAAGGAGCTCTTTCAACACCCAACACAAACCCCAAAATAATAGAAAACACATAGAAGACATTTACAAACTCATTCATCAAGCAAGAACAAAACATACATATTAAGCAACAGATCATACAAGAGAGTAGTCTTGTTCACCAACCTTCCAAAGCCCAATTATGGATGAAATTTGATGAAGAGCTCCACTCTTAGCCTCCTCCTCCAAGTTCTCCTTCTTTCCACAATAATCCAACCCCCTTACTCCCCTCCTCCTCTCTCTTTTAAAACTAGTTCCCTCCCTTTTCCTAATTTCCCAAGTGGCATTAAACAACTAATCCACAACTCATCCATTATCCTAGTGGACCTAAAACAATTAACCCCACCCAATAGGTCCCCCACTATAGTCCTTTTTACAACACATGAAGAATTAAAATACAATAAGTAAAATAAAAATACAAAGGGAGTGGATGACACACTACCCTTATTAAGGGGAACCCCACCAAAAGAGAGGCACAAGGAGACAAACACTCCATTATTAGGGGATCATGGAGTTGTTCCATGACTTGGAAGTGGGCCTGAATGTGGATTCCACTCATCCCATTGTCCTCATACTTCCAAATTCGTCACTTAACTTCACTATGAAGTTTAAATGACCATATGGAGGTTAACCCAAGGTTATCCTAGTCAAGAAGGTCCCTAGACCCATGGGGTATAACCCAGGGTTGATTTTTGCCTAGTTAGAACTCCCAGAGTCAAATAAAAGCACAAGAAAAGGGTCTGAAAGAAATAAAGTTTAAACAAGATTTAAAACAACATTTCTTACAACACTTATCATAATAAAAGTAAATCAGAAGATAGCCCTTATTCCCTTGACCTCATGCAACATTAACACATTACAACATTACAACATTTCTCCAAACACGAGGTTGATCTTAGCTCCTCGTGGAACTAGATCGGCTCACAAGGGATACAACACAGGGTATGGGATGGTCTCCTGTATTTGTGGTTTTGTTAGCAATACCTGCACACTCAAACTCGAAGTCAATAACACATAAAGATATCATAGCCGAAGCAATCTAAATACATACATCCTAAACATCCTACCATATAATCCTACTAAAATCACATTGAAGTTCCATATCCATTCATCATTTTTTTAAAAGGAACATCTAATTATCATTGCACAATTATTTCCTTAAAAATCAATTAGGTTTAATAAACAAGATTCAAGAACAATAGTCTCTCAACATAAAAATAATATCAATATCACTGCAAATAGTCTCATGAACAGTAGTGTAAAAAGTAGGCCTCACAGTCCACATCAATCATTTAGCTTTTTAATCTCAACCATTCATTTGAACCAAGCCTTTCCTATAAATCAACTCCCTCACAAGCCATTTGCAAGATGCATTGAGCCTCAAGTACCCTTATTCTGCCAAATTTTCTAAGATGCATTGAGTTGGAGTATCCTTATGATGTTGAAATATCTTTAGAGCCTTTGCATCTATCATCATCATCTTCCATCTATCATTTCAATCCTATGCAAATGTTATGACGCCGAATTGTGAGCAACCAAAATATCAAATCAATCAAACAATTCATCTTGCATCTTTTAGGCATTGAATGATTTGGGTTTAGGTTATTTCATTATTTGATCATTTCCATTTGCAAATCCAAATTTTTTTGATATACATTTTGGCACACCTGGTGGGACTTAGGTCCTTAATTAACCTCCTTGTTTGAGTTGTTTTTGTGAAGTTTAGATCTCTTGGAACGTCAATCTTTCATTTTTGCAAGCTTTTGTAGCAAAAAATTACATTTTTCTAACCCTAGTTTGTTAAGATTTGGATAAAAATGTATGTATATGATCTCTTATCTCAAATCTAATCTCACCATTGCATCTAGGGGGCATTTTCATAAATTTTGAGGATAATTTTGCCTATATTTCATGAAAAATAGAGCATTTGGCGAAGAAAACAACAATCAGTCTCCAGAAATTCACCTCTGGTAATTCAGCTCGCTTTTGATAAAAAACTAGTCGCCTTTGTAATTCATCTCGCTTTTGATAAAAAACTGATCGCTTTTGGTAAAATTTTCTTTTCTTTGGAACAACAGTATATCACTTTTGGCAAAATTTGTATCGCTTTTGAATGAAAACCTATCGCATTTGGTAAACTTGGTTGCTTCTGGTTAACATTTGATTTCTGTCACTTGAAACTTTCCAAATCGCTTTTGAGCTATTACCCATCGCTTTTGGCCTTTTCTAAGTCGTATATGAGCTATTACCTATCGCTTCCATCCATTTCTATATCGCTTCTGCTTTAGAGTGAATCACTTTTGATCAGAAATGGCTTACATCCAGCTGTTCCAGTCACTTTTGGCAGTCTAGGGTTTTCTATTAACATTTGATTTTGTAGGTTGCTGTGTCAGATTTTTATTGATCAATCAGGGGTTTTAAACTATGTTTTTCATGTCTCTGATCTTCATATTATCATTTTCCAATCAATTTGATTAGGGCTTTCATTTTAGTTGAGCTAACACCTTGTTTTTGCAAGATCTTATCAATTTATCATTCTAGGGTTTTCAATTGATCAATTTGTGGTTGCAGAGCATCTATCTGATCATATTTCATCCACTAGATTTTCCATTTTAGGGTTTGCAATCTCTAATAGTCATTTTTTCATAACCCTAACCCTAGTTTTGCAAAAATAGGATTTTTTCACACATCTTGTAAGTTTGAATCGCTTATGAGCAATTATCAGTCACCTCTAGTTTTTTTATGTCGCTTCTCATTGGTAACTAGTCACTTCTGATGTAATTTGGGTCACTTATAATCAATAGTTGGTCACTTTTGGTAACTGTAACTCACTTTTGGTTGTTGTCATTGTGCATTTTGGTGTTTCTATCACAACTTTCACATACATAAGCCAAATTGTGCAAACAAGGACTCATTGGAAAGCTGAGAGGACAAACTACATAGTGGAGTAGGTTTTATTAGGTGACTATATAATTTTACCATCTTTTTTTTATCAGTAAAAGTCAAACTTTTTTTAAAAAACTTCAATTGAGCATATCTTGAGCAAAATCAATCGGATTTCAACAAAATTTCTTTTCAAATTGCTTAGAATCTTCTAAACTTTCCATTAATACAATCCATTTTCTTGTATCAGGTCATATTAATCAGATTTTTTTTTAGATTTCATCTTTTTCACATAGCCTTCTTCTATGTAAGTTTACTTGTTTCTTTTTGGAATTGGTAACTTATAAGGGTATCTAAGGAGCTGGAGCAACATTGGCATTATCATCTATAGTAGATTTGGATAGTGAATTAACTAGGTGCAATCATTTCATCTCTTATCTTCCAATCTTATTTGATCACACATTTAGATTTTGGGCTTAAAATGAACAACTTGTTTATAATCATACCATTGAAATTAAGCTAAAATGAATCATTATCTTCCATCACATTTAGATTTGGGCTTTAAAAATGAACAAGTGCTTGCATTGTCTTCCACAAATTGAATTTATATGGTTAATGAACCCCATACAAGTGTGACTAATGAATGTGTATGCTCTCTCCTCGTGTCCTAACATGAACTTGGAGATCAAAAATATTTACTTGTGTTGCTTTTGTTAAACCTTAGAGAGGCCTACCTTAGTGGGAAAAGAGGTGATCACCCCAAGGGAATGACCTCAAGTGGTACTTTCATCCGGTCCACTATAAAAATCAGAGGATAAGTTGAAAGCCAAGTCTAACCAGTATTAGCACTCACCATATAGTACTAACTCAAAAGGAGGTGTACCTTTGTGTATATTAAAACTCCTAGTAGGGTTAGTTAAAGTCTTAAGTGGTTTGTTGGATGTTCATGGGGTGCCAGTCCCCTGGATTTTCACTAGAACCTCCTTGTGATAGTGGCCTTGCCTTGACCAAGACTTGTTGAAGTGTCTTCACGTGCTTGCTTAACCATCATCACATTCTTCCAAACTAGCAACTTGCTTATGTGTCTTGTGTGAGTGATTCATGTGTGTATATGCATAATCATTTGTTTGAATATTGCCACATCAAGCTCTAAACACCCAAACACATAAAGACAAGTCATTCTACACATTTTTCTAATAACATTCAAACCCAATCACTTTCATCCCAAACATAGCCTAGTCATCATCCAACCCTTCATAGCCAAGGCATTCAAACCATCCTAAACTTATCCTAGTCACATCCCTATCCTAGCCAAATCACTTCTGCCATATCATCAAAATCCCTAAACGAGTACTTGCTAAAAGGACTTAAGACAAACACTTGGGTGACAACATGTTTACACCAGAGGACCCAGAAATCAAATTCCAAAGATTCCTCCAAAATCTTTATCAAGGATCACAACCCCCAAACCAAGATGCCATTGAAACAGTACAATTCTTCATCCAAAGAGCTCAACCCCACGCAAGCCAATCACCTCAACTGCAACACTTTGTAGCCCAAGTCCAACACCTTTTAGCCACTAGTCAAGCTTGACAAGTAAATCAATCCTTAGCCACTCCATACCAACCTAATCCACCAGATAGCCACTTCCTATCAACTTAATCCACCTATCCACCAAGTCAATACCACATCAACCTATGAACATCCACCTCAAGCTTATCCAATCCCTCATGCCACCATTCCAATGCACTATCAAGCCCATCCACAAAGCAATCAAGTGATATTACAAGAACAACATCCAAGTCCCAATGGCCCTTTGTACATAAATCAAGTGAGCACAAGTCAACCTTGCCAATAAGATCAAATGCCCTCAACTTTGAGTCTACCTCAAGATCTTTTATCTACATATCCTACCATTACACGTAGCTACCAAGACTATCAATGGACTCCCCAATGAGCACAAGTGAGCCCAAATCCACCTTTGCAACAAGAAGAATATGCAACTCCAAGTGGCCCTTTGTATATAAACCATGCAAGCCTAATACAAAAAGACTTAATTACCTTTGACAAGGGAGATACCAATCTAGCTAATGCATCCTATGAGTGGCCTTCATCATCCAATCACATGCCAACACATGAGCCTACTAGCCCTATCATAAGACCACCATGTGATCCTACCCCTATTCCATTGGTCCACTAACCTTTATCACCTTCATCCTCATGTTCTAGCAATCTTCCACCACAAGATCCCTTGGACATAACCGTACAACAATTGGTTCAAGCAAATTGTTTGAGCTGCCATCGATAGAACCTTTTGAACCAAAATTTAAACCCCCTTGGTATAATTAAAACCATTATTGTGTATACCATAGGTATAAGGGCCATATAACAACCAATTGTATCAAACTTAAGAGATTGATCAAAAACCTCATAAATTGTGGTAAGACTATCCCTTCATCCAATCCAAATCCTAATCCACCCAATCCAATTAGCCCCCAACCTAATCCTAGTCCTAAGCCTATAACATCATCCACTATTATTGCTCATCCATTATATTGCCCATCCACTCATACCCTTGTGAAGGATGTGATCCATTGGCTACTAGCTAGGAATAAACTACCTCCATGTCAAACACCCATTCATGAGCCTACCAAAGAACTTCCAAAGGTCATGTCCAATCCTATAATCCCATCATGTGGTCCACCTATCCTTGAGCCTATCCAAGAGCCCTCAATTAACATTCTTAGCCCTTCAAGCCCATCATGTGACCTACAAGCCATCAAGCTTATTCAAGAGTCTCCTATTATGAATTCAAGTCAAGAGTCATCATGTTCTCATGTTGTTGACCAAGAGCCTTCCACTTCCATTCAAGAAACCTAAGAGGTATGTCAAAGGTTTAATCCTAAGCATGTGGAAACATTAAGCCCTAGTCCAACTCAAGATCAAAACACTTTCATGCAACCCATCCATAACATTTACCTTCTTTATGCTCAAGATGATACGTATGAAGAATCTATCCATGAGCACCTTGATCCTATCCATAATCTTATATCCATCCATGACCAAGATATCCAAATTGCTCCTAGTCATCCGTCATCTAGCCCTATCCATAATGAGTAAACATCCACTTGTCATGATGAGACACTTGTCCCCTAGGTAAGCATAAAAGATCAAACAAATAACTTGGATCTTAGTGAACACAATGCTAATCAAGATCCTAATGATCCTCCTTCCACATCCACCATTGATTCCACTTCAAATCCACTATCATGTCCTAGTGGTCTTACCACCTTTATCCATGAATGTTCTTCCTTAGGACAAAAACAACCTCTATCCACTTCACCTTCTCCATCCAATAATGAACTCAAGTCTAGTGTTCAAACCACACCTAGTCCCATTGCCCATAGTATCCTTTGAAACATGAACTACCAAGGTAAAGGCCTAGGCCTTTATGAACAAGGTTTTTTGGAGCCAAACCATGTCAAAGTTCCTCCATGCTCATGGCCTTGGATATACACCCCAAGGTGAAAAAGATAAAGATGTTGGTAATTACTCCATCCCTCCTAAGTCCACTCTCCATCACAAATCACATCATATACCCAAAACATATGTAGCCATTCCACCTCCATCAACTTACAAACCCCAAAAGCATGTGACCATACACCTTCCACCATCCACTTTACCTCCACTCCTTCCAACTCCTAATATCCCTCTATCCACTTTACCACCATTACTACCAACACCTAATTATCCACTTATCCATAAGTACCCTTACATTCCTAATCATGACCAACAAATGAACACATTGCCTAAACATGAAGCTTCCACCCATTCCACCAACCCCGCTTCCACCAAACCCATGGGATTCTAAAATAAACATTTGGATGCCTTTATCTATAAAGACAAAAATCTAACTAAAAAGGACCCTCATGCCTTAGGGAATCAATGTGAAAAGTCTCTAAATCATCCATCTTCTAAGCAAAGTACATTCACAAAGCTATCCAATCCAAGCCCATACCTCCAAAAGCAAAGCCCAAAAGAAAAATGGTTTGGGTTCCTAAGAAAATAGCTAGTAATTCAAATGAGGCATCCTCATCCACATCTTAAGAATCCCAACCACCTATATCCATCCAAAAGCCTACATCCATCCAAAACTTCCATTCCCTTCAAAAATCCCACAAACAAATAAAAAGCACCAAAAATACTAAATCTATGTGGGTTCCTAAATCACTTCATCAACTGTCCCCTAAGCAAACATCTCCACTACTTCCTACACTGCCATCCCATCAAAAGCTTCAATGTTTAACATAGTGTGTGCAACCGTTGGTCATGATTCCCTTCCATTCCAAAACATTCCCACATACCTCCATCTCCCCAACCTTCATCCATTACCCTACATATCTTCCCCATCACCTTCCTATGGTCCATGCTTTTGCATAAGTCTTACATAAATCCACACCATAAGCTACTAGCCTAACCTACCATAATTCTACATCATAATCCACTATCCCCCATCCTTACACAAACCTTTCATCCTAATCCATTATCTACCTACTCCATCTCCCTTTCATAAAGTCCCTTACCAACATCTATGAGCACACATGACATGGTCTATGCAATGACATTCATCTCTAGTGGAACTATCACCTTTCATAGCACTAGACACTTGACTCCCTCCTATTCATTACCATGATGAAAACTTGGCAAACAGGCGTCATGTGTAATTTTCATCCCATCTAAAAAAAATAAAAAAAAAAAGAGAAAGAAAAAAAAATAAAGTAAAGAGAAATCCCTTCATCCAATGGTGAAAACCTGGTAAATAGGCACCTTGGATAAGTACCATGATGAAAACCTGGCAAACAGGTGTCATGTGTAGGTTGATCTTCTATGTCACTTACACTTGGGGGCACATTGTCTCATCCAACCTATACATTTCCAAGCTATCTATCCCATTATATCATTTTCCATCCTATCATGTCCTACCATTACCATTCTATTCTACCATCCTTAGCCATTACATAAACATGCCTATCCTATTGAACCCATTCATCCATCCTTCCTCCTTTTTGATCTTGATGAAGACATAGGGGTAAAATGTTGAAACATGTTTGGATATTTCCTGACATGCCTTCTTTCCAAACCAAGTCCTATCCATTGACTATTTATCCATCTTATCCAAACCAATCTATCATGTCATCCCTTGGTCATGAACTTTGTCATGCAAAGAATCCTAAGCATTACCACCTAGAACAAGACATGTTATTCTTATGTAGCATAGACTTTGAAGGTCACATCCTAGCTCCCTTATGATCCATCCACTATGGTGTACCCTTATCATGAGCTTTCTGTCTTATAGCTTATCCCCATCCGTTTATCATGAGCTTTTTGTTCCATAGCATATCCTTGTATCTATCCATCTATCATGAGTCTTCCATCCCATCCATCTATCATGAGCCTTCCATCCCATTTACTAATTGCCCATCCTTTTATCCATTCTATGCCCCGAGACTTGGTTTTCTCCCTTGTCATTGGTATCAAGCACAAAGGCTACTCAAATTGTAAATCCATTGGCATTTTTCAAAACATTTCAAAAAACAAAAAAAATCAAAATATCCCAAAATAAAAAACAAAAAAATCAAAATATCCCCAAAAACACAAAAAAAATAAAAAATCAAAATATGTCAAAAAATCCAAAAAATTAAATATCCAACAAAAAATCCAAGCAATAAAACCAATCACATCATCCAAAACAATCCACTCCATCAACATTCAATCAAAATCAAATCATCATCATCATCATCATCATCATCAATTCTTCCTATCAAAAATATTCATTCATCCATTTCAATCAATTCCAATCATATCAATCAAATCAATCTAAGCAATGATCTTAAATCCAAGTCACACTAATCCATATAAAGAAAGCTAATCAATCAAGGAACATTAACCAATCCAATCAATAAGTTTTTGATCCTCATCTTCTCATAAACCAAATCAATCATCATCAATGGGATTTAGCATTCCCACATCCTTGTCTTGATCTAGGGATATAGATTTCCCCGCAATGACAACACTATCATCATCAATCAAACAATCAATCGTTGGTTTATGACTTGACAAGGGCAATACCTTGTTTGTTTTACATCCTTTGAGCATACTAAGAACACTTTCTTATGTTTAGATTGAGTGGATACTCTAATCATCACACCATCACTATCATCATTCAAAACAAATCCTATCAATCATCGACATCAACACCAAAGCAAATCAATTCAATCAAGCCAACCATCAAAATAAATCCAATCACTCTAACAAATCAAAAGCAGCTTAATCCACCACATATCATCACATCATCAACATTTCATCAATCACAATCAATCCATTTTCACCATCTCATCAATAAAACATCATAACTACATCTCATTTCCATTGTTAAGTGCCTTGATCCCATGGATACAGGGTATGTAGGCAGTCTGGAGTACAAAGGAAGTATCCAAATTTAGGCACAAGAGATTTTCCTCTTTCTCCTCTCATCATTTATTCTATCATCTATCTTCTACATCATTAATAAACAAATTCTTCCAATCAATCTTTCAATCAATCCATTTATAACAATCCATCATCATCAAAATCATAGCACATCAATCCAACCATCAAATAAATTCATCAAACTAAATCAATCTAATCATCCATTCATCAAATCAAATCAATCCAAAGAATCAAAGAAATGATCCAAATGCAAGTCATCATTAGGCTATACCAATCAAGTTAATTAATCAAACCAAGTTATGCAAACGCAATCCATAGTCTTGATCCTAGCCTTGTTATAAGCCAAATCAATCAGCCAATCAACCAACCAACTCCGCAAACAACCTTATCTTGATCTAGGGATATAGCTTTCCCCACCATGACAACACTCTTAACTATCATCATCAATCAAACAATCAATCAATGGTTTACAGCTTGATAGGGGCAATACCTTGTTTATTTTTGAATCATTTGTGCATGCTTTCTTGTGTGTGTTATCATTTTATCTTGCATTTGCATCATATCAGTATCAATCCAACTAATATTCATATCTTGTATCTAGACAAGGTTGTATTATGCTGGGGCATGAGACACAACATCACCCTAGTCCTTATACCTTGGTGCATAACATCCAGTGCTATATCAAACATCATGGTTGCTCACTTTCATTGTAGCATAACACATCCTTCATTTCTTCTATCCATTCTTTATCTTTCTTTCTTAGCCAATCCCTTCCATTTCGAGAGCCTACCCGTGTTTGTCCAACCCGCCTATCCTCTCAAGGGGGCATCATCATCCTATCATTCCATCATCATCTAATTCTTTCCATCCTCATTCTATCCTACATCATCATCATCCTATCTTTCCATCCCCATCCCATCATTTTTCTTTATCCATACCTTAGCTTCTTTGAAATTATGTTACTCGATATAAATCTTATCATCTAAAACATCATCTCAAAGAGGGGCAAAATGTAGACACCCAAAATTGTCCCAATTTTGTCCATGTCCTACAACACCTAGTCAAATACATTACTTAGACATCATGTAGCATTTTGTCCTAATCCCACTCTTAATCCCACTTATCCCATTAAGCCAATTAATTAAATAAATTTTATTTATTTAATTAATTTCCCATCTTAATCCATTTCATAATCCCACTTTCCAATAAATTAAATAAATTTTATTTATTTAATTAATTTCTACATCATATCCCAATCATATCCTAATCCCACTATCCAATTAATTAAATAAATCTTATTTATTTAATTAATTTCCCTCACATATCCCAACTAATTCAAATATTTTATTTGAATTAGGTCCTCACCTCTCACCACATTTCGACACTTGTCCATCTTTCAATTCAATCATGTGGTGTAGTACAACTTTTATTTAAAATTCTTCACATGTACAACTAATGGGACCTAATTTTAGTATTTGTGTACACAATCACACATGAGCCCTATCCTCCTTTCTACACTTGTCACATGACTACAACTCCCTTGAAGAGTGGGAATAACTAATCAATCCTATCCGTCCACATTAATCATTTAACTTTTTAATCTCAACCATCCATTTGAACCAAGCCTTTTCTATAAATCAACCCCCTCACAAGCTATTTGCAAGATGCATTAAGCCTCAAGTACCCTTATTCTGCCAAATTTTCTAAGATGCATTGAGTTGGAATATCCTTATGTTGTCGAAATATCTTTAGAGCCTTTGCATCTATCATCATTATCTTCCATCTATCATCTCAATTCTATGCAAATGTTATGCTGTCGAATTGTGAGCAACCAACATATCAAATCAATCAAACAATTCATCTTGCATCTTTGAGGTATTGAATGATTTGGGTTTAGGTTAATTCATTGTTTGATCATTTCAATTTGTAAATCCAAATTTTTTTGATATACACTATGCACCATGATTTCTTATTTCCTCCTTTGTCTTGTAATCTACTTTTAGAATCATCACTTGCATCAACTCTTAGATGAAAATAGTGATAAAAATAATTTTGAAGACCTTCAACATGTGGCGGGTCTAATGGTGCATCAAGGAAATCCTACCATCTTGACATCATTTTCGTCACACGTTGGGCATTAATTAAATGAATAGTTGGATTGTGTTAAATTCATCTTTAGTCATCTTTTATAAAATATTATCAAAATAATTTTTTAAAAAATGGTGTGAAAATGCATAACAAGTCTATTATTTTTGGGATTTACAATAGGTTGTGCTAGGAGCTAAGGTTGTGTGACTATTTTTGGTTGTGATGGGTCTAAATATTTTGTGGAGGAGGTAGCAAAGTTTGTTGTTGATTTTTCATGCGCTGAGGACCTTGATAGAATTATTATAAGATGGGTTCTAATTTGGTGCTAGATTTGAGGGATACCATGTTTGTTGTGGTTGATTAGACCACTGAGGTTTCAATCATGGCTGACTAGGCCACTCCTAGTGTCCCCATGAATATGGTCCTTATTATTTTGACATTTGATGAGTGGGCCTTGGCACTGACCAAGAGTTATTATTCCAATTCATTAGTGGATGCCAAGAGGGTTGATTTGAGGACAAGTTGCACATGAAATTCTCACCTTGTTATTATCCCATGTAAGTTATCTCCTCCTCAACCAATGGAACCTTTTTCTTCAAAATTGTAATGGCTTGTAAAATTTTGCACTAGTTTTTGGGAAGGTTTTTATGACAAACATGACATATATCTATCTTGTCCAAAGGGAATTCTCCTAGGAGATGCTTATTACAATACCTACTCTTAAGAGATGCTTATTATAAAACCTAGGACAATAGATATATAGGGTTTAGGTATCTTTTCTTACCTTATATTTGATCTAGTGTAGTTCTTAGCTAGACTAAGCTATCAAATTTTAAATTACCAATCTCTTCCATGAGTTGTCCTATCTCATTTTTCCCTTTTGTCAGGATGGACTTCTTAATTCCATCTCATCTGTGAATAGTTTTTGCATAATTCCAAAATATATGGGAGGCTTAACTTGGTAATGTTCCCTTTTCCCATAAGGTCAAGGGTTACCTGAGGTTGTTCCTTCAATCCTCACAAAATAATAGTTTTTACCAATTTAGGGTTCAACACATCACCATAACACTTTAAAATGAAGAGGAACTAGTCTAAATATTCCTCTATGCTTTCATCCTCTTTCTATTCCAAGTAGAATAGTTCCTCATTCCTATCTCTTCCTTGAAAATATTCCTGATATTTGTCTAGAAACACTATCTCCATTTCCTCCCATGAATTGATAGATCTAGTAGATAATCCAATGAACCACTGCATGACTATGTCTTTCAAGGTTGAAGGGAACATATTTAGTTTCTGGTTATCCAACTTGTATTCATAGGTTTGATAGAGGACTTTAAATTCAAACAGAAATTGATTTAGGTCCTCTGTGACGATACCTAGAATAGTGGGTATGATAGACAAGGAAATATTTTTATAGGGACATCTTCATCAGGATTCAAGTTGATTAGATAGGTGAATTTCCTTTCTACCCTTCTCTCTTCACATTTGTTATGGTTATCCATGTTTCATATTAGAATATATTCTCTTGGTTTCTCATTTTATAGGGCTCTACAAGGAGTTTTAGTTTACTCTTGTTCATAAAGTTGCTTACAATGCTCTTCTCCTAAAACTTCTTCCCCATGATTTTTAGTTGTTGCTTCTTGATTTTAAGATTTTTTGGATATAAACCTTCCATGTGGATCTCCTTTCTTGACTATATAGGTTAAAAAACTTTTTATACTAAAGGCTACTAGATAGGACCACCTAAACCTAACCCTAGTGACACCTATGTGAAGTCCCTAGTAATGGTGACAAAAGGTAACAAGGCATTGTTGAACCTCGCACATTAGTATATGATTATTGTGTCAAACTGGGGGGGTGTCCAAAGGCTATCTGCAATAGGGTGATTGGAAGTCTTTATCTAGTAGTTGTCCTATCCTATTCTAAAAGGTAATATACACACTTTAACTTAATCAACTTGAATTTAAAAGAGTAGAACTATGAAATACAAATGTTAAAGTTGAATGGGAAATGCTAATCTAAGGAATTAAAAGTTGCTTATGCTGGAAAATTAAATTCTAACTACTGAGCAATAAGAACAAAATTATTACAAAATACAAATCTCTTCTTGGTATTTTCTACAATAACATAAAGAAATATTTAATGTTTTTCTTCCTTCCAAAGTTCTACTCTTTTCAAGATAACTAAACATATGTTCTTGTACAAAAATATAACACAATAATAACAATCCACTTTTGATAACACATCACTTTAAACTTGTAGGTTAGCACTATGCAATCACAATGAAACTTGCTTCAGGTATTCATGCAAAAACAAATCATAAAATACTTATCTACAAAGTACAAGCCCTCTTTCTCTAATGAGTGGCCAACTGTCTGGAGGAATTGGATGGTTCCTAATTCACCAAGTTCAACAAATTAGAGATGATACAAAATAACATCGTATTGCATTCATTCATTCACAAGGGTAATACTCAAGTCTTCAAATTCTCATTCAACTTGTAAGATAAAAAATGAACTAAACACATGTCTCTAGTTGCAAAGATGATTAATAATAACAATAGCAACTATCTAGTAATAATTCTACTACCACTAATTAATTGTAGATCTATTTAAAAGATTCCTAAAATCTAGCTAGATGCCATGCATGCATGTGTTATCTAAATCCTATAAGGAGTCTTAACAATAAAGATATAAATGATTATGTTAAAAATTAATAAAAGTGTGTCTTTAAATAGGCATTAAAGAAATGTTTATGACTATGAGTCCTAACAGGAGTGTCGAAGCTAAAAAACCTTCATCTATATTTAGTAAAATGGAGATAACTATACTATTACATTGGTGTGAGCAAAATAGATCCAAGGTAGCTAAGGCTATATCCCTATGGAATTCTCAATAAGTGCTAATATTTTCTCCTCCAAAGTTCACTGGCCCTACCCTTCTAGAGCACCTCCACCTTCTTTGTAGCCTAATATTTCAAGATTTGGTGGGAAGGTCTCCAAAGGGGTCCATAACTTTACATTAGTCTTTCTAGAGCTCAATCTTGCTTCTTCAAAAATAGATCTTTTATACACAATCCACCAACATTTCATCATGATTAGTCTGTAATAAACAAACCATATATATGCAATCTTTTCCTAGTCTTAATAATAAATAATTCTTATTCAAACGTAATTAGCATGAACAAATGATAGGGAAGTGGAAAAGGATGAATAGTTTGGCAAAATGTGATGAGGCCAAATTTCACCTCATCAATAAGACTTCTATCATTTTATCATCATAGTAAAAAATACAATTTTAAGAATTTACATATGTCTAAAACCTAAATAAAACAAATGACCAAACCTCCATTGTTCTTCTAACTTACTTCAAATGAATTCCTTAGGTCATAGAAGCTACTTTAGGGCTTCAAAAAACATGCAATCATCTTCCTAAATGCTTATACTCACTCCCAATATTTTTGGCCACATGACACTAGTTTTGGAGTCCTTTCTATTTTATATAAACACATAAAATGAAGAGGAGTCAACTTGCCCCATGCTTAGGTTTGACTATCTTATTTTCCCCTATCCTTGTTTTTTCCCAATGAAAATTCTTCATACTTTCTCACAAGCACCCCATTTGTCTATGATAATCATATGAAGACAAAAAGGAATTTTCTTAAAATGAAGGAATGCTCCCTTGTGCTATGCACATTATCTTTTTACCACATGAAGATAAACTAATGCCTACCCACAAAATGGTACCACTCCTCTCTAAATTTTTCCTTATTTTCTTATTGCTTTCCTTTTCTTTTCCTGTGTGCTATTTTCTTCTACTGAAGTTTTTTTCACCTATTTTTTTTTTTTCTAATTCAAATGAAACACACCTTTTAGAGTCTAACCCCTCTTCTACACAACTCTCCTTTTTAACTAAATTTATATTGTTTTCCTCTCTTTTCATGTAGTCTATTTCTTCTTTATAAAGTATTGAGTTGAAAGAGCTTTAGGATAAAACTATGTATGTTTCTTATCATCAATATTTCAGATCACACTCCATCAGATTTTCCTATGGTTCATCTTGATGAATCATAGAGCATGATCTAAAACATTGATGATAAAAAAGCTTAGACAATTCTATCCAAAAGTTATTTCAACTCATTTTAATGGACTATGGAAAAATTATGTTTATAAAATATTTTTTCTCTTGGCTCTCAAAGACACACATGGCTTAAATAACTTCCCCTCCCAAAACTAAAATTTAATATGGCAAAATGATGCATATGATTTGCCAAAACAATTGCATTAATTACCAAGCACCTAACCTAAAATTGAAATCCTTGAAATCACATTCAAAATGGGAATTAACATAGTTGGAAATTTAATGAGGGTAGTTGGTAAATAAATAACTCCACATTGAAACTACATGCAAAATTTTGAATTTTAAATAATCAGCCAAGGTATTGAATGTTGTTTGGCGGCTTGAACACAACAAGAAGACAAACCAAATGCAAAATTTAATAGTATAGATTCTAAGGAAGTGCCTATGGTTGATGGCAATAGAAACACTTGTGTGATGCCCCTACATCAATGCATCTATGAGAACAACAAATAATAGGTAACTCAATAATGTAGGAATTTAAAACTAGAGATTGACATAACATCTCAAATAAGTGAAAATTGTGGCAAGAAACTCAACACAAAAAGAAATACAATACATTAAGAGTGTGCATATTACTATTTATATAATAGCTTTCAAGATGGCTGTCAATTGTTTAACACCTAATGTTAAAGGATTAATCATGTTTGGTTCTTGTTGTTTCTTAGTTAAATCTGCTTGATCTTAAGAACCATGGTTACTTTCAGAACTTGTTTTTTAATATTAGTTTCGTTAGTACTTGGTCAATATAAAAATATAAGTGTGAATGCAATAACATGTGTGGAGTATATATTTTTTAAGATGAATAACATGTGTGGAGTATATTAACCTATTAATGTCTCAACAATTATTTAGAAGGCAACAGCCTAAAGAAACTATAGAATGACTAGACTAAGATCTTAAAATCCATGCCATTTCGTAGATGTCGGTGCCTTACAAATTTCCTTTGCCTATACCTATGAAAGCTCATCTCCTTTATTTCCTCATTTGGTGAATGAATTCACACCTTGTTTAATATTTAACTGGATCGGCTGCACGTCTGTACTTTATCTTGCTGGTACTATTAGATTTTACCAGATAGTGAGCTGATCCAAATTAAACTATAATTAATTAATTACTTGGCTTTAAAGGTTACCATGACCTTTGAACTAACTTTTGGATACAAATAAATATTATTTCCTTCATAAAGACAAAGACAGACAGAATCAGGTATACATCTCTTAACGAAATTGTCCGAATACTCCAACCAATTGTTATTCATTCCTATAACACTACAGATGACCTGCTAACCAAATGATGTCCTCCTGCTAACTAGATGATGTCCTCTGAATCAAGAACTTCCTTAATAAGATTCTCTCGATGGAGTTTGATATAAGTTAAAAATATGCTCACAGCTATAACGTCTGTTAGATCGATGCAGTCAGTCTTTTACTAATATCCTCGAGACTTTATATGTGTGAAGAAAAGAACAAGCTGATTACGCATGTGAAAAAGGATGATTGTAATACAAAATACAAACGGTAGTAATATAATCACAACATTTTTTGTTACATCAACATACAACATAGCGGATTGCACATAGTAACAGCTCAAATCTGTAGAGCCTGCAGTTGAAAGTAATATTAGATCCATTACAGGACATTCGATAAACCAAATTGAAACTAAGGAAGTCATACTTCTGCTTATATAATAAGAAAGTGCAGAAAACACAGTCCAACGAATAATTTAATTACAGCTGCCATGATTTAATAACGAGGTTGTGACATGGATCTATATCCTGACAATATGCCATTAAACTCTGTATAGAAGAAGCATTGATGTCTTTAACTCTCTTCTCTCTTGAGAGTCCGAAGCTATCACTTACTGAGCCTAGGCGTCAAACTCCCCTTCTTCTCGTAATTATAACTAGTGCTGTGTGAATACTCGGTGGGGACTGCTACACTCACAGATTTCTCGCTTACACAGCTCAGAAAGCTGCCTGTACTGGACCTCATTTTTGAGCTCTCCTTCGTTGTAGCCTGCCTTAACTTTGACAGATCCAAACCATGCCTCTTGGATTCCTCATAATCTGAAGAAAAATTCTCCAAACTGGCCTTGTCCATGGTGTCTCCAGTCGTTACGCTCCAATCCAGAGAGGCATCGCTGCGCTCGTAACAGCAACTCTTTACAGAGGGCGTGAGTGCATCTTCCACGCCTCCTGAATGAAAAGAGCTGGGGAAGCGCAGGCCGCAGTTGGTAGAAGGATAACCTGATCGAATTCTGGGCTTATCGTCCAGAAAATCCCTTTTCCTGAATGAATATTGGGCGCTCAAGTTCTCAATTTCGAAAAGATCTGAGCTTGAATCGCTCTCCTTGTCTTGATCAGTGTCCTCCAGTGACTTGTTATCAGGTCCTGTAAACTTGTGAGTGTCAGAATTGGAATTGGAGGTAAAGCTCTTCCTGGCCTTGTCCAGAGAAAAGAGCACCAAACTCTTGCGTAAATCTGAGGACTGCTGCATCTGACGATGAATACCCATTACTGTGGTGGAGTTACAAGTCTCTGCACGGTCTGGTGTAGCTGGAAAAGGAGAGCCAAATACTTCCAACGATGGCCTTGATTCTTCAGATTTCCCAGGTAGATTTGGGAAGGAAAAATCATGTGCTTTTTCCAAGAAGCACCCATTATTTTTTGTCTGATGAGGTCTTTCTTCCAGTTCTCCTTGATCAGAATCAATATCATAATTCATGAAACTAGCACTAATTCCCTGCATCCTTTTCTGAAGCTCCCTATCCTTGGACAGGCCTGAGTCTGGAATATTATCAACCGGAGAACTCAGCGGAGTTTTTAAACCTGATCCTCCATTGGTGGTGTTATTGAAATCACTTATCTCTGATGCATTATCTACAAAGGACTGTGATCGCTGCTTTTCAATGGACCTGCCAAGAACCCTTCTACGCAGGCCTGCATAAGTGTATTTGATGGAGCTGAGCGGACTGTCCATTAACACAGTTGAAGTCATGGAATTCGACACTGTCGAAGCCCCCCTGTTTTCTGTCAGCATGTCGTCCAGAGCTACAGGATTTTTATTCAAGCACAGACATTTGCACCCAAAAACCCACTTTGAGAACGGTCTTCTTCTGTCAGTTGCAGCCAATTTATGCACCGAATTACCAGAGGCAGCAGAAAGCAGTCCAGACTGGCTGTTCCAGCTGGACTCTGAAGAGACTGTGGGAGTATCCCCACCTGGCCTGAAAGTGCAATTGACTGCCGGTATGGAGACTGCAGGAGAAGGTATCTGATGACAAGAATCATACATATCGTGACTGGAAAACAGTACCTTATTCTTACTTTCATGTCTTTTGGATTTGGAATTCTCTTCTGGGTTGGAGCTTTCATTTCTGGATTCAATAATTGCATCGATTTTCTTCTCTTCTGGAGCACTGAAATACTTTTCTGCTTGGAAGACACTGATCTCAGAGTCTTTCGTCACTCTTCTACCGCAGGAGTTTTGCTTGTCTAAGCCTTTCGCAAGAGCAGGACTTATGCTATCTCCAACCCCAGCTTCGATGGATGCACTGCCCTGCAACGACCGACTGAATCCTTTCTCAGAATTACTTCTAGCAGGGTAGGAAGAATATGGAAAATACCTTTTAGGAGCCTTCAAATTCCTATTGAATATATCATGATTGTGGGTACTTTCAGCTCCCACAGTTTTCACCTGCTCTCCACTATCAATGCTGATGCCATTGCTCCCCGGAACAATCTTCACACTCGTCCCACTCCCACCTTCCTGCAACTTACTCATTTCCCTCTGTCAACTCCTAACAAAATACTGTCACTGAATAAAATAGGCTAGATAAGTAGAGAACTAGCTTCAACTCTACATTGCCTAATAACCCATTATATTGTAATCTGCCAGCAGCAGGGAATCGGAAACTCTACCAATCTGGTGCTTGATGTTGGACAGTAACGATGTGAATTATTAATCATGTTTCCTTGTGGGCAATCGCCTTCCCTGACAGAACATATGTTCTTTTTATTTTATTCAATGCAATTCAGACATAAGCTTTCGCTCAAAATTCGTATTACTGTTGCTGTTCCCTAGCGGGAAAAATCTTACCCTACGACAAAATGCAAAAAGTAGGTTTCAACCTTCACAAAATTATTGCTGACCTATAAACATTAAGTGAAAAAAACAAACAGCACCATGAATTGTCTTGTAGGTTTCCGGCTACACCAAAACATATGAATTGTCTTGTAGGTTTTGGGCTACACCAAAACTTGTGTTAGTGAACTTTACCTAAAATGACAGTGGCGATTAGTCCATAAGATCAATTCTGAAAGACCCAGAGTAACGATTAGTCCATAAGACCAATTCCCAGTAGTGTGATGATTAATCCATGTTATGAAATAATAAACGAACCCATTAAATTATTTTTCAAGATTATTCCCAAATTTTCACTGATAAAAGCTTACAAATAAACACATACTATATGCCCATTTAAGAACATCCCTTGAACAATAACCCCTGAATTAAGAAAAAATTGCAAGATTAGATAACAGAAAATTTCTAAATCTGGACCAAAGAAATGGGAAGCAAGTGGATTTTGCTTTCTAGAAAACTTGATTCTCTCAAAAGAAACAGATTCCATCTCCATCTTCAAAGAAAACTGGAACCAGAACATCCACTTTCATGATTTTGCGCTGACAAATTTTGTTGATCGCAGTAGCATTATCAATGTGCTATGACACAATCGTTAGATCTGCACCAATTCTCTTAATCATGGGACATTATCACCTGAACACAAGACCAAAAATGTACACCAAACGCATATACGGTTTGTGGATAGCTGTAATGGAAGACAAAGACATCATTTACACAAATCATACCCACAATCATAATGTAAACATCTGTCAATGTACAATGCTCTTATTTATATCCCTTTTTTTGTCATTGCCGTACATATTTCACCTAATTCATTTCTTGCACTACAGTCCCTTCGTATGCATACACAGCTGTCGGGAATACATCTGTCAGCAATGAAAGCTATTGTATCCCCACTGCATTTGCACCTTATCGTCCCAATTCTTAATATACATCGATTCTGACGGTATCTCTACTCCAGATTTCGAAGCTATTATATAATTAGAAAGCTTAAATTTTAGATCTGAGCATTAGTTTTATGTGGTTTTCAGCGCTTTGTCGTAATACATGTATAGAGATATGTATCCAATCCATAGAATTCTGCAAACCAGCAGACAATTCTTGAACTGGGTTCTGGCCTGTGTACAATGTATATAAATAAAAATGTATAAATGCATCATCCTATTCCTCCCCGTCCCCACAGTACTGAGCTACCGTCGCAAAAGTAAAACCGTTTCCCCACATGAGCAGATCTAACTCACCATCATTGAAAAGCAAAATGATGATTATAGTCATCCCCTAGGCCAGTCTTTTGTCACCCATTTTCACTCCACAATTGTAGGGAGATTCTCCCCACGTTCAGATCCTTTGCACCTGGGCCGTTAAACAATATGGCTGTCGTGGATTGCACAACTATCTGATTTTTCCTTAAAAATTGCTGTAATAATATAAACAGTTCCAAAAACCTAGCATAGAATTCATTGCCTCAACTTTACCATAAGTATACCACTTAAACATGTCCTGGGTTGAATAAGACCACGTCTATTTTTTATTTATTTTAGATATAACAAGCGTCGTAAAACATTATACCATGAACTTTACTGTGAAATTACTTTGGTCCTTGACAGAGAAAAGGGATTAATCAAGCAGTCTAGTAATCTTGAGTATAAGATCACATTCTTCAATAGGAGTGTCACAATAAACCTCCATTCTGAAAGTCATCTTCTGAATTGTACAGGGACACTCTAGATGTATTGAAAATGAACTTATGTAAGTCTAGTTATTGAGAGTGCACTTGTCTTTTCCATTTGCTTAGTAAGATTAGATTGATTTAGCATTAAGTCGTTAATTTGCAGTTTCATTATGTTTTTGATGAGAAAGGTTTTTATTTAGTATAAGCAAGGCTTGCAACAATTATGATAGGTTACACATCTAAAGAGTGGAGTTAAAATAAATATGAGCAAGAAGTATGAAGTATAAAAATGCATCTATTATGTCAAAGATGGTTAATTATAATTTTTCTAAAAGATTCAAAAATTGTATTGTTGGAGTATACCAATCTAACAAGGCCTGCTTCGAATCAAGTTCTTGTCTAAGGATGGAAGAAATATCAGTTTTGTTAGTGGACAAGATGGTTTTAGCAACATAACAGTACTGAAAACATGTTTCATTGTTTATCTTTTGATGATAGGCCACATATTTCAAGAGTATAATGTTGAGGAAACATATGCGTTCAACTCTAAAGATTTTGAAGTGTAGGAGTTTACATCTAGTCACCTTTGATTTGCTATCTCTAAAACTCAAAGGGTATGGTGAGAAGACCATTGATTAACATATATGTTGAGATTCTAAAAATAGAATGTTTAATATGGTGGACTAGCCTTGTGCCAAACCCAACTCATTTAAAGATTTTGTTGATAAACAACCATCTAAATCCATTTTATGCTTGGTCAATTTTGTTGGTGTGAACGGCATATATTACCTAATTGATTCACTTTTAGGTCATTTTCACACCTAATTAGTTATGTTAAGTTAGGGCATTTACCTTTTAGGTCTCGTCATAATCATATGTTGTCCTATGTTTCATCCTTGCCTATTGTATACACCTAAAATTGGCTCATGTCGAATTAAGTAAATATTTTAATATTTATCTTAATTCTTATTTTCTTCTATCAATTAAATAAATATTCTAATTTATTTGATTGGTTCATTATCCCATAATTAAATAAAAATCAATTTATTTAATTAAATTTCCTAAATTCTTCTAATGTCCCATATAATTAAATAATCCTAAATTCCTCTATCCTAAGTCCTGATTCCATAAATCCACCTCACCTTTTCCACCTCACAATGTTGCACATGTAATTAAATATTTTAAATATTTAATTAGTTAATATTCCCTCACCCACATGTCCTATTTATCCTCCAGTCAAAATTAGTTAACTCAACAAACAAATCAGTTTACTAATTAGTCATTTGAGTTCACTAATCAATCAATTCATTTAACTGATTGGTCTATTCTGTTAACTCCTTTATTGCATGAAGGAGCTTGGACACTTGTCATCTTTCTATTCGCACACATTCCTCAACTATTCTCAACTGTTGATCTTCTTATTTCTTCTCAACCATTGATCTCTTCTCTTCTAAGTCTATAAATTGAACCTTATTCTTCTATTTCAAGAATCCAATCTTTTAGTACAATTACTCTATCGAATTACCAGCGCACCTTTGGTACCCCCACTACCATACCTTTGCTTGAGATCACCACCATTGCTTTGAAGCTCATCTTTATAGCAATAAAGTATCATAGCTATTTCTCCATCACCATCTTGAAGAACGAAGCAAGGAAGTACACTTCCTGAGGGTAACTTTCATCACAAAAGATTGATCGAGACTAAGTGAACAATGGAAGCCGTAGGATAACAAGGTTTTGTGTGAGGTTTTGTGCTTTATTTGTTCAATCTTGTTATTCGCTATTTGTATTGATGTTCATTGGTTTATTAATAGTTTTATGATGTTAACAACAATTTCTGATAACATTTCTGGCCCCCACCATGATCTAACCCATCTTGTTTCTGAGTGTTTTATTGAGTGTGTTTTGTCACAGCTTCAAGTGTGTTTTGTTACAAATCTAGAAATCAACTTTCATACATGACCTCTTATGCTCAATCAGACCTCACCGTTGAGCTTGGGAGGACTCACAGGTGAAAAATAACATATAATTTGACTACTTTTTGCCAGTTGAAAATTTTTAAATTTTTTTCTTATTTTTGCACTTTTTTTTTGCAAATAAGTAGCTAAAAAAAAATAATAGTTTCAAGTTTCTTTTTGTTAAACAAATTTAAAAAAAAACACATTTTTTTTTTAGATTTTCTTTTATTTTTATTAAAAAATAGAGTTTTTTATTTAAAACAAACAAAAGTTTTTAAAAAGAAATAACATTTTTTTAACATTTGCAGGGGCTTTGGCCCCCCTGCACAGGCCAAACCTACACTACCCTATCCCCTCGCTGACCACCCAAAACCCTCCCCTGACCCCTATCCTAAACCTACCCCTATCCTCGTCCCTGTCCCCCCAGTCTCGTCCCCCTTAGACCTAACCCAACACCCTCTGCGTACCCTTTTCCCTCCGATACCCAACCCTATCTACTCCCCCCAACCCCCCTCAACCTCCTACCCAACACTACCTCTCCCTGCCTCCCCCCGATCCCTTCCCGCCCACTCCAAACCTTGCCACCGCTCACTGCCCCCACCTGCACTTATTGCCCAGCACTGCTCTACCACTGCCTGCCACCGGCACCACCCGCCTTGAACCCTACACATTGCCTACTACTCCACCTCCCACCTGCACTTGGCCACTGCCACCCTCTGTTGCCTATGCCTTCCTCCGCCCTTAACCTATAACATTCACACAATACAAACAAAATTTTAAAAAAAATAAAATCACCCCTACCACTTAGTTTTAACTTTAGGTTTTAGGTTAAATTTTTAATTTTTAACTTTTCTTTTCTTTTATTTTTATTTTTAAAAAGAGCTCAGCCCCTGGTCACATGGAGGACTAGGGGCCTTAAGGAGACCTTAACAACAAAATTGAGAGCCAACTTGCCTGTGCATGTGACCAACTTTTGCAAACAGTTAGCAGTTAATTAACCACCAAAGGTTTGTCTTTGGTCTTCAACTTGTCAAAATAGGCATTTTTTTTTTCTTTTTAGCATAAGTTTTTGTAGGAAGGTTAGATTTTCACAAATTTATAGTCGTTGGAAAGCTGATTCGACAAAATTTGCAACGGTATAAGTATATTCAGTCCACTTGGTCAAAATCATTAGGTATTATCAGTCAAAGTCAACCTTACCTTGAAAACTTCAAATGGCTATAACTTTTGCATATTTCATCAAATTTTCATGAATTTTTTTTTTAAACAACATAGAATTTCATGTAGATTCTGAATTTACCATCTATTTTTTTGTCACAAATCATAATTCCATGAAATTTTCTAGCTTATGTGTTTTTCACCTAAACATTTGATTTGCAAACTTCTTGATTCATTTTTGTTTCCATGGACTATAGGTGGATATCAGGAGACTACTAATCTAGTTTTGGTATAGAACATCCACTAAAGACCATCATTTTTACACTAAGTGTTGAATAGGATTGGTTTAGGCATTATGATGCAACTTGCATACAATTTTCATCTAGTTCTAATTAGGAACAAATAAACCATTGTTCATGCAACTTGCATACAATTTTCATCTAGCTCTAATTAAGAAAGTAAATTGATTCCTTGCATACAACTTGCACTTAGTCCCATTTAGGTGGTTAAAAATTGAACAAATCTTTCACGTCAATCTTACAAAATTTACAAATCTCTCATCTAGTTTAACTTAAGGGAAAGTAACTTGTTTCCTTTTATTCAGAAACAAACAATCTTCACATAGATCTATTTAAGGGATAAATGAACCACCTTTTCCAAGTTATTGCTATCTAGTCAAATAGATTGTGCTTGGTAGATTAACACATTTAGTTTCTTTATTTTTAACTAAGGATTAAAGAACCATTGTCTTTCATGTTTTTGGAATGATACTAGACCTATGCTTTCCCCTATCTTGGGTGACCAAAATGCAAGACATATCATTTCGCATGTGTTAAACCTTTAGAGAGGCCTACCCTTAGATATCCTTCTACCCAAGTGGGAATGACCTTAAGTGGTAACAAGCTAAAGCCAAGCTCTACCAAGCCACTATAAATAAATTATGTTTGAAGCGAAAGCTTCAAACAACGAGTGAAGTTGTGTTATACCAACAACCAACATCCCCCAAAACCCTCCAAGGCACAACCCTTGAAGGCTGGGAGACTCCATAATGGAGAGTAGCACTGCCGCATGTATAACCACTTGAACAGTTGCACTTACTAATCATCCTTTATTTTTAGTGGCCAAAACCACTATAACCTGGTGTAGGGAAGGGCGATTATCACCTCCTGAAGATGCCTCAACTAGAAATAGTGAGAATTTAGTTTATATTGTCCCAGCCAGCCTAGGATTTGTACTTGCTTTCTTTTAGTCAAAAAGAGTCAAAAAATCACAAAAAAATTAAATACCATGAAAACATTCTTTGTGTTTGCTATGTCTTCTTGCCATAATTGAGAAAAATTAGATCAAAAGACTGACTTGCAACCAAGAAACCCAAAAAAAACACTGAAGAATGTGTCAAAATCTTTTGCAAAATCATTCGAAAAAACCATAGCTGTGCATATACACTCTGAAGTTGCGCATTTACTTCGACCTGCTGCACATACATCATTGTGCATCTATCATAGTGAGCATTTCCGCATCTTTTTGGAGAAAAGTATGACCCTTCCTAGATACCCATTTCGGTATTGTGTTAATTTCTGTAGAGATGACAAACTAATCAGAATATATTGCTCAAAAACTCCAATACTTGCAATTGCAAATAAACTTAGGTCCCTTGCCCCAAGATTGTATAGAAATTGGTCACGAACTCCAAGCCATACAACAGCAATTTGCAATCTTACAAGATGAACAAGCCAGTACTAGCCACACCTCTCCCCAAAATCATACATCCTTTTCCTGACTTCATGATTCTCATGACAAGGCAAGCACCACCTCAAGTTGGAAATCATATCCCACTTTGTCTACTAGTCCTCCTTCACCATCTTCTAAGATACATATCCCAAAGCATACCAATCCTACACCAACACCACCATTGAGTTCCCCAAGCTTTAAATGGACAACCCAAAAAGCCTCAGATGATTTTTTGGGAAAGGTGTTTTCCAAATTTACATAGCAAAAGAAAAGCTATGGAGAACTCCAAATCCACTCATCCATTACCTCATTCACCTATCCATACACCTACCAATGATGTGATCCAAGGGCTACTAGTAGAGAGTCAACCATGTCCCCAAATTCTAGTCCTTGACCTTACCAAAGATTCTTCCAATGCTATGTCAAATCCTACAACCTCGTCATGTAATCGGCAACCACTCGAGCATGTTGAAAAACCTACTACCATGAACCAAAGTCAAGGTCCATCGCACCTTCATGTTGTTTACCAAGATCGTATCCAAGAGTCTGCTACCTCCACTCCAATTCAAGAACCTCAAGCGTTCTGTCAAGAGCACACTATAGAGCATGTGGAAACATCAACCCCTTGTCTATATCAATATCAAAGCACCCCCATCTGACCCATACATAACCTTTATCTTTTCGATGATCCTATACCTATAGATGAGCAAGAAATCTAATTTCAAACCATTGATAACCTATATCTTTTCCATGTTCAAGATACTATGTTTGATGAAGAAGCTATCCATGGGCAACTTGATCCAATACATGAGCAAGGGATCCAATTCCAGCCTCTCCATAACCTCTATCCTTTCGGTGATCAAGATATTATCATTGATGAGAACCTATACAAGGGCACCTTAATTCCATCACGGTAAAACCTATCTATGATCAAGACCCCACTTACAATCAAGGGCCTCTCTATGATCAAGCAGACCATGATGATCCTCTTAGTCCACTTTATGCGTTCCATGGTCCTAAGCTTATAACCCCACCTAGCCCTATCCAAGATCCAACAACCTCCACTTTCCTCAAGACACTTGCCTCCCAAGCAGGCATAGAAGATCATACCAATAATAATTCTCCACCACCCATTATCGACCATGCTATAGATCCCCCACCATATATCCTTGGTCTTACCACCTTCATTCATGAGTATTCCTCCTTAGAACACCAGTAACCATTATCCTTTATCTCACCTTCTCCATCCAATAAGGAATTTGTGTCTAGTGTTCCACCTATACATAATCCCACTATTCACCGCATGCTCCAACATATGAACTATCAAGGTAAAGGCTTAGGCCTTCATGAACAAGGTATTTTAGAGCCCGTCCATGTCAATGTTCCTCTTCCTTCATATGGCCTTGGATACACACCCCAAGGTGAAGAATCTCAAGGTGTTCGTACTTCCTCCACTCCTCCTAAATCCCCCACTTTCCATCGCAAACCCTATCATATCCCCAAAACATATGTTGCCATTCAATCTCCATCATCCTACAATTGTCCAAAGTAATTGACCATACATCTTCCACCATCCAATCTACCTCCGCTACTTCAAACTCCTAATAGGGTAAGTGCAAAAAGTTGGGGGCCCAAAAAGTGGCCAAATTTTTTTTAAAAAAAGTAAGACATAATGCGAGCACATTATAATGCGAGCGTGTTATGGTTTGGTAATGACGAGCCTAAGGCTTGGCAAAACCAAACCATAATGCGCTCGCATTATAATGCATTCACATTATAATGCGAGCACATTATGTTTAATTATATATATAAAAAAGAGCATTTCTGCTCATTTGAATTCTTTTTTTTCTCTACACCTGCATCCTGCAAACCCTAAGGAGCACGCTCCCATTTTTTAAGACCCCATTCAACACCAAAATCTCACCAATTCATCGCCAAAATGCCCCCACGACGTCGATCAAGCCAAAGGAGTGAGTTTTATTTATTTGTTTGTTTGAATTTGTTTCTAAATAGGTAGGTTTGAGTTAATTTTTGATGTAAATTTCCTTAATTGTCAGGAAATGTTAATGCACCTCTTCTTCCTCCTCAAAATCTACAAAATCTTGAAGATGAAATACCTGCCAAATAACAACCCGAACAACAAACTCCTCCATCCATTCCTCGACATACCCCTGGAACACAAGGAAATCTAATGGGGCAAATTGAAAACAAGAAAAAAGAAATTGAAGACATAATTGTAAGATTGAAAGATCCTTCAACTTCAACCTTTCATAGGTCCACGCTTGCTCAATCTCTTAAATCTATGCTATCAAATGTAAATTCAATTAGCAAGCAAATATCTAGTTGGTCGGATAAAAGGAGAGAGTTTAGAGAGTATTATGTAGACAAACTATCATATAAAGATGTGAAAAAGTTACAAATTACAAAATTAGAATTGTGTTCCATTTTCACAAACCCACAAACAAATCAACCTCCACCCATTACATGCAAGAGGTTCCCTATCCATTGGTGCAACAACCAAATGATAAGGGACAATTTTGGGCAGAGGTCGTAGATGTTTTTTGACCATCCTCTATGCAATAATAATGAGGTCCTGCAATACTTTTTGAGGAAACTCTACTGCAATTTTGTCCTCAATAAAGTGCCAAACTATTTTGATATGTGGGACTTCCAAGGTAGAGGTGCTGTAACATCCAAATCCGAATTGACAAGAAAAACTAGGTTTTCACAATGGTAAATGTTTTTTTTTTCTAGGTAATCAAATACAAAAGAAACTTATCTATAACCCAATACAACATTTTTCATTTTATCTTAAACATGATCTCATTTTCATAAAACTGAAAGAAATGATATACATTAAACATTTTGTTTTCTAACAATTTGAAATTTTCTTGAAACAAACAAATATTGGAAACATACCTTTAACATGCATCTTGATTGTCGACCCATCACATTCAAGACTCGGCAATCCTCATTATTTGGAAGAGAAAGTATCTTCAAGGAGCTTAACCTCCAACCACAGACCGTCGGTCTCCCGCACTCCTTCCTAACTAGAAGTGGCCCTACCCTACTCAAGAGGATAGACTTAGGATAACCATTGGTGTTTGCCATCTGAGCTCTGGTGTTGTAACTTACATGTCTTGTTATTGTGCAGATCCCTAGATACCCTCTAGTCATGCACGACACTCCACAAGAAATGCCATCCAGTTACGGTGAATGTTCGATGCACTTGAGGATAGTACACCACCTTGGCCAAAGGATTTGTTTTTAAATAGCATTCTAAGAACGCATGTACTTAGTTCACCCACCCTACTTGTCTTGAACTGATTGAACTCCTACAGTTTCCTATTTGTATAGCCTGAACTAATTAATGACCTTGATGACCTCAAGGGATTAGTATTTTCTCCTATAATAGCGCATGGTGCAACATTTACTCTAATCTTGAGTTCAGAGTTTCATAATCCCATTTTCATGTAAAAACATTGTTTATAAGCGCCCACTCCTAAGTGGTTTCATATTTGTTTACTTGGTTCCCATGTTTGTACAACATACTCAAGTATCTAAAACAATTTTCTGTTATCCCAGAATTCAAGGGTTCTAGACTCATAAGGTCTACTAAACGGTACTAGAATCATCGCATGCAACGTAATCTAGATTCAAATGCGGGTTTTCCACTCTACTTGCTTATTTCAAAACCATGATGGTTTTTGACCAACCCAAATACATTAACTCCCTATTCTCCTTTCCAAGTTAATTTATTTCACATGAGTTATTGAGGTAAAAATCGTAAAACATAATAATAAAAGATTTGGAGTCTTTCTTACGATTTTAGAGATGACCAAATGCATGGTCGACCTCTAACTAAAGATATAGGATGAAAATGACTCTAGCTGGTTGCAACTACAACTTTGGCTATCAAACTCATTAAAGTTTATGTCAAACATGCTTTAAATCTATGGTTTTTACTCTCCTACACAACACGCTCGTGGAGCAAAGTGTTTTCACACTATGGAGCTATTGTTTCAAGCGCTCCAAGGGCAGTTTTACATTGATATCTCAGTCTTAAAGGAAATTCTTTATAATTTACATCTTTACCGACTGTTTGAAGTTTGTAGTTCACATTTACATCATGCAGTGATCATTCTAAATGAATGCACATTGAGAACTATGCTCTATCATCATACAACATCAACCATGAGAGGTAATGATCTATTTTCTAAGTTCTTGAATACTAACAGACAGCAGCATTATTGTCACTGAGGTTTCTTTTACCATAATACAGCAATAATACATTTATCATGATTAACTTCTCACAGAATCGTAGTAAAAGACATTATCATGATATCATATTCGTTGTAAGTATATTACCTTACCTTGGCAATGAAGAGCACAGCAAATGCCGAAGACTCCCCTCAGTCCTCACTGCCATTTTTCCTTATTTCTGAGAAGGCGACAAAACTCCTCCCTATCTCTCCTCTTTTCTACCATGTCTAACTTGATTGCAAACAACGATGCCCACTCAACACTATCTCCTCCCTCTTATCTCCTGCCCGACCACCTCAGGTAAGATTCTGTCATCTTTCTCCTTTCCCAAACCATGACAGTCTCCTCTCTATTAGTTCTCCCTCACTCTCGACTTTCTCACTTCCCACAAACTCTCTCTCTACCTCACAATGAAAACATTCCAAGGCATACATCTGCCTATCTTTCTACCCGACGGGAGTATCTCACTTACTTGCCCATTACTCCTAACTACTTCCTCCCTCCTCGATGAAAAGGCCTCCAATCATCTTTAACTGTCGTTCCTTCACTCTAGCAACGATAGACTACTCCTCTTTCTCCACCTCGTGAGGGAATCTCTCCTAATTAAGTCTTCCTCTCTAATTCTAACTATCACCCGTATAACTTCCATACCGCGCAAGAAAAACTCCCTAACTCTCTGCAGTTTTCCTTATGATTCTTAATAACAGTAAACCGCTGCCTCTGCATCCACAATTATGAAGGAATATCTAGCGTAAATAAACAGTTACACCTTTATTCTCATGGGATAACTTCGACACCTATCTCAACCACCAACAGTTCCTTACTCTCACACCATGGTGAAGAAGAATCTTTTCAATAAATTCACGGCCGCCACAATCATAAATACATCGGTCGACATTACTGCCTTTTTACCTGACTTCCACTTATCATGACCATCCAAAAGGTGGTGGCTCCTATGGTGACATGGCTTGTTAGTGAACACAATGACTCTGCCCTCAATCAATCAAAATGGCATCTAACTTTCCAAGACCAACTAAAAGATGAATTGTGGAGTTAAGCTCAACACGGCGGTGGTTAGGAAATTGTTAGAACATCGTTTGGGTCGAAAAGGAAAAAGAGACAAAGACCATCTTATTAAGAAAACTCAAGGTTAGATTGACAACAACTTGCGGTCAAAGCTAGAAGAAAAGACTCATGCTAAACAACAACCAAAACAATTTATTACACACTATGGCTTCAATTTCGACATTCATTGATTTCTAGAAAGAATAATTCACAATGCAAGTTTGACGCGTTTTACGACAATCACGACAGATTGATCGTAACGCAAACAAGTTTCCTACATCGTTAGACGCTCAAAACGACTTCTCGCATCCTTCGACTACGAGATGTGATCTGCAGTTCACCATAAGAGGGTTTATTTAATTACTTATAAATGAGATAATAAACATCTATATAAGTCGACTTGCTATGGTGGACTTACGACGACATCGACGACTCCAAGATTCTATATGACAACTTACGAAAAGGATGTTACACCTTATCACCAGACGTCGACATATAGTCTTAAACTATCCAAGTCAAACAACAAGACTATAATAATGGCTTCAAGGTTATCTACCTATTTGGCATTCTCATTAACAAACACCCATGGTTAATTTCCAGAGTCTATACTCTCTCTCAAAGATACTTTCTCTTCCCGTCGAACACGGTCCACCTGTTCCTGCAACGACAGTCTCACATACAATTTTGTGGTCAAAGCACCTACATTCCAAATCGCATCATAATATATCCAAAACATCATTTCACTTAACATAAAGGACATTTAGTCTACAATATCACATTGATCGTAATCAATAGATTCTAAAATTTCATATAACAACTTTGTAAAATAAATCGTCAGTTTCCATGTCGTCCACAACATATTAAATCACTAAAATTTGTAAGAAAGTGAATAGCATAATTGTTTCCAAAAAGAGGGATGTAACATATCCTTCCCCCTTAAAAATCATCATCCCCGATGATTAAGTTTATCAAGCAAAATTTAAACTTAAAACAAACTTTTTATAAAGCAACATTAATGTCTTTGAAAAGTTTAGGAAACCTTTGGTAAATATCTTTATAATCTTCCCAAGTGGCGCTATCCTCGCCATATTGGTCCCACTGAATTTTGCATTGTAAAACTTCTCGATTACGTAAACGAAGTTTACGCATTTCGAGCACCTTGAGTGGCTCGATCACAACCACCTCGGGTTCTTGCATCTGTAAGGAATTCTAGTTAAGGATGTGGTTATTACCTACAAAATATTTCTTTAAATACGAAACATGAAAAACATTATGCATCTTAGACAAGGCTGGAGGTAGAGCAACATTATAGGCAACAGGATTGATAATCTCAAGAACTTCGAAAGGTCTGATATAACGAGGAGCCAATTTCGAAGATTTACCAAATTTTATAGAACTCTTATGGGGTTTCACTCGCAATAGCACTTTCTCGCCAATAAAGAAGTGTCTAGGCACTCGTTTGTGATCTGCATAACTCTTTTGCCTATCATTGGCTTTTGCCAACCTCTTCCTAATCATTTTTACTTTTTCTTCCATATCAGCAAGCATTTCAGGTCCAATGCTTATCCTATCTTCCAGCTTATCCCAGCTTATAGGAGTTCTGCATTTCCTTCCATATAATGCTTCAAATGGTGCCATCTTAATGGTAGAATGATAGGAGTTGTTATAGGCAAATTTGACAAGAGGTAGATATTCCTCCCATCTGTATTGCTGATCCATGCAATACATTCTCAAAAGGTCTTCTAATACCTGATTCAGTCTTTCTGTCTGTCCATCAGTTTCAGGATGATAAGCAGTACTTACATTCAGTTTAGTCCCTAATGCAGAAAATAAGGTTTGCCAAAACTGTGAAGTTATCTAAGCATCTCTATCAGATATTATCTTTTCAGGTACCCCATGCAATCTGAAAATTTCTTGCACAAATTTTTGAGCCAAAAGATGTGCTCCATCTGTCAAATTTCCTGGTATGAAATGTGCGACCTTGGTTAGTTTATCCACAACAACTAATATTGCATCATGCCTATTCTTAGACATTGGTAACCCCTAGACAAAATCCATACTAACAACTTGCCATTTCCATTCCAAAATATCATGTGGGTACAACAATCCAGCAGGATGTTGGTGTCCTGCCTTAACTCTCTGACACTCCAAACAACTAGCTACAAACTTTGCAGCATCACTTTTCATTCCCTTCCAGAAATATAGTGGCTTGACATCCGCTAACAGTTTTGTTAGACCAGGGTGTCCAGAGTAAGGAGCACAGTGAACTTCCTTCCACACAAGGTTTCTAAGTTCTACTGAATCAGGAACATAGATTCTTCCCTTGAATCTCATCAATCCATTGGATTCAAAACTGAATCTGTCATATCTTGGGTCCTTAGGGTTTAAGTGCAGAGCATGTTTCACTTGTTCATAATACTCATCCCCAAATAAATTTTGTAATACTAAGTCTTTAAAGTTAGCATGTATGGAGATTATAGAGGCTATGTGCCTTCTTCTACTTAAGGCATCTGCTACTCAGTTTTCTTTGCCTTTTATATAAGAAATTTCAAAATCATAATCTGATATTAATTCCAACCATCTCCTTTGCCTTGCATTGAGATTAGGTTGTGTGAATATGTAGCGGAGGCTTTGATGATCAAATTTTAGAATAAAAGTCCTTCCCAACAAATAATGTCACCACATCTAAAGGGCGTGAACCACCGCTGCCATTTCTAGGTCATGAGGAGCGTAGTTCTGTTCATAGTTTTTCAGCTTCCTTGACTCATAGGCTACTACCCTACCATCTTGCATCAGCACACCTCCCAATCATTCCCCTGAGGCATCAGTGATAACCTCAAACTCTACCTCAGGATCAGGAACTTTTAGAATTGAAGCAGTTGTTAATTTTTCTTTTAACAAGTCAAAAGCCCTTTTATCTTCATCAGTCCAAACAAACCTTTTTCCTTTTCTCTGCAAGGAGGTAATGGGGCTAGCAATGCTTGAGAAATTCAACACAAATTTCCTGTAATACCCTGCCAATCCCATGAAACTTCGTACCTCTGACACATTCATAGGTTCAGGCCATTCCATAATAGCTTTTATTTTGGCCAGATCAACTGATATCCCATCGGCTAATATTATGTGCCCCAAATACTAAACTTCTTTCTGAAAGAAAGTGCACTTTGAGAGTTTCATCTTAATCGTTGCAAGACTATTTGAAGATGTCGTGCATGCTCCTCTTCATCTTTTGAATAGATCAGAATATCATCAATGAAAACTAGCACAAACTTATCAAGACAATCTCTGAAAACACTATTCATAAGATTCATGAAAGCAGCAGGGGCATTGGTCAATCCAAATGGCAACACTGTGAATCTCATAATGACCATACCTCATTCTAAAAACTGTCTTGGGAATATCTTTGTCTTTCAACCTTAACTGATGGTATCCAGATCTCATATCTATCTTGGAAAAGACTGATGCACCACGCATTTGGTCAAAAAGATCATCAATACATGGCAAGGGATACTTGTTTTTTATTGTCGCCTTGTTAAGCATCCTATAATCTATACACAGCCTGAGAGTTCCATCTTTCTTTTTGACAAAGATAACCGGGGCTCCCCATTGTGATACACTTGGCCTAATTAAATTCTTAGACAATAGCTCCTGCAACTGAGCTTTTAATTCCATAAGCTCAGTGGTAGTCATACGATACGGAGCTTTAGAGATTGGCTCCGATCCTGGTTTAATATCTATGCCAAAGTCAAATGTTCTCTTCAGAGGCATGCCTGGTAACTCCTCAGGAAATACATCCTTGAAGTTGCATAGATATGGATATCTTTCTTCAAATGATTGTTTCTCCGAGTTTTCCTCTACTAGGTCCATTTTGACTGCAAAAAGTTGACATCTCTTTCGCCTAGCCCACTTTAATTATTTTGATGAAATGGATCTAACCTTTATTTCCCTTTGTATTCCTTGGAGATTTACTGTTTTGCCCATCTCATCCAGACACTCAATGGTTTTATGAAAACAATCTACTTTGGCTCGAAGTTTCCATGACCAATTCATTCCTAGGATGACATCGTAGGACCCAAAAGGTGCTACGTATAAGTTTGCCTCAGTGGTGAAGTTAGAAACATCAATCTTAGCTTCAAACAAACATTGCTCTACCTAAGCCTTTGAGTTATTTGCATACTCTACTATCCAAGGTTTTGACATAAAGCCAGCTTTTCTAGAAAATTTACTTAAGACTCTAGGTGACACAAAATTTTCTGTTGCACCAGTATCAAATAGAATAGAAATAGGAACTCCAAATAAGGTACCTGTCATCTCAATAGGGGTGATCTGATACTCCGCTTGCTGATTGTCAAGAGCAGCATGAATCCTTTGCTGAAAGGCTTCCTGTTGTGAAGGAAGCTCCGTGTTCCTAGGCCTCTCATTCGGCTTCTTGTTAGGGCAACGGTTGGCATAATGATCTCCTCCACAAGAAAAGCATCCTCCTATAGGTCCTCGCTTCTCAGATGGCCTACTTGCAGAATCACCATTCTTCTTAAAATTAGCATTTCTCTTATAATCTTCACCTCTTCTCTCATTACCAAATCCTCCTTGATTCTTTCGATTTCCCTTATCAAACCTCCTGTTCCCATATCCCTTCTCATTTTTCCTTTTATAAGACTGATCGTTGTAGTTCTTATCAAACTTCTTGCGTTTCTTATCACAGTAAGCAGAGATAGATTTGATCTTCTGCTCCTGTTTAATTGCCTTTTCATAAACTTGATCCATTGTGCTTGGACCATGCACCTCCACCTCACCGCCGATCTAAGGATTGAGTCCCATGATGAACTTTCTAATTCGGAACCTTTCATCCTTTTGGTATTGAGGAACATACTTCAGTAGTCTAGTGAATTTTTCTACGTACTCGACCACAGATAGTTCACCTTGCCTGAGGTTTTAGAAATCTGTTAACTTCTGATCAAAATATAACTGGGCTAACCATGGTTTTTGGAATAGTTCCATGAACTCATCCCATGTCACCTTCAAGGGACTTAATTCCAGCTCCATTTTCTTATTCATCCACCAAGTGGACACTTCCCCTGATAGCTGATAGGCTCCCCACACGGCTTTAGTAAATTTAGAGTAATTTCTAATCTCAAAATATTTCTCCATCTCCATTAACCATGCTTCTGTTGCATCTCCAGTTTTCATTCCATCAAACTTTGGAGGGTTAACCTTCTTCATATCCTTAGATAACTCTAATGCAAGTTTATCCTTGGTTTTTCTTTGAACTTCACTGTCGTGAGGATTTTCACTTGACGTGCCATTTTCCCAATGTTTACTCTTGCTTGTATAATGTGAGTTCTCGTTTCCACCCTCTGTGTTGCCAGTTTCATCCATTTTCTTTTCTAGTTTGTTCAACCTTTCCTTGGTTTCAGTAAGCATGTTTAGAATCCTATCCAACTTGTCAGTGGAGTTTTCCCAAGAGTTATGACCTTCCCGATCCTCCCCCTCGTTAAACTCTGATTGGTCCATGCTAATTTAGTTTCACACCTGTTTAAACATATACTAATCAGTTTTACGCTTATTATATTAAATATCATTAAAAGAACACAACAATTGATCATAATCATAATTGTTCTCAAACCAAAATTTTGTCTTTATTCATTTTGCAAAATTGTTTCAACATCATTAGAGATAGACATATCTCATGTTTTTACTTAATATTAACTAGTGGAGTGTAACCTTTGGATTCATTGTCTGACACATAATCACGAGGTGTATACCCCTTAGACTCACTATCCAAAGATAGCTCAATAAACTTAGCTCTAGGTACTACACGAGGATCCCTAGTGATCATGGGTATACTACTAGGTACACTCTTAGGTACACTAACAGGTACACTATCAAGTACAATCCAGGAGCAACAGTTGATCATGATTCGAGCTGCCATCGCTGCTCCCTCTAGGAGTTCTCTCCTCACTCACTTAAGTTGTGACATCGCATTGGCTAAGGTTTCCACATAATCAAGCCAAATGTCATTTTCGTCATTAGTTTTCTCTATGGTCTTGATCATCACAAGCTGCTTCTGCTTAGCTTGCAGATAACGCTTCTTACCCGCGAAGGATTTTCTTGCGGTTTTCTTCGTGTATACCATCCTGGCACAATAAATCAAATCATTAGCTACCCGCATAATGTTGATTTCCTAATCAGGTTAGTGGACTCATTAGCCCTAATGCTGAACCTGGTTAGCTCTGATACCATATGTAACATCCAAATCTGAATTGACAAGAAAAACTAGGTTTTCACAACGGTAAATGTTTTTTTTTTCTAGGTAATCAAATACAAAAGAAACTTATCTATAACCCAATACAACATTTTTCATTTTATCTTAAACATGATCTCATTTTCATAAAACTAAAAGAAATGATATACATTAAACATTTTGTTTTCTAACAATTTGAAATTTTCTTGAAACAAACAAATATTGGAAACATACCTTTAACATGCATCTTGATTGTCGACCCATCACATTCAAGACTCGGCAATCCTCATTATTTGGAAGAGAAAGTATCTTCAAGGAGCTTAACCTCCAACCACAGACCGTCGGTCTCCCGCACTCCTTCCTAACTAGAAGTGGCCCTACCCTACTCAAGAGGATAGACTTAGGATAACCATCGGTGTTTGCCATCTGAGCTCTGGTGTTGTAACTTACATGTCTTGTTATCGTGCAGATCCCTAGATACCCTCTAGTCATGCACGACACTCCACAAGAAATGCCATCCAGTTACGGTCAACATTTGATGCACTTGAGGATAGTACACCACCTTGGCCAAAGGATTTGTTTTTAAATAGCGTTCTGAGAATGCATGTACTTAGTTCACCCACCCTACTTGTCTTGAACTGATCAAAATCCTACAGTTTCCTATTTGTATGGTTTGAACTAATTGACGACCTTGATGACCTCAAGGGTTTAGGATTTTCTCCTATAATAGCGCATGGCACAACATTTACTCTAATCCCGAGTTTAGAGTTTCATAATCCCATTTTCATGTAAAAACATTGTTTATAAGTGCCCACTCCTAAGTGGTTTCATATTTGTTTACTTGGTTCCCATGTTTGTACAACATACTCAAGTATCTAAAACAATTTCCCATTATCCCAGAATTCAAGGGTTCTAGACTCATAAGGTCTACTAAATGGTACTAGATTCATCGCATGCAACATAATCTAGATTCAAATGTGGGTTTTCCACTCTACTTGCTTATTTCAAAACCATGACGGTTTTCGACCAACCCAAATACATTAACTCCCTATTCTCCTTTCCAAGTCAATTTATTTCGCATGAGTTAATGAGGTAAAAATCGTAAAATATAATAATAAAAGATTTGGAGTCTTTCTTACGATTTTAGAGATGACCAAACACATGGTCGACCTCTAACTAAAGATATAGGACGAAAATGACTCTAGCTAGTTGCAACTACAACTTCAACTGTCAAACTCATTAAAGTTTACGTCAAACATGCTTTAAATCTATGGTTTTTACTCTCCTACACAACACGCTCGTGGAGCAAAGTGTTTTCACACTATGGAGCTATTGTTTCAAGTGCTCCAAGGGCAGTTTTATGTTGATATCTCAGTCTTAAAGGAAACTGTTTATAATTTACATCTTTACCGACTGTTTGAAGTTTGTAGTTCACATTTACATCATGCAGTGATCATTCTTAGATGAATGCACATTGAGAACTATGCTCTATCATCATACGACATCAACCATGAGAGGTAATGATCTATTTTCTAAGTTCTTGAATACTAACAGATAGCAACATTATTGTCACTGAGGTTTCTTTTACCATAATACAGTAATAATACATTTATCATGATTAACTTCTCATAGAATCGCAGTAAAAGACATTATCATGATATCATATTCGTTGTAAGTATATTACCTTACCTTGGCAATGAAGAGCACAACAAATGCCGAAGACTCCCCTCAGTCCTCACTATTGTTTTTCCTTATTTCTGAGCAGGTGACAAAACTCCTCCCTATCTCTCCTCTTCTCTGCCATGTCTAACTTGATTGCAAACAGCGATGCCACTCAACACTATCTCCTCCCTCTTATCTCCTACCCGACCACCTTAGGTAAGATTCTGCCGTCTTTCTCCTTTCCCAAACCTTGACAGTCTCCTCTTTATTAGTTCTCCCTCACTCTCGATTTTCTCACTTCCCACAAACCCTCTCTCTACCTCACGATGAAAACATTCCAAGGCATACATCTGCCTATCTTTCTACCCGATGGGAGTATCTCACTTACTTGCCCATTACTCCTTCTAACTACTTCCTCCCTCCTCGATGAAAAGGCCTCCAATCATCTTTAACTACCATTCCTTCACTCTAGCAACGACAGACTACTCCTCTTTCTCCACCTCGCGAGGAAATCTCTCCTAATTATGTCTTCCTCTCCAATTCTAACTATCATCTGTATAACTTCCATACCACGCAGGAAAAACTCCCTAACTCTCTGCAGTTTTCCTTATGATTCTTAATAAGAGCAAACCGCTACCTCTGCATCCGCAATGATGAAGGAATATCTGGCGTAAATAAACGGTTACACCTTTATTCTCATGGGATAACTTCGACACCTATCTCAACTGCCAACACTTCCTTACTCTCACGCCATGGTGAAGAAGAATCTTTTCAATAAATTCATGGCCGCCACAATCATAAATACATGGGTCGACATTACTGCCTTTTTACCTGACTTCCACTTATCATGACCATCCAAAAGGTGGTGGCTCCTATGGCGACATGGCTTGTTAGTGAACACAACGACTCCGTCCTCACTCGATCAAAATGGCATCTAACTTTCCAAGACCAACTAAAAGATGAATTGTGGAGTTAAGCTCGACATGGCGGTGGTTAGGAAATGGTTAGAGCATTGTTTGGGTCAAAAAGGAAAAAGAGACAAAGACCATCTTATTAAGAAAACTCAAGGTTAGACTGACAACAACTCGCGGTCAAAGCTAGAAGAAAAGACTCATGCTAAACAATGACCAAAACAATTTATTACACACTATGGCTTCAATTTCGACATTCGTCGATTTCTAGAAAGAATAATTCACAACACAAGTTTGACGCATTTTACAGCAATCACGATGGATTGATCGTAACGCAAACAAGTTTCCTACATCGTTAGATGCTCAAAATGACTTCTCGCATCCTTCGACTATGAGATGTGATCCACAGTTCGCCACAAGAGGGTTTATTTAATTACTTATAAATGAGATAATAAACGTCTATATAAGTCGACTTGCTATGGTGGACTTATGACGACATCGACGACTCAAAGATTCTATATGACGACTTACGAAAAGGATGTTACACCTTATCACCAGACGTCGACATCTAGTCTTAAACTATCCAAGTCGAACAACAAGACTATAATAATGGCTTCAAGGTTATCTACCTGTTTGGAGTTCTCATTAACAAACACCCATGGTTAATTTCTAGAGTCTATACTCTCTCTCAAAGATACTTTCTCTTCCCGTTGAACACGGTCCACCTATTCCTGCAACGACAGTCTCACATACAATTTTGTGGTCAACGCACCTACATTCCAAATCACATCATAATATATCCAAAACATCATTTCACTTAACATAAAGGACATTTAGTCTACAATATCACATTGATCATAATCAATAGATTCCAAAATTTCATTTAACAACTTTGTAAAATAAATCCTCAGTTTCCATGTTGTCCACAACATATTAAATCACTGAAATTTGCAAGAAAGTGAATAGCATAATTGTTTCCAAAAAGAGGGATGTAACAGGTGCGAGGTTAGCACAAGATAGACCAAGGGTAGGTGTTGACCCATAGTGACCAGTGAGATGAGTAATCAACAGACCAGCCCATGAGCATTTGTCTATCCCTTCCATTGTGAAGGAGAGTGTTGAGGTCGATACACTTCAGTCCATTAGTACCTTGACCCAGAGCATCATAGAGCATGCCAGTCCTGTATCACAACGGGTTTGGGAGATAGTGCAACGAGTAGGGTCCCACCCCATACTTTTTAGACTTGCGGGTTAGCCTGTGGTTATGACCCCATGGATAGTCAAGACGTAGGTACACAAGCTACATCTACAGCTGAGCAGATGGTGATGACAGATACCCTCCTGAATGAGACTTTCGACCTTGATGCTCAGGTAAATATTAGCAAGTTCATTGAATTTAATTTATTAAATTTTATTTTTGAAATACAAGATTAACTAATTTAGTTTGATGATTTTAATGAAATTTCAGGGTCATAGCATTGATGCAGTTTTTAGTGGTTCCCCACCTACATATTACACTACATCATCTACTATCAGGGTATGTAACTAGTAAACAATTATAAATATTACATGTAAATAGCATCATTATATGAATGGTATTCTAATATTTGATTTTGGATGTTGAGTAGGTTAATATTGGAGATTTCATGGCAACACTTGCCAGTGGTGGTGGACTTCAAAGCTTCATGGAGGTAACAAAATAAATAGTTTAATGAATGAATTGTACTTATTAGATTTTTGTATGTGACTTGTGTACTTTATTGTGTGTACTTCCATGTTTAGGTGAACGTGTGTGTATGTTAGGAGCCATGATTTGCATCACTATTATAGTTTTCATAATTGAATAATGTTGTTTTATTTCCAGATGATGCAGGCTACGGAGACACCTCCCGATGTTCATAGGGCAATGGAGCATGGTGTGACCTCTGTGATTCATAGCTCCATGCCATTGATAGGGGTATGAGGCAGATTAGTAAATTTCAATTGACATTCATTATTATAATTGTTTATTTTTGAAAAATCAAAAGATTATTGATTTGAAGTTTAATTTCTATTTGGATGGTTTCTATAGGACATGACATCACCATAGCCTAATCCTACTACTAAGGAAAGTGAGGAGACAGATTATATGGTAGCGGTAAGTGATTATTTTGTTAAATGTTTCATTTTTTATAACATGTAATTTCTATATATTAATGTCTAGATACTTTTTATTGTAACTACAGATGTAGGAAGAACTAAATAGGAGGAGTAGCCCTTAGGTTCATAGTAGACCACCCACATATGCGTCTCCATCCACTAGAAGATCAAAGGCTGCCTATGATCTATTCTCTTCACTAGCTAGAGGGGAATGACTTTTTATTGTGTTCCTTTGTTGTATGCCTATATGGCATTTGTGGACATATATTTTGTATTGCATATAGTTGACATTGTATGCCTATATGGTATTCTTGTAATCCTATATGGCTATTTTGTATATATGTTATACTTATATCGACAGATATTAATGTATGCCTATATGGATATTTGGTTAATACAAATCTTTTTTATTGATGTCGTCCATACTTACATTATAAATCCACGTTTGAATGGATATTTGTAGATGGCTACTTCAAATATTTAAAGTCCAATTGTATTGCATAGGATGTTTGTTGATCCAATAAGCCAGCTACTGTTATTCAAGTATCACCTAAACCTCATTTTGTAAATAAAAGATAAAATTTGTATTTAAAATAAAAATGAATCATCATGTTCAACAAAAAATATTCATATTCTTTATGAGTTGCTCAATTGAAAATTTTCAAATGAGTATGTTGATCCATATTCTTTATGAGTTGGTCAATTGAAAATATTTCTTAATTTCTTGTTATTATACCATAGTGGGATGCAAAGAGTATGTTTGTTGTTTTGAATAAGATAGTCAAAATCATATACTTATGAGCACCTGATGACCATTGTGGTTATTAAATGTAATTCCTCTTGCATATAAGGTGAGGTTATGAGATTACATTAAGTCTTACCTAATTTTAGTATGCAACATAACATTGGGGCTATAGGCTTCCATAAGTAATCAATAATCAAGGTTCAAGGTTGTCATTGAAGTCAAAGGGTCAAGGTTGTTTGTCATTGATATTAAGGTTAATGCCATGATTTTGATAAGGTGATACAGTGATTCAAGGTAGGTGATGGTCATGAGGTGCATGATGTTGTGAATATGGTTTTCATGATAAGGTCTCTCAATTCATGTTGATGTTGCACAAGACAAACATAGTTCATATGATGCAAGGTTCATGTTCATGGTGGATGTGGTTTTGTTCATGCAAGGTTTTGTTGTGAATATGGTTTTCATGATAAGGTCTATCTTGAAAGGTTGATATGATGCAAGGTTCATATTCATGGTGGATGTGGTTTTGTTCATGCAATAAGAAGTTAGAGAAGACACAATCTTTCATAATCATAATCTTATTGATAGTTAGGGTTTGCATATTGGGCATTAAACTTGAAAAAGAATCTACTTTTCTTAAGACTTTAAAACCCTCAATTGCCTATCGTGTGTAAAGTGCACTTTTATTTTAATTTAATATTGACTTATAATCAGAAGTTACTATCACTTAAATCAACCTACTAAAGGGTCTTTAAGTCATTAGTTCACCGGCCCTTCAGCCTAACTCAATTGGTGTCTCTGGTAAACTCTCATAAGCTCGAGTGCCATATCATAATCGAAGGTCATATTTAATGCATATGAGGGTGGGAATAAGGATTGAAAGGTTAGTATTTAAAAAGAATTTGGAATACAAAAAATCATCTCTATGTGGTTGAATTTGATGGGCATGCCTTTATAAAAGGCTAAAAGATAACTTTATGCAGGATATCATGGTATTTGTAGTGTTTGAAGATTGAAGACTAGTTAGTGTTTGGAGCTCAGACTGTTTCAGCATGTTTGGGTGTGAAAAAGGACCATATCTAACCTAAACATACCCATCTAGACACATTAGAATTGTCGGTTTGGCCACATGAGGAGAAGAACAAAAGTTACACCCCTTTGCAACTTTACACTGCCTCATTTTGACAATTTTTGGGGCAGTAGAAAAATATTCACCACGGGCAAACACCTTAGAGATATAAAAAATTGAGAGAGGTTATTGTAGAGGGACCCTACATGATTCTGTTGCCTCAGACTAAATGTATCTAAGTGACACAGTTTCTGAGTAACAATTCGTCAAAGATTGCTTCCTTTTTACACTTTGGACTCTTTAGGGATATCACCGGTACAATGTAGCTCAGAATGTTTCGGCATGTTTGGGTACAAAATAGAACCATGCCTAACCTAAACGTACCCATCTAGACGTGTTGGAACTGTTATTTTGGCCACATGAGGAGAAGAACAAAAGTTACACCCCTTTGCAACTTTAGACTGCCTCCTTCTGATGATTTTTGGGGCAGTAGAAAACCTTTCACCATGGGAAAACACCTTAGAGATATAACAAAATGAGAGAGGTTATTGTAGAGGGACCCTACATGATCTATTTGGCTTAGACATAATGTATCTAAGGGACACAGTTTCTGAATAACAGCTCATCAAAGATTGCTACCTTTTCGCACTTTGAACTCTTCAGAGATATCGTTGGTACAATGTAGCTTGGACTGCTTTGGCATGTTTGGGTGCAAAATAGGACCATGCATAGCCTAAATGTACCCATCCAGATGCATTAGAACTGTCATTTTAGCCACACGAGGAGAAGAACAAAAGTTACACCCCTTTGCAACTTTACACTACCTCCTGATGATTTTTGGGGTAGCAGAAAACCTTTCACCATGGGCAAATGCCTTAGAGATATAAAAAAATGAGAGGTTATTATAGAGGGACCCTATGTGATCACATTTCCTCAGACAGAATGTATCTAAGTGACATGGTTTCTGAGTAACAACTCGTCAAAGATTGATGCCTTTTGCACTTTGGACTCTTCAGGGATATCACTAGTACAATGTAGCTCAGACTATTTCGGCATGTTTGGGTGTAAAACAGGCCCATGCCTAGCCTAAACATACCCATCCTAATACATTGGAACTGTCAGTTTAGTCACATCAGGAGCAAGACAAAAGTTACACCCCTTTGCAACTTTACACTGCCTCCTTCTGATGATTTATGGGGCAGTAGAAAACCTTTCACCATGGGCAAATATCTCAGAGATAAAAAATCAATAGAGGTTATTGTAGAGGGACTCTACATGATCATGTTGCCTCAGACATAATGTTTCTAAGTGACATGGTTTTCAAGTAACATCTCATTAAAGATTGCTGCCTTTTACACTTTGGACTCTTCAGGGATATCGTCGGTACAATGTAGCTCAAACTATTTTGACATGTTTGAGTGAAAAATAGGACCATGCCTAGTATAAATGTATCCATCTAGACGTATTAGAATAGTCAGTTTGGTCACATCAGGAGCATGATGAAAGTTACACTCCTTTGCAACTTTACACTACCTCCTTCTGACGATTTTTGGGGTAGCAAAAAACCTTTCACCATGGGCAAACACCTCAGAGATGTAAAAAACTAAGAGAGGTTATTGTAGAGGGACTCTACATGATTACATTGTCTTAGACAGAATGTTTCTAAGTGACACGATTTCTAGGTAACATCTCATCAAAGATTGCTACCTTTTTGCACTTTAGACTCTTCAGGGATATCATCGGTACAATGTAGCTTAGACTATTTTGGCATGTTTGGGTGAAAAATAGGACCATGTCTAGCGTAAATGTACCCATACAAATACTTTGGAAAAGTTATTTTGGTCGCATCAGAAGCAGGATGAAAGTTACACCCCTTTGCAACTTTACACTACCTCCTTCTAACGATTTTTAGAGTAGCAGAAAACCTTTCACCATGGGCAAATGCCTCAGAGATATAAAAAATTGAGAGTGGTTATTTTAGAGGAACCATACATGATCATGTTACCTCAGACAAAATATTTCTAAGTGACACAGTTTTCGAGTAACATCTCCTCAAATATTGCTACCTTTTTACACTTTGGACTTTTCAGGGATATCATCAGTACAATGTAGCTCGGACTGTTTTGACATGTTTGGGTGAAAAATAGGACCATACCTAATATAAATGTACCCATCCGAATGCATTGGAATAGTCAGTCTGGTTGCATTAGGAGCAGGATGAAAGTTACACACATTTGCAACTTTACACTGCCTCCTGACGATTTTTGGGGCAGCAAAAAACTTTTCACCACGGGCAAACACCTCAAAAATATAAAAAACTGAGAGAGGTTATTGTAAAGGCACTCTATGTAATCGCATTTCCTTAGATAGAATGTTTCTAAGTGACATGATTTTCAAGTAACTTTTCGTCAAAGATTACTACCTTTCTACACTTTGGACTCTTCAGGGATATCGTCGGTACAATGTAGCTCAGATTGTTTCGACATATTTGAGTGGAAAATAGAACCATACCTAGCCTAAACGTATCCATCCAAATGCATTGGAACTATCAGTTTGGTCGCATTAGGAGTAGGACACCAACAATGCAAAAGTTGCTTTGTGCTACTTGACAACATTGACACTTTTTTACAACATGACTCAAAGACTCAAATTGACCCCAAATGACTCAAAGTGACTTAGAAACAAATAAAATGGTCTTAGAAGACCTTATTACATACAATTGACTCAATCAAAACAAAATTTTATTTGTTGACCGCTCTTGGAGGCATGACAACCTGGGTACCCCTGCACCATTAGTGCAACTAAAGTCGATAAAGTTTTCCTATTAAGAAAAAGAGCTTCCCTTAGCTCCAAGGAATATAAATATTCTATATGTGTAAAAATGCAGCAGCAAATAAAAAAAGACAAACCTTATAAATTAATGTGTATATTTACAACTCAATGTAACATGACTTTACAAAATCAATCTGAAAACTTACAAATTAATCCAATGAACCATCTGGGTCTGCTCTACTCTTTATTGTGTCAAGTATTGGTTCATGGTCAGACTCACGCACCTTCCACAAGGTCTTGCTCAAAGGTCTACCTCGATACTGTATCAAATGAACATTGGATGCCACAACAAGGTTTGAGTAATGAAGAATCTTTTGATGCATGCCAAAGTCCTAAAATAACCAAACATTAACACTCTTCTGTGGGTACCTTCTAAGCCATGTTCTAGTAATAACCACTAAGCATATAGGGTATTTGATGTTTTCTCCATTTGTAACTATGGCCTCCAATTTCTTTTTGGCCTCAACACAATGATATAACTATTAATATGTTCCCTCTTCATTATCTTCATCTGCAATAACTTCATATACGTGCCCTACATTGATATGTGTATCAAATTAGATGAAATTAGTCAACATTACAAAAACACTACAAAGTAAGATGACATTAGAAATTTCAAAAACTATACAAATAGATATATTACCTGGTTGAACTAGATCTAATATGTGGTCAAAGTTAACTGATGATTCCATCTGTGTTAGTTCCAGTGCCACCAGGGGTCGATACATGTCAAGTGGGCTAAGATAACTTAACTGCCATTTGTCAACCCACTCCTTTGACTCACACTCATCCCAGACTTGAATTGTACATGAAGAACAAAATCATGACATCTTTCATGTATGGATACTCCATGAACCTGTAATTGAGCTTCTGAAAGAGTGCATCTCACTTGATCTTGTTAGTGTAGAACAATCCTCATATGGTGGAATGTTAGTATCATCTATCAACCAAAAAAATCTACGAACTAAAGACTTACCTTCATTACCTGGACCCATGGAAGCATTACACCACTCGACAATCAATTAAGTATGTGTCAGCTTTGCATTGTCTTTATACTTTAACTCTTCTTGTGTTATGGCTCTTTTGATACATGCTCCTGCAACATCATGCTCCCCCTTTCCATGCCTGGCCTCACAAAAGTTCCACATATGTTGAATACCTATAAAATTATGCCTCCTACTCATCCAATAGAATTTTGCGAGTTCTTGAATTGTGACACACAGTTATCTGACCATATGATATGCTAACTAAACAATATGCCCCTTCTAGCCAAATCATTGTAGAACACCTGAAAGCAAACTTGCACAAACTCCGCAAAATAGGTGCGATCATCACCGATATAGAAATTATACTCCCTTATGATCTTTCTATCATCCTCTGTACTATCATTCGCATGAATGAATACAATGTGCACAAATATAAAAACCTATGTGGAGTTATAATATTGTGATTGCACCTCATGTTGTGGCTGTAGACTGTAGTTCTCTGCAAAGTCAATGACTAAAATAATGCTACCAACCAGAAATGTGTCCTTGCATAACTTGAATTTCAAGTCCAACCATCAAGCTCTATGGGCATGTCTTGCATACTCATACACTATGCTGTCAGGAAATATAGGCATAAACTAATACACTGGAATATTTTCAATAACCAATTCACACCTCTTTGCTTCTTTACCATCTTTTTATTGTATACCACTATTTTATACTTTCCAAACTCTACTAGTTCATTGCCAACTGCATGTGTTCTTTCCATATGTTCACATATTGGCAAATGTTGCAAGCCACTGTAATGATGACATGTGCCATTCAAGCATAATTTCTTGTAGAATATTTGACCTTATTCTCTTTCACATAAAATTCTTGATATGAAGTCTCTTGAAGATGTTGGTGGGGCAGGTATGGCACAACCCTGTAAAACATTGTTAGTATGCAAATCTAAACATATAGACCTATAAACATCAAAATAGTTAGAAAATTTAATATGTAATCTACAACAACAAGTAATGTGTGTGTGATTTATCTTGAGATAGAAAGGTTTTAGCATTTTAAAATATCTTTGATAAATTTTAATTTGAGGATACTTCTCTAGAAATTTATCATAACACTATGTTTGAGTCTCATCCAAAAAATGCTTTGGATGTGGCTCATAGTTCTGACTACTGATTCTCCTTCTTACCACATCCCTTTGATTCGGAGATACCCTTGTGTAATTATTCCAAAAGGCTTTAATTAGTGATCTCAATGCTTCAACAATTGGTTTATCTTTTCATGGTAGTCTCCCCAAGAACACCCATAATTCATTGGAATTAGTGTCCTCAATTCTTTGGTGTCATCCAACGGCTCTTGATAAAGTTTTCCTATTAATTCTCAATTCTTGACTCATCTTTCTAATGAGACAAGATTTCCTCATTTGACTACTTACTATAGTTTATGTAATCACATGCCATGTTGCATTACTATCTTTTGTGTGTGAGGTGTTACCCACACTCTCATACACATTCATTAAATTCTTAACAATAGATTTTTCACTTTAAGCCTTTGATGTTCTCAACCCAAGAATCTTCATGATGGTCCTACACTTTATACTTCGCATCATTTCAATGAATAGTTTACATCTTGTAGTCTCATTTAACTTTTCAAAGAACAATCTCCAAATCTTATGAGCATATCTTCTACCAGTGCATTTTGGAATCTTACCTTCCATTGGCTATAAAATATTCTCATCAACATCGATCAAATACTTTGGCTTTCTATGCAAAATTCTAGGTGGTGTTAAGTTAGGTAAATTCATCTCAACATTAGGAATTTGATTAATATTTAAATGAGATGGGCTAGATGGCATACCTTTGATCGAAGATGGAATAGATGACATTCCTTGAGGTTGAGGTGGGAAAGATGGTGTACCTCCTTCATCACATGTGAGTGATGATGTACTCTCAACTTGAGATGTGGTATATGGTGTCCCTACATGTTGACTTGCGGTAGAGGACGTGTCTCCAACTATGGTATTCAAATCTCTCATAACACAAAGTTTTTGCATTCATTCTCTTTGTGCCACCAATAACATATCTCTTTGTGATGGTTGTGGTTCCTCTTTAATTGGCATGTCTTCATTTATCATGTCTAATTTCCTCTTCTCATGAAGTTCCCTCATAGCCACTACTTTCTTTGCACTCTTAGCTTCTATCTCTTCCTATGTTGGTTTAATTCTTGATTGTTTCCTCGGCATGACAGAAAATTTGTTTGTAGCATGATAAAGAGACCAATATTAGTTCCTATGAAATGAATCCATACAAGTAACTAAAATATATGTCATTCAATCCTTCATAGTAAATGTACATACAATCATCATGTAAAAGAATAAATGTCACTCAATCAAAATAGGTACAAAGCATACAAAGCAAATTATTGTAGCCATAGAAAGCATTATTGCACAATGTTATTGCAGCCATACAAAGCATTATGGTACAAAGTTCACTTCAGTCCTAGATAAGGATAAGGTCAAAGGAGAGTCACCTATTGAGCCTACAAGTGAAGATTACATGGTACTTCATGCTTGAAAAGGTTGACGTAGACCCAATTTGACATATTTGTTGTTACTAGGGGTACTAGGGTTTGGAATTGAGAAGGTGTTTTGTTGGTACTAGGGATACTAGGATTTGGGTGGCTTGTGAAGGAATAGACAACAATTGAAGAGTGTAGATTTGAGCAAGGCTTTATAATGGTTGTGTCTAAGTTCCTAATGGGTAAGAAGACCTCTAGTAGCCTTGTTAGGTTTTTGAAGTATTGAAGACCCTCTTTGTGCCTATCTCACCTTCGATAGCACCTTTACAATATCTCACCTCTAGTTCCATTAGCTCATGTTCTATATCTCACTTATCTCTCCCCTTTACCTCTCTACCTCTCCCCTTTCTATGTATCTCAATCGCTTCTTGTCTACCTCTCCATCCATCCTTAGCCATCTAGATCTCACTTAATCCTAAATCCTAAAGCTAGCTATCCCTATTCCTAAACCCTCAATGGGCTTGATACTCTACCTTAAACCCTAATCCCTTATCCCTAAACCCTCCAACCATATCCCTAATCCTTATACCCTCGACACTCTACTTTAACCCTAATCCTTATACCCTCGACACTCTACTTTAACCCTAATCCCTCAACCCTCAACCCTAACCCTAAACCCTCAACCCTCGAACCTCAACCCTCAATGTCAAACACTAATCCCTCAACCCTTAACTCCAATCCCTTGACACTCAACCCTATCCGTAAACCCTAAACCCTAAAACCTCAACCCTCAACCCTCAACATCAAATCCTAATCCCTCAACCCTTCACTCTAATCCCTCAACCCTAAACCCTATCCCTAAACCCTCAACACTATACCTTAAACCCTAATCCCTCAACCCTAAACCCTAAACCTTATCCTTAAACCCTAATCCCTCAACCCTCAACCCTAATCCCTCAACCCTCAGCTCTAATCCCTCATCACTAAACTCTAAATGCTATCCCTATTCCTAAACCCTCAACAGGCTCTATACTATACCTTAACCCTAATCCCTTATCCCTAAACCCTCCAACCCTATCCCTAATCATTATACCCTTGACACTCTACTTTAACCCTAATCTCTCAACCCTCAACCCTATCCCTAAACCCTTGACCCTCAAACCTCAACCCTCAACCCTCAACGTCAAACCATAATCCCTCAACCCTTAACTCTAATGCCTCAACCCTCAACCCTATCCCTAAACCCTCAACCCTAAAACCTCAACCCTCAACCCTCAACATCAAACCCTAATCCCTCAACCCTAAACCCTCAACACTACACCTTAAACCCTAATCCGTTAACCCTAAACCCTAAACCCCATCCCTAATCCCTAATCTATCAACCCTCAACCCTAATCCATTAACCCTTAACCCTAATCCCTCATCCCTAAACCCTAAACACTATCCCTATTCCTAAACTATCAACAGGCTCGATACTATACCTTAAACCCTAATCCTTTATCTCTAAACCCTCCAACCCTATCCCTAATCCTTATACCCTCGACACTCTACTTTAACCGTAATCCCTCGTCCCTCAACCCTATCTCTAAACCCTTGACCCTCAAACCTTAACCCTCAACCCTCAACATCAAACCCTAATCCCTCAACCCTTAACTCTAATCCCTCGACCCTCAACCCTATCCCTAAACCCTAAACCCTAAAACCTTAACCCTCAACCCTCAACATCAAATTGTAATCCCTCAACCCTTCACTCTAATCCCACAACCTTAAACCTTATCCATAAACCCTCAATACGATACCTTAAACCCTAATGCCTCAACACTAAACCCTAAACCTTATCCCTAAGCCCTAATCCCTCAACCCTCAACTCTAATCCCTCATCCCTAAACCCTAAACACTATCCCTATTCCTAAACCCTCAATGAGCTTGATACTATACCTTAAACCCTAATCCCTTATCCCTAAACCCTCCAACCCTATCCCTAATCCTTATACCCTCGACAGTCTACTTTAACCCTAATCCCTCAATCCTCAACCCTATCCCTAAACCCTCAACCCTTGAACCTCAACACTCAACCCTTAACTCCAATCCCTTGACCCTCAACCATATCCCTAAACCCTCTACTCTAAAACCTCAACCCTCAACACTCAACGTCAATCCCTAATCCCTCAACCCTTAACTCTAATCCCTCAACCCTAAACCCTATCCCTAATCCCTCAACACTATACCTTAAACCCTAATCCTTCAACCCTTAACCCTAAACCCCATCCTTAAGCCCTCATCTGTCAACCCTCAACCCTAATCAATCAACCCTCAACCCTAATCCCTCATCCCTAAACCATAAACTCTATCCTTATTCTTAAACCCTCAACGGCCTCGATATTATACCTTAAACCCTAATCCCTTATCCCTAAACCCTCCAATCCTATCCCTAATCCTTATACCCTTGACACTCTACTTTAATCCTAATCCTTTGACCCACAACCCTATCCCTAAACCCTCAACCCTTGAACCTCAACCCTCAACCCTCAACATCAAATCCTAATCCCTCAACCCTTAACTCTAATCCCTCCACCCTCAACCCTATCCCTAAACCCTAAACACTAAAGCCTCAACCCTCAATGTCAAATCCTAATTCCTCAACCCTTCACTCTAATCCCTCAACCCTAAACCCTATCCCTAAACCCTCAACACTATACCTTGAACCCTAATCCCTTGACCCTTAACCTTAAACCTAATCCCTCAACCCTCAACACTAATCCCTCAACCCTCAACTCTAATCCCTCATCCCTAAACCCTAAACTCTATCCCTATTCCTAAACCCTCAACAGGCTTGATAGTATACCTTAAACCCTAATCCCTTATCCCTAAACCCTCCAACCCTATCCCAAATCCTTATACCCTCGACACTCTACTTTAACCCTAATCCCTCGACCATCAACCCTATCCCTAAACCCTCAACCCTTGAACCTCAACACTCAACCCTCAATATCAAACCCTAATCCCTCAACCCTTAACTCTAATCCCTCAACCATCAACCATATCCCTAAACACTCAACCCTCAACCCTCAACGTCAAACCCTAATTCCTCAACCCTTAAACCATAATCCCTTAACCCTAAACCCTAAACCCCATCCCAAAGCCCTAATCTGTCAACCCCCAACCCTAATCCATCAACCCTCAATCCTAATCCCTCATCCCTAAACCCTCAACGAGATTGATACTAGTACTCGGATAAGGTTCCATTAACCTTGTCAATCTGATTATTATATTATTCCATTTATTATTTGTAATTACCCATAAGGGATGTACAAGTTTCACCGGCAGTGGTAAAAATTATTTACTATCCATGGTAATTACGGAGTTACTGTACGGTAAGTCTCGAAGTTACCAGCAATAGTTATGAGATGTCATTTACTATGGTAAATGGTAATTGGTCAAAGTGGGGTGCACATGTTGAGGAATAATCTAGTTTTAGTTTATCACGCACGTCATAGATGCTATAAGAACATGTAAGAGATTCTATGACAACTGTAATTTGTCATAAGAATCTATGACACTAGTAATCGTACATGACATGTCATAAGATGTTGTAAGTGGCTATTTTTTCCCAAGCTTGCATGGGCACTTTTTGCCAAGTGTAGGATGCATGTATGACAACATTTATGACCCCGTAAGAGCCTATTCTTGGCCATGGATGCCCAAGGTTGTATTGTTGACTCTTGACAAGTGTCATGGGCTTGTAAGAAGTCATTTAATGTCATGAGATTGTGTAAATTCTATAAAAACCATAGCATAGTAGATGAGATGCATATAACAGTTTACAAGTACCCAGGTTCTGCCAGAGTGAAGGTTGGAGGACAGAGGAAGTGAATGTATTTGTAATCTCCTTTTGTGAAGACAATACAACTTGGCCTCTTTTCTTTGTGGAGTTTTTTACCCAAAAGGGTTTTCTCCATGTTAAATACTTGTGTTATGTGCTTCATTCTACTTTTGGTATATTTATGTATTGTGGGTTTTATGTTTTGTTACAATCTCCATTAATAACACACAGTTAAAAGATTGCTGAAATTTATTCAAATCAGATTTCCATTGAAGTAGTGTTGCTTTAATTTCTAACATTTGGTATCAAAGCATGGCTAGCTTTGACTCTTGGGTGGTAGTGTGGAAGTTGTAGCTGCAGTGGGAGATTTAGTTGCATTTATTTTGCAGATCTTGTGTTGTTATTATGGTTGCATCCACCATTGCATCAACTTCTCGAATGGACATTGAGAAGTTCAACGGAACGGGGTATGAGTTGTGGAAGTTGAAAATGGAAGATTTGTTGGAAGAAAGAAACCAATGGTTGGTTGTCCAAAAAGAGAAGAAACCCGATGATGTCTCTCAAGATGAGTGGGATAGACTGGATAAGAAGGTATGGGGAACCATCCAGTTGTGTCTTTTAGACTCTATTGTGTTAAATGTCACAAAGGAAGAGACTACATACAAGTTGTGGAAACGGTTGAGTGAGATCTATCAAGCCAAGAGTATGGTAAATAAACTTTATTTAAAAAGAAAATTGTTTTCCATGAAAATGAAAGAGGGTGAGTCAGTTGTAGAAAATTTAAATTCTTTTAATTTATTGGTGAGTCAGCTTGATTCAATAGATGTTGAGGTTAGTGAGGAAGATAAATGTATCTTACTTCTATGTTCTTTACCTGAGTCTTGGGAGAATGTTATTCTTGCTATCACTGCTAACCTTACAGATTCGAAGTTGGATGCTATTGTTTTAGTACTACTGTCACAGGAATTGAGGAAGAAGAGTTTGGATAGTTCAGGGGATACTCTCAGTGTCAGGGGAAGGTCTAAGGAAAGGGGACCTAAAGGAGATTAGAAAAGGGCTAAGGACAAGTCTAAGGCCCAGTCTAAGACTCCTAGTAAAAAGAATAGAGTTAAGTGATGGAATTACAGTAAAAGGGGACATGTGAAGGAGTGCAGAAACCCCAAGAAAAAATGGGAGAGTGCTTTGAATAAGTCCTCAAATGCAGGTGAAGAAGTTTTACTTTCTGCATGTAATCTTGTTTCTAATGATCATTGGTTGATTGAATCAGGATGCTCATTTCATATGACCCCGCATAAGGAATGGTTCTCCACATATGAAGAATATGATGGAGGTAATATCTACCTTGGTGACAACTCTACATATCCAATTGTTGGGAAAGGAAAGGTATTGTTGTGTTTCAGTGATGGGAGGATTAAAACCCTCCCTAGTGTTTTGCATGTTCCTAGATTAGCTAGAAATTTAATTTTAGTTTCAAAGTTGAATGATTTGGGAATGCATGTGACATTTGACAAGCATGGCTGCAGATTGGTGAGAGGGAACTTGGTGGTAGTGAAAGGGAAGAGATTTGGGAACTCGTTTAAGGTTGAAGCCACTACAGTTTATAATGCCTCCTATGTATCTGAGGCCACTACTGAAAATACATGTATGTTGTGGCACCGTAGATTGGGCCACACAAGCAATAATGTATTAAAAACTATTAAGAATAAAAATTTGTTGGATTGTTTCTCTTATTTTGATGAGCACTTTGATTTCTGTGAGCATTGTGTGTTTGGTAAACAAAACATAATATCATTTCCTTCAGGAAGCAATAGAGCAAAAGAGAAATTAGAGATTATTCATATGGATGTGTTTGGACTTGTGGATAATGAATCTATTGGAAAATCTCGTTATTTTGTTACCTTCATTGATGATGTATCCATATTTACATAGATTTATTTTATGAAGCATAAATCTGAAGTTTTCACTAAGTTTAAAGAATTCAAAGTCTTAGTAGAGAACCAATCAGGTTTAAAGATAAAAATATTAAGATCTGATGATGGAGGGGAATATTGCTTGAAGGAATTTGATGAGTTTTGCAAGCATGAAGGTATAATCAGACAAAAGACAACTCCATATACACCACAACAGAATGGTGTTGCAGAAAGGATGAATTGAACAATTATGGAAAGGGCCAGAAGTATGCTTAGTTATGTATAGTTGGATAAATTCTTTTGGGCAGAGGCTGTGTGTACTGCTTGCTACTTGATAAATAGATCTCCTTGTAAGGCTCTTGATTTGACACCTTATGAAGTGTGGATAGGTAAGAAACCTTATGTTTCACATTTAAGTATTTTTGATTGTGAGGCTTTTATTCACATGCCTAAGGAAAAGTGATCTAAGTTGGATCCAAAGGTTGAAAAATGTACATTCATTAGATATGGTGATAATGTCAAAGGTTATAAGCTTTGGAATCCACTAACCTCCAAGATTATCTTTTCTAGAGATGTTATTTTCAGGGAACTTAGAGTTGTTTCTGAACTTGAGCAGCCAAAAGAAAAAGATGAAAAGGTAAAGAGAGTGCACTTTGAGTTAGAGTAGCAAGATGCACCTCAAGAAGAACAGAATGATGGATTGGGGGGTGAAGAAGAAGAAGAAGAAGATTCAAGTAGTTCTGATGAAGATGAATCTGTTGTAACAGAAGAAGTTGGTGTAGATGATCATGCAGAAGAACAAGTAGAGTCTCTTACTCCACCCTTGAGGAGATCCACAAGACAATGAAATCCAGTTGATAGGTATAGCTCACTAGATTTTTGTTGTGTAAATGCTTTATTGAGTACTAACAATGAACCTAGATCCTACAGGGAAGCTATTTCTATAGATGATAGTGAGTCTTGGCAGCTAGCCATGTAGGAGGAGATGATGGCTTTGGACTCTAATAACACCTAGGATCTTGTTCATTTTCCCAAAGGAAGAAAGGCCATAGGATGTAAGTGGGTCTTCAAGAAGAAGTTTGGAGTAGATGGGTCATTGGAGAAGTACAAGGCTAGACTGGTAGCCAAGGGCTACTCCCAGAGAGAGGGAGTTGATTTTGGTGAGATATTCTCTCCTATTTCTAAATTGACTTCTATTAGATTTCTCCTATCCATTGCTATAGCTTATGATTGGGAGATTGAGCAAATGGATGTTAAGACTGCATTCTTGCATGGAGATCTTGAAGAAGAAATTTATATGCAACAACCTACAGGTTTTGAGGTAAAAGGAAAAGAACATTGGGTTTGCAGGTTAAAGAGGTCTCTTTATGGTCTGAAACAGTCCCCTAGAATGTGATATCAAAAGTTTAATTCATTTTTTTTGAAACTAGGTTTTGTTAGAAGCAAGGAGGATCATTGTGTTTACATTCATTGTGTTGATGATTCTATACTAGTTATTGCTTTGTATGTTGATGACATGTTTTTTTAGCAATACTAAGGGTATGGTCAGTGAATTTAAAGCCCGACTTTCAGGTGCATTTGAGATGAAGGATCTTGGTACTGCAAGGTATATTTTGGGAATGGAGATCAGGAGGGACAGAGTTAACAGAAAGTTTTGGTTGTCACAAAGTAAGTATGTGAATACTATTTTGCAGAGATTTAGTTTGTAGGACTGTAACCCAGTTAGAGTTCCTTTACCCATTGGTACTAAAATTTCATTAGATATGTGTCCAAAGACTGAGGATGATCTTAAGGATATGTCTAATGTGTCATATGCTAGTGCTGTAGGGAGTTTGATGTATGTAATGGTTTGCACTAGACCAGATATTGCCCAAGCAATGGGAGTTTTGAACAGATTTATGTCTAACCTTGGTAGACATCATTGGAACTATGTGAAGAGGGTGTTGAAATATCTTGCAGGTACTCCTGATCATTGTTTGGTTTATTTTGGTACTGATAGTGCTGATAAATCTTTGGACATATAGGGTTTTGTTGATACAGATTGGGCAGGTGACTTGGATAGTCAAAGGTCCACTAGTGGCTATGTGTTTACTCTATTTGGAGGTGTAGTGAGTTGGATGAGTAAGAGGCAGACACAGTTGCTTTGTCCACCATAGAAGCAGAGTATATGGATGCAACTCATGTCTCTAAGGAGGCAATTTAGTTGAGGAGACTGTGTATAGGTATTGGTTTTGATTGCAGGAATATTCAGATTGGTTGTGATAGCCAGAGTGCTATTTGTTTGGCTAAGAATCCCATGTATCATGCTCAAACTAAGCATGTTGATGTTCAATATCACTTTGTTCGAAGTTGGTTGCAAATGGAGCGATTAAGCTGAAGAAGATAGACAATTAAGAGAATTTTGTAGATTCATTGACTAAGCCTATGAGCACAGAGAAGTTCATGTGGTGCAGAGAGGTCAGGGGCCTTGTTTCTAGTGCTTGATTATTTTTCATTTGATTTCCTATGGGTTGATTTACAATGTATAATGTCAAGTGGGAGAATGTTGGGATAAGGTGCCATTAACCTTGTAAATCCCATTATTGTATTATTCTATTTATTATTTGTAATTACCCATAAGGGATGTACAAGTTTCACCCACAGTGGTAAAAATTATTTAATGTCCACGGTAATTACGGAGTTACTGCATGGTAAGTCCCAGAGTTACCAGCGGTAGCTATGAGATGTCATTTACTATGGTAAATGGTAATTGGTCAAAGTGGGGTGAACATGTGGAGGAATAATCTATTTTTAGTTTATGACGCACGTCATAGATGTTGTACGAAGGTGTAAGAGATTCTATGACAACTATAAGTTGTCATAAGAATCTATGACACTAATAATAGTATATGACACATCATAAGATGTTGTAAGTGGCTATTTTTGGGCCCAATTCATTCAAGCTTGCATGTGTACTTTTTCCCAAGTGTAGGATGCATGTATGATAGCATTTATGACCCCGTAAGAGCCTATTCTTGGCCATGGACGCCCAAGGTTGTATTGTTGACTCTTGACAAGTGTCATGGGCTCATAAGAAGTCATTTAATGTCTTGAGGTTGTGTAAATTCTATAAAAACCATAGCATAGTAGATGAGATACATATAACAGTTTACAGGTACCCAGGTTCTGCCAGAGTGAAGGTTGGAGGACAGAGGAAGTGAATGTATTTGTAATCTCCTTTTGTGAAGATAATACAACATGGCCTCTTTTCTTGGTGGGGTTTTCTACCTGAAAGGGTTTTCTCCACGTTAAACACTTGTGTTATGTGCTTCATTATGCTTTTGGTATATTTCTGTATTGTGGGTTTTATGTTTTGTTACAATCTCAATTAATAACACACGATTAAAAGATTGCTAAAATGTATTTGAACCTGATTTCCATTGAAGTAGTGTTGCTTTAATTTATAACAACTATACCTTAAACCCTAATCTCTTATCCCTAAACCCTCTAACCCTATCCCTGATCCTTATACCCTAGACACTCTACTTTAACCCTAATCCCTCAACCCTCAACCCTATCTCTGAACCCTCGACCCTTGAACCTCAACTCTCAACCCTCAAAGCCAAACCCTAATCCCTCAACCCTTAACTATAATCCCTCGACCCTTAACCCTATCCCTAAACCCTAAAACCTCAACCCTTAACCCTCAACGTCAAATCCTAATCCCTCAAACCTTCACTCTAATCCCTCAATCCTAAACCCTATCCCTAAACCCTTAACATTATACCTTAAACCCTAATCCCTCAACCCTAAACCCTAAACCTTATCCCTAAACCCTAATCCCTCAACCCTCAACCCTAATCCCTCATCCCTAAACCCTAAATGCTATCCCTATTCCTAAACTCTCAACGGGCTCGATACTATACCTTAAACCCTTATCCCTTATCCCTAAACCTTCCAACCCTATCCCTAATCCTTATACCCTCGACACTCTACTTTAACCCTAATCCCTCAACCCTCAACCCTATCCTTAAACCCTCAACCTTTGAACCTCAACACTCAACCCTCAACATCAAACCCTAATCTCTCAACCCTTAACTCTAATCCCTCAACCCTCAACCATATCCCTAAACCATCAACCCTAAAACCTTAACCCTCAACCCTCAGCGTCAAACCCTAATCCCTCAACCCTTAACTCTAATCCCTCAACCCTCAACCCTATCCCTAAACTCTCAACCTTAAACCCTAATCCCTCAACCCTAAACCCTAAACCCCATCCCTAAGCCCTAATCCGTCAACCCTCAACCCTAATCCATCAACCCTCAACCCTAATCCCTCATCCCTAAACCCTAAACACTATCCCTATTCCTAAACCCTCAATGAGCTCGATACTATACCTTAAACCCTAATCCCTTATCCTTAAACCCTCCAACCCTATCCCTAATCCTTATACCCTTGACACTCTACTTTAACTCTAATCCCTTGATCCTCAACCCTATCCCTAAACCCTCGACCTTTGAACCTCAACCTTCAACCCTCAATGTCAAACCCTAATACCTCAACCCTTAACTCTAATCCCTCGACCCTCAACCCTAAAACCTCAATCCTCAACCCTCAACATCAAACCCTAAACCCTATCCCTAAACCCTCAACACTATACCTTAAACCCTAATCCCTCAACCCTAAACCCTAAACCTTATACCTAAGCCCTAATCTGTCAACCCTCAACCCTAATCCATCAACCATCATCTGTAATCCCTCATCAGTAAACCCTAATCACTATCCCTATTCCTAAACCCTCAATGGGCTTGATACTATCCCTAAACCCTTAACCCTTTAAACTTGAACCCTAAAACCTATCCCTACACCCTCAACACTCGACACTATATCTTAAACTCTAATCCCTTAACCCTCATCCCTAAAGCCTCAACCCTAAATCCTTCAACCTTCAACCCTAAACCCTATCCCTAATCCTTCTACCCTCGACACTATACTTTAACCCTAATCCCTTGACTATCAACCCTATCCCTAAACCCTCAACCCTTAATTCTCAACATTAAACTCTAATTCATCAACCCTAAACCCTAATCCCTCAAACCTAAACCCTATCACTAAACCATCAACCCTCAACACTATACCTTAAACCCTAATCCCTATCCCTCAACCCTTAACCCTTAAAACTTAAACCCTATCCCTACACCCTCAACACTTGGCACTATATCTTAAGACTTAAAACCTCATCCCTAAAGCTTCAAACCTCAATCCTTAAAGCTTCAACCCTAAACCCTATCCTTAATCCCTCTACCCTCGAGACTCTAACCCTAACCTCACTAATCCGTCAACCCTAAACCCTAATCCATCAACTCTAAACCCTACCCCTAAACCCTCAACCCTCAACACTATACCTTAAACCCTAATACATCAACCCTTAAACCTAATCCCTCAATCCTCAACCCTAAACCCTATCACTAAACCCTCAACCTTTGACACTATACCTTAAACCCTAATCCCTCAACCATCAACCCTAATCCCTCATCCCTAAACCCTAAATACTATCCTATTCCTAAATCCTCAACCCTCGACACTATACCTTAAACCCTAATCCCTTATCCCTCAACCCTAAACCCTATCGCTCAACCCTTAACCCTTAAAACTTAAACCCTAAAACCTATCCATAAACCCTCGATGCTCAACACTATATCTTAAACCCCAATCCCTTAACCCTCAGCCCTAAAACCTCAGCCCTTAATCATTAAACCTTTGACCCTAAACCCTATCCCTAATCCCTCTACCCTCAACACTCTACTTTAACCCTAATCCCTTGACCATCAACCCTATCCCTAAACCCTCAACCCTCAACCCTCAACTCTCAACATTAAACCCTAATCCGTCAACCCCAAACCCTAATCCCTCAACCCTAAACCCTATTCCTAAACCCTCAACCCTCAACAATATTCCTTAAACCCTAATCCATCAACCCTAAACCATAATCCCTCAACCCTAAACCCTATCTCTAAACCCTCAACCCTCAACACTATTCCTTAAACCCTAATCCCTCAACTCTAAACCATAATCCCTCAACCCTAAACCCTAAACCCTATCCTTCAACACTCAACCCTCAGCAAGTTATACCTTAAACCTTAATCCCTCAACCCTCAACCCTCAACCATAATCCCTCATCCCTAAACCCTAAATGTTGTCCCTATTCCTAAACCCTCAACCCAAGACACTAAACCTTAAACCCTAATCACTTACCCCTAAACCTTAAACCCTATCCCTCAACCCTTAACCCTTAACCCTTAACCCTTAAACCTTAAACCCTAAAACCTATCTCTAAACCCTCAACCCTATACCCTCAACAATATACTTAAGCCCTAATCCCTCAATCATCAACCTTATATCTTAAACCTGAAGCCTATACCCTCAAACCCTCATCTCTAGACCATATAACCTCACCCTTATATCCTAAACCTCAAATATTGTGCCTCAACCCTATACTTAAATTAAACCTAAACCATATGTGCTCTCAACCCAAGTCACCCTATGCCTTATATACCCTCAATCCATATCGTAAACCCTAAACCCTAATCCCCACACCTTACACACTTAATCTTATACACTCAACACCTTGAATATTAACCCTCAACTGTAACCCTCAACCTTCTACCCTCTACCTATTACTTAATCCCTAATCCTTCAACCCTCAACCCTTAACCCTCAAAACTATATAGGCTCAGGTCCTTAGATACACTAAACCAAAAACACTTACATACATATATGCATACATGCATACATACAAACATACATACATAAAAAGATGCATACATACAAGCATGCATACATGTACATACATACAAGAATGCATACATGTACATGCATACATACCTACAAGAATAGATATAAACATCCATGAAACATACTTATGAAATTTGAACATATCTCATTCAAAGGAAGACATAACGCGAGTGTGTTATAATGCGCTCGCGTTATGTCAAACTAGGAAAACACCGGCAAACATGCCAAAAAAAAAAAGTACAACATAATGCGCTTGCATTATAATGCGCTCACGTTATATTATGTTTTGGGAATCCCAAGCCTTGGGCTTGGGATTTTATTTAGATTTCCAACCCAAAGGCTTGGAGTGCCTTTTCAACATCCATAGATGTGTTTTTGTAAATTCTACAAGATTTCACATAATTTTGTTCATGCTAACCCTCAAATTTGTACGTGTTTCAAGGTCAAACAAACAAAACACCTGGGTAATGTTAGGCTATCTCTTAGCTATTTAACGATGTAATTTTTTTACATTTCGACAATGTTAAGCCTTTCATCTTTAATTTCTTTTGTTTGTGTGTCCGGTTTTGGGCAAAAACCACTATTTGGTCTTTTTTTCATTGTAAATTAACCATTCATTGAAATTTCAAAAACATTACATATTTAGAAACTAGACTCAATTATACACATATTAAAAAAAAGAAAAAATAATTTTCAATTAGTTTTCAAAATTTATAGGGGTAGCATGACCAAAATTCTATTTTTAGGATGTGTCCACTTTGAAAATTAGTAAAAAATCAAATATTCATCAAAAAATTCTTAGAAAAATTGGGCATAAACTACATGTTGTTAGCTAATTTCTCACTAAAGCAATTTTAAAAATATGAAAAAAAAGTTAACCTTTTAAGGGAGCCACAAAACATGCTATGTTATGTTTTTTTGATAGAAACAACACTAATTTTTGTGGCTCCCTCTTTTGAACCCCTTAATCAATACCATTTTTTTTTAAAATAGTAGTTTAGAAAGTAGACTCGGAGCACTACGAACATTGTTTTGGTTGCATCTCCAAATTTGAGTGTAACTATGCTCAATTTCTCATCCAAGGCTAGCATTTCCTGATTTTAGAAAAAAAGTGGCCACTTAAGACCCCTTTTTGGCCCCCCATCTTCTTGCACTTACCCAATATCCCTCCATACATTTTACCACCACTTCTTCCAACACCTTATCCATCCACCTATGAATCTTCTATCAATCCCAATCAGGGCTAGCCAATGCACATGTTGTCTAAACAAAGAACGTCCTCCAACTCCACTTCCACCATCTCAAGAGAATTCAACAATAAAAATTTGGATGCCACTACCTATAAAATGAAAAATCCTAAGAGTCCTCATGACCTAGGATACAAAAGCCAAGAATCAAAGAAACATCCTTCTCAAGAGCTACATACACCTAAACACCTATATGCCAAACTAAAAAAGGTGTGGGTCTGCATCCAACAAATGATTACCTCTGAAGTTGCACAAAAGCTGCATACACCCAAGCCCATACCTCCACAGGTACTATCTAAAAGCAAAATGGTTTGGGTACCTAAGCAAAAATCCCTCACGTTACTTGAGGCATCCACCTCTCAAGAATCTCAACCATCCACTTTCTCCCATTCAATCCAAAAGTCACAAATTCTTCCATCCCACATGATGAACAAAAATTAAGAAAATACTCAGTCTATTTGGATCCCTACATGCCTAAGTCATTTGTCCACAAGAAAAGTCTTCATTGCTTCCTACACTACTTTCCCATCACCAACTTCAATGTTTATCATGGTATGTGCAACCAGTGGTCATGATTCCCTTCCATTCCACAACCTTTTCATAGACCTCCATCTCCCCTTCCTTCCACTATTATCCTACATATCTTCCTCATCCTATTCCTATGGTCCATGCTTTTGCATAAGCCTTCTCTCCATATTCTACATCATTAATCCACTGTCTACCTACTCCATATCACTTTCATGCAGTCTCCTACCAACATCTATGGGAACACTTGTCATTGTCCATGTGACATCCATCTAGCGAGATTGTCACCTTTCACAGAACTAGATACCTGAGTCTCTCCCTTCCATATCCACATTCTCCTATCCAAATGTTTCAAAAAAAAAATCCCTTCGTCCAATGGTGAAAATCTGGCAAACAGGCACCCTGGATAAGTACCATGATGAAAACCTGGCAAACAAACGTCATGTGTAAGTTGATCTTCTATGTCACCTACACTTGGGGGCACCTTGTCTCATCGGCATATCACTCTTCTCCTATCAGTTTATTTCCATTCCATTTCCTATCCTATCCTTCTATCCATTGCATACCTATAATATCGAGTCCTTCCATCCTAATCCTCCATTCCTCTATTTTTTGATCTTGATAAAGATTGGGGGCACAATGTTGAAAAATGTTTTAGATGTCTCTTCACATACCTTATCCTTCCAAGCCATGCCAATCCTTCATTATCCTCTTATCCTCCTATCATCATAAGCGTCGCCATGAAAAATCCTAAGTATTCTACCTACAATGGGGCGCATTGTTTTCTATGCAACATAGTCCTTAGAGATCACATCCTTCTTTCCTTCTACCTAACCATCCATATCCACTATCACCCATCCATCTATATATTAGTGGTGTTTCCTTGTCGTCAATATCTAGTATTAAGGCTATCCATAATGTCTCCTTATCCTATCATGGCTTGATACTCTATCTCTTTTGTCACCTTATCAACTAAGGTCTTATCCAATATCCTATCCATAGTGTTAGCCTAGCATAGTGTCTATTTTCATTATCATAGGTTCATCTTGAACTACGCTACCTTTGCATCGTCACATAGGCAAGGCCATTATCAATGCACCCCCGAGGCTTCCCATCCAATCCATATCTTGTCATCTATCCTCTAGTCCATCCACATCCATGGTCCAGGTCTCAAACTACATTGCCTCTGCGTCGTCACATAGGCAAGGCCATTTAGCAATGAGCCCCTGAGGCACTAGGTCAGTCCTTTAGGGTCTGTCCCACCAATAAGGATTGTGGAACCTTTCACCAGACGCAAGTGCACACAAGGAAAAACCTGCTTTCAAAATAGAAATCTTGACGCAAGACATCAACCTATCCAACGCAAAGCAAAACAAGTACCTAATGCACTCAAACTAATTATATCTAAATCATGGAAAGAACAGCACGTCTAAATGCAATAAGGTTTTGTGTTTGATTAGGTTAACTTACAGAGTCTTGATTTTTGTTATTATGTCTTCCTATGCTGCTCGAGGATGCCAAAAGCTAGAGATGCTATAATGGGGGCATAATCATTTTCTTTGTCTACTATTTGTGGATTAATCTTTAGTAATGTGAAGCCTTGTTTAACGACATGATCGATAAAAGATCATTGAGGACTTTAAAGGTCTAACATGGATGGGGGCAATCCTTATTTGTTGGTATGCAAGAAATACTTAGGTCATCTCAGTTTAATTATACCTCGATGCTTGTATTAACTTGCTAAATCAAAATCCATGTAAGCAATACTCAAGTCATCTCGATTCAATTATACCTAGATGCTTGTATTTTCTTACAACATTTTAAATCACCCAATGATGAAACAAGCACTTCAAATACTTGCAAAATCAAGATGGAAAAACCATTTCACATCCATATCGTATCAATTTATGTCTATATCTCATGCAATAAAAATTCCTATGTAGAGTATCAATGTTTACAAATAAAAGCTTGTGAATCCTTCTATTGAGTCATTCTTCTATCAATCATTGATCTCTCGTCAACAGTTCTAGCTATAAATCCAAGCAATGGTCCAAATGCAATTCTATCCTTAATCCATACTGATCGAGTCAAGTCAATCTTGTCAAATGATCTAATCACAATTAGTGGTCTTGATCCTTGTTTGGTCATAAACCAACTTGATCAATTATAATCAATCAATTGTCTTATACAAGATGTCACATTGTCAAAATCAGACCAATACACGCATCTTACATGACATGTTTCATTTCCTAAAACTAGACAATGTCCTTTGTGTTGCTCTAGGGATCTATCATTCCTTGCCATGACAACACTGTCGTATATCAATATCGATTAATCATTGGTTTATTGCCTGACAGGGGTAATACCTTGTTTGTTCTTGTATCATTTGTGCATACTTGCTAACTTGCTTGTGTGTGTTATCATTTTATCTTGTGCAGCGTGTCATTTGACTCTTTCTTCACCCATTTTCTTCAAACCTAACATGTTTTTCACCTTCTTCATCGTGAGATTGTCTATCTCACACCTTCTGCCTTCTGCCTTCTTCCTATTTAATCTCCTAAGGGGGCATCCTATCGTCATAACCTGTACTAGGGACAAATTGGGGCATGTATCATTATCAAAAATTTATTCTTTGAAGCAATGTGATAAAACACATTGGTTCAAAGAGGGGCAAAATGTATACACCTAAAATTGTCTCATGTCGAATTAAGTAAATATTTTAATATTTATCTTAATTCTTATTTTCTTCTATCAATTAAATAAATATTATAAGTTTATTTGATTGGTTCATTATCCCATAATTAAATAAAAAATCAATTTATTTAATTAATTTCTCTAAATTCTTCTAATGTCTCACATAATTAAATAATCCTAAATTATTTAATTAATCTTAAATTCCTCCATTCTAAGTCCTAATTCCATAAATCCACCTCACCAATCCACCTCACCTTTCCACCTCACCATGTTGCACATGTAATTAAATATTTTAAATATTTAATTAGCTAATATTCCCTCACTGACATGTCCTATTTATCCTCCAGTCAAAATTAGTTAACTCAGCAATCAAATCAGTTAACTAATTAGTCATTTGAGTTCACTAATCAATCAATTCACTTAACTGATTGGTCTATTCTGTTAACTCTTCAATTTATTATGTTAACTCCCTTGTTGCATGAAGGATCTTGGACTTGTCGTCTTTCTATTCACGCATATTCCTCAACCATTTTCAACCATTGATCTTCTTATTTCTTCTCAACCGTTGATCTCTTCTCTTCCGAGTTTATAAATTGAACCTTATTCTTCCATTTCAAGAATCCAAGCTTTCAGTACAATTACTATATCAAATTATCAGTACACCTTTGGCACCCCCCACTACCATACCTTTGCTTGAGATCACCACCATTGCTTTGAAGCTCATCTTCATAGCAATAAATTATCATAGCCATTTCTCCATCGTCATCTTGAAGAACGAAGCAAGGAAGTGCGCTTCCTGAGGGCAACTTTCATCACAAAAGATCAATCAAGACTAGGTGAACAATGGAAGTCGTAGGATAACAAGGTTTTGTATGATGTTTTGTGCTTTATTTGTTCAATCTTGTTATTCTCTATTTCTATTGATGTTCATTGGTTTATTAATGCTTTTATGCTATTAACAACAATTTCTGATAACACCTATGTGTACAAGGGATCTCTTGTACATTAATCTATCATCATTTTATATTTATATCCTTTGAAAGAATATAATTATTCTCTCATTTTTCGATCTCCTCGTGCTTTCATTGAAGTTTCTTGATCTTGGTTGGCTATCTCCATAGCCAAATCTTGCATGGTGTCAAAGCTCAAGGGATTTGTTCTTTATATAGCCTTTTTGGACGTCTAGGTTACAAATCTTGTAATTTCTTGAAAATTTTGGTATATAGTCTTATATTGCATCTAATATTTCTATAAAAAATTTATTGTGTGACCACCACACAATGTACCACTAGTGGCCATATATAGTGGCACCACCTCCTTATCATATGTGGCCCTTCAAAACCACATGTAGAAATATGATAGTGGTTTTTAGTTTTCAAATACTAGTTTTATACATACAACAATGATTTTCAAAAAACAAATGATGCTTTTGGGTTTAGTAGATAATATTCTATCCACTTAGATCATATTCCAACCAATGCATTTGTTGATGTTACCATGATATTAGGTTGATGTCATCATCTCTTTGCCCCTAATATTTCCACCTTCATGATTAGAGTTCTACTTTTCATACCTATTTTTTAAAGGGTGATATCTCAGGCTTACAAGCTCTTTCTTCACTATAAGTTTTAGTTTGGGCTATTTTTCTATGTATACTTTGTGATGGTGCACGTATATATTTTTTAAAATTTGTATATTGTAAAAGGTGTTGTTGCACAACTCTCATTTTGGGACCTCTTGATGTGATTGTTAGTCTCATTAACACAAATAAAAGTTTACACAACAAACCTTTATCATCCTAAAAGTATGATAAATTCAAGATGAATTTATGATCCCAAGTCTTCGTTGGTCAGGACTTTCAGATCTTCTGATAGTCACTCGGTGTTGATATGTGTTGCTGTTAATCATTTCAGGGCCTTACATTGCTTTAATAATTCCTGCAAAGTGCTTCAATATTCTTTCAAATATCCTATCATTTATGCTTTCTCTACACAAAACTTCAACAATTATGTCAAATCTTACACAATTTAGCTAAGGTTTTACACAAATTAATGTGAATTCATCCTAACTTTGATATAATTCATGTGAATTCATCTCTAATTTAGACTAACTAGAAGGATATTACAAGGTTTAATTAGTTCTAATATTATCTATCTGAATTAATATTAGCTTTTGCACTTCAAATTTTCTCAAATAATGCACTTTACAGCAGGTATTTTATTGATACTTATGATAATTTGCATGAAATGCATTAGTATTCATGTACTTTACTATATATGCTTCAAATATGTCACTACTTAGTATCTATTTACTATATTTGCTTATGATTCATCATTGTTTACAATTATGTATGACTATTTGTGAAATTGAAACTAAGAAAATAGATTTTAGAGATTAAAATCCTAAAATTCCTTAAATTTAACCAATCATCCACATACATGCTCTAACACTATAACGAAGAGAAGTAAACTAAATCATACTTCACTAGGATGTTCCGTAGCTATATATGATCAGTGCAAATCCTCAGAGGAAAGTTGACAACAATATGCAATAAAATGAAAGCACTTCTATAGAATGCAACATTTCACCATTACACATCCAGAAATCAATGGGAAGATGACATAAGATTTGTAATCAAGATGTAATATGCATCTTCATTTCCATCAGGTATGCAAATAATAGGTATTTTTACATAGGTCTTGAGAAAGAAGCTTACGAGAGAATTCACCAAGTTGCAGAAAATCACAAACTTGTGCTCAGAATTGGAACAATTCAATATCCCTTAGTTTCAACAATTCAATCTCCATTTGAAAAGAGAGGTCATGATCCTTTTATAGAGTATCGATCTCCAATGGTCATCCATTCATAATAATCAACGGTCCAGATTAGTGGCATGTGATTGCCAGTTGACAATCATTCTGTGGGATTACAGTTGGCACAAGAAATATTCTAGCATCTTTGACTCAGCATCCTTCCAGTTGGCAAACAACATATTCATTGGTATCTTTTAGTTTTAGTTCACGCCTCCTTTGTTTGTCTGTAATTTTATCTAGTTTAGCCTTCCTCCCCAGAACCCAACTTTCTTCTTATAGAATGTGCAACACCTTCTCCAAGATTTAATTAGCTCGAATATCCTACAAAAAATATATAGAATTTAATCATTTGTATTAATATTTTGAATTTCAACCTTTACCTATGCAGAAATCACGCTTTGCAAATTGTCTTGAATAGCCTCGATCTTCCCTATAGTGTTAACTCAAATATCATAATGTTTGGTAGTTAATAGATGCATTTGTTTTTTAAAGAGAAACAATGTCCACAAAATTATTTACTCTTTTCCATAGACTCACCCTTTATTGGCAGAAATATGTTCTTTCAAACTATGGCTATAAGCCTCTTTTATCTCTATCAACAAAAGTTGAAGATTCCAAACTTTTGCCCTTTTATTGGTAAAAGTTTAATCTTTCAAACTTTCCCTTCCTCTTAGTTATTGGTGAACTTTAACCTTTTAAAACCTCTTTATGAGCAAATTTATGTTGTTTTAAAACTGGGGCTTAATATCCCTTTATCAACAAAAAGTTACTTTACCAAACTGTCACCTTTATCGGCGATTCCTAATTTTTCCTAACTCAGCCTTTCTATCACTTTGTTAGTGATTTTAATTTTTTTTTAGAACCATCCCCTTATATCTCCTTTATTGGCAAAAGTTCCCATTTATGAACTTTGCCCCTTTGCCTTATCGACAAAAGTTGAATATTTCAAACTTTGTTTTTTCACTTTATCGGCAAAAGTTCAACTTTCTAAACTTTGCCTTCACTTTGTTATCGACAAAAAGTTGAAGATTCTAAACTTTACCATTTTTCCAAGATTATCGACAAAAGTTGAGTTTTATGAACTTTGACTTACTTGTCGGTGATTTTACACAATCTTGAACTATCGCTTCTCTTTGCTTTTGGTTTTGTCAGTGATTTTCACTAATCCTGAACTTTACCTTTTCCTAACCTTTTTAGCAAATCGAGATGAACCAAAACTTTGAAACTAATTCAAAAACCCTAAGTTTCCCTGATCATGGTTTTGTCAATAAAGCTTTTCCCAAAAAACCTTTTACCTTAGCCATTTTTTAACCTTTTGGCTTCAAAACATGTTATCGGCAAAAGTTCAAAATTTAGAACTTTGCCCCCTTTATGGCTCTTTATTCCTTTGTGTCAGAGATTTTGAACATTTCAAATCCATTCCCTCTTTGTCTTAGCATTTTATTGGTCATTTAAAATAATTCTGAACTAAACCCTTTTATTGGTGATTTTCAATAATCCTAAACTTTGCCTTATATTAGTGAAAGTTGACAAATCTAAACTTTATCTTGTCTTAGGGTTATCAATAAATCTATAGAATCATGAACTCTACTTTACTCATTGGCAAAAGTTCCAAATTCAGAACCTTGCCTTCACTTATCGACAAATCAGGGAATTTGCTAACTTTTGAACTACTTCAAAAAACATAAGTTTCCTCGACAACATTTATCCCGGTCAAAGACTCTTTAATCGGTGAAAGTATGATAATGTGAAATTAGCCTCTTTGATCAGTAAAAGTATAAAAGAACAAACTTGGACTTCTATGTGGCTTGTTATCAAAAGATCAGGAGATTTGCAAACTTCTGAAGTACTTCGAAAAACATAGGTTCCTCTGATGGGAGTTTTCCTCATAAGGCTTTTGCCTTAGCACATTCCTAACACTTTGTTTCAAAACACTCAGGCACCAAAAGTTTACAACTATGAACCAAAACATTGACCTTTCCCTCCTTTATCGCTATGTTAGGAAATCAACGAAACTCTGAAATCCCAAACCAATGAAAAAACTCTAAGTTCTTTCAAGTCTCTTCTATCGACAATATAGGGAATACTAGAACCTAAGGAACTTAAGGTTTATTTCCTCTTCTATAGCTTAGTTTGGGAATCGGTGAAATGTCAAACCCGCTAACCAACAAAAATATGTTAAGTTTTGTTCTTTAGGATTTTTCCAATAGCACTAGATTTAACCTATTTGGCCAAGGTAAAACATAATAACCCGAAACTTTGACCAAACATAACTTCTTCATTTCAAGGAATTTCAACATGGTTCAAAAAGAAAAGTTGCCCGAAATTCAATTCTCTAATCATTGGTAACCTCTGTTACCTTCTACTTGATTCAGTTTTTTAGGAACTGGAAGTTCATCCAAGAGTTGGAGCATAACCCTTGCATTTTTAAGGAGGTAGGAAAAATGATGGAATCTTTGAGAATGCTTAGAGATTTTTCTAATTTAAACTTGTATGGTTCTTGGCTTGCATTTCTTGACTTTACCAAGATAGAGTCGGATCATGATGATATAGGATTATTGCTACTAGTGAAATTTACCTTTGACTATGGATCAGGACCTGACATTTTACCATACCACCCAAAGCAAGAAAATGCACAAGCAAAGCAAAAAGTTGGGTCCTTGTTTTGCTAGAGCAAATGAGGTGTGTTGTGAGACATCACAACAACTTGCCACCAAAGAAAACAACCAAATTTCAAATCAATTTAGGAAGGAAGGGGAAATTTGAATGTAAAATTCTAACCATCACTATTCATGGGTATCTGGATTAGTTCCACAAAAATCATGTTCATCAATGGAACTAGATTATGAGAAGGAATGAAAGTGTGTGCTTTGATTCATTTCCTTCCTATTGGATGAGTTGAAAAAATAGTGACTAGCATTAAGCTACATTGTTGGATTTAACGCTTTAAGCCAATCTTGGATAGAGCCTTGCCGCCAGTCATGTGTCCATTGCCCCATCAAGGTTATCACCTGTAATTCCCCTAGATAGAGGTCCACTGCCAGTCAGGCGTCCATAGCCCCAATACAATTATCTAGATGACATTAAGAGAACAAATTCTCTTTTCTTTTTTTCTTTTATGAATTTTCATAAGATATATCATTTCAACTCATTATTTACATAGTAATAGGATCTACTGCCAGGCTGGGAAGTACAGTGGTAGCAAGGGAAAACTTTTAGATTTTTCACTTAATGCATACCCCTAGCATTTTCAACTAGTCCTAGGAATGTTAAATATGTTTATTTGATGATTCCTTGCATAAACTTTGTTTGGATTGATGACAATGGTTTCATAGAGTAAATCAATATAACCAAAACTTGCAAGGGTCACAACCTATGCAAAGATTCAAAGTTTTGTCCTAAATTTTAGAAATTCTTAAGCTTTCTAAAGTAGATGTCTAGCATCATGCCTAACCAAAATAGGGACTCAACAAATAGGCAGCCAACACAACCAAGAAAAAACACACAAAGCGAACAAAACATTATACAAGCAATTATACATATATACAAATTTCTAACTTTACTTGAATCAGGCCTGGAAATAATGTTTTCAGAACTTGCCATTGACAAGAAATACAACATCTTCCCTAGTCAAGGTTTTTAGTCTATATGTACTATCTCCCTATATTTCTGCTATTTGAAAGGGACCAGTCCATAGCTTGTCAAATTTTCCATGGTCTCCTTTCTTCTCATGGGATTTATCCCAAGATAAGATAAGATCAGATATTCTAAACACTTTGACTTTGGCTCTCTTGTCAAACCAAGGCTTGATAATACCCTGATGTTTAGAGAAGTGATCAATTGCTTGATCCATCTTCTCTTCTAAATGTAACAACTCTAGTAAATGAACTTCTATTTTATTCTCTAGTTTGAAGTATTCTTGAGCGAATTGTAAGGTGGGGATTTTCAAATTAACTGGCAGAATTAGATCCACCCATGAACTAGCTAGTATGGAGAATTCCCTAGGGCTGATTTGACTCTGGTTCTATCCACCCCCCACAAGGCATACTTTAATTAGGTGTTCCATTCCCTAGGATTCTTCAAGCTATTAGTTTCTTAATAATGTTCAATAAATTTTTATTGGTAGACTTTGCTAGCCCATTCCCTTGGGGATAATAATTGGATGAAAATTTTAGTGTTATACCATATTCAAACACCTAATTAGAAAACTTTAATGATGAAAATGCAAGACCATTATCACATACCAGGGCATACTGAACTCAAAACATGGTGATAATATTATTTTCAAGGAATTAGATCACATCCTCAGTTGTGCATGTCTTATTTCTCACTACTTCCGTCCACCTGGTACAATAATCAGTAACAGTCAAAACAAACCTATGGAAGATTAATGGCTCCTATGAAATCCATGCCCCATTGTGTGAATGGGCACATCTCCATTACTGGTTGTAGGGGTTGAGCTATATATCTCTCTTTTTTTGTAGCTACTTGGCACGTATAGCAGTATTTAATATGTTTAGATGTATCTTTAAATATTGTTGGCCAATAATACCCAACTCTAAGGATTGCATGAGTTATGGCTAAATGGGACCCATGAGCAGTACCAAATTTGTCATCCAATTCTTGCAGAACTTTGGTTGCTTCCTATTTATCCAAACATCAAAGGTATATGCCTTCATGGTTTTTCTTGAATAAAACTCCCCCTTTTATCATATAATTATGAGCTTTAATCTTCAGGGCTCATCTCTGGGATGATTTCATATCTGTTGGGCCTTTGTCTATCATTAGAACGTGCCTACTATCTAGGTACCAGTCATCTTGGTGACTCAAATCTACTGTATATTGTTGACTGGTCAACTTAGGATCAGTCTCTGCAATCATTTGCATTAGGGCCTATCCTTTGACTAATTTCAAGGGAGTAATTTAAATGCCATATTCCTGTAGAACTATGATCCATTTAGCTCTCCTTTTCTTAGGTTTGCTCTGCATTAACAACATTTTGATTGCTAAGTCTAGGACAATAGCAATTACCCTGCTCCTCAAGATATAATGCCTGGATTTCTTCACTACCCTGACTAAGGCTAAAGCATGTCTTTCTACATCCAAATATTTAAACTCAGCATCTTTGAATGGGCCACTCATAAATGCAATGGGTTTCTCTTCCTTTTCTTCATTCCTTTGTGTTAACACCGCAACACTTGTATGGTTGGAAGCAAATGAATATATATAAAATGCTCTAGTATAATCAAGATTGTTTAGTTCTAGAGCATCTGCAATAGCCTTCTTGATATTCTCAAACACTGATTTAGCTTTTGGTGTCCACTCTATTTGGGCATCTTTTTTCAACATGGCATTAAGTGGTCTTACTATCTTAGTAAAACCTGTTATAAATTTTTGAACAAAATTAATCTTACCAAAATATGATTTTAGTTCCTTCCTACTTCCTGGCAATTGAAGTTTCATGATGGATTTGACCCAATCTGGATCAATAGTTATTCCATTCTTAGATACCAAGTGTCCTAACAACTTACTAGTAGTAATGCCAATGATGCATTTCTTGGGGTTTAGTGAGATACCATACTATTCACATCTCTATAATACTCTTCTTAGGTCGCTAATGTGATCCTTTCTAGTCTTAGAAAATATAGTCAAATCATCCATGTATATAATGATGCACTGACCTACTAAGCCTCGAAAAGCTATATCCATTGCATGATAAAATGTTGCACCTACATTTATCAAACTGAATGGCATTCTTCTGTAAGAAAAAATTCCCCACTTTGATGTAAATGCAGTCTTCAATCTATCTATTTTGTCCACCATAACTTGGTTGTACCCCAAAAAACCATCTAGAAAGGACATCATCTAGGCTCCATTTACCATCTATAGTACTTCATCCAGGGAAGGTAAAGGGTAATTATCTTTCTTAGATGCCCTATTTAGGTTCTTGAAATCAACACATAGCTAGATGTCACCATTCTTTTTATGCACTAACCCTAAGTTAGCTACCCCAGTGGAGTGTCTGACAAGGAAAATTATTCGAGTAGCCAACAATTTCTTGATTTCTTCGAATATGAGAGGCTCCAGTAATGCATTCACTGGTCTCTACTTTTGCCTAAATGGCTTTGCATTAGATTTCAATGGAATAGTGTGTGTCATGATCAAAGTATCATATGTCTTTAGTTTATCATATGTCCATGCTATCACATGAATATAGTCCTTTAGAGCTGAGTTATCCCTTCTCTTTCCTTAGGAGTGCATACTTTGCCAATCAAGACATTTATAACTTCTAAATTTTCACCTATGTTTATAGGGTCATAATCTCCTCCATCTACTTTGGGAAGGTCTTTTTACTTGATTACACCATCCAGATCAAATAACCTTTCCAGCTCTATCATTCCTTTTGGAATCTTATTATCTTGTAAGTTGATAATGTCCTCTGCATCCCAACTTGGATCATCTCTGTTGTGTTCATCTATTACCTGAGCTTCAAAGATATCTCTGCTGGCAATGAAATCCAAGATGTATTAATTATCTTCAAATAACTAGAAATTGGTGATATTATATGAGATTGATGGTGTTGATGCCAGTTCAACTGAAAATATTTCCATCTTGGATATAGTTAAAGGTTCCAGTCTACTGGCAACTATGGCCATAGCATCCACTTCATGATTTCAAACTTCCTTGTGACATGGGTGATATTGAAAGCATCAAATCTTTCAATCAAATCCCAGACCCTGTGCCTGTAACTACAAAATCGCTTGTAGTTGTAGGAATATATGTTTCTGACTTGTTTAACTAACAACTCTAAATCTCTAAAGACATTAAGGAATTTAACCTTCTTCTTCAAGTTGATTATCAAGCCATGAATTAAGGCTTCATATTCCACTACATTATTAGTGCAATGAAGCTGTAACCTATATGTAGCTAAGAGTAATTTTCCTTATAGATTTATAAGATCAATTCCTACTCCCACTCCCTATTCGAATTTAGATCCATCAAATCTTAGTGTCCAAGGCCTATCATCTAGGGGAATTTTATCCAATCCCTTTTTCCTCTTAACTGTGGCCATGCTTCCTCCTACAATCCACTTCAGATCAGTCAACTCTTCAAGACCAGGTAACTTTTGCAAACCAGGCAACTTTTGCAAACCAGGTGAATTTTCCAAACCAGGTGACCCTCCTTCCTTAGTTGTAGCAGCATCAACTTTCAATGAAGTCTAAATGTCAAGGGAATGCATATCCATATGCCCTAGATACTCGGCAACATCCAAGTGAAGGTCTGTAATCTGTTCTAAACCTAGAACATCTATACATTCTTATGTCTGAATAGCATGTAAATGAATACCAACGTCACTAGTATTTTTAATAGAATAATTATTTGTAACTCTAGCTTGCTTCATCACAACCTCTGTTGGGACAGCATCGACCCCTTTTGACTCAAATCACTGCATTTCAAGAACCTAAGTAATCACTGCATGGCCTACCTCCTCAATCTAAAGCTCTATTCCTTTAAAGATTTTACTTAGTGTGTTTAATTGAATTCTTGAATACAAGTGCTCTTTTTTGCTTACTAACTCTAAGCATAATGCACAAGCCATTTCTAAGTGTGGAGCCTCATGCAATTTGTACCATCCATTAAGCAAAGTTTGTCTAGGGGAATTCTTTACAATTAGTACTACTAGATCGCCTTAGACAAAAATTCCTCAAATATAGTTAACCTTCTTCCTCCGTCTTTATCTGATATTTCATAATTAGATTCAATCAAGCAATCTATCTTTGGAATGATTACCTTTACTTCACTATTTTCCTAGCTATGGTTGCACATCATAACTTCTTCCACCATGACCTCTGGAATCTTAATTATGTAAACACCTAGCTCTACATTGGTGCACAACACTTCATTGTTCTAATGATACTTAGTAATCATATGCCTCATCCTTAGCTCTTCTTTGATCTTGACCTGATTAGACATCCCTCTCGAAGGTAACCACATATGCGAGAAATCTATAGCCATATATCTTTTCAATGTTTTTGCCCAGTCCCTACTCAGTAACATGGCATATGTGTTTGAGATATCCACCACCTATATGTCAATAAAATTCTAAACTCTAGGATCAGTAGCTAACTACATGTGGACGTGAGTTAACTCACCCATAACATTAACTTCAAATTTATCCAGCTAAGTGACCTTCTTTAGGGATTTAGCAGGGGATAGACCCAAAGTTTGACACACAGACAGTGGCATGACATTTGTGGAAGCTCTAGAATGTACCAAAAATTATGGAGATTCTTCCCAAATATTCTCAAAGTAAGAAGAAAATGAGGGGAGTGAATGTTCCCTTTATATAATGCTACTGGTGTAGTATCTGTAGCATGGACTTGTCCTCTATCATTAAGTTGGGATGGGATATCCCTATGTATGGGATCTCTAGGTGGAATACTACTAGGGACATTCTCTTTTCTTGTAGGCTCATCTAAAGAATTGAGGAAAGACTTCTTAATCATTGGTGTTTTCAACAACTTAGATAAAGGCAAACTAATCTTTATCCTTTTGATTTCAATAGCTAGGTATGCAACTAACTTATCAAATTTAGTGAGCTCATTTATCCTTTTGATTTCAACCAAAGGAGTGTTGAAGTTATTCAGTGGAATAGAACTTGTCAAAGGTCCAGATGACCTATTATTGTTACTCCTGAGATTATAGTTATGTCCTCTCTAGGACTGCTAAAAGGAACAGGATTTCATCCATCTCTTGTTCAGGTTCATTATCCCTTTCAAAAGGAATTATATAATCCTCAAAAGCTAAAGTTGTGTCTTCACATCCAAGCATATAATTTTCATACCCTGTATTTCTTTATCCTCTTTGACTCATGGAACTTTCCACAACCATAGCTAATTCATGCCCCAAAGGTACTAACTCATTGACTTCAGGAAAATGTAATTTTTCTTCAGTATTTTGCACTTCTGTTTGGAGAATGCTGACAACAATTTTAAACTATGGATTGTCTAACTCAACATGTGCACCAATATTGTGTAGTTTGCACCAATTATTCGATGTAGCTTCAGCTAGATTGACTCCAGTTGTATGCTTATGATCATGGGGTACTTGATTATCTAAAGGTGATGGTACCATTCCATTATTTGGTCTGGTGTTCTAGACTCTTGGAGGTTGCTAAGCATTATTACCATTATAACCTCTGTCATTGATGTATCCTTTATCATTATTATATCCTCTGCTATCATTGTTGTATCATCTATTCTACTAGCTCTGAGCATTAGTCTGAGAATAAAAATTCTGATTTCTCAATTGTGTTACCTCAGCAATTAGTCTTTTTAGCTGAGCAATTATTTCTTTGATATCCTCTTTCTCTTCCTATGCTTTAGCCACTATATTATATAGACCACGAAGAAAGAAAGAACTACCATTACCATTGTTTTTAGGTTCAGCATATGCATATCCTGGATATTGGATTGAGGAGGAATTGCACTAATTGGAGACACTTGCAAAGGATTCTACATTGGAGCAGGATGCATTAAGGTTCCATTGCCATTCTGTATCTAGTTATGCAAAGCAAGAGGACCTACAATAGGTAAAGGACTGTGTCCTAATTCTTTCATCTTTGTGTTGATCTTAATTGCTTTCGCATATGCACTTAGCAACGATGTAGTGCTAGGACTTGCCCTATGAAAAAACATAGTTGTCAATGGATCTAGGGATGAATAATATAGCTACATAGTAGTGGCTTCTGCAATAGTATATGGGGTTGTGAGCCTGGAGTATGCTCTCTGAAATTGATCATTAAAATTTGTGATGAATTCTCCTTGAACTCTTTTAATTTCAACAAAGCGATGATATAGTGTTTCTGCATCTATTAAGATTCTATATCTAGATTTGAACACATTTTCCATCAATAACTAGGATTTGATGGAGTTTTGAGGCAAATTCACATATCAGTTGTACGCTTCCTCTCCTAGTGTGTAAGGAAAAAGTCTACACACTAGATCTTTGTGTTGTACTCTCCCTATGTAGCATGCTTCTTTAAATTTTCTCATATGATCTTCTAGATCCTGGTAGGGATGATATTTTAGATAAAACTTATCTAGAATCTTAGGTAAATCATTGTACATAGCAAAACACAGTGGTGATTCAACATTGAAGAAAGCCATGGAAACTTGTACTAGAGCTATTGATGGCACAGGTGTAATAGGTAACAACACTACAAGATCAATAGGTCTAAGTTGTGCACCAACTGAATGTGATCTTGGACTCACAACAGGAAATTCTTGCAAAGGTCCAATGGATCATGATCTAATAGTAGGTCGCTGAGCTAGCTCAAAATTTCAAGTTGAACTTTGCAGTTTCTAACTGAATCTTTATAAAGATATAGTTGAATTCTCTACAGCAAAGAATATTTGCAATCAATTAACTCAAATAATGAAATATTTATGTAATCTTTGTAGAAATATAAAGCTTCTAGCTTCAAGCCCTCCATCTAGTGCTAATTATGTTCATGTGATTGTTAGTCTCATTAACACAAATAAAAGTTTACAAAACAAACCTTTATCATCTTTAAAGATATGATAAATTCAAGATGCATTTATGATCCCAAGTCTTCGTTGGTCAGGACTTGACCTTCTAACAGTCACTTAGGGTTCCTGTGTGTTGATGTTAATCATTTTAGGGCCTTATGTTGCTTTAATAATTCCCGTAGAGTGCTTTAATATTATTTCAAATATCCTGTCATTTATGCTTGCTCTACACATAACTTCTACAATTCTATCAAATCTTACACTATTTAGCTAATATTTTACACATATAAATGTGAATTTATGTGATGCAGAGCAGCCAGCAGAATCTTGCGGAATGGTCTTCAACCAGTCGCTAACATACATTTACCTTTGTATGTTTACCTATCAGCGAGATCAACTTCATCGGCCAACCAAATTACTCTCACACCGAAACCCTACTTTCACATCGACGTGTCCTCGACACTTCTATTGCCAAGATGTCTTCCATCGGCGTAGCTCAAAATCTTTCCACCGATCCCAAACTTCATACCGATGGATGCACTTTACATTTGTTACCTATCGGCAACACATATGCTATCGACTTCCTAAATAGGTTTCACCCTGATGTTCACAGTCACACTGATATAGTCGACTTTGTACATACAAACCTTGACTTGCTGTGCTGGTTCCTCCTACCGCTCCTACCGGTCACTTCCTGCATGTAACCCAATGTATCTGTAGAATGTATATTCTGATTTACATACAACTTGACATATACATTCACTGAATATTCCTCTAGAATATGCTTTTTAGGAAAGGTTGACCACCAACTTCTTTGTATCAACCCGATGTACATTCACAATGTACAATCCACCATATACATCTGTGAGATACTCACAATCATGCAACTATGGTATACACATGAATTGAACTCGATATATAGTAGCAATATACACAGAGATTGTATATCAGCACTTTCAACATACAAATCCAATGTGCGATTATCGGATACACACAACCTGTACTCGGATGCAAAAGTGATATATGTAAGAAATGTATATTTGATTCAAATATGTGTTTGACCAAACTTTGACTCCATTTGTATGCTGACAACCTGGCACATTTCCAATGTATGTTCCTCACATACAAAAGCGATAGACAAAAGCAATATACGCAGGGATATGCGATAGTGATATACTCACAACTTGTATATCCCGCATACAAAAGTGATATACACAAAAATTGTATATCTTTTGAAACTCGTAGATTTTCCTAGTTTTTGATCTGTTTTCTCCCTGTGATTGTTTCACACTGTTTCTCCCACCAATATGCAGCCCTCTGCACTTTGTCAACCTAGCACATACACATGCTAGGATTCTTCAATGTCGTAACCCATCCTACGAATCTGAACATAGACAATCAAAAAGCAAAACCCTAAACTAATATATATAGCCATTCCACTGATTATGAAATAATCCAACCGGTGGAATGGGTTAAGTACCCATCTCGAATGCAAACCAGAAAATTGACTACATAGTGAATTCAAAACACAACAAAACAACATCAACAGAATCTCCTTGATTATGATTTAAGAAATGCATACAAAGATTTGGTTTCATAGTTCAACAACTGATTGCACAATTACTGCCCTATCAAATCTCCAATCTGTCTATGACAATTTTTCTCCTCTATTCTACATACCCCTAAAAGCAACCTGATCTAGGTTATAAAAATGTTTACTCCTGAGAGTAGTACAGATTTTATTCCCAGTGGCTGGGGGACACTTCCAAGCAGATGGGAGATGACAACTAACATAACAACTTACTAACCGACTAGCACATAAACTTAGATTGACTTACAAATAGGAATTGGTCAAACTGACCTTATTACATTCAAATGCATAAAACATACTATATTAAGACCTAGTCTTCTTTTTGAAGGGATGCTCCTGCACCATACTCCCCGAGAGAAGAAATCTCAAGTCCACTTGAGATGAGAGTTTTTCGGTCTGCACCATGTTTGTTGAACTATTCTTTAGTCATCCAAATTGCCTCTGTATTGGGTTTTCCTTGCCAAGCCACCAAGTATTCCATATACTCTTTGTGTCTTGTTTTCTTTGTTACTCTGGAGTCTAAAATCTTCTGCAATTGTGGTGGATCATGTTTAGGAATATCATCATCTACTGGGCCTTGTGATGATTCCTGTACTACATCTGGATTATGCTTGTATGGAGTTAAATCAAATATATTGAAGAGAGGTGACAATCCAAGATCAGAAGGAAGTTGGATCTCATAGGCATTCTATCCACACTTCTTCAGAATCTAACATGGTCCAATCTTCCTCTGCATGAGCTTAGTATATTTTCCTTTTGGAAGTCTTTCCTTCTTCAAATTTACCCACACCAAATCTCCAACATCAAACTGTACATCTCTCTTCTTCTTGTCTGCATATTCTTTCCACTGGTTCTGCTTCAGCTGGCATTTGGAAGAAGGGGACTTCTGTCCATATCCCTAGAGATGTCAACAACATTTTGGCTTTCAACATTTTAAAATGATCATATAGAAAATCATTAGCCATTCTGAAGTTGTGAAGATCTCTCCTGGGGAAAGGGTTTGTACTCCATTCGTTTCGACTAAGTTCATGCCACCTCTGTTCCCTTATCCGGATGTGCATGACTCTTACTTTACCTTTTACCTATCTGTTCTTTCTCTTGGGTTCTGGTTCTTTCTCTGATTCATGTCCTTCTCTTGAAACAAAATCAGCAACTACATTCTCAGCTCCTGGAATATGAACACAATCAAATTCGTAAGTACATAAAAGCTGAGCCCACCTGAGTAATCTTCCTCTTACTACTTTGTTGCGTGATTCTTTCTTAAAGAATCCCCTGAGATTTTGCAAATCACTTTTGAGTAAAAACCTTTTATCAGCTATGAACATCTGAAAAGCTTGGAAGGTATTTACTACTACAAGAATCTCCTTATGTGTGCTATGGTAATCCTTTTCTGAACTATGGAAACATCCTGAGATAGTTCTGACTATCTAACCTTTATCTTTTGGGTTATACTTAGGAGTTTTCTGTTCTCTTAAAACACCTGCCCATGCAAATTCACTTGCATCTGTTTCAACTATCTTGTATCCTGGACCAGGTAGTTTTAATGGTGGTAACTTAGCACATTTATCCTTGATATTCTAGATTAATCTATCGTGAAGAGGACTCCATGGTGGTGGGGATTTACCTAAGAGTTTATTCAACTCCAGACGGTCTTCTGCTAATTTCTAGTAGAACCCTGAGATATAATTTACCAAACCTAGGAATCGCTGTAATTCCTTGACATTTGTGACAGGTAAATTTCTGATTCTTGTGAGAATATGTTCTTGGACCTTCATTCTCCCCCCCGAAAGAAGCTTGATCCCGATGAAAACTAGCTTAGGAACGGCAAAAACGGACTTAGAGGGATTGACGGCTAAACCGTTATGTTGGCAAACAGATAGAAATACTTGGAGGTGATCAAGATGATCTGCCATAGTTTGGCTGAAGACTAGGATATCATCAATGTAAGGTTGAATAAACTTGGCATGAGGCCGGAACAGGATATCCATTTTCTGCTGAAAAATAGAAGGAGTCATTTTAATTACAAAGGGTAAAACAGTCCACTCATATAAACCTTGTGGAACAGAGAAGGCTGTTTTATAGTAGTCTTCTGAACGGAGACTAATTTGCCAGTAACCTTTGGTTAAATCAAATTTTGAATACACATGGCTTCCTTGAATAATTTGCCAAATATGGTCTTTACTAGGAATTGGATGTCTATGATCTATAAGACAATCATTAAGGGGTTTATAATTTACTACGAGGCATTTTTCAGGTAACTCTACTCCTCGTTCATCAACTTTAGGGACATACATTGCATGGAAGGAAAAGGGTGAGTCTGAGACTTGGATGAGACCTAGGGCTTCAAGCTCTACTATCTCTTTTGCACAGACTTGGACTTCGGAAGAACTCATTAAAAAGTAATTAGCTTTAGCTTTGGGAAGAAGTTCCTTACCTTCAGCATCTCTTTTCAAAGGCAAACTGCAAGTAAGAGCACGTTGGAATTTCTTCAGATCTTTGGTCATTACAGTATTAGCAAATACCTCTTTGATCTGATTGAGCTCTTCGATCTTTTCTATGAATTGCTGGTGAAGCCAAACCTGATTTACAGGTTTCCTTTTCTTTTCATCCTTTTGAATCCTGGAAAAAGATGTAGGCTGGTAGATGCGGGGCAACTGATACAAACCTTTAAAGGTTAAGAAATCTTGCTCTATGATAAAAGGCTTCCATTCACTAAGAGTATTACTGCCTATTACTCCATCATAGTCTTCAACTTCATAATGAACAAAAATAGTATTACAGGGTTTTTCTTCAAAACCTAGTTGAATTGGAGCAATACAGAATTGATGGCTGAAAGATTTCTCATTATTACCAAATGTAATATCAGTCTTACCATCTCTCCAAGCATCTTCTGGGAAAGCATTTTTCCTAGCAATGTTTAAATCTGCACCGGTGTCTATTAAGAAGGCAAGAGGGTATGCCATAATACCTGGAAACTTTATGAGCAGGACTGCTCCAGGGCACTGAGTTGTCGCCTTGGCTACCCGGTAAGTGTTCTTGATAACACTCATTTTGCCTCTGCTGCTTTGGCCTTCTTCATAGATCTGAATTACTTCTCGAGCTGGACTCCCTTCAAAGGCATCACTGGAAAGGTACTGCAGGGGGTCTTCGTCTGGCTCGATCTTTAGGACTTGTGGCCTTACTGGAGGGCGCTGTTTGCATGGGCAGGTGTTTTAAGAGAAAAGAAAACTCCTGAGTATAACCCAAAAGATAAAGGTCAGATAGTCAGAACTATCTCAGGAAGTTTCCATAGTTCAGAAAAGGATTACCATAGCACACATAAGGAGATTCTTGCAGTAGTAAATACCTTCCAAGCTTTTCAGATGTTCATAGCTGATAAAAGGTTTTTACTCAAAAGTGATTTGCAAAATCTCAGGGGATTCTTTAAGAAAGAATCACGCAACAAAGTAGTAAGAGGAAGATTACTCAGGTGGGCTCAGCTTTTATGTACTTACGAATTTGATTGTGTTCATATTCCAGGAGCTGAGAATGTAGTTGCTGATTTTGTTTCAAGAGAAGGACATGAATCAGAGAAAGAACCAGAACCCAAGAGAAAGAATAGACAGGTAAAAGGTAAAGTAAGAGTCATGCACATCCGGATAAGGGAACAGAGGTGGCATGAACTCAGTCGAAACGAATGGAGTACAAACCCTTTCCCCAGGAGAGATCTTCACAACTTCAGAATGGCTAATGATTTTCTATATGATCATTTTAAAATGTTGAAAGCCAAGGGCACTAAGTTGTCGCCTTGGCTACCCGGTAAGTGTTCTTGATAACACTCATTTTGCCTCTGCTACTTTGGCCTTCTTCATAGATCTGAATTACTTCTCGAGCTGGACTCCCTTCAAAGGCATCACTGGAAAGGTACTGCAGGGGGTCTTCGTCTGGCTCGATCTTTAGGACTTGTGGCCTTACTGGAGGCCGTTGTTTGTCACTGGGTCCAATTTGAATGGACTGCATACTTTCACTGATCAGGGGGGGCTGTATGGCTTTTCTTCGCAGAACAAAGCCCTTTCAGTGCTGGTAATAGGGGATAACATTTTCACACCAGAAATGGAGTTGAATCGGTTGATATACTGATCCAGTTCTCTGGTTGATTCTTCTATGCTTTGTTCTTCTGCTTCTTCTGCAGTAAGGATGTCGATTTCATCAGTGACTTGGGCGAGCACCTTATCAAGAAAATCAAGACGATGCCATCGCCACAATCTCCTTGCCATACTTCCTGGACTAGGAGCTTCCTGGATTCCCTTTTGCTCGAGTGTAGTGGTAGCAGTCACCACTGATTCTGTTGGGCCGGTTTCTCTGAGAGAGGCTACAGAAGCTTTCGGCTGATTGTACCATGGTGAAGGCAGTATCCATGAGAAAAACCACGGGGTGAACCACGGGGTGATCTTCCTCTGGATTGGTAGGGCCTTGGATCCAAATCCCAATGGCCTTCTTCTTGCACTAGCCTAACTGGAGGCTTGGTCACTTTTGGCTGCAACAAATAATATTTGCAGCTCTTTAGTTGCTCAAGCCGGCTCTTTAACTTCTTCCAGGTCTCTTGACCCATATTCATTTCTTTGAGCTGCTGCTCAATGTGCAAGATCTCACCAATGATTTGATCTAGCTCGGACATCGATCTTTTCATCATTCTATAGTAGAATGAAACTTCAGATCTATCAGACAGGGAGTCTGATTCTTCATTGGAGCTTGAAAAAGAATTAGGCTGTTCTTCAGCCTTCATCAACTTGATTTGAGCCTGCTCTTCGCGGGCTGACTGATATTCTTCTTCAGACTCTGAGTCTGAATATTCAGGACTTGAAATGACTATATCTTCTGAATCAGAAGGATAAGCATTTATATAGTCATATTCATCAAGGGAGATGCCTGCACTCCTGGCTGCACGCATCTTTGCTTTACCTTTCTTTTTATCTTTTTTCGGATATTTGTTGGAATAGTGTTCACCTTTACAGATGTAACACACTGGTTTTCGTTTTGAAGAACCTTTCTTTCTTTTGTCTTTCTTACGAAAGAATCCCCTTTTCTTTTTGAAATTAGCTTTGGATTCTTTCTTCTTTTTCTCTTTAAAGCCACTTTTCTTTTTTCGACATGGCTTGCATTCAAAATCCTCATCATCATATGCTGACAGTCTGTAACACATTGATGACAGAAGAGGTTGTACCTTTTTTCTTTCTTTCTTCTCCTTTACTTCATCACAGATGTCAGTATTGATTTGTTCCAGAAATTGAACTAATTGCGGGAAAGTTAGTTCTTTCGTGTCAGTTTTTTCATGCACCAAATTTTCCAAAACCTTTTTATGATAAAAATCACCAATAGTGTTTCCAAAGCTTTTGAGGAAATTTGTATACATGAATTCATGATTTTGCTCTTGCCCTGAGAAATAGAAATGTTCCTACTATTTTTTACAGTAACTTTTAAAATTCCTTAAGTCTTTGCATTTCCCTTTCACAAATTTCTTATAAGAGAGTTGCTCTATGACATCTCTCTTTCCTACAAACATTCTTGCCAGTTGTGCACATACTTGATCTGTGCCACTATCTAGCAATACTTCTCTAAAATCATTTTCCAACTTATCCCAAACTATTCTTGCCATTCCTGTCATTGAATTAAGTGCTTGCTTAATTACTTCCTTTTCATCTGCATCAGGATTAGTTGACATATAGTTTGTGATCCATGATCTCATTGCATCAATGCCTCTAGCATTTTCCACTTCTTCAAACTTATCAAAATTTACAAGTGGTAGAGTATCAGCTTTATAGGACTGAATATTTTTAAATGGATCAGAAGTTGGATTTGGAAATGCACTTGATCCCCGGGCCATTAACACAGTCCCCTAAGGAGGAGGAACTGGTCGAGAGACAGGAACCTCAGACGTAAGGGTCTGGGTTGACATTATCTGTCCACTGGCAGGATCATATCATAAGGGCTCTTGAGTAGATGGAACCTGTACCTGGAGTCGAGGACCCTTATACTGGGCCTGAAGATATGGTTGAGCATTATTAGGGAAACTTTTAAATTTACGGGCCTGTTCAGTAGCGGCTTTTCTCATTGCTAACTGAATGGAATTTGATTCTGCTGAAATGGCTTCCCTAGTTTCCTGGGATTCAACTCTGAGTGAATCTGCAATACGTATTTGGCAGGCTGTTATAGAATGGATCTCCTCAGATAGCTCTTGTAACCTTTGTCCAGTATGTCAGATTTGGACATTGGTTGTTCCTAACTGTGAGCTGAGAACATCACAGTCTATTTTGATTGAATCTCTGACCTTGACAACTAAATCTCTTTGTCTTTCCATGGCTGCTTCTCTTTCAATCTTCCAGACTTTTACTTGATTCCTAAAGTGTTCATATTGGGTTTTCAATTCAAGTAGAGCAGTTTCCACTTTATCTTTCCATTCCTGGGTTAACCTTTTTTCAATTAACTCTAAGGTGGAAATAAGAGTGTGGCTATTAGCCTGCAAACTCTGGAAGTTCTTTTCATACTTAATAGCTTCTAGATCAGCCCAAATGCGTCGATCTTCTTGCAGCAGGAGAGATTTACGAAGACAAAGATTTGCCCAATTTAACAAATGACTTTGGCTTGGGGCATTATCACCTAAAGGAGTGACATGTAAAGGCCAGCATTTAGCTTTATATCTACCAGATGTATCTAATAACAGGAAGTCGTGGAAAGGTGGAATACGACTTGGTATTGTACAAGAACCACCAGGGGTTGACACGACTTGTGTATCAGTAACAGAGATACTATTTTCTGGCATAGCTATAGAGTATTCCAAAAATATTTTAACACTACTCATCATCCTGAGTCTAGCAGTCTTAGGTGGGAAGACGAAAGAGCAATCTTCACACTGATATAGACCATTTTGTAATATAGAATATTTGGAATGACTGCTACTGAGAGAGGGTCTTATATCAGAATAGGCATCTGTGGACACTACAAAAAAGGATTGCCTATAATAGCTTTGATGATGTTAAAAGATGCAAGGTTCTATAAGTTATCTCATTCACTACTAGGTGCAGGTTGTGATTCGATGGCCAAAGGTCCAATCTTTGTAGACTGTCTTTTAGACTACCCAGTTAGTCTATTAGATGGTAATCTCAGAGATGTTTTAGAATATAAATTTAAAACAATGAACTTATTCATGAAAAAGGATTCAGTTGATCATTCACTGGTCTTTTTAGTTCATTACAGGCTATATGATAAGGTTATACCTTTGATGATCAATCCTAGAAACCCGCATGAAAGAGGTATGGATGGTCTCTCTACCATCTAGAGTTCCTCTAGTAATACTGCTAAGTTAACAGCCCCTAAAATAGTCAGGCATAAGGATATTAAGATGCCAGAAGAATGGGATATGGAATTATGGGAACAAGATAATATCACTGAGGTAGCACAAGAGAAAAATCCCCAGCTGAGAGGAATCTCACTGGAAGAAATAGATGATCAGGCTGTGATAAAATTTGGAAGTACTGAGACCAGACCCAGTCGTCGTCCCTTACTGCGTGGTCAGTCATCCTCTTCCAAAGATCTATCCACAAAAATACCTTTCAATTATAATGAGCCTAGTCCATCTATTTTGCCAAAGACTCATAGTGTCCGTTTATAACCTTCCCAAGGTTTTGAAAATCTGTTCCGAATACCCTCTGTTTCACAAAAATCATCCTTTCAAAATAAAACCCCTAACTCCAGTTGTAGTCATTCCAAATATTCTATATTACAAAATGGTCTATATCAGTGTGAAGATTGCTCTTTCGTCTTCCCACCTAAGACTGCTAGACTCAGGATGATGAGTAGTGTTAAAATGTTTTTAGAATACTCTATAGCTATGCCAGAAAATAGTATCTCTGTTACTGATACACAAGTCGTGTCAACCCCTGGTGGTTCTTGTACAATACCAGGCCGTATTCCACCTTTCCACGACTTCCTGTTATTAGATACATCTGGTAGATATAAAGCTAAATGCCGGCCTTTACATGTCACTCCTTTAGGTGATAATGCCCCAAGCCAAAGTCATTTGTTAAATTGGGCAAATCTTTGTCTTTGTAAATCTCTCTTGCTGCAAGAAGATCAGCGCATTTGGGCTGATCTAGAAGCTATTAAGTATGAAAAGAACTTCCAGAGTTTGCAGGCTAATAGCCACACTCTTATTTCCACCTTAGAGTTAATTGAAAAAAGGTTAACCCAAGAATGGAAAGATAAAGTGGAAACTGCTCTGCTTGAATTGAAACCCCAATATGAACACTTTAGGAATCAAGTAGAAGTCTGGAAGATTGAAAGAGAAGCAGCCATGGAAAGACAAAGAGATTTAGTTCTCAAGGTCAGAGATTCAATCAAAACAGACTGTGATGTTCTCAGCTCACAGTTAGGAACAACCAATGTCCAAATCTGACATACTGGAAAAAGGTTACAAGAGCTATCTGAGGAGATCCATTCTATAACAGCCTCCCAGATACGTATTGCAGATTCACTCAGAGTTGAATCCCAGGAAACTAGGGAAGCCATTTTAGTAGAATCAAATTCCATTCAGTTAGCAATGAGAAAAGCCGCTACTGAATAGGCCCGTAAATTTAAAAGTTTCCCTAATAATGCTCAACCATATCTTCAGGCCCAGTATAAGGGTCCTCGACTCCAGGTACAGGTTCCATCTACTCAAGAGCCCTTACGATATGATCCTGCCAGTGGACAGATAATGTCAACCCAGACCCCTACCTCTGAGGTTCCTGTCTCTCAACCAATTCCTCCTCCTTAGGGGACTGTGTTAATGGCCCGGGGATCAGGTGCATTTCCATATCCAACTTCTGATCCATTTAAAAATATTCAGTCCTATAAAGCTGATACTCCACCACTTGTAAATTTTGATAAGTTTGAAGAAGTGGAAAATGCTAGAGGCATTGATGCAATGAGATCATGGATCACAAACTATATGTCAACTAATCCTGATGCAGATGAAAAGGAAGTAATTAAGCAAGCACTTAATTCAATGACAGGAATGGCAAGAATAGTTTGGGATAAGTTGGAAAATGATTTTAGAGAAGTATTGCTAGATAGTGGCACAGATCAAGTATGTGCACAACTGGCAAGAATGTTTGTAGGAAAGAGAGATGTCATAGAGCAACTCTCTTATAAGAAATTTGTGAAAGGGAAATGCAAAGACTTAAGGAATTTTAAAAGTTACTGTAAAAAACAGTACGAACATTTCTATTTCTCAGGGCAAGAGCAAAATCATGAATTCATGTATACAACTTTCCTCAAAAGCTTTGGAAACACTATTGGTGATTTTTATCATAAAAAGGTTTTGGAAAATTTGGTGCATGAAAAAACTGACATGAAAGAACTAACTTTCCCGCAGTTAGTTCAATTTCTGGAACAAATCAATACTGATATCTGTGATGAAGTAAAGGAGAAGAAAGAAAGAAAAAAGGTACAACCTCTTCTATCATCAACAGTGTGTTACAAACTGTCAGCATATGATGATGAGGATTTTGAATGCAAGCCATGTCGAAAAGAGAGAAGTGGCTTTAAAAAGAAAAAGAAGAAAGAATCCAAAGCTAATTTCAAAAAGAAAAGGGGATTCTTTCGTAAGAAAGACAAAAGAAAGAAAGGTTCTTCAAAACGAAAACCAGTGTGTTACATCTGTAAAGGTGAACACTATTCCAACAAATGTCCGAAAAAAGATAAAAAGAAAGGTAAAGCAAAGATGCGTGCAGCCAGGAGTGCAGGCATCTCCCTTGATGAATATGACTATATAAATGCTTATCCTTCTGATTCAGAAGATATAGTCATTTCAAGTCCTAAATATTTAGACTCAGAGTCTGAAGAAGAATATCAGTCAGCCCGCGAAGAGTAGGCTCAAATCAAGTTGATGAAGGCTGAAGAACAACCTAATTCTGTTTCAAGCTCTAGTGAAGAATCAGACTCCCTGTCTGATACATCTGAAGTTTCATTCTACTACAGAATGATGAAAGGATCGACGTCCGAGCTAGATCAAATCATTGGTGAGATCTTGCACATTGAGCAACAGCTCAAAGAAATGAATATGGGTCAAGAGACCTGGAAGAAGTTAAAGAGCCGGCTTGAGCAACTAAAGAGCCGCAAATATTATTTGTTGCAGCCAAAAGTGACCAAGCCTCCAGTTAGGCTAGTGCAAGAAGAAGGCCATTGGGATTTGGATCCAAGGCCCTACCAATCCAGAGGAAGATCACCCCGTGGTTCACCCCGTGGTTTTTCTCATGGATACCGACCTTCACCATGGTACAATCAGCCGAAAGCTTCTGTAGCCTCTCTCAGAGAAACTGGCCCAACAGAATCAATGGTGACTGCTACCACTCCACTCGAGAAAAAGGGAATCCTGGAAGCTCCTAGTCCAGGAAGTATGGCAAGGAGATTGTGGCGACGGCATCGTCTTGATTTTCTTGATAAGGTGCTCGCCCAAGTCACTGATGAAATCGACATCCTTACTGCAGAAGAAGCAGAAGAACAAAGCATAGAAGAATCAACTAGAGAATTAGATCAGTATATCAACTGATTCAACTCCATTTCTGGTGTGAAAATGTTATCCCCTATTACCAGTACCAAAAGGGCTTTGTTCTGCGAAGAAAAGCCATACAGCCCCCTAATCAGCGAAAGTATGCAGTCCATTCAAATTGGACCCAGTGACAAACATCGGCCTCCAGTAAGGCCACAAGTCCTAAAGATCGAGCCAGACGAAGACCCCCTGCAGTACCTTTCCAGTGATGCCTTTGAAGGGAGTCCAGCTCGAGAAGTAATTCAGATCTATGAAGAAGGCCAAAGCAGCAGAGGCAAAATGAGTGTTATCAAGAACACTTACCGGGTAGCCAAGGCGACAACTCAGTGCCCTTGGCTTTCAACATTTTAAAATGATCATATAGAAAATCATTAGCCATTCTGAAGTTGTGAAGATCTTATCCCCTATTACCAGTACCAAAAGGGCTTTGTTCTGCGAAGAAAAGCCATACAGCCCCCTAATCAGCGAAAGTATGCAGTCCATTCAAATTGGACCCAGTGACAAACATCGGCCTCCAGTAAGGCCACAAGTCCTAAAGATCGAGCCAGACGAAGACCCCCTGCAGTACCTTTCCAGTGATGCCTTTGAAGGGAGTCCAGCTCGAGAAGTAATTCAGATCTATGAAGAAGGCCAAAGCAGCAGAGGCAAAATGAGTGTTATCAAGAACACTTACCGGGTAGCCAAGGCGACAACTCAGTGCCCTTGGCTTTCAAAATTTTAAAACGATCATATAGAAAATCATTAGCCATTCTGAAGTTGTGAAGATCTCTCCTGGGGAAAGGGTTTGTACTCCATTCGTTTCGACTGAGTTCATGCCACCTCTGTTCCCTTATCTGGATGTGCATGACTCTTACTTTACCTTTTACCTATCTGTTCTTTCTCTTGGGTTCTGGTTCTTTCTCTGATTCATGTCCTTCTCTTGAAATAAAATCAACAACTACATTCTCAGCTCTTGGAATATGAACACAATCAAATTCATAAGTACATAAAAGCTGAGCCCACCTGAGTAATCTTCCTCTTACTACTTTGTTGCGTGATTCTTTCTTAAAGAATCCCCTGAGATTTTGCAAATCACTTTTGAGTAAAAACCTTTTATCAGCTATGAACATCTGAAAAGCTTGGAAGGTATTTACTACTGCAAGAATCTCCTTATGTGTGCTATGGTAATCCTTTTCTGAACTATGGAAACTTCCTGAGACAGTTCTGACTATCTGACCTTTATCTTTTGGGTTATACTCAGGAGTTTTCTGTTCTCTTAAAACACCTGCCCATGCAAACAGCGCCCTCCAGTAAGGCCACAAGTCCTAAAGATCGAGCCAGACGAAGACCCCCTGCAGTACCTTTCCAGTGATGCCTTTGAAGGGAGTCCAGCTCGAGAAGTAATTCAGATCTATGAAGAAGGCCAAAGCAGCAGAGGCAAAATGAGTGTTATCAAGAACACTTACCGGGTAGCCAAGGTGACAACTCAGTGCCCTAGAGCAGTCCTGCTCATAAAGTTTCCAGGTATTATGGCATACCCTCTTGCCTTCTTAATAGACACCGGTGCAGATTCAAACATTGCCAGGAAAAATGCTTTCCCAGAAGATGCTTGGAGAGATGGTAAGACTGATATTACATTTGGTAATAATGAGAAATCTTTCAACCATCAATTCTGTATTGCTCCAGTTCAACTAGGTTTTGAAGAAAAACCCTGTAATACTATTTTTGTTCATTATGAAGTTGAAGACTATGATGGAGTAATAGGCAGTAATACTCTCAGTGAATGGCAGCCTTTTATCATACAGCAAGATTTCTTAACCTTTAAAGGTTTGTATCAGTTGCCCTGCATCTACCAGCCTACATCTTTCTCCAGGATTCAAAAGGATGAAAAGAAAAGGAAACCTGTAAATCAGGTTTGGCTTCACCAGCAATTCACAGAAAAGATCGAAGAGCTCAATCAGATCAAAGAGGTATTTGCTAGTACTATAATGACCAAAGATCTGAAGAAATTCCAACGTGCTCTTACTTGCAGTTTGCCTTTGAAAAGAGACGCTGAAGGTAAGGAACTTCTTCCCAAAGCTAAAGCTAATTACTTTTTAATGAGTTCTTCTGAAGTCCAAGTCTGTGCAAAAGAGATAGCAGAGCTTGAAGCCCTAGGTCTCATCCAAGTCTCAGACTCACCCTTTTCCTGCCATGCAATGTATGTCCCTAAAGTTGATGAACGAGGAGTAGAGTTACCTGAAAAACACCTCGTAGTAAATTATAAACCCCTTAATGACTGTCTTATAGATCATAGACATCCAATTCCTAGTAAAGACCATATTTGGCAAATTATTCAAGGAAGCCATGTGTATTCAAAATTTGATTTAACCAAAGGTTACTGGCAAATTAGTCTCCGTTCAGAAGACTACTATAAAACAGCCTTCTCTGTTCCACAAGGTTTATATGAGTGGACTGTTTTACCCTTTGGAATTAAAACGGCTCCTTCTATTTTTCAGCAGAAAATGGATATACTGTTCCGGCCTCATGCCAAGTTTATTCAACCTTACATTGATGATATCCTAGTCTTCAGCCAAACTATGGCAGATCATCTTGATCACCTTCGAGTATATCTATCTGTTTGCCAACATAACGGTTTAGCTGTCAATCCCTCTAAGTTTGTTTTTGCCGTTCCTGAGCTAGTTTTCATCGGGATCAAGCTTCTTTCGGGGGGGAGAATGGAGGTCCAAGAACATATTCTCACAAGAATCAGAAATTTACCTGTCACAAATGTCAAGGAATTACAGCGATTCCTAGGTTTGGTAAATTATATCTCAGGGTTCTACTACAAATTAGCAGAAGACCATCTGGAGTTGAATAAACTCTTAGGTAAATCCCCACCACCATGGAGTCCTCTTCACGATAGATTAATCCAGAATATCAAGGATAAATGTGCTAAGTTACCACCATTAAAACTACCTGGTCCAGGATACAAGATAGTTGAAACAGATGCAAGTGAATTTGCATGGGCAGGTGTTTTAAGAGAATAGAAAACTCCTGAGTATAACCCAAAAGATAAAGGTCAGATAGTCAGAACTGTCTCAGGAAGTTTCCATAGTTCAGAAAAGGATTACCATAGCACACATAAGGAGATTCTTGCAGTAGTAAATACCTTCCAAGCTCTTCAGATGTTCATAGCTGATAAAAGGTTTTTACTCAAAAGTGATTTGCAAAATCTCAGGGGATTCTTTAAGAAAGAATCACGCAACAAAGTAGTAAGAGGAAGATTACTCAGGTGGGCTCAGCTTTTATGTACTTATGAATTTGATTGTGTTCATATTCCAGGAGCTGAGAATGTAGTTGCTGATTTTGTTTCAAGAGAAGGACATGAATCAGAGAAAGAACTAGAACCCAAGAGAAAGAACAAACAGGTAAAAGGTAAAGTAAGAGTCATGCACATCCGGATAAGGGAACAGAGGTGGCATGAACTCAGTCGAAACGAATGGAGTACAAACCCTTTCCCCAGGAGAGATCTTCACAACTTCAGAATAGCTAATGATTTTCTATATGATCGTTTTAAAATGTTGAAAACCGAAATGTTGTTGACATCTCCAGGGATATGGACAGAAGTCCCCTTCTTCCAAATGCCAGCTGAAGCAGAACCAGTGGATCCTGATATAGGTCATATCCTGAATAACTGGTGTGGTGATTTTAGTCTTCCAATAAGTTTTAATAATCCAGCCATTGGTAAGCCAGAGGAATGGTTAAATTTTGAAGATGGTAAAGATCTAATTAGGGATTTACTCTCTGGACCTTACCCTCCTGCTGATAGTTTAAACTTCCAAAATTCTACTGCCTATACTAGTTGTATCTTTAGGTTAACCCTAAACTCTGGTGAAGATACTCCTTTGAGCAGGCATATAGTTCAGCAGTATGGACCATGTGGACCTGAGTCAGTCTTTGAGCATTGGACAGTGAAAAATAGAATTAGATATTTCCATGCCCATCAAGTTTCGATCTGGATTCATGTGAAGACCTACAGAATGAATGAAGCCACTCCACTGTCTATGACACGTGGAATCTATGGACCTTATAAACTCAAGGTCATGACCATAATGTGGAAAGAAGGAGAACCGCAGTTAATGACAGGGTGTTTACCACACGCCTCCACTCAAACATGTTACAACTGTGAGGATCACTCAACTGATGACCCAAGGGTCCCTCCAAGGAACACGGCACCCACCTGCAATCATCCCAATCAAGCTTTCTGTGAGCAATGTGCGTGGTTCCACAATGATGATCTATCTACCGACAGTACGGGGTCTTAGCTAATAAGTGGGCTTGTCACTTATCGAGGAATCTTATCTCCTCGTGATTAAAGATAAGGCGTGGACCCTACCACGTTGTAAAGGGGGCATCTCACAACCTTATCGTGAGACCAAGTTATTCCTCTTGGGCCCAAAAGGAACGTCCTGTAATTAAGTCGGTCGTGTGGGTTGTGTCCATCTTATCTTGTTCATGAGTAATTGGGTCCCACCTGAAGACTTTCTTCCCATGGGATGCTCCCCAGATAAGATGCTGCTTCGTGTCCTTTTTTCATTGACGGATCTCACAGAATTATGAAGTCCGGGTTAAAAGATCTGCCCTCGTTTCCCTATATAAGGGCCCAGGGCCGCCTGCATTCTTCAGGCAATTCCTGGCGAGAGAAGTGAATGCGAAGAATTCTAGTTTAGAGTCTTGAGCATAGTTTCTGTCTAAGTCTTTAGGAATGTCAGTAATGTCAATAACTCCAGTAGGAGTTAAAGTGTTGTAAAAGCTTTACAGGTGAACACTATTCCAACAAATGTCTGAAAAAAGATAAAAAGAAAGGTAAAGCAAAGATGCATGCAGCCAGGAGTGTAGGCATCTCCCTTGATGAATATGACTATATAAATGCTTATCCTTTTGATTCAGAAGATATAGTCATTTCAAGTCCTGAATATTCAGACTCAGAGTCTGAAGAAGAATATCAGTCAGCCCGCGAAGAGCAGGCTCAAATCAAGTTGATGAAGGCTGAAGAACAGCCTAATTCTATTTCAAGCTCCAGTGAAGAATCAGACTCCCTGTCTGATACATCTGAAGTTTCATTCTACTACAGAATGATGAAAGGATCGACGTCCGAGCTAGATCAAATCATTGGTGAGCTCTTGCACATTGAGCAGCAGCTCAAAGAAATGAATATGGGTCAAGAGACCTGGAAGAAGTTAAAGAGCCGGCTTGAGCAACTAAAGAGCCGCAAATATTATTTGTTGCAGCCAAAAGTGACCAAGCCTCCAGTTAGGCTAGTGCAAGAAGAAGGCCATTGGGATTTGGATCCAAGGCCCTACCAATCCAGAGGAAGATCACCCCGTGGTTTTTCTCATGGATACCGACCTTCACCATGGTACAATCAGCCGAAAGCTTCTGTAGCCTCTCTCAGAGAAACTGGCCCAACAGAATCAGTGGTGACTGCTACCACTCCACTCGAGCAAAAGGGAATCCTGGAAGCTCCTAGTCCAGGAAGTATGGCAAGGAGATTGTGGCGACGGCATCGTCTTGATTTTCTTGATAAGGTGCTCGCCCAAGTCATTGATGAAATCGACATCCTTACTGCAGAAGAAGCAGAAGAACAAAGCATAGAAGAATCAACCAGAGAATTGGATCAGTATATCAACTGATTCGACTCCATTTCTGGTGTGAAAATGTTATCCCCTATTACTAGTACCGAAAGGGCTTTGTTCTGCGAAGAAAAGCCATACAGCGCCCTGATCAGCGAAAGTATGCAGTCCATTCAAATTGGACCCAGTGACAAACATCGGCCTCCAGTAAGGCCACAAGTCCTAAAGATCGAGCTAGATGAAGACCCCCTGCAGTACCTTTCCAGTGATGCCTTTGAAGGGAGTCCAGCTCGAGAAGTAATTCAGATCTATGAAGAAGGCCAAAGCAGCAGAGGCAAAATGAGTGTTATCAAGAACACTTACCGGGTAGCCAAGGCGACAACTCAGTGCCCTGGAGCAGTCCTGCTCATAAAGTTTCCAGGTATTATGGCATACCCTCTTCCCTTCTTAATAGACACCGGTGCAGATTTAAACATTGCCAGGAAAAATGCTTTCCTAGAAGATGCTTGGAGAGATGGTAAGACTGATATTACATTTGGTAATAATAAGAAATCTTTTAGCCATCAATTCTGTATTGCTCCAGTTCAACTAGGTTTTGAAGAAAAACCCTGTAATACTATTTTTGTTCATTATGAAGTTGAAGACTATGATGGAGTAATAGGCAATAATACTCTCAGTGAATGGCAACCTTTTATCATAGAGCAAGATTACTTAACCTTTAAAGGTTTGTATCAGTTGCCCCGCATCTACCAGCGTACATCTTTCTCCAGGATTCAAAAGGATGAAAAGAAAAGGAAACCTGTAAATCAGGTTTGGCTTCACCAGCAATTCACAGAAAAGATCGAAGAGCTCAATCAGATCAAAGAGGTATTTGCTAATACTGTAATGACCAAAGATCTGAAGAAATTCCAACGTGCTCTTACTTGCAGTTTGCCTTTGAAAAGAGACGCTGAAGGTAAGGAACTTCTTCCCAAAGCTAAAGCTAATTACTTTTTAATGAGTTCTTCCTAAGTCCAAGTCTGTGCAAAAGAGATAGCAAAGCTTGAAGCCCTAGGTCTCATCCAAGTCTCAGAGTTTATTCAACTCCAGACGGTCTTCTGCTAATTTGTAGTAGAACCCTGAGATATAATTTACCAAACCTAGGAATCGCTGTAATTCCTTGACATTTGTGACAGGCAAATTTTTTATTCTTGTGAGAATATGTTCTTGGACCTCCATTCTCCCCCCCGAAAGAAGCTTGATCCTGATGAAAACTAGCTCAGGAACGGCAAAAACGGACTTAGAGGGATTGACGGCTAAACCGTTATGTTGGCAAACAGATAGAAATACTCGGAGGTGATCAAGATGATCTGCCATAGTTTGGCTGAAGACTAGGATATCATCAATGTAAGGTTGAATAAACTTGGCATGAGGCCGGAACAGGATATCCATTTTCTACTGAAAAATAGAAGGAGCTGTTTTAATTCCAAAGGGTAAAACAGTCCACTCATATAAACCTTGTGGAATAGAGAAGGCTGTTTTATAGTAGTCTTCTGAACGGAGACTAATTTGCCAGTAACCTTTGGTTAAATCAAATTTTGAATACACATGGCTTCCTTGAATAATTTGCCAAATATGGTCTTTACTAGGAATTGGATGTCTATGATCTATAAGACAGTCATTAAGGGGTTTATAATTTACTACAAGGCATTTTTCAGGTAACTCTACTCCTCGTTCATCAACTTTAGGGACATACATTGCATGGCAGGAAAAGGGTGAGTCTGAGACTTGGATGAGACCTAGGGCTTCAAGCTCTGCTATCTCTTTTGCACAGACTTGGACTTCGGAAGAACTCATTAAAAAGTAATTAGTTTTAGCTTTGGGAAGAAGTTCCATACCTTCAGCGTCTCTTTTCAAAGGCAAACTGCAAGTAAGAGCACGTTGGAATTTCTTCAGATCTTTGGTCATTACAGTATTAGCAAATACCTCTTTGATCTGATTGAGCTCTTCGATCTTTTCTGTGAATTGCTGGTGAAGCCAAACCTGATTTACAGGTTTCCTTTTCTTTTCATCCTTTTGAATCCTAGAGAAAGATGTAGGCTGGTAGATGCAGGGCAACTGATACAAACCTTTAAAGGTTAAGAAATCTTGCTCTATGATAAAAGGCTGCCATTCACTGAGAGTATTACTGCCTATTACTCCATCATAGTCTTCAACTTCATAATGAACAAAAATAGTATTACAGGGTTTTTCTTCAAAACCTAGTTGAACTGGAGCAATACAGAATTGATGGTTGAAAGATTTCTCATTATTACCAAATGTAATATCAGTCTTACCATCTCTCCAAGCATCTTCTGGGAAAGCATTTTTCCTGGCAATGTTTAAATCTGCACCGGTGTCTATTAAGAAGGCAAGAGGGTATGCCATAATACCTGGAAACTTTATGAGCAGGACTGCTCCAGGGCACTGAGTTGTCACCTTGGCTACCAGGTAAGTGTTCTTGATAACACTCATTTTGCCTCTGCTGCTTTGGCCTTCTTCATAGATCTGAATTACTTCTCGAGCTGGACTCCCTTTAAAGGCATCACTGGAAAGGTACTGCAGGGGGTCTTCGTCTGGCTCGATCTTTAGGACTTGTGGCCTTACTGGAGGTTGCTGTTTGTCACTGGGTCCAATTTGAATGGACTGCATACTTTCGCTGATCAGGGGGCTGTATGGCTTTTCTTCGCAGAATAAAGCCCTTTCGGTACTGGTAATAGGGGATAACATTTTCACACCAAAAATGGAGTTGAATCGGTTGATATACTGATCTAGTTCTCTGGTTGATTCTTCTATGCTTTGTTCTTCTGCTTCTTCTGCAGTAAGGATGTCGATTTCATCAGTGACTTGGGCGAGCACCTTATCAAGAAAATCAAGACGATGCCGTCGCCACAATCTCCTTGCCATACTTCCTGGACTAGGAGCTTCCAGGATTCCCTTTTGCTCGAGTGGAGTGGTAGCAGTCACCACTGATTCTGTTGGGCCGGTTTCTCTGAGAGAGGCTACAGAAGCTTTCAGCTGATTGTACCATGGTGAAGGTCGGTATCCATGAGAAAAACCACGGGGTGAACCACGGGGTGATCTTCCTCTGGATTGGTAGGGCCTTGGATCCAAATCCCAATGGCCTTCTTCTTGCACTAGCCTAACTGGAGGCTTGGTCACTTTTGGCTGCAACAAATAATATTTGCGGCTCTTTAGTTGCTCAAGCTGGCTCTTTAACTTCTTCCAGGTCTCTTGACCCATATTCATTTCTTTGAGTTGCTGCTCAATGTGCAAGATCTCACCAATGATTTGATCTAGCTCGGACGTCGATCCTTTCATCATTCTGTAGTAGAATGAAACTTCAGATGTATCAGACAGGGAGTCTGATTCTTCACTGGAGCTTGAAACAGAATTAGGCTGTTCTTCAGCCTTCATCAACTTGATTTGAGCCTGCTCTTTGCGGGCTGACTGATATTCTTCTTCAGACTCTGAGTCTGAATATTCAGGACTTGAAATGACTATATCTTCTGAATTAGAAGGATAAGCATTTATATAGTCATATTCATCAAGGGAGATACCTGCACTCCTGGCTGCACGAATCTTTGCTTTACCTTTCTTTTTATCTTTTTTCAGACATTTGTTGGAATAGTGTTCACCTTTACAGATGTAACACATTGGTTTTCGTTTTGAAGATATGGTTGAGCATTATTAGGGAAACTTTTAAATTTACGGGCCTGTTCAGTAGCGGCTTTTCTCATTGCTAACTGAATGGAATTTGATTCTGCTGAAATGGCTTCCCTAGTTTCCTGGGATTCAACTCTGAGTGAATCTGCAATACGTATCTGGGAGGCTGTTATAGAATGGATCTCCTCAGATAGCTCTTGTAACCTTTGTCCAGTATGTCAGATTTGGACATTGGTTGTTCCTAACTGTGAGCTGAGAACATCACAGTCTGTTTTGATTGAATCTCTAACCTTGAGAACTAAATCTCTTTGTCTTTCCATGGCTGCTTCTCTTTCAATCTTCCAGACTTCTACTTGATTCCTAAAGTGTTCATATTGGGTTTTCAATTCAAGCAGAGCAGTTTCCACTTTATCTTTCCATTCCTGGGTTAACCTTTTTTCAATTAACTCTAACGTGGAAATAAGAGTGTGGCTATTAGCCTGCAAACTCTGGAAGTTCTTTTCATACTTAATAGCTTCTAGATCAGCCCAAATGCGTCGATCTTCTTGCAGCAGGAGAGATTTACGAAGACAAAGATTTGCCCAATTTAACAAATGACTTTGGCTTGGGGCATTATCACCTAAAGGAGTGACATGTAAAGGCCAGCATTTAGCTTTATATCTACCAGATGTATCTAATAATAGGAAGTCATGGAAAGGTTGAATACGGCCTGGTATTGTACAAGAACCACCAGGGGTTGACACGACTTGTGTATCAGTAATAGAGATACTATTTTCTGGCATAGCTATAGAGTATTCTGAAAACATTTTAACACTACTCATCATCCTGAGTCTAGTAGTCTTAGGTGGGAAGACGAAAGAGCAATCTTCACACTGATATAGACCATTTTGTAATATAGAATATTTGGAATGACTGCAACTGGAGTTAGGGGTTTTATTTTGAAAGGATGATTGTTGTGAAACAGAGGGTATTCGGAACAGATTTTCAAAACCTTGGGAAGGTTGTAAACGGACACTATGAGTCTTTGGCAAAATAGATGGACTAGGCTCATTATAATTGAAAGGTATTTCTACGGATAGATCTTTGGAAGAGGATGACTGACCACGCAGTAAGGGACAACGACTGGGTCTGGTCTCAGTACTTCCAAATTTTATCACAGCCTGATCATCTATTTCTTCCAGTGAGATTCCTCTCAGCTGGGGATTTTTCTCTTGTGCTACCTCAGTGATATTATCTTGTTCCCATAATTCCATAGCCCATTCTTCTGGCATCTTAATATCCTTATGCCTGACTATTTTAGGGGCTGTTAACTTAGCAGTATTACTAGAGGAACTCCAGATGGTAGACAGACCATCCATACCTCTTTCATGCGGGTTTCTAGGATTGATCATCAAAGGTATAACCTTATCATATAGCCTGTAATGAACTAAAAAGACCAGTGAATGATCAACTGAATCCTTTTTCATGAATAAGTTCATTGTTTTAAATTTATATTCTAAAACATCTCTGAGAATACCATCTAACAGACTGACTGGGTAGTCTAAAAGACAGTCTACAAAGATTGGACCTTTGGCCATCGAATCACAACCTGCACCTAGTAGGGAATGAGATAACTTATAGAACCTTGCATCTTTTAACATCATCAAAGCTATTATAGGCAATCCTTTTTTGTAGTTTCCACAGATGCCTATTCTGATATAAGATAGATGCATGAACTGAGGATTCTTTTTGCATTCTAAAGCTTTTCTTCTAAACTTCTTAACCAATTCATCAGTGAAAATATTCAATTTTCCTTCATTACCTCCTTTGACAACATGTGATAGTTTGGCAACATGACAATTGAGTGAAGAATTATAACCAAACCAGTCTCTTAAACCTACGGACTTATTATTAAACATATCTACAACATTTTTTGGTATATCCCGATAGATTTGATGAGCTGGGATTTTTGGAACTTTAAAAGGCTTTTCATCTTCGGGAGCTACTGCATAATTTTCAATATCATCTATACAGTTTCCTAACTCAGACACAGTACTAAAACAACTTTCATTATTTGTGAAAAAGTTGGTAAACCTAACCTCTGAGTTTCGCTCTGTGGTCATGTCAGAACGACTGTTGTCCTTCGCTTGGGAAGAAGAAGATGAAGGATCCATCTGCGCTCAAACTTCGCTCGAACTTGCGCTCAAAAGACCAGATTACTGCCCTGCTACCCTTATGCCAAACTGAGGCTTTTAGTGGGATTTACACGACGGGACTTACAACACTTATGACGGCCTGAGTCAATACAGGAGACAATAAAGGAGCTTTTACAGATATTAAGAATCGGAAGGAGTTAACGTTAGACAACAACGTAAACAACAGACAGCAATATCGTCACCAGAGGCTCTGATACCAAATTTAAGCTGTAATAGACAAACACAATTTGCGCAGAGATATCTAGCTCTTATATGAAGAGTAGAACTATTTTCATTAACAACATGCAGGAAGCTTACATATATGTTCATCTTTTACAATGCTCGCTAAGAGTTTCATGACAAAGTATTACAACTAAGCGTAAAGCTTTTACAACACTTTAACTCCTACTGGAGTTATTAACATTACTGACATTCCTAAAGACTTAGACAGAAACTATGCTTAAGAATCTAAACTGGAATTCTTTGCATTCACTTCTCTCGCCAAGAATTGCCTGAAGAATGCAGGCGGCCCTGGGCCCTTATATAGGGAAATGAGGGCAGATCTTTTAACCCCGACTTCATAATTCTGTGAGATCCGTCAATGAAAAAAGGACACGAAGCAGCATCTTATTCGGAGAGCATCCCATGGGAAGAAAGTCTTCAGGTGGGACCCAATTACTCATGAACAAGATAAGATGGACACAACCGACACGACCAACTTAATTACAGGACGTTCCTTTTGGGCCCAAGAGGAATAACTTGGTCTCACGATAAGGTTGTGAGATGCCCCCTTTACAACGTGGTAGGGTCCACGCCTTATCTTTAATCATGAGGAGATAAGATTCCTCGATAAATGACAAGCCCACTTATTAGCTAAGACCCCGTACTGCACTAATAGATTCTCCTGTAGGTAGATCTCTTAATTCTAGAATACCTCTTGGATGAATATCCTATACCACCTAGAAAGGTGATTTCCCTGTACTGCTATTGACAGTGTCATTATAGGAAAATTTGGCCTATGATAGGATGTTATCCCACTTCTCTCCATGCTGCCTTGTCAAACACCTTAGCAAATTTCCCAATGAACGGTTAACCACTTCAGTCTATCCATCAGTTTGAGGATGATAAGCTGATGAGAAGGACAAATTTCTACCAAGCTTCTTCCAAAGAGTCCTCCAAAAATGGCCAATAAATTTCACATCTCTATCTGACACTATGCTTAATGGCAATCCATGAATCCTCACCATCTCCTTGAAAAATAGGTCTGCAACATATGAAGCATCACAAGTAGTTTTGCATGGCAAGAAATGGGCCATTTTACTAAATCTGTCTACTACAACAAAAACACTACAATATCCCTTCCTTGTTCTAGGTAAACCTAACACAAAATCCATACTTATGCTCTCCCATGGCCTAGAAGGAATGGGCAATGGCTAATATAAACCTGCATTAGTGGATCTCCCTTTTTCTTTTTGACATATCACACATGTCTCCACAAAGTTTTTGACATCTGATTGCAGCTTTGGCCAAAATTAATGCCTCTTCATCAGATCAAGTGTCTTATCCAGACCAACATGTCTTGCCATGGCCCCACAATGCTTCTCCCTAACAATGTTCAGTCTCATAGAACACTGTGGAATACACAACTGTCCACCTTTGAAAAGTAATCCATCTTGTATCAGAAATTCAGAGTACTCAACATGATATTTGTCTCCAAAAGAAGTACATACTTTGTAGATCTCTCCAAAGTCTTCATCAGCATCATACATAGTCTTTAAGGAATCAATGCCAACATTCTCCAACTGTATCTAATTTATTATTAGAACCCTCCTGCTCAAAGCATCTACTACCTTGTTCTTGACCCCTTTCTTGTGCTTGAGTGTGAAGGTGAAAGCTTGTAAAGTCTCCACCCACTTCATGTGCCTATGGTTGAACTTCTCTTGACTATTTATGAAACTAAGGGCTTGATTATCTATAAACACTATGAATTCTTTTCACATCAAGTAATGCCTCCACTTTTTGAGTGACTGGACTAGCGCATGCATCTCCAAATCATAGGATGAGTATCTCTTCTTAGCATCATTGAGTTTCTCACTGAAAAATGCAATAGGCCTACCTTCTTGACTGAGTACTGCTCCAATTGCCATGTGGCTTGCATCACATTCTACTTGAAAAATCTTGTTGAAATCAAGGAGTGTAAGGACTGGCTGTTATGCCACCTTCTTCAATGTCTCAAATGAATCATCTGCTTCCTTTGTCCAAGTGAATCTGCACTTCTGTCCTCCTTTTATGGTGTCAAGCATGGGTGCACAGACATGACTAAATCCTTTTATAAACTTCCTATAGAAGGTTGCTAACCCATGGAAACTTCTAACATCATTCATGGTTCTAGGAGTTGGCCAAGACAATATGGTACTTACCTTCTCTTGATCCATTTGCAGTTTGCCATGTGAGATGACAAAACCCAAGTAGATGATCTCCTCCTGCATAAACAAATACTTCTCCAAGTTGATCATTAACTGTTCTTCCTGTAACCTTTGGAGGACCAGGTCTATATGTTTGAGGTGTTCTTCCCTTGTATTACTAAAAATCAAAATGTCATCTAGATATACTATGACAAATTTGCCCATAAATTCTCTCAAGACCTCATTCATCAACCTCATAAAGGTACTAGGAGCATTGGATAAACCAAAAGGCATGACCTTCCACTCATACAACCCTTCATTGGTTTTAAATGCCATTTTCCATTCATCCCCTGGCCTAACCCCAATCTAATGATAGCCACTTTTCAAATCTATTTTTGTGAAATATTTGGCACCTCCTAAACAATCAAGCAAATCCTTTATCCTAGGTATGGGGAACCTATATCTGATTGTGATTTTGTTAATAGCCCTTAAATTAGTGCAAGGCCTCCAAGTGCCTTCTTTCTTTGGTGCTAGTACAATTGGTACTGCACATGGACTTAAACTCTTGCCAATTAGGCCTGTGTCCAACAATTCCTCAATCTATCTTGCTGCCTCTGCATTCTATTCTAGTGTAAGCTTGTATGTTGCCTTGTTTGGAAGTGTAGATCCTGGGATTAGATCTATGTAGTGACTGATGTGCCTTATAGGTGGTAGGGACCTTGGCATTCCATCAGAGATGATGCCTTTGTACTTTCCAATAATTCCTGGACAGCAAGGTCTATGAACCTTTGCTTCATCTCTCCCTTGACTTCTTGTTGCTGCTCCTTGTTCACCTTTAGGCATGGAATTAGAGCATATGCAACTGCTCCTTCTACTATTTCTATCATAAACTGTTTGCCTTCTACCGTCATCACCTTGACTTCTTTCCCTTTTGATTCTACCTCCTTCTCCATTAATGGTAGTAACTCAGTCTTCTCACCATCCTTGGTGATTGAATAGGTGTTTCTAACTCCATCATGTTGGGCTTTCAAATCATATTGCCAGGGTCTTCCAAGTAGGAGATGGCAAGCATCCATCTGAGCTATCTAAACAATAATCTATCCTTGTATGGTCCAATTTGAAACTCCACCCAAGCCTGCTCTTCCACAATTATTTCCTGACCTTGAGTGAGCCATGAGACCTTGTATGGGTAGGGATGTGGTAGCCTTCTAAGCTTAAGCTTTTCTACCATTTCAACAGACACAAAATTTTTAGTAGATCCACAGTCAATCAGAACTCTACATACCTTTCCTCCTGCCTTTCAAGTAGTTTTGAAAAGATACTTTCTTTATGGGGGTTCTCTGTCAGGCACCTTCATAGTGGCCATTGCTCTCCTGATCATCAAAGCTTCTCCTGTCTTAGGATACCCATATCTGATAGTATCATTCACACTCTGATAAGTGTTTGAGCTTGTCACACTTTGACAATCAAATTCTTGGATCAGGTTTGTCCTCCTTTCTCCCATTGAACTTGTTGCTTTTTCTGGACATCTACTAGCTATATGGCCTTCCTAATTGCAATTGTAACATGTGATAGGACCTCTGCCCTGAGATCTCCCTCTCAATGGTGGTCTTCTGCCCCTAAAGTTTCCTTTTTGATCATAACTTCTCCCTTGAGTTTGACTGTTGTCTCCTTTGCTTCTCTCTTGATTGGTTTCACCTTGGTGTCCAAATCCATTTCCTCTTCCTCTAAATGGATTTATTCCCCCTCTTTGTTGCCTTCCTCTTCCTCTATTATTCTATTCTTTCCTTCTCTTTAATTTTTCTTCCACCTTAAGTGCCAATTGATAGCACTTCTATACTGTATTTGGACTATGTAGATTTAATTCTTCCTGGATAGTAAACCTCAATCCATTGAGATACCTTGCTACCCTCTCTTCCTCTCTTTCCTTCGCCTTGGTCTGAACACAAAGTTTCATGAATTCTTTAGTGTATGCACTGACATCTAACTCCTTCTACTTCAAGTTTTGTCTCCTCTTATGTAATTGGATATTGTAATCCAATGGAACATAGGCTTCCTTCACTAAAGCCATCATCTTCTTCCACGTAGCAACTCTGTTCTTTCCTTCTTTCACTCTGTCATCTTGGACAAAATTCCACCAGGTTAGTGCAACCCCTTTCATTTTGGACTGAGTTGTCTTCACTCTTTGGTGGTCTAGTATTTCCTCTGTTTCAAAGAAATTATTCAAGGAGTCTATCCACTCCGTCACTGAATTAGGTTCCATTTTTCCTGCAAACACTGGTAGGTCTATTTTCATATCCATGGTCCTTCACTCCATGGATTTGAGGGTGTTGAGTAAGGGTCTCTAGTCTGCAGGAACGTCTATCTCTTCCTGTCTGGGGATCTCCTCTTCATCCCTATCTTCTCATTCACCAGAATATTCTTTTCCCTTTCCTACTTTGTCCCTCAACTTCTCCAACTCATCTTTCAATTCCTGATTCTGAGCCCTAACCACTTTGCTCTCTGCCAATTGCTTCTTTACTAAGACTACCAACTCAGCATTGTTCATTCTTCCTGGGTACTCTTCTGACCCTTCTCCTTCGGACATCTTGTCGCCTTCTTCTTCTTCCCAAAAGATACTCCTTCACTCTGATACTGCTATGATGCAAAGCGGCCAACAGAATCTTTCGAAATAGTCTTCAACCAGTCGCTAACATACATTTACCTTTGTATGTTTACCTATCAGCAAGATCAACTTCATCAGCCAACCAAATTCCTCTCACACCGAAACCCTACTTTCACATTGACATGTCCTCGACACTTCTATCACCAAGATGTCTTCCATCGACATAGCTCAAAATATTTCCACCGATCCCAAACTTCATACTGATGGATGCACTTTACATTTGTTACCTATCAGCAACACATACGCTATCAGCCTCCTAAATAGGTTTCACCCTGATGTTTACAGTCAAACTGATACAATCAACTTTGTACATACAAAACTTGACTTGCCGTGCTGGTTCCTCCTACCACTCCTACCAGTCACTTCCTGCATGTAACCCAATGTATCTGTGGAATGTATATTCCAATAAACATACAACTTGAAATATACATTCACTGAATATTCCTCCAGAATATGCTTTTCAGGAAAGGTTGACCGCTGACTTCTTTGTATTAACCTGATGTACATTCACAATGTACAATCTGCCATATACATCTGCGGGATACTCACAATCATGCAACTACGGTATACACATGAATTGAACCTGATATACAGTAGTGATATACACAGAGATTGTATATCAGAACTTTCAACATACAAATCTGATGTGCGTTTATCAGATACAAACAACCTGGTACTCAGATACAAAAGTGACATATGCAGGAAATGTATATTCGATTCAAATATGCATTTGACCAAACTTTGACTCCATTTGTATGTCGACAGCCTGGCACATTTCTGATGTATGTTCCTCACATACAACAGCAATAGACAAAAGCAATATATTCAGGGATATGTGATAGCGATATACTCCCAACTTGTATATCCTGTATACAAAAGTGATATACACACAAATTGTATATCTTTTGAAACCCATGAATTTTTCTAGTTTTTGATCTGTTTTCTCCCTGCAATTGTTTCGAACTGTTTCTTCCACCAATATGCAGCTCTCTACACTTTGTCAGCCTAGCACATACACATGCTAGGATTCTTCAATGTCGTAACCCATCCTGCAAATCTGAACATAGACAAACGAAAAGCAAAACCCTAAACTAATATATACAACCATTCCACCGATTATGAAATAATCCAACCGGTGGAATGGGTTAAGTACCCATCTCGAATGCAAACCAGAAAATTGACTACATAGTGAATTCGAAACACAGCAAAACAACACCAACAGAATCTCCTTGATTATGATTTCAGAAATGCATACAAAGATTTGGTTTCACAGTTCAACAACTAATTGCACAATTACTGCCCTGTCAAATCTCCAATCTATCTATGACAATTTTTCTCCTCTGTTCTACATACCCCTAAAAGCAACCTGATCTAGGTTATAAAAATGTCTACTCCCGAGAGTAGTATAGATTTGATTCCCAGTGGTTGAGAGATGACAACTAACATAACAACTTACTAACTGACTAGCACATAAACTTAGATTGACTTACAAACAGGAATTGGTCAAACTGACCTTATTACATTCAAATGCATAAAACATACTATATTAAGACCTAGTCTTCTTTCTGAAGGGGTACTCCTGCACCATTATGCTAACTTTGATGTAATTCACATGAATCTGTCTTTGATTCAGATTGACTATAAGGATATTAGAAGGTTTAATTAGTTCTTCCAATATTATCTCTATTTGAACTAATATTAGCTTCTACACTTCAAATGTATTCAAATAATGCACTTTGCAACAGGTATTTTCCTAATACTTATGACAATTTGCATGAAATGCATTAGTATTCATGTACTTTACTATATATGCTTCATATTTTTCACTACTTAGCATATATTTACTATATTTGCTTACGATTCATCATTATTTGTAATTATGTATGACTATTTATGAAATTGAAACTGAGAAAATAAAGTTTAGAGATTAAAACCCTAAAATTACTTAAATTTGACTAGTGATCCACATATATGCTTTGATACTATAATGAAGAGAAGTAAACTAAATCATACTTCACTAGGATGTTCCACGGTTATGTATGATCAATGCAAACCCTTATAGGAAAGTTGACAACAATATGCAAAAAAATGAAAGAACTTCTATAGAACACAACATTTCACCATTACATATCCAATAATCAACTAGAAGATTACGTAAGATTTACAATCAAGATGTAATTTGTAGCTTCATCTCCATCAGGTATGAAAATAATATGTACATTTACATAGGTCTTGAGAAAGAACCTTGTGAGAGAATTCAGCAAGTTGCACAAAATCACAAACTTGTGCTCAGAATTGGAACAATTCAGTGTCCCTTAGTTTAACCAATTCAATCAACATTTGAAAAGAGGAGTCACAATCCATTTATAGAGTAAGGTCCCAAAATATTTACATTTGATCCAATGGTTATGATCCATTAATAATAATCAACAATCTAGATTAGTGGCACATGATTTCCAGTTGGAAATCATTCTGTGGGATTATAGTTGGCACAAGGAATATTCTAGCATCTTTGCCTCGACATCCTTCCAGCTGGAAAACAACATATTCGCTGGTATCTTCTAGTACTTGTTCACGCCTCCTGTGTTTGTTGGCAATTTCATCTAGTTTAGCCTTCCTCCCTAGAATCCAACTTTCTTCCTGTAACATGTGCAACACCTTCTCCAAGCTTTAATTAGCTCCAATATCCTACAACAAACATATATAATTTAATCATTTGTATTAATCTTTTAAATTTCAACCTTTACCTGCATAGAAAATCACACTTTGCAAATTGTCTTGAACAACCTCGATCTTCCCTATAGTGTTAGCTCAAATATCATAATGTTTGACATTTAACAGATGCATTTTTCTTTTAAAGTGCAACAATGTCCACAAAATTATTTACTCTTTTTCATAGACCTGCCCTTTATCGACAAAAATATGTTCTTACGAACTATGGCTATAAGCCTCTTTTATCTCTATTGACAAAAGTTGAAGATTCTGAACTATTGCCCTTTTATTAGCAAAATTTCAATCTTTCAAACTTTGCCTTCCTGTTAGTTATTGACGAGATTTGAGCTTTTAAAACCTCTTTATAGACAAAATTATGCTTTTTAAAACTGGGGCTTAATATCCCTTTATCGGCAAAAAGTTACTTTACCCAACTATCTCCTTTATCACCGATTACCAATTTTCCCTAACTTAGCCTTTCTATCGCTTTGTCGATGATTTTGATTTTTTTCATAACTATCCCCTTATATCTCCTTTATCATAAAAAGTTCCCATTTATGATCTTTGCCCCTTTGGCTTATCGACAAAAGTTGAATCTTTCAAACTTTTCTTTTTCGCTTTGTCAACAAAAGTTCAACTTTCTGAACTTTGCCTTCACTTTGTTATCGGCAAATGTTGAAGATTCCAAACTTTACAATTTTTCCAAGCTTATGGGAAAAAGTTGAGTTTTACGAACTTTGCCGTACTTGTCGAGGATTTTACACAATCTCAAACTATCACATCTCTTTGCTTTTGGTTTTATCAGCGATTTTCACTAATCCTGAACTTTACCTTTTCAGAAGCTTATCAGCAAATCAAGATGAACTGAAACTTTGAAACCCATTTGGAAACACTAAGTTTCCCCAATCAAGGTTTTGCTTGTAAAGATTTTCCCGACAAACCTTTTACCTTAGCCATTTTTTAACATTTTGACTTTAAAACATACATTATAGCAAAAGTTCAAAATTTATAACTCTACCCCCTTTATGGCTCTTTATTCCTTTGTGTCGAAGATTTTGAACATTTCAAAATGATCACCTCTTTGTCTTAGCATTTTTTCAGCGATTTAAAATAATTCTAAACTGTACCCTTTTATTGGTAATTTGCAGTAATCCCAAACTTTGCCTTATATCGGTGAAAGTTGACAAATCCAAACTTTAGCTTGTCTTAGGTTTATTGGTAAATCTATAGAACCAGGAACTATGCTTTACTCATCTGCAAAAGTTTTGAATTCAAAACCTTGCCTTCACTTATTGGCAAATCAGGGAATTTGTTAACTTCTGAACTACTTCAAAAAACATAAGTTTCCCCAACAAAATTTTTCCCAGTCAAAGACTCTTTAATCAGTGAAATTCTGATAATGTGAACTTAGTGCCTCTAATTAGTAAAAGTATAAAAGAACAAACTTGGACTTCTATTTGTCTTGTTATTGGCAAATCAAAAGATTTGCAAACTTTCAAAATACTTTGAAAAACATAAGTTCCTCCGATGGGAATTTTCCTGATAAGGCTTTTTCCTTGGCACATTCCTAACACTTTGTATCAAAAAACTAAAGCGGCAAAAGTTTACAAGTGCAAACCGAGACATTGACATTTCCCTCCTTTATCGCTCTGTCAGGAAATCAATGAAACTCTGAAATCCTAAACCAATGAAAACAACTCTAAGTTCTTTCCAATCTCTTCCATCGGCAATATAGGGAATGCTAGAACCAAAGGAACTTAAGGTTTATTTCCTTTTCTATAGGTTAGTTGGGAAATTAGTGAAATGCCAAACCCACTAACCAATGAAAATATGTTAAGTTCTATTCTCTAGGATTTTTTTGACAATACTAGATTTAACCTGTTTGACCAAGGCAAAACATAAAACCCAAAACTTTGACCAAACATAACTTCTTCATTTCAAGGAATTTCAACATGGTTCAAAAGGCAAAGTTGCTCAAAATTCAATTCTCTATCCAATGGTGACATGTGCTAGAAGTTTTACTAAACTTGACCTTTGACAGTGGATCAAGACCTGACATTTTGCCATACCACCCAAAGCGAGAAAACACATAAGCAAAGAAAAAATTTGGGTCCCTATTTTGTTAGGGCAAAATGGGGCATGTTGTGAGACCTCACAACATGACCTTCCAAGGCCTTGTTTGGGCTCATATAACCTACTTTTTGGGTGTAATTTTTTTATTACATAATTTTTTGAACACTATGTATTAATACTATTGGTTCATTTTAATTTTGTACCTAATTTGTATATTCATTTTTAGCCTCTTTTTGTTATTTGTAAAGCATTGAGATCATGTCGACTTGGCAATATTTGACAGTAACAATTGTATTTTCACTAAATATAAAGTGCCTAGATCGTATTATGATAGAGGGATCATTGATTGATTGAATTTGGGGGGTTTTTTTGTGGTTGTTCTTGCATTCCTCTTGATTTTTGTTCTATCTTTCATGCTTCATCATGGAGCATGCTTCAATTTCACTTCTAACAACCTACAACTATTTTTACAAGGAAGATTGAAATGAACAAATTGCTAAGATTTAAGAGGTTGTATAGGATAGTTCATGGGCTTGATGACGAACCAAAAGATGAGCATGCAATGACTAAGTGGTTGAATAGTTGTGAGAAATCCATTATCTTTTTGTGCTCGTATGTTTCTCCTAAGTTGTTTTTGTTAGGATTAGCCGGTAGAAGATATCAATTAAATTTAAATAAAGATTAAATAGAGGAATGGAAATACATAGAAATAATAATAGCGAGAGACAAGTTTTAACGTGGTTCACCCAAACTCAGGCTACATCCACCAAACAGAGAGTCTAATATTATTATCCAATAAATCAAACTGAATACAACCAACAATCCCTACAACTCAATACCACTGCAAATGCTACAATACAATATCAACGAAAACCCTAACCCTTAGCCACTTTTATCAAGTCTTATGTCAGTTACAAAAATAGTGTTTTTTTTATGTCGATTAATAGAAAAAATAACTCTTGACGCCCCTTGACCCCATCTTGGAGGCACTGTCCCCAAACCCCTGCAAGGGGTGCTGCCCCTTAACCCCGTAGGAATTTGTGGGGAAACCACACTGATAAAAGTGGGGAAAATTTAACCTTTGAATCTGATTAGGCTCCATCTAACAACAATCTCCCACTTGGAGACTAATTAGACTCCACACCATATCATGTTTTTTCATATTAAGTACCTTGCCACACCTATGACTATATGGACTACATTTTGAACTTTGTTAGGGAAAAAAATTAATTCTGAGGACATTTGTTAGAAAATAAACTAATAAGTCTCAATCCATTCAAATTTGAACAACATACAAAACTCTATCACCAAATTCAAATCACTTAGGTCACAATTGAAGGATTGTAAAATTAAAAAAATGGATAGATAGTTGAAATTAAGTGTTATTTCTAAGCTAAGACTTGATTATTTAGTGTTCATGTATACTTTCAATGCTACAAAGAGTGATTTGGAGAGTGAGTTTAAAATACCTACCTTTGAGGATTTTTCTGTCACTCACTAGGGAGCAAGTTAAGCTTATCCAAATGAGTACCTAGAAGTCTTCAAAACCATAAGATTTTGTTACAAAAGATAAGAATGCTTCTAGTGGAAAAGAGAAGAAAAAGAAAAAGCCTAAGAAGGATACACAACAATAATCCACATCCATTTTCACATAAGAACATGAAATATCCTCCTCTAAAGGGGTTTTATTGAGGAGAAGCCCAAATGTGCATAGTACAATAAATCCTAGCATGAGGAACATAAATGTTATTTAAAATAGATTAATAAGTTGAAGCATATTTTAATGAAGAACCAAATTAAATTACCTTCAACTATATCTAGAGGTTCATCATCTTCTTCTTATTCACAATCATGTGAATAAAAGGACAATGCACTTGTAGTAGTTGTAGATTCTGAGCTAGGGAGATGTATCCTTGATTCTAAATCTTCACATCATATGGATTTATTATAGAGTATGTTCTCTTTATTTGTTCTACATCACATATCTTGATAGGTAACAACACTATATGTGTAATTGTTGGAGAGTATCTATTGACATGGGAAAGGATCCTTCAATGATGTCCTCTGTGTTCTTTCAATGACAACTAATCTCCATTCTATCTATTAGATCACACATAGTGGGACAAATAAGAGTGCTGAGTTCACACTCAATTTTGGGGTCATTTAGGATTTGCATACCATGCATATTGTTGTATTTAGGGAGGAAGATGATCAATCTAGATTGTACGCCTTCTCAAATTTTGCATTTGATGTTCCTTCAAATAATGTTCACACTTAGTCACTAGTGTAGACACTTTCCAAGAGATCTACTATGGTCACCTAAACCTTGGTATCCTTTCACCTACTAAGTCTCTAGAGATATATGTTGATATTCCATTTCCTTCATCTCCTACTTCTTCAAAGTTTAGTGTTACTTTGGATGGGGCTTCTCATTATTCTTTGTACTAGGACCATATTTATCATTTTCTAGAGATAATTTCTTTGGATGAGTACTTGAAAAATATATCAAGTTTATTTTTTCAGCCCCTTTTTGTAGATTTGAAGGATACCCTTAAGGACATCCACATCCTCTTTAATGATAATTCTATCATAACTATTATTTCATCATCTTTGGATCTTGTTATATATTCATTTTCATTTGGTTCTAGGTTGTCATATGCATTAGTTAGGCTTGGGACTCCTCATTTGATTGTGGAAACTCTCATCATCGACATGGTGACATTTGAGAACTTTTTAGAGACATATTACATTCTTATGTTTCTTCCCTCATATTCCTTATTAGAATGGGAAGATATCTCGCATAGTACTTTGTGTTTGATTCTTCCTAAGGCTACAAATGTTGTTAAACATTCTTGGATCATCATCAATATTCATAGTCAAGAATCTAGCATTGACATGGGAGACTACACTTTGGGGGGATGCATGGTCTCTCTTCTTCTTATTTTTCTCTCTTTGGGGGGAGTTTTATCCTTTGAGTTTTCTCCTTCTCATCTTTTGAGAGATATTTTGTGCATAGATACCTCATTAGACCATGTTGTTGGGACCCATCTTTCTCAAGTTCTACTTATAAAGGATATCATGAGAAATACTCTACATATTCACTTACTAAACCTACATCATATCACAATACCATATAGAACTCAATAGTACACCTAATTTCATTGCTAACTCACAATACCCTTTTTAATCCCTTCTGTAAAACACATTTCTAGTTAAAATATTGTCATATTGTCACCATGTACCATAGATTTACACTTTTATACTAAAATTATTTATATATCCTTTCCATTTATTACCCTCATATGATTACTATTATATTCCATTACCATAACTATAACAACTAGTAATTGGATTAGTACAAGCTAAAATATTAGCTAAAGTGATTTTATTATAGGAAGATGAATTTTCATTTCGATGAAATATCTATATCATTTGTAATACACTCATGTTAGACTAGATGGAATTTCATTAGTACAAAAATCATGAAATGAAAACCATTTGTACAATATGTAGTATGTAGACATGGGTACTGTAATAGTATTAGATAGGTTTGTGTTTCCTCTTGAAGAATATAACAAACTATTGTAGGAATATGATGAAATTTAGGCTTTTTAAAAAACCAAAAATAACTACTCTATGAGGAATAAGATAAAGGAACCACTTACATACTCAATTCCTCCTATAAATGCACCCACTCCACCTAATCCTAATGTTAATAACAACCTAGTGGCTCCTAAAGCACTTCAAGGAGGGTCATTTAGGAACACTTCTACAACCAAAGAACATGTTCTAGTTGACCATGCTTATGATGTTACATAATATTTAAAGAAAACTAAATTTAACATATTGTTGTTTGATGTAATATAGAATTGTCTAGCATAAAGAGAGGAATTAATTCAATCTCTAGACAAGATTGAGATGGTTGCAACATCACAGAAGAACATAAGCAAGATAATATCTATAGCTGATGCATTTACAACTATGTACAAGGGTAAAATAGATTCACCACCTTTCTTGTTGAGTGTTAGAATCTTTAGTAAGAATTTGCACAATTATTTAGTTGATTTTGGAACTTCAGGTAATGTTATGCCACATTCTATTTGTCAACAAAAGTTGGGAATGACCCCTACTAGGACTAATAGAAAGGGGGCTCAACTTGATAAAATAGAAGTAAACATTGTGGTTGAATTAAAATATGTTCATATTTAGTTGGTATCAAACCCACGTATCCAATAGTGTATTGATATTTAGGTAGTGGATATCCTAGAGGTTTATGGGATGTTTCTTAGTAGAGATTGGATGAAGAGTCTTAATGGATACTTTGCTACTAAATTTTTGAATCTATGGTTGTCGTGGAAGGGTAAACAAAACTAGATCAAAATTGAAAGTGATCCTAGAATAAAACATATGATCATAAAGTATAATTCCTTTAGGGAGGTTTCCTTTGCAAATGTATGTCTTAAAGTATACCAGAGAGTAGATGAGATTCTATCCACATTTGCTCCTTCTAACCTCAGAAGTATAGGAAAAGAGGTGATAGTGGAAGAAGCAACTAATTAGGCACACACCCCTCTTGATTCTAACCTTTATGAGTTCATGGAAAAATTGGTTGGTGACAAAAAAAGTATAGGCACTGAAGAATGCACTTAAAAGTATTACTTCCTAGTTGATGTCAAGTTCACAAGGCATATCATTTAAAATTTTCTTGTTCAACATGTTTGGATGCAATTAAGTAGGTAGATCCTATTACTATAGAACCAAAAATAAATATCACTATCAAAGATAGCACAAATTCAGAAGAACACATCCAAGTTTAGCTTTAGCTAATTTCAAAAAAAAAAAGTAGCCAATTTTGACCTCTTTTTTGTCCCTCATCTCCATGCACTTACATAGGTCACAAAGGGTAAATTTATGGGTCATACTAATTCTAAGGAAGGTATCTCTCCTAATCTAGTGAAAATTAAGGCTATCTAGAAGCTTTCACTACTAGGAAGTAAAAAAGAACTTAAGTCAATTTTTGGGAAGATTAATTTTGTGAGAAAATTTATTACTAGTTTTGTAGATATAGTAAAGCCTTTGAATGACATGCTAAAAAAGGATGCAAATATATAATGGAGTGTAGAAGCTAAGAAAGTCTTCTCTAAAATCAAGGAATCAAACTCTAAAGCTCCTATCTCTACTAGCCTAAATTATAAGCTACCCATTTGTATTTACTTGGTTAGAGAAAAGGGGCTTTCTAAACCATTGGCTAAAATAGATATGTAGTTGGTATGTCAGCAATACTTAGTCGAATCCATCATAGATGATGATTGGTATAAGTATATTGTTTACTAATTTGTAAATAGTAGATGTCTAGAGCATTTAAATTTTCCTCAAAGAAGAGCATTAAGAATCAAGAGAAACAACTACATGATCAAATAAAGTGTTCTTTATAGAAGGAACTATGAAGGCATTTATCTAGTGTGCCTAAACTAGGTAGATGTAGACCAAATGTTAATAGAATTTTGTGAAAAGTTTGGGATAGGACATGGTTCAAGAAATTCTATAGCTCATCAGATTCTCAAGGGAGGTTACTATTGGTCTTAGATATTCAAAGGTGAACATCAATATGTGAGGAAATGTCATGTATGTCAAACATATACTCATAAAGTAAGAAACCTAGTCATGCCACTACAACCAGTATATGTGGTATGTCTATTTACCTATTGAGGCATAGATTTTATAGGGGTGATTAACCCTAACTCCTCTAGAGTGACCAAGTTTATTTTGAGAGTTGTTTATTACTACACGAGATGGACTAAAGTGAAAGCCTACAAGAATTGTACCACTAAAGTAGTTATCAAGGTTTTAGATGAACACATCATTACCAAGTTTGAAATGCTATTTTCTCTGGTATGTGATAATGGCATTCCTTTCTCTTTAGCTAGATTACTGCAATAGACTTTTGAACACAAGGTGTTTTTGAAAATTCATTCTAATTATTATCTACAAGGAAATGGTGTTGTTTAATCAACAAATAGAAACTTGTCAGATGTCATTACAAAAATATTGGAAAAAACCCTTAAAGATTGGCACACCCAATGAAAAGTATGAACTATGGGCAAATAGGACTAGGCTTAAGAATTCTATAATAAACTCACCTTATCAACTAGTTTATGGGATTAATCCTATATTTTTAATTAATCTAAAGTTCCCAACCTTGTAATTAATGAAAGATTACTTAGAGGTTGATAAAAAGATTGAGGCAAGGCTTTTGAACTTGATGAACTTAGAAGAAAAAAGAAATACTGCCCTAGAACATTTTATAAAACATCAGACAATAGTCAAGAGATGGTTTGACAAATGAGATAAGGTTAAATCCTTTAGGATAGATGACCTTTTTCTCCTATGGGATAAAGCTAGAGAAAAAAGGGGAGACCATTCACAATTTGAGAAACTATGGTTAGGTCCTTTCTAGATAATAAAGATCCTAGGAGAAAATGCCTTTAGGATCATCTCATTAACTTGAGAGCATGTCCCATTTCCATTGAATGGATATTATCTCAAGCACTATTTCTCTTAGTAAGGTTCATGAGGACCCTCCTCTGTTATATAGTTAAGATAGATTTTTGTCATGTTAAGTTTCTCTGATTTTGATTTTACTTTTATCTTTGTTGTTTGATTTATTGGCTTTGGTCCCACTATTTTTTACAATTGCTTACACTAAAAATGGCTACTTAGATGCCCACGTATTTGGTAGTTTGAGATTTTTTGTTCATGTGAGTTGTGTCTTAGTGGGTGTTTCTTTTCTATTTGAGGTCTAGATAACAATGGCTATGTTGAATCTTCTTGGAAATATTACATATCCTCACATCATAATGTTTTTTGAGTTGTTGGGATTCACAGTTGCAACTTGAAGTTGAGTGAAATATCTAAAGGTCTTCATCTTGGGCCACCACTATGATTCCCAACCTAGTGATAGGATTCACTCCATGTGGGTTGAGATGGCTCTAAAAAAGAGAGAGAAAGAAGGAGAAAGAAATGAAAAGATATACAGAGAGAGAGAGAGAGAGAGAGAGAGAGAGGTGAGGATATCTAGAGGGCTCTACTAGTTAGGTGATTCAAGTGACCTCTATTGGGGCTATAGATGCTTGGGTTGTAGTAGAGCTATGTTTTTAGAGATATCAATGGGATAAACCCCTTGGGCTATGGATGCCTGACTGGTATCAGAGCAATGTCTTGTTGGTCAATGATTAGGGTCTATGTACTTATCACATATCTTAAGATGAACTCTGATCATTTGTTGGGATGAGATAAACTTAGGTAGCTTAATTTAAAGTTTTCAATGATGGTCTTAGCACACTTTAAAAAAGGGAATGAATGCACATGCACACACTTGGGTTCTCTAATAGTGGATGTTGTGTTTTAGTCTATCCTTTCTTCATCAGTAGCATACAATCCTTTGTCACAATTGCATTGAAATAAAGATTCTAGGCTATCTGAATGAGTTCTTTGCTTAAAATTCTTAGCAGCATTTCCCCAGTTGAGTCACCATTTGTTGTTCCTTGCACACATGCCTGATTTTTCCTTAGGAAAATAAGGAGCCCCCTTAATGTTGCTTTTCTTATTTGCCTATTTTATACCTTGATTTAATGTTTTTTTGGTCCTTATGTCTTTTTTCCTCCTTGTTTTATGTGTTTTGTGTCTTATTAGACTTTGAGGGTTTGTCATGCTAGCATGACAGTAAAGGAATCCCTAAAACCCCAAAATTTTATGTTTGGTCTTTTTGTTCCTTTCCTTTATTCTATGGGTTTTCCACATTTTTATACTTTGATAGTTTGTCATTCAAGATACATGAGTATAAAGGAACCTCTAAAAGTCCAACATATGCTATAGGCTAATGTTCAGGATTTCATGTAACCCTCATCAAACTAAATTAGTGTTGGTCATCTTGGCATGACTACAAAGGAACCTCCAAAATCCTAATTCCTATCATGGGGTTTGACCTAAACTACCCCTAGCTCTACATTAATGGAATATTCTTGCATGTGTAGATTTTGGTTTTGTTTCCATTTGACCTAGCTTTTTTATCACTTTCTTTGTCTACTTCTGATTCCTTTGTGCTTTAGAAATTTTTGCACTCTTTGTAACTATATTTTGAGTTTGAATCTACTTGTCCATGCATTCTTGGTGGTTGGATTGGTGTGTGCATTTGTTATTTTGTTAGTTCATGGTTGTTTCCTCTCACCACTTAACTAGGTATGGTTTCACGACCTCCCTTGTTTCATTAGTGATTTATGTTGGATGTTTTCTTTGTTTTTAATTTAGTTTTCTTGATGGCTTTTGTGTTTTACATTTTTATTAGATAGCATTTTGATTTTTGCTAAATTTTTGTTGTTTTGACATAGTTTTCATCATTTTAGGTCTTTTTTTATTCATTGTTTTTTCTCTTTGTTTTCATTTAATGTTGTCCATTAGATCCACTTTTGGGTCTTCTCATTTTCAAGGTTGTTTTCCCCTCTAATATCATGCTTCTATGAACCCAAATTGGGCATCCAGATCCTTTTTTACATCCATACAATTTTTGCATTGGCCTTCGGGAATCCCTAATCCCTGATCCTCAACTTAACTTAGAATTTTCTTCTAGTCAGGAGCATGGTTTTGGTTGTTTCTTCATATTTTTTATGACTTCTTTGCTATCCCCACTCCACAATCTCCAACTTGTCTTACACAAAAACATTCTTTGTGTCAAGATCACACTTTTAGGTTTCTTTATACTCCATTAGATTTAGTCATAGTTTCCTTGGAAAACCCAACTTGTGCTCCTTGATTCTTTCCTTTGCACATTCCTTTGGGATTATCATTCTATCTTGTGCTTACATGATTTTCCTTTTTAGCATGAGTTGTAGGATATTTTTTACTCTTGATCCTTGACATTTTACACTATGTTATTTGGTTAGATATTGGGTTTGGTTTCCCTTAAGATATTAGGACTTTTGGCATGTTGGGATGGGTATCTCCAATTCCTCATTTCTAATTTTATTCCTTTATATTTTCAAATTGAAATAGATATTTTAGCTTTGTTTCTTTGACGAGCATTAAACTTTTAGGATCCTCGATACGAAAGGATAGATTATGTCAAGTTCCTAAATCTTGACTCCTTGACCTCCTAAGTTGAAATCTTGTGCTTCATAGTGGTAAGCTCCTAATTCAAACTCTACTTACTCTTAGTCAACTTGCTCATATATTCATACCTATGATTAGATGATTATGTTGCATTCACAATTGACATGTGTGAATTGTATCATGAAATAATAATGGATTTTGAGATATCTAATGGGTGTCTTCTTTGATTTGAGTAGTTCTAATGTAGGGAGAGAAGCCACCTAAAGAGATGAAATATAAATATAAAGGGTACCACCCATCCTCCAATATTTTTTCTCCTTACATGAAGATTAGGGATATAAATCTTAAGCATGTGAATGTCTAAGAATTCTTATAGAGGGTGCACAAGGAGGCAAACAAAACCTTTGAGGCCCAATGTATGGCATCATCAAGACCGGTTTAGGCTATTGAGTTCCTAGTATCTCTTCAATCTCTAGAGCTAGTATTGGCATGAGCTCACAAATATGACCAAAAGAATAAAAGGGTACTCAACCCATCAAACCAAACTATCCTAATATCAATTCTAAGGTCATAGATAAGGTCTTTTGGATTCCAAATTATGCCCAATATGACAAGATTAATGTGAAAGATACACAAGATTACTAGGAAAGGAAGAGTACCACTACTATCAACTTCATTAATGACCACATCCTCCTAACCAAAAGGAAATTTTCCAAGAAGAATACAAAGGTCCTGTTATGTAAGAAAAATGCACCCTTGGGGTTTTTTCTTTAAGGTTTAGCTATCGAGTCTTTATATTGCATTTGGAGCATCTTGCATGACAATTCAGACTCCCGATGAGAAAACCCTTGGGTCTTGTGACAAATAGGACCTAGGTGGGGCTATTTTAATAATGCCGGAACAAAGACAAGGGGGTGGACAAGGGCACTAGCACCCTAGTCCAGCCCTATTTTGGGTCTGCCCTAAATTCAAATGTCGGGTTTGTGACCGTTATTTGGTTTCCAAGATGACATCAAAGTTTCAAATACAAAATTCTTAGTGGGATTCTTAATAGCCGCATATATAAGCATGTTTAGGTTATCATTTGTAAACTAGAAGATGATTGTGAACTTTATGCATACTTGAGATTTTATGATATCATTGTGTTGTAGAGTATAGCATTGTTATTGTGTTTATTTTTGTTGGTTGGATTACATCTTCTCCTCATGGCATTGAAGAAGATCTTCCTTCCATGAGAGCTTCATCATCAAGGTGACATTTATTGTGCTTTATCATCATTATAATTTGGATTTTTTACCTCTTTCCAAAAAGGATACGTACTCTCTCTCTAACATCAGTGTTCAGAAGACTTGAATGTCTCTCTGGGGCTTGACTGGGGCAAGCCTCTAAACACCACAACCCCCTCCCACATTCCATGTGATTATATGTTATAGGTTGTGAAAGTGGGAGAAGTAGAGTTGCAGGGAGCAAGACGACACTGTGAAGATTCCATATCCTGGAGAAGGAGCTTGATTGGATTAGGATGCTATCAACTTTGTCCTACACTGTCAAATCATACAAAATAGAAGATATAGCAGAGATCAGTGCTAGAAGGAGATCGAGAATCCATAGAAAAATTAGTACATTGGACCAGGGTACCATCACTATTGTCCCCAACTTTTCCATTTACTGGACTGCAAAAAACAATAAGTTAAGGTTCTCTTCCCTTTGACTGATTCCTATGACATTTGTCATAATTTACAGATTTAATTACTATTTTGCTTAAATTAGGGTTTTAAGAGCATTAAAGCATTAATTAGCAACATTGTGTGATAACTTCTAAATTTCCTAGTAGAAAACCAAGTGGCAACTCAAATCTGATAGTTGACTCTCCACTCGATAGGAGAAGCACTCAGTTGAAAAGCCCTTGGAATGTTTTGTGGAAAGGAGGATTCAAAGCAAAACAACAACCCCGTCATCCCCCTTTTCATATAAAACATTTTGGTGAACTCATGTAGTGAACTTTTTGGCACCTTTCTGAGTGTTTTTTCATAGATTTACATTCATTCATTCTATTGCATTTGAAAAATTACAAAAAAAATTGAAAAAATTGAAAAATTGGAATATTAGACTTGCATTTTTGTAAAATTTGAATAAATTCGCATCTAATTTCAACTAATTTCTATTATTTTCATTAGATATGATCCAAAATATAAAAATTCATCATTTACAATTCATTTGCATTGCCTTTGCATGCTTGATTTGTTAGAAATTGCTTGAAATTGTGTATTTTTCATGAAAACCTAGTTTTGCATAAGCTAGGGTTGTAGTCAAAATCTTGTTTCAGATTTTACTACCTTGTTAAAGAAATCATTAGGTCTGATCCCTCAATGTAGTGTTGCACTATAGTGGCCTCCCTATGAAATTTCATGCCTAGGGTGCATTTTTTCACTAGATTTGGCCTTACCGTCTTGCTAGACTTGCACTTCAAGCATGTTGTAAGGGATTTTATTGCACTAATTTTATGTTATTAGAATTATTATCTACTTCTCATTCTCAATTTCCTTCCAACACCTTTTCTTTTGGGCCTTTGCCTTGAAAATTATTGAAAATTTGCATATTTTTGCTATTTTTGCACCAGGGTTTGACCTAGAGTGGCACTATAGGCGTGTTGTAACATATTTTTTGACATTATGGGGCTTTTTTTACTGTTATAAGTTGCTATCAATCATCATTTTCCTTACAACGCCTACTGCCCTACCCTTTTGCATTGAGATTTGGTAAAAAATCACATATTTTGGCCTATTTTCACTAGGTTTTGGCTTATCAACTTTCTAGAGTTGCTTCAAAAGTGTGTTGTGAAAGGTATTATTTCATTAGAGGACTGTTATCAGGAATATAATTTTCTTTTCCTCTTTAAAATATTTACAACGCCTCTTCTTTCATTAGTTTGCATTGAGATTTGGTGAGAAATCACATATTTTGGCCTATTTTCACTAGGTTTTGGCTTACCGACTTTCTAGAGTTGCTTCAAAAGCATGTTGTGGAAGGTATTATTGCATTAGTGGACTGTTATTAGGTATATCATTTTCTATGCCTCTTTAAAATCTTCACAACACCTATTCTTTCATTTATTTGCATCGAGAAAAGTTGAAAAATCAAGCATTTTAGAGCATATTTGACATCACTTTTGCATTTGCTTTTTGCATAAGATTTGGAAGATCTTGAAAATCTGATAGTTGAATCTCCTCTCAATAGGAGAAGCACTTGGTTGAAAATCCTTTGGAATGTTTTGTGGAAAGGAGGATTCAAACCAAAACAACAACCCTATCATCCCCCTTTTCATATTTGACACTCCTTTGCAAACTTAAACATGGCTTCTTTGGGAAATTCATCCTTGGAAGATTTATTTGAATACATTATGAATGTTGATAATGTTTGCAAATTTACTGATATGCATCCTCAAGTCTTGCATCAAATCTCATATATCTATAACATTGACTTTTTAATTAGCTCTACTTATGATGTGCTTCAAACTATAACTTATTTTGAGACCTTTGTCACTATTGTGAATGTGTTTCCTTCAATCTTGGAAAAATTTACTAGTTTCATTTCATGATGATATAATTAGCATCATTGCTGAGACATATGAGACTAACACAATTTGGGGAAATGAATGTAATAATATGAACACCTCTCCCAACATAACCTCACTTGGTGAGGATATCTTGGCACAAGAAGAGGACATTATTGAGACATTTATTAACATAACTCTGCCATCCCTTAATGCTCTCCTTGACCAAAAAGAATCATTGGATGATGCAGACTCTCTTTGTGAACATTTACTTCAAACACTTGACACTTCTCTTGATAGTTTGGAATTGATTGCTGAAACATATGGAGATGATATTGACAATGATTATGAAAACAATGATGATTTCACAAGCTCCCTCACTTTTCCTATCACTAAATACTCAAACAAGAAGACTAGGGATAGCTCTAGTAATTCCAATGCTCTTCCTAGCCAAGATGGAGCATCAACAAATGACATAAAGACAACACAAGACTGTTATGAATATCTTGAATTATTTGGTGTGCTAGATGTGGATAAGGAAAGTACTAAAGTATCACCTTGTCCATGGAGAGATGGTAATTATGTTGAAGCTCTTCCTTCGTCATCCTTAAGAGAGTCGAGAGATAATCACAATATATTAGAAATACAATTAGAATGACATTACCCACTTCTTTTATCCAGCATTCAGGATTGGGAGGATGATGACCTCCTTGATAATGACTTCTAGCATGGACCTCTCTACAGGTAAGTATCTCTAACCCTCTATCTCTCATGATGTGCTTCCCCCATGATGTGTTATGTGTTATTAGGCCTCCTACGATGACCCTTGATTCTCTTGTAAGGTCAAGGATACTAAGAGACCACCTCTATCATGACCTTCTTCTATTTGTATCATTATTCTTCTATATTTCCTCTCCTCTAATTTCATTGTTGTGTGTTGTGCCTTACGGACATAGTGTTGCAGTTGGTGAATTGGGGGCACCCTCCTACATGACTCCCTAAGACACTTGTTCTCCTCTTTGATTTATTGCTTTCCTTCCTCTAGTGTTTCCATCTAGCTAGCAGATTACAAAAAACATATTATACTGATGCAGACTTAGTGTCCCTTTCACGAGTGATAAAAAAATGGACCTAGTCCATATATGGCGATGGGCTTGTAAAAAATTATTCGATGCTTGGCTAGTGGAATCACTCTATTATTTCTCTATCCTGATGTTGATGTCAATGTAATCTTATCTTGCTCACAACACTTTAACAATACTGCTGCTCTATGCACTTTGTTTATCATGAATATCACCTTGCTTGGCTCTTTCGTGTAGTTGATCATATGCATTGTTGTTTATCATAGTTATTTGGACACTAACACCTTTCTTGCAGGGATGTGTTTGTGGGAACATTTGGCTATTGTAAAGTACATGTCACCTATGGGGGGCATGGGCCTTGCAAGAGCTCATGTTCCCTTGTTTGTCTTCTTCCTACCTTAACGTGCTTGATATCGATACGTGATATCAACCACCTTATGGTGGGGGGATATATAAGGTAAGCTATCTACTTTAGATCATGGTAAAGCATGTTTGAATAATCTAAAAATTAATCAATATCATTTTAGCCCTCTGTGGAGGCGGGATATCGAGCATATCCTTTTATCTTAAGCCCTCGTCACAAGGTGGGGATGGTGTATTTCTTGGAGAAGACTGCATTATCCTGTCATTTTCAAAAAGTCCTCATCGCGAGGTGGGGAGTGGTTCTGTGACTTTTAAGGAGGTTCCCATACAACCATTAAAACTATTGTTGTGAACCCTTCTCCTCCTTCTTCTCCTATATCCACTCGTTCCTCTCTTTCCCACATGGAATTAGATGGCATAGGGTTACCGGTATCAACTATTGGAGAAACGATAATGGACATATCAACTATTTTATGATGACTTCTATAGTGTGGTTAAAATGTTCAAGGCTCAACCTGAGAAGAAAAGAGATAGAACATTATCAAAAATAATATTTGATGCACAAGGAGCAAGAGTGATAGAGATAGTAAGCCCTATGGATAAAAAAGGAATATTCACAAATGTTACCAGGGCACTACTAGGTGCAAAAGATCAATTGAAAGGAAAAATACAATAATAACGAATATTTCCACATAACCCCATTAGAGATAAATAGGCAAACAAACATTAATCAGAAAAACTAGAATCTACCATGCCAAAATAATAGACAAACATACAACAAGGTGACACAAGATATACCTTGGGAAAACCCTCAAGAGGGAAAACTTATCATCCAAAAGCATCCACACTTAATGTATTATTCGACAATAAAACATTACAATGCACTTACAAAGTCTCATGAATACTTTTGAAACATCAAGCTCCTCTAATGCATCATCCATGAGTCCAAGAATCTAACTACACATCCCATTCCATGCTTCACATATGAACCTACAAGAGAGCTTGATACAAATAGCCATCTCAAACCACTAAGCATGTTATTTCTTTTATAGACTCAAGCTCACACAAATACAACTTGTGTTATTGGGAAAACCATGTGTCTAAAAACCATGAGATCACAAAACCATTGATCCCCACATTTATTTTTTGATACTAAATTTTTACTTTATGTTAGTAAGTTTTCTAAATATTAATTAATTATTCTATGTCTCCCACCCATAAAATAACTAACCAATGTTACATATAACTTTACAAGTGAACCCAAATAAATATTTAATGTGGCTAAACACATCTCATAGATGCACAACACATAAATATTTATTTTATATAATTCTAATATTTCATTACTTGTGCAAGGTGTATGACACCCTTTTCCTAACAATCTCCCACTTGTTGTATACATTGCATAAGGATCAATCAATGAAATATATCATCATAGCCATACATCAAACCACATGAATCTCTAGCATGCTCTCATGTTCCATCAAGATATTTACAATAAAACCAAGGTGACCACCATCTCAAACAAGAATTCCTCTCATCTTCCAACATGCCACCTATGAAAGAAAAACAACGAGCCAAGGTGAAGATGCACCAGTCTAAAGAACACACACATCAAATCCAAGTGATAGAAAAGTCTCCAAGCTATTGCTAAAGGTAAAAACCCAAATGACTGGAAATAGCACCCACAACAAATACTAATATATCCAACCATACATACATCCTAGGTATAAAAAACATTAGTAAACTCATGCCAACAATATATCCAACCCATAAACTACAATCACAAGATCCCTTTATAAGACATGTCAATGAAGAACATACATATCAAAGAACTCCTATTGCATGGGTAATGTCAAATATGAAAATATATCAAGGAATATACTAAGTCTATCAATCAAAACTCATATCCAAGGTGTGGCTAATGATCATAACCATTTAGTACTAAGAAAAATCATATTGATTGACACATGCAACACAAATAGTTGTATACTCCCTCACAACATGTCACCATAACTCTCTCAAGCCTACCACAACAAACCATATGAACATTCACCTCTAGGAAGTAGTCATAGAACAAAGAGAGAAAACCTATAAATCATGAAATGTCCTTCTACCAACACCTCAAAGTGCTAAGTTGTTTCAAGTATGATCTCCTTTACAAACACAAATGAAAAGCCCTAAAAACAACCAACCATTCAATCTCATAGATCAAATGAAACATATGTATCATGTAATAACCAACATGGATGTAAGTGACTCTAACCAAAGAAGATCAAACTAAAATATCTATTCCCAAAACTAGGAACAAGCTTAATAAACAATTCCTAAATCCTCATAAATGATATCATAAACCAAGCTTATATGCACAAGGATATAGCCAAGAAAAATACCCCTCAATTAATCCTCCATAACCAACAACCATAGATCATGATCCATATACATAACAAGATAAAAACATTAAACAAAATTCATCTAAAAATAGGATGGGCAATATGCTTAGATGATAATCTATCAAGTAGAGCAAGAGTAGGGAATGAGAATGCTCCTTTAGGATACACCAAGCCACAATGACTCTGTCCAAGAACAATATTCTCTTATATCCATGAACTCATGTCCATATCCAAGTGAAGGCTCCTTAGTATTCCTACTAAAACCTCCAAAGAATGTTCATCTCAAAAAATGTCTCTGGACCCAAGATAACTCCAACCTCACACATGTCTCCATGTATCCATGACCATGTAGAACCAATCAATATATGCTAAGCTCCAAATGCAACACCACACTAACATGAAGCTCTCAATAAAATGACCAATGTACTCAATACCAAGAGAGATAACAAGACCACTACCAAGTCTCCCATTGCACGTCTGTATAATCTAGGAACACATCATGGCGTCATGATCTAACATCTCCTCCTAGGAGATCCCATGCTCCAATTAACACATCTTGGTCTCAAGAGGACATGTATCATGCCAACACCCAAACTGGTATCTAGAGTAAACCAAGACACAATATGAACCATACTCTAAACCAAGGATCAACATCTACAATCACATGATGATAACCATCTCCTAACAATAGAAACCCATGGCATCATGATAACCATCTCCTAACTATAGATCATCCATGGTCCACACACACTCAATTATAATACTAATAACTCAAAAATTAAGTAGAACCAAAATCTTCAAGACACTTGAAGATAAACGATCACTGTCAAAGATTCTCACTAAAATCATGTAACCAAGCTATCCATGACATCATGATAAACATGCTACAAGTCTCAACAACCAACTATACAAGTACTCTAATCATCCATCCTCTCATCCCAATGTGACATACCAATGCACAAATCACCATAGACAAGGAAAATTAACAAAGTTTGCATCAACCTTGAATCGATCTTGTGGATATACACAATCCACATCTAATTCATCCCACTACAATCAATGGGTGATCAACCCACAAACCTATATAACTTGTAGATCCCAAATAAATGAACATTCAAACTCGTGATTATATCAGTAACCTACAAAATAATATAACATAGAAGATAACATATATCTACCTCAAGACTCAAACATTAGGTCAACCCTAGATTTGATTTCCCAAATGAGTAACCATTGTTAAGGAATTAATCAAGCATCCAAGAGATAAGAACAACCTCCTAACACTGAACCACACAACCACCTGAAATCATGAATCGATCATCATAACCCATACCTACCAACTTCATAATGACCATGTTGTGCAAGTGCTTAAATGTACCTACATATACATGGCACCATAATCATCATCATCATCATTTTACCTATACTTAACTCCTAGTCTTACATGTGTATCAACCATGTCCTTCAACTAAAAGAAAACCTATGTACCTGTCACCATCAAAGTCCAAAAAATGAAAATGCTTGCAAACCTATATCATGAAGCACCAAATATGGAAACCTACTCTACCATCATATTGGTCTCATCAAAACATGTAATCCCATAGGTTTTTACCAAATGATTCATTTTGTTATGTCATAAAATGTCCCCCTATGACTTTTACCTCCTAAGTTTAGCTCCCGGGTCCCTTAGCTTTAATCATGCATATTAGAAATGAATCCCAAAGAAAAATTCCCTAGAACCCATCACAAATGGGACTTAGGGGACACTTTGGAGCTTAATTTGGACCCAAAATAGGCTCCTAGACTAGGGAGCCCTCGCCCTAGTCTAACCCTATTTTGTTGGGGTCCCAAATTTGAATGTCATCTTGTGACCATTAAAAAGGTTTCCCTTGTAGGCATATTAAGTTTAAATTACAAAAGTTTAGCGGGAATGCATATATAAACATGTTTAGGACTTCATTTTAAACTAGAAGATGATTTTGAGATTAAGGTGAACTTATGATCATTGAGCATTCAAGGCATTCATTGTGTTGCAAAGAAAAATTGTGTTGTTATTGTGTTTTTTGTTGTAGATTTCACTTCATCTTCTCATGGTGTGAAAGATCTTCATCTCCTTGAGAGATACACCTCCTAGGTGATATCTAATTGTGATTCAATCTATCTACTTTATCATTGCTTTTTACTCTATCCACCAAGGACACACACTCTCTATCTAACAATGGTGTTGGACGGCTTGAATGCCATTCTAGGGCTTGACTAAGGAAAGCTCCTAAACACCACAACACCCAACCCATCTTGTGTGAATGCAGGTGATAGGTGTCAAATCTTGAGGAGAGGAGTAGCAGGAGCATAGAGTAGAGTATAAAGATTCCAGATCTGAAGAAAATGATAGAAAATATCCCTAATTAGATAAAGGCACCTACTCTTTTGTCCTCAAATTTAGCATTGTCTTGAGCTAGTGCACATCCTTTTATACAAAGTCCTCATTGGGAGGTGGGGTTGGATCTTGAGCTATCCTCCCTTAAGCATGTTTTTAGTGGTTGTTGTGGTATAAGCCTAACCCTCAAGTGTGCTTGTGGTGTGTTTGAGATGGTGGGTCTTAGCAATAAGCTCCTACCATCGCCCTTGTTTGCCATGTTTAAGACGTATAGTATGTCTATGGCATGCTATTTGACACTCATGTATTCCATGTGTCTTATGTGTGTTTCCCCCCATGTGTGGTTTCATGGGTGTAGCGATGAGTTCCTTCTACACTTGGTTCTTGTATGGCATGTTTTCCCCTGTATGTGGTTTCATGGGTGTGGTGATGAACTCCTCACACACTTAGGTTTTGTATGGCGTGTTTTCCCCTATGCGTGGTTTCAAGGGTGTAGCGATGAGATCCTCCTATGCTCAGGTTTTTTATGGTGTGTTTTCCCCCTAGTGTAGTTTCAAGGGTGTAGCGATGAGCCCCTCCTACATTTTTGGGTTTTATTTTGCAATTTTATTTCCATGCATTTACATATGAAAATGTTATGAAAATTCTATATCAAATGTATTCATCGTGTTTTGTGTGACTGCTCTCATGTCTTCATCATGTTTTACATGTCTTCAACATTGTATTCTCCATTTTTTGCATGCCTATTACTGTATTCATTGTGTCTTGTGTGGATTCAATGTGTTTTCTAATGCTTACCTAAGACTAGAGGCTAGAAATAGTTCCTCAATCTTGGTGTATGCCTTAGCTTCTTATGTCTAGCATGTTTGATGTGATTTTCACCATACTTTAATGCACGTATGGGTCATACATAAGATCATACATACATTAAAGTGGGGGCTAAATCTTATGTCATAAAATGTCCCCCTAAGACTTTTACCTCCTAATTTTAGCTCTCGGGTCCCTTAGCTTTAATCATGCATATTAGAAATGAATCCCAAAGCAAAATACCCTAGAACCCATGACAAATGGGACTTAGGGGATACTTTGGAGCTTAATCTGGACCCAAAATAGGCCCCTAGACAAGGGCGTTTGTGCCCTAGTCCACCCCTCTTTTGTTGGGGTCCCAAATTTTAATGTCGGCTTGTGACTGTTAAAAAGGTTTCCCTTATCAATATCTTAAGTTTGAATTGTGAAAGTTTAGCAGGAATATATATATAAACATGTTTAAGACCTCATTTTAAACTAGAAGATGATTTTGAGATTAAGGTGAACTTATGATCATTGAGCATTCAAGGCATTCATTGTGTTACAGAGAAAAATTGTGTTGTTATTGTGCTTGTTATTGTAGATTTGGCTTCATCTTCTCATTGTGTGAAAGATCTTCATCTCCTTGAGAGCTACAATTCTGAGGTGATATCTATTTGTGATTCAATCTATCTACTTTATCATTGCTTTTGCCTCTGTCCACCATGGACACACACTCTCTATCTAACAATGGTGTTGGAAGGCTTGAATGCCATTCTGGGGCTTGACTAAGATAGGCTCCTAAACACCACAACCCCTAACCCCTCTCTTGTGATTGTAGGTGATAGGCATCGGATCTTCTAGAGAGGAGTTGCAAGAGCATAGAGCAGAGTATAAAGATTCTAGATCTGAAGAAAATGACAAAAAATATCCCTAATTGGACAAAGGTGCCAGCTCTTTTTTCCTCAATTTAGCGTTTTCGACAATCTCAGAGTAGGTTGTAGTCTGAAGCATCTTTTGGTTCCAAGCCCTAAAAAAAAGTAACATCTTGGACACTAGTGCTTGCTCTTTCATCCTTGAAGTTTTTGCTTTTTGAAATTAAAGTCTTGGTATGTTTCTAGTCTACATTTAGTGTCTTCATATGTGAGCATTTGTCAATATTGGTTTGTTTGCTTATGATTTTGCATAATTAGGGTTTTAGGTCTAATCAAACTAGGGTTTTAACAAGTAACCAACAAATTCCAAATTTCCTTATCATTCCAAGTGACACCAAACCTTTATCTGAGTCCTCTTGCAAAAGTTGTGATTCAACTTAGTTTAATGTCCTTGAATGTATGTAGTGAAAGGAGGATCTAATTAAATTATCATTCAACATCAACAAAACCTCATGCCCTTTTTTCATACATTACACATTTGAATACTCTCACAATCACAGCTTGAATCTCAACCTCCCACAAGTGTTCAAACAAGTACAAAACTCTCTCTACATGTCCAAATGAAAGCTACTTGATCCACTACATAGTACACCACAAATTCTCTCTAACATCTATTTGAAATCTAAAATATGATTCTATATGCCAAAGTTATGACCATTTAACCATTTTAGAGGAATGCCATCTTTAAGCACCAAATTCTATTACCTTCTATAGAAGTTATGCCCCTTGAAAAAATATTCCTCCAATAGGCTTGAAAAAAATCCAAACTAGTGGTTATGTGGTGATGGATAGGCTCAAAAAGGTGGCACCACTAGTGGATGTGGTGGGATGGTGGGGGCAGTGGTGGTGCTGGCCATCAGCACTGTCACTGTGCCACTTGTTAGGAAGAAATGCAAAGGGATACCGGTCTAGAGATCTAGTCCTCATGCAAGTCTTTGTAGTCAGTTTATACACCAGTCAGGTAGCTACAGATTGACAACAAAATATACAAAATAACAAAACAAAACATCACATATACATCATAAGAGGATAACACACACAATTATTCAGTACTGAAATACTCCATATATATATATATATTAGCAGCAATCAAATGTATACATCAATATCCATTGTCTGAAATGGTTACATTCATGACTTCTATGTCATTGCTTACATCAAAATATATGTCTATTCTCCTATCATCCTTACTTACTTGCATTCAACTACTTCTATCCATTATATATATTAGCAGCAATCAAATGTATACATCAATATCCATCCTCTAAAATTGTTACATTCATGACTTCTATGTCATTGCTTACATCAAAATATATGTCTATTCTCCTATCATCCTTACTTGCATTTAACTACTTCTATCCATATATATACTATATCTTATTACATTAAGGGATGTGTCCTCTGTCGACTTTCGGCCTCCACATATTGTGTTATCTCCTTTGGTTGGCTGTGAACTCTATTAGGTGACCTATTAACATCATCCCCACAATAAATTATTTCTTGTCCTCAAGACATGTAAATTCAACTACTAGGTAGGATAGTCTTGTGTATTTGCTTGAGCTGAAGTAGATTGGTATCCCACTGCTTTTTGGCCTTAGCGACCATGGTTATTTGGCCATCTACTTTCATGTGTGTTTCCTTTTCTTCCTCTATGCTTGTTAGTATCTTTAACATTTGTGTGATTTGTTTGGCCTCTACAAAACTATCAGTTAGGTTAGCCAATCTTAGGTTTACCACTTCCCTTAGTTATTTTATTTGACCCTTTATCTGATCCCTTTGTTCTTAGAGCTGCTGATTTTAATTATTCAATGTCTCCACCTGTGCTCTTATCACTCCATCCATATCCACTAGAGGGTCATATTGTGTCACCACATTAGTGGTCTGAAGCTCTAAAGAATCCATTAGATCTTTTATTTCTTTTGTGGATTATGGCCATTTTAGGCAAAACTGGTATAGTACATTAGCCTCTGCTATGCTTTGTTGTATGTTCTTTATTTGTTTTTCCAGTTAACTGTGTGCCTTGGCACACTTATTGGTCATTTCCTCCAATCTTTTCTTGTTCAATTGCTCATTGACCTTTTTCTCTAGCTGACTAGAATTCTCCTTGAACCCTTGAGTTAGTTGTTTCAACTGATTTGATAGGGGTAAGGTAGTATGATCTCTTGGTGTCTCCAACATTTCGTTTGCTAATGTGTCCACTACATCTTGTAGGAGTTCACTGCCCTCCACATGCTGCTTCAAAATTTCTACTCTGGTAGAGGAATGAAACACATCACCCAGTTGTAGCTTCTGTATAGTTGATATTCATTCAAGGTTTATCTATCCTTCCACTACCGGTAGCTATAGTAACTGTCTTGTCAAAATTGGTGTTAATTTTTTTTTCCAAAAATTCTTTGATAGATTCAATGGAAGATGAGGTCTCCATAGCATCAGTTTCCTTTGTTTCTCTTTATTCCTCTACATTCTCCTCTCTTCCTTCTTTCTTATCCTTTGGATTCTTTGTTTGTTGCTCTTTATTCTTCTCTTCCATGCTTGTGTTCTTTGGAGGGAATACCCCTTGTGTCGGAGCTTCTAGCAAAATGTCCTTTGTTCTATTCTCTTCCTATACCGGTGTCTTAGTGTTATGTGGAATGAAGGTGCTGGTTGTTGTTGTTCTTTCTCTTTGATAGCTTGGTATATATTTGTTGTCACTTCTATTTCTTTTTGTATTTTCTCTTCTTTCTTGTTCCCACTCATGAGGGTGTATATCCCATGTTTTCTTCTCATCTCCAAAGCTTGTTGTTGTATCATCTTATTTTTCTCTTTAGGTGACAATGCATCACTGAGTTTGTTAATAGCATCTTGCATATTTGTTCCTCCAACTAGAGGGCCTTATTTCTCCTTTCCCTCACTGCTTCTATTAGGCTCTCTGAAAATCCCTCCATTATTTCATCCAATTTCTTGTTTTTGTCTCTCATGTATTGTATCATAGCAATTACTATCATTTGTTTATTTTCTTCAGTTGAATCTTCATATAACATAGCAGTCTCCTTTAACATACCTACATTTTCCATTGCATTGATCAATGCCTCTGGGTTATGAATCTCCTATGCCAAATCCTCTTATTGTTTTGCTGTCAGTTCCTTCTCCAATTTCCTTTATGTCTTCTTCTTCCTCTTTAGCTTTGAGTGTTGTTCCTCTTTCTTCATCTGACTCAATTTCCTCTAGTATTTTCTTAGTTGTCTTTCTCTTTATTTGTTGTTTCTATCAGGGGGCCTTCTCTGTGTTCCTCTTCATCCCTGACAGGACTTTTGATGCTGCTCTTCCTTTGGATGATACAGTAGAGGATGATGGTGTCTGTGAGGATGTCCTTTCTAATCTTCTTATTGCCAGAGCCTCTTTAGTAGGTAGATGATCTGATGTGGCTAGCTTGGGGGCAGAACTAGTTCCTTTTTTTGGAACTCCCCAAATTTTATGTAACATTTCTCTATTCTTTTCAAGATCTTTCTCTACCTCCTTGTATTTCTTAACCATAACCTCTTAGTAAGTTCCATATCTTTCTGTACTTTTGTCCTTAGGTTTGATTAATAAATGTTGTGCATAAATATCAACTTCTATTGTAGTTATCTCACATGGCAACCTAGGTATCTACACTATCCTTGGTTCCACTACCTCCATATATGTAAAATCTTTATCCACTAGAAATGTGATATCTTTCATGTATTTCCTCACTATTCCATAAAAGATTATATCTGTTTCCCTCATATCTTCCTATAGGGTTTTGAAAAACCCCCAATATGTGGAACTATATGCTTTTGTATCAAAAAATGAAGCTATGTGTCATTTGACCTCTAAACCTACCAGTATGTTCTGTTGCCATTACTTCTCCTTATATCCCTATAGCTCTATCAAAAAATAAAATGCAAGACAAATGAGTAGAGTACCATACTGAAAGTTGTAGCCAAAATCCTTTGTCTTTTGTAGGTTCTCCAATAGCTATTGTTGCATCACCTCACATAGGTTGAAATCTTTGCTCTCTTTCACCATCTGATAGGCTATGTGAATTATAGTTGCTTTGGGTGAACCCTCTTGATTAGATTAATAAGTTTTATAATCAATTCCCATTGTAGCATACTTTACCCTCCGATCTGTGATGTCTTTAAATACATGCATGTTTCTTCCATATGTTGTAGCTCCAGTCAACTCCCTTACTTGATATGATCTTATCACTTTCATTGTCAATAAGAGCCCTACGACACTTAACCTTGTTATTTCCTTAATCACCTCCTTTGTTATTCTATAGGTTTTATCCAAGTACATAAAATCATCATGCACTCTGCTTAGGATGATCCTTATCCATTCTATGGGCATCTATGAAGTCAAGGTAGTCTTTCTGTACATCCAACTTCTTTGCCTCTATGTTTTCATATTCCAGTGGATACCCTATATCTTCCAACAATTTGTCCCTCAACTCTTCAAACTTCATGTGGTTGATCTCCTTCATAGTATTATGAATATATTTCCTAAAATCCTCTACATACACCACACTTGCTGACACATTTGACAATGCATCATCTAGATCTACCTCTAGGGATTTCTAGGGATATGTCTTGAATTTCTATTGTGGCTTGTGAGTAATGTCTATCAGCTTAGAAGTCATCATTACCTCTTTTTTGGTTGCATGTGTTCTGCTTCTCTTCACTGTTGAATTATCTACTTGCATCTTCTCTCGAAGCTCTGATTTCACCAATTTATGACTGCAAAGTGAGGTTTCCTTAGTGAGATTAGGGTTAAATACCTTTTTGTTTTTTCCTAGTTTCTCCTACTTATTTTTATTTTTATTTTTCTTCATTACTTCATTCTTTTTCTCCTTATTGCTTAAGTTATGCTCCTCATTAGCAGTTAGGTTATGATATAGAGTGTTGTTATGATGGAATCTTTCCACAATCACTTCCTTTCTTCTAGAGATTATTGATCTTGTGACTTGGTATCCTAAACAACCTATCCCCAATGTTTTCCTTACCTTCCTCCTTCCTTGTTTTATCTTCTTGACTTGTGCCTATGTTGCTTGTATGTCTGGTACTTCTGTCATCTGTGTATGCTGATTTGTCTACTTCTTTTGTTTCCTTTCCTAACATTTCTAAGATATAGCGTCCCTGTCCTTCCTAGATGTGTTGCCAATGGTTTGCGGTGATTTTTTATGAAATATGGAGGATTCTAGTTTGTCTTTCTTGCTAGTCCAGATCATAAATATGCTCTGGTAACTACACATTTTTAGTGTTTTTAGTTCCATTTCTTCTCTCATCTAAGCTTCCAAAACCTCCTCACTATATTTACTATGATGATCATCCTCTATTTCCACTTCACCCTCAGAATTAGGCTCCTATGTTGTCTCCTCTAAATCCAACCTTGTAATTGTATATAGTTTCCTTGCATCCTTGTCACTGTATTCATCCTAATTGATTTCTTCTATGTATGCTTCCTTCATTGATGAACTCAAAGGGATCTTGACAACCTTTTTTTCACTGGCAAATGATAATTCTTCTCTTCAAGAATCTATGACTCCATTTGCATCTAAAAACCAGCTCAAGCCCAAAAGTGTATTGAATGCTTCCCCTGGTCCTTCATGGCTACCACAATGAAAGCTAAGACATCTATGCTCCCCAACAGGTTAACTTCATCTTTCTTCCATGTTCCCATTGTCTGCATGTTAGATCCAACTACCAAAATTATGTTTTATGTAGTTTCTACCATCTTAGGTCTTCCTAACTACTCCCACAACTTCTTTGTGATCATGTTGACATCTGCTCCCAAATCTATCATGATGTTCCGGACCTTTTTTTGATTGATGTGAACATCCACCATCAATGGTTTTCACTTCCAATCCCTATTTGTCCTTCCCATCCTCCAGAGTTGACCTTTCTGCCCTTGCTACTTGTTCAAGTACTTAGAGAATTGCTTTAGTTTATCAATCAGTCTATGTTGTTGTGTCAATTGGACTAACTACTTGAGAGCATCCACTTCTTCTTTGGTGAAATATTGCTTGTATTGCTTCTCCTTTTCTTTCTCCTTCCTAATTGTTTGTTTAGCCTCCACAACTCCTTCATGTTGTGTCTTTGTTAGAACAAATTCTTCATCCTCCTTACTATCTTACTCCTCTATCTCAATGATATAATGTCTTCCATTATTTGTTCCTTGTCTCAAAACCATGAGAGCACAAAACCATTGACCCCCACATTTACTTTTTCATACTAATTTTTTAATTTATGGTACTAATTTTTTCAAATATTAATTAATTATTTTGTCTCCCACACATAAAATAACTAACCAATATTACACACAACTTTACAAGTGGACCCAAATAAATATTTAATATGGCTAAACACATCTCCTAGATACACCACAAATAAATATTTATTTTACATAATTAAAATATTTCATTACTTATGCAAGGTGTACAATACCCTTTTCCTAACATCAACTTTTTCCACCAAACTAGAGAAGAAGAAAAGAGGTAATTGTATTTAGTTGTCTCCACCATCCTGGATCAAATGAGAAAAGATGGGGTGTCTAAAGATGAAATGAAGACACATGTGGGTCAACTCACTACGTATATTGTCCATCTTGTGGGTCAATTGGATTCAAGTACGCCAACTCCAATTATATTGGTAGCCCTAACCAACAAAAACTAGTACACTAATTTGGCAAGGGTAATTCCTACTACCTCTACATGGAGTGTCTCATTTGAAACCATAGGTAGCATGATTATTAGGGAGTCATTAGAGCATGTCGAAAAACCAATGATGAGGAAAGCATTATGAATAAGTTTGAGGAGTCTATGGATGAATAAATCCTGATTTGAGAAGAATACTTGCCAATTTTGTAAGAAATGAATAGGACCCCCTTTAGTGAGCTTGAACTAGGCATGTTTGAGAAGGATGGTCATGAGTTATTGTTAGAATGGACCCAGTTGCAAAGCTTAGGATAAAGGTGATCAGTGGTTGCAAGGATAAGGTCACTCTTAGGAAGAATACAATAGATAGTACAATGGTAAAGATTGAGAGGTTGATAGAGGATATCCCTTGTACCTTCTAGGAGAACTCATCCCTAGTGTACCCTACATCAAGGATGGTTAAGGAATTCTCTACCTTCATCCATAGAAAAATGAAAAAACATGTTATAGATGACATGATGAGGATCATGTTAGGGTTCCATGCCTTCCAAGGAGAACTATCAAATCTCAAAGATTTGCCAAGAATGATCAAGAAGATAGTCTTCTCCCAAAGATTTCACTACAAATATCACAAAGGGACAAATCAAAATGACTTGAATGAGGCCATCACCACCTTCTTGAGCTAGTTTCTAGAGGACACCTAATAAGATTCATTAACATCAACATCAATTTCGAGACAAAAGATTGGAGCACTTTATTTGCACATTTGTTATTCTTTGGCAATTAAATAAATTTATCTACAATGGATTTAGTTGTAATATAAGGCCTACAATTTTTTTTTATGAAAATGTGATATTATCTATTTATCATAAGATAAGTAAAACACTTTCAAAAAAATGGGTTGGGTGGTATAAAGGCACACCCCAAAGTATTAGAGTTATATGGGCATAGCCCAAAAAGTTCTAAGGGTAACTACCCCAAATTACATAACATAGATGTTTAAAAAGCAAAATAGAAATGAAAATTAATAAGCCAATATAGTGCTAGTTGATGGAGGGTCATTCTCCTCTAGATTCCCCCATACCACTGTGGGGTCCATGATGACATCAGGTAGAGCCCAACCATCATCATTCTGTTCATTCTCATTCTCTGCATTTATATTCTCCCGCTGTGGTGAAATGGCCAAATCCAAACATGGTAGGAATTTACTAGTGTCCCAGCTAGTATTAGCTAGATTAGTAGCACTATGGCTAGAAGCACCAAAGGGCCAGCCTGCATTCCTAGCTAAATCTCCCATAGGATGACCAGAAGTCCATCCTTGATTGCATGGAGAGGAATATTGCCTACAAATGTGAGATCCACATCAAGGAGGAGGCTAAGAATGGGGCCAAGAGTCCTTGGCAGAGCCACTTCTTCACTGCCAGCCTAGAGAAGGTGAGTAGGAAGGAGAGGGAGGTACTCATGCCACCATGCATGGTGCATTGCCCCAGTGGTCCAATAATTCTTGTAAGTGTGAAACCTCAAGTGCCACTTTGTTTTCCTAAAATTGAATCTGCAGTAGAACATTAGAACATATAATAGCTTTAGCATAGAGAGAAACAAATGTACCAATGTTACTTTGAGAAAATATGCAAGAATTGTGATCCTTCTAAATAGTGAAGAGGATTTCCACCCTAAAAATATGCCAAATCTAAGTAAATCTTGTAGGGAATCTGGGAGAATGACCCAAAAGTATCATTTTCTAGGAGAGAGGCTCTGGTCTGAAAGGTCTAAAGAAATCATGAATCCATAGCCACATTTGTTGAGCCCTAGTACAAAACTAGAAGAGATGTTGAAAAGTCTCAGGTTGTCCATAAAAAAGGCAATGAGGGTCTTGAACACTGAGATGAAATAACCGTGCCCCAACTGGTAAACCTTAAAAAAAAAGGCAACAGGCAAAGTGGGCAAGTTTTGGCTGAAGAGTGGCTGACCACATAGTAGAAAATTTGTTGTGCCAGGCTAACACTAAAGAGTGGAGGAGACAACACTTATTGAGAGTGTCTACCATTGATAAATGAGGTGAAAGCCAACTATAGCCAAGCTAAGGCTTATACTTTTGCATTGGGGTGTCTGGATACCACTTCGAGTCCTTCCACCAAGGCTTGATGGAATGAATTCCCACCTTGTGTATCATGTCTAGTGGAAAGGCATCCACAATGCTAGCAAAGGTGGCCTGATCATGACTTTGAAGACCAAAGTGAACTCGAAGAGTTTCCCATGATGTAAGACTCATAGTGGGCTGATGAAAAATGTCTTGAAGAGTTTGGATACCTTTTTTATGAAATATTAGATCTTTTAACCAATACAATTTGGCTAATGCCTAGCAACGGTGACCACCAAATGTTCTATTGATTGAATGAGAGCCCATCTTGAAACCCAGCCCGTGTGGGTTAATTTAGATCCTAGGCTAACTAGTGTTAGGAATTTTGAAGTTGTGGGAACCTAGGATAGATATTTAAGTGTTTTCAAAAGACATTGTAAAGGGGGGAATATAGTTGACTTTCAAGAAAGCTATCATAGAGTAATTTTGAGTGAAGTCATTTAGGGAAAGTCATATACATCTTTAGTGTGGAGATCCTATTCGATATTTGTAATCAACTATTTTTTTTCCAATTAATGGAAATTTTTTTCTTTCTCCATGGATTTATACCTTTTGTGGTAATGTGTTTGTATTTTTCTCAATTCTGCAATTTGTTTTATCTTGGTAAAATTCTTGTAAGTGCTTAATGGTTTACATCTTTGTAATGAGATTAAGAAATAAGGTATGATTTTTGCATGTGTAATATGGTGTTTTCATCTTTCCATTTCAATTTCACACTAACTCCTTGTAATCTTACATCTATAATGTTTGTAGTAGGGTGTAATATGGATCACTACATTGTAGGTTTAATTGTTTTCAATCAGATTTATCAGATAAGGGATTGGAAATCAAATTCAAATTTCTCCCTTCATTTTTAATGTTTCTTTCTTGAAACCCTCATCTTTTACACTTACTTTAAAATTAAAATAAACTAGAATTAGGATTTAAAATAATTGAGATTAAAATTAATTCTATCTTTCAAAGAGAAATCTAATTTAATTTATCTAGTTCATTGATCTAATGTTACAAGCATGGGCCCCTTGAACAAACAATCACATAAACTACTCAAGTACTCCAACACTATTGTGACCTAGCCAGCATGGACCTTGGAGGGAATTGATCCACAAGATTAGTCACATTTTAAGGAGAAGTAGAGTAATATTCATTCTACTTGAGTTGTATGTGCTAAAACAATGATCAACAAATTGGTCTATCATTGTGTGTCCCTTGGAATTGGTAAGAGATATGGAAGTTGAACCTAACTACATTACCATATAGTAGGCATGAGTTTTCCATAATATATGGAGATAATTCAAGTGTTTTTGGAATCAAATATCTAAGTTATTTTTACATTAAAATAAAACTTAAAATGTTGAATCCCAAAGCATTTGAATCATTAATTACCATATGTTTCTAGTTGTGAATTAGAATTAAAAACTAGTGTTGAATGAGGGTTTAATTAAGAGAAAAGAGGAGGGGATTCCATAATAAGTAAATTCTACTCTTGGCCCCAAGAATGTGCCAAATCAAAATTTTAATATATTCATTGTGAAATCTATAGAATGGGAAATGTCTAGATTTATTTTAAACTTTATGCTCATGGTACAAATGTAGAGAATTATAAAAAGTAGAAAACTTTATGATCAAATTATATAATTATAGAGAATTATATTTTGGCATGTACTTAACCATCTTTTATAATATTTTTTTATTTTTAGTGTATTAGAGTAAGTTTCAAAATAATTGTTACATTTTCTCATTAGTTGGTAACAAAGAAAAAAGAAAAATATGATAGATTTGGAGACTATTTAGCTAAAACAAGATTTTAAACTCTTAAGATATAGATAAATTCATACTAAAAAAAATATTCTTACCTATATTCATATATTTAATGGTGATCATTATAAATAGTAGATAATAAAAATCTTTTATGTTTTTATAAAAACACAACATATTATTGAACTAAGTTATAAGGATTTAATTGTTAGAATGTATTGATACATATAACAAGAGAATAATGGAAATTAAGAGGGGAAAAGAATATATTTTAGAAGAAAAGGAAAAATATATTAACAATCTAGGAAATATTACAAAAAGATTTCCAAACAACATAAACTATCACCAAATCCCATAGGATAAATATCCAAGGAGGTTTTCCACAATCTCACCACCTCCAAGAATCAAAGGAAACCATGAAACCATCAAAACATAAAATCCAAAGGAAGAATAGACTAGAATGATCAAACCAAATCATTGTCAAGGAGCTAAAGAAACTATGAAGATTAAGTATTTCCATGGTATTGTAGTTGTGATTAACATTAGAGGCCTATTTGGCTAAGCAATCTGCAACAACATTCTATTCTCTAGGTATATTAATAAAAGAGATGGAATCAAAGTTTTGTGGAAGATGAAGAATCTACTCCACAAAAGATGCCAACCTCCAAGATGATTCATGAAACCTACCATTATTAATAAGAGAGACCAAAATTATAGAATCCATCTCACACTTCCAACCCAACTCACAAGATTTCTCTAGAACCACAAGGATGGGCCAGGCCTCTATCTAATTATTATTGCCAAAACCCTAGTAGAAGAGAAAAAGGAGTGAATTGAACCAACACTATCATGCCTAACTCCACCAATCTCTACAAGACCTAGATTACCCCATGAAGAACCATCCATATTAATTCTAAAAAACCCCAACGAGGGAGGAGACCATTTACCTTTTCTTATATTCACCTTATTAGTACATTAGTTTAAAAACTATTTTATCCTATATAGTTACTTTTATTGAGTAGACCTTTCTACATCACACTTAAGCTCACTTAGAGGATTTTTAGATTTTTGTCTTATCTTATAGGGAATTTACACATGTCCTCACACTTGTCCCATGTGTGCTCACATGTGTCATTAGCTTTAGAAGGGTAGTTAGACTTTCAGTCCTACCTTCTCACTCACTCCTTGTCCTACTTATATCAAGAACTATTGTACTTTTGTAAGCTTTAAATTTGATTTATTGCATTATATTTTTTGTCTTTCATTGTTCACATTCAACTTTGTGGAAGATTGTGCTAATATTACAAGTTGATCTTGTCTGCTCCAACATGGTATCATAACATCAAATAATCTACATATAAGAATAGTATAAAAAGGTCATCTTCATGTCTTTGAATATACATTGCGTGATCTAAGTGGAAATAAGTGAAGCCAGAAGTAAGAAAGAAACCATCAATATTCTCATACCAATCTTGAGGGACTTATTTGAGACCATATAATGATCATCAAAGCATGCAAACAAGGGAAGAGTCCTACAAGAATCTTGAATGCTACTCCATGTATATCTTCACATGAAGATAACCATGCAAGAAAGTACTCTTCACATCCATCTAGAAAACTAGTCATCCTTGAGAAGCAACTTATGATATATTTTGGTCTACCACCTAATCATTCTACTATTCTTTTTTGTGATAACCAAAGTGCCATTCACATTTCTTGCAATGCAATTGAGCATTAGAGGATGAAACACATTGAGATACACATGCATTTTATTTGACATCTTATCCACGATGGTGTTCTCTCCTTAGAGTATTTGTCTACTTAGGAGTATGTTATAAAAATATTCACTAAATCTTTAGCATTTCCTTGATATCTTAAGTTGTGACAATTGATTGGGGTGAAGGAAGTTGTCCTTGGGGGGCATTTTGAGTCCTCCTTTCTTTGTATTTGTCTATTTTATGGACACGATATTTTTCCCACTAGGTTTTCTCCTTTTCTCTATTTATGAGAGATTTTTTATTATACATGGGTATCTCATTAGGCCTTCTTAACAAGACACATTTTTCAATGATTATCCTTCTCCCTAAGTATCAATTAAGGGGGGTGTTAGTGTGAAAAGTGTTATCTAGTTTAATTTTACCTAGTAGACTTTTTCACATCATACTTAAGCTCACTTAGAGGACTTTTAGATTTTGCTCTTGTCTCATAGAGACATTACACACATCCTCACACTTTTCCCATTTGTGCTCACACGTGTCATTCACTTTAGAAGGGTAGTCAAAGTTTCATGTAAGAGTTGGTATAGAATTCTCTATAACATGCAACATTTGTCTATGGAGGTATCCACCCAAGATATAGGAGCTACAATGAAAGCACAAGAGAGACCCAATATGAAATAATAATTCTATTCTATCAAAGGATACAAATATGCATACAATATGTACATCAATATACATTATGCATTATTATATTACAATGAGAAGCCCTTGGCTATATAGGCCAAGGTGAGACATAGGACAACATAGGATTACGATAAGTACCATAATAATTTCACATGAGACACAAAGAGATAAATATCCTAGGTGTTCCCTAAGTAAACTTAACTAGATAAGTGTGAATAAGACTTGATGTTCAACCAGTTACGTAATATACCTTGTTCACACCAATAACCCCCCTTAAAGTACAACTTAAGGAGGAAAAAATAAATTTATTGATGGAAAGATGAAAGGATGGGTCCCAGCTACAAGGCCATGTTAGGTACCCATGTATAAAAGATCTCTCACAAATGGAGTAAAGGAGAAAAACCCATAGAAAAAATCCCTCTCCAAAAGATAGAAAACATGCAAACAAACATATACAAGTGATGGGAAGGGAACTCAATAATGCTCCCAAAGAACTACATCCATCAAGAATATACAATCAAGGGCACCCCCATAAGAGGGAAATAATGAGACTATATATCCCCCCAAAAAGAAGTATCTACTATGCCAATGGCGAATGCTCGAAGATGAATGTTGAAGAGAATCCAAAACCTAGAAACAACATTTCTCCCCTTGGAAAGAAACGAATCCACTTGTGTATATAGAAGAAAATCTAACTCCAAAAAGAAAGATTAAGGAAGAAGTCTCATGAAGTGTGCCTCTAGAAACTACTCAACTATCCACATGTCACAATTAAAAGATGTCATAGCCAAATTAGGAGCACCAAGCCTAATCAAAGAGTGTGATAATCTAGGACAATGTGGAAACTCATGATGAATAATTTCAAAGACAAATAAACACTACATCAAATGATCTCTCTACTCTCCAAGTCTCTAATAAACACTACATCAAATGCAAACTCAACACTTTTCCCTGCTCCACCATGAGTAATCTAATATATAGAAAGGAGGTTGTTTGACAATGAAGACACACATAATATATTATTGAAGGTACCATCCCTAACATCAATAGATCCTTTCCTAATTACATTCATATAAGTGTCATTACCCATCAAGATAGGTGGCATAGGGCAAGGTTCAAATGAAGAGAACATACCCTTTGAAGAATCCATGTGATGGGAAGATACAAAATCAACAAGTCATCTCCTTGACTTAAGACTTGAAGATGTAAAAAGTGCCTTACCCTTCATGTTTCTATCCTAGAAATCCATCTATCCCTAACTATGTAGATGATGATGATGATGGTGAAGAAAAAGAAGATGGACTAGATGATATTGTTAAAGGCAATTCAATATTGTTCTTTTGAAGAAGATGCTTCAACTCATCAATCTATTTTTTGTAATAATTATGTTCATCATGCCTAGTTTTCTTATAATAAGCAAAATTGGGCTTGTCCTTCATATGTTTTTCCTCTTTAGAAGAGGAGCAGGGGCATTAACAAAATTTATTCTATCTTAGATTTTGATTTCTTCTTGCCTTTTCTTTTTGATGATTGGGCTACAAATGCCTAGGACTCTTGGTAAGTGTATCTAACTTGATAATCTTTGCACACTCTATAGTCATATGATCACAAAATATTTCAAAAGCAGGAATAGTGAATGCATCACCTAGATAATCCATAGTGGAATAAAAGGTAGAAGAAAAGACTACATGTGGCCCTTTTATAAAAAAATCAAGAATATGGATTCCTTATTAGAATTATCTTTCCCACAAGATGCCAATTGAGATCTGAAAGATTTGAACTTAAATAGATAATCCTCAATGGAAGGAAATGCATCAAGAGAAAGAAATATCAATTCTACCCTTATTTACAAAGCATATAATTCATTAACTTTACCAAATAGGTCTTTGTACTTATCCCATACTTCATTAGGCATTGTACAATCCTCAATATGGCAGAACAAGCTATTAGAAATATGTAAATCAATCAAACCCATAGCCTCATTAAGTTTGTTCCTATGAGAAAATATCTCATACTCCTTAGTGAACTTAGGTTGATTATAACCCAAAGTAGATAATAAACCGTTAGACCAGAGTAATCATTGCCCCTTGATTTTCCATGTGTGATAGTTATGAGGAGTGAGGATCTCAAATGAATTAGAATCAACCATGAGATAATCAAACCCCAATGAAACAAAAAAGAAAACATGCAGAACCAGAAGATTACTCCCCAAATTCACTCAATCATAGGATCCCCCAACGAATTATGATTTTGACACTTTATACTTAATGTGATTACCATTGTCGCTAGACAAAACAACAAAGTGGGCTCAATCTTACTATATGTAGATGTCAAATTTGGTGACAGAATGAAAGTAGAAATTTGATATAGAATGACATCAATATGATTACATCACTAAGAAGTACACAAAAAATTATGCACTTTCAAAAAAATTGCAATAAAAATGTTACTATATGAGCCCAAATTAAGCCCTGGAAATTCCCAAAATGAGACTCTTAACAATAGCTGTGAAAATATGCAATTTATAGAAAAAATAGAGACCAAAAACAAAACCATCTACATCACTATGAATCCAATAAAATTTTGTACCAAAAAATAAAAATTTCTCATAGAAAGGAGCCTATATGATTGAGAATGAGGCCTACAAAGTTCAACTACTAAAGTCAAAATTGTAGTGGATTATGGAGCTAGTTGGGGGAGAAAAATATGATATCACCCTAACTTGATGTTTAGATTAGGAGACACCAGTTAGGCATAATATACCTCACAATTTTGAAACCACTATCTAATTCCTTACAAACTTATTGGAAATCCCAAAATTACCATCGAGATTTGTGAAATGGCCTAATTCTTTTGGAAAACTACTTGATGGGATCTAGGTGGTTTCATAATGTTTATTTGCCAATGGGTATTATAATGTACACTGATCAAGGAACTTCCTATTGGTTGATCATCAGGGGCCCATGCCTATTAAGGCACCCCTACGATCAATGGAACCATGGGGGATAGGTATGGGTGGTCAGGTTTGGAGACTTGCCACTATTGGGTTCTTGTTAATTTATTTTTTGATTAAAAAATTTCAAAATATATTTAAAAAATTAAATTTACCAATATACCTCTAGTATGACTAATGTCTATGCCTACCCAAATTTCATTGATGTAGAGTCTTGTGTAGCAATGATTCAAAGAATATTCTATGGTACAATCTGTATCGCTAAAGAGGGTAAAAATTTCTATGATGGGTTTGGGTAAAAGTGTCTAAATTTGATGAATTGATAGTCAATCCTTAGGTTCTTGAGCATTTTGGATGTGATGGAAAGGTCATATTTGACAGAAAATGCTCTAAAAATGTGGCTACCTTCTAGATCTAGCAACCACATCCCAATTTTAAACCCTTGTAGATCTCGCCTCTAATGTCTAATTTGGACAAATCAAAAGGCTAAAATAACTTTATTGGACACCCTAAACCCAATGGTGAGCTGAGATTTACTCCAACATGCTTGAAAATGAATTTTCAATACAAAGCTACAAAGAAGAAACCCTCCTAAATCTAGTATTTTTATTAATTTTTTTGATTCTCTAGGTCATGATTTGATGCAAGAGAAGAGCATACTCAACTTTTCAAGAGAAACTAAGATTTGCAACCTAGATCTCTCAAAAATTTACAATCTAGAGATACTCAATATTAATTTATGCTACATTTAAATCATATAGATTCTTTTAAATAACAAATATGATTAAAGTTCACTTTGCTAGGGTTTTCATTTCTAGTTTTTGGTGGTTGCATGGTGGGTGAGTGTTTGGGGAGCTTCGTGGCTCCCCCAAATCTATACAAATCTGACACATTACGGTTCACACTTGATGTGGCAGATCTTTCAAAAAGGTTGCCTTCTTCTTGGGTCAAGTTGTTTGATGGGACATATTTTTTAAGAGGGTTATTTTTGTCTTCTCCTGAGTTCAAAAATCTGGTGCTAAAGAAATAGCAACTTGGGCAGAGCATGTAGTGGGTTCTCCTTCGTTAAAGATTAGGGAACTAGGGGAAGCTATAGTGGAAAAAAATGATAAAGGAATAGCTTTGAATATACTAGATTCGATGATGGATGAAGTTGTCTTGGGCATGCAAAATACCCTGGTGAGTCATTTCTTTTCTTACAGGCCAAATGTGGATATGGTTCGTAAATGGTTTAAAGATAACTAGAGCATGAAAAGTTTGGTTTCTACGAGTGCAATGGAGAGTAGCTTATTCCTCTTTCATTTTACCCTAAAGGAAGACATGATTGATGTTCTCATGAATGGACCCTAGTTTTTGATAAAACCTAGAATAATAATCTTGCTCTGTGCAAATGGAAACTAGGTTTTGACCTAACTATAGATTTGTGTGTGGTTGCCCCTACCTATATTAGGTTGCCTAATTTATGCTTGGAATTTTAGACTCTAAGGATCCTTAAAAGCATTGCAAACTCATTTGGCCAGTTTTTTCCTAGAGACAAGGTAACTATGCAAAAATCCAAATTAGTTTTGTTCAATTTTGTGTGAATGTTGAAATGCATGCAGTTCTACCCACTCAAATTACCCTCCAATCAAGATATGGCAAGTGGGTTCTGTTAGGACTCAAAAAAACACACATTTTTCACTAGCCACCATCCTCCACATACCATACAAATTTGTCACATTTTGATTAGATGATCAACACTAATTGTCAAAATTTGTGTGACAAGATTCATTTTATAGCCATGATAACTGATGATTCCATGAATATGGCCTTTAAGATAAGAAGTTCCCTAATCACAACTGAGCAAAGAACTTTAAGAGTAGTTGATCTTTATCAAGAAGACCATGTGCATGTCTTGCTAATCAAATTCTATAATGAACATTTTTATGCATATTGGGAAGACCTAAATGGAGTTATAGTGATAAAAAATCCCAGATGTAATAGTTGTGCAACAATCAGGAAGACATTTCATATCATTTATCCGATGAAAAACTCATCAGCGAAAGTAAGCTGGTCAGAGTAAAAATTTTAAATCATACCAAGGTCTTATGTTATATCAATAGATATCCTTTCAGCAAGAGACAAACAACCTTTCACCAATATGATAGGTTAACAAGTGCATCGAAAAGATGTATATGATTGGAGCGAATTCCCCAAATCTCCTTGATCATATGGGTCACTCCGATAAGAAAGGCCAAAAGGTTTTCAGTGAGAGTCTCACCGATTTGTTCTAACAAACATAGTGATAAAAGAAATAGGTTAGGGAGACTTGATACATTAGAAGATCATCTTATTTTTTTAGCGGTGGCATTTGTCAACCTGATGACTACAAAATAACTACTATTCATCAGAAAAACACTCACTGATGCTCAAAAGGATTTCCAATGGTCCAGACCACCTAGATATCAGAGTAAAATTCATAATGTCTCCCCAAAATATTAAAAATTGAAAACCAAGTAAAAGGGGATTTGTACAAGGTCAATGAGAATATCAAGAAGTCTTCCCGATCAAATCAAAAGACCTAAAGTGACACTTCCTATCAAGGAGACATTCAGTTGGTCTTGACAATCAGTTATGAATGTATAAGCAAAAGGTGGCGCCAAATGAAACACATAGATCAGACTTAGATTAGAAGAGTTTCATCGATACAATGGCAATTGTATCTCTCTGACATTTTGAAATCTGAAAAACCCACTGGATTCATTTTCGGTGGCTGGAATTAATTACCGCATGAACAGAACCTTATATGAACCCTTCTGAATTAAAAGGGGTTAAACCAAAAGGGAATTTTCCAGAGTTGCAACAGAGAAAACGGGGAACTGAGCAGGAGCCAAGGAATTTGGAGAGCTAGAACATAAAAGTAAGCATTCCTATACTTAATGGATTGTAGTCCAATTTTGATACCTAGTAAAGATAAAAAATGGAAAACCTTGCAAGAAGGAAAACTAAGCAACTAGGAGATAGTGGCCAATCTAAAAGTAAAAAGCAGAAAATAGAAATAGGATAGGAAGTGAAAACAAAAGAAAGAATATTGAACTAATACCTCATAGATCAATTACCTAGTTCAAGACTAAAGGCTAGGAGAACTGCACAATTGAGGACCAATGTAGAAAAATTTGAAGATAAGTACAAACACGTAGGTAATCTGTGGACTCCTATTAGAGGATATGAATTGTTCATGTTCCATTATCATCAGAGAAATAGGTTCGAACCTGTCTGTAACCCTTGGAATTTCAATTTGGGCAAATTGGTTGTTTCTAATGTCTTTGTGAATATAGAACTCATAAAACTTTTGGCAAAACATTATAACTTGAACCTTAAGCCCATTTGCAACTTGCAAGGAGAGCCTTTCGTACATGTGTCTACAAATGCATTATGTGAAGTTTCTAACCTGGATGACACATGTGATGAGCCCATAGTACTTGAGAATTTAGAGAAGGAATACTGGAGGATGGACACTACTTATAAGGGATGGGTATTGCCATTACATAGCCCTAGATAAGATAGAAACTTAGAGCCACTTGAGGATAATGATGGGCCTCCCTTCAATGTTGATTTGTTCGAGCCCTATTTGAAGTATACCTACTATTCAATAGGTCAAGTATTAGGAACAGAGGTCCCTGAGTTTATGTCTATAGGGCTAATGGTAATTTCTGCAGACATCCAATGTCATAATGTAAGGGCCTTTGATTATGCTGCACACATTTCTAGAGGAATTGATTCAGGATTAATGGCTATCAAAAATGGTTCTCCTATAATGTCTTTCAAACATTATTCATCTCTTATGCATATGATACTGTACTATGGACATGAGTTAGGGATGTGGCCAGAGGAATTGAGAATTACACAATTGGATAAAGAGGGCCAGCCACTACCAATACAACTGTGGACCTGTATTTGGGATAGTAGATTTATAAATTCCAGTTATGTACATTTTGAAGAGTTCTTTGTCAAAACACTATATAGATTTTATGGTTATCCATGTGATTATTTGTTATCTAATGAGATTAAAAGATTTTTAAGGCCCAACTATTTCAATGGACCACCAACTGTGAACCATAATTGGGGTGATTGATATTTCTTCCTTGACTCCACCATAATTAGAGTTTATGGTTTTGAAGATACACCTTTTTATTTCCCAAAACTGTGCCAGATAGAATTGCATACCTAGAAATTGTTAGAAAGCTAGACTATTCTAATGTTATGAACTTGAGTGTGTACAACAAGCAATAATTCATGCCTAGCACATTATGTTTTGGAGATTTTATTGTATTGTCAAGAGAAGGATATGATCTTATTTTGAACAAATTGTCACATTTCAATATGAGGAGAGCAACACCAAGAAAAGGATTTGATCCTAAAAGTTTTATTGATTTTGTAAGAAAGAAACAAAATTTGAGTGGATATGTTCATATACCATATCCTTAGAATGATATCATCACGAACCTGGAGGGGGCAGAGGCTAATTTGGCCATTGATGAATATAATCGAGAAGTTGAACAGAAAATGATGGAGACACAAGACATAGAGGTGTTATCTTCTGACAGTGAAGGATCTTTTGATGAAGTTAAATCCCAAGGCCAACCTAATAAAATCCCCAAACTGGGAATTGAAGAGTACAGGCCTCCAAACAGAGAACAAGAAGTTGAGGAAACATCTGATACTGATTCTAGGAAATTGGCTTATAAATTTTTGTTTCAGATGATCATTTCATTCAGTTTGCTAAATTTAAATCTTTCTTGTATAAACTTAAAGGTAAAGAAATAAGACAATCAATTACAGATATCACACCAAGCAATGAACACCAATTATTGAACACATTGAAAATAGATGTAGAAAATGAAATGAAGAACATGAATCGAGAGAGGAAGAAAATTGTTAGAGGACTCTAGTGTGACAATCTTTCTTGGTTTGGATTTAAAGTCTGCTTTAGTTTCTAATATCTTTTTACATAATGATGATGCCAAGAATAAAGTTAGTCCAGAAGGTGTGATAGAGGTATATATAAGGAGAAGGTATAATCCTAATGAGAATTCTCTCATGGTCTGGGCCTTATACCTCCACATAAGAAGCTTGTTGTTATTGATACAGAAAAAGCATTTGCCCATGTAATGACATTAAAAGTGGGTGAGAATGATCCTATGATCACATCAAATATTGGCATTAACGTAGCCAAATTAAACAAGGCATAGATTCAAATGTTTATTAAAGAATGGTAAATGTATAAATTGAACAGTGAAAGGATGTGTAAGGAAAATGATTTTCTGAGAGACATTGTTAAGGATGCCTTCAAAGAACCTGCCAAAATGTTGATTTAGGGAGAAAGCTCCCAAATAAAGGACAAGAGAGAGATATCACAGATGAACTCTGAAACAGTCCAAGTCAGGTTTGATACACTGTCTACTGTATTCAAAAAGAGATACACCAATATGGTGATCTAGATAGATAAGTTCTAGGTTACTCATTCCAAGAATCACACTTCTATCCAAGAGCATAAAAGTTTAAATGACAGGCTCCATGAAAAGCTTCATTAAATACAAAATAAGAACACTTTTGATACTGAAGCCATTACCACTACTAAAGACCTAATTAAGAAACATAAAGATTATGATGAGGAACTCCAAATAGATGCCAAAGTGTTTATTGATGCCTCAAAGGATGGTGTACCTACATTATTTAGTAATAATAAATACCTAAAAACCTAGAGTGAATGGATGAAAGAATGTGAAATGATACTGCAGGGAGCCTTGGAAGCAACCAAAGATGAAAATCCAACACTAGGAGAGGCCTGTGAATGCTTGGAAAAATGATCATTATGGAATTCGTGGAAATGAGTGCAGTGGAGTATGCAGATACATACCCAAGTCAAGGGTACTTAGATCATATCACCCAAGTTCATCTGTGGCTCATTAGAGCTTAATGTTGTTATTTATTTATTGTTCTTAAAATTCCAAAAGACACTTATGAAGAGGTGCATCCTCTTCAAGTTATAGCTATATAAGTCAGAAGAGTAGAAATGAGAAATCATTATTATCACTTCATATTTAGGTGAAGCATTAGTAAGAATATAGATTGCACCCATTTCCTCCATCCATTCCCATATATTAGAAACATATGAAATTATTATAAATATTTTGAAGCAATATAATGGAGCAGAATGTTCTTGAATGGTGATTTATTTTTAGTGTTCAGTTGTTGTGATTGCATTTCATGATTATATGCTATTGTACTATCTCCAAAGTGGTTCTTTTAAATTATTCAAATTCATATAATTTGTCACAACACATTTGTTGTTGGTGTGAGGTTATCTTGATTTGTTTCTAGTTGGAGTGAATTAAAATTCCTTTCAAGTAATCTATTTTGATTGGTTCCTACCAAGGATTAAATTCCTCTTGAAATAGTTGTTGTGATTGGTTTCCCTCAGACTGAGAATTAAAAGTCCTTTCTTGAGATCATAGTAGTTTAGGAGAATATCACTAGGATTGTTAAAGAAGAGTATAGTAACTTACATACTTGCATGTTTGTACAAGCTACAAACATTCCAAGTGCCCAACAAGCTAGAGTTAAGATAAAAATTAGACCCACCTATCCTACACATCTACCTCCATAATCATCATCCATCCATTGACTCCATCCACCCAATAGTTTAGGCACTGATCAATTTTAGAATGTTTTATCCAAATCCAATTTACATTCTTGATACTTCAAGTATATTTAGGAACTAGTTAGTAAGATCTGTATCTACCTCACATCTATGTTCCATAGTGAGTAGATTGTCCAAGTTAGGATCCATTATCCTTTCAAATCTTCTTTACCACTCAGGTACACCTGCCTAGGCCTAGTAGAGCCTAAAGAGTAGAGGGTTTTAAATAACATAAACCCTGTTCAGTTGGTCAAAATATGGTGTTCATTAATTTTCCATAGTCCATGATGTTGTAGTAATTCTTCTGGATTTGACTGTGTGATTTTTTTCCTCAACGTTTTGGGTCACACTCAGTGAACCATCATCAGGAGAAAAAGAGAGCATGAGAACCAAAAAAATCAAGAGACTGGCATCCTCTTATGGTCTAAAAACCTACATTTTTGAGACCCAATAGATTAGCGACTCTACTGGGGATAAATACACAAGGAAACCTTCTAGGAGACCATATCCTAGAGTCACAAAGTTAAAGGGCATAACTCTGCTAGTCAAGAAGAACCTAGAAAGTAATCAATCCTCTTAAGTGAGGTGGTGACTCTATTTAGAATACAAATCATTTTATGTCCTAAAATATAATCATCTCTTAACATGGATGGTAGGAGATCTAAAGCTGATGGTAGGAAACTACAATCATCCCCGCCCCTAAGAGCTCCTTCAAAGAAAATTGGGTCATCAAACCAATCACAACAGAACAATAATGAAAGTACCTAGGAGAATACTTCAGAATAACCTATTGTAACCCATAATAGTTTTACTCCTCTACATGAGTCAAATGAGACTTTATCCCATAACTATGGGTTATCTAATGATGTTTTAGCCCAATATAGGCCTGATTCCAAAAGACAACTTGAGTATGAAACACAAGTCATGAGGGAAATAGACCAAAATCGGACTAGATATGACTTTAAGATGTCATTACAACAGGATGAAGGAGTTCAACATAAATTCATAAATCAAGAAACTTTTATATAAATGAATAACAGGCCCGCAAAAGATATGAGGATTAAGGATGAGATGGAATAGAATTTGCTCATATTGTAGGAGGAACTTGAACTTGTTAAGTTAAGGGAAGCTGAGAGTTAGTTGAAACGAGAGATACAATAGATAAAAGATAGAACTAAAGAAACTTACCGAAAATATGTGCCTCCACAAAAATAAGGAGGGTATTGTTGTGTGGTTACACAACACGCTCCATTTTGACTTGGCAAAACAGGGACCCAACTTCTTTTGGCTTGGTTTGTGTTTCTTGCTTTCTGGCAGTTTGGTAAAAATCAGTCAAGTACATCATCATGTTGAGTCAGGATGAGGTAAGTCATCATTATGAGGTCAGTTTGTCAAAATTTGCATTTTGTATCTGTGACCTAATATTCTGGAAGAACATTAAATTTCATGCGGGTTTCCCTTTTACATCACCCTGGTATTCATCAGGATGTGAGAGTTATGAACAGTCAAAGTTTTGGTCAAACCTGATATTCGCAAAGGGGGGGTCATATTTTATAATCTGAGTTGTGTTGGTTAAAGATCATCATCATATTTGAAACATCCCCTGATATATCCTGTGGCTCAAATATCCTGACGTCAACTTTAAATGGTAGTAAGTCTTTCCCGTCAAGCAGTCTTTTATATCGCGAACATCATGTTTTGAAAAGTAACCTGATATTAGTAAATATCATCCTGACGCAAAATATCACCCTTAACAAACATCTTGATGACATCATCTGAATACGATAAACGAAGAAACAAACATCCTGATGACATCATCATCATATTTACATTTCTACAGGATATTTTGTAAACATGATCATGTTCGCCCAATATGACGATGACGTCATGAAGCATTTCCGATACAAAGAGCAAATATCATGATGACGTCATCCTGATATTCAGAAGGGAGGATGAGCAAGCTTGTCTCATCATCATCATTTTGTTTTGAAACATCACTCGATAAACTGAAATATCCTCCTGATGTGCTAAAATGTAAACAAAGGGTGCATTGTCACCCGAATCTTGTAGCGATAATAATTTCAATGTTAGGGAGGATGATATCGAAACTCAACCCGATATTTGTGAAATATCATCCTGCCCTCATGATATCCCGCCATATGAATATCCCCCCGCTCCCCTTGCCGCCATTATCATTAAATGCGCGTAGATATGGTAGGTGATTCCCGCCGACCCCGGAACCTGATGAAATACCTGGCGAGATCCTGAGTTTTCACACAAATGATCAAAGATTGCAATCTAACTTGTCAGAGTTGCCCTAAATTTACCCTAACTGCGAGGTTAAAAGGTAATTCAACCGCCATTGTTACGTTTACCTGCGTTAAAATTGTTTTACAGAGTACCAGCCTCCATATCCGCATAACAGCTACCGTTGCGCAATTCGAGTTCACAGATAGAAGGAGGGAAGTGATCAGCAGTTGAATTAAGAGTGTCTTGACGATATACTGGTATAAAGAAAATCTGCATAACCAGGTAAGTGAACTGAAACCCTCATCATGTTGTTTCTAAATGATGTTATAAGTTCTGGTTATGTATCCATGTAAGTAAGTAATGTGAAATTGATGCAATAGGCATGATATTTGCAATATGTATGCATGCATATCCCTGTTGTGAGAAGAAATGTTGTTAATTGCAGGTATCCATGGCTGAAAAATGCTCAGTCAAGAATCAGGAGGAATTCAGCAGGCCTATGTTATCTTCCCAGAGAGGGGTCCTGTTCAAATATGGGGCAATTACAGATACCCATCAGGGGATTACCAACCTGGAGGCTTGGTTAGCCAAGCTGAATGATGGACAGGACAAGAGTCCTGTGCTGGACGTAGTGTTTGTATCAGGTATGTGGAACGCTGTTGGCTTCCCATACTCCATGGAGTCTCTGGAACTAGTCATTGAGTGCGCTCGGAATTATAACCCTCAGACGAGGCAGGTGGTGAAGCATGGGAGAGTGTATGCAGACCTATCCATCAAAGGTCTCTCCCAGACATTTGGACTGCCAATGGGCAGTAAGGTAAAGAGTGTAGACTTGAAGAAGTCTGAAAGAGAATATGAAGCCAACAAGAAGGCGGCCAGAAAGAATATGTATGCTTGGCGGGCCGAGAACAGCAAATATAATGCAGCGGCCAAGCTCCCTGTGCATATGTTCAAGTTTGTCTTCAATGAGGAGTATCAGTACGTGATTGCCCTACTGAACAGGGTGACTGGCCAGCCTGATATTGGTGATTTTAGAGATTGGATGTACGGCATAATAATGATGTGCTTGTATGCAGACATCAAGCCACTGTGGGGCCAAATAATAAGCGATGCTCTGCATGAGCAGCTGATGAACCTGGGAGGTTCAGATTGTGCATTCTACATGACCTCCTATATCGTTTATTCCTGTGCGTATAGAGGCACTTTTGATGCCCTGGTCACAGATGGAAAACTGACGGGCACAAATGCAGCATATATCTGGGATCATCATCCCCAGCTGCAAAGAACCAAATATATCAAGGACTACAAACTGGTCAATGATGCATTTTCTATGCATCTGGTAAGGACCATGGAGGATGACAGAACTAAAAGACTGAGCATGGAGGCTCAGGAGGTAGTATACAGGCATGGGGCATGGTACATACAATTTGCCACCTTTTCCTACATCAGGGTAGAAGGTTTTGAAGGACATCCCCTGATGCTGCCAAGATATCCTACAGATGCAGTAGTTTTAATGGAATTTATCAGGCAAGGCTCCACCATGATACAGATGTATAAGGATGCCAAGAAGCTGCCACCAATTTTGTTCCCAGTCAGCATTGGCAACTACATGTGCCCTGACTCTGACAATATAAAGAAGGTGATGGTCACCCTGAATAAGATGAATTTGCTGCCTTTCCCAGTAACGAGACCATATGATCCTTACGGCCGAATGCAGAAGATCCTAGGAAAGCCTATTCACCAGAGGCACCTAGAAGATTTTTGGGCTGACTGCGAAGATGAGGCAGAAGCCAGGAGGAGGAGGTATCAGAGGTTGACTCTGAATCAGATTAGAACATTTGACTGCATATCCCTCCCTCAGCAGCTGAAGAATGATGATGGCAGGATAATGGCAGATGAATATGAGCAGAAGAAGATTTACAATGATACCATATCTGCACCTGACCTCACCATGCAGGAGGATATGTCCTTGGACCCATTCTTTGCCAGAACCCTACACTTGACCCAAGCTTGGGTAGATGCACAAGTAGAGGCATTGAAGAAGAAGGGTGTTGCCATCACGGTGGATAGCAAGAAGAAGGGGCAGGACATCCCTACAGATGAATATGATGACTTCCTGCTGGAGAAGAGGAAGACTAAGGGAGAGAGGACCCCTCCACCACAGTAACCTAGCAAAAGGGCCCCAAAGGGCAAGAAGGTGGAAAAAGGACCCAAAGGGGTCATAATTGACAGGGCAGTATCCACAGCGGAGGAGGCAGCCAAATCAGGATCAGAATCAGATTCTCCTCCAAAGCCCAAGAAAACCAAGACAGCAGAGGCTGGAATCACAGAGACCCAAGAGGTGGGCCAGTCATCCAAACAACCAGGCAAAGCTATCCTCATGGAGGAGGAGCCTGAAGAAGAGGAGGAAGCTCCACTAATAATAAGAAGGAAGAGGAGAGCTCCGCAGGTGTTGGTTCCCACCACACCTAAGAAACCAAGAACCTCCATGAGAGGTGAGATAAGTCAACCTCCTGCACAATTACAGGAGGCAGGTAGTGAAGTGCAGAAGGAACTTTAGCATAACGTTCCACTTCCTACCATTGTCAAGTTCAAAACTGAACTGGCAGAAGAATAACAAAAAGAAGCATCTCAGACACAAGCAAAAGGGCATGTCTCGCTAGACGAGACAATAAATTTGTCTGATGATGAGGTGGTGCAGGATGTAGCTGCACAAGAAATGGAAACACTGGCTACTGGCATCAGTGTGACTCCTCACAAGCCTCCATCTATCCAATCGGTGCTTGAGGAGATGAAACAAACAGAAGCAGAGCGAGAAAAGAGCCCGGAGCAGGTAGCTCAGGACATAGGGCTGGACACACTGATTGCTAAGGTGACAAGTCCTGTAGTGGTAGACTTGGCAGAGAAACAGGATGCAAGTCCTGAGAAGCCAGCAGGATCACCTGATAAGGGCCACCTAACAGAGGAGATAGAGATGGCAGAAGCAGAAGGCCATGCTCTTGAATCAGGCCAGCTGAGCCCACAAGATACATCAGCAGGACCTACTATAGTGGAGGTCCAAGAAATAAAGGCTGATGAGAAGAAGGAAGAAATAGAGGATCCAGTTGATAAGGCACAAGAGGTGGATAGTGTAGGCACAGAACAAGTAATAGCTGTAGAACAGATGCCATCACCTCGGGCAGATCCAATGATATCAGATACGGTGGACATGCCACCAGAAATAGAGAAACAAAAGGAGGATGATCAACCTCCACAAGGGGAAGAACTGGGGACAGGTGAAGAAATGATGGAGAAAGATCATGATCATCATGATCCACATACAGGTACACCGCAAGGTTCCCCACACAAAGAAGATGCTCCCCCAGAAAAGGAAGTTCCTCAACAGGAGGAGGCACCATAGGATCCGCAGCAAGGTGAGCATCAAGAAGGAGAAAAGGAAAAATCACCATCTCCACAACGCTTGTTGGTGGAAATGGGAGATAGGGGTGAATAGCACCATGATGCCGAAAAGCATGATCAGGTGCCTCCATGGTTAGAAAAGGAGGTAAATGTTGAGGAGGAAATTGAAATCCAAGAGTTCGACGTCTCCACCTTGTTCTCCATGGATATAATGAAGCCCAAGAGAAAGGCCAGAATGACATCGGCCATCAAGAGAGATCCGGCGACAGGGAGAAGGACCGCACAAATTGTTGTACCTGCGGTAGAGAAGGAGAAAGGCAAAATCACTGTGGATGAATTCTAGATAAGCACAGTTGATTTGGGTTTTACCAACGAAGAGCAGGAAGGTCAAGAAGGTAAGGACATCATAGACTCTCTAATTCAGAAAGTGAAAAGAGAGAAAGAGAAGAATAAGCAACATAAAGAGCACATTGCTCAGTTGCATGCATACATTAAAGGCTTGACCAATCCTGAGGATACTACAAGTGAAGCTGCAGTCCCATTGACTGCCATTTCTCAAGAGGAGATAAATAAACTGGACCTCATGAAACATGAGGCTTCCGTAATAAGGAAATGGATGTCATCCACATTGGATGATGCTGTTGAAATAATGAAGGGTTCTTTGAAAAGATGGAGCATATTAAGTGACTCCAAAACCAAGGTGGACAGATTGCAGATGTAGACTAGGAAAAGGTCTTATCAACTGGAGAGAGTCCTCAGCCTGTTGGGAGAAATAAGGAAAATAAACCCACAACTGCTTATCAGTAAGCAGGTATTGAATAATAATACTGCATTATTAGTAGATATCTGGTACAAAGATGTACAATTTGAATGCGGAGTCCTCAAGAGATGCAATAATAAGCTGAGGGAGATCAGCATGAGGCTACATGATTTAATGGGCATTGAGGCAGACATGTTAGAAACATTAGAGGGCAAAGTGGAAGGGAAGATAGAGAATCAAGATGAAGATTCTGCCCTTAAGGCTCTGCGCAGTAACTTCCAGATGGAAGATGATGGTCCACTCATCCACTTGACAGAAGAAATTATAAATAAGGTGATGAGGATCAAGGTCAAGATGGAGGCCTACAGTGAGACATTGCAGGATAGAGAAAATAAGCTGGATAACAGCAAGGATAAGTATGAGGCACACAAGCATGCCATTATCAAAGCAAAGACTCAAGATGGCGGAGGAATAGATCAGGTTGTGCGGTCATACGAATAGATCCAGAGCAGCATGCAACCCCATATGCAGCAGCATCATCATCAGGATAGCGAAGGTTTAGAAAGCGATGCACATGATGATGATCCGCATGAATCAGCTGAAGAACATGATGAAGATACATCATGAGGGGGAATATTTTGCATAGGTAATATAGGTAGTTGCCAGCTAGCAACTTGTGCTATTTTGTAAAGTTGGCGGGTCATGAAATGATGACCGTTGATTTGTATTGACATATCAGATCTGTAGATCTCTTGTAACGGATTCCTCACCTTATTCAATAAAAGGTGGTGGAATGCCTTGTTATATTCATTCGAAACTTAATTGAAATTTGTTTGCTGAAATATTCAGGGCTCATTTCAAAGCTGCTGTATATGTACATGTCTTTTGCATACTTAATGAAAGAGAAGAGTATTTGATTACAAATCTTCGTAAATCTTGAGTAATCTGTGTTTGAATTCTGGATATGTGCTTTGATTAGCTGCGTCCCTTGGAGTGCTCATCATGTTGCATGTATTGTTTTCATTCATTATCCTCTGAAGTTTGCATCAACTGTGTCTAGCTGTGGAATGTCCTGGTGAACATATGGTTTGATTTCTTCTCCTCATGACAGTATCAAGCATGTATGTGGATCAAAAGCTAAAGGTTCAACATAATTAGAAGTATTCCCTTTAATTTCTTTCAATTTCAGAGCATCTCACCATCACAATTGCAAATAATTGATAATCTTAAGCAGATAACGCAAATATGCAGACATCTCGTAGGTAATCGCAAATATTTAGCATATTTGAATAAAAAAGCATGCACAATTGAAAATATCATGTAAAGATCGAGGTATTCCTACATCTTTTCATCAAATAACTACATAGTTTGACTTCTCTGTAAAGAATTTCTGCAGGAACGTCATGATGATGGCGCAATTTCACGTAAGGCCCCAAAATGGAAACAGCATTTCATATTAACTACTGAGTAACGTCAGTCGATTAAGACCTAATCACCGGAGACTTGGGATGATGAATTCTCTGAATTCACTGTATCTTTCAAGATGAATAAAGGTTAATGTGTACTTTTATTCTATGTTTTTTTATGACTAACATCATGACCAATAGGTATGTTCCAAGGAATGTACAACAAAATATGCACCAAAATGTCAGTAGCTCATCCAATCCACAACCACCACCTGGAAGCCATGTCCCACAAAACATTCCTCCAAGAAATTCTAGACCACCCATCACCAATAACACTTCCTAACATATAGTTAATCCATACCCACCCCTTGGCCAATAATATGTCATACTACAAAATCAAAATGTGAACCCACATCTAAATGTACAATAGCATCCTCCTCATAATCAATACCATCCAAATCAGTGACTACAAAGGCCTCTTAATATCAATAGATATAGACAACTGGACTTGTCTGGATATCAAGTATGTCCTGATCCTATTGATAACCATCTAAGGAGTGATCTCCCAAAATTTGCTAGAAACAATACCATCTCTGTAGAAGAAAACATTAGAAGTTTTGAAACAATCATGGATAACTTCAAAGTGTAGTATGAAGATGTTCTAATGAAGTTATTCATGTTGTCCCTTATTGAGGATGCCAGAGATTGGTGCAAGAATCTACCTGATGCATCAATTTGTTCTTATAAAGATTTCAAGGATCAATTTAAAGAACAATATGGGAGCCAGTTTGATCCAAATTTTGTTTTTCATGAACTAACAAGCATTCAGAAGAATCACAATGAATCCATGGTTGATTTCAACTAGAGGTTCTAAAAAATATATCATAATATCCCATTAAAATTGAAGCCTCAAGATCGTATGGCCTTGGTTCTATACTTAAATGCTTTTGATCCTAAGACTGGATATGAGCTTAGAGACAAAGCTCCCATGACATTGCCAGAAGCTCATAAGGTAACCATTACTATTGAAAATAATAGGAGGGTAGTAGGAAATCTTGGGAAAAGAGAAAATCCAAAGGTTGTACCAACTCCAAACAATAATCAAACAAAAAAAAACAATTATTATAGAAATGAAAGGCCAAGGTTACATGACATGCCTTATAACACCAATTGGAAAGATGGAAGGCCTTTGGAACATAATAGAAAGTAGAATTATGGAAAGATACTCCTGGCCCCTTAAAAAGAAATGGGACACATGTAGTGGAAAATAACCCCTGGGGCCTAGCATGTAATCTACCTCATTCACTTGACTATTGTATGGTGGCACTATCATTAGAGGAAGAAGAAACATCTTATGGTTAGGAAAGAGATAACCATAGTATAAATGTGCTAGCAATTAGACCTCACCAAATTAACAAAGAGTATTCATCTACAAAAGAGGATGGATATGAATATGATGTGCGAAACCAAAGATATAACATTAATATGGGAAGACATGAGGTATTTTCAGACTAGGAGGATAATTATGAGGAAACTGGTTATAACCATAACAATGGAGAAGACCAAATGAGGAAGAAAGGAGGGCTCTTACAATGGCTATAGTGGCACATGCAAAAAGTAACTATAATTTAAGAAATAGAATAGTTAATGTAGACCAAGGAACACCTAAGAGTGTGTTTATGAATGATCAAAATCATAATAAAGACAATATGAAATATGCACCCAAAGAGCCAGCAAAAACTGAACAGGGTAAGATAAAGGATAAAATACCAACTGAAGAAAAGGGGCATATCAAAATAGAAAAGACTAATCAAACAATAACCCCCTCATTTGACATAGCCCAAGTAGTATCCCAAGTAAAAATATTAGTACCACTCCTTGAAATGATGAAGATAGATCAATACATAAATATAGTGGTCAAGATGATTTTAGACATACCAAAAAAGAAGCAAGAAAAACCTAAAATC